>JAFFJZ010000033.1:0-2478465 GCA_018340375.1 Gonatopus flavifemur
AATTCGACCTTTCATCAAGTTTTTTCTAAGTTTAAGATATGTGGGAATAATTTTTTATCCATAAATCTTTGCATCCCTTCAGGTTTCGAGTATGCGGAATCGGATGGAACAGATGCTGAACAGGTACGCGGCCATGTTATGGCAGTGTCATGCGGTTTTCAGTTGAAAATACTGAGTCTTTGCAAGAATTCAACTTTCCATCCAGTTTTTTCTAAGTGTGAGATATGTGGGAATGATTTTTTACCAATAAATGTTTGCGTTTCTTATGGTTTCGAGTATGCGGAATCAAATGGAACAGGTCCCGAAGGAACGTCCATTCCGCTGGAACAGCCAAATGGGCACAATCCAATATGAACTATATGAGAATTTTTCGCTAATTTTTTGCTATAATATCGAATTTTTCGCTCTGGTAGTTTTCGAGAAAATGAAGGTTGTGTCAGCGAAACAGTTCCGCTGAAACACCCATTGATATAGTGGGCATGAAATGGTGAAAGGAATGCATAGGAATTATTCGCTTTTTATTTGCTCCAAGAATATGCAAGATTGATCTCATTCAAACCCAGGGATAAGGGAATAACAGATATTCGCGAGGAAAATGAAATACTTGAATATTGGGACGGAGCGATATCGTCATAGGAGAGAAGATTTCTTGGGGACTTTGGCATTGTAGATCATACATCAGGGAGACAGTTGTGCATACTAATCGAGGTGTGGACGAATATAAAGTGTAGAAAGAAATTGGAATTTGAAAGTATGAATTATGCTGGAAATCTATACTTGTGAAATATTCACAAAATGTGAAATATTCGCGATTTTCTAATCACACTTTGTTTTTCGGAGTCAAGGAGACGGTTTTGCCTAAGAGATGAATCGTGATAGTTGTGGTAAACCTCAAACGATAAGGTGAGAACCAGCAAAAAAATCCAGGATGGTTCAGAGCAGGAAAATCGAGGGTCGCTGGAAGTCTCGAATATTCACGATTTTTTCGTCAAACTTTGGTTTTCTGGAACCAAGCCACGTTTTTCCCTCATATAAGTATCACAATAGTTGCACCACAACCCCTCCGACCAGGTGATGATCAGCAGAAAAATCCAGCACAGTGTAGAGCAGAGCAAAAAAATCGAGGGTCGCTGGAAATGTCCAATATTCGCGATTTTCTCGTCAAACTTTGGTTTTCTGGGAGCAAGTCACGTTCTTCCTCATTCAGGAATCAGAATAGTTGCACCACAACCCCTACGAGCAGGTGATAATCAGCAAAAGGATCCATGACAGTGTGGAGCAGAGCAAAACATCGAGGGTCGCTGGAAGTCTTGAATATTCGCGATTTTTTCGTCAAACTTCGGTTTTCTGGAACCAAGCCACGTTTTTCCTTCATATAAGCATAAGAATAGCTGCAGCACAACTCCTACGACCAGGTGATATCCAGCAGAAACATGTGGGATGGTCTAGAGCAGAGCAAGAGAATCGAATGTCTCTGAAAATAAGGAATATTCGCGGTTATTCTCATCAAACTTCGTTTTACGGAGCACTGAATTCCTTCTTGTTCCATATAAGGATTGGAATAGTTGTAGCACACCTCCTTTGACGAGGTGAGAATTAGCGAAAACATCCTGGATGTTTGGGAGCGGAGCAAAAAATCGACCGTCTTCTGAGATGTCAAATATTCGCGGTCATTTCCGACAAACTCTGTTTTTCAGCGCCCAGATTACGTTTTTCCTTCATATAAGGATTGGAATAATTGGAGCTCTTCTCCTGCGACGATGTGAGAACCAGCAAGAGAATGCAGAATGTTTTAGAGCAGCGCAAAAAATCGAGTGTCCAAAAAATCATGAAATGTTTGCGATTTTCTCATCGAACTTTGTTTTCGTAGCCCAGATTACGTTTTCGCTTCATATGAGAATTGGAACAGTTGTAGCACACCTCCTCCGACGAGGTGAGCACTAGCAAAAAAATCCAGAATGTTTTAGAGCAGAGCAGAAAAATGTAGTGTCTCAAGAAATGTAAAATATTCGCGACCATATATTTCAACCAAATAAATGTTCAATGTCCTTCTAAATATTTTGTCAATGTGAATTGATGTTTCATTCATTCATTCAAGGTTAATTCAAATCATTATTTTTATTATGACTGTTCTATTGATTATACTCATGTTCCCGTGAATCTTTCCTTTCAGTGTGGAATTCAATATACACCATGAATTGGAAAATCAAAGTTTCCATTTCAATATCTACCCAGGCATTATCTAATGAATATAAATTCCAATCAAATACAGTAAACCCCCATTCAATCTTCTACCCCTTCTCCCACTGACATGCACACAGAAAGTTGAAAAGAGGAATAAGAGCTGATCATCACTTGGTCGTAGGGGTTATGGTTCAAGTATTCTGATGCTTAGATGAGGGAAAAACGTGGCTTGGTCCCAGAGAACCAAAGTTTGACGAAAAAATCGCGAATATTCGAGACTTCCAGCGACCCTTGATTTTTTTGCTCTGCTCAATACCATCCTGGATTTTTTTGCTGGTTCTCACCTCATCGTTTGAGGTTTACCACAACTATTCCGATTCATCTCTCAAGCAAAACCGTCTCCTTGACTCCGAAAAACAAAGTGTGATTAGAAAATCGCGAATATTTCACATTTTGTGAATATTTCACAAGTATAGATTTCCAGCATAATTCATACTTTCAAATTCCAATTCCTTTCTACACTTTATATTCGTCCACACCTCGATTAGTATGCACAACTGTCTCACTGACGTATGATCTACAATGCCAAAAGCCCCAAGAAATCTTCTCTCCTATGACGATATCGCTCCGTCCCAATATTCAAGTATTTCATTTTCCTCACGAATATCTGTCATTCCGTTATCCTTGGGTTTGAATGAGATTAATCTAGCATATTCTTGGAGCAAATAAAAAGCGAATAATTCCTATGCATTCCTTTTACCATTTCATGCCCCCTATATCAATGGTTGTTCCAGCGGAACTGTTCCGCTGACACAACCTTCATTTTCTCGAAAACTACCGGAGCGAAAAATTCGATATTATAGCAAAAAATTAGCAAAAACAAGCGAAAAATTCTCATATAGTTCATATTTGATTGTGCTCATTTGACTGTTCCAGCGGAATGGACGTCCCGAAGAGGTACGCGGCCGTTTTATGACAGTACCATGCGGTTTTTGGTTGAGAATATTGAGCGTTTCCAAGAATTTCACCTCCCTCCAAGTTTCTTCTAAGTTTGAGATATGTGGGAATAATTTTTTACCAATGAATGTTTGCTTTCCTCATGTATTGAGTATGCGGCATCGAATGGAATAGGTCCCGAAGAGGTACGCGGCTGTTCTACGCCAGTACCATGCGGTTTTTGGTTGAGAATATTGAGCGTTTCGAAGAATTTCATCTTCCTCCAAGTTTTCACAAGTTCAAGATGTGAGGGAACAATTCTTCACCGATGAAAGTTCGCTCATCCTGAGGCTTGGCAATGAATTTTGTTGCCACAGCTAAAAGATAGCTACTACAGCTAACTTCAAGCTATCTGAATATCAACCACATCATTTTTTCCCGTAAAGACACGAAATACCATCTAAACAACGTAGACGGGGTCGGGCACCTATAGCCCAGACAGCACAACGTGCCACTGGAACATTTACGGAGGGCTTATAGAACGTAGGAGAGGTTTTCTTATCGTTCAGAAAACGTTCCTGAGACACGTGGTGCTGTTAGGGAGACAGCCCACTATCACGCACTTGCTGGCGACGTGACTGTTCTAATTAATTGTATCTCAAAAACTACTTAACCGCCCATCCTGGAATGAATAGATATTCTATGGCCTATGAAACACATTTCAATTCTAGAAAAAACGATTTGAACAATGTTTTTGATCCAGTTGCTATTCATTGACAAAGATGGCATATTTGTTGTGTAAATGAACTAAGTAAATATTTCATTCATTGCTGCATGTAAAAGTTGACCAATTGTACACTTTTCTTGAGAATTCGATTTTTTTCTATCGAATGGTTCATAAACTAGATGTTACGCGTACGACCGAAAACTTTGAGATTGGAGTTCGAAATGAATTTCTAAACGTAAACGTATGATAAATAATTGATATATAATATGTTTTCTCTTTTTTTCGAATGCTTCCGTCAAGCGGGGCGGTTGCGAGCGTGTGCACTGGTTGGCGTTCACGAAACAAGTGTTTTAACGAAACATGCCATCGATAGAGGGCGAGGAAAGTGCCGTATCTAACGAAATATGCACCCCTGAACAGGCTGCACCCCTTGAAAGCACCAACTTTCAATAAGTTACATAGAACGATACCATACATAAAGTTTAATGGATGAGAACATGTATAAAATATAATGGGAATGAACAAAATGAACAATAAGCAGTACAAAAATCAATGATAGGTTTGAAACTAATTAAATTGTAAATTCAAGATGTCTTTCCTTCGAATGGTAATAAACAAATTTGCGACACAGGTCGTTTGAAATTTCCGTTGATAGTGCGCACTGTGACCACTCGCACGATATCATCAAGACCGGGATGAACCTCCAATATCCTGCCCATGCGCCAATCAAGAGGGCTCACGTTATCCTCTTTGAGAAAAACCATGGTGCCAGGGCGAATCATATCGGTGTCTCCTTTCCTCCACTTAGTTCGCTGTTGCAGCTCGGACAGGTATTCCTTGCGCCAACGGTCCCAAAAATGCTGCAACATTTGCCGAAGCCGTTCGTAATCTTCCAGTTGATTAACCTGGATGTCCTTCAGATCCCTTTGAGGAATGGCAGTTAATGCCTCGCCGATGAGGAAATGTGAAGGAGTAAGGGGTTCGAGGTCGTTAGGGTCCGCGGATAACGGAAGTAGAGGTCGGAAATTCAGCACAGCTTCTACCTGTGCGATGACGGTATATAATCCTTCAAAAGTTAGATGCGCGTTTCCTACGATGCGTTTAAGATTATATTTGGCAGCTCGCACTGAGGCCTCCCAAAGACCACCAAAGTTTGGTGCCCTTGGGGGTATAAAATTCCAACTTATACGAGATTGGCTTAGGAATGAGGTGATCTTACCTTCGGCATTGATGCCTTCAAGCAAATCGGATACCTTATTCACATCGTTTTTAGCGCCGACAAAATTTGTGGCATTATCACAATAGATTTTTTGGCAAAACCCACGGCGAAAGACGAAGCGCTTCAATGCATTGAGAAAGGAATCGCTGGTCAGATCTTCTACCAATTCCAAGTGTAAAGCCTTAGTCCAGGAGCATACAAAAATGCAGGGGTATGATTTGATAATTTTGCGGTTACGCAATTTCCCGTTTCAAATATAAAAAGGACCGGTAGAGTCGATTCCAACGATCAAAAATGAACGATTGGCCTCTATTCTCAATCGCGGTAAGTCACTCATTTTATAATTTACGTTGTCAGGATTTACCCGAAAGCAGGTCATGCAATTTCTTAGTACTTCGCTGCTACGACCATTGATCGGCCAAAAATGTTGCCTAACTGCTCCTAAGGTTCCTTGTAAACCGATTTGAAGATTTCTTACGTGCTCATTCATTATAATCAATCTCGTGAACACATGCCCAGGCGCTAAAACAATGGGATGCTTATGATCATATGTTACATTTGCATGTCTCAATCTGCCTCCCACTCTAATCACCTCATCACTGTCAAGAAAAGGATCCAGTGGTGTCAATCGACCGAAACCGCCTTTCCGGCCCTAAGAGAAATCATTTCTGCCGCAAAATCCGTTGCTTGTGCCATCTTAGCAAGAACAATGAGAGAATTCTTAAGCTCTTCATCGGACAGATTGCCAGAGCGGCGCACCGATTTATCGCGCGAATTATTGATGAAACGTATACAAAAGGAAGTCACCCTTTGCAGCCTAAGGAGAGTTGAAAATCGGTGAAATATGTCTTGATTCGGAGTTATAACGGCAGATAACGAAGTGGCTACCTTCCGCTCTGGTGGCTGTGGCAGCTCAAAAGGCATGACGTTAGGCCACTGAGCGGTATCCTTGATGAGCCAATCGGGTCCATGCTACCACAATTGCAACTCTATTAATTTTTCAAGAGTCGTTCCCCTTGACATGATATCAGCAGGGTTCTGAATTCCAGCCACGTAATTCCAACAATTCTTCTGTGTGAGTTGCTGAATTTCAGCGACTCTGTTAGCCATGAATGTTTTAAGTCGGCTTGGATCACAGTGAATCCAAGACAGGGTGATGGTGGAGTCGCACCAAAAATATGGATCTAATATCGCACACTTCGAAGATTGTATCACCTTGTGATACAATCTAGACAATAGTAAGGCACCGCACAGTTCCAATCTAGGAAGACTGATTGTTCTCATAGGAGCCACACGGGACTTCGCGCATAATAGTCGAACACTGATTGAACCCGAAGTGCTCACCGATCTCAAAAAAATACAAGCTCCATACGCTGACTCAGAAGCGTCGCTGAAACCATGAATTTGAGTGAATGCGGTATTTGATTCCAATGCGAACCTGGGAATCCGAATCCTGATGATAAACGTAACTTCTTCAAGGAATCGACCCCAAATGGTGAATAAATCAATTCGAACCGATTCATCCCACCCAATTCCCAGTTGCCAAAGTTTCTGCATAATGATCTTTGCAGTGATTACAACGGGGCTAATCAATCCCAAAGGGTCGAAAATCTAGGATATAATGGATAGTATTGACCGTTTCGTTATTTTCGCAGCACGGCGATTTTCAACATTTGATTCGTAATGTAATGAATCGTGAGAAGAATTCCACAACAATCCTAATGTTCTGACATCTTCTTCCTTTGGATTACATGTTCTACGTTTTGCGTAAATTGCTGAACTTGATCAATAATACAAGGTTCATCACTGACCCATTTTCCTAATTGGAAGCCACCTGTAAGCGAAATTGAATGCATGATGGCAACAATTTGTTTGCCCTCAGAAATAGAGCCTGCGCCGCTGATCAGATCATCGACATAAAAATCGGACAATATGATATTACACTCAAGTGGGTGTTGTTCGCGATGATCCAACGCGGTTTGATGAAGAGCCCTAACAGCCAGAAATGAGGCAGGAGCCGTGCCATATGTAATAGTATTCAACCTATAATGGCCTATTTGATCTGTTTTGTTATCACGCCACAAAATGCGCTGGAAATCACGCTGCTCATCTGTAATCAGTACTTGACGGTACATCTTTTCGATGTCAGCGATGATTGCATACTTATTCGTCCGAAATCTTAACAAAATCTAAAACAGATCTTCCTGAATTACTGGTCCCACCATCAACGTATCGTTGAGAGAGAGGTTCGATGACGTTTTTGCCGAAGCATCAAACACCACCCTAAGTTTTGTAGTGTAACTGGAAGTACGTGAAACCCTGTGGTGAGGTAAATAACAAAGTGATTTTTGGTCTTTTTCTGGGATCGGATCGGTCTCAGTCATGTGTCCAAGCGATTCGTAATCCCTCATAAAACCACTATAAAGAGTCTTCAGTTTGGGATCCCTGTCTAATCTTTTTTCCAAAGAGAGGAATCGTTTGGTCGCTGAAGTCAAAGAATCACCAAGAGAAGTGACATTGTCTCGGAAGGGTGGATTAACAACAAATCGCCCGGACGGATCGCGCTTGGTAGTTTTAGTGAAATGTTGTTCGCAATATAATTCCTCCTTAGAACGAATGAGACGTTCCGAGCATTCCTCTAGTAGCCAAGATTTTTGTAATTGCTCACAAACTCGATCTAAATTATTTCAATGGACCCTTGAATTTGAATTCGTTGATTTTTGTGGTACTGGACCAGATATAATCCAACCCAATTTTGTTTTCTGCAAGGTGAGTTTAGAAGAGGCTATCTGAATTTGACCCACACACATTGAGTCCCAAAATATGCTTGCACCCAATAATAGCTCAACACGCCCAGACTTGTAGAATGTATCATCAGCTAAAGAAACATTAGAAGGAATAGAAAAACTAGAAATATCAAGCGATTTGTCCGGCAAATTTGCTGTGATTTGATCCATTACATGAAAATACAATGTTTTTTGATAGTTGTTATAAATTGATTTTATCTTAGCCGAAGTTCTTTGAGTTACATTGGTGGAACAATCATTGACTCCAGTTATAGACATTTCGATCTTATGAGTGGGCAATCTCAATTTGGTATGAAGCTCACGAGATATGAAATGAGGCTGAGAGCCATTATCCAATAAGGCCCTGCACCGATACGGCCTTCCATCCTTGTCAAAAATCATTACGTTTGCAGTAGCCAATAAAGTGTGAAAATTCGCTGTATCATGTCTAACATATGTGGATGTCACTTGAGATCGCGAATTATCAGAAACGTGTAAGTGATCGACCGCCCTGGTTAAAAGGTCCAATAGAAATCGATAAAAACCGATTCAAAATTGATCGGAATGAATAGGGTCAATCGGAGAGGCTCAACTACCGATTCAAGATGAATAGGAATTAATTGGAACGTGGTATATATAGGATTGAATCGAGGATTTACCGATAGAAAAATATTTGTTGCATTGGAATTGATATGACTTTCAGTGATCAATCGGTTTGTATGAGAGATATCTGATTGAGAGTTTGAAAATTTCTCCATTTCATGAGGCAAATGGTTTTTACCGGAAATTTCCATGACCTAAAGCTATTGGAACCGATCTTAAATGTTACGTAATGGGAAATTTAATCGGTTTTTATGAAGAATGTTCAATTCGATTAGAGTTCGTACAGATTTGATCGGTCTGTAGGTTTTATTTATTTATTTATTTATTTATTTTGTTTATACGGGTATAAAAGACCCTTTGGTACATAGAATATACATTATTTGAACCACATTATATATATCATACATCAAAGCATTAAGCATCATGTTAAGCTCGACTACATGCATCTTATATTACAACAACAGTTAACGTGTATAATTATAGGTGAAAAGGACAATTAGATATTAAATTTGACAAATAAGAGAAAGAGAATTCCTAAGATCAGAATGAGATGAAAATAATTCAAGCACATCACTGTAAGAATTTGCTAGGATAGATATCCGATTTACCGGATCAGAATAACCGTGTCTCGATTTATAAGAAATTGGATTGAACAATTTAGGGCGCCTCAATAAACGAGAAGGGACATTAAAACGTACAAGTCCAAGCAGTTGAGGGCAGCGAATTTTCCCATTAACAATTTTATACAAAAATGAAAAATCATTGAACAAACGACGTGATTCCAAGGAGGCAAGTTAAGTAGAGCCATAATCAATGAGTAATCATGACAAGTGACGCTCAACGGACGGCCTATCTGATAGGCAGCAAAACGCAGAAACTTATGCTGAACTCTTTCCAAGTCTGTACAATCCCGAATTAAATGAGGACTCCAAATTTGAGACGCATACTCAAGATGAGGTCTAACTAAAGTACAATACAGTGTTCGAAGTGCAACAGGATCACGAAAATCTTTACAAACGCGCTTGATGAATCCGAGAGATTTCATGGAAGTACCAACTATGTGATTGTAATGATCTGAGAAGTTAAAACGAGAGTCAAATGAAACTCCAAGATCACGAACAGTATTTATAGGTGATAACAGAGAATGAGACAAGTTATAAGGAAAATAAATAGCATTTTTACCTCTATGAAATCTCATCACATGGCATTTAGTGAGATTTAATGACATATTAGATAGCACACACCAAGATTGTAACCGATCCAAATCAGATTGCAGATTTTGAGCATCTCTGTAAGTTCTTATAATCATAAACAGTTTCAGGTCATCAGCAAAAAGATGTGTGCAGTACTTGAAAATCGTAGAGATATCATTAATGAAAATAATAAATAATAAAGGACCTAGATGTGAGCCTTGCGGTACACCTGAGGATACAAAACAGGACTCAGAGAAAGATTGAGAGACACGAACTGATTGCGTACGATTCAGAATATAACTCTGTAACCACGACAAGAAATTGCTTCGAATACCTAGATTACTTAATTTATTTAACAATATATTATGATCAACTCTGTCAAAAGCCTTTGAGAAGTCTGTATATATAGTATCCACTTGGGCATTTTGATCAAGCGCAGAGGACACAACATGAGAAAAAATAGACAAGTTAGTTACGGTAGATTTGCCAGAAGTGAAGCCGTGTTGGAAATCAGAAATAATATCAGAAAACAGTGGTGTTATTTTATCAGTAACTATATCTTCAAAAATTTTCGGCATAACATTCATGATACTAATCGGTCTATAGTTTCTCACGTCAGAACGGTCCCCAGATTTGAAGATAGGAGTAATTAAGCTGGATTTCCATTGGGAAGGAAATATTCCAGAGGATAAAGAGCTGTTGAAGATCAACCACAAAGGCCGAGAAATGACGAACTTGCAAGATTTTAGAAAATTAGGAGGAATACCATTGTCACCAGGACCGGAAGAAGTTTTCAAGGATGAGATTTTATTGAACACTTCACCGATATTGATGGATAAATCGGAAAGATTGACATTGAAAGTAGATTCTGGTAAATTACAAGGAACAACGGGATAATTTTGATAGACTGATCTGAAATAAGATGCAAATAAGTTCGAAATAGCAATACCAGTATTGCCAATAGTACCGTCTAAATGCATCACCAGGGGTATACCGTTCTGATTCCGCTTACTATTAACAAAGTTCCAAAAGCTTTTGACATTTGTAGGAATGGACCCTTGAACGTAATGAAGATGAGACAAGTAACATTGGCGAGTCAAAACTTTACATTGAGCTCGTAAGTGACTAAAGATTAGGTAATCTTCAAAGCAATTTGACTCTTTGTACCTATTGTGAGCAATTTTCTTTTGACGAATAAGTTTAATTAATTCCGAAGAAAACCATTTTGGATAAGAACTATTCCTTGATACATACTTGGGTACGAATGAATCAACTGCATTATATAAATGAAGATATAAAAAATCAACAGCTTCAATAACATTAAGATTACGCAATTCATCGTCCCAGTTGATAGAACCTAAATATTCACAAATTGCACTGTAATTCGCCTTATTAAAATTATATTTGATGATTTTATTGGGGACCAGTAAAACACTATCACGTAGGTTGAGCTTAGATACAAGAGAAGGATGAAAGTTGTCACACGCAAGAAAAGGATCCAGAGCAATATTGACATCAATACGATCGTTATCAGAAAAAAAAGATCAAGTATGTTACCATGAGAATTTCTGAAAGTATTAAGTTGAAACAAATTCAATTCATTGAAATATTCGAGAACATATTGCGCAGAAGTCATTTCATTGAGATTCGAACCAGGTAACACTGAGAAAGATAATTTGGAATCAATATTGCTCCAGGAAATATGAGGTAAATTGTAATCCCCGTATAAGTATAAGGAGTTAAAGTTCTCCTTGAGAAGGATTTCGCCAACGCTTTTACAATGGTCCAAGTATATTGAAGAATCCGAAGAAGGTGGAATGTAGACAGCCCCAAACAACAACGACAAAGAACCAAAATAAACTTTGACGTAAAGATGTTCAACTTTGGAATAAGAAGATGAGACGACACAGCTCCGATGGGTATCCTTAACGGCGATTAAGACACCACCTCCCCGTGAAAATTGACTGGTGAGTCCGTTTCTATCCATACGATAAACTGCATAGCCATGTAAACCAATTTCAGAAGATAGAATATCCTCGCGCAGCCAGGTTTCAGATAAGATAATAATATCATAACATGGATCTGATATAGCAACAGAGCAATGAAGTTGATCAAGTTTAGTTCTCAAGCCACGAACATTCTGATAATACACCAAAGGGTCGATTAAGCGTTTTTTCTTTGGTGAGCAGGAACTATCCTAGGTATCCCATTGAAATAGCGAATAGTCCTTGAAGGGTCATTTAGATTTTTCAACTCTTCACGTAAGTTCGACAGATGATTTCGTTGCTTCAAGGTACGATCTTGCGATATTCTAATTGAACCATTGTACAACGATTTACGAAGAATCTCAATGGGTATGTTCCGTGATGCAAATGTGACACAGATCGGACGAGTTTTAGAAGCATCCTTCTTTTTACCGATACGACGAATCTGCACATTGTCGTAAGTATCAGGTCTGATTTTTTGAAGAAGATCAGTAACTATAACATGATCAGGAGACCCATCCCTCGAAGATTCTTCAACGTTGAAGAGTAGAATGTTACATGCTCTTCGATGTCGTTCATTCAGCTCATCTATCAAATCTTCCTCATTGTAGAAACCTTGTGAAGAAGAAGGGGCAGACGATTCCAAGGTGGATAATCTCGTGGATAATTCCGCCACAGTGTTGGATAAAGAATTCAATTTGATCCCAAACGCGTTGAGCTGGTTGCTGAGTTTCGAACAAGCAGAATCAACGATGCTCTGAATTTCCGATAAAAAACCTGACTGATCCAACACGCCATCAAATTTTTCCGCAAGATCAACAGAAGTATCAGAAGACGGAAGAGGCCCCTTGCAGTCAATCAGTACTCCATTATGCCATGGATGGTGACTTCTCGCTAAACACGACGAACCAGGATGTGATATAACACTGCATGAAGCACAAGACACCGGTTTATCCACAACTCTGGAACATCCTTTACACACTTTTTTTGGCATTTTGAAGTTTATATGATTTATATGATGATACAAAAATTTTTGAATTCCAATAAACGGCAAGTATGAGATGAGGTTTTAATCGGATTATTTCACCATCCGAATTCATGGGGAATATGAGGAATAGAATTGAATGAGAAATATCCAATTCGAATTCAGAATTCCTTTCAGCGGATTATATCATCGGTTTTTATCAGAATTTTCGGTGATTTCGGTCTATCAGAACCAATGGGAAAATTGTACAAGATTCAAGACTTACTGGGTTTCTATCCAGAATATCCAATTCGATTTGAGTTCGTTTATTTTATTGGTCAATAGGTTTCAATTGGATTATTCGATCATCCCACACTGGAAGAAAAGGTGGGTACAGACAACGGTGATATAGTTGACTCAACAGTAGAATACGATTGGATATATCCAACTGAATCTGACTGTTGCCTCAACTACATGCACTTTTGACTCAACTACATGCAGTTGAATCAACCATGATGGTGTCAAGTCAACGATTATACTGTCAATCTGACCGTATATTCGTTGACTTGACTATGATATTCAGTTACCCTAACAACAAAATATAATTGATTTTCGAGGAAATTTTTTTTTCAGTGTAATTTATGGGAAATAAAAGGAATATTTACGGGATTGAATATTCAATAGCATTGAATGAGAAATGTCCAATTCAATTTTAGACTTTATTCCACCGCATTAGCCCTGGTTAAAAAATCCGATAAGATCCGATAGAAACCGATGCAGAATTAATCGGACTGCATAGGATCAATCGGAACAGTTCAATCCCCGACTCAAAATCAATAAGAGTTTATCGGAATCTCTTTTCTATAGGTTTCAATCAGGGATTCACCAATTAAAAAATCTGCATTTTATGGGAATTAATCAGACTTCACATAATCTATTGGTCTGTATAAGAGATACCTGATTGGACGATTGGAATTTTCTCCATTACATCAGGCAAACGGTTTCCATCGGAAGTTTCCACAATTTCAATCTATTGGAACTGATGGGAAAATTTGTGAAATTGAATGATGAATGGGTTTCTTATGGGAGATTTCTGACTGCATTTGAGGATGTATCGATTTCATTGATCAATGGGCTTTAATTGGATCATTCCAACATTCAAATTTATTGGAAATAATAGGCAAGTTTACAGATTCTAAAGTCCTATAGGTATGTACCGGCAATAACCGATTCAGTTTTGAAATTTCTTCCATCGCATCAGATCATTGGTTTTTATCGGAATCCTTGGTGACCTCGATGTATCGGAACTAATGTGAAAGTTGCTGGAATAGGAAACTATAATCATAGAATACCAAGAGAATCCAATTAGAAAATATTTCATTGGTATCAATCGGAATTTTTATCAGTGATGGAATATCCATTGGATCCCATTCAAAAATATGTTACTGGTACCAATTATAATTGTAATGATTGATAAAATGCCGATTAATTCAAATGAAAAAATAT
Source organism: Gonatopus flavifemur (assembly GCA_018340375.1). Classification (NCBI taxonomy): domain Eukaryota; kingdom Metazoa; phylum Arthropoda; class Insecta; order Hymenoptera; family Dryinidae; genus Gonatopus; species Gonatopus flavifemur. The sequence goes on from JAFFJZ010000033.1 coordinate 14,104, forward strand.
TATGTCCGTACGGATTGGAATTTTTATTATTGATAAAATACCTATTGGATGCCATTGAAAAATATTTGACTGGTATCAATTAGAATCTTCATGATTAATAACATACCAATTAAATCCAATTGGAAAATATTGTATTGGCATCAATCGGAATTTTCATTGGTCATAAAATACCAAGTGAATGCAATTACACAATATTTCATTGATACGAATCGGAATAATCACTATTGATAAAATATCAATTCGATCCCATTGAAAAATATTTGACTGGTATCAATTAAAATTTTCATGATTAATGGAATATCGATTCAATCCAATTAAAAAATATGTTATTGGTATCCATCGGAATTTTTTATCAACCATAAAATACCCATTGAATCTAATGAGAAAATATTTTCTTGGTATCAATAGGAATTCTTATTATTGATAAAATACCTATTGGATGCCATTGAAAAATATTTCACTGGTATCAATTAGAATCTTCATAATTAATAACATACTGATTCAATCCAATTGAAAGATATTGTATTGGCGTCAATCGGAATTTTCATTGATCATAAAATACCAAGTGAATCCGATTACACAATATTTCATTGATATCATTCTTATTATTGATAAAATACCTATTGGATCCCATTGGAAAATATTGTATTGATATCGATCGGAATTTTTCATCCATCATAAAATACCGATTGAATCCAATTGGAAAATATTTTCTTGGTCTCCCATGGGAATTTTTCTTATTAATGAACTCCCATGCTCTCATTGAGACCGATACAATCCCCCATATGTCCAATGGACTATTACCAATTGAATCTCATTACTATAGGACACCCATCCCTGACATAAGACAGTCATTTAGTCCACACTGATAGGAAGCGAACCACGGCATCGAGCGAGCGGGTGTTCCAGATCGGTCTTCCAGGTTAAGCAACGACAACTGCGGTACAAGGTGGATGGGTGATCACCATGTTAATAACACATAAATGATCGTTTGAATTTATTTCAGCAATAATTTGTCATACTTGATGATTGAATGAATGATGTATGTGTTTGTTTAATTGATATAAAATGCGCGTATATAATGTATATAAACCGTTCGTTGGTTGGGTTAACAACCAATAAAATTCAATAAGAAAATCGCGATGCAGGAATCAATTCATTCCGATAAGTTTTTTCTATCGGATTTAATCGGATTTTTTCACCAGGGAAAATGCCAATTAAATCCAGTGAAAAATTATTTTATTGGTATCAATGGGAAATTTCCGATGCAGAAACTCAATCCATTCCGATGAGATGTTTTTTTATCGGATTCAATCGGATTTTTTAACCAGGGGAAAGACCGATTAAATCCAATTCAAAATTATCTTATTGGTATCAATAGGAAATTTCCGATGCAGACACTCAATTCATTCCGATAAAATTTTTTTTTATCGGATTCAATCGGATTGTTTAACCAGGGCGTGCTTGAAGTATTGTTTGATTCACCATCTCTTATATCACCCACACTGATCTCACCCTGATCGAAATGTGGCAATGAATTGTGACGGCCATTGCACGTTTCACAATTTCTAGAATTACAATTTTCGGCTACATGATTGCTCTTTCAACAGTTGGTACACAATTTCAATTTCCGTATTTCTACCAATCTCTGTTTAACTGGTAACTCTAGCAATTGTGCGCACAAATATATATTATGACTCCCTCGACAAAAGGCACATTTCGATGTGCTTGCAACTACATGGGTATGACTACGATCTGTCAATAAAGAAGGTTTTGAATGAGAAGCGTGAGATTGCTTGAGTTTTTGATCAGATGTCCGACTGGAATTTAATGACTCTAAGAGTTGACAACGATTATTTGAAAATGTTAGAAAACTGAATAAATTAGGAACGTTCGTCGAACTCATGGATTCTTTCTCTCAATCGCGCCGCGAAGTTTGATCGAGCTTTTGAGATATTAGGTATATTAGCAATGTATCCCATTTGTTAGTGGGCTCACCCAATGCAGCCAACGCCCTCAAGTGTTGACTCATTGAATCTTGCAACTTTCTCAAAGATACGTGAGATTCTTTTCCCACGTGAGAAAGTTCGAACAATGCTCGAACGTGACTGTTCACAATTATTCTTTTATTTTCGAACCTTTGTTTCAATGAGTTCCAAGCTTCTACGTAATTCGCGTCGGAAACTTCCAATGCATCAAGCATGCGTGATGCAGCATCCTTACGGCATGATTTGAGATAATGGAGTTTTTGTGTATTGGACAACGATTCATTCCTATCAATTAATGCATTGAACGTATCCCGAAATGAAATTCAACTATTATAATCCCCATTGAATTCAGGGAACTGTAACATAGGTAATTCAACTCTAATTTCCGATTGATTATTATTCGCAGTCGAATTAGCATTAGTATTTTGTGTACCGGAGTGCGACATTGCCCTATCATTTTGCTGATTATTGCTAACGGCTGTCGAAAGCTCCTTTGCCCTAGCCACAAGTTTAAAATAATTGTTTTCAAATACTTCGCGCTCATCTGGCTGATCGTCACTTAATAAATCTATCTGTGTTTGTACATTGTCAAAATCATTATAAGCGAACTCGATTTTTTCTAAACGGAGCTTTAATTTCATCAAATTATTTGTCCATTCAGAACTTGCCAAATATGTACGAAATTTGGATAATTTTGTCTCCACCAAACCACGCTTTTTCTTTGAAGTCATTAAAGCCGCCTCATCAGTCATCTTGAACGCATTTACTCTTGACTCAACGTTGAAAATACTGAATTGTATTTAAATATTTTATATTGATTCATTTAAACTCATGTCACATGGCATGGTGATTGATAATAAATGATCTTATAAATTGATAAGAAGAACAAAAACCGATTTTACCGTCATCAACACAATACAAAACCTGCACTAGAAAATGGAGATACTAAGGAAAATAATGGCGAGGCTTACCGTTGGCTAACGGACCGTCAAATGTTACTGTGATGCCACCGTTTGAGAATACGACAAATGCCCAAAGATGCGACGTCTCGAGTTACACGATGTTGAATCCAAAATGCCGTATCTTGTGGTACACGTTGTGAATCACCATCCAATATGGTGCCTCCAATACATGCGTAACGTAGCGTTGTTAAACGAAGCTTGATTATGACGCCGTTTTTAATTACACCCCAATAATCCGTTCTTGATCCAATTAATGTATTTAAGCCACTGCTGAATTCATTGGTTCAAGCATTTGATTCGTCACGGCGAACATATGCATTCAATGTAAAACGTCTCTTTCCATTTACGAACAGCTTGATGAACTATTGGCTGTGTTTTATACACTCACACACACGCGTTGCTTGAATGCTCAACTGGGCACAAACAACTGCCTTGAAAGTTTAATAATTTGTACGTTGACAGTTATCTTCGAGACTGCTACCGATAATGCTTCGATAGCTCCAAAGTTTCGAACTGGTTCCAACGTAAATTTGACCGTTGTGAACGATGCACACGAATATGTAGATACAGCTCACGCGTTAGCGGTACGAATCCGATTCGAAGGACCAATTGTGTTACGCGTACGACCGAAAACTTTGAGATTGGAGTTCGAAATGAATTTCTAGACGTACACGTATGATAAATAATTGATATTTAATATGTTTCCTCTTTTATTCTAATGCTTCCGTCAAGCGGGGCGGTTGCGAGCGTGTGCACTGGTTGGCGTTCACGAGACAAATGTGTTAACGAAAAATGCCATCGATAGAGGGCGAGGAAAGTGCCGTATCTAACGAAATATGCACCCCTGAACACTAGAAACATTTGAAGACAGTTGGACTTTTTCCATTTTCAAATCTCTCCAAAATCCTCCGTATAACGATACAACGATGCAGGTCGATTTTTTTTTATTCGATGGAAGAAAAAAATTAGTCCCATAATTTCATTTTCCAATAGTAATGTTCAGTGGAATGACCCATATATAGTGAGGAATATGAAATTGATGAAATTCAATGTTGCGGTACAATCAGGGTTGCCAGGTCTGAAGATTTTTCTTCAGATCTGAAGAAAAAAAGTTTTTCCGAGCATAATCTGAAGAAACGAAGAAATATTGAGTGAATCTGAAGATTTTGGTTGTCCTTTCAGCAATCTTGAAAAACTGAAATTCTTGATGTTCTTTTGATTGAGAAGGTTGGTTTCAGATACATTCTCCTAAAAACTAGCGGATCTAAACATTTCGAAACTACAGAAATGTTCTATAGAATTGCCAGATCAGAATTTTCCCTCATATAGTTCTACCAATCCAATACTTCACTTAATGAGAATGACCAAGAGATACACTGGAAAATCATCAATCTGGTATGGCGAATATGCCATATCATAGTTTTTGGAGCTGGGATAAATATGCGCATCACACAAGATTATACATGTTAGTGAGTGGTGGGAGCCGCCATTTGGAATAGGGAAAGAAGAATATACAGGGTGACCCAAGTCGGATAGATTATATTCGAGCAGCATATTCTGCAGCCAGAATGCAACAACTTTTGTATTTGACAAACTTTTTTTTTAGGCCTAGTTTTCGAGATGTAAGCATTTTTAGATTTTTTTCAAATCCAAATCACTCAAAAACACGATATGCTGCGTACTTGGGTTTGGGGTCATTCGCTAAGTTTGAGCACGACGGATCCCTGGAAAAAAAATTTCAACTATCCCATCATTGTTTGTTCCGGAGCTATAGGGATTTGAAATTTTTGAGCTTCTAGCCAGTCACCGTTCAGCAACTTTAAATCGTTATAGCTCCGGAACAAACAATGATAGGGTAGTTAAATGTTTTTTCCAGAGATCCGCGGTTTTCCAACTTAGCCAATGGTTCTAACTTCAAGTACGTAGCATATCGTGCTTTTGAGTGATTTGGATTTGAAAAAAATCTAGAAATGCTCATATCTCGAAAACTAAGCCTCAAAAAAAATTTTGCCGAACACAAAAGTTGTTGCATTTTGGTTGCAGAATATGCTCCCAAATATAATCTATCCGACTTGGGTCACCCTGTATAGCTTCTTATGAGCACATATACTTCCGTTACTTCAACTTTATCTCATACAAATGGCCATCTACACAATTACCCCATTACTGAAGGAATTTGCCTCACTAAATTTCTCCGTGTAGACATCAGTATACTGGAAGTGTCGTTTACCCAAACTTTAGGACAGTAGAACCACGTTTAATTGCACTCACATTCATTTCCAGTCTCGTTCATTTCAACGCTAACCGTCTCCTACTTCCTTCAATCTTGAACGGTCTCAAAACGCATTTTCAGTAAGAATCGACGTTGACCAATGAAGTGACGGTTATGTAAACCCGACTTGTGTTCGATACTGATGGTGGGAAGCCGTCTTGGCTTGGAATCAACGAAACTGGGTGCTTCCGACACCGAGGGAGTAGAGTAGAGTGTGTTATCTTTCAACCAATTAAAAAATTGAAAGGAAATTTCCTAATTTTTGATGGTAGGGTGTCATAGCCCCGAATGATCATAGGCCCGGATGTCCGTTTGCTCGAATGCAACATGCCTGAATGGTTATATGCCCGAATGCTGGATTAGGAATCATAATATATATAAACTGACGGACGTCTCATACGATCCAAAAGCGTTGATGAATCATTAATAGAACTTTCCCATCGTATAAAAGGAGCCGGTAGCTGATTTAAACCATGATTTTGAATTTATAATTCGGGCACATGACCATTCGGGTATGTGGCATTCGTGCAAGCGGACATTCGGGGGTATGACACCCTACCACTTCTGATTGGTTAAAAGATAACCCACTCCACTCTACTTGCTCGATGTCGGAAGCACCCACTGTCACATTTGCGAGAGTTGGAATAAACGAGGTTGTACTTTATGTTCGAATATTGATAACACGAATCGCTATTATTCTGGATGTGATGTAACAAATCATCACAAAAAGAGTCGCGGGATGGCACCGCGCACGATCTCTATCGATCGTAATCGTAAACATTCATACCGAGTTAGTTCACTCGTAAGAACACAGCTGTCGCTCGCTTACACGAGAATTGGGAACACATCTCCTCTCCCTCGCTATTCCTGTCCTCCTCTAATCCCTGTCCTTCTTCTATTTGTTGAGGTTTCCCGTCCCCAAGGAGGCAGCGCCACCTATACCACGGATGCTTGGTAGGATTGGTTCAACGTCAGGAGGCGATATCAATGCCATCTCGGCCGTTCCAAAATCGACAACTCCCAGGAGACTGGAAATCCCTCGCGGACAACACCATCTCTCTCCGACCCTGGACTAGAGAGAGAGAGAGAGAGAGTAAGATGAGTCGTCTCCGAGGATGCCACCCCGTTCCTGGATCGGCGGAACAACGGCAGAGACCAACCCGACCACGCTGTACCCCTTCTCCCGGCCCCACCAAAGGAGAGAAAAGGACACGAACACCCGCACCCAGAAGATCTCCAAAACGCACATGCGCCCACTCACCCAACGAGTAGTAAGAAGCCACCACCACCCGAGCGCGCAAGTCGAGCTCGAGAGTGCGCTCCAACGGAAAGTCACCGACGGGGTTTCGTATATGAGTTTGTGAACTCACCCGTCGGTGAAGAAGAAGGGAGTGGCCATGTTGCCTGTCACTTCTTGTGTAACTGAGCCACGGCGACGTTCCAGGATCTTCTCGTGCTCTCGAATTTTGGATACAGTGGGTGTGTCGTGCCATCGGGGTCCGATTTCAGTTGGAATTTTCTTCCTCGTACTGTTGAGGAAATCAACCGGTGTCAAGTGTCCGTGCGGTGTTCCCTTCGCGGGATTTGTGTGGTAATAGTAGTGTTGTTCACGTGGCCTCCTCCACGTGTCCCTCCTTTTTTACATTCTCCCTTCCTGACCCGTCGTACTTCGACATCGAGTCACCCCCTTCGCCCGTGGTTGTCCTTCCCTGATTAAATTGTATGGTCATGGTTGCCCTCTAGTTCCCTTTGTTTTGATTCATGTGAACGGCATAGTCCGTCTATAGATGTTCCCTCGCGGCCGCGCCCTCCGTACTCTTTTCTTAGTCCCTGTGTTCCCCAAAGCAACTTGATGAACGAAAGAATTGTTTGTATTTTTCCATGCGCGACGAAGTCGCTTGGTGTGTATAACGTCGATCAATTGTGGAAATATATACGTGCTCTGGCACGTGGTGAACCTCATTTGGAGTTTGATCATTGTAGTGGATTGAAATCAACCCACCCCCTCTCCCTGAGCTTGTTCCTTTTCCCTTGACCCCTCCCAACTATCGTGGACAAGTAACTTGTTTCTTCTCAATACATTGCAGGTCTCGCTGTAACAAATAAATATCCACGACAGGAGTCGTGGAGGCTCTCAATGACCCAAGCGCCTTCGTGCATGGATTCTGGGAATATCCATCACATGAAATATAACTACTTGGTACTAGTCATCTGTCAATGAGAAAATATGTCACCAAGTTTTTTTCGGGATAACGGCAATTCGAGTCAACAAAATTTGGGCATAGTGACGTTCAAGACAAAGAGAATTCGGGGGTGCTGGCGTCTACCAATTCCTCCTGAGAATTTAGCCCTAGCAGAAAAGCGAATAAAAATCGAAATTTAATGCATGAAAAATCAAATTCCGAATTGATGAGAATGCTCCCAAATTAATTCTCTTGAATGAAATATAACGATTGAATGCATAGAATGATTAGATTGAAAATATGCAAATTACCCGACCAACAATGTGCTTGACTGCTTGAACCCGACTGGAGTTAGCTCGACTAGGCTGCGATAGGTTGGTTGGGGCTCACGAATCTATCGCAACCCAGTCGGGCTCAACCTACGATCGGGCACATTGTCAGTCAGGTACTTTGCACACTACCATTATATTCGGTCGTTCTACATGCCTCAAGTTGCTACAACTTGTACCAAACCAATCAATAGGTTTTTGATGACTGAAAGAAGCGAATACACCCAGAGAAATGATTCACTTGAATATGAACTTACCGGACATTTGATTGCATTAAATAGAATTTCAGTTGATTCAAGTAAATTTGATTCAAAATGAATAAAAATTTATTTCATCCAAAAAATTTTTCATTTGATCCAACTCAGACTCTTTCGGGTTCATATTCAAATAAAATACGTAGTTGATTCGGAAAAAATTTAGTCGATTCAAACAAAATTTAGTAGAATCAACAAAATCGTGATATGCGATTTTTCTGACTGTAATGAACGTCTTTTGACCCAACATCGATAAGCCGAATAACCTCCCAGGTAACACGGGAATCACAAGCGAATTCTGAACTCTTTATGAACTCTTTTGAAATACAAATAATTTCTAAAGGGTTCAAAAAAGAATGAGATCTATCAGGCACTTGCGAGTTCTATTAAAATGCTTCAACACTTGTGGAAGGAATCAAATTCTTTTTGGAGCGTCAAAAATTTTTTGTATTCTAGAAGATATCATAAGAAGTCCTTTTTTTCAGAATCCACACGTGATTCTTGTGTATCATCTGCGCATTACAATGACTTTCCGGAGGTGAATGAAAAGAACCATCCACTATGCAAAACGGGCCGATTAGAAATTTCAGGCACAATGATCATTCAGCTTGTCGATGTTCGATCAAAAAATTTTCAACATTGAGTGGTTGAAACACTGCGACTCTACCCAATCAGCCAAACCTTCTTAGTAACGAAGTATCGCATTGATAGACCTTATTTATACCGAAGAACGAGAACTCCGAAATTTTGTATCGCGATGAGTTATATTTCAATTATTTCCGGTCCAATCGCACTCAGGAAAATCGTATATCACGATGTATTTGATTCTACTAAATTTTGTTTGAATCGACTAAATTTGGTTCGAATCAACTACGTGTTCTATGTAAATGTGAACCTAATAGACTTTTAGTTGGAACAAATAAAAAATTTTTTGGACGAAATAAATGTTTATTCACTTTGAATAAAATTTACTTGAATCAAGTGAAATTTTATTCAATGCAATGAAATGTCTAGTAGGTTCATATTTAAGTAAACCATTTCTTTGGGTGTGTATTTCTCATTCCTTATGGATTGTAGCAGACTGTAACGAGGACGTACATTTTCCAAATTTACTCTCCGTTCCTTCTTTTCTTCTCTTTTCTTGTCTCTTCTTCTCTTTCCTCTCGCCCCTGAAACCCTGCAAACATAAGTGCACCCTTGCACTTGTGGTAAGCACTCAAATAGGAACCTCACGTTTCCCCTTGAAATGTCCATACGTACAATAGTGGAAAAAAATCGAATGTACGGACACTACCAATTCTTTCCGAAATATCCCGAACGCCTCCTAACGGTTACAGACACTTGCAATGGAAGAGTCCAGGACTGAAACTCTCCAAAGTAAATATTTGAAGCCATAAAATTGAAATCCTAAAAGAAGTCCCCTGTAATAAACTATAATACACAGGCTAAAACTAACAGAAAAAACAGTGAAACTTTCGAAAAAGATCTTGAAGAAAATTCTTCCAGAAAAACCATGGACCACGATGAATTTTTTCTTTCAGGCGAACAACCACATCCCAATATTAATCAATTCCCGAATAAATTAAACTATCAGTTCATGAACAAAGAAAAAACATTCCTAAAATCCCATGATATATTATCGGAATTGATAAATAAATAATTAATACATAATTCATTAATTTTTTGTTTGCCACGAAGGTTTTATTCAAACGATGAAGTTCTGGAACTTCATCTCCCCCAACAATTTTTATTCTAAACAGAAGATCTCTCATTTTCTTTCTACATAAATAAATATAGATAAACAAATTATGAATAACTAAAGTGAACCTAAACGCTTGAACCACCTACCCTTAAATTTCCCTCACAACGTTCGCCCCAATTAGCCCCGAATCCGGCCCGATAACCAATCATTGTTATAAACAAATGGGAATTCAAGCCCAAATGACTTGTGAACCTTTGAACACTATAACACCTAATCACGTTCTCAAATCCATAAATGTTCGTAATTGACAAATTTGTCAATTGTTATAAACAATCATAAACAAATTCAATCAACTAACGACAGCCCTAACAACTATTATCCGTGACCAACATCAACAACTCTTATAGCAAAGACCCTAAAATTCATGAGGATTTATAACCATGTTATAAATTTCCAACTAATAAATTTTGCTGCATATACGAACAAATTTTCAATATAAACATTTACGAACGAATTCGATTTGTAGAAACTCATGAAACACCCTTAATTACCATGGTCACTATAAATATGCCATTTTCTCCTAACAAGTCGAGGTTATCAAACTGTTACAAATTTGTTATAAACAATTTATTAACTTTCACTATATTTTTCTTTTCTATGAACTCCAACTAAATTTTCTTCCTTCTATGCAAAATCTACGTTAAAAGATCTTGATAAGTTGAAATTTTTAACACATAGATATAGTCATTATAATCGATCATTTTTTTTATATATAAAATGTTACATATATGTTACATACATGTAACATATATATGAAATGTTACATATATGTTACATACATGTAACAACTTTTTTTTTATGTCATTTCATATATTTCCATATATCAAATATGTATTGAAGAATTTACAATGAAACAAAATTATATAGAATCTGTGAGTACGAAAGTAAAAAGAGAGAAAATCTACTTAGATAAAGATACAAATAGATGAATGGAGGAAGGAGAGGGCCAATTCTGATCTGAAAGAAAATGGAGACTTTTCCCTAAGTACAACCCCTTTCACTACTCCTTTACGAATCCTATTTGAAATAGAAACAAAGCCCGCCTCATGTAAATCTTACTAGCCATCCTCTGAATCCTACATGAACTCCGCCCCAACCTTTGACCACCACCAACAAAATTTCACCCCACTTTCAGCAAAACCGAAGTGAAGACTAAAATCCTCAGAGAGCAAGCTTCACTTCTTCTCGTCGCTTCAAAACAATCAGTCAAAAATTTTGAAACTCTCAAATACATTCCAACTGCGTGTGGTTGAATACAATTCAAAGATCCAGTGAAAAATAACGTCACAGCTCACTAGTCACTCTAGAATAGTGAGTACTATACTCATTATTGGACGCTATTGAAGCATTTTACAAATTCAGTTTTGATAATATAACAATAACGTTCACAAAAGTAAGTGAAAACGTTCTTGTTCCCTTGATTTCTTGTTTTCCTTAGAGTCAGTTTTCTTCTTAAAGTGAAATTTTCAATCAGCGATTTTCCTCTCTGTAACTTCATTTTCATTCTCTTTTTCTATTCGTTTTTTTTTAGTGGAATACGATGTACAACGGAAAATATCGCATCTTGAAACTGCAATATCTTCTGCAAGAAGAAGATTGAAGGAGAAACACCAGAGAATCAGGACAGAGACTCTAGATTTGGAGGGCAGATTGCTCAACAATTATTCAAAGAGTCTAAAAGAATTAGAAAAGCTTGTAGAAAGATCAACTCTGGAGTTGGAAAATTTACTCGTTCTACAAGGATCTATTCGAATTCGTGGTGTACTTCTACTACCACAAATTCCACAAGGAAATCAACGTGCTCCGTGTGAATTCTTGTATAACGATGAACAACATTGCTCCCCCTGCAAAAGACTTAAAGCCAACCCTGACAATTAAAACCTCTTTATACCCAATCCTTCTCCTTTCCTATTTTTCCTGTCTGAGAAATCAGTGATGATAAGCAATCTGGATATTTCTAAATAGAAATCTTCTAATCAAAATTATAGAAGAAACCAGTTGCAACCTGGAATTTCTCAAAATCCCTCCCTAATCCCCTTATTTCAGCAAGTTTATGAACATTGGTTTCGATCAATGTTCATGAAATAAGAAGTTCTAAATGAACTCTATGCAATTTCCTAGAAATCATCACTGAGTGACCCTCAGAGTGTTTTTTAGGAAGAAAAATACTACGTTTTCTTCCCCTTTTCAGCTTCCCAGATTCAATAGTTTTTCAAATTGAATAACACTGTTACGAAAAAACATTTTTAGGAGAAGCCCTATTCTCCTTCTCTTTTTTTGAACACTCTACAAGAGCTAAATGAAGTCCTTGTGTCTCTTTTTACTTGTCGTACAACTCATTGAGACCATTCAATATATAAATGGTCAAGCTATATGTGAAGTTGTATTAAAATTTGGATTCGATGACCGTATAACTGGTTAAACGTGGAATTATATCATACTCGATGACAATATAATCAGTTATACTAAGATTATTTTGAATATAACAAATTCTTTCCAAACATTTTGTAACCTCCACCTTTTCTAGAATATAGTAACATACATTTCAGCATAAAATCAACAATCTCATTATTTTCAAGCATAATTCTCTCCCCAGTCCTCGTCTAGGTTCATCTCCTAGCTAAAGTGGGGTATCGAAGGGAGCATTGGGCTCGATGACTCAATGTATTCCTCTTATACTACCCAGCGTTGTAGATAAACTATAATCTATAATAGTTTTGACGTAACAAGACGAACCGATGAGGATTTGTCGGTACAACGAACTTTCAGAATATAGCTCGTCGGGATACGAAATTTCGGAGCAATATCATTTTTCGGAATAATGGAACTTCGGTATAAAACAGGTCTATCTATTGTATTCGCCTGAGATTGAGGATTCATGATTGCGTGGAAAATTACTAGAAATCTGTAGCCTTTCTCAAATAACTTTGATGAACTTTCCATAGAATCTACACCAAATTATCGTACACTTTGTTCATCGGTCAATTCTCATAGAATCAAAGATATGGTTGGTCAATCTAGAAGAATTGATAAATCGACGCCGTGTGCGATAATTTTGTTGATAATCTCGTAGAGAAAATGCTCTAAAAGAGATGGTTAAAACAACCAGTTTACAGTTATTCTGTCACAGCACAAAAGTGCAGCCTCACGAAGAATTGAATTGAATTTATTTTTAGAAAACTGAATAATTTTCTGCAGATTATCCAATGGAAAAGGGAAGATTTTTGAGGATTTCTGAGTTTTGAAATGAAAATTTTTCGGGAGATTTCCGAAGACAAAACTGAAGAAATTTGAAGATTTTTTGGTGTTCAAGATGAAGAATTTTTTGTCAACACCTGGCAACACTGGGTACAATCTCATCTTTCCAGTTCATACGACTTGTGAGAGTTGACGAGGTTATCCCTACTCCTTAGCAATAAGGTTTTTGGATGAAATGGTCCCACTTATAACACAGGAGCGTCATTCTATCTATGTATCTAGTACAATTCAGTGTTCTCATTTCACGAGAAGTACAAAAGGATTATGGGTAAAGGAGATACGTGAAAGAAGCAATTATAATTATGAATTGTCTATAATTATAAACCCGTGTCTGAATATTTTGGATGGGGGCCGAATCAACGAAATCAGTGTTTGAAAAGAGAAAATGTGACGTATCTCTCTTTTCAACCAACTTTTTGTTGATTTGGTTTTTCATTAATTTGGCCCCCATCCAATATTTTTTTTGAAATTTCTTATGACTTGAGATATGTTCCAATCGATTACACTGGTCTGCAAAAAAATGAAATTTTTCGCTCCTTTGCAACTGATAATCACTTCCTGTAGTAATTTGCTGCGTAGAATCCGAATCCTGAGGCAGAATTGGGCTATCACGTCAGGATTTTGAGATATTCAAGGGTGTATACTCGAAAAATGCGTTTTTTCGCTATTTTCAAGGTTATGTACAGGGCGCACAAAATTTTTTCGGTTATTTATCACAATTGTATCATTTAGTACTATTACTCTTCAAAATGAGCTATTGATCGATCATCTACGATTTTTTCTTGCAGAGTTACGACCATTTGAAGTTCTGAAATATATGCCCAAGATTGTAATATTCCTAGGACCTCCTAAGGGTGCTGTCAACATGTATAGCAATGAAAATTTCGATTTTTCCAAAATGATCCCCTCACTCAGCGACTGGATAAACTTCCAAGCTTGAAAGTAATAGTACGAATGTTCAAGGAAAAGTCGCCCCTAAAATAATATATTTCTCAAAGGGTTTATAATGTGAATATGTCGGGACGTATTTCATGATATAGAATGGTCGTAACTTCGCGAAAACAAATCGTGGAGGATTTATTCCTCTCCTTCTTATTGTTATGCATGAAAATGTTATATTTGAATCTCTTGAATCCAAATTTAACGTGAAAAAATAAGCAACGCATATAATCTTTATGTAATGTACATTTGTTTTTAAAAAAACTCATTTTTGCTTACAAATTATGAAGTAGTTAGCATGAGAAAATCCTTGTAATGATAACAATAATCTTGAAAAAGTTATAATGTTCAATACTTTAAGCAGTAGAATCAGATTTTGAAATATAATCCCAGCAGTGATCAAAACATGATTCAGGGCTACTTTGTGGTTTTTTTTCTTTTCAATCGACCAATTGGAGTTTCGCGTCGAATTGACCAAGAAAAGTCGGCAAGCATTCCTTCAGACCATCTTCCATTGTAACGCCTTTCTATATTCAATATGTCTTGGTGGAACCTTTCACCATGTTCATCTGATACGGCACCGAGATTTTCAGGAAAGAAGTCCAAGAAATGAATTTTGAGAGACATGTTGCGTTTCAGAGCTTTATGGGCATAAAAGAGTTCTTCAATGATTTTTTGATAGTTATCAGCCTTCTTGTTTCCGAGGAAACCATGACACACATCTGTAAAAGCGGTCCATGCTCTTTTTTCTGCTTTGTCCAACGTCGTATCAAAGACTTCATCCTTCATGAGTTCTCGGATTTGTGGACCCACAAAAATCCCTTCTTTCATATTTCGCATCACTGATACGGGGAAATTTTGTCTCAAGGTATTAAAAGCCTTCACCATTCTTATTCATAGCTTTGACAAAATTTTTTATAAGACCTAACTAACTAGACTTTATATGGAGTGGTGGAAGAAAAATTTGTTTACTCGGCACTAAAGGCTCTTCAGACACATTTTTTACTCCAGGTGTTAAACTCGACCTCTGTAGTCACTTCTTGATTACGTAATGTTTATCTCTGGCCCGACTATCCCAAACGCATAAAAAACAACAAAATTTGGTATTGCTACAACTTTAAGATCAGCACAAATGTTCCATAGAAATTGTGTATACTTGATTTTTTCGAGTATTACCTTCATATTTCCGTGATTTTCTTTCATATTTGTTGCATGTGCGAGAGGTACTAATGGGTATTCATTGCCATTATGAAGTAAAACACCTCCCCGTGAGATGATTGCGGCTCTTCCAGAGGGATATTCTTGATACCTGTCCTTGATATCCTTTTTATCCATCCTTGGTAGTATCTGCTCCCTGTACGTGGTGGGGAGGATAAGTATCTTAGATTTGGTCCTCTTTTTCGGGTGGAATGAACTACTCGAGAGGAAGGATACAAACTGAGAGCAACTGAATCATCCCAACGCCAGGAACATCGGCAGAAACGGAACGAAAGCAAGGGGGAACTACCTTTGTTTGAGAAACACTTTACATATTACACGGATGACAAATGAGCACCGTCGTACTCTAGTTAGTTCCTCATATTTATACTCATCCATCGATGTACAGGTAAAATCGATGAGACTATACAAGAGATGTACACACACTTGCTCTCAGTACGTGTAACGAGAGCATTCCTCGTTTTCGTCTCCGTGACGCGGAACTTTGTATTTTTCGCTCGTTACTCTCATCGTGAGAGCCTTGTAAAATTTGTGGATATCTCTCGCCGAGAGAGCTCTCATATCATTATTATAAAACTGCGCGATCGTTTCAATAATACGTGATTTCTGTACTCATCGTGTTGATCTACCACATTGGAGCGTTCATTATAAATCGAACCCACCACGTGTTTCAAGATCTTTTCCAACTCCTTTACCACAGCTGCCTTCAACCGGCTAAAACTATGAATAATAAAATTTCTATTCGTTGAATGTTTGCGATTAAATCGAAGGATCGCAAACATTTACTGGTCCTTCGAGCCGGATCGAAGGACTAGTTGTGTAATTAGTTGAGTGAACGCGAAATTTCATTCGAAACTCGTGCAAACTGATTTTCTTCCAACGTGAAAGTGTGGTGATATTCGCCGAGAAACTCCACTCGTGTTACACCTGTGTGGATTAACAGTGTGAAACTCTGAAAACACTAATTTCATGTTGTAGGCAGCAAAATTAATTCCTGCTAAGATTTCAGTGAATGCGTGATTCAGAATCAAAATCGTTTCGGTTATTGTAATATGTTCTAATGTATCCTCACACCGTAGCTCTCTCTCTCTCGCTCGTACGTTCCCTTTGTTCACTACGCGTAACGAGAGTTGTTGCTACGTGAACAGTTCGACTTTGAATGTTGCTGTGTTGACCGTATATGCTTCCATGTGTTGGTGAACAACGTCTAAGATTCTTCTTCATTATATTCGAACGCTCTTCGTCCTATGTGCTCGTGCGTGACGTTATGATTATCACTTTCTTTTCACATTCGCGTATCTATCTATGATCATCGATCACGACAGCTTGTGTATTCTGCAATACTCCCATCGAACCATTTTTGGATTCTATTCCAAATTATAAACCTCTCATTTTCTTTCCTTCTGTTCTACACATTGACAGGAGGAGTTGTGCATTTCGTGACGATCGAAATTTTATTAAATCGTGACTTTGAATCGCGAGTGAATTTGACAAGCTCAAGAACGTGTACAGCCGATCCAACGTTACGAAAAAAAAACAGTACCAGTGTTTCGTTGTGAACATTCGGTGAGAGTGTTGTACTCTATGCAATCCTCGTGTGCGCGGCTTTGTCATTATTCTTCGTGCTTTCTAACCAGTGTTTTGAATTCGTCATCGTTCAAAATGTCAACCACTGAAAAGGGTGCTGAAGCTCTTCAGTTGCTAATTACCGAGCAGAGCCTAACGATTGATCGGCTCGGAAAAGTGCTTACAAACTATAAAAAAGTTGGGAAAGACAAGTTTACCGCCATCAAAACGCGTCTTCGTATTGAAGATTTACGCCAACTTTGGGCTCACTGTGTCAATCTTCACGTCAAGATTGCTCAAACTTCTACTGATGAGCAACAAAAGCAGGAATCCTATTTCACTGAGGAAAAATTCACGCACGCCGAGTCCTCCTTCCAACAACAATTGGATACGCTGACCGAATTTCTCGCCACTCAAGAAACTACAAATGCGCCGCCAGTACAAGATTCATCCTTGATGGCCGATTACTCTTCGCGTGCGATTGCGTTACCGGAAATTCAATTACCGAAGTTCTCAGGTAACCCCCTTGAGTGGGAAAATTTTCGCGATATTTTTACTTCTCTTATTGTGAAGAATCTTAGTATTTTAAAGGCGCAGCGAATACATTATTTGAAATCGGCTTCAACTGGTTCAGCCAGCCGTTTGATTGAGCATGTCTCCATTTCGGAGGCTGATATCGAGGGCGCATGGAATATTTTGGAAAATGAATTCGAAAACCCGCGATTATTGATACATTCGTATTTACAGGCGTTTTTGGAATCACCGGTTATGCGAAACGAGAATCAATCAGAACTAAAACAACTTCGCGATGTTGTAAGCTCCTCTTTGTCAGCTTTGAAAAATTTGAAGAGACCGACCAATCAATGGGATGACTGGTTAGTCTATGAAATATCTAAGAAATCCAGCCCTCGCACCAGACATGAGTGTAACTTGCATCTTGGCTCGTCCACCGCAGCTCCCACTTATACACAGATTAATGAGTACATGACTCAGCGTATTCGTGGCTTAAGTGATTTTATATCGGATAATTCGAGAATTGAAACGGTTGCGACACACAATTGGAACTCTGCTGCCGTGCATAATACGGTGAACAACCCTGTGAATAATTCTGTAAATAATTACAAAATGTTCTGCCCTGTTTGTCCCCAAACTCATCCCGTTTGGAGATGTAATGTTTTTAGAAATCAAAGCCTGGATAATGAGTTTCAGACAGCGAAGCTTCACAAACTGTGTTTCAACTTTCTGCGAGTTGGACACCTACCTACGAATTGTCCATCTACCTCTCGATGCTTCAAGTGCCAAAAGGCACACCATACTTTTTTACATCGAGACGGTCGACTAGTCAATGATAGAACTCCTCCTCAAGGAAATTCATATCCGAAAGCTAGCACGAGGTCTAACCATCAATCTGTTCCAATGGAGGACAGAACTAATTCCAATGTTCCCATAGCTTCCCACCCTGCTGCGCTATCGGTAGCATCCTCTGCACAATCTGCAGCTACTCGCCTTTCGACTACAGAAAATAGGACGACTATATTGTTGCCCACAGCGATAGTAAATTTGCGTACCGAGGAAGGACGATCCCTCAAAGGACGCGCTCTCCTTGATCAAGGATCCATTTACAGTTTCGTATCCGAATCTCTGGCTCAATTATTACGCACACCGCGACATCGTACGGAATTGCACAATACTGGGTTCGGTGAAAATTATGCCGGCTCCGTCAAATCACTATTCCACCTCACGATAGAATCTTGTCATGAGCAAGGTCCACGGATACCCATGACTGCTCACGTTTTCCCTAAACTCACTGCCTATACCACCTCGCAACCCCGTTCCATGGGTTCGTGGCCTCATCTACGAGATCTAGAACTCGCAGATCCAAATCTCGATTCGCGCAATACCATTCACCTATTAATTGGTGCCGATCTCTAGGGACAGATCCTATTGAACGATATGCGGCAAGGCCCTTCCGGGACTCCCACGGGACAACTTACCATTTTCGGTTGGATTCTATCTGGTCCCACGAACCAAACAAGCACACAGTATTCATCTCATTCCGTGCTGAACTGTGTAGCAGCTCCGCAAATTAGCGATTCCACATTACGAACGTTTTGGGAACTCGAAGAAATTCCATCGAAAACACTCTTGAGTGACGAAGACTTACAATGTGAGAACCACTTTCTCGAAACTCATTCGCGCACCGATTCTGGACGATATATAGTAAAACTGCCTTTTCGCGATAACCCCCCCACTCTTAGGAATTCATTCAATCCCTCGAAAATATTGTATGATAAATTGGAAAGACGGTTACAACGAGATCCATCCCTTGCAGCAGCTTATAATGAATTCTTATCGAAGTACGCTTTGCTCGGCCATATGCAGCGAGTCAACCCTTCGGATGCCACAACTAATCATGCGACATATATTCCGCATCACCCGGTAATTCGTGAACAAAGCACTACCACCCGCCTCAGAGTCGTGTTTAATGCGTCTCACGCTACTTCAAACGGCACGTCACTCAATGATCACCTTCTTCCGGGCCCTAAGCGACAGGAAGACCTGCCCGGGGTTATAATTCGTTGGCATTTGGGACGTTTTGCCTATACCGCGGACATTGAGGAAATGTTCAGGCAAATTCTCGTGGAAGAATCCGATAGAGACTACCAAACAATCCTATGGCGTTCTCCCATTGATAATGTTATATCTTCCTTCCGCCTAACTACCATTACGTACGGCACTGCCTGTGCTCCATACCTGTCCCTACGCATTCTCAGTCAACTAGGTGATGACGAGGGGCATCAATTTCCGGCTGCAACACCGATACTCCGAAAAGGCAAATATGTCGACGACGTTTTATCCTCCAGCGATGATATTCCAACCATGATTGAGAAATTCCAGCAAATCAGATCCTTGTTATCGGAATTCCAATTCCCCCGATCTATTACAAATGATTCCTGAAGGGCAGCACGAAACTGCTCTTTGCAGATCTATGGGTGATCAAGATTCCCTCAAAATTCTAGGATTCGTCCGAGGATAATTTGAAATTCAAATTAAGCGTCGAAACCACTAAGCCCACTACCAAACGAACCATAATGTCGTTTCTTGCCCGCCTTCCCGACCCGCTAGGATGGGCAGCTCCAGTGACTATCAAAGCCAAAATCCTGATGCAGGATTTGTGGCTCAGCAAGGTTGAATGGGATGATCCTATTCCTCCTGAATTACTTTCAAACTAGAGTGAATACTTTGATCAATTCCATCAACTTGGTGACATCAAAATTCCTAGATGGATGGGCTGCTCTCCGTCCGATGCTGGATACGGAATCCACGGGTTTGCAGATGCCTCCAGCCGCACCTATTCGGCTGCGGTTTATCTCAGCATTCTGCATCAGCCCGACGGAATTCAAGTCCGCTTAGTCACTGCCAAAACTGAAGTTGCACCTGTTAAGACAGTCAGCATTCCACGCTTGGAACTCCTGGCTGTAGTTTTACTTACCAAACCCTTAAAGCATACCGCCAACAATCTCGAAATCGGTATTCTCCCCATTTACGGATGGACAGACAGCACCGTTGTCTTGGCATGGATCAAACAACATCCCTCAAGATGGACCACTTTTGTGGCCAATCGCGTTCCAGACGTACAAACTCGATTGCCTGGAGTGAAATGGAACCACGTTCCTACAACTTCTAACCCGGCCGATTGCGCCTCGCGAGGTATTCCGGCCAACGAATTACACCAACACCCACTATGATGGATGAGGCCACCTTGGTTGCACCTTCCGTCTCCAAGGTGGCTGACTCAATCCTCACCTTCAGAGGAAACTCGAACAGTTGCACGATTGGAATCCGCCCCAACCTCCGTTTGTCAAGTGATAGACACAACCGAGTGGGATTTACCCTCTCGGGTCTCCTCTTGGCTCAAACTTTTACGCGCCATCGCGTACCTCATTCGCTTCGTCCGCTATAAATTTTTCTCCGAAGCCGCTGCCCCCTCATCGTCACGATTGACAAATGATGATCTATTGGAAGCTCGCAATCTATTGTACCGCTATATATGAAGACACACTTTTCAAAACGGAATTTCTCGTTTGAAAAATCAGCAATCCCTACCACACTCGAGTCCTTCACGTAAATTTCACCCGTTCATCGGCGAAGATGAACTATTACGCCTTGGAGGGCGGTTGCGTCACGCTGATCTACCATTCGACGCTCGTTTCCCTATTATTCTTCCCAAGCATCGCGTCACGCAGCTCCTTATCGAGCACGCTCACCAACGCACCCTTCATGGAGGAACTCAACTCACGTTAAGCTACCTACGCCAACAGTATTGGCTGTTAGGAGCTCACCCCTCAATTATACCCATCATTCATTCCTGCCTTGCCTGTGTACGCGAACGCGCTAATCGGCCCGAACAGCTAATGGGTGACTTACCATCGGCTCGAATCAACTAGTCTCCTTCCTTCTCACATACGGGAGTCGATTATGCAGGTCCTATGTCCATTCTTTCGGCTCCTGGTAGGGGTCAAAAACCGAGGAAATATTATGTAGCCGTGTTCGTTTGCCCAGCGACTGAAGCGGTGCACCTTGAATACGTAGAAGATTACACTTCCGACGGGGTTTTAGCTGCATACAAGCGCCTCATCAGTCGCAGAGGAGTACCGTCAGATATTTATTCCGACAACGGAACCCACTCCCAAGGCGCCGATCGTGAATTACAGCGTAGTTTTAAGTTAGTCTGAAAAAATTCTGATATGCACAACCGTCTACGGGACAACGGTACCACGTGGCATTTCATTTCGGCTATCGTGCCTCATTTTGGTGGTCTATGGGAGGCCGCGGTCAAAAGCTTTAAGCACCACCTCTGCAGGGTAGTGTGTAACTATTCCCTAACGCAACTGGAATTCTCCACTCTCTTATGCCAAATCGAGGCATGCTTGAACTCTCAACCTCTCATACCATTAAAAGATGACCCATCCGATCTTGAAGTGCTCACACCGGGCCACTTCCTAATAGGCCGTCTGCTCATTAGCTTACCGGAGCCCTCCCTCCTAGATTGTAAGCCCGACTATTTAACGCGATGGTACCGTGTCCAATCTATGCGAGATCGCTTTTGGAAGTCATAGCAAACCGATTATCTGCAAACCATGCATCGACGCTACAAATGGCAAAACTCTAGTCCTAATTTACAAATCGGAGAATTGGTTCTCGTTCGAAACAATTCCTTGCCCCCTTCCAAATGTGATTGAGCCCGTGTAACCGATGTACATCCTGGTGCTGATGGTCTCGTTCGCGTTGCCACCGTGCGTACCGCAAGAACCATTGTGAAACGACCCATGAACCGGTTATGTCGCCTACCTGTAAGGTCTACCTAGTCTTTGAGTTAGATTAGGTTTGTAAACATTCTGTATTATAAAATTTTGCGATTCGGCCTACGAACTCTACAGTTGATCATGCCCATTATCATTTCGTGTCCACCCGTACACGAGGAGGGCGGGATGTTTGAGAAACACTTTACATATTATACAGATGACAAATGAGCACCGTCGTACTCTAGTTAGTTCCTCATATTTATACTCATCCATTGATGTACAGGTAAAATCGATGAGACTATACTAGAGATATACACACACTTGCTCTCAGTACGTGTGACGAGAGCATTCCTTGTTTTCGTCTCCGTGACGCAACACTTTGTATTTTTCGCTCGTTACTCTCATCGTGAGAGCCTCGTAAAATTTGTGGATATCTCTCGCCGAGAGAGCTTTTATATCATTATTATAAAACTGTGCGCCATCATTTGAATAATACGTGATTTCTGTACTCATCGTGTTGATCTACCACATTAAAGCGTTCATTATAAATCGAACTCGCCACGTGTTTCAAAATCTTTCCTTACTCCTTTACCACAGCTCCCTTCAACCGGCTGAAACTATGAATAATACAATTTCTATTCGTTGAATGTTTGCGATTGAATCGAAGGATCGCAAACAACCTTCCTTGATATCATTCAATATTCCCGAGGGAATGAAATCTTCTCTCCAAACCTAGAATTTTGAATTTGAATTCTTTGAAAAAAAGCAACGACAACAACACGATGGCGTTCTCTCGGATGAAATATTCCGGAGGTAAAATAGCCTCCCGTTCGGATCTCCAGGTGGAGGCTACTCGAGGGAGCCTCATCAAGCAAGACAGAAAACCAAAGAGGATAGGGGGAGGAGAGAACATTTTCCGAGTCGGAGCGTGGGATGTTAGATCACTGAGACAAACAGGGAAATTAGAAAATTTGAAATTAGAAATTAAGAGGTTAGGTATCGATGTAATGGGAATTGGTGAAATGGGATGGCCGCAAGGAGGGGATTTCTGGAGTGGGGATAATAGAATCATTCATACAGGATCAAAGGATGGTCAAGCAGGTGTGGGAATTATAATGCGAAAAAGGGGAGGGAATAGGATAGAAAATTATTTGCCACATAGCGAACGTATAATGATGGTCAAAGTTAGAACAAAACCGGTAGACACTGTCATAGTTCAAGTATACATGCTCACATCTGCATACTCAGAGGAAGATATCGAAAACACGTACGATGAAATAGAATAAGTGATAGAATATGTGAAGGGAGGAGAAAATTGAATGATCATAGGCGACTGGAACACGGTAGTAGGGCAAGGAGAGGAGGGCAATATAACAGGAGATTTTGCGTGAGGAAAAAAAATGAAAGAGGAAAACGTTTGATCGAATTCTGTGAAAGCCATAAAATGGTTATTACCAACACATTGTTCAAAAATCATCCAAGAAGAATCTATACTTGGAAAATGCTAGGAGATACAGCAAGATATCAAATTGATTACATATTAGTAAAACAAAGATTTAGAAACCAAGTGAAAAGCTGTAAAACTTATCCAGGCGCGGATATAGATAGTGATGCCAATATGTTGCTGATGAAATGTTCTTTGGAATTCAAAGCTCTGAAAAAGGAGAGGAAAATGCAAAAAAGATGGAATTTGAAGAATCTCGAACAAGGAAAAACACAGGAGGCATTCAAAGTGATGTTGGACGGAAAATTGGAGGATCGACAAGAGAAAGACTTGTAACTAGAGAGTAGATGGACAAATGTGAAGGGGAATGTAGAGCAACGTGCAGATGAAATTTTGAAGAACGATGGGATAAAGCCTGAGAAACCATGGATACCAGAAGGAATTCTTGATTCAATTGATGAAAGAAGGAAGTGCAAGAATAAGAATAGTGAACAAGACCAGCAGACATACAAGGCACTGGGGAATAAGATAATCAGAGAATCAAGGAAAGCAGGAGAACAATGGTTGGAGGGAAAATGTCAAGATATAGAAGTAAGATTACATTTAGGAAAAACTGATGGAACATATAGGATGGTTGAGGGATTCTTTGGACAAATGAAATCTAGAAGCTGTAAGATTAAAAACTCTCTAGGGGGACAATTGATCAGAACGGAGGAGAAAATAGAACAATGGATCAATCATTTAGAAGATCTGTATAAAGGGAGCGATCATATAGGACTTTTGGAGAAGGAGGAAGATATTGATGAAGAAAAATTGGGAGATTCAATTTTGAGATCAGAATTAAACAGGACTTCAAAAGAATTTGAAAATAATGAAGCGCCAGGAATAGATGGCATAAGTGCGGACCTTATCAAAGCTTTCAGTCAGAGAACTCGTGACGCACTGTTCGAATTGGTCAGAGATATGTACGGAATAGGCGAAGTACCGAAAGATTTTCAGAAGAATAAAATTGTCGCCATCCCAAGAAAACAAGGAGCAGACAAATGCGAAAACTACAGAATGATCAGTTTAACTTCACATGCCTCGAAAATACCAACAAAAATCATATACAGGAGAACAGAGAATGAAATAGAGAGTAGATTAGCAGGAGATCAGTTCGGTTTCAGGAAAAATAGGGGAACGCGGGAAGCAATATTAGCACTCAGGACAATAGTAGAGGAAAGTTTAGAGTTCAAAAAGTCTGTGTATATAGGTTTTATAGATATACGAAAAGCATTCGATAATGTTGATTGGGAGAAGATGTTAACGATTTTGAAAAAGATAGGAATCAATCTCAGGGATAGGAGAATGATACATGAATTATATGAGAATCAAACCGCAATAATAGAAACAGAAGGTCAAAAAGGAGGAGCACAAATTAGAAGAGGGGCGAGACAAGGATGCTCACTATCGCTACTGATTTTCAATTTGTATAAAGAAGAAACGATGAACGAAGTGAAGGAGCAAGTGCCATTGGAATTACAGATTCAAGGTGAAAATGTAAGCATGTGGAGATTTGCGGATGACATAGCTATATTAGCTACGAGTAGTGCTGAGTTAGACAATACTCTCAACACTATGGGAAAAAATATTACAAGACAAATATTGTATGAATATAGATAGATAGATAGATAGATAGATATGTTTATTTATGTTCTAGGATGAACATCCTGCGGAACAATTGAGAAAGAAGTATAAATAATAACAAAGATATTATATACAAAAATACTTATATATATACAGCATTGAACCCCAGCCCGAAAAGCAAAAAGAAGGCAGAATGAATGAACTTGAAAATGAAGATGAAATGAGAATGAGAGTGAGGATGAGATTACAAAGGTGTGAGAAATGAAAACACAGATATAAGATAGAGATACAATAGTTATAAATGCGCAGAATGAAGATGAAGGCAAATGAAAAAACAGATATAAAATAGAGATACAATAGTTATAAATGCGCAGAATGAAGATGAAGGCAAGAAAAGCGTAAGATGAACCACGATGAACCTACTTGAAAAGGAGTATATGTCTATGAGTGAGAAAGGGTGGAGGTGAGCAAGAAGTCATAATACCTCTTTTTGAAGACGTTAGGGGAAGAGCTACACTTGATGTTATCTGGGATCGTGTTCCAGAGTTTACTACCTGTTATCAAAAAAGATTTTTGATATGTGGTAGTACGATGCAGTGGTATTTTAAGGAGCCCCCTATTCGATCTAGTGCAACGAATTGCATCAGAGGTACCAAAGTTAAAACGATCGTAAAGAAAAGGAGGATCCTTGAAAGCAAATAGATGATGCAAGTACGACCCCAGAAAAAATTTCCGTCGCTCAGAAAGTTTGAGCCAGCCGAGGCGCGTGAAGAAAGGAGAGATGTGGACATCTTTCCTGAGGTTGAAAATAAACCGCACGCAGGCATTCAGTTTACGCTGCAGACGTATACTGTCTCCTTCGGAAAGATCAGTGAGAACTAAGCAACAATAATCAAAATAGGGTATGACTAGCGTTGAAATCAGTTTAGTTCTCATCTGGATAGAGAGTGCGCTGCCATTAAGTCGCAATTGGTAGAGTGCGCACGAGACTTTCCTGCAGACAGAAGTTACTTGCTCATTCCAATTAAGAGAAGATGTCAGAATGATCCCAAGCGATTTAAGCGAAGAGACAAGATTTATAGGGGTGCCCTGAAGTATGATGTCCGGTAAGGAGCGAAGAGAAATATCGTTGACGTAACGTGGAGAACCAAGGATCATGCAATTGGTTTTCAAGGGGTTCAGGATTAGGTAGTTGGTGGAGCACCAGCTGGCAATTCTCTGTATATCGTCATTCAATTTCGAGATACATTCGTCTATGAGAAAAGGTGAAGTATGCAAATAAATATAAAAGTCATCAGCGAATTTAAAGAGTTTACAATGGTGAATAATCGAATTTATGTCGGTGACATACAGTGCGAATAAGAGAGGGCCCAGGCGAGAGCCTTGGGGAACACCTGAGGTAACTGGAGTCCATTCGGAGCAACCTTTAGAGCTTCTAACTGATTGCGTGCGACCAGATAGATAGGACCAAAACCACTTCAGCACGGGGGTAGATATATTGAAAGGAGCGAGTTTTTGTATAAGCAAAGAGTGGTTAACGGTATCAAAAGCTCTTGAGAAATCAAACCCCACCAAAAGAGTGATCATGCGCTTATCAATCGCTTCACGAACATCATCAATCAATTTTAAAAGAGCAGTTTGAGTGGAGCGGTGTTCGATGGATCCACACTGATATTGGTCAAGTAGAGAATTCTTGGTCAAAAAATCACACAAGAAGTGATGGACGATCTTTTCAAGTATTTTAGATGACTCACAGAGAATGGAGATAGGGCGAAAATCACGTGGAGTTTGTGGAGATCTTGTTTTAGGTATAGGAGTAATGAAGGAGCGTTTCCACGCCATAGGAAAGAGAGATAGCATGAGAGAGGAATTGAATAAGGTCAGTAGGGATGGAAAAATGGACGGAGCGATCAGGTTAAGGAATCGACCAGGAAGCCCATCTGGAGGAATAGTATTTGAGTTAGAAAAATGATAGAAATGTAGCAGATCATGAGGAGTCAAGTGAGGGAAAAAGGAAAGGTTATCACTGTAGCCGAGACTTTGGTCGAGAATGGGCGGTGGAGGACAGGCCGGATGAAAGCCAGCAGAGAAGTGTAAACTAAGCTCGGTCACACAAAATTTATCCGCGGGCGGGTGATTACTATTAGATTTGATTATTCTCAGGGTACGAAGTTCTCTCCAAAGTGTGCGTGAGTCGGGAGTGCCTATCAATCTGTCGTTATAATATTGACGCTTCGCATTCCTGAGAGAAGTAACAACGTTGTTCCTCAGTCGTGTGAAGAGTAGATGACATTCAGGATTTCTTGTGCGGAGATATGTCCTCCTCGCAGTGTTACGTTCACGGATGAGATTACGAATCTCCAGAGTTATCCAGGGAGAAGGAGGACGTCTGGGAGTGAACCTTCTGATCAGTACTTCACTATTGTATAGATCAGTGAGATAATCATGGAAAACCCCGACACACTCATCAATATTTGTAATACCCGAGTTCCCGATGTTCAGCAAAATCGATGTTATATCAATATCTTGCCCATTGATACGCGAGTAATCACGCACAGAGACGATCTGCTGTTGACTCATGGGTAGATTGAAGGAGTATTCAATTGAGATCATGTCATGCCGAGATAGAAAAGGCATTTCCTTTTGTTCATGGTCAATCACTTTGGAGAGATCGTCCACTACACATCAGTCAAGCAAGGTAGAAGAGATGGACGTGTGATGAGTGGGGCCGTAGGGGACAATGGCCAGATTCAGACTGGAGAGTATTTTACGGAGATAAGTACTATCAGGAGATGAACGGCACAAGTCGGTGTTCCAGTCACCCATAATGATTTTGTCGTGATAGTCAGTACTCAGTGTAGAGATCACCGTTTCCAAATTAGCAAATCCTATTTTCGGAGGTCTGTAAACTACACCAATGAGTACTTTGCGCATACACGTGCTGGAAACCTGGACGAATAGATATTCGGGTTGTGGACAAGTGGCATCGTACTCAGATTTCTGTATAATTTTGTATTGGAGATTCTGTTCAATATAGAGACAGACCCCCCCGCCAATACGACCCACCCTATCGCAACGAAAGACCACATATCCATCCAATGAGCAGAATGAGTCATCCATGTCACTCCTAAACCAGGTCTCAGATACCGCAATAACATCGTACTTATTCGGATTCTTAGTGCAGAAAAAATCAGAGAATTCATCAAAATGAGCCATAAGTGATTGTGCATTAACATGACACATTTTTAACGAACGTAAAACTGCATTAGAGTGAGAGTTTGAGGGTCGAATCGGGAGTCACCTAAGTTGATCAAAGTCCCTGTTAGATGAGATGACGATAACATTCGAGGTATCATCTTTTTTCACCAGAATACGTCCATTCCTCGACCAAGTATGGAGATATCCTTTAGACTTCGCAACTTTCTTAGTTTCTGCGAGAAGAGAGGCTATATCAGACGGCAGATATTCATTAAGATAAAGCCTAGACTTAGGTAGAGAGGGATTAATATGAGACGCGTCGACTAATCCTGTGGAACGTTTAGCCTCAAGTATTTTCGTTCGGAGAGAAGGAGAATCAAGCTCCATAAGGATGGTACGTGGACGCGATGTAGTATTGGTGGAGCGAAGACGAAATGCTCTCACAATGTTAGATTGGGTGATCTGAACATTGAGATGAGCCAAGACATCCATGATACGGCTCGGAATGAATTCATCAGGAAGTTCAGGTAATCCTGAAAGAGTGAGAAGGTTCCTATTTGATTGAGAGCGCAGCGCTCGAAGTTCTTCTTGCAACTTGGTATTTTGTTGTTCCAATTCAGAGATGCGTGCTGAGTGAGATTGAGAGTTCTCTTCGATGGTTACAACACGCTGGCTGAGCGATATGAGGCTGGCATCAGTCATTTTGATAGAAGAGGAATTCTGTTCCAGTGAGGTTTTTAATTCCTGGTAGTCCTTAGTGAGCGATTTCACATCCTGATTGACTGTCATAACAGCCTGTTCAAGCCCCGCAAATTTGCTGGATAAAGAGGAGACATTGTTTTCGATGGAAGACAGTTGTTGAAGTCGAGCATGAACCTCAGTATTATTGCGTTCTTGCCGCTCAATGAAATTATCGAGTTTATCTGAGGATATTTGAATAGCTCTCATAATATCATCTATGGTAAAGGTTGTATTAGGAGTAGTACCACCACTGGTGTTGCGATCAACCATCGAAGTTGACGGACAATCAACTTCCATTGATGAGGGAGGGATATCTCCAGACTTTTTGAAGGATTCCAAGGGACCTTTGCAAAGTACAAGCTCGTTGTTGTGGTTGTACGTTTTATGTAGTTTCACACAACCAGGATGGAAATATTTTATGCACGGTGTACACTTAATGACATCCGTTTTCACAGATTTTCTGCAGATTGAGCAAATGTGATCCATTGTAATAATGAAAAAGAGAAAAATCTGGTACTAATATGTGTGAAAATCCAAATAAAAAACGAGTTATATAGAAAAAAAAGTCGTTGTAGAAACGGTTAAGATGAGTATATGCTACGTTGGGTGAGAGAGAGTACCATCGAGTAGTTAGAGAGACAGAGATGAGAGCAATAACGTAGAAAGAATACAACAACAGTGTGCACGTATCTATACACTCGGTATCATAGTATATGTGTGACACACACAACGCAGTAAATACGAACAAACGCTAGTACCATGAAATAATCGCGCATTATAATTATGAATGTAATGGAAGTATTATTAAGAAATGCATCACCGAATTATTATCTATGTAGACCGCAAATGAGGATAGAGAAAGCATGTGTCAAAAACCTCGTTGAAAAGTGATGTGATACGAATTATTATGCCAACAAAGATGTCGTCAAGGCTCCCGTTGGAAGGCAAGATTTATGCTGTGGAGAGTGGATGTGCTACAATGGCCAATACCTCAACGTTACCGTGATGACGTGTAGAGAAGACAGACCAATCAATGATAAGAGGCGAATGATAAGCGCCACGCGCGAAAAGCACTTGTAATACACCAGCCTTGGTCTTCCCGCTTGGCAGATGCTCCAACAACACCAGATAAATGCAAATCACAAAACATCCACCATCGGCTGCCAACGAAACAGCTACTTATCGTTAGTTACTCAAAAAAATGCCCGAGCCGATAAGGGATGCACTGAAACAAGGTCGACCCCAATAGGGCCACAAAATATGCAGTAAAACAGTAGACAAAGTAGAGCGAAGCAAGAGCGTGCAGGCTTATACTCACAGAGAGAGAGAGAGGACCAAACAAAATTCATGATTTGTACAACAGCGAAAACATCAAGAAGAACGAAAATCAACCTAGATGCAGAGATAATTCAGCAAGTCAAAGAATCTAAATATCTAGGAAGCATAATTACAGAAAACGGTAAAAGCGAAAGAGATATCAGAGCAAGAATAGCACAAGGGAAATAGGCTTTCCACCAGAAGAAACAGTTACTATGTTCGAAGAATATTAGCTTAGCGGTAAGGAAGAAATTCTTGATGAGTTACGTTTGGAGTACAGTATTATATGGTTGCGAAACTTGCGCGATTGGAAAAACGGACCAACGCAGACTCGAAGCTTTTGAAATGTGGTGTCATAGAAGGATGCTTAGAATGAAGTGGATAGAGAAAGTAAAAAATGAAGAAGTACTTGAGAGGGTGAATGGAAAAAGAAGTCTCTCGAGACAGGTTATGAAAAGGAGAAGCAATCTGATAGGACACACATTGAGGCATGATAGCTTATTGAAAACAATATTGGAAAGGAAAATTAAGTTATATGAAGCAAATTATACAAGATGAGGGTTGTAGATATGCAGAAGTTAAGCGGTCAGCGGATAATAGACAGGGTTGGAGGATTTCATTAAACCAGTCATAAGACTGATTACTTCATGATGATGATGGAGTAAAACAGCTTTCAAACTTGTTTTGGATGCATCAATAAAAAGTCCCCAATCTTCAGATTTCTCAGGGAAACCTAGTTCTTGCAGAAGTCCTTCAGCATCATTACAAAACAGTAAATCGCCGTCTTCAGTGTAATAACTTGTAAAATCTTCTTGTCTTTTACGGAAATATGAGACTCTCGTATCATCATCATCATCATCATCATCATGAAGTAATCAGTCTTACGACTGGTTTGATGAAACCCTCCACCCCTGTCTATTATCCGCCAAACGTTCAATTTCTACATATCTACTACATCCCTTGTCTTGTACGATTTGCTTCATATAACTTGTTCTAGGTCTACCTTTACCAGTTTTACCATTCATTTTCCCTTCCAATATTGTTTTCAATAAACTCTCATGCCGTAATGTGTGTCCTATAAGATTGCTTCTCCTTTTCACGATGTGTTTCAAAAGATTTCTTTCTTCATTTATCTGCTCGAGTACTTCTTCATTTTTGACTTTGTCTATCCATTTTATTCTGAGCATCCTCCTATAACACCACATTCCAAAAGCTTCAAGTCTTCGTTGATTAGTTTTCCCCATTGTCCAAGTTTTGCAACCATATAATGCTGTGCTCCAAACGTAACTTTTCAAGAATTTCTTCCTTACTTCCAAGCTTATATTTTTTGAGCATAATAACTGTCTCTTTTGATGAAAAGCCTGTTTCCCTTGTGCTATTCTTGCTCTTATATCTCTTTCGCTTTTGCCGTTCTCTGTAATTATGCTTCCTAGATATTTGAATTCTTTCACCTGTTCAATTGTCTCGGTATCTATTTTGATTCTCGTTCTTCTAGCTGTTTTCGCTGCTGTACACATCATCAATTTTGTTTTGTCTTCATTTATATTCATACAATAGTTTTCCAATAATATTGTTCTCATGGTGTTGAGAATATTTTCTAACTCAGTACCACTCGTGGCCAATATAGCTATGTCATCCGCGAATCTCAACATACTTATATTTTCTCCCTGAATCTGTAATTTCGATTGAATTTCCTCCTCCACTTCGTTCATCGCTTCTTCTATATATGAATTGAAAATCAGTGGCGATAATGAGCATCCTTGTCTCACCCCTCTTCTTATTTGTGCTTCCCCTTCCTGACCCTCTATGTCTATTATTGCACTTTGATTCTTATATAATTCGTATATTATTCTTCTATCTTTATAATTTATTCCCACCTTCTTCAGGATCGCAAACATCTTCTCCCAGTCCACATTATCGAAAGCCTTTTGTATATCTACAAAACCTATGTACACAGATTTCTTCAGCGCTATCCTTTTCTCTATTACTGCCCTGAGTGCTAAGATTGCTTCTCGCGTTCCCCTATTTTTTCTAAAACCAAACTGATCCTCTGCCAATCTACTCTCTATTTTATTTTCCATCCTCCTGTATATAATTTTGGTCAGTATTTTCGAAGCATGTGAAGTTAAACTGATCGTTCTGTACTCTCGTATGTTCATTCAATAAATTCCATTGTCGCAATCTCGACCCGGGTAACTGAGCCTTCGATTCTGACAGTCCTAAATCTCGAACAAGATCATTCGAATCAGATTGCTCAAGAAAATGAGGTGCTTCCGATGGGCTCGAAGATGAGGAAGTACTCATAAAAGAGTCACTCGATTCAGCCTGTGAACTAAAATGATCATTTTCACTCTCCATCAGTTCATTACTCCTCGGAGGTACTGGAGGTAAAGAGTCATCACTACTAAGAACTGGTCTCCTTGCAGAGAGAATGTTTGGATAGATGATTTTATTCTTATTTTTTTCCGTGAATCCTTGCGTTCTCGTCATGCAAAAGTAGCAATCGTTTTCATGGTTTTCGGGTTCACTCCAAATCATTGGCATTGTGAATGGCATCCCACATAGCACAAATGTCTCAGTAATATTTCCAGAATATTCTGGAGACATTGTCATATTGTCAGAATATTCTGGAGATATTACTGAGACATTTGAGCTATATGGGATGGTTTCGTGCGTTCCCGGACAAATTTCCGAATCCATTCTTCCTAAACTAGATTTCCGAACGGAAATTTCTCCAAATGAATATGTTTCCTAAAACGTTTTTCCTAATCCATTTTCTCTAATCTATATCTCCTAATACATTTTTCCTCATATGTTTTTCCTAAATGATTTTCCCCAATCAACATTTCCTAATACATTTTCCCTAAAACGTTTGTTCAATTCACATTTTTTCTTAATGTATTCCTCGAAACCTGTTCTCAATTCACGTACTATGTTTTTCTTGCATCTATGTTCAAACACTCAAAGGTTTTGAAACCATAGCAACCGCTATAGTTCCGAGGGAATAATACGATGTAAGAGTGTCATTTATAATTGGGTTAACTGACAACAAAATTTTTTGTGAAAATATACCATGGATAATCCCAAAATTATTGGTAAAGAATTGATCTTGGGGGTTATATTTACTACAGGAAAAGATCCATTGGAACAAAAACTCATTGGGAATGTTCAAGAGTAAAGCAAAAAGAATGTAAGGGGCGATTAATCACGATACAGGTTGGCAATGACATAAAAGTGACTAACAAATCAGAACATGCTAACCCACCAAATCGATTAATCACAATACAGGTTGGTGATGATATACACGTGACCAAGGGATCAGAACATGCACACCCACCAAATCGCGAAGAGACTGAAGCAGAAGATGTCAAACATAGATTAGGAAGAGCCACTGAAGAACATCCTGAACAGTCACCCGCTCCGATACTTCGCACAGAGTTGAATGCCCATATGATATTAGCTCTCGCTTGTATTCCTCCCCACGACGTTCAAAACGGTTTCGATCTCCTCAGAGACCAGGTGGTTGACGAATCAATTCCAATCATGGATCATTTCGAAGAATTCTATGTATCTGGACGTGCGGCAAGAGGGAGACGCAGAGCTTTTCCTCTGAGATATCCTCCAGAAAGATGGAACCAAAACGAATCAACCCTCAACGGTTCTTAGAGGACTAACAATATTAGTGAAGGATGGCACAATCGTTTTGCGTTAGTCGTTGGAAAACACCATCACGATTTGTATTCCACGCTGACAGAGTTTCAAAAGGAACAATTAGATACTGAAACTATTGTGACAGGATTGAGTTTAGGTAGAAGTGTTAGAGCCAGGCCGAAACAAAAGTGGATTGCCACTGAAAAACGAATCAGATCTATTGTAAATGAGTATCAACTTTATGAGAGTGATGACCGAATTTTGGACTACCTACGTGCTTCAGCTCATACTGTGGTGCTATAATTATCCGTGTAATTGATGTTCAAATATGATTGAACTTTTATATTTGATTTTTCATGATGATGGGGGAAATCCGATCATTCCTATTTTGGGGAAATTGATTTAGGAAAATGGACTAAGACAATGATTGTGAAAGAATGGGCGTAAGAAAATAAGATTAGGAATTTGAATTTCAGGAAAAAAGGTATTTGGAAGAATAAACTTTAGGAAAACCGGATTAGGAACAATGTACGGGATTCGGTTTTGTGACTTCCTTCAAGCCAACCTCTCAATGTTCGTGAGCACCTGTTACAACATATTCTTGAGAGCCAATTTTTATTCCTTTCATCGATGGGGAATCCAAAATGAAGGTTATACGCTTCTTTGATCAAAGGAGCTATTGCACTTCGTTCCGATTGTATGGTGAATTCACCACAAATATGACAAGAACAGTCTGTAGAATTCATGCGAGTTCGTGACATTTTATAACCTGCAATAAAATAAAATTTATTATACTCTCATTCGTCAGCCACCAATATCTTCATTTTTTGTTCTGTACCCAAGAAATGACATAAATGCTAAATCAAATTCTGCGCAAAACTTACCGATGTAATTGATCTCAAATCTCAACAATCAGTTCACAACTTTCTAACGCACTGACTACCGCGAAAACAAAGCAAAGACTGCGCAAGCGCATATGTACGAGCATAAGAGTAGCGTAGAGTTATTCTATTTCTTTTTTACCATCAGTTAGAAATGATTATTTTGGTATTGATATTATTAATTAATCATGAAGAAGTGTGATGTTGACACAAAATGCGATAAAATTGAAATGTTAAATAATTTAAACAAAAAAGCATTCCACTAATTCTAGGTGTGATAGCAGAAAACAGACGACGGGAGGAAATTCGGATCGTCGAAATCTCTATAGTTTTGATCATTTTGTTCAAAGGAAGATTTCGTTGCCAACCAATGGCACCGTTCAATAGCTTATTTTGGAGGGAAAGAGTAGTATCAAATGATGCATTCGGAAAGGAAGATCAAAGATATTCGGTCCGTCCTGTATATACCCTCCAAAATAGCGCAAAAACAATGCATTTTTCGAGTATATACCCTTCAATATCTCAAAATCCTGACGTGATAGCCGTATTCTGACATCGGATTCCGATTCTACGCAGGAAATTACTTCAGGAAATGATCACCGGCTGCTAAAGAGCAGAAAATCTCATTTTTTGCACGCCAGTGTTATCAACCCTTTGAGGAATACATTTTTTGAGTGACAAATTTTCCTTAAACATTTGTATTTCAGAGTTTTTCGGGTCGCTGAGTAAGGAGATGATATCAGAGAATCGAAATTTTCATCCCCCTATATTATGACAGCACACTTAGGAGATCTTAGGAATATTACCATCTTGGGCATGAATTTCACAACTTCGAATGGTCATAACTTTGCGAAAAAAAATTGTAGATGACCGATCAATAGCTTATTTTGAAGAGTAAGAGTAGTACTGGATGAACCAATTAGAATAAAGAACCGAAAACATTTTGTGCGCCCTGTACGTAACCTCAAAAAATAGCGGAAAAAACGAATTTTTCGAGTATATACCCTTAAATATCTCCAAATCCTGACGTGATAGCCCAATTCTGCCTCCGGATTCGGATTCTACGCAGCAAATTACTTCAGGAAATGACAATTTCATTTAAAGGAGGATTTCGGAGGAGGACCAGTGTTATCAGAGCGATCCAATGTTTACTCTCATATGATCTGGTTTTTCATTGTTGTAGCCAGCGCCGGATTCAGAAATTTTGTTCCCCTCTCCAATCAATGTGTAACAAGAGATAACCAGTAGGCAGCACCCTATCACTTATCCTTTGTTATACGTGCTTTGGAAAGGGAAACAGAATTCCTAATTCCGGCTCTGGTTGTAGCTGAATAAACGTTAAAAAACATCGAAAGTTCAGCAATCTCTTTGCATAACTCATTCTGCATATACCAACTAGTTTTTTAACCCTTAGCTGTCACACTGGGGTCAGACTGACAACAGCATGATTCAATCTTGAATTACCATCCAGAAACTCGATAATTCGAACTCTCCACGCAATCTGGTGCCACTTTAGAGTTTCTTCATCTCACTCCACCCTAGCGTGACATGATTGTCCATGTTTCATATAATCCTTCTTCATGATACAGTGATGAAGTAATTTAAAAGCGAAAATATACCCATCGATCGATGAAAACAACCGATGCATGTGTATTACAGAAATAATTTTCTCACAAATTCGGAATGAATTTTTCTTGAGGAAAATTATTTGGTAAGAAATGTGGATAATTTTAGTGCTCTTTGGAATTTCTTCAACACATATGTACGCATAGTGTGACTTTCGTGTACGTTTACAGTTGGAGTCATAATCGACCCCAGTATAGCAGCTATGTTACACTGGCGAAGTGTGGCAGCTAAGGGATAAATGAAGAATAGTAATTATTTCAAATCTCAAAAAGCGTTGATGGGGCCAGAATCCTTCTCATCCACGCCAAGAGGACACAAACCTCCAGACACGTTAATTCAACGTTCACGGACGTCCAGCAACATTCAACGAACGTTCCTGAAAGTTTGTATTCTCTCAGGGTAGGAAGGTTTCATCCCGCAGTTCTTTTGACTCTCGTCTGGGCTGAGCCAAATGCTGCTGACAGCTCATATCAATTCAAAATATGTTTTGTTCCTATTTGTAGTCCCTGCCATTCCACTTCATCCCAAATGGATGAGTTTTCTTAAGGAATTATTCTCATTCAATATTATATGGAATTCATGAATTCACACTGACAAAAATGATTGTGATTCCTGTAGCTACAGTAATGTACTTGACGCATATGTATCTTCAACAGCTACAGTTTCCTACTATGTGGCCTATCAAACGTAAGGTAGACTGAGTACGGTTGTGAAGTTTTGACTTCAACCTCTTGTAAAAATTTCATCACTGCAGTCAGATGAAAGCTAGATAGTGTTTCAAGTAGCACATATATTTGATCGTCAAATGTGGATGCTTCCGTTGCGCGTAAATGTGATGAGGGTTCAGAACAGGAATAATTATGATGACTGTTCAAATGTTACAACTGACCACAACCTCAAGACGGTAGTAACAGAGAGCGGGGTCGAATGTACCGCTCATGAGAAATATTAAAGAATCGATAGAATAATATAAGTATGATACATGTATGAGGTCAGTTTCGACGTTACAATCGGCCCCAGTGAATGTTTGTCGAAGTTATTTCATTTCTCACAGCAACGGGCAAGGTTCTTAGAACAAGACCATCATTTATTCATTCTCTAATGTCCTGTTGTTGTTGGTAAATAACACAAATATGCATAACATGCACACTAATAGGGAGAAATTACAGTATTGTCCGAATTGATGGAATCATTGTGAAATTTTCCAATATTCGCAGTTGGCAACACAATCCACACATTTTGACAGCTGTCTGAGCATTAAGAACATATTTCAGGTCAACAGGTTATGACCTTACCATGAGTTTACCTTTATAGTTTGATCGAAATATAATTTTGCTTCCTCGTAAAGAGGAAGCTCAGTGATCGTTTCGGAGGGTCGAAAAATTGTTTGTATCCAAAACGAAAATTTCTTATACCAAAATGCTTCTCAGAACTCAAGGAGCAACTTTGATTCCGTGTCCGTCTGTAGTGTGCCTATCTGTACGTACGTACGTACCAGCGTACGGAACTCCGGTTCTATCCAATCGATCATTATGAAATTCCCACCACAGTCACGTGCGGGGTCGGTCATAGTGTGATATGAGTTTCAACCTGATTCTCACTGAAGAATAGGAGGGGTGAGAAAAATATGATCAAAAACCGTCATTTCGCGCCCACGCATATCTCCGCTCTTTATCATTTGATTCCAATAGAACTTGTGTCAGGTTGTAGTTATGATCTGATAGTCATCCCAATCGGTTGGAAAATTTATAAATTTTTTGTTTGTGATCTGCATTTTTTGCCAACATTTTGAAACCATGCCTTCCCTATTTTCCCTATCATCCGAATGCCGTGGGACTCTGAGAATATCCAGTTCACGAGTTGTTAATTGTATGATCTCAATTCCAAGCGAATCGGAAGTGAGGGAAGAAAAAGGTAAGTACATAACTTCGAAACGAAATTTGGAGATTTTGTAAATCTCGTTATCATGCGGATATTTCTGATCCTATCATCCGATGGAATGGAACTCATATGGGACCGCTATGGAGTGACAACTGAACCGATGTATAAGTTTCATTGCAATCGGACAATAGGACCCGGGGATATGCGCGGTCGCAAAATCCCCATTTTTTATGGAATTTTTCTCCACCCCTCCCGTTTTTCCGTAAGAATCAGGTTGAAACTTATATGGAACCGCTGTCAACACTCCATCTAACCGTGGTTGGAATTCCCTGAAGATTGGATGGAAGGAACGGTGTTTGTCGCGAATGACAATTCTCCATCATAACGCCATCATTGAAGCATGGTATAAGTTTTTGTTTTTCAACACAAACGAGGAAGTCATGTCCAATGGGCAGAGTTTTATCCTATATAAACTGTTTTCCCATTACAAAAGCCTATGATTCCATCAATTCACACAATACTGTAAATATAGTGGAGCATCAAATACGTACTTTCAGTCGCAAAATTTCAAAAGTTCTTCCTGACGTTCTGAACATAACACGTCGTTCAATAAGTCCCGAGATTAACAACGAAAATAAATTCCTTTCTTCAAATATCATTTGTATTCATCAATATAATCTCCTTCCAGAGTGATACAATCTTTCCAACGCCTTTCCAACATTTCTATACCATGTTCATAGAAGGATTTATCCTTTGCTTCAAAATAGGCTCCAGTTTCGGCAATGACCTCCTCATCCGAGCCAAATTTTTTTCCCTGGAGCATTTTTTTGAGATCAGCAAAAGACCAGTCGCTGAGGGCTGAATTTGGTGAATACAGGGTGTGGGGAAGCAAATCAAAGCCCAACTCGTTGAATTTTGCCATTGTTTTCATGGACTTGTGGCATGGTGCATTGTCTTGGTGGAGAAGGATTTTTTCTTCTTCATGTGAGGTCGTTTTGCTGTGATCTCCTCCTCCAAACGTACCAACAAGTCGATATAATAATCACTGTTGATCGATATACCGTTTGTCAGGTAGTCAATTAAACCAGATATTACGCCATGCGTATCCCAAAAAACAGACGCCATGACTTTGCCAGTAGACTGCTGCGTTTTTGGACGCTTTGGGCGGCTTCAGGGTACCCAAGGCCTAATACGAACTCGAGATACGAGTTACATTGCCCCCAGGGATATCCCCGCAAACTAATGTTCACACGCACAAGCATGATATCTATACGTATACACTCTAATCCCCTCAATGATTTCTAACTCACACATGTATACAATTATACCTTGTACATATGATAAAATATACGAAAATATAGCCAGAGTCACATTTATAACTTTTCCCTTCGAATGAATAAAATGAATGGTTCATATAAATGAGAATGAATTGATAATTTTACGAAATATGATCATTTATTTTCTGGAATTGATTCAAGAGTCATTGAAGGGAATAAATGAACCATGACAAGACATTTATTTTCTTCATGGTTGCCCGAAAAACTAGACATCTTTGAAATTCTCATCATGTAAGCTTCCAATCAAATTGAACCAAAAAACTGATGAGGTAAATTTCCCTTTTGATTATTACAGAATACAAAAATCTGTTTCATTGTCGCGGTTTTTTATGGAATGTTTTGTACATTCCCATTGTACCACGACAATTTCATTCGCGATGGGTATCTCCTTTCCCTATACACAAAGGCGCAAGAGTATCTGAGCGCCTCCACAACTCCCGTTGTGGATATTTATAAAGGGTGGTGGCACCTAAAATATATTGATGAAAAGCAAGTGATAGGCTCACGACAACCTTGAAGGGGTTGATGGACAAAGGGAAGCTCAGGGAGAGGGGTGGGTGATTCCAGTTATCCAAAAGCAAAGTTTGACATGACAAATTTTGTGGAACACGTGTTACACACGTGTATATCCACGTTCGCACATACACCAAGAGAAATATTAAGCTAATGCAGTACACTAATCGCATGATATTATAGCACATAAGGTTAGTGTACTGAAAATGTATTCATAATATACATGAACAGCAAACATGTCTGCGAAAACAGTATGCGAATCGTCTAAGCCATGTCGATATAATATTCATACTGTAGCAGGTACAGGCCCGTACAACAACAGCTGCGCCAGTGTGCGACTGCTGCTGCGCATCTTACCATGTTGTATTTGCTTGAGCCACATGCTCATACAGCGTGCTACTCGAGCTAACCGACAACATGGAATTAAAGCTGCGTATTGGACTTAGCTTGGTTTACAAGACTTGGCCGTTTTTTATTCATTTCTGACGCACGCATGAAGCCAAATTATTCCATTAGGAACACGAAAGTTATTAACATTCATACAGCAAAAATTTGTGAATAAAAAATATGAAATTCTGAAAATATCCTTGAAAAATTGGCTCTGACTACTGTTAAAATAATGTGAGATCATTAAAGTAAGGCTTATTTTTTCTTTACAATGAACAACGAATTCTCATTCTCAAAGAAGAGGTAAAAGGTTTATAACGGTGGTGCCTTACATGCAAAACTTTAGTTTTTGCATAATTTCAATGCTTGTTAATAAATAATAAAATTTCATTACCATAGGTAAGGAGCATTAAACTACGACGTATCTTTCCTTGATGAGCTGTTTTATACACAATTTTATTCCGAATAATTTGTATTCTACTAATTCATCATTGATAAATATGAACAATGGAGGGATAGTAAAATAATAAAATAATGTGAGCGTTTCAAATTTCATTAACTTAATATTACAGGTCATAACGTGTCATTATCAGTTGTTCATTTTGTTTTATAATGTACTGACACGGAGGTAATTTCGGAATCACTTGAGCGTCAATACAAGTATGATAAGAGTTCGGTGTACTTACATTGTATGCGTAGTAATAACTATTGAAAAATTGGGTATTGAAGAGATTAACGATGAAATACAATTTATCACCATAAAAAATATCAATTAATTCTGCAAGTATGACTTGATGCCAGAGCATGACTTGATATGTTCATAACTATTATAGATCCTGGGCTTATTTCTTTTCCAATAATTTTTGCGCTTTTATATGATTTGGTCGTAATACTCGTATTCAGAGATGGCAAATACTTTTTCAATTCATTTCTTGCATTTTCTGATTCCACTGTACCGAGAGATATTTCGTTAGAATCTGTTATTAATCCAAACTCTTCTTCATAAGCAACTGAAAGTTGATGTCTTATAGCAATACTCCAAGGACTGTTTACACTTGATGACGATGCATGAGTAGTGTCCTTCAGTTGTTCATTTTTTCGTTCAAAAATTCCAATGGAAACATTAATTAGAGGACCTATTAATTGTATTACGCGTATGTAATGAGTCCATGAATGCATTTTGGGCTTGAGTTTATCAAAATACTCGTCATACAATTTATTATGCTTCTCAATGAATTTTTCCAACCCTAATACTTCATCATTCCCCAGCTTCGGTGGAGTTATAATGCCAATGATCTTTCTAAGGCATTTGTATAATTTCCAATACTTATTGTTTGAGGGAATTACATCTCCTACCATCAATCCCAAGTACCTTGCAAGGCATAGCATTTCGGCAGCGGATTGTTTAATTTTAATTTCTCTCCCGTTTTTTCCTTGAACAAAAAACAAAGGCATTGGTATGTTCGTTTTTTCAAAAGTTGCATAAGGAAAAGACTTTATCCTTTCATTTATTAATTCAATAGTGAGAATTTTGTCTTTTATGAGAACGTCTAATATTTTAGGGATTGTATAATTTGCAATTCCCTCGCACACATCATGCATAAAGTCACAATAAATATTTTCAACAATATTGAAATTGTCAATATTATTGAAAATACATTTTTCTACAATACCAGTTGCCTTTGGGTCATTCATTTTCATGTGTTTTCCATACAGTTCTGGT
The DNA here is from genome assembly GCA_018340375.1 of Gonatopus flavifemur. Classification (NCBI taxonomy): domain Eukaryota; kingdom Metazoa; phylum Arthropoda; class Insecta; order Hymenoptera; family Dryinidae; genus Gonatopus; species Gonatopus flavifemur. Next base: position 56,466 of record JAFFJZ010000033.1, read on the forward strand.
GTTCTTATGGATTCTGGTTTTTCTCTAAATGATGTTTCACATTCATTTTTTGGTGAATAACATATGCGACAGTACACAGAAGCTGCGAAACTTGGCACAAATCCACAAATAGTATTGATACTCAGATTATCACCAACAACTAGTACGCAATCGAAAAAAATGTGTTTGTCGACGCCGTCGATCATAATTCTTATACCATCTCGCGATACAGCATTTATTTCTTCAATCACCTCACTGAAAACGTTTTTATTTCCAAACTTTTTGAGATATTTCGCGTGAATTACGGCACACAATAAAACATTTCCGATTTTTGAAGCAGATTCGCGAGATAAAGTAGGAATATAAACGTACACACTACCAAATTTATGTTCACCAGCATGGCTGCCCAAAGCATTGCCAGCTTCGAACTCATCAAAGTATAGAAATATTGGATACCTTTCTGTGTTCATTTTGATTTTCATGTACTTTTCTTTCCATAACTTTCCTTGTATGAAATTGGAAATTACCCCCTCTTCTTCATTCAATTGATTCATATAACGGTTCATGTCAGCATATATATTTGGTGTTGTTGAAAATAATTTTGAGTTATCTTTCAAAGGAATATACGCTGCATAAACTGGTTCTAATTTTGATATACTAATACCATCTTTCACTGTAATTCTTTCTTCCATTCCGATTTGATAATTACAGGGACTGACATACAATTGTTTTTCTTCATATGTTTTAAAACGCTCATGTTCAGTTAAATAATCATTGAATGAATTCCTATTTTTATCGAGTAAAAATTGGATTTTATATCAAGATCCTATCTCAATCACAGATTTCAAGTTTCTTCCGACTTCTGCTCTCATAAAAGGGATGAACAAATCATCCAAAAAGGAATTCAAAGAGCCAATAACAATGTTCACAGCCTTTCTAGATAATAACGGATTATTATATAATTGTAGAGTGAATCTTAACATCTCTATATCTAAAATATCTTTAGAAGCACTGTAATGCTGTTTAATGAGTAACTTATCCATTGTATTTAATAAATACAAATCAAATAGGAAATTTACAATAACAACCTTGTACCAAAAGTAGACAAATAAATAGGCTTTCATTACTCGATAATACAATCAATTAAACTCCCATATAGTTGAAACCTTTCAAGAAACATCAATATAAATAAATATCGCTTACTGACAAAAAAAATGTTATCTAATAAATCTTAGTACCAACGTTACGCCAACCAAAGTTATGAGTGTAATTTTGTTACTCTAATATTTGGTCCTTACTTTTACAAATATAGACGCCTAAAATTTAATTGTGATTTACGTTTGTTTCAAATTTAGTGATTCGATCAAATTAGCAGCATTTGTCGACAGAGAGTCTCGAGGTTCTTTATACACTACGCGTTCTAAAAATAACCATACATCGGTAGCTATGACTTGAAAAGGCTTTTGGAAGCATAACATTACCTTGTAACACAAATCTACAGCTTTAACTATATTTTCGACTTGGTATACCCATTCTTCTTCAAGAACAACATGAATCGACGTTAAACTACTCAACTCTGGCCCATGTATTATTATATATGGTTGCAAAGGCAAACAATGAAGATCATGTATTCGTTTTAATTCAGTTGCAGCTTCTACAAGTAGATTCCTAGATTTGGCTGTATTCTGGAATACAGAAATGAGAAAGAAATTGAGTGATAAAATAGGCATTGGAGCGAGCCAGTGAAACACACCTCAAGAAAAAGACCAGTAAAAAAAATTATAATACCTTTACATGAAAAATAAAAGATTGTTGTACTTCAAGCTTTTGAGGCCTCCAAGATTGTTTACTTTCAGATTTTGATGTTGTTTTCGTCACGCGTTTAAATAAGTAAGGAAGTACAATCAGTGCCAAAGTTTTTTTATGTTCTGGAGAAATAAGAAAAGTTCTCTATATTATAATGCATACAAAAATTAGAAAATTGTAAACTGTATAGAATCACTCACCATCGTCAACGATGACAGTATTTGCATCTGATATTGGTTTCAATTTAGGAATTCGTTTTTTTTCGCGAATTCAATGATATTTTGTGACAGGGAGAGCCACTGTTTGAGGAAGAAATCACAGTTTTTGTACAACAGAGAGTAATCTGCTTCGATCTATCAATATTTATTATGAAGTTATTTTTAATGTACATTCAGTTATTGAAAAAAATATAATATCTTCGGTGTGCTCCATACGAACACCACATGAATATGTTATGCTCTACTTACTAAATTGCGCCCTGCTACGTGCATTAAACTTGGTAATTTCGTGAAGATTTGACTGTACGATGAATTAAGATGAAAATTGCATCTTTCTTCAAAGGCTGTTTGTTTCCAATGATCTATGTAATTTTGATCGATCAGTTTTGCTGCGACTTGCGAAGGCTTCAACGCTTCAGAGTCATCTGATACTACACACAAGATATCCAAATTACTAAATAAGGCAATGATAAAACCCTCAATGGAAATTGCAGATACTTTCAGAATTTTAGATCATTCAATTATAATATCCACGTCTCCAGGAGAAAAACATCCCTGTTTATCTTGCACTGTATTCCAATAATGTATGCTCAAATTGTAATGAACTTAAGTATTGCTTCATGAATCATCCAAGAATTATGAAAAAGATTTCATCTTTTCCGCAAAAATTGAATTCATTCTACTTCTTCACTGCATATCTAGACCCAGTTAAAATTATATCTGAAATCAAAAGAGGATGTTTTTCGCCTCAGGCGTCGACATACAAAATGAAAAATGGTCGATTTCATTTGCTTACCAAATTTATTTCAACTTACCAATACCTTTGTTTCCTTTTCTGTGATTTTGGTGAGAGTAAACGACCGATAGCGATCTCTCGTTCACGCTGCTCACAATAAAAATTGAACGGAGCACCGTCACATGCCTTGTCCTTACTACTAGGTGTATAGAAACTTTCCGGGAGTAAAGTAGGGAGAATTTTCGATAGTTCTTCGGCTAACTCAATAAATCTTTGTGAACTGATGCTATTTGAAAAGTATTCATCGTTAATATTATACAAATTTAAATCATGATAAATTATTCTTTTTATGTGACGAAACTTCCTTGCAACAATTAGTTCTTTGTATTTCGCGGAAAACGATTTTCTTGACGATTTTATTTTTGTCAGAATATGTACACTTCTTTTTATTCAAAAGTTCTCCCTTGTGTTCAGGTACTTGTTCGTACTCATAAGCTTCTATCAAAAACTGAGCTTCCGGATCATTAATTAGAACTTGATACGTATAGTTACCAATGTGACCGTACAACGTATTTTGAATAAACCGTTGCTCTGCAAGTTCGGTCGCCACTCAATTTTATTAAAATTGAGAAAACAATATTACTTCATGATTGCTCCAATCTGATCAATTTGTAATACTTCATTCAGTTTATAAAATCTTCGTGGTTAGAGTCACGAACATAACGATTTCATTTGAAACATGAAGTTTAATTGTGATTCCAACTGTCACATTTATCGATGACCACCTTTCACTCGAAAAATGACAACCGAAAGTAATCTTAACTGTCAGTTTCATGATTGGAACCTTTTGCTAGGAACTTCATGTGATTTTGATCGTTTGATGTTCCATCAACGAAGTTCGTAAAATGAACGAAGATTTCAACTGTCAGATTCCTCAACGGTCATCTTTACTTGAGATTAAAGATTTTCACTGACTAATTTTACTCGGAAGTAAAGTAATGAAGATTTTCACCGTCAGATTCTTCAACTGACAAATTTTACTCGAAAGTAAAATAAAGAAGATTTTCACCGTCAGATTCTTCAACTGACAACTTTTACTCGAAAGTAAAATGATGAAGATTTTTACCGTCAGATTCTTCAACTGACAAGGAAGGATTATTCAATTATAACCCATATATCTATATATAACTTTGTGCTTTATTCAAGCTTTCGTGCCTGCGCATTACAACTGCCCTCTTCGAGCTCTGGAACGCCAGTACCTCCGTCGATGGCTCGCCTCTATTTATATGGCTATCTCCCCACTCTCATTTCTCTTAACTTATTTGAAAAAAAACATTTATTAACTTCCTTAGTATTACTCTCTGAGGAATATGATTAAAAAAAAATATCGAAAATTTTTATTTCTCTATTTGAATATATATTTTAATGCGTATTACTTTCGTCATGCAGAGGGTAAGGTCACACCAAGCAAATGTTGTGACGGTGAATCTGATGCTGTAATAAGGCGAAATACATAATTTATTTGAATACATTGATATATGTATGTTATATACTTCTATTTATCATATACTATAATTGATGATCAAAATTCTCAGAAGATGTTACCATTGAAATTAGACTGGAATGATTCATTTGTATTACTATCATTTCTCAGTTCTTGGAGATTTGATGCTGATGGTAATGATTGTATGTTTGAGGAATCGGTGGAGTTTTCAGTCAAAGATACAGGACTCAGTGGAATGCCGTCAGATTGAACTAAATAAGTAATTTGAGGATTGAGGTTCTTGCTCGGAAAATTGGGAGTATCGTAAACTTCAAACATGAAATATAATAAAAATGAAAAAGTCGTTATACATGTTGGTAACTGTGTTGAGAAATTAGATTATTTGCACACCACCGTGAAAAATGAAAGGATCTGGATTGGGCTGGGTAAATGAAGTATTCGATAAATCCCTGTAAACAAATAAATATGAGAAAGTAAGTCAAGTCAAACACGTTGAATAATAATAAATAACTGTTTGTGATTAGAATTTTGACAGCAATGATGATTATGGCGTTGATTTTTGCTGTAAAAAATCAGATGATGTCTCAGGTGATTTGTCATCTGAGTTTTTCACATGAGAAATCAGGTGATTTCTTAGGTAAAATGTTAGAAATAATCGAACTCCAAGTCTCAGCTGAGAAATCACCTGAGAAATCACCTAAGAAATCACCTGACATCCCCAATATACATTTACATTTTTGATGAATAAGAAATCCCAGGTGATTTTTCAGGTGATTTCTCAGGTGAATTTAAAAAATGGATTATTTCAAACACCAATACACAGAAAAAGGCTCAAGTTAAGTAAAATGGAATGAGAATGTGCCACTTGGCTACAATGGAGTAGGTGTGGTTCTTCTGCAGTAAGATAATTTACAAGCTGAAACTGTGATCAATCACCGTATACAAATTTTCTCAATTCTTCGAGCTTGAAAGTGTCATAACTTTTGACCTATTCCATTAATCGAAGCGAACCAAAGTTCAAATGTCCGGTTATGAATGAAACTATTATAATTCCATGGTCTAACTCGCTCACGCACTGATTAAAAATACTTTGAACGAAATTTTTGATAAACATTTTACATAAGTTGATAATCACTTGGACCGTTGGAATCATACTCACTGTCCACTGACTCTGTAGGTTTTCTTGACTTGCTTGCTTGAATTTTGAATATTTCAGTCATAGATAAGATCAACCAGAACAGTGAATAATCTTATTTGAGAAGGTGAGACAAGAAAAACTACCGAACTTTATTGATGATTGACATACACACACATAATACACACAAGTATCTACACTTAGTTTATACACATGCGGACTGACTTGCGTAAACAATTCATACAATACGTTTTGAGTTTATTTGTACGCATGGAGGTGTGTACGCGAAACTGTACACACACATTTTACGTTCAATAATGATAATTAATTGTATACTATTAAATATATACTTACATGATGATTTTTTTTAATCTTGATGAGTTGGAAGTACTGATCTCATAGTCGATCAAACTTGCAAATAAACTCACAGAAAGTGAGGTTACAACGGCTTAATTCACGATTACTGCAAATTTATGACCATCGATATAGTTATACATAATATTATATATATATATATATGGATAGTATATAATATTAAATATAATACTACATATACATAATATTATATATAAAAACATTAGTAAGAAAAAATATCATACGAAACGTAAAGAAATCAATGCACGATATATCGAGAAGGAAAAATTGAGCACGCGGTATGTGCGAATGATGCAACACTGCAAGACGGATACCTACTCCTTTAGTTCGACCAACATACTGTTTCAGCATGCGACTCAAGCAAATATTGCACCGTAAGGTAGGGAGCAACCATATCATGCTACCACTGCTGCTGTTGTATGTGTCCGTGTCTGCTACAGCATAAAAGTTATGTGGAAACGGCTTGGACGTGTTATACACTGATATAGCTTGTAGTTAATACTAAGTCAGCATTAAATCGTAATGACAATTTAGTATACATGAATTACATACTGTATTAGCTGAATATTTCTCTCGGTGTAGATACACTTAGTACAAAATTACACAAGAAACACGTTCGTGAGAAGTACGAAGAGTGAACACGTGAGCGGGGCTCGAATGGGAGGACGCGATCACAAGGGAACACTTGACACGGACTCTGCCGTTTACAATGACCAAACCAAGGGAGGGCCAGGGGGGACCGCGACCATGAAAATTCGTACGAGGAAGGATGATACGAACGTCGGGGGGGGGAACAAAGCAATCTGGGAGATAAGATAAGGAAAGATAGCATGGAGGATGCCACGCGACACGTGGTCGTGGCAACACCCTTTTACACGGGTGGCTCTTTGACATCCACCGGGACCTTCTCGAGTAAGGCGAGAAGATGACCAACGAAAGATTGTGGTCCCAAATGCACCGCACACTCACCCGAAGTATATAGCAAGCCGAAAATTTTTCTCTGCTATTTGCCGTGGCTCGATCGCAGTAGAAGTGACAGGTGAGATGGCCGTTTCCTTCTTCTTCGTCAACGGGGGTGTTAGTAAATCCACCTGACGAACCTGTCTTGTTGTTTCCATTGGAACGCATCGTGGAGCTGGGGACTTTCGTGTTCTTCGGGGTGAGTGTGCATGATGGGTGCTTGAGGTATGTCGCCTTAATGCTTCCAAATCTGGATGGTGCTGAAGATGAGACGATGAGAAAGGTCTTCCTTCTCTCTCTTCTCCCGTTGGATCGGCGAATAGGGGAAGAGTTGTACGAGAACGTGGTGGTCTCTTGCTCCCTTCGACCCGATTCGTCGTTGGAGGGCCTGGGGTGTCTTTCCCGTGCGGGATGTAGGTGGAGCTGCCTCCTCCGTCGAGGAAACCTCGAAAAATAACGAGGGGAAGTAAATCAGACGAGGATAGAAAGAGCCAGGACAGGGTGCGTGTTCCCGATTCTAATGCGAGCGAGCGACGCCTCCAGCCCAAACGCGCGTGTGTGCGTTCAAAACGAACCAATACAGAAAATGCGCCGGTTTCGTGCGCAATGCCAAAACGCGCATGGTCGTGACGATTTATCACGTCACACATCTCATCGAATTTCTGAAAACTTTCACAATTGAAATTTGATGAGAGTTTTCAGAGAATCGGAACCTCGTTCTCCTACCTACCCACTTTTCCGACCTATCATATACCCATCACCTAACCGATTACCCTAAACCGTCACGATGGAAAAACTCGTTTATAATTTCTTCATCAAATATTTTTTTTATAGGAGGAGTGGGGGTTCATACGTGATAAATGCAACATCAGGGACGGATCTAAGATTCGTAGGTCCCTTGAATATGAAATTTTGTGTGTCGTATACGAAAAGAAATATTGAATATGAAAACGTAAAATATTTTGTAGATACAATGTGTATTTGAATTACTTCAAATAAACATCCACTAATCATGGATAATCTCCTGAAGATGGGAGAATAAAAAAATATCCAGCATTGCTAAAAACGAATTAATTGAATTAAATTCGACTTTTTTCCTTTCCGTTCCCGTATGAAATATTTCGCTGAAATAACCATGAACGATCTCTGGGAGAAAGCATTTCATTTTTCCTGTGAAAACTTACCTAAACTTTGAGGAATTCAAAAATCTTTACGAAAAATTCAACAAGATTGAAACATTCTATACACACTTTTTTCCAGATGAATAGGAACGGAAGCATTCTGACAAAACTGATGAATCTCCGACTATTTGAGAATTTCTGAATTCTATGAATACATTATTGCTACACTGTTGAAAATTCCTCAAAATTTCATTCATTTTTCGAGTACAATTGTTAATAGAATCTCAAATTCTTGTTGATTGAATGGAGAATTCAATTACATGTAATTGGATTTCCAACTTTTGCTATATGATATTATCTATCATGGGCCAGTTTAATAACTGAATTTTCATTCATATGTGATTGAAATTTTTCGATCACGTGAATCGGAAGTGCTTCCATCACATGTGATTGAAGGTCCATGCAGGAATTTCTAACGGTGTATATTAGAATATCATGTGTGCAAAAGCGGTTGTGAATAGAAAATTTGTTTCCAATAATCAGAAGAAATTCTAATAACCAGTTGGGAATTCCTTAGAGTTTTGTCGGAATTTATGACAGTTCTGCCGGAATTTTCTCGAACTGCAATTTCGTTCTGATTGGTCTTTAAAGAGAATGAAAACCCTTTATACACTCTGAGAAAAATCTGTACAGATAGTCAAAATTCATTGGATTTGTTATCAAAATTTCAGAACTTCTCAGACTTTGTCAGAGTTTTTGCTGAGGGAATACGATATTTTTCAGAAATTATTCATAGTTATTTCAACGAAATATTCCCCTACGGATGCACAGATAGCACGAGAGTTGTAAAAAAGCTCATAATGAGTACGAGGTATTTATAAAGCTGTTTAGAGTTCTTGTGCTACATGAGATAAAATTGTGTAAATCGGAAATTTCAAATTTGCTCACTGAGCATGTAATATTACAATATATTGCAGGAATGTGATTCTCAGCCTGTGGTTGGAACATTATGAAGTACCCCTGTAAGAAAGTGTATTGGAACCCATTGATTGATGAAATTCAATACAAACGTTTGGAACGGTGCATACGCATTAAAACTCATTGAATTCACATTGAATCTCCGCACAATTCAAAGAACTTCAAACACGTCGCGAAGTTTGCTGTGTTCATCGATTCAAGCTCACAGAATTTCCACGTTTTCTCCAGTTTTGAGGAAATAATTATAACAGGAAGGGATGCAAAGGTACAAGAAAATGAGAAAATTTTGCGAGGATGGAAAAAGCGTTCCCAATGAGTTCACAAAATTCAATTTCACAGACTTCTATCTTTCAGTTCATGGATGCAGTATTGAATTCATATGGAATTACAAGGATATTCATCATAGTAGATTATTCTAGAGTTCCTTAAGGATTATCGAACTCCAAAACGCTTGAGAAGAAGTTTTTCAAGCAGCATCTTTTTATGAATTTCCAATTTCTCTCAAAGATTACTCCAAATTTCGATGAGACCATGGAGAATTAGGTGCACTGTGAGAACTATTCAGAATTTTCCTACACCTGTGTAAGGGGAATTTCCCCTAGTTGTATAAGAAGAGTGAATTCCCATATATGTATAGGAATTTTCACATAAAAATACATGAAAATGATTGTTTTTATGAGATTTTGATTGTAAATTTATAGGATTTTGACGCACATTTATGGAAAATTCCTTATCCACGTATGTGAAGTAATTGACGCGTACATGTATGTGAAGTAATTACCGCGTACATGTATGTGAAGTAATTGACGCGTACATGTGTGTGAAGTAATTAACGCGTACATGTATGTGAAGTAATGAACGCATTTATGTATGTGAAGTTTCCCATAAACACTTTTTACAGTGTGATCAACATGAAAAAAAGAGGTGTATATTACATTTTCAATTGAAATTTTCGATTGTTTGAATGTGATATTTCGAGACTCAACAGATTTCATATTTCAAGAACTCTTGAAAGATCTTTTCGAATTTTTTCGGACTGGAAGTGCTGTATAGGACATTGCTTCGTCTAAAAAATTTCTACTGCGTAGCTCACAATTTCCATCATCATAATCATGAAGTCATCAGTCTTATGACTGGTTTGATGAAATCCTCCAACCCTGTCTATTATCCGCTAACCGCCTAATTTCTGCGTATCTACGCCAACCCTCATCTTGTATAATTTGCTTCATATAACCTAATCTCGGTCTACCTCTTCGGGTTTTACCATTCATCTTCCCTCCCAATGTTGTTTTCAATAAGCTATCACGCCTTAATGTGTGCCCTATCAGATTACTTCTTCTTTTCACGACCTGTCTCAAAAGACTTCTTTTTTCATTTACCTTCTCGAGTACTTCTTCATTTTTTACGAAGGTGTTGGAAAACTTGCCCCGTATGTGGGGCAAGTTTTCGCGAGTGATATGACTGCAAATAACACTATTTTGCAACAACATGCTCATGAAATCATTACATTTATTTATACTAGGTTGTAGTGGAAGCTTCAACGAGTGAAATGGTACCCCAAACGCCTTGAAATATGCAACGGGGAAAAATACAAAAGTCGACAAAGAAAAAGTGGGAAAACATGCCCCACTCTCCCCTAAAGTGGAAAAAATTTCGGAAAACGCGGAGTCTGGTATTTTGAATGAGAATACTTGTTTCATCAGTTCCTATCAAGTTAGGAATGTGTATTTGAAACAGTATCTATGAAATATCATGGGATTTCACTAGACCCATAAGGTTTGATGAAACTTGATCTGACACCGATAGCTTCTCTTGTTGAATCCCATCGAACTGGATAATATACAAAAGTTTGGTCTCATACCCTGGTGGAAGGCAAGCGTGTCGTAAAGAGTAACGTGAGCGGAAGGATATTTCGGATGACTTTACTATGACTTTTCTATCACTTCTTACACCCTTCCTATCCACTCTTCAATTATGCTCTCATGCATAAAGCCCGGTTTCCATGGAATTGGTTTTTTTTTTCCTACACGTTCAACGCAAACCCGATATACGTTCGTACTACTGTTTATGTCCCACTTTACGCTTGGTATACGCTTAGATCCATGTTCCAAATACTTTCTGATTACGTTACTGACTTTTTAATACATGCTTCCCTTTCACCAGGGGAAGCGTATTTGAAACAGGATCGGTGGAATTTTATTTTGATTGATCGGGATTTTACAACAAATCTGCATCATTCATTTGCCGACTGATGACAAATTTTTCCACTCAGAGGCTCAAAAAAGGATCAACTCAATGAATTGAGTGAATGTATCGTTGATTTTCATTTGAACATTCAAATTAAAAAATGTACATCAAATTTACGTTTGATCGATAATATAATATATGAAAATAGCTATTTCTGTATCTAGGGAGAAAAGTGGGCAATTTCTGACGAGTGTGAAATTTGCTGCACGAGCCGAAGGCGAGTGCTAGCAATCACGCAAGTGGAGTATTGCCATTTTCTCCCGCGTTACACATGCTATTTTTCATAACACCTTCGAGGGAAATTCAATTTCTCAAATACTATTCATGATGAGATATTGGAGATTGTATCAATGTTGTATGTTGTGGTAGTTCTTCTTTTGACGTAGGATTGAGTCATTCATTGTAAAGGAAGACTGGAGAGACAGTTGAGAGATACAAAGAGAGAGAGAGGGAAAGAGAGAGACCTTTAGGGAGGATTCGACAAGGAAAATGAACAGTACTTTCATCACAGTTGCTTTCATTTTTCTTCCTCCAGGGAACTGATTTCCATGATCGCAAAACAATGGATTGATTTTTTCGCGATTTTTTCCTCAATCGAGGTATAGAAGAGAAGGGAATTTACTTTGATGAGTATGATAAACATGGTAATTATTTTCTTTGAGAATCGTGAGACAATGGTTCAAATGCGGTTAAATAGCAGGATGAACCCATAATACCTTGGACAACTATGTTTTTTTTTGTAACGCATATAAAATTTTTCTACAAATGTCGATCGGCATTCCAATTACCAATAGTTTATATTTTAATGCTTATAACTCCACGCTTCTGACAACATAAAAATCAACAGTACCATTATCACTGTATGCTCTCATTTTTATTTTTTCAGGAAACTGATTTCCATGACTCCAAAACAATGGATTGTTTTGTTTTGCGATTTTTTCCCATAATCGAGTTATAAAAGGCAATAGAGTTTACTTTTATCAGTATAATAAACATGATAATCGTTGTTTGAGGATCATGAGATAATGTTTCAAATGCAGTCAAATAGCAAAACCAACCAACAATACCTAGCACAAATTACATGTTTCCGTACCGAACATAAAACTTTCGCACAAATGTTGATTGCCAGTCCTATTGGCGATAGTTTGTATTTATATTTTCATAACTTCCCTTTTTTTACAAAAGAGGAAGCAACAATATTTTCATATTTGTACATGTTCATTTTTATTGAATCAAGAAACTGATTTCAATGATCCCAGAACGAAGAGTTCATTTCTGTACGTTTTTCTTTCCTCAAAATCGAGGTATAAAACAATAGAAAGTTCGATTTTATCAGCATGATAATCGATCTGTTTGAGAGCCATAGGATAATAGTTCAATTGCTCTTCGATAACGAAGTAGACTCAAAATATTTTGGACAATTCAAGTTTTTCTTCACGCATATAAAAGTTTCCCACAATTTTTGATAGGCACTCCAACAGTTTGTACTCATATTCTTGTAACTCCCCTCTTTTGACAAAAGAAAAATGAACAGTACTTATCTTTTAGTATTGAATTGTTAGGAACGTTAGTAGTTGCAACGGTGGGAATGATGATTACAGTAATAAAAGTAGTTATCTATGCATATGGAGGGTTATATTATTGCAATTAGTCAAATTGAATATCGAACTATTATTTTCTGACCTTTCAGAAGTCCTTGAGGTCGAGGAGCTGATACTTTTAGAAATTGTGTCAGAATTATCTTCAAGGGTGCTGAAGTCATAGTTTACATTCACAGTTGCTTTTTTTGACATGGATTTGGATGTGTTTCGGGCAAAGGAGTTGCTTTGCTCGGAGTTGGTAAGCTGACTGATGACGAAATCAGTTCTCCAATTTTTCTTCTGCTGTTCGAAGGATTCTCTGTATAACCTGTGGGAATTTTCAATTGCAATAAAGACAAAACAATCCTAGAAGTTTATATATCATATGTAATATATGTGAAATGATGAAATTGTGAAATTAACCCTCAAAAGGTAAAGTGTTTTTTGGCACCCCTGAAAGGTAAACATGGGTCATTCGTGCCCGGCGCTTAGGAAAGTACTCAAAAGTGCTCAAAAAAATCTGGGAAAATTCATGGTGTCTCATTAACTATCCTAGTATCAGGACCGATCGCTATATCGATGAATAATTTATTTGTTTACACAATATAACAAGATAAACAAATGAAAACGTGGAAAATGGACTGTTTTGTTTAAAAGTTCATAACTTCTGATCAAATTAATATTTTTCTAAATTTCAAACGGGAAATTGAAGCTCAAGAATAGCATTTTGGAGGAAAAAATATTGCGAATATTTATCAATCAAATCAATACTCGAGTTTTCAACATGAAAATCGCGTTTTTTCGAAGTACGTAAAAAGGTACTTTTTCCAGTAAAACAGACATACATTTATTTTTTAATCAATTTTGTTCATAAAAATGACGGTAATTATCAATTTTCATATCAAAATAAGAAGACATAGAAGAATACAAAATACTGGCTACACAGAAGCGAAATCATGCGCAATCAAGGCATATATCATACCTGTGCTCTTCGCATATAGCCTTACGACACTTACTACAACAAGAGTTGGTTTTTTTGTCTTTTTTCACATCACAAAAGGTACAACGTTTTCGTTTCTCCATTTTGTTGGGCCCAAGAATGTGCTGCTCCTGGTTTTCACCCAAAATTCCTTCAATATTGACTCTCAATGGTTTCCGCAGTTGTGTTATTCGCAGTCGATCTTTGAGATGTGGCTTCACCAGTGGAAGAACCAGATTTCTTATATGAGCGCGACGTTTGAAAAGCTCGTGTTCAGCGAGTAAGTTATAAAGAATGAAACTATTCACACCAGCTTGATCGATGATACCAGAAAAGAGCCGCAATGGCCATTTCAGAGTTCGTCTTGCACACTGTAATTGCCGCATAACTGGTCGAAGACATCTGTACCGCATTTTTTGTCGTTGTAATATAAGATTGTTTCTGGCTTTGACTTTTCTTCATTCATCTTTACCGAATGATGCACAGACGATAATACGAGTACAACCTTATTTTTCTCCGGATAGTAAGAAGTCAAGGACAGTTTTCCATTATAGCCAACTTTCATGGTACCAGCTGAGGCAGTGCATTTGAATGTTTCTAGCACTTGTCTCTTATTTTTAGAGACCAACCGAAACGGGTCTTTTTTTATTCGGCCGAAACCGAAACCGAAATTCGGCACTTCACATATTTTCGGCCGGAAACCGAAACCGAAACCGAAAATAAAGAAAAATTATTAGATCCAATAATTTTTGGATAAGAGTGTGTTCTAAAATGATGGAAGGAATTGATACATGATAAACATCATCCATTCCCAATGTATTCAAACACGAATTTTGAAATTAAGACAAATTAAACATGGAATGAAGAAAAATTCACATTTCAAAGGAATAAAATTCAACTTTTCCGCGTCAGTCAAACTTTAAAAAACATAATGACTCGAAATTTTGTATATTGGTATTATAAATCAATCTTTTCATTAGACTGGTGTTTTGAGAGGATTAAATAATTCATTATATTAGTAGATTGAATATCAAGTTAATATAGATTAAGAGAAAAAATGAACATAGTTCCCAAATCTCAGGCCAAAATAAAATGTTTTTCATGAGAAGATATAAAATGTGAGAATGTTTTAGGAGGATGAATAATAATTTATCAAATTCTATCAGTCTCGAATTCACTAGAATCAAAAAATCACTAGAATAAAAAAAAGCATTCCGGAAATCATTGGTGAACATTTATTTTGTTCACTGTATTGAAATGACAAATATTATTAATAAATGAAATCAAACAATTTTATATTATAAGATAAGAAAAGGAGCTTTTCAGCGTTCTCTCCCAATAACTTATTTCGTCGGTCCGTGTATATTTGTCCAGCAGAACTGAATAATTGCTCACTTGGCACACTGCTTGGCGGTGGAGATGAATATTTGAGGGCAGCTGAACGTAAAATCGGGAAAGGGCTGCTGTTCCAGTATGCATATATATCCGCACTGCGTTGCAAACGCGATTCGCGTATGTATATATCTAAGGCTACTTCATAATTGTTTCTCATTGGCCTTCGATTTTCAGTTTGATCTGAAGACTCATCATGAGCATCCCACAACGAAAGAGTTTTATTCGCAGGTGACGTGAAATTTATAACCGATTTTTCCCCACTTGTTGATGGAGTAGAATAATCATTACTACAAGTTTCTTGTGCTTCAACTGATTCAAGATTCTCCAAAAAATTACAAATGTTTGTTTTTGCTGTATCAAGTTCATGGGAAGTTGAATATTTTGCTTTGAATCTCGGATCGAGTAGAGTTGAACACAACAGATGTTCCGTATTTTTAATGTGAGCAAATCTGTGATTGAGTGATTCCGACAATTTGTTTTTCAATGAATCTACAATTGGTTCAGATTCCGTCAATCCTGTTCCTGGCTGTAGTCTTCCAATTAGCATTATTATCAGAGGGATTATGATAGATGTACTGGCAAGATCACTAGATAGCTCCAGAGTAGCCTCGTAAAAAATTCGGAGAACTTCAATGACATGTCCAACTAATACCCATTCATTGCAGTCAAGCGTTATTATTCCACCGTATTCGATACTGAATAAATTTATTGCACTTTTTTGCTCAACTAAACGTTCCAGCAATTAGAACGTGCTATTCCACCGCGTTTCGATATCTTGTATTAGACTGTGTTGTGGCAAAGCACAAGTATTTTGTATTTGTACCAATTGCCTAGAAGCTTGTTCGCTCCGTTTAATATGACCTACTATTTTGCGACATTTTTGAACCGCAACTTTTACATCTTCATTGATGGATATAGAGTCATGTATGACCAATTGAAGCGTGTGCGCTACACAACCCAGTGATGAATAGCCAGCTACTCTTGTAGCTTCACACATATTAGCAGCATTATCTCTGATTATTAAATGAATTTTATTTTCAATGTTGGAACCTTTCGCAGCGTCGACGAGTTTTTGAGCAATATAATCACCAGTATGATTCTCTTCTAAAACCATGGCAGCAAGTATAATCTTGAGACGCTGGGCTCCCAGAATAAAATGAGAAGTTGAACTCAACAGAGAGCAAGTTTTTGTGGGATTAGACCAGATGTCTGTCGTAACGCTAACCCACTCAGCTTCAGTTACTGAGTTGTATACTTTTTTTTGCACTTTTTCATAAGTTGCAGGCATCAGTGTGGTCCGAAAATATTTTTCACTTTTTAACCGATACTTATGAATATTTTCAGGATCAGTAAAATTGAGTTTTTTAAAAGCTGCTCCTCTTTTCGGTTGATTCCACCCTATTGACAAAATCTGATAAGTTAAAAAACACATCAAAATCTCAAAGGAAACTTTCATTTTACATGTCTTCATGGGATTTTCCACGACGGCATATAAAGTCCGATGGAACTCAGTTTTGTGCTCATTAATTCTCATAACGGTATTATAAAATCTCATAAATGCCCAGACAAATGTTCATATAAAATCCATAACGACTCATCGATTCCACGCATCAGTTCCCATGAGATCTTTTCCATAGGAGAAATAATATGATTCCCCCGATATAATATTCAATATCAATATGATAATTCGCATAGAAATTAAGCGATACCGAATAAAATTCCAAATAAGTCGTAAAAGAGGTTAGAAATTGGCAGGAATTGAAATGCACATATTTCAATGGTTTAGAACGAACAATTTCGGACGAATTGATGATTGGGAACAATTTAGAAACGAAAATTTGAATCTTCGAGAAGGAATTAGGAGAAATTAGAATTGAAAGGTAGTCCGTTGAATGTTCTCAATGATCGAATATACAAAAGTTGGATTCATACGTTCCTCCAATCCTTTCAACAGAATATTTTTCACAGGGTAACTATGATTAGATTCCTTTGCATGTATATTTTCCAATCAGTATCATGATTCTTAGTAAATCATGCTTAAAAAGAATGTTATAGTTCTATCAAACAGATTCTATCAAATGAATATATTCATTTAATTCTAATATGTTTCTTCTCAATACAAGAGATATGAAATTCAGTTCTCGCCAAACAATTTTCTTTTTAAATTGAATAATGTCACATGTGCAAGCTTTCTACGCAATATCCGAATCTAAAATTAACAATGCATCAATTGTAATTGATGAAATATTAATGAGAATCATTGACGATATTATTCTCCATTTGAGTTCGTCGGGAAGTTCTAATTGGTCAGTTTGAGGTTAGAAACTTCAACATGTCGAACCGAATTGAATCGTATAACGTGATATTTAAACGAAAAACTCGAGATGAAGAAGGGATAAGATTGGAAAAGGATGAATTCATTGTGATTCGTTTTCGTTTGTTGAATTGATTAGGCACTCACTTGATTGAAAATTTCAAATTCAGGCAATCAACGCATCTGATATTGATGTATTAAAATTTATATCTTCCTGCTTCAACTTCTGGCATATGTGATTCGGAAGTTTATCGTAAGGAGTACAGGGAATGCCCACATAGGCACGTTTCTCACGTTGATAAAAGTGTATCTACACAAATTCCGTGAAGACGAACGTATACGTTAAAGTATACTTGCAAACGGTTGCGCAAAAACTTGAGTGAAACATGTGCGCAGCCGTTTACATCGACGTTCATGTTTACAGAATATTTGTGAACTATCCATAATAAAACTATTGCACTCTATTCGTTCGTTACGCCTTATAGAATTCAGGATATCATAATTGATTACTCCATAAGAATAAACCAATAAGTATCTTGTACAATAATTTAGCTGAAAATTGTGATGTTGAATTTAATTAAACTATTTTCATGAAATTCTATAATTTTGTAATTAATGTAACAGAATCCGTGCATTGTAAATTCACACTCTCCAATGTTTTTTTCAAGATATACGTTTTTTTTCGGTTTCAGGGAAAAATTTGGGTTTTTCGGCCGAAAACCGAAAAGTAGGTTTGTGGCCGAAAATGACCGAAAACCGGAACCGAAACCGAATTTCGGTCGATCTCTACTTATTTTTCCTTAACGTGCCAATCATACGCAAATTGTAGGTTTCAGACATTTTCGTGAAACACTCCACTGACGAGAACCAGTTGTCACACGTGATTATTCTTTCTGTTCCATGAATTGGCTCTGAGAGACATCGCACGTAATAAGTTGGGACAGATTCAGCCCTATCCGGTTTAACTCTGCCAGTGTAAGGGATAGCATCATACATATAGAAAGTCCTTGAATCATTTAGGGATAATATTTTTATGCCATATCTTGCGGGCTCCGACTTTATGTACACGCCAGCTGCGAATTTCCCTTTGAATCCCAATACTTGCTCGTCGATAGTCAAGTTGTCGGATGGTGTGTAATTACTCTTACAATTTTCAATAAAATGATGCCACAGTTCGCGTATAGGAGCTAAGAGATTGTTCGCGCGTCTTTCAGCTCGAGTACTCTTATCATCAAAGCGAAGACGGCTACCGATAAACAAAAATCTCTCTTCCGTCATAACTGTCCTATACAAATTGCTCCCAAATTCGTTGGACCACATATCACTCGGACTGACGTGATTATTTTTTTATAGGCCCTGAAAATACAGCAAGCCAATATATGCTTTTAATTCATTCAACGTTAAAAGAGCGTAGGTAGTATCCGGTTCAATTCCAGCTTGCGCATTGTAACGTTCGATCTCCACATTTGTCCATTTGACAATCAATTCAAGCATCTCGGCAGGAAATAGGGTACTCCACGACTCGAATGGATTTCTACCTTGTGAACTAATCCTCTTCGCTGCAGGTAAATGCATTCTTACAGAGGATCTTGAACGATGACCACGTGTTTCTGGAGTTTGGAGACACCATTTATACTTGTCTTCACCATACTCAAATTTGCGCTTCCGTTGTTGTCGTGGTATGTCTTCTTCTTCAACCTGTTCCTCCTCATTTCCTTCGGAACCTGAATCTTTTTCATCGCAAGACACTTCAGTTTCACTGGATGTTTGATCTTCCACGAAGTCGTCTTCTGAATCACCTGCCGCACCATAGTTTTTCTTGAGTTTTTCGATTATAGCTGGTATTGTGTTAAATTCAATATTACAGAATTTCAATTAGGGTTTGTGATAAAGATAGAGACAATAAAAATATACTAAATAAGGGGAAATATGAAACGATTGCACGGAGAGAATTTTATAGTATAGATTACTACACTGAGACAAATTCAGAGTTAAATTTACTATGTGATTTGAGTAATGGAGGAACATACTGACATGTGATGAAATTTACTGTAAAACATAGTGAATTTGATCAGGTTTCTTGGCATAACATAGTAAATTTCGACCTATTATAGTAAATTCCTTCAGAAGTCAGTATATTCCTCCATTAATAAAATCACATAGTAAATTGAACTCTGAATTTCTCTCAGTGTACAATTATTTTGTAATGCTGGATTATACTGACACTGGTACTAAGATGACTCAATGTTCGTTCATGAATACCTTGCGTTCATTCCTTTTTACGAATGGGAAATTGTAATTCTGCTTTGTTTTGTTTCCAATTCCTCTATATTCTATCGTAATTTCAATCATTATCATAGCAATATTCATCGTAATGTCGGTATGTCCCAACTTCACAAAAATATAGGGATATTGAATACATTTTTGATACAATTTGTACTACAAAATTTTCTCCGTATGTCAAAGTCGAAGAAGAGAAAAGAAGTGAAAAGCATGTTTCATTCAGTTATGAGACTCAATTTATGCTGGTCTCATAGTGATTCTTATAAGTGGAGATCACTGTGTATCAATTGCACGTGATAAGATATGAAAAATTTTCGGAATGGAAAAAAAATATTTTACTCACCCGTAACTTTTAGCACCCTTAAAAGGTGAACATGGGTCACTCGTGCCTTCTTGAAATTTCGACTTGCTCTCACCGCGTTTGTTAACGCACTAAACCATCAGCGCTTCGAGAGCTGGTAGTCTACTAGTATACAATTTTTCTTAGTATAGTTTTGCCCCGCCACTCATCCCCCCTCCTGAGCTAGCAAGAGGAGAAAGTTTTGCCGAGGCACGAATGACCCATGCTCACCTTTTAAGGGTTGAGATAATTATCATATATCAAATTCATATATTATATACCTTCTGCAACTTTGTTGGATTCCCATCCACCGTGTCTCTTAATGGTTGTGATGTCTGCACCTGCATCTGCTGATATCGTTGTTGAGGTTTTTCTCAGACTATGTCCAGTGTAAGATTCGGGTTCTGGTAATTTCAAAAATGTAGCAACTGTTTGGCACGTTAGCAATTTTGTTTTTCCCAATCACTTGTGTCGTACATTCTCCTTTCAAATAGTTCACAAAAAACCTGTGTGATGATGTATGTTTTGATCGAAGAGATGAATATTTTTGAATCAACTGCGCAAATTCTCCATCGATGGTGTGGAGTTTGGGAATTTTCGTTTTCGTATCTGGAATTCTCACAATCATTTCATCGCCAGTGTCCTTGACGTTTTCCGTTGTTATGTAAGTAATTTCATCACCCCCGCACGCATCAGATATACCAAATATAAGGATCACCTGTAAAAACTTGGAATCTCAGTTTTATATGTGGGGGGGATTTCTGAATTTATGTTTCAAGACATATTTCCAACAATTTCCTTGTTTTGGAGGTTATGTTTGGATATTATACTTTTATAATCTTCCTATTCCCATTCATAGTTTGTCCTGTTTTGTTTTCTCCTTCCTTATATACATAATTTATATCAAGAAACGTGTGACCTCGCCTTCGTTGCTGGATAACGATCGGATAGGGGCTAAATCAACGGAAAGACAAATCAACGAAATCAGTGTTTGAAAAAAGAGAGTGTGATGTATCTGTCTTTTCAACCAACTTCCCGTTGATTTGGGTTCTCGTTAATTTGACTCCCATCCTAATGATTGTCTGGAGCTGTTACCAAGAATGCTCGGATTTCTTGCGGAGTAAAAATCTTGGATTTTTTGCTTTGGAATCCATTGGCTTTCTTCTTCAAAAACGCAATCGATTCGCTGTCATCATGAATGTTGATGTCGTGTTTGGCGATGATTGTATGCTTGGGCATACTGTAAATACTCCATCATGTTGAGGGTTCCAAACTTCCAAGGAGTTCTTCAAAATATGCTAAAAGTACCGGTTCCAGAAAGGAATTGGTTTTTTTTCTATTTTGCAGCGATACGATCTTTTCGTAGGCCTGAAGATATTTTTCTTCGGACTTCGTCGGCAGAGGATCCAATTCAACATTCTTCGCAGCTTCAAGTATTGAAGTGGAATTCTATCAAGTTCGTTGTCACTATTGCACATTACATTATATAGTTTATTGCCGGATTCACGAAATACACAATTCACTATATTCTTATTGAATTCGGAATATACTTGTATCGCACATAACAATACTGCGATACAAAATTTTGATCCGATGTTCGCAGACCGTCATCATCATCATCATCATCATCATGATGTTCGCAGATCGTTATATCCACGGTAGACAATAGGTTAGACTGCCAGAGCAGTCAAATAGTTATGTTATGGTTATGGTTATAGATGGCTACTAAGGCAAAGCCCATACGCCAGTATGTGTCTAGTAATATTCTCAAGTTTGGCTGCTAGCCTTCCTTGAGGTTAACTCACACGTTTAGGTGAGCCGGGAGATTCAAAATTTGAGATGGACACTCAAATTGGATCGTTAATATTAGATTAGACGTATTGAAGTCAGGTGAGGGATTGTTTTTTTTTTCCTTGAATATTTGTTTTTATCAATTGTTATACGTGATTATATTCTGATCCCTGTGCCTTTCAAAAATTTGTCTATCAATAAAAGTATGTCTCTGTTATTTGTAAATGAAATATCAATGATTGATAATTTGTTGATGTCTTGAAATACTTGCTTCTTCATAAGTTGAGTAATGAAATATGCTATTCCCTTTTCATGTAGATTGCAGTTTAAAAATTGATGATTCAATGATTGAACTGGTTCGCCACATTGGCAACTTGCATCTGTGATTATACCTTCCCTTAATAGATGTTCTCCTAGGAAGACATGGCCAGTACGTGTACTGGATATTCTGCTGATTGTGTGTCTTGTTGAATTGAGCGCTTGAAAACAGGGGTGTTTTCCTTTGAGTGGTTCATCAATTCTGGAAGAGTGCTCCTTCCCTTCATATGTTCCTTGTCGATTCAAGAAATGTTTTTAGTCTAATCTTGTACCTTGGTCGAAATCTGCAAAGGTACTTTTATAATAGAATTTTGACTCAAAATTGATTTTCTCTTTCAATGCTTCTTTTGCCAGACTATCAGCTGTTTCATTTCCAATTATACCTCTATGCGAAGGAATCCACATAAATTTAATTACTCCGTGGTTTTCCTTGCATTCTATTAGCAGTTCTTTAATTGAATATATGATGGGATTGTATGCGCTTTTGAAGTCAGGTAATGCCAAGGATGTTAAAACGCTCAAAGAATCTGATACTATAAGTGACTCAGGAAATTTATTTTCCAATATATGCTTTATAGCTAAAATAATCGCTTGTGCTTCTGCTTCGAAAATGGTGTTTAGATTATTTAATCTGAGTTTATATATATATATTTTCCTTGATTCATTAATTGAACAGCAGAGCATGCTACTGCGATGTCTCTTTGTTTTGATCCATCTGTGAATATGATTTGGTGTCCATCAAACTTGCGCCTCATTAATTTATCAAAATCCTCATTCGCATTGTTAGATTTTTGTAGGTTGCATCCAGATTCAGTGTTTACTTGAGGGTTGAAAAATGTAGTGTTATAGCTATGTATAAAAATAGCAGAGTTTTCAAATATCAGTATATTTGATAATCTTTTTCAATCTGATCCCAAGATTTAGCTGATATTTCGTTTGTAGACATTTTATGATTTGGATTTTCATTGATAGAATCATGTAAGTTGCTCAGCATTGTATTTAAAATGTGACTTTTGACTGAGATAATTTTGCTGATATATTTCTCCACTAAGTTAATTCTTCTCAAGTGCAGAGGGATTTCTGCAGATAAATCCAGAATACAATTTGTCGGAGTTGTGCACATGAGTCCAAGAGAGGTACGTCAGGCTGTATATTGTAATCTATCTAGCTTTATAGCTGAATGATTTGGAAGATGACCATACAAGACGCTTCCCCAATCTAGTGTCGATCTTATAAGTCCTTCGTATACTTGAATCAAAGTGGTTGGATGTGATCCCCATTTTATCCCTGAGATTACTTTGAGGATATTTAACTGTTTGACTGCTTTTTCTTTGATGTAATTTATTTGATATAGCCATGATAATTTGTTCTCCAAGATAACACCCAGAAATTTTACGTTATTGGTTCTAGGTATGATGGCATTTCCAAGCTCGATTTTCATTTCCTTCTCTTCATGTGTTTTATTGAGACTGAAAAGACAGGATTTGGATTCTTCCGGGGAAATTTGTAGCCCCAGTTCCGAAAGATGTAGGTGTAATTTCCTCAAACTTCCATTCAACTTGGTTTCTATTTCGTATAAATTCCTGCTGTGAAAAAATATCACCACGTCGTCCGCGTAGATCAATATTTCAACCATGTCATCTACATGCTTTCCTGAATCCGAAGTGTATAAGTTGAATAAAATCGGGCTTAGAATTGCTCCCTGTGGTAGGCCTTCATTAGTGGAACTTTCTTTAATAAGATGACCCTTAAAATAGATTTTCATTTTCTTTTTTTTTTATTATGTATATAACTTTTATCACTTTCGTAGGTAATCCTTTTTGGTTCACTTTCTCCACCAAGACTGCAGGCAGCACATTGTCGAAAGCTCTCTGCAAATCCAGAAATACAGCTCCTGTTGACTCTCCTTTGAGGAATGCATTCTTGATATCAGTTGTTAAGATGGAAATATTGTCAATACAAGATTTTTCTTTACGGAATCCGAATTGATGATTTTGAATTATATTGTTCCTTTCCGTCCGAAACTCCAATTTTTTTCGCATCAGTTTTTCAAATATTCTCAGGATGCAAGAAGCAAGAGCAATTGTTCTGAAACCTTTGTTATTTGATTTGGGAATAGAAATGGTATCATATTCATTCCATGAGTTTGGGACAATGTTCCTGGAGAAGAATTCATTGAAGATTTCTAAAAGATATGAATGTGCCAGCTCACTTGAATTACTAATAATTTCATACGATATAAGGTCGGGTCCGGAGGCAGATTTTAGTTTCAAATAAGAAATTGCAATACGGTATTCACTTTCTAAGAAAGATTTAACCATGAAATCATTTTCTGCATTGTAATTACCATGTAATGAATTCATATCAACTTGTGGAGTATTCTGGTCATCGCAGGTTAATTTCTCTATTGCAGCCTTCAACATCGGATTGTTGACGGTAGAGTCAGTTATTCCGTTTTTTGATCGATTTGATTTATTTTTGAATGCCCCTATGGTTGCCCAGATTCTTGTTACATTTTGTTTTGGATTCAAAGTATCACAAAATTCTCTGAATTTCTTCCTCTTCATAGCTTTTAATTGGTTTCCAGAATCCCTAACTTCTTCCAAGTATTTCTCTTGGTTTTCGTTGGTAGGCTTATGAATGAAGTTCTGCATATAATTCTTTTCTTTTTTCGATAATTTTTGAACAATCTTGATCCCACCAACCTGAGGGTGGTGTTTGTGTGCAGTTTTTATCATTCTTTACTTTCGCTCCATTTCCTTTCAGTGAGTCCATGATAATTGTAGTGAAATTTTTATATTTGGTTTCTGGCGTCAAATCCTCGGAATTTTTTGATGTTATTTTATTATCTGTAGTTGCTCTAAAAGCTGGCCAATCAATTTTGGTGATTGCAATCAATGGTCTGAGTGATATTTCAGTCGAGTTACTTTGGTTTATTATAATTTGGATTGGAAAATGATCGCTACCTTTTGCGTCAAGTATTGTGTTCCATACGCAACTCAGACTAATATTCGCCGATGTGAAAGTTAAATCGATAGCCGATCCTGCCTGTTTGTTACA
This sequence comes from Gonatopus flavifemur, assembly GCA_018340375.1. Lineage (NCBI taxonomy): Eukaryota > Metazoa > Arthropoda > Insecta > Hymenoptera > Dryinidae > Gonatopus > Gonatopus flavifemur. The sequence goes on from JAFFJZ010000033.1 coordinate 81,585, forward strand.
ATATGGTCTTGTTATAGACCCATCATTCAGGCGAATTGAATTTGATGTATCAACTGCTGCTTCAATATTTGAACCCTCTGAATCTTTCCCTGCGTTGGGTGGGTTCCACAAGCTGCTCTTGCCATTAAAATCTCCTGTAACAACCACGTCATCTAATTTCTGGGAGTGGTTAAAAAATTCCGCCCGAAATCTTGCAGGTTCTCTTTTATTCGGTGGGTTGTAAATTGAAAAAATATTATATGAAATTGCACCTATGTGAATTTCCATTCCTATTAATTCCACTTGATCGATTTTGCATGAGTTGTATACGTCTATTTCCGAGGATTGGATCAGCCTGAAAGCAATATTGTTTTTGATTATAATAGCCACTCTTCTACTTCGGTTGTTTGAGGGAGAATCACAACGGAGTACTGAATATCCCGGTATTGAAAAAGTGTCTTTTTCTAAAAGCCATGTCCCGCAGAGGCATGAAATATCAGTATTTAGATTATGCAGCAAATCTGGAATCTCGGAGAACTTGGAGAGAAGACTGCAACAATCCCATTGAGTTATTTTTATAACCATTTTTGTAATATTATGTGTGAAGAGAATATATCTAAAGTGGAGGAGATGCGTGTTAACTCATGAGAGTTTTGCGAAGCACTGTCCAATTGATTGAATGCTGCAGCATGATAATTAGAGATGAATGATTTCATGCATGTAACTGGTTTATTATTATATTTGTGAGTAAACGAACATGAAATTATGAGTTGAATGAAGTTATGATAGTTGACGAATAATAAAATCTTGTTCAATCTCAACTTTAGAATTAGAAAACTCAATAATATTGTCATTTTGAATTCATCTGCACAATATAGGAACTTTAGATCTTTCAGCGAAAATCCTGTTGGAAAAAAGGAAGTTCTTCTGAAGATTTTCCAACTGCCTCTATAATGGCTGGCTGTATAGCGAGGTTGGTAATATTTTCATTCCTCACCGCAATATATTTGAGAGTAGAGTCAATGATGCTCGGTAAAAATGTTGATAATATCCTTTTTGTTATGTCTGAATCCGATAAGGGAGTATTCCTTTCCTGAACTTCTTGTATTTCAACATGAGAATTTAAAGGTCCTTCCGGTTCTCCTTGAATATGATCACCAAGTGAGTGTCCCGATACCTGAGCGTACGAGATGTGATGGATATACCCAGAATCCATGAACAAAGGCGCTTGGGTTGTTGAGCGCCTCCACGACTCCCGTTGTGGATATTTATTTGCATCAGCGGGACCTGCAAAATATCGAAAGAGAACAAGTAACTTGCTCACGACAATTTTGTGGGGTCAGGGGAAAAGGAATAAGCTCAGGGAGAGGGGGTGGGTTGATTCCAGTTAACAAAATCAATGACACTGAAGTTAGGTTGAACACGAGTTACTACACTCTTATATTCCATTTTTTTTCACATGAACTTTACAATCGTCCTACGACTTTGTCGTTGACCAACAACACAAATGAGTAGTTCGTGTATGTAAAAATAATCCGGGGAACACGGGGAATAGCAGGAGAAGACGGAGGGCGCGGCCACGATGGAACATCTATTTACGGACTATGCCGTTTACATAAATCAAGACAAAGGGGAATATAGGGAAGCCGCGACCATACAATTTAACCGGGGGGGGGGCAAACACGGGCGAAGGGGCTGACTTTATATCGAAACACAGAGGGTGAAAGAAAAATATAGAAAGAGGGACACGCGGAGGAGGCCACGTGGACGGCACTATTTTTACCACGTAAATCCTGCGGAGGAAACACCGCACGAGCACTTCACACCGGTTAACTTTCTCGACAGAAGCGAGGGAGAAAATTCTAATTGGAATCGGACCCCGATGGCACAGCACACTCACCGTATCCAAAGTTTTGCAGCACGAGTCTTTTTGAAACGTTGCCGTGGCTCAGTTACACAAGAAGTGACATGCAAGATGGCCACTCCCTTCTTCTTGCCCGACGGGTGAGTTCACAAAATCATATACAGACCCCGTCGGCGACTTTCCGTTGGAGCTCACTTCTGGAGCTCGTTCCACGGGTTCGGGCGTTGGTGGCTTCTAGCTACTCGTTGGGTGAGTGTGCGCATGCGCGTTTTGGAGGTTTTCTGTGTGCGGGTGTTTATGTCCTTTTCTCTCCTTTGGTGGGGCCGGGAGAAGGGGCACAGCGTGGTCGGGTTGGTCTCTGCCGGTGTTCCGCCGATCCAGGAACGGGGTGGCATCCTCGGAGACGACTCATCCTACTCTCTCTCTGTAGTTTAGGGTTGGAGATAGATGATGTTGCCCACGAGGGGTTTCCAGTCTCCTGGGGATTGTCGATTTAGGAACGGCCGAGATGGCGTTGATGTCGCCTCCTGGCGTTGGACCAATCCTTCCAAGCATCTGTGGTATAGGTGGCGCTGCCTCCTTGGGGACGGGAAACCTCAACAAATAGAAGAAGGGCAGGGATTAGAGGAGGACAGGAATAGCGAGGGAGAGGAGATGTGTTCCCGATTCTCGTGTAAGCGAGCGACAGCTATGTTCTTTCGAGTGGATTAACTCGTTATGGAAGTTTACGATTACGATCGATAGGGATCGTGCGCGGTGCCATCCCGCGACTCTTTTGTGATGATTCGTTACATCACAGAGAGCATGCCTTGAGGTGGATTCCCTTTATAACATTCTACAACTCTCTTAGCTTTTCGGAAGCTTATGTCTCGATATGCCCTAATTCTCTTAATTTGCTGTTGTTTCTTAAATTCTGGGCAAGTCCCTTCGTTGGCCTGGTGATTCGGATCCCTATTTTCGTAGTTCAAGCAGTTTACACATTTGACATATGGTGATTCGCAATGAGATGTTAAATGACCTTCAGCACATATGGCACATCTTGGTTTCATTTCAGATTCGCACCACTTATCCACGTGGCCATACCTTTGACAATTGAGGCATCTTCTGACTTTGTTCATAAATGGAGAGGTTGGTGAATTGATTCCAAATAATCCTAATTCTTTTGGTCTCCTACCTCCTTTGAAATTAATCCTTACTTTTTCGGTATCCACGAGATCTGAATTTGGATTATTCTTATCTGTCCTGGTCATCATTCTCTCCACAGAGTTTACTTCAAAATGAAGATTCCAATCTTTGGGAGCTCGTATATTATTAGATATCGTTTCAACTGAAATATCTTTATCCACATTGTTGATCACAAGCGATTTTATAATTTTATGTGTCGGAATGTACGCTAACCATAATTCATCAAATATAGATAATTTTTTAGTATCGGTTTCCACAAAACTATCGACTGCATGATAATCTCCAAAGGTTATCCTATATCTGAAGTCTCCAACTTTCTGAATGTAACAGATTTCTTCCGCGTATTTCGGAAATTTCTTACAAAGAATATTTCCTAATCCTGATTCAGAAAGGCACTCATTCTCTTTGGGTTTTTCGGAGGCAGCTCTCTCATAATGAACTATGTATGGGCCAGCATCATGCTGAGCATATCGATTTATAGTCATATTTATAGGCAAATCCACTTTATCGTTCTTAGATTCTTTACTTTCCTTAGTTTTATCATCGGCGGGTCCTTCCGGTTCGCGCTTGCCGTTGATGCCACTTCCCATGGTCCTCGTCATGTTCGTAGTCTTATCAGCGAAATGGAGAATCCAGTGATTGTTATATCAAATTTGACCTCACCTTTTTTTTTTGATAATTGAGTTTAGATTTCGATTTTGATTTCACAAGATCACCCTTGACTTCAAATCAAACCGCCATCTTTCCCAGTATCTCTGTTGTAGGTTTGTTCAATTTTGTACATTCTAAGCTGTGAATGCCTTATCAGTTGAATTAGTAAAATCGCAGTCAAATAGTTTAGTTATCACGATTGACGCAAACGCGAGAATTGGCAAGGACGCGATGCGCATAAACTGTATATGGGATCTGCGCATTGCGTTAAGAGACGAAGTTGAGAGAGAATCCAAAGAGGCGAGAGAGGAAATCGGCGAAATGTCGAGAGAGAGAGAGAGAGAGAGAAAGAGAAAGTGGGAATGAGAGAGATCTCTCTCACTCGCCTCTCTTTCTTTCTTTCTCTCTCTCTCTCTCTCTGTGAGTATAGCGTGACGTGTGTAGTTTGATCTCTTACTTCGTGAGCTTTTTACTGCTGCTTTTTGACCCCTCGGGGTCGTCACACTGTTTCAGGTCATCCCTTATCGGCTCTCGCACATTTGGAGCATAATCGATTGGGTTCTCTTCCCTTGCCGTTTGTGGATGACATAATTCATCCATCTTCTCTGTATTCTTGCTTTCTGGAGCCATGTTTGCGCGGGAACTTTGTTGCTGATAGCGTTGCGTGAATTATCAAACGACTGCTTCTTCTCTGCGCACCGGCTGTGTCCGAATGCTTCGCACCTCTTGGCCATCATTTCACGCATCTACTTACGAACGCAGCTTATCACCAGCAATACTACCTTGTATCATAATACCTCGCTCACCTCTACCAACGTACCACTATATCGTCTCTGCTCTCTGTCGTCTGCTATGCGGGTACATTGAATCGTCGAATCATCAGCAGATTTTGACAGGCGAGGTTGTGGACACTTGCTGTATATACAGCTCCATATCAATATCGTCTCTTACTTGTTTATTCTCTTGCGTTAGATTTTATTTTATTTTATTTCATCTTTCTATTTGAATTATATCAATTAAATCATGAATACGGATTGGGTTTGTCGCTCATGTCGTGAAGATATTAAAACAAAGGCGGTGAAGTGTACTCTTCGTATCACAACTTTTCATCCGGGTTGTGCAAGATTACACAAAGTTTTTAATAAGAATAATGAGCTGGTTCCATGCACTGCAGACTAATTTCTACGCCTAGGAAACCTGAAGAAATGGAAACTGACTCAGTCTCATCCCATACGGAAAATGAGGCAAGTGCTGCTACTTTGCGGGAACTTGTAGCAGCCGTACATAATCTCTCCTCAAAAATAGATAATTCATCCAAAGAATCTTCATCTCTTGCGACAAAGCTTGTTTCTATTGAAACTTCTAACACATCTCTTGTAACTAATGTAAATACTCTCTCGCTTAACATGGATAGTGTAGTAAACAAAGTTGCACAACATGACCAACTCTTTACACCTATGAATATGAAGTTAGGTCAGCTTGAGAATATAACTAATGATCTAACTACTTGTATTACCCCCAAAACAGAAGAGATTCAAGCTATGACAACCAGAATATTCAATCTTGAGACTTGCTGTGGAAGATTGAATACGAAGTTGAATTCCTGTGAACAGCGTTCTCATAACTCTATTCTGACTATCTCAGGATTACCTGAATCTGTACAGGAGAACCTCGCTGTTTTGGTTAGACAAACATTCGCGGAGATTGATGTGAATATTGAGAGTCACGAGATTTTGAGAGTATTCCGACTGGAAAGTACTCGGAAAATAACAAGACCTCGTACTGTTTTTGTTGAACTGTCCACTCCTGAATTAAGAACTGAGGTCATTGAAGCAAAAAAATCTAAAGGCACCCTTTTGGCTTCTGAACTGAATTCTGATCTTTCGAATATCAGAATTTATATTAATGAATTTTTGAGCTCTGAGACAGCTTCTCTGTTATCGAAAACTCGTGAATACGCTACATCTAAAGGTTATAAATACACCTGGTGGAAAAATGGACGCATACCGGTCGAAAAAGATAATAAATCTTCTACTACTTTGATAAGCTGTGAAGTTGATATAGTAAATAAGCTGATCTGAGGGTATGGACCTTCACCTGCTCTTTCCTTGAATGTTTATACGAATTGCAATTCACTTTTGCTGTGTCATGTGAATGCACAATCTATCATAGCTCACTTCTCTGAATTTCTCGATTTCGTCCTTCAAAACGATTATGATGTGATTGCGGTTCCTGAAACATGGCTCAAGCCTGATATTGATGACTCCTTCTGCTCAATCGAAGGGTGTAATATCACTCGATGTGATAGAGTTGGACGTGGAGGAGGTGGTGTCTGCTTCTATACTAAATCTCACTTGAATACAAACCTTCTACTTTCTTCTTAAACTGATAAATATATTTCCCAACCTGAGTATTTATTCATTCAACTCACTGGTCTATCTATGCGTAAACTTCTTCGTGGAGTTATCTACCGACCCCCCAAGATAGGTTTCTCTAATCTTGATCCAATTCTCACAGACATCACTTCTGACTATCATCATAAAGTCATATTCGGAGATATGAACGCTGATCTGAACTCACAGTCCTTTGATGCTTCATATCTTCGAGGACTGACACATAGCAGTAATATGTCCATCGTTCCGTATGGGGCCACGCATCATACTAAATCCATATCTACGTGGTTGGACGTGTGCTTGGTTGATGACTTATCTAATGTTGTGAGGAGGGAACAGGTTGAGGTTCCGTTTTTGTCGAGTCATGATTTGATATATGTTCAATATTCATTTAGGTCTCTCAATGCTAGTGTACCACAAACAAAAAGTAGAAAATACACTAGATTAAACTGTCAGATGCTGCAGTTACAATTACAATTAGTCTCCATGGATCAAAATAGTGTGCAATGTTTGAATGATCTTGTTGAAAATTTTAATTCCTCGTTCCATGAATTACTTAATCTGCATGCTTCTGTTGTTTCAAACCGATCAAATAATATGATATATGTCCCTTGGATTAATAAAGAAATCAAAGAATTTATCAAATTGCGGAACCAGGCGGGACGACATTACCAACGATGTTCTTATTCAGAATTCGACAATCATTATCGGTTAGAATACAGCAGACTGAGAAATCTAGTCATCTTCCTAATGAGGAAATCTAAAAAGGAATTTTTTGAGATGCGACTCTCCCAAGCTGAGGGATCGAGGCAGTTGTGGAGAGAACTCAGAAGCTTGGAAATAATCAAAGATGGGAAATCTCACACCAGCACAGTTAACAAGTTCTCACTAGAAGACCTCCAGCAGTATTTTTCTCCGGTTTATAATAGTACCCCATCGGATAGACCTAGTCTGCTTGATGGTTTTCATACATTTGATGATTCACTATTTCATTTCCCGTACGCCACACATGCTGACTTGCGACCTTACTCACGTTTGTCACAATCTTCCATTTTTGGCCCTGATGAACTACCTAGTAGATTCCTCTCCTATTGTGTTCCCTCCATTTCGACTGCACTTCTCGATATCATGAATCACTCATTCACTGATTGTGAATTCTCTTGAGTTTGGAGAAACTCATATATTACTCCTGTAACGAAAACGAAAAATCCAGCGAATGTCACTGAATTTCGTCCAATTTCTATACTATGCGAGTGCAGTAAAATCTTAGAAAAACTTGTACACCATTATCTTCTTACTTACTTGAGAAAGAATGAGTTGCTAGACTCTTATTAATTTGGTTTCGCTAAGCATAATTCTACACAAACAGCACTCATCAATATTATTGATGATATCCGTAAGGGAGTTGATCAGCGTATGGTAACGATACTTGTGTGTTTTGACTTCTCTAAAGCATTTGACACTGTTGATCATGCGTTGCTGATTAAAAAACTTGCAAAATTTAAGATATCTAGATCTGTATTGTGCTGGTTCTGGAGTTATCTAGCTGGAAGGTATCAAGCGGTCAAAACTCCGTCAGGGATCACTAGCTGGATCCCAGTAAACTCAGGTGTGCCCCAAGGTTCAGTGTTGGGACCGCTGTTATTCGCTCTTTATCTGAAAGATATCAATGAGTCCATACAGTTTTGTAAAATATGTAAATATGCAGATGATTTACAAATATATTTCCATTGTCTTCCTCATTTATTGAGTGATACTATTGCGTTGATTAATCTTGAAATAAAACGCATTGTTGAGTGGTGCAATAATAACTCTTTGAAATTAAATCCCAACAAAATACAATGCATGATCCTTGGATCTTCTATTTACATCAATTCGCTCGAAATTGACAACCTACCTAAAATCTGTGTCGGGGATGTGTCGATTCCCTATGTCAATAGAATCAAAACGTTGGGTGTCACTCTTTCTTCAGCGTTGGATTGGAATGAACATGTGTTAGATCTACGGAGAACAGTTCATCGTGCCCTATATCAGTTAAGACTGAATGGCCACCTTCTCTCATTGAACATGAAAGCTAAATTGGTATCTAGTCTAATTATCCCTTATTTTGACTATTGCTGTCTTGTTTTCACAGATCTAACGGAGACAGAGAATCTGAAACTACAACGCTCCTTTAATGCTTGCGTCCGTTCCATTTTCAATGTAAAGCGAGATGAACACATAACTCCCTATTTTCTGAGGTTACGTTGGTTGGAGTTGAAGGAACGACGTGAATACTTTCTTGGTTCATCTGTATATCAGATGTTGAGAACACGATTACCGTCATCTCTCTATAATCGTTTCAAATTTACCTATCAACACTCAACCTTCGATACTAGATCTGATCGTAACGCTCTGGTTATCCCCCTCCATCGTACCTCAACGTATGGGAAATCATTGACGATTTCGGCTGCAAGACTTTGGAACTCACTCGCAACCCACATTCTGAATCAGCCAACTCTTGCTTCCTTCAAAAGAGATCTGCATCATCTTCTCATTAGTAGATACTCATGATTGGGTCAATAACTCGAATGATGATTTTATGTTTGAATTATGAATGGTAGTATGAAATGGAATGAATTATTTAGATCCAGAGAGCATGTAAAGTGAATTTATTAGCTTTTAAATTAGTTTTATAGGTCCTTTTTATTGTTGCTAGTTATTTAGAACCGCTGTAAAATACTATACTGTATTTGCCCCATAGGTTTTCCTAGGGCATAATAATAAACTTATCTATCTATCTATCCATCTATCTATCTCTCGACGTTCTCTCGATTCCCTCTCTCGATTTTCTCCGGTTCCGACTCTCTTCTCAATCTCTTTCTCTCTCAATTTTGCCTCAACTGTCCCCCAACTCTCACAATTCTCGCTTCCTGCTCGAGGAGTCCAAATGTGCAACCTTGCTCAGAGGGCAAAAAGCGGCCGATTTGCTCTCGTTTTTTCTTCCCTAGGGGCCAAAATGAGGGAAGAAATAATCGGTCGTGAATCAGCCGTTTCCTGCCCTCTAAACAGGCGTGCAATGTTGGATTTTCTGAGGAGGTGTTATGAAAGATAATATATTCTCATAAAATTGCATTTTCATTCCAGACGCGTATATTGAAGAACATTATTAAGAAGAATAGAAGACCCACTCTTGGCAAACAGCATTCTCAAACTTCAAAGGGAAAGGCACGAGGACTATACATTGATAATCCATGAACAACACTCAAAATTAATCCTAATCCCATATCTTATTCAAATGATTCGAATTTTTCGAAGTTTTGAATATAATTGAAAATGTCATTTCTGAACGGAAACCACGAGGAGGTGGTGGGTTCTCTTCCATCAGGGTGATGGGGGGGGGGAGCCCACCATCGCCCCCGCCGAGTGAGCTGCAACCAACTGTTGAGGAAATCTCACAAGAAATGTGAGAAATCCGTTGCACCACCCCTCCATGCAAAGGAATGACTCTGATGTAAGAACTCCGTAGAATCCCATTAGGGAATCAGAACATTTAACAGGATTAGATGGAATTTAACAGGAAACCATTGGATCCGAATCAATGTTTTGATTCACTAATGGGATTTTATGGAGTTTTTACATCAGGGAAGGGAATAATCCATTCAAATATGAAATAAGAGCAATGGGTCTGTACTGCGAAATAAAAGTAAGGAGCTGACTTAAGTTCAATGAGAGGGGCGCAAAAAGGACGAAGAAAACCGTAGCATGAGCCATGGTGGAAACAATTGTCCTGAATTAGAACCATGCACATTCCAAATACTACATAAACAAATGCGAAATCTGAATGAAGCAAACAAACAGGGAAAGAGGTAAACAATCAAGGATTGTGGAAGAGCAAGGATTCGTATCGATGAAAAAGAATTGGATAAATTGAATTCCAATGAACTGTGAGGGTCAACAGACTTGAAGAACGAAAATTTACGAAAGGAGAAGGAATTTTTTGCTGGATAATTTTTTGGAGATCTCAGACAATAGAAGAGTTCCCGCAGAGAGCTCCCGTTATACTCATCGACATGTATTCATTATAAATATTTTGGATTTGTTGCAATATGGTGAATATTCAGTCTTGTCTGTACAGCACGTTCTTTTCAAAGCAGCGCGCCATCTCTATACGGACACAGATTTGTGAGACTCGAGCAGAGTCGCGCGTACGTACAAGTCATTTAGTCTCTCACAGTACTCTCACCAATCAAAGTTTCTGTATATATATATGGGAGGGTATATCATTACATATTGAATCAACATCACTCTCTACTCATGTCTCACCCCTCATCCCAAAATGGTAGCTGAAGAAGAGAGAAGTGCGCTTGAAAGAAAACGAAAGAAGAAAATGTGTCGAGTATTCTCTATAATGAAGGAATAATTTTAGGAAGATTGAAAGAATATTGCTTTGATGCCAATGAAATACAAAATAGGGTTCCAATTCATTCTTTTCAATGAAATAAATAAGAAATGGAGAAAATACACTGTAGAAATTATGTTATAATCAAAATATCAATATAAATATGATGATTCGCAATCGAGGAGAGAAAAAATAACGCCGTTTCAAATGAAATACAAGGATAATCCACGATCCGACAAATTATTCGTGAGACATCCGTAAATGATGTAAAATTCATAAATTATAAATCTTACATGAAACAATCAATATGATAATCGAATAAGAGAAAAACTCGAGAATATAGGTATCCGATTAAATAATTAGTTATAAGGCAAGTATTATAAATCTTACATGAAATATTCTGGCCAGAATAATAATGCACAGACTCACGCATCCACTCTTATAAAGTAGGTGGCCACCGTTCGGAAGAATATAATACGTTGAGATGAGATGATGACCCACGAAGACGTTGAGCACCAAAGGATTCTTCGAGGATTCACAATGTGGCTGTGGAGCTGCTGCACCCTCACGCACGTTGAATAATGGAAATAAAAACCAACAGAATTGCCCCGACCACACAGAATTATCGAAACTCGCACTTGGAAACGGTGAGCAGCGTGAAAGCGTGCAAACTGTCTTTACGAGAAAAGTGACGAATGAATTCAAATCGATGATCTATATCAGCCCGTGTCACGTAAGAAGGGGCAGGGCTCGGTATAGTTCCTTGGACTCGTCAGAGAGGGAGGAAAGAGTATGTGGATTGATCGATCTCCAACAGTAGCAGAGCGTGGTTGATTGCTTTTGAGTGGTTGATTTGGGGTGTTTGTTGTTAAGAACAAATAATGTGTAAGATGCGATGAGTAACGGACAAGAAAAACTTGATTCAGCAAATGATATTGAAGACGATCACGAATTAGGTAAAGAGAAAGAGAGTATTCAAGAAGAAGTTTCGTGAGAATTTTGGGAGAAGTGCTTATTTTGAAAAACCATCTAGATACAAGTGAAAATCACATGGGGATTACAATGGTGAAACAGGCTAAAATGGATGATTTAAGTATTCCGGTTTCTGATGGAGAAGACTTCAGTAGTTGGAAGTTTCGTTTGAATATGCTACTGGAATATAGAGAGCGCGAGGAGCCAGCAATGAGAGCAGCAAGACAAAACGACGATCGAGAATCTTGGAAAAAGAAAGATTTAAAGGCGAGGAATATTTTGGTAAGCACAATCACCAATAAACAGTTACAATATATGAGCGAGTGCGAGTCGGATTTCGAGATGATGAAAAAACTCGACAAGATGTATAAGACCAAGTCTACAGCACTTCAGATCATAAACAGATCAAAAATTGAAGATGTCAAGTTGAAAAATTTTGAAAACGTAGAAGAATTTTTTATCGAGTTTGAAAAAGTTACAAATGATTTCAAGGCTGCAGGAGGAAAATCAGAAGAGAAAGGGAAAATGGGATATTCAATGAAAGCATTGCCCGCGAATCATAGTTACATAGGAGACTTTTTGGATGTGATCCCAGAAGAGGAAAGAACGGTTGACTACGTAGAATCGAAAATTAGGGAAAAAAGTTTTTCAAAACACAAATTCGAAAAGGGATACAATTCGAGCACGTGTTCAACGAATGTGAAAGGCAAATGTTATACCTGTGGAAAGTTTGGACATTTGGCTGAAGACTGTTGGCAAGGCCAATCGAGTAAGCAGGAGTTATCAGAGCATTCAACGCAAAGTAAATACAAATATCGAGGAAGAGGACAATCAAGAGGAGGGTGACATTGTGGTAACAACAGAGGCAGAGCTAGCTACAATCACACCAGCGAACATTTCAGCAATGAGGATCGAAATTCTCCGGTGACTTGGATTACACGAGTTGAGAGAAATGTAAACAAGGTAACCGAAATAAATAATTGTACTTTCGAAAATTCAATAGACTGGCTACTGGATAGCGGTAGTACTGAACATATTATAAATACCGATGAATATTTTGATAGCTTTGTAAATTTAAAGGAACCGATAGAAGTTTGTTTGCCAAACAATGACAAAGTGAAAGCTCCTAAGGTTGGAAAAATGAGTTTATGGTTTTCGGTGTTTGGGAGAAGAAGTAGAGTGGATTCAAATAACGTTCATTATGTTCCGGAAATTGAAAAAAAACTTATTGAGTCTTTCCAAGATTTCTAAAACTATTAAAGTTGTAGCGGTTGATGAGTTTGCAAAAATTTATAGAAAAGACACAGAAGAATTAATAGCAATTGCCGAAGTAAATAACGACTTATACTATATGAAAAGCTTCGTAAGAGAAAACAATAATAGGAGTTCGGCTGATGGTATTGATTCTCACAATAGCTCGAATCAGAGCAACGGTGTTACAAAAAATACTAATGTACGAATAACGGAGAAGGGAAAATGGCATAGAGTCTTAGGCCACGTTAATTGTAAATATTTAGATAAATTAGTAAAAAATAAGATGATTGATGGTATCCTGGATGAGATGGGAAACATCGATATGAAATGTGCAAATTGTATACAAAGCAAGATAACTAACGTACCGTTCGAGAATATTAGGAAGAAAGCTAAAGAGATTCTAGAGGTCATTCATACGGACTTGAATGGTCCACACAACACAATTGATTATGGAGGAGAAAAGTTCTTTCTCACGTTTATATATGAGTCTAGCAAATGTACTAAAATATATTGCATGAAAAATAAATCTGAAACAGCAGATTGTTTTATTGATTATGTGAACTCAGTAGAAAATAAATTTGGCAAAAGGATTGAAAAAGTTCAATGTGACAATGTTAGAGAATACTTGAACCATAAAATCTTCGAATTCATAAAAAATAAAGGGATTGAATTAGTACCCCGTCCACCATATGTACATGGACTAAATGGTATAGCTGAGAGGTATAATAGATCAGCAACGGATATGGGTCGATGCTTAATGCGAGAAGCTAATATTCATAAGAGATATTGGCCTGAAGTTATGTACACCGTAGCGTACTTGAAAAACAGAATAATTGCCAATACTAGCGGAAATAAAATGCCGTACGAAATATTTTTCAGTTTAAAGCCAAACGTTAAACATTCGAAAATTTATGGCAGGCGAGTCTTCGATCGTACACCCGAAGTTAAAAGAAACAATAAATGGGCTGATGAAGCCAAAGTAGGAGTTTTAGTGGGGTACAATGATGATAGTCATAGATTTCTGATCAATAATAGGATAGTAAATGCAAGGCATGTACGAGTAATAGAAGAAAATGTAAAACTCATCTGTTTAGCAACAAATGATGAGAATGAAAGCGTAACAAGCGAAAGTGACAACGAATTCAAGGTCGAACATATCGATAGTAAATATGAAAGCGAACACAGCGAAAATATTAATGCACAAGTAGATGAAGAAAATATTGAACAAAATGAAAATTTAATTATTTCAAGAAAATCCGTGAGAAAGAAAAGTCCAATTAATAGATACGGGAACCCTGTTACTCATGTAATATATGTAAATTATGTGAATGCGAATGTGCCCGATACTTTTGAGGAGGCGTTAAACACCCATGAGGCAAAAGAGGAGCGAAACGCCATGAACAAAGAAATTGATTGTCTTAATAAAAACAGAACTTGGACTATCGTAAAAAGACCAAAAAACAAGAAAATAGTTGAAGTTGAATGGATCTATAGAAGAAAAGGAGATGATACATAGAAAGCGAGGTTGGTAGTTGGAGGCTTTCAACAAACCAAACAACTAGACAATGTCTATTTACCAGTCGGAAAATTCCAAACTTTGAAAAATTTATTAAATTACTGTTGCGTAAACGAATTGTTTATTGATCAAATGGATGTGGAAACAGCTTGTTTGAATGGAGAAGTAAAGTCAGAAGTATACATTTAGGAACCACCAGGCTATGAAACAGGTGAAAACAATGTCTGTAGACTGAATAAAGCACTGTATGGTCTAAGAGAAAGCCCAAGAGTTTGGTAAGATACATTTGATAGTTACGTTGAAACTTTGGATTTCATAAGAAGTAATTACGACTACTGCCTTTATGTAAATAATTCAAGCAATGATCCAATCTATATTTTTATATTCGTAGACGATTTATTATTCTGTTATAGAAATTATAAAAGAATAAAAGAAATAAAAGATAAATTAATGAAACAATTTGTAATGAAGGATTTAGGGAAGGTTAAATCATATATTGGTATCGATATGGACTATGATATGTAGAATGGTGAAATGGAATTGAGTCAGCGAAGTTATATTGAATCATTGACTGAAAAATATAAACTAGATAATGCGAAGTTATACGTGCTCCAATGGAAAGTAATTTGAAATTGAATAAGGCAGATAATTGCGATGAAACAATAACATATAGAAATATAACCGGTGAATTGTTGTATATCAGCACTGGTACACGACCTGACATCGCATATAGCGTCAATTATTCGAGCCGGTTCCAAAATTGTTATGATTCCAATCATTTTAAATATGCTATGCGAATAACAAAATATTTAATTGAAACAAAAAACTTGAAACTTATATATTACCGAGAGGAAAATAAAGAAATATTGGATTGCATGGTAGATTCTGATTTCGCTGGTGATAATAACGATCGTAAGTCGACAACAGGATACGTAATTAGATCTCATGGTATTGTAATTTTTTGGAGAAGTCGAAAACAAAGTACAGTAACCAAATGATCAACCTTTGCAGAATACACAGCATTATCAGAAGCTGTCACTGAATTATTATTCATTAAGAATCTGTTACATGAAACGTTCAATGTAATGTTCGATAAGCCTATAAGTATTTATGAGGATAATTCAGGGGCAGTAGCCATAGGCAAATTTGAAAATTTCACGAAAAACTCCAAGCACATCGGGGTGCAGTATCATTATAGATGGAGAGCTGGCTCCATGAGGGGGAACATGCCTCGGTCCATAGAATATTATACCCGGAGAAGGTTCGATAGGGGTCGGTGAAGCAGGAGCCCGATCGTCTTGTATCGAAAATTGTAAAATTCAGGACCAAACAAACCTTTGGGTGGCATGGCTAAAAATTTGTATAAATATCTAGGAGTATGAGTAGAAGCTGGGAAAAAGTTGTCAGAAGTGCAAGTGAAAGAGAAATGGTCGTCAGAAGTCGAGAAAGTTGCGAAAAATTAGTGGAAATTGGGAAGTTAAGGGGCACTTCTGACAATTCGCCATTTCAATGTTTATGTACCAGTAAAAGTGCGTGTGAAATGTCAGTAGTCAAAGTGGAAGATATCACGAGGAACAGGGACGTCAAGTTCGATATATCATTGTGGTGCGCGGCACTGGGTACGTTCATTGTTATACGTTCAAAAAATTCTTTACAAATTTCGTAGCACTTCTGACGATTCACAAATGATGTTATGAAGGATGAAATTGCTCACTGTGAAAATGTCAGGAATCAATTGGGAAGAAAACGTTTATATAAGAAGCTAAGAAAATAGATTTCATTTAATTCATACACTTCTCTGGAAAATTAATCAGTTTCATAATCTGTTTCTCCTACATTCTCTTCGAATTCTGGATCTTCATCGCTGTCATATTCAGATTCTCCATCAACTGCAAATAATAATGAATTATATAATCGATTCGATTAATTGTATGTATATATGTACACGAGAGGATAGAATGACAATTACCTTCTGACCTCTCGTTATCCAATATTATATCTTGCACTGTTGAAGGCAACTGGGGACCTTCAAACAGTTCAAACCATAGGAATTGGTATTTATTTTCTTGTAATACCCATCCTGAGCTTTTTGCTTCGAGTTCTGTTAGATCTGATAGCGTAGCGTTATTCCGCAAATGAGCAATATAATGTGCTCGTTTCATTTGTTGGAGAAGCTCGGAATAACAAGGTGGTAATGATGACGCATCGGAATTTTTCAATTTCTCCTTCAAGGAGGCTTCTTCAGTGTTCAGAATTTTATAATTCCGGAGGAACATGTGATATCATACATTATTAATTTTATGATAAGTCTCATATACAGACATATTACAAACGAACGACTCTATCTCCGCGAAAATATAATCAGTATCGACAAATGTATTGCCTAAACAAGCAAACGCTTTCTGAAACTTTTCAGATTTTGACAATATTTTGTGGCCAAGGCGTGGATCGTATAGTAATCATGAGTATGTTATCTCTGGTCCGGAACAACGTAGAACTCATGATTTCAGTAAAGAGCTTGGAAATGATCGATTCAAAGGAGCACTAGTTACTTTTCTAATTAGTCACTGGCAAAGCAATGAAGTAGCTCCTTTTATTGGAAATAAAACTGTGATATTGAATTATTTCTACTGTTGTTCGTATAGTGTTAACAGAGACGGGAATGTTGTTCAAACTAGGCGTCCCATACAGCACCGGGAGGTTCTATCAACATCCTCGGAACGTCTTCTGAAACATTGGAATGTTCTGAAAATGTTTCGGGACGTTCAAGAAACATCGCATGTATATACCAGGGATGTACGAATGTCCGGTATAGTTTTATTAAGGTTTCCATGGAACGTTTATGAGACATTGAGAATGAGAATTTGTTGATGTTCAAACCTGTGTCAAATGTTCCAATATTCTCCATTTGGAGCCGATGCAAATGAACTGTGGTGGAGCCTGTATCGATGGATCTGACAAATTACATTTGCATCCTTTTAATACATCGCATATAATGAAATTATGTTCCGCGCCAATTTTAAGCTTATGTGAATTTCAAAACATTGATTTAATTCTTGATAATTTATATTCTGCCAATAGTTTCGAACTGCTGGAATGAAATATTTTCAAACATTCAATACAAAACATACTTCCATTGTTGTTCGATGCTTTTGTCCCTAGTGGAACTATCGATATGAATTATAGGTTAGAGATAAAATACTTAGTTTTCATATAACGTTTCGAGGACGTTCTGAAAAAGTACCATAGCATTTGTCAACAATGTCCTCAAAACGTGTTTTCCAGCACATTGAATGAATGTTCTCAAGATGTTTAGGGAATATACTTTTGGGAACCAACATCTGTGGGACTATGGACACGTTTTTGAGACGTTTTGAGGACTTTCGGTGCTGTCTGGGTTCCCGAATTTTTTCGTCATTCGCACGAAGAAGCGGATACTAAAATTGTATATCATGCCGCTAAAATGAATTCAGACTGCAATGTTCTAGTCAAGTGTTGGGACACAGACATAGTGATTATCATGTGAGGTAATTTACACAAGGCAGATAGCAGATATATTTATTCAATTCGGAGTTCCCGGATCACAACATATCATCAATGTTAACGCACTTCACGAACGTTTCGGATTGAATTTTTGTGAAGCTTTACCGGGATTCCACGCGCTAACTGGTTGCGATCAAAATCCTGCGTTTTTCAGGAAAGGGAAACTGCGTCCTCTCAAAATATTGTCAAAATCTGAAAAGTTTCAGAAAGCGTTTGCTAATTTAGGCGATACATTGGTCGATACTGATTATATTTTCGCGGAGATAGAGTCGTTTGTTTGTAATATCTATGGATATAAGACTTATCATAAAATTAATAATGTACGATATCACATGTTCCTCCGAAATTATAAAATTCTTAACACTGAAGAAGCCTCCTTGGGGAAGAAATTGAAAAATTCCGATGCGTCATCATTAGCACCTCGTTATTCCGAGCTTCTCCAACAAATGAAACGAGCACATTATATTGCTCATTTGTGGAATAACGCTACGCTATCAGATCTAACAGAACTCGAAGCGAAAAGCTAAGGATGGGTATTACAAGAAAATAAATACCAATTCCTATGGTTTGAACTGTTTGAAGGTCCCCAGTTGCCTTCAACAGTGCAAGATATAATATTGGATAACGAGAGTTCAGAAGGTAATTGTCATTCTATCCTCTCGTGTACATATATACATACAATTGATCGAATCGATTATATAATTCATTATTATTTGCAGTTGATGGAGAATCTGAATATGACAGCGATGAAGATCCAGAATTCGAAGAGAATGTGGGAGAAACAGATTATGAAACTGATTAATTTTCCAGAGAAGTGTATGAATTGAATAAAATCTATTTTCTCAGCTTCTTATATAAACGTTTTCTTTCCAATTGATTCCTGACATTTTCACAGTGAGCAATTTTATCCTTCATAACATTATTTGTCTCGTCAGAAGTGCTACGAAATTTGTAAAGAATTTTTTGAACGTATAACAATGAACGTACGCCGCACACCACAAGTGCCGCGCACCACAATGATATATCGAACTTGACGTCCCTGTTCCTCATGATATCTTCCACTTTGACTTCTGACATTTCACACGCACTCTTACTGGTACATAAACATTGGAATGGCGAATTGTCAGAAGTGCCCCTCAACTTTTCAATTTCCACTAATTTTTCGCAACTTTCTTGACTTCTGACGACCATTCCTCTCTCACTTGCACTTCTAACAACTTTTTCCCAGCTCCTACTCATACTCCTAGATATTCATACAAATTTTTAGCCATGTCACCCAAAGGTTTTTTGGTCCCGAATTTTACAATTTTCGATACAAGACGATCGGGCTCCTGCTTCGCCGACCCCTATCGAACCTTCTCCGGGTATAATATTCTATGGACCAAGGCATATTGCCTCTCATGCAGCCAGCTCTTAGACTAGAAAGCATGCTTTAAAAAACAAGACGGATCCCAAAGAAAGATTTTCCATAATTTTCAACCGATTTGGAGAAAACTTATATGGAACCACTATCGGGTCTTGACTAAAACGTTGTTCAAGTTTGATCGGATTCGGATAATAGGAAGCAAAGATACGCGCGTACGCAAAATATTCAGTTTTTATCAGAGTTCTTCTCATCCATCCAATTCTTCTGCATGCATCAGGTTGGAATTTATATGGGACCACTATCACCCTAGTCCGCGACTGTGATAAAAATTTCGAAACGACCGGATAAGCAGAACGGGAGATATGCGCGTACGAAACTTAGGGGGAGCTACAGCCACACAGACACAAAGACAGGCAGACACGGTATTGAGATTGTTCCTCGAATCTGAGGAACATTTTGGTCTAAGCGATTTTGAATTTCGAGACAAAAGAATTTCCGGCTCCTCGAAACGATCACCAAGCTTCCCTATAACGAGGAAGCAAAACACTGCAATAGTTTCAGACGCTGTTGAAAATTTCTTAAAATTCCATGTACTTCCCATGTACATATGTGAATGAAAATTCAATTTTTGTGAACTGAAATAGGAATACAAATACATGTGGTTGAATTTTCAAGTTATTGTGCATGAAAATTGAAATTCATGCACAGGTGATCGGAAAAACTTGGAAAAATGTAACCCATTATAATAACATAATAATAACCTAATAATATTATCATAATTATCATCAAATCATGGCTGTAAGGGCATGCAACTGAAAATAACAAAAGTGATCCAAGTTGGTTTGGATTTCACAAAAAATCTAAAAATGCTCATATCTCAAAAACTAATCTTCAGAAAACAGGGAATTCTTGCATCATGGCTGCAGAATACGCCCTTGGAATACAATTTTTCTCATTGGGTCACCCTGTATACTAACTGCTTTGACGAAGTCATCCACGTATCCACTTCAATTACGTACTAGTTAGATCACACGATTTGGACTGTGTTTCTACAACTTGATTCACATGTTTGAAGAATTAATGCGAGATCATGTAGGCAGAAAAGTGCTACTATCCACATAAGTGGCGGTGGCTTGAGTTATAGAGCTTTGGGGTCCGGTTTCGACGCCTCGCGTTCAAATCTTGTGAAGGTGATTTGTTTTTCAACAATTATGAACATGTGCATGAAATTTAAAGAACTGATTATTGGATTTTCAACACTACTGTAAATTCGTTTTCATTTACGTGAGTGGAAATTGTTTCCATTCCTTGTGATTGGATATTCAATTAGAAATTTATAACGGTGTAATAGAGAACCTTTCACCTGCTCGAAAAGCTCAAGTTTCTACCTATGTATGCGATGCCTTCAGGGCCGAATATGCCTGCATTCTGGGTCGAGCCTTCTCAAATGACGGGCCACAAACGACAATGATAACTACGGACCGTTATGCAACCGAAGTTGATCACAAAAATTTCCCGATAACTGAGAAAAAATTATAGGTTATAAGGGTTGTCATGGTTATAAACAATGTGTTACGAGATATGATGCATCTGAATAAGAGTATCCTAATAACAACAACACGATTAGAATCTCATGAACTTGATGTTCATTCAATGATCGGAATCTTCCTGGAATTTCTAATGGGAAAAATATGTTTTCGACAGGAGGTTTCATGATATTTTTATTGAAAGGAATTAAAAAATCTGGGATGAGAAAAAAAGTATTCTCATCTTAATCGAACTTCTAGATTTCCAAGTCGATTCTATCACCGGTCTGCCATGAACTTACATGAATATAGAAGTGCATCCAAATTCTCATGAATTCCACGTAAATATACATGATTCATGCATAAAATACACATTCCAAGTAATTTTTATCAATCATGGATTTGTTTCAATAATGTACACAATATGATTATACTTAGTGGATATAATACAGGAGGTATTGATGTCAAAATCAAATCTTCAAGGGCACACGGAAAGACCGGGTCTATTAATATTCAGAGAAATTACTGTCAATTTAGGGAAAACGAGGATCGCTGGAGAATATTCGTATTGCGTCTACTAAAAATTCGTAGTCGATGTATTAACAATTGAGAGTTTGACTGTGGAAAATACCAATGAAACTATCAACTGTTGATATTTTGACTACGAATTTTTGATAGACTCACTACGAATATTTTCCAGCGATCCTCTTTTTCCCTAAATTGACAGTCATTTTTCTAAACGTTGATAAATTTTTTCTAAATATTGATAGACCCGGTCTTTCCGTGCAGACTTCATTGCATGATGGATATAGTACCGAATCTTGGGACTTTCATGATCAAATTGAATTGCATTCATTCCTTTCCGAATTAATTGGTTAGAAAGAGATTAAATGATCCTTCCCAACAGACTCTACGATGATACAACGTGAAAAAAATTCCACACCTGTGTTTGCTGCATGCGACATTATTTGATAAAAGGAGAGGTGAAGTGGTTTCCCTAGCACCTCTCTTTTCATTCAATCCCATCGTATGCGAAAAACTGTTCCAAATCGATGTTATTCAATCACTCACATTAAACTTTAGATGAAAAGATTAGGAATCCATCAAACAATGCGGGTGTGGTCTCTTTGTGAATCAACTGAATCGTCATACTTGATTGAAACGAAATTTCATTATCAATGAATGAGAAACCTCTAGAGCCTTCAGTCTTCCTGATATCACAGTGGTGCGCAAAAGTTTTGGGCCACATTATTTCCCCGCCCTATCTCCCCAACGGCTGACTCAAGGAAAAATTAATATATTTATGAACTAAATATACTATTTGTACTGAACGATGAGCTGAGTAAAAGCTTTTGAGAAAATACTCTTCTTAATGATATCATTCATATTCTATATTTACGTGTGTGGAAGTATTGGGCCACTGTATTGATATATTTTTCAAAGCTCTGCTGCGTCAGTTACTAGGTTTGTTCACGTCGTTCAACATTGTATATTCAGGATCAAGTAATTTTGAAGTCAATATGCCGAGACATACGACTCATGAGATTCGGGGAACCGTAATAAATCCTTCTCAACAAGGAAAAGCGTCTCGTGAAATTTCCGCTTTATTAAACGTTGGTAAAAGTACTGTGGATAGGATAATCAGCAAATTTACTGCAACACAGAGTCTCTCAGACCTCCCACTAGGGTGGTCCGAAATGGATAAAAGTTTGACGAGTTGAGGGGCTCCGACGTTTCTTGGTGCAAATTTATGAAAAAACATCCCACACCAAATTTCAGCTCAATCTGATATTATTTGACCCTGCTGAATCGTGATTGGAGTCGAAAAACACAATTTTCACTACTAGTTGCCCATCTTTGTAGGATTGACACCCAGCACAGAAGTAGAATGGATTCAAGGTAAGTACTGAAGTACATAAAATTGCAGTTAGTGGTTATTCAAAGTGTTTTATCAACATCATCATCATTCTACACGCCGAAAATTTGGTAAAACCTACTAAAAACGTCTAGGAAATATTAAAACCATGGTACAACGTTAAGGATATGTACATTATTCATTCTTCCGGTTTGTCATATTTATCAAACATATCTCGATGCTCCTCTACAACAAGCGAGAGGTATTGTCTCTGATTTTCATGAATCATTGATGTTTTCCAACAAAAATGCCTCAATGAGAGCGACACCCCTTTTAGCACAGTCATTGACAACTGAAATATGTTTGACAATTTTTGTCCATGTAAGTAATGAGGATCTTCCCCCCACAGATCTGGATTTTTTTCTAAGAAAACTACAGCTAATTCCTGTTATCTTGAAGAACTTCAGGGATTTTTTAGACGCAAAGTCCGATGAATTGGGCGATTCTATAGGGTGGTTAGGTGGTGAACGCGTCCAGGGAAGAATATCATCCTTTAGAAATGTAGAGAGTTTAGTCCGATTTGCCGAGTAAATGGTCGAGCCTTTTTATTGAAATTCTCCAGCCGACGTTTCGGGTTGTTTGAACCCATTATCAAGGTAAATTTAAACATCAATTCGGAGTGGTGAAAAATTCATCTCATCGTTCGGACCCATCAAGCGTGGAGAGGG
The DNA here is from genome assembly GCA_018340375.1 of Gonatopus flavifemur. Classification (NCBI taxonomy): domain Eukaryota; kingdom Metazoa; phylum Arthropoda; class Insecta; order Hymenoptera; family Dryinidae; genus Gonatopus; species Gonatopus flavifemur. The sequence goes on from JAFFJZ010000033.1 coordinate 104,798, forward strand.
TAAAAAACAATTTTTGGTCTGGGTAGTACTCGGATTAGAAATCAGAAATGTAGAGAGTGTAGTTCGATTTGCTGAGTAAATGGTCGAGCCTTTTTATTCAAATTTTCCAGCCGACGTTTCGGGTTGAAACAACTGGGAAATTTCAATGAAAAGGCTCGACCATTAATTAAGCAAATTGGACTACACTCTCTACACTTCTGATTCCTGATCCGAGTACAACCCAGACCGGAAATTGTTTTTCACCCTCTCCACGCGTGATGGGTCCGAACAATGAGATGAATTTTCCACCACTCCGAATTGATGTATAAATTCACCTTGATAATGGGTTGAAACACCCCGAAACGTCGGCTGGAAAATTTGAATAAAAAGGCTCAACCATTTACTCGGCAAATCGGACTACACTTTCTACATTTCTGATTCCTGATCCGAGTACTACCCAGACCGGAAATATCATCCTCTGTTTCCTCTTTGAACTCAATAGACTGTACAAGTGCTATTTTGTCCTCTACAGAGACATGGTTATCAAACAAAGGAAAGCATATCAGGGACTCTGATAGATACCATAGATTGTGACGTTTTGTTTCAAAGATCCTAACGCGTTGATATATGATGATATCGTAAATTGAAGAATTTACCCTCAGATATGCTTCTTGCTCGTCGGAAGACCACGGTTCGGATTTTCTAGGTTGAGGAACGCGGGTCACAGATTATCAACATTAGAAATAACGAGACGGGCTTTAAATGTTCAACAGATCGAAAAGACATTTATTGAATTACTTTTCAATACAAAAGATCGAACTGGTCATTTCGTGAATTGACAAGAATAAAATTTAAATAAAATACGACAATATCATATAAACTATTCAACTCTAGGGATAATTCCATTCTAAGACGACTATTCCTAACGTGTGCACACGGGTTCTGCGCGGAGACGTTGAAAGGTTTGAAAATTCGACCGGATCTAACGGAAACAAGGCGTATATCATAGTACCAGGCGACTCTAAATGGTATGACAAGGCGCGGTTTCAACGGAATAATGCGCGCGATGATTGTAAACAACCGATTACTCGCGGACCAATCGCGTGCTTCGAAAATCTAGGGTTATTTTATTAACAAAATAGATTTTCGCAAATGACAAGGCGAACGTGCGTTTCGGAAGGAGACCAATCACGTCGCAGATCTGGAGATCTTGGATGCTAATTGGCTACCGAGTGCCTTGATGGATTCTGAATGAATCCATCCAAGATCTAATGGAAAAATCAACTTCAGCCTTTATAAAGGCTGTTTCCAAGTATACTTTAGCCGTGAGAAAGTGGCTACTAACTAACCCCATAGGCTGGATTGTGCCCCTAATCACATAAGAGTATTATTACCAGCCCCGTCATGTAGTGCCCCAACCAGCGTTCACTCTTAGGCAGCGGTTTCTTACCAGCTGACCACCCCCGGCCCTAAATCAAAGCCTAGCTAACGTTGGATGCAAGCACCCAACGGACTCAGCTATCACTGTGATCTGTACTGCGGTATCAGCTTCGATCTGGATAGTGAGGTGAAGAATACCTCTCGGGTACCTCCTCTTATTCCCGGCTTGAGTTATTCTCACGTCACGGGCGACTCCGACACCTATCGGTTGCCGCGCAAACCAGCGTCGACCTCGATACTATCGATCGTCTCGCTTGAGGATCGAATTGAACACACCTGCACATGCGCGGTGAGTTTCCGTGGGAAGCAACATGGATGACCAGGTTTGTTTACAACCTGTCATCCTTTCCGCGTCACGTTGTTAATAATTATTCATTCGCGAGTGCAAAGTGAAAAACCACCTTCCAGTGGTGAGAAGTGCTCTCGGGAGCTGAAATTCCCCGGAAACTCCCCCCGCGATCATCTGGCTCAAGCTTACACTCAGGTAACGTATAGTTTTTGTGTACAATTCGCATCCTCTCCTTTATTCATTCGTATCATCTCATGTTCTTATTTACAGGTGACTATTCGGGCCTCCGCGTGGTGAGTAATGTATCGTTCTCTTGTTCACTCTTTATTGACCTTCATTCACTCTCTCTATTTTACAGATCATGTTTCCCTCGGGTCACCAGCGCCGGACTAGTTGGTGACTACAAACGGTATGCCACCTATATCTTTATTCAATCTCTTCCAATTATCGGATTCTCTCTTTCTAATCATCAATTATTCACGGGTTTCACCTTGAGTGACTGGTGAGACGAGGGAGCAGGATTGCACCCTACCCAAGTAATATGGTTACGGTAAGGTTGTATCGACTTCATGCTAACCCCTTTTAAAGTGCGTTAAATGAATGACTTTTATTTGTTGCAGGTTACTGGGTTTCCTGACGAGTTCGTCACAATACTTCAACTTTGACGGGCTCGTCACAAGATTGTTGGCGAATTTCACAAACGGCTTCTGAACATGTGCTTCTTTGCAATTTGCCAGTTACTTGATGTAGGCAAGATCACTTGACGGTGTACCAGTCGGAATTCGACACGTAATCCAATGCATTACATACGTAGAGGCAACAAAAGAACATACTTGAGAGAATTCCTTGCTCAAGGCAGTTGGGAGCTGCAGTTGCCTCTTAAACAGCCAAATTTTAATAGAATATAGTGCTCTTGCCATCCATCGAGCTCTAGTGATAGACCCTGGCTTCTTAAAAATGTATTTACTGCGACCAGGTAATTTCCCACAGAAGAAAATTATACAAAGCTCGAGTAATTCGCGGTAATCCTGCCGAGGTTGATGGTTTCAATACGATATCAGAGTATCATCAGTGATCATCATCATCTCAGTGAGACGTCTTCATATTCGAACTACACATGTTACTTCGTGACTTCTCGTTTTTTCAGCCGATGCACTGGCCTGGGAATTTCCAGTGTTAGTACTGGAATATGGATATTCCAGTGCATGTACAGAGATTTCGTTGGTACGGTATGGTACGGTTGGTATCAAGCATACCTGAAAATTCAGTCCTTGTACTGGAATGGAGATTTGGAGATTGTACATGGAAATTTTGCCATGATTTCGCGAAAATTTCACTGACTCGTACCACAATTTTACAGGTCTTGTGCACCAGAAACAAGTATCCTCTCAATGAGGAATTGGGAAAAATTTCGTATTCAGATTAAAAAAAACCTAATCGTTGGTATACTAGAATTATACAGGTTCTGAACTGCAATCTTAAGGTTGTGTGATAGAATTTTCCAGTTACTATGCAATTGAATGATACAGGTTTTGAACTGCAATTTTCAGGCCGGTGATTGAATTTTCCAGTTATGCTGGAATTTAATCACATTGAAATTCTCCATTTCTATTGGACTTCGTCATTTCTGGCAGGAAAAAACCAAGTCTTCATATTAATAATTTTCTGATTGAGATTTTCAATACTAATTGTGATTGTAGCAAATAAAATTGATATTTTCGAAGACTTATATATAAAGCATATGTAGTCACCCAAACTGGCCTTCCAGCATGTCGCGCTATAGCTCATCGGTTAGGTCTCAGGTTTCAGTTGGTAGCCAGGTAGAAAAGTATGGGTTCAAATCCCGTGAGGTAAATCTGACTTCCTGTCCATCCATATGATCAAGGTGTAACGGTATTCAGTATACCTGATGAGGTAATGAGAGAGTGGGGTAGAGATGTCGAGACGAGATCATCGGGGCCAAGAGTCAACTAGTCGATCAACTACCTTCTGTGGGCAAAGCCCATTTTTCCTCCAAACGTATCGACTTACAAGAGGATTTGAGTTCTGCAGAACCAAGGAGGTACTCCCACAAGGACTAGATCCATATTGGAACCAGAAGGAAACGACGGGTCAAGATAAAATAACCCATTCGCTGGGAATCACGGATTGTCATCGAATAATCAGGGATTTGCACTATCTCATGGGATCGATGGTTTCCAAGGAACGCTGAAAGGACAACCCAAGAGTGCATCGTTCGATCAATCCAAGGCGTCAACTATCCTATTTGATGGAGACTGGATGGCGAGATAAGTATTTATCTACGCTGATAAAAGTGAATCTTGCTCTCTCTCTTTTGATGACGAATATTCTAGGGTTAAATTAGTGAATCCGCTGGGCCATTCTCAGAGATTGTAAATGACGTAAGCAAATATACGCTGGTTCAAATAAATATGTCAATTCACCCTTTATTTCAATTGTGTTTGTAAACGCTTTTGCGTCTTTGTAGATACATGTATATGGATATATACATATACTCGTAAAATACCCGTGAGACATCCTTTCTCTCGTTGAGTTGAGATCTACGGATCTTACAAATGGCACCCAACGGCAAATTTGAACCCATTCGTATCATTCAATGTCAATATGAAATGAAATAAAAAAATTAAATTAAATTATAGAATATTATATTCTTCATATCATTATAAAGTCAATACGTAGTGAAATTGAATACAATACACATGAAATTTGTCTTTATATCAATAGTATTAACCCTCACGAATATTATGTTCCATAGATCATATTCAGAGCCGATTATGGCAAACGAGACCTTGAATAGCAGTGGATTCCGAACAATACCAAACCGTAATCATAATGAAACACAAGAAAGTCAATATTTACGTAACGAGATTGACAATTTGAAAAGTGAACTTGATAGGATGTATAGAGAATTGGAATTCGCAAAGAATATATACGGTGAGTACAGAAATATTGCAGAGGTTGAATTACCAGAATTTTATGATTAACAAAAGAATAATCCGATTGAATTCATGGAAAGTTTGAAAAGATATTGTGCAATTAAGAGAGCAACAAATGTGTCCCAAGAGATAATTGTAGAATCAGCTTTGAAGGGTAGGGCATATTGGTGGTTCAAGACAGCGAAAAAAGAATTGTTAAATTTTGACGACTTTGAAAGAAAATTTCTGGACGAATTTTTCTCTGTCGAAATCCGCACTCAAAAAAAAGATATATGGAGATCACGAAGATATTTAGAATCAAGAGGTACACTAACATCATTTGTGTATAAACAAATAGCTGATATATCGACACTTGATCCCTCTTTGAATGTCTATGAAAGGAATTTCATGATAATTAGACAATTACCAAAGTCAATACAAACTGCACTAGTGAACTGTAATTTATCTAATACAAAAGCCATGTTAGATGCAATTACAAAACTTGATAATATTGAGGAATTTAATAAACCGAATCATTCCAAAATGTGGTCTCATAAAGGAGTATCATATAACTCCAATAATACAGCAAGTGATGTAAATTGGAGAAACAGTTATCGAATAAATTATTCAAATCAAAACATACGACAAAATAATGAAAATCAAGATTTTTATAATAGAGATGATAGTTCCGAGATAAATTATGATAATCCATATTCAAGTAGACCTAGAGAAAACAGGAATAGGTATCAATACAATCAGACTCGTAGAAACAATGCTTTCCCAGAACATAACCCATCAGAATACAGGAATAATAATAGATTCAATCATATTCGTGGTAATTGGAGTAATGATGTGAGAAATCATACTAATTATACAGAGAATGAAAATAAACAATCATGGCAAGAAGAGATGAGAGACAAAAACTATAAAGGGAATAACACGCAAACAAAAAGGAGAACTATAGCTGAAATTGAAGTACATAGATCAAGTGAGGATACAATTAATAAAGAAATAGAAGATGATAGCATTGAACGAGATGAGTTAAACGAATAAAGGATTCAATCATAGGTCCCGTTGTGAATCCTGAATTAGAAGAGGACCTCATTCATGATGTGCTCGAAGAATCAAATGATTCAAGTCCAGAAATAAATGAAAAATATCTATCCCCAGTTATTGATATGAAAATAGACTAGATTCTGCGAATCTAAATGTTGCGATATTTGTCAAAAAACTGAACCTTTGAATTATCCAATGAACGGAGCATATCACTTAATAAAAGCAGATAAACCTAACGAACTTATATCGATAGATCTATACGGTCCATTGCCGATGAGTAGAGGTGGTGGACAGTTTTTATTCGTTATTCTAGATGTATGTTCTAGGTTAGTAACTTTATATGCCATAAAGAAGGCGAACACAAGAACATGCTTGAATTTGCTCATAAATCATTATTTCAAAAACATCGGTAAACCAAAGTGCATCTTGAGCGATAATGGTTCACAATTTACATCACAAAATTGGAATCTTACTTTAGAAAAACATGGTGTGATGACCAGTTTCTCTTCAATAAGACATCCGCAGTCAAATCCTGTGGAAAGGCAAATGCGAGAGTTGGGTCGACTGTTTAGGACCTACTGTCATCATCATCATACCAAATGGGCCTATTACGTGAAAGAAATAGAAGAACTATTGAATTTGACAGTGAATCATACAACAAAATTCACTCAATTTGAGTTACATTTCGGTGAAAATTCTCAAGCTGAAATACGTCAAATTATCGAATTCCCTGATGAGACGGAAATATCACAGGATATGAAATTAAAAATAGCTAATGAAAGGGTTCAAGAGGCCTTCGAAGAGAGATCAAGAAGACAGAAGGCTATTTCGAAAATCGAACTGAAAAAATATGACTTAGTACTGGTAAAAATACCGTACCCTTCGAAAGCGGTCGATAAAGTGATTCACAAATTTTTCCATATTTTCTACGGACCATACAGAATAGTAGATGTAAAAAATAATGCATATAAAATAGCTGAAATAGATGATCCTAATAAGATAAAAGGAACATATGACCGGAGTAACCTTCGCAAATATCATGTACGAACCTAATAAAATATAGATATACAGAGGGAATATTGTAATATATAGGAGATAAGTGATGAATAGAGAACATAAATTGAAAAGACAAAGACATTTTGGAATGTGGTAATTCATATTTATGACGATACATTTGCAAAATTGCGGCTTGATGTTAGGATGCATATTATCTGTTTTGTTATAAGGAAATATTGTAAATTATCCATGTATATACACATATACCTCCCCGTGGATGATTGCGGGTCTTCCAGGGGGATATTTATGATACCTGTCCTTGATATCCTTTTTATCCATCCCTGGTAGTATCTGCTTCCTTTACGTGGTGGAGAGGATAAGTATCTCAGAGTTGGATCTTTTTTTTGAGTGGAATCAACTATCCAAGAGGAAGAGAATACAAACTGAGAGAGACGAAATCATCCTAATGCCAGAAACATCGGCAAAATTAAACGCAAGGGAAGCAAGGGGAAACTACCTTCCTTGACATGTTTCAATACTTCCCGAGGGAATGAAACCTTTCCCTAACCTGGAATATCATGTAACGAAAACGAACTAACGAATTAATAAATACATGATGGCGCTCTCTCGGGTAAAATATTCCGGAGGTAAACTAGTCTCCCGTTCGGATCTCCGGGTGGAGGCTGCTCGAGGGAGCTTCATCAGCAAAGAATGAAAACCGAAGAATAGGATAGGGAAAAGAAACAACATTCTTCGAGTCGGAGCGTGGAATGTTAGATCACTGAGGCAAGCGGGAGAACTAGAAAATTTGAAATTAGAAATGGATAAGTTGAATATAGACGTAATGGGGATTAGCGGAACGAGATGGCCACAAGAGGGCGATTTCTGGAGTGGGGATTATAGGGTAATTCATACAGGATCAAAGAACGGTCAAGCAGGTGTAGGAATTGTAATGCATAAAAGAGTAGAAAATAGAATAGAAAATTATTTGCACCATAATGAACGTGTGATGATCGTTAGAATCAGAACAAAACCGGTGGACACAGTCATAGTCCAAGTATAAATGCCCACATCTGCATATTCGGAGGGAGATATTGAAAAAACGTACGAAGGAATAGAAGAAGTGATAGAATATGTTAAGGGAGAAGAGAATTTGATAGTGATGGGGGATTGGAATGCGGTAGTAGGACAAGGAGAAGAGGACAACATTATACGAGATTTCGCGTTAGGGAGGAGGAACGATAGAGGACAACGTTTAGTCAAATTTTGTGAAAATCATAAGATGGTTATCACAAACACTTTATTCGAAAATCATCCAAGAAGAATCTACACTTGGAAAACGCCAGGAGATACAGCAAGATACCAAATTGATTACAAATTAGTGAAACAAAGATTTAGAAACCAAGTGAAGAACTGTAAAACTTATCCCGGTGCAGATATAGATAGTGATCATAATATGTTGATGATGAAATGTTCTCTGAAATTCAAATCTCTGAAGAAGAAAAGGGAAATGCGGAAAAGATGGAATTTGAAGAACCTCAAGCAAAAACAAACACATGAGGCATTCGAGAAAATGTTGGATGGGAAATTGGGAGATCAAAAAGAGAAAGACTTGGGAATAGAGAGGAGATGGACAAAGATGAAGGGGAATATGAGAGGGTGTGCGGATAAGATTTTGAAGAATGATGGAGTAGAACCTAAAAACCCATGGATAACGGGAGACATTTCAGAATTGATAAATGAAACAAGAAAATACAAGAATAATGATAGCCAAGAAGGTCAGCAACGATACAAATCATTGAGAAATAAAATAATTAGAGAATCAAGGAAAGCAAAGGGACAGTGGTCAGAAGAGAAATGTCAGGAAATAGAAATAAGATTGCATTTGGGAAAAACAGATGAAGCATACAGGATTATTAAAAGATTTTTCGGACAAATGAAATCTAGAAGCAATAAGATTAGAAACTCTCTAGGACGACAATTGATGAAAACGGAAGAGAAAATAGGACAGTAGATCAATCATTTGGAAGACTTGTATAGAGGGAACGATGATATAGCACTCTTAGAGAAGGAAGAGGATGTAGATGAGGAAGAATTGGGAGATTCGATATTGAGATTAGAATTCGACAAGGCTTTGAAAGAATTGAAAAATAATAAAGCGCCAGGCATAGATGGCATAAGTGCAGACCTCATAAAAGCCTCCAGTGAAGGAACTCGCGACGCACTGTCTGAATTGATTAGAGATATGTACGAGAAAGGAGAAGTACCGGCAGATTTCCAAAAGAATAAAATTGTCGCTATCCCAAAAAAACAAGGGGCAGACAAATGCGAGAACTACAGAACGATCAGTTTAACTTCACATCCTGCAAAAATACTGACCAAAATTATATACAGGAGGATGGAAAATAAAATAGAGAGTAGATTGGCAGAAGATCAGTTTGGTTTTAGGAAAAATAGGGAATTGGGGAGCGATATTAGCACTCAGAGCAGTAGTAGAGAAAAGTCTGTGTATATAGGTTTTGTGGATATACAAGAAATATTCGATAATGTTGATTGGGAGAGAATGTTCACGATTTTGAAAAAGGTAGGAATTAATTCCAAGGATAGGAGAATAATATATGAATTATATAAAAATCAAACCCCAATAATAGAAATAGAGGGTCAAAAAGGGGAAGCACAAATTGAAAGAGGGGTGAGACAAGGATGCTCACTATCGCCATCGATTCTCAATTTGTATATAGAAGAAGCAGTGAACGAAGTGGAGGAGGAAATTCAATCGAAATTACAGATTCAGGGAGAAAATCTAAGTATGTTGAGATCCGCGGATGACATAGGTATATTGGCCACGAGTAGTACTGAGTTAGAAAATATTTCCAACACTATGAGAACAATATTATTGGAAAACTATTGTATGAATATAAATAAAGACAAAACGAAATTCATGATGTGTACAGCAGCGAAAACAGCTAGAAGAACGAAAATCAAAATAGATACCGAGACAATTGAACAGGTGAACAATTCAAATATCTAGGAAGCATAATTACAGAGAATGGCAAAAGCGAAAGAGATATGAGAGCAAGAATAGCACAAGGGAAACAGGCTTCTCACCAAAAGGGACAGTTGTTATGCTCAAAAAATATAAGCTTGGAATTAAGGAAGAAATTCTTGAAAAGTTCCGTTTGGAGCACAGCATCATATGGTTGCGAAACTTGGACAATGGGGAAAACTGATCAACGAAGACTTGAAGCTTTTGAAATGTGGTGTTATAGGAGGATGCTCAGAATAAAATGGATAGACAAAGTCAAAAATGAAGAAGTACTCGAGCAGATAAATGAAGAAAGAAATCTTTTGAAACACATCGTGAAAAGGAGAAGCAATCTTATAGGACACACATTACGGCATGAGAGTTCATTGAAAACAATATTGGAAGGGAAAATGAATGGTAAAACTGGTAAAGGTAGACCTAGAGCAAGTTATATGAAGCAAATCGTACAAGACAAGGGATGTAGTAGATATGTAGAAATTAAACGTTTGGCGGATAATACACAGAGGTGGAGGGTTTCATCAAACCAGTCGTAAGACTGATTACGTCATGATGATGATGACAGACATATAAACGATTAATATTAGAATGCGAATCGAAATAAGTAATAATAGAAAAACCAAAGATGAACGTTACAAATATTTTCGAAAAATGAGTTTGAAGATATTCACTGAAATCTACAACATCTGTACAATTGAGACGAACCCTTATTATTGAGACAAGGGTGGCTCAGCGTGCTTCACCACCCTTGCCGGGGGATATGTAACGGTATTTAGTATACCTGATAAGGTAATGAGAGAGTGGGGTAGAGATGTCGAGACGAGATCATCGGGGCCAAGAGTCAACTAGTCGATCAACTACCTCCTGTGGGCAAAGCCCATTTTTCCTCCAAACGTATCGACTTACAAGAGGATTTGAGTCCTGCAGAACCAAGGAGGTACCCCCACAAGGACTAGATCCATATTGGAACCAGAAGGGAACGACGGGTCAAGATGAAATAACCCATTCGCTGGGAATCACGGATTGTCATCGAATAATCAGGGATTTGCCCTATCTCATGGGATCGATGGTTTCCAAGGAACGCTGAAAGGACAACCCAAGAGTGCATCGTTCGATCAATCCAAGGCGTCAACTATTCTATTTGATGAAGACTGGATGGCGAGATAAGTATTTATCTACGCTGATAAAGGTGAATCTTGCTCTCTCTCTTTTCATAACGAATATTCTAGGGTTCAATAAGTGAATCCGCTGGGCCATTCTCAGAGATTGTAAACGACGTGAGCAAATATACGCTGGTTCAAATAAATATGTTGATTAACCCTTTATCTCAATTGTATTTGTAAACGCTTTTGCGTCTTTGTAGATACATGTATATGGATATATACATATACTCGTAAAATACCCGTGAGACATCCTTTCTCTCGTTGAGTTGAGATTTACGGATCTTACAAAGGTCCTCAATCATTGTGAAACACAAGGACCGTGCAAAATCACTTTGTGTGAGCAATTTTTTTAATTCTCATGAATATTTTCACTATAAATTCCCCAGTAAATGTCCTGGAAAAGTCCAGTTCGTGTACTGAAAAATTCCAATACCGAGGCTCAGAAAATTTCCAGTTTTGATGCTGGAATTCCATGACATTTGTTCTGAATTTTTGCAGTACAAATGTCCTAAATTTTTCCGGTACATGTACAGGTTAATTGCTTCTGGTACATGTACTGGAATTTTCCGGTAAAATTCTTCTACAGTGTGATCAGCTGAGGGATCAGGAGATGATGTTATTTCCCGGGCACGTTTACCACCTAATTACCCTATAAAGTCGCTCGCTTTATCGGACTTTGCGTCTAAAAAATCCCTGAAATTTTCTAAGATAACAGGAATTAGCTTTAGTTTTTTCAGAAAAAAATCCAGATTTGTGAGGGAGAGATCCTGATTACTTACATGGACAAAAATTGTCAAACATATTTCAGTTGTCAATGACTGCGCTAAAAGAGGTGTTGCCCCCATTGAGGCATTTTCATTGGGAAACAAATTAATGATTGATGAAAATCAGAGACAATACCTCTTGTTTGTTGTAGAGAAGCATCGAGATATGTTTGATAAATATGACAAACCAAAGGAATGAATAATGTACATATCCTCAACGTTGGACCATGGTTCTAATATCTTCTAGACGTTTTTAGTAGGTTTTCCCCAATTTTTGGCGTGTAGGATGATGATAATGTTGATAAAACACTTTTAATAACCACTGACTGCAATTTTATGTATTTCAGTACTTACCTTGAATCCTTTCTACTTGTGTGCTGGGTATAAATCCTACAAAGATGGGCAACAAGTGATGAAAATTGTGTTTTTTGACTTCAATCACGATTCAGCAGGGTCAAATATCATTAGATTGAGCTGAAATTTGGTGTGGGATGTTTTTCCATAAATTTGCACCAGAAAACGTCGGAGCCCCCCCAACTTTTCGAACTTTCATTTGTTTTGGACCACTCTAAGCTCCCACGATCTGGTAGACCGCGGAAAACGACAATCCGTATTGATAAAACCATTCAACGTGAATCTAAGAAAAATTTCAAAAAAACTGCATCTGAAATTGCTCAGGAACTCCGCGATGAAAATCTCGCCAACGTGAGTAAAAGTACTGTGTCATGTCGTTTGAATAATGCGGGACTCTTTGGATGTGTTGGTGTTCAAGGGCCTCTAATTAGCAGAAAGAATCAGAAGGCCCGATTGGAATTCGCATGCAAATACCAACACTGGACTTTGAAGCAATGGGGTAAAATACTGTTTTCCGATGAGTCAAAGTTTAATCTATTCGGAAGTGATAGGAAAAAGTATGTTCGACGTCTTAAAGGTACAAGATATGATTCCCGGTATCAAATTCCAGCAGTTAAACATGGAGGTGGGTCAGCCATGGTTTGGGGAGCTATGTCTTCGCGAAGAGTAGGTCCATTACATGAGATCAAAGGCATCATGGATAGTGTGATGTATCGAGATATTTTAACAGAAAAAATGTTACCATATGCCAAGAAAAACATGCCCAAAGATTAGATCTTTCAGCAGGATAATGATCCCAAACATAAATCAAAACTGGTTCAGGAATTTCTGAAAGTGCGAAAAGTGAAGCTGTTAGATCATCCAGGTCAATCTCCTGATCTAAATCCGATCGAAAATTTGTGGGAAATACTTGAGAGATGCGTTGAAACGAAAAAGCATTGGAATAAAGATGAATTATGGCAAACTCTGCAGCAGGAATGGGAAGAAATACCAAAGGACTACGTTCAGCGCTTGATTGATTCAATGCCCAGTCGATATGCTGCTGTAATTCCTGCCAAGGGTATGGCTACTAAAGACTAGTTAATGAGAAACGAAATGGTAACTCTTTCCTTGGTTGTATACACGATTACTGATATTTACTGAACTATATACCTATAAAATAAGCATGGCCCATGATTTTTGAACATTGTTGTAACCAAAATTGTGGAAGAACGTACCAATAATCTTTATGAAAAATATGTCAATTCCTTAATTTTGTAGTTTAATAAAGTACTAATAGTTTATGCATACCTAATTTTTTTCAACTGACATTATTTAACATAAATGGGCAAAAATGTGTACGGACCAAAACTTTTGCACACCACTGTATAAAAAAAACGTGTATAATTATTTTGAGACTAGAGTCAAATTCACCGATTGATTCTAATCTTTTTGATTTGAAGATCAATACCATCAAGTATTAATGATGTGGAACGGTTGGAATGGTCTAGTTTTCTAGGGCAAAAATCGACTAGGAGCAGAGAGAAGATGAGAGCGCTCACGGCCGGGGTTCCATTGCTAGTAAGTGGATCACGTGAAACAGACTCACTGACCTCTCTCTCACTTTTTCCTTTTTCAATTCATAATAATAAAGAATCATATCCATTCAGTATCGATACGTGATTGAATTTTGATTAAGTACGTATTGAAAAGTATTCAAAAGGAATGCGTAATTTTTGATTATTGAAAAATAAAATCGCTGTGGGTCTGCTTTCATGATCCAACCGCCAGGAGGCCAGTGGGACTTTCACTAGCGGCGCATAGGTGCCCGTGAGCGCTCTCATCTTCTCTCTGCTAGGAGACACCGTTAGGAGGATAAAAGCGTTCCCTTCGAACTTCTCTCTCTATCGTATATTTGTCGTTTTCTAACCAATGTACATGGATGACAAACACTGGTATCCTCTTAAGAGGATGCCAAAGGTATCATCCCAGCACGTTTTTTTCGCCGAACGAACTTTCCGCCAGATCAACATAATTTGACAATCGCTAGTCATTTTTCAGTGAACACTAGGAATGACTCGGGGTTATCAAATAACATCTTTCCGGCGAAAAGTTGGTTCAGCGAATTCAGCCTCTACCAAAAAACATGCACAGTGAGGGAGACAGAGGGGGCTGGAAACATAACCGATTTCTGGTACGAACGAGATATGAACAAGATTCACCCAAAAAATCATATTCTAAAAAATTGGAATATACTCCACAATATGAGCCTGGTACATCTTCCTCTTAATGTCAGTGGTAATTCTTTTAACGTTTGGAGAATATGCAATGATTTCATGATTTCCTTCGCAAGATTCAACTCCGCATATATCTTTTTGTATGTTCTGCATGTCCGATATCTGTGAAAGGAATAATATTGGACACGGAGTATACAGTTCCCAAACATAACCAACATAATCCGATTTGAATGATTATGATATGGATTTATCAAAAACTTATCTGAAAACATCGGGAACCACAATACATTTTCACACCAACGATGAACGGAAGAATATATTCTTCGCTTCAACACTGAGAGTGAGTTACCTGTTCCCAACAGTTGAGCTCGCATTCATACCTATGATGACGTAAGGTGACAAAACATTTTTTCTCCAATTAAAAATTTCAAAATATTGTATACAAACTAACAGATGGCGTCAGTCGTTGAAACGAATTACCCATCACTGTACGAATAGAATGACAAACCAATCAGAACACGAACGACATGAATACGTCAATCAAACAACGGACGTAGGAAGCTCATGTGGACAGAATTCCTAGAGTATTTGGAGGGAAGCTTAGTCAGTGAGTATTGAGGAACCAATCGCACCCTCGGATTCCATTCCATTCCCCAGAAATTCCCGTCCATGTGAGGGCAACTTAGGGTTGAAATTACAAGCGAGCGGTTTTCGGATACGATGGGGTTGGATGAAAAGAGAGGTGCCAGGGAAAACACTTCACCCTTCCTATTATCTAATGATGTTGCATGCAGCAAACACATGCGTGGAATTTTTTTCACGTTGTTTTATCGTAGAGTCTGTTGGGTATTATCATTTCATCTCTTTCTAACCAATGAATTCAGAAAGGAATGGATGCAATTTAATTTGATCATGAGAGCCCTAAGATACTATATCCATCATGCAATGAAGTCTGCCCTTGGAGATTTCATTTAAACATCAATAACTTCTGTATTTTATCCACTAAGTATAATCATATTATGTACATTATTGAAACAAATGCGTGATGGATAAAAATTACTTGAAATGTGTATTTTATGCATGAATCATGTATATTTACGTGGAATTAATAAGAATTTGGATGCACTTCTACATTCATGTAAGTTCATGGCAGACCGCCCGGGAAAAAAAATTCCATATATGGACCCATATATGGATCATATATGCATTCATATATGAGCATATATGGATTTTGGCCATATATGCTTATATATGGTCATATATGAGAGTGGGGAATCTATCAGCATTGATCCCACTTCTCTCTCCTTTGGTTTTTCATCACATTCCATGTAAAATTGTGACATTTTTTTGTCCATATATGGATGTATATGATGATGTATGATTGAATATGATCACATATGGCCATAAACAGTCTCATTCATACATGATCATATATGGCCAAAATCCATATATGCTCATATATAATCTCAAATATGTTTATATATGTTCATATGTATTTCATATATGTTCATATTTATTTCATATATGTTCATATGTATTTCATATATGTTCATATATGATTCATATATGATTCATATACGCTCATATACGACCATATATGAATTACTTTTTCCCGGGCGGTGATAGAATCAACTTGGAAATCTAGAAGTTCGATTAAGATGAGAATACTTTTTTTCTCATCCCAGTTTTTTGAATTCCTTTCAATCAGATTATCATGAAACCTTCTGTCGAGAACATATTTTTCCCATTATAGAATCCCCAGGAAGATTCCAATCATTGAATGAACATCAAGTTCATGAGATTCTAATCGTGTTGTTGTTATTAGGATACTCTTATTCAGATGCATTATATCTCGCAACACATTTTTCATAACCATGACAACCCTTATAACCTACAATGTTTCTTCAGCTATCGGGAAATTCTTGTTATCAACTTCAGCTGCATAACGGTCCGTAGTTATCATTGCCGTTTGTGGCCCGTCATTTGAGGAGGTTTGGCCCGGAATGCAGCCACATTCAGCCCTGAAGGCATCGCATACATGGGATTTCCGTGCTTACAAGGAAAAAAAAGGCCAATTTCAGACCGATCATTCCTCCCCTCATCCCTTCCTGAAGGGAAAAAATAACCGGGAGGAAAATAAGGACGGACAAGAATGTTTGAAAATGAATTTGTGAAAATAAAGTATGAAAAGTCAACGAATTCCCAATTTTCCTTCGTGATATTCTCCACATTTTACTAGCCGAGCCTCTGAAGCCCGAACTGTACGGATCTGTGATAATTTCGAACTGTACGAAGGAGGGTTAAAACTAGTGGAAAACTCCAGCTAAATTGCGATATTCTTTTCTCAGTGCCTGAGAAAAAATGGATTAGATTCAACAAGATCTAATAAGATATAATTTGATCTTGTTAAATCCAAAAAATGGAATGCGGTAGATCTCTTTGGATCTGAATAGATGTAGATAGATCTACGCAGACCTCAACACAAATCAGAGCTGCTCTTGTATTCAGATCTCTGTAGATCTGAATAGATCAGTTTAGATCTGAATTGATCTATTTAGATCCAAATTATTCTAGGTCACTTTACAACTCTTCTATTCAGATCCACGTAGATCTACTCAGATCTAAGCAGATCTATTGTTATCCGAATAGATACATCATTTACATCTCAGCAGATCTACCACATTCGATTCTTTCGATTCTAAAGACATCTGATTCGATTCCTTCAGATCTAATTCATCTTTCCACGGGTTTATGTAATTAGGAATTAGATCGCGTTGGAATACGTATTGATGGGTAATCATATGATCATGGATAATATTTTATTCCTATCAGTATTTTGATCATCTCAGCCCACGTTGATAGGTGGATGCGACATTTTAACTGTAATACTGCATCTTCGTATTTCAGTGAAGGTATGTTTCACACATCGTCGTACACATCTATTGACGTCTGAATAGGTGGGTGACAATTCAACGTGCCACTAACAACAGTGCTGAAATAATTCAGTGAGATGTAATCATCTTGTTTAGGAGATATTCGATCGGCAGGTACTTGTTTATATCCCAATCGCATTTGTCTTCTCTGTGAAGACGTAGTCACAATTCAACATGTATATGTGATTGTGCGCGTAAGCGTGTAATCGTAATGTCTCGAGCACCAAGAATGAGTATTCATGTATTGATATATACATATACGTGAACTCACAGCGATTCGTTCAAAACGTATAAGCGTATAACCAGTAATTAATCGTCATCGCATGCTCAAGATCTTCCTGTTTCGAGTAGTACAAGAGCTTGCCGTAGGATCTCCATAAATCTACTCGACTGTTGACCGAACAGTCTGTTCTCTGCCTCTTCGACGATTTTGCCTTCCCAGGCCCAACTTGGTTCGGTATGTGTGTACATCTACGTATCAGTGAATGCACACGTATGAGCAGGTAGATGAGTGCTACACGTCAAGAGCGAAAAACGATTGTATTATCCCGTTTATGAATGATACCTATGGTAATTTTTTTCAGTGGTTCGAGATCCACCTTGGATGAGAGGATGACGAAAAAAAACTTAATGCATCATATCTCTTTCTTTTGATAATATCATTCATTAAAAAATCTAAAAATTCTCATTCCACTGTATATATTATCACAAAATATTATCATATAATGTGAATCGTAAAAAACAATTGTTCATAGTTTCGAACCGGATGGGATGAAACGTATATGGGATCACTATTGGATCATAACTGAAACATGGTATAAGTTTCATTGCAATCGGATAATGGAGAGCGGAGATCTACGCGTGTGCAGAATCACAATTTTCATAACATGATTCCTTTCTGTTCCCCATCCTTCTGTAAGAATCGAGTGCAAACTCAAATGGGACCACTATCAGCCAGGTCCACAACTGTGGTAAGAATTTTATGAAGATCGAATGATTAGAACGAGAGTTATGCGCGTTCGCCATTCTGGGGGGGGGGGGGGGGCAAATATCCATCCAGACAGACATGGGATTAAAAATTTGCCCCGAGTTCAGAAAGACATTTTGGTCTCAGAAATTTTGAATTTTTAATTTGAGGCAAAAGAATTTTGGGGCCGTCAAGATGATCATAAAGCTTTCCTCTAACCAGGACGCAAAACTTGAAGCTAGTTGTAAAATCATTAGGAGCTGTTTCGAAACTCAATGTTGAGGAAATCGAGTGGTACATATACAACATTAAGATGGAAATTAGGGAGTTGTTTTGAAGAGGAACAATAGAAATGTTGAGAAACGAGTATGCTCAAAAAATGAAAGAAGAAGTAATAGTACAGTAATAGTAATGAGTGGGAAATGACTTGAATATGAATAGTTAGCTCATCAATAGTTGCACTAATTATCTCATCGTAAACGTAACTGATCTAAATAATGATTTACACAATCAATCTTTCCATCTAGATTTTCAAGCAGTGAGACTTATTGTCAATCATAGTTGGATCCTTTCCCAACTATTCCAATGGTCAATCTGACTATGCTTTTCTCTGAGTGTAATTACTTGTTGTAATGAAAGTAATTTTTTTTTGTCAATTACTTCCCAATTTGACTTTTGTAGAGATAGGAAAATAGTTGACTGAAAAAGAGACTGAGGAAATACTAAATTATCAAGAGAGACGTATTGAATGGACTGTTAGATGATTTCACTATGATATTCATATCCCCAAAACATTCAATCAATACAGTTGAATGAACAGCATAAAAAATCTCTGGTGGAAATGAATCATATGTGTCCCATGTATGATCCCGAAGGAACATATATGACCCATGTATGGGCATTTTTCAGTATCTATCATGTATCTTTGATATACGTTTCATATCCCATACACCACCACGGTGCCAGCATTTTTCAAGAATCCATAACAAACACAATCAGTTCAATCGAATGGTCTATGGATTCTCCTGGGACTCCGATGCTGTATGGGATGTGGCTCATACATTGGGCATACATGGGTCATGTATGAAATTCATATCGCTCATTTTCAGAAAATCCCCGTATGTTTCATGTATGATTCATTTTAACTAGAAATCTGTCAGAATCAACCGACATGAGTTACATGTTACACGGAAAGAAAGGAATAGTTGCAGCAAGTACTTAACCCATTAAGTCCGGGAAATGCAGGATTTCAACTGTAATTTCAAACAATGCAAATGATATATAAATCATTGAAAACTCATGGCAGAAATACCTGACCTACTATTTTCGAGGTTGCTCTTTCGGTTGCTGAGGTCAACATCACCTTCAGATGGCGCTGGAATACCGATATGGCCGATTTGAAATAAAAAGTCGACAAAAAATTGGAGGATATTTGACTTTGTGATTTTTTCACGGGTTGAGAATGCACTCAAAATTATTCAAAACATCAACCAAGGGTGCACAAAATATCTCAACTTTACGATAGAATTTTTTCCCAGACTTGAAGGAGACCTAACCTTTCTCAATTTACCATATATTCACCAAAATAACCCGCAATTCTGAAGAATACTAATATTTTCTAAATCATTGAACCCGAAATTCAGACATACCATTGTTTATCCTATACGACTATATTGATTGTTTTTCTTTGATACTCGAATATTTTTCCTCACCTGCCGAGGGTAATTAATTTTCGGCCGCTTTTTTTCCTTCTCGCACTTATTATCACTTGAAATATGGCACCAAAACGCGAAAGAAAGTCAACAAATCGTGCAGATTATGAGGTTGACACATCGGATGATGATTATGATCAAATATTACTCCTACCAAATCCAAATGATTTTGGAGACTCGGATGAAGAATCCGATATCGATCACGATGGCAATTCCAATGAAATAGATGAAATTCTATCCGAGTGTTCATACAAAAAAGTATCTAGGTCATATGATGATAACCAAACAAAGTTGGAGAAAGATCATGATTATGTTTGGGTTGATGGTGAGAAAAAGTATAACAATGAACTAATGGATGAATGTTTTCTCAGTGGGAGTCAAAAAAGATCTATACGTGAATCTTCACATGTTCAACTATTTGAACACTTTTTTTCAATCGAAATGAAAAATTATATAGTGGAAGCCACCAAAGAGAATGGATATACTCCAAGTCTGAATGGTTTTGGACACTTATTGAGGAATTTTGATTTTATCAAGCTTCAATAAACGTAAATTTCAAAAAGATTATTGGTCCCTTGACCCTCTCTTAAGTTGCGAAATTGTTCGATCTGCCATGTCACGTGATACTTTTCTTGAAATCAAATCGAACATAAAGTATTCAAAAACTGGCGATGAAAAAAAAGATGATAAGGCTTGGCGAGTTCGGGTATTGTTGGACAAGTTCCGTGAGAATATTCGAAAATTCGGGTTTCTTTAATCTGCGTTATCGGTGGACGAAATGATGGCTCAATCTTATGCCAGAACCAGCTTGAAGCAATTCATCCGCGGAAAACCGATACGATTCGGTTTGAAATTTTGGGAACTTTGTTCAGCAAACGGATATTTGTTTGATCTCGATCTGTACTGTGGAAAGGGATCACGAGTTGATAAACTAAACAAATTCGCCCTTGGTACAGAAGTCGTCATGCATCTATTGGATAAATTGCTCAAGGATACACCCTCCTCTACCATATTGAAATATCATTTGTATCATGACAATTATTTTACTAGCGTTGATCTCATGTTGCACCTGAAGAAATTGGGACTGGAATCCACAGGAACTATTCGAGACAACAAAGTATCGGCTGAAAACATAATTGATAAAAAATCTCCCAGAGGCACATTTGTTTCAAAACATGATCAAAAGAGTGGAATCAATTATGTCAGTGTGATGGATTCTAAGCAGGTCTCTATAGCTTCATCAGCTACAGGAGTGACTTCAATGTCACCCTCAAAACGATACAGTGCAAAAGATCATTCAAGAATATCTCTCCCATTTCCTCACGCTTTTCATGTTTACAATCGATTCATGGGCGGGTAGATCTCCACGACAGTCACTGCAACAACGTGCAAACATGTATACGTAGTAAAAAGTGGACTTATGTAGTTTTCACACGTTTAATTCAAGCCGCTATCACAAATGCACTTGTGATTCATAATTTATCAAATCCTGAATCAAAAAAGATTGATACGAAAGATGTTGCTATGAGTGTTGCTAGACATTATTTGGATATTGGACAGGAGAGATATAAGAAAAAACATAACTTTCGTCGCGAAACAAGTCAAAAAAAATGTTCCACAAAGGAATGTATTATTCGCACATACATATACTGCTGCACTTGTGATTTGTATTATTGTAAATATTGTAAAGACAGATTTGATGCGAATCTTCAAGAAGAAAAAGTGGAAGAATAGGAGCTCTCTATCGATAATTCAGGCTTAAAGATGAACAGAATGAGCTTGTTCAGTCATGTATAAAGTCATCAGTGAAAAAGAGGAAACATAAAAAAGATTATAAAAATATAATTAGAAAATTGAAAAACAAAAAAAAACAATACCAACAAAATTTTTAATTCAGAAAAAAAAAAGCAAAAAGGAGAGACTCTAGCCGTCCAACCCACGTGGTTTGAGTTGAGGAACGTTCATATGAAACGGCTAACGGACGGAAATGACCAATTTTCTTCCTCGAAACTCTGTATACACATTATTGCATGATTTTGAGTCATATCATGAGTTTCAGTATGCCACATTGGATCCGCCATCTGGAATTATTGAAATCCAACTCCAAATACGTTGTCAGTGACCCCAAAAATCTCCCCGTATACACATTTCCTCGTGGTTTAGAAGCATTTTATGAATTTCAGTATGCCATATTGAATCCGCCATCTTGGATTTTGGAAATCTGATGCTGGATTCGTTGTCAGTGACCTCAAGAACCCTAGTATACCGATTTTCATCCATCTTCGAGAGTTTTCTCAAATTTTCGTACGCCATCTTGGGTCCGCCATCTTGAATTTCGGAAATCTGATGCTGGATTCGTTGTCAGTGACCTCAAAAACCCCAGTATACCGATTTTCATCCATCTTCGAGAGTTTTCTCGAATTTCCGTCCACCATCTCGGGTCCGCCATCTTGAATTCTGGAAATCTAATGCTGAATTCGTAATCAGCGACCTCAAAAACCTCGGTGGATCGATTTCAATCCATCTCTGAGGCTTTTTTCTACTCTTCATCTACCATCTTAGGTCCGCCATCTTGAACTTTGGAAATCTGATAATGGATTCGTAATCGGGACCCTCAAAAACCTGAGCATACCGATTTTCATCCATTTTTGAGGCTTTTGCTGACTTTTCGTCCGCCACCTTGGATCCGTCATTTTAATTTTGAAAACCTGATGTTTGATTCGTAGTCAGCGACCTCAAAAACCTCCGGGTACTTTTCTTGAAGAATACTGAACGAATAAAATTATATGTTCTGTCAATTTTCTCAAGATTCTCAGAATTGCGAGTTATTTTGGTGAATATATGGTAAATTGAGAGAGGTTAGGTCTCCTTCAAGTCTGGGAAAAAATTCTATCGTGAAGTTGAGATATTTTGTACACCCTTGGTTGATGTTTTGAATAATTTTTAGTGCATTTTCAACCCATGAGAAAATCACAAAATCAAATATCCTCCAATTTTTTGTCGACTTTTTATTTTAAATCGGCCATATCGGTATTCCAGCGCCATCTGAAGGTAATTTTGACCTCAGCAACCGAAAGAGCAACCTCGAAAATAGTAGGTAAGGTATTTCTGCCATGAGTTTTTAATTATTTATATATCATTTGCATTGTTTGAAATTACAGTTGAAATCCTGCATTTCCCTGACTTAATGGGTTCAATAGTCGATTTTCGACCATCTACTCGAGTAGTTGCTGCAGCTACTTAGTAGTCAGGACAAGTAACACGTTAGCTGTCTCAACTAATTCAAAATACCTCAGGTATCTACGTTAGTTAGGACAACTATCGAGTTACTTGTCCTGACTAGATGATCGAAAATCGACTACTCAAGGAGTTGCCGCAACTATTTTTTTTTTCCGTGTAACATCTCACACAGCACTGAATGTCTCAGTAACATTACCAAAATATGACATATTTGGAATATGCAATATTTTAAAATATGTTTCAATAAAGTTGTTAGAATGTATCCGGGATGTCTCACGTTACCATCTCTGTGCCATTCTATATACATTCTGAAATATTTCAAATATCATTGTGGTAACATTCTGCAGACATTTCAAGATATTGCTGTTATTGTTTGAGCTATATTCCGTAACGGAGAAAAATTGAATAACCCAGTTCATTAACAGATGTACAAAATATTAATTTGAGGTGAGAAAATACAGTACTGGACAAAATAAATCATGTACTTCTCACGAAATTGCAGTCATTTTTACGACTAAACGGGATGTCAGGTACCGACAAAAGGGCAGGATGAGGATGCATCCAGTCGCAGGAATCCTGATATGATGAAAAATATGCTGAATTTGGCAGAAAACACCATTGTATACAACATAATTGTGAGTAGTGTATAATTTATTTTGTTCGCCACCGTATTCCTTCAGGGTTCACCCCTACAAAGGTTGTATGAATTTGATCTGAATGCCCTGTGAAAGAAAACCCACAATCGAAGCCGATTTTTAGAGAGTTCTCCTAGTGAGGATTGAACCCGGATCCTGCGAGTAAGAGAGAAGTCCTCCATCACATTCCCAGGAAACACGACTGCTGGTGTTTCAAAAGACCAGTGAAGGTTCCTCGCCGACATCGCAGGACCATCAGCGGCCCATTGAAACGCCAGTGATCATTGTTTGTAGGGTTGGCGGATCTCTGAGATGATGACAACGGAAAATTCGTTCCCGTCAGATATGGACCAATCGATTTAGAATCTTCTGAACGAAGAATGAATAGGTCATGGAAGAGAGGTTTTTGTCGACCTTGACTTGTGACTTTCACCAGGTGTGGGGTCAGATCGATCAAAAATTTTTGAAAATTCGTTCCCATGATATATAGACCAATCGATTCAGCATTTTCTGGAACGAGAAGCGAATAGGTCGTGGGAGAAAGAGTTTTTCCTCACCTTGACTCGCACAGAACCCCGCACCAGAACTATGGAAGAAAGTCTCAGCCAAAATGACTGGGGATTGAATATGTTGTGGTTCTAGTGCACGGAGAAAAAGGAATTCGCTGTGGCAGCGAAATCTACTTTTGCTGGGTTCCTTTTGCCAGAGCAGCAAATTTTTTGCTGTAACAGCAAACTATTTGCTGTTCCAGCAATCTTGTTAGCTGCGACAGCGAATTTTTAGTTGTGGCACCAAAAAATGTTTGCTATCCCAGCAAAATTTCTTTGCTATTCTATATATAATACTGAAAATTTGCTGGCGGAGCAAACATTTTTTGCTGCCACAGCTAAAAAATTGCTGTCGTAGCTAACACGATTGCTGTTATAGCAAATTTTTAGCTAGGTCAGCAAAAAATTTTGCTATTCTATATATAATACCTCGATTTGCTGCGTCAGCAAATTTTTTCTCTCCGTGTGGTTTTGAATGAAATATGTAATGAGAAAAACCATTTTCTATGCATAGTTTTGACGCCCCAGGCTTCGAAGGGAGGGATTTTGAGTTTCATTGAGAAGATTATCGAGATATGAAATCGAGGGGTCCCTTCTTCTTCCAGAGCCTGGGATGGCTCATGTTATGGAAAAAAACCATTTAAACACTGCTGGTTATTATATAGTAACACGAACCAGTCGTGTCTCCGCAGCAGAGAGTCGTTTTCCTACACGGAAAAAACCAATCACGTTGAAAGACAGTGCTACCTATCGTCACAAAACTCAATGCTAGTCCGCATTGGAAAATGACATGGTTGGCTCGTGTTGTGTGGTGCACGCGCACCGTTTTTCACGGTGTATATACACATGGTACTATACCATGCTCGCACGCCGATCCGAAGTGTTTGTAGATTGTTTTTCGGTGCATGAAAACAACAGTGTTTGGACAGTGTCGAGATGACTTGTGTTCATGCACCGAAAAACAACGTGCAAACACTTCGGATCGGCATGTGAGCATGATATAGTACCATGTGTATATACACCGTGAAAAACGGTGCGCGCGCGCCATACAACACGAGTCAACCATTTCATTTTACAATGCAGACTGGCATTGAGTTTTGTGACGATAGGTAGCACTGTCTTTTAACGTAATTTGTTTTTTCCATGTACACTATTCTCTACTGCGGAGACACGACTGATTCGCGTGACTACAGTAACCAGCAATGTTGAAATGATTTTTCTCCATAACACGAGCCAGTCATGTCGGCTACAGCGCTCAGTATTGTAGGATTTTCTCCGTGGACACATAGGAAGCGGTTTTGGCCATTACATATTTCATTCAGGACTATATACCAAAAACCACGACATACGCAGTGCCCAGATATTTTGGTTGAGAATATTTTCCCATAATTCTAGTACAGGATCCTCTCACCACAGGCTAGAGCGAAGAGTAAGCGCAAAAATCGCCAGTTTTTCTAAGACCACGAGTTTCAGGTTGAAATGCATTCTGAAAAATACCCTATGTCGATCATTCGCAAAGGAATACCATTTCTCAGTGAGCACAACAATGGTTTTAGAGATACAGAAATTGACAGAATCGATAAGTTCTTGACAGAACCGATTCTTTTCTATATAAAACTTATAGATTGTTATATAATCTTAATCGAAAATTGATACTACTTCACCTCCAAAACCAGTGTTATGCTCACCGGAAAATGGTATCCCCTCGTTGATGATTATCATAGAGGATTCGTTAGAATGCATTTCAACCTGAAACTCGCGGTCCCAAAAAATAAGCGGAAAAATACTCTTTTTTGCGGTCACTCTTCATGGAGAAGTCAAAGAAATTCGTTTTCGTGTGATATAGATCAATTAATTCAGGATCTTCTGGAACGAAAAATGAACAAGTCATGGGGAAGAGATTTTTTTGAACTTCGACTTGTGAATTTCACAAAGCGTTGCGTCAGATCGATGAAAATTCTTGAAAAACTCGATCTCGTGAGATATACAACAATCGATTCGAAATCCCTTGAAACGGAATATGAATCAATTACAAAATTCGCGGTTTCATGGTTATTCATGCCCGGAACAAAATTCTATATATGGATCCAATGAAAGGAGGAAATACAAGAACAACAGCAGCGAACAAGACCAGCAGAAATACAAGGCACTGAGGAATAAAATAATGAGAGAATCAAGAAAAGCAAAAGAACAATGATTAGAGGAAAAATGTCAGGAGATAGAAGTAAGATTACATTCAGGGAAAATAGATGAGGCATATAGGATTGTTGAGAGATTTTTTGGACAAATGAAATCTAGAAGCAGTAAGATTCAAAATTCTCTAGGGAGATAATTGATAAGAGCAGAGGAAAAAATAGAACAATGGCTTAATCCTTCAGAAGATCTGTATAAAGGAAGCGATAATATAGGGTTTTTAGAGAGGGAGGAAGGTGCCGATGAAGGAGGATTGGGAGATTCAATTTTGAGATCAGGATTCGACAGGGCTTTGGAAGAATTGGAAAATAATAAAGCGCCAGGAATAGATGGCATAAGTGCGGACCTTATCAAGGCCTCCAGCCAAAGAACTCGTGACGCACTGTATGAATTGGTCAGAGATTTGTATGGAAGAGGAGAGGTACCGAAAGATTCCCAGAAGAATGAAATTGTTGCCATTCCGAAAAAACAAGGAGCAGACAAATGCGAGAACTGCAGAACGATTGGTTGAACTTCACGTGCCTCGAAAATACTGACAAGAATTATATACAGGAGAATAAAAAATAAAATAAAGAGTAGATTAGCAAAAGATCAGTTTGGGTTTAGGAAAAATAGGGGATTGGGGAGCGATATTAGAACTCAGAGCAGTAGTAGAGAAAAGTCTGTAAATATAGGTTTTGTGGATATACAAGAAATATTCGATATTGTTGATTGGGAGAAAATGTTCACGATTTTGAAAAAGGCAGGACTTAATTTCAAGGATAGGAGAATAATATATGAATTATATAAAAATCAAACCCTAATAATAGAAATAGAGGGTCAAAAAGGGGAAGCACAAATTGAAAGAGGGGTGAGACAAGGATGCTCACTATCACCATCGATTCTCAATTTGTATATAGAAAAAGCGATGAACGAAGTGAAGGAGCAAGTGCAATTGAAATTACAGATCCAAGGTGAAAATGTAAGCATGCTGAGATTTACGGATGACATAGCTATCTTAGCTCCGAGTGATGCTGAGTTAGGAAATACTCTCAACACGATGAGAACAATATTACTAAAAAACTATTGTATGAATATAAATGAGGACAAAACAAAATTCATGATTTGTACAACAGCGAAAATATCAAGGAAAACGAAAATCAAAATAGATGCAGAGGCAATTCAGCAAGTGAAAGAATTTAAATATCTAGGAAGCAAAATTACAGAAAACGGTAAAAGCGAGCGAGATATAAGAACAAGTATAGCACAAGGAAGACAGGCTTTCCACCAAAAGGAACAGTTACTGTGTTCGAAGAATATTAGCTCAGCAGTTAGGAAGAAATTCTTGAAGAGTTACGTTTGGAGCACAGCATTAAATGGTTGCGAAGTTTGGACAATTGGAAAAACGGACCAACGAAGGCTTGAAGCTTTTGAAATGTGGTGTTATAGAAGGATGCTTAGAGTAAAGTGGATAGAGAGAGTGAAAAATGAAGAAAGACTTGAGAAGGTAAATGAAAAGGAGAAGTAATCTGATAGGACACACATTGAGGCATGATAGCTTATTGAAAATTACAGGTTACTACAGGTTCTTTAGAACAACGATTCAATCAAGCACAAACAAATAACTTGGAATTAACATATCTTGGAACGTTAAATCCACACCGAGGGGCCGTTCAGTCTTGAGTCAAAAAGAATCGAATTAATGTTGAAGAATACTTGTTTCCCGATCGCACGATTCAAACGACTCCATTTGATTTTCTTACGTTGAATACATTAAATAGGAGAGAGTCTGACTCGCATGATTCCCAGTGATCAGTTTCTATGTGTAAAGTTGCATTCAATAATTTGGGATGATCTCTCTGACTCGCATTGAGTCGTTCCTCATTTGCACTGACTACCTCAACTCATTCTCCATTCCTATCAATGGAATGATTCATTTCACCATCACACTCATTTTGTACTATTTCAAATGCACACTGTAAAAAATAATCAGAAACTCCATGTACGAAGCAACCGGAAAATTCCGATCATGGGATAGAAAAGCAATTTCTGGTACATGTATATAAATTCACCTTCAATTCAACTGAAAATTCCGAACTGGATAGGATTTTTACTATCATTTCCCAGTCAATTTCTGGTGAAATACGGAAAATTCCTAACGCACGTATGTATTAATCACTTCCAAACGTTCATGTCAAGTTTCCCATGGAAATTTTTTACAGCGTACGCTTCATTCACCTCATGATACTTCGTCATTTTGTTATTGCAAGTGCTCAATAAAATCTCATGAAAGATTCCACACAACATCCCAGTTCTTGAGGAATTCTTGAAGGGCTCTTTTCAAAGAGTTCATTATAGATTCTGTCATCGGAGTTCTTGAAGAATGCATCAAGAATACAATCAGATCCCAAAAAATTCTCAAAGTATTCTCAAAGACCTGGTACAAGAGTTCATAAGGCACTTTTCATGAATTCACAATATATTTGTAAAGAGCCCCCCGTTCAGAATGAATCCCTGGGAGGATTTTTTTTCGTCCAAAAGAACTCGAAGAATTCAGTAAAAAATTTCGGAAAAGTCTTGAAGCGTCGAAAAAAAGTTCTTGGACGATTCTTGGAGAACTCTGGAATCATTTTGCCATAACAATATAATCTAACCAAGAGTTTGCCTACAAATCCTGCCACAAGTTTGAATTGCTATGAAAACTGAAGTAATTCTTCAAATCTTGGGAAATAACCTCAAGATCATAGAGAATTCCAGAATCATCCTTGGAAAATTATTTTAAAATCCTTTTCAAAAACTTCAAAAGATCTTGAGGAGCCTGATCTAGAGGTGCGCAGTCGTTCATGTAGTACGCTCACGCAGTTAGTGTAGATAATCCTCTCACTGATTCGTTTTCATTGATCTCCGATTCGATATGATTCATTCTGACTCGCACAGATTCGTACCTGACCCACGCAGATTCTACTCGACTCACTCTTTAAACGGATGATTCGCTTTTTCCACGAGTAATTCACTCTTGTACGTGATTCTTTTCATGGTGAAAATATTCTGAATATTACCTGCAGATTTCAGTTATTGAATCAACACATTATTCATTTCGAATCTCTGTTGAGCGTTAAAATCGTCTGAATCGAGAGTGAACGGCCCCTCGATCCACACTTGTGAATTTACGTTTACTTGTATTGAGAAAATAAGTGTCATCAAGTGTCGAAATAAAAATCGCACTCTATTGAAGTTATTAAGGTTATGTTATATCCGTCTATCGCGAGATAATAAAAGACGTAATTAGGATTAAATGCATGCAAGTGCTCTTAATTGTGAATCTAATTTTCGAAAAGAAGTGGTCGAAAAGATTATCATTCAATTTTGGAGGCCCTCGCTTTGAATTCACTTATATGAAAAGGAGGATTATCTCGGTTCCCTGCTATTCTTAGCGTTCGATATTTGGTTTGATTGAAACGATTCCTCATACATTAATCGACGAAAGAGAAGAAATCATACATATACATATATATGTCTCTTCGTCAGATTTTGTACAAAATCATTGGAAATCGTTCATAGGTAATTGTTCAGGGTGGCGACAAAAATCTGATTTTCAAATTCCCTGAGAATTCCCGGTTTTCCAGGAGTACTTTTTGTAAATTTCCCTGAGGTTTGTGAACTTTTATATTATGCACAAATAAAATGTTTTCCAACGCTCAAGTATTAATTATTTCGACTCAGCAAATATAATTTTGATGATAAGCATAAAATTTGATAATTTTCATCGTTGAACTCACACGGAGAGATATTTATAGTTGAATTTACTACGTGATTATTCACCCAAAAAATCATATTCTAAAAATTAGAATCTACTCTTTAATATGAGCCTAGTACATTTTCCTCTAAATATCAGTGGTAATTCTTCTAACGTTCAGAGGAACTCCCCCAATAATCCTCTGAAACTCAGAGGAATATGTACAAGCCTCATATTTTAGAGGAATATTCTTAATTCTAGTATACGATTTTTTCAGTGTTGAAACCGAGGAACAGACTGACTTTCCAATGGAATTTACTGTAAGACATTGTAAATGTGATCAGATGTCTTCAGAGTAAAAAATTTTGTGTATTTGAAACACATGCGCATGTCCCAAACGGTCCACTCAAAATTCGATTCAAATATTGATACAAAGAATGTGTGGAATTGACGCGAAAGTGTTAATTTACATTGAAACTCTATCAATTTGATAATTTTTTGTGTTAACTTTCAATACGAGTACTGACTGGACAGTTTTTAATACAAAATTTGTTACTGCGTATTGTTTCGTCATAGTAAATTTTATTGTAAGTTCAGCCTGTTCTTCGATTACAAAGCACCATAGTAAATTTAATTCTACATATCTCTCCGTGCAGAGTTGATATGATAAATACTTCCGAGTATTTTATATGGTTTATGACACCCCCGTCAAAAGTCACCGCGAGTCACACCTAAGATTGCCTAAGAACCCAAATGGAAATCAATAGGTACCCATGAAATCCCCTGAAATTCCCATGTACATTTCCATGGGACTCACCTGGATTTTTTTGATAGGGATGTAAAAAGAAACTGAGTATTTTACGTGCAAAATCAACTTCCTGCTCTTGAGGAGGGTTGAAGGATCTTACATACATTATACTTCAGAAACCAGGTATATTAAGTAAGAAATTACAAAATTACGTAACAAACCCAGCTCTGGTAATATACATGACGAAATAAGAGTAATACAGTAGAACTCCAATTATCCGAACTCCAATCATCCGAATCGCCGATTTTCACAAATTGGGGGTGTTGGTGGCTTGGACAATCCAACCAAATACTGAGGGAAAATATCTCTCAAGGGGATAGCCTGGCGTAGAACAAGAAAAGACAAACACCTTTTTTTGTTTTTCCTTTCAGAAAAATTACTCTCCAAATTTTTTGGAGTGAAAATCCACTCCTAAAGAGTGAAAATACTGCAAGTCCAATAAGAGTGAGATTTCACTCCTAAAGAGTGAGTTTTCACTCCATAAGAGTGAATTTTCACTCTTTTTCCGTATTTGCTGCTGTACCGTGCTCAAACTTTCACATAATTGCACCAAAAAATTAATTTATTTTTATTATTCATAATAATTTGATTAGAGAACATTCTCCCCAAAAAAATGTGGTGCTTTGGTTTATGATTTTTCCCTCAGGTTGAGTTAGGATTGACATAGTTTATTTTTGAAAATTCAGGAGTTTCCGTTGATTTGTGTGAACGTTTTTAGCAATACCAGGTCTTTGGGACTGAATGCGCATTGTTTTATTTTTATTCTTCACAATAATTTTATCAGAGAGCGTTTTTCTTGAATAATGGGAGTATTTTGTTTCATGATTTTTCTTTTAGATTAGATCGACGCCTCTCATTTTTAAACATTCAGAAGTTTTCATTAATTTGTCCGAACGCTTTCAGCAATACTCGGTCTTTGCAACTGAACGCTCATTGTTTTATTTTCATTCATGATAATGATTTTATTAGATACTTTTTTTCCGAATAATTGGGTGGTTAGGTTTATGATTTTTCCCTTAGGTTAGATCGACATCGTTTATTTTTCAAAATTCAGGAGTTTCCGTTGATTTGTGTGAACGCTTTCAGCAATACCCGGTCTGTGGGACTGAACGCTCATTGTTTTATTTTTATTCTTGATAATGATTTTATTAGAGAACATTTTTCCCAAGTAATGGGAGTATTTTGTTTTATGATTTTTCCCTTAGATTAGATCGACACCTTTCATTTCTCAAAATTCAGAAGTTTTCATTGATATGTGTGAACGCTTCCAGCGATAAACAGCTGAATCAACGAACGAAAGAAGAGGCACAGTTCATTTTATTTGGCTGATAGGATCGATGGAATTGTTAGTTTGCATCTATTAGCGATAGCAGGTCCGTGGGACCAAACGGTATTGCTCTCATTATAATTGTTCATAATAGTTTTATTTCGAAACAAAATTTTTTTAAAAAGAAGTTGACATGTTTCTTCATATGATTTTTCCCGTAGAATCGATTGGCACTATCCGTTTTTTGAAATTCGGAAGTTTTAGCTAATCTGTTCAAACAATTTTTGCAATAAACAATCGAATCGACAAACAAAAAAACACCTACAACTCATTTTTTGCCAATGCAATCAATGCTGTTGATAGTTTGGAGCTATCAGCAATAGCGGGTCCGTGGGACCAAACGGTATTGCTCTCATTATATTTGTTTATAATTATTTTACTGCAGAACTAAGTTTTCTTTAAAACAAGTTGATATGTTTCTTCCAATGATTTTTCCCGTAGAATCGATTGGTACTGTCCATTTTTTGAAATTCGGAAGTTTTAGCTAATTTGTTTAAACAATTTTTGCAATAAACAATCGAATCGACAAACAAAGAAACACGGATAACTTATTTTCCGCCAATGCAATCAATGCCGTTGACAGTTTGGACCTATCAGCAATAGCGGGTCCGTAAGACCAAACGGTATTGCTGTTATTATAATTAATGGATAGAAGAAGTCCAATATCGCGGGCAATGGCGAATAACTTTTATTTAAAAAAGTATAATCCGACGTTTCGACCGAGTTTCGGCCATTTTCAAGGATAATACATATTCATAATGGCGAAGGATTTGTCTGTTCCATCGTCGTTGAAAAACATCGTTGACAAGAGGACAGAGATAGAATAAGAATATTCACTCATAGGTTGAGGAATGTGGAGTTGGCAGATGCCCGTATCGTTCCTTATTAATGGATAGAAGAAGTCCAATATCGCGGGCAATGGCGAATAACTTTTATTTAAAAAAGTATAATCCGACGTTTCGACCGAGTTTCGGCCATTTTCAAGGATAATACATAATCATAATGGCGAAGGATTTCTCTGTTCCATCGTCGTTAAAAAACCTCGTTGACAAGAGGACAGAGGTAGAATAAGAATATTCACTCATAGGTTCCCTCTGCTGCCCTCTCTACTTCTATCTTGAAAGGGTCTGCAACAAAAGTTGGTTAAGTCGGGCAGAGCGCGGGGGTCTCGCCCCCTCCTCAAAAATTGTCTCCCTGGACTCAGATTCGGCCCCCTCACTTCGAAAGTTGACTTAGCGTCTCGACAAAGTCTTCGACGCAAAATCACTTCCTCGTTCGTCAGGACCTCATCTTCGTCCGGGTTCCAATTTTTTCGGGTAAGACCTCGACCTTGGCGCTCCTAGCTTCGTTCCCAATCAAAAGTTGCTTGTAAAAAGAGAGATGATTTTCTGAAAAAATTCTTTGAACAAAAATGTTCTTTTCTCAGGTCCATCCACCAAGATTTCATAATACACGATAAGACCAAAATCGTAAGAATCTCTCAATAAACCCTGTTGATATTCAACATGGTCTTATATACAATATACAGGGTGGGGCATTTAAAGTGTCACGGGCGTTTTTTCCAAAAATAAAATGAGATACGAGAAAATTTTTCGGACAAAAATTGTAGGGTATCGAAGGGGACATCCGATGGTGGCCTTGGCTTTGACCTCAAATCTCATCTTCAAGGGCATTCTGAGGTCAACTCTTGTTTTTTAAATAGCATCTCATATTTTTTACTGCAGATTTGGATTCTAGGTCAAGAACCAAGAAACTTTTGTCTGAACCATTTTCCTGAAATCCGCAAAGATGGCGCTCTAATCGATATTGTTCCATACTGAATCTGACATTAGAATAACTCGAAAACGAAGGGTCTTGGAGGAGAATGTTTCGGACAAAAGTTGTCTGATTCCAAGGGGGACCCTTTGAACTGAAACGGAGGTGATGGGGTATAACAGACAAAACACAACACATTTCAATCGTCTACATCACTTGGATAATTTTAATGCAGTAGATGCTCAAAATGATGGCCTTCGACTTCAATACACATTTCAAAACGTTTTACAAAAGATTGCTGAACTCGTGCTAAAATATCTTCATTGATGCTCGCGCATGCATTGTTGATTCGTTGACGCATATTCTCAGGTGTAGTCGGTGCTTGTTGATAAACTGTATCTTCTATGTATCCCCATAAAAAAAAATCTGGAGAAGTAAGATCCGGAGAACGGGCAGGCCAATGAACTGGTCCACGACGTCCTATCCATCGTCCAGGATAATCTCTGTCCAATATTTCTCGAGCTGTGACTGCATAATGGGATGGACAACCATCGTGTTGATACCACATATTCAATCGTTGCTGAATAGGTATGTCTTCAAGTAATGTTGGAAGTACTTGATCTAAGAAATGTCTGTACTTCTCTCCATTTAGCGTATCTGCAATGAAGTACGGTCCAATTACTCGAGATCGAAAAATACCACACCAAACATTCACAGCCCATTGTCTTTGATGCTCTACTTGACGTAACCATCTTGGATTTTCTGTCGCCCAGTAATGCATATTATGTCGATTCACTTGACCATGATTGGTGAACGTCGGCTCATCAGAAAATAATATGTTGATGAAGTTGTTATTGTCCATTTGCGCTAGACCCCATCGACAAAACTGTACACGATTTTCGAAATCATCACCGTGAAGGTCTTGATGCAAACAAATGTGATACGGATGGAATTTGTGACGTTTCAGTATTCGAAGAACACTTCTTCGAGAAATTCCCGAATGGAGTGCAATTTCACGAGAGCTCACGTGTGGATTATTGGCTACTGCAGCTAGTACATTAACTTCCGCATTTTCTCCGCTAACAGTTCTCATTCGATGTCGTTTTTCCTTTGTAACACTTCCCGTTTCTGAGAATAATTTTGTAATGCGTTGAAAATACCTAATGGATGGCGTTGTTCTTTCAGGAAATCGTTCTGCATACAAGTCATATGCTTGTCTGGGGTTCTTATGCACTTCACCGTAAATGTAGATCATATCGATCTTTTCAGAAACCGTGTATCGGATATCCATGATTTTCAATTTGTCATAAACCAAGTAATAATCAAATGTAACTGACAAACTGACTTTCAAAATCGTGAATTTTCACTGAACCCCGTCGTTTGTTTACATCGCGTGAGCTCTGAATGGTGGTAATGTAGACGATTGAAATGTGTTGTGTATTGACAACTTTTGTACGAAACATTCTTTTGCAAGACCCTTCGTTTTCGAGTTATTCGAATGTCAGATTCAAAATGGAACAATATCGATTAGAGCGCCATTTTTGCGGATTTCAGGAAAATGGTTCAGACAAAAGTTTCTTGGTTTTTGACCTAGAATCCAAATCTGCAGTAAAAAATATGAGATGCTATTTAAAAAACAAGAGTTGATCTCAGAATGCCCTTGAAGATGAGATTTGAGGTCAAAGCCAAGGCCACCATCGGATGTCCCCCTCGGTACCCTACAACTTTTGTCCGAAAAATTTTCTCGTATCTCACTTTATTTTTGGAAAAAACGCCCGCGACACTTTAAATGCCTCACCCTGTATATACGGACTTGAATATACATTGAGAATACATACACGGAGAAAAATTTCCTATTATAAATCACTAGCCTCGCTGGGATATTGAGGATATACTTGAATTTTGAGATTATATACCAAACATTCTCTTCAAAAGCACTAGACTTTCTGTGCCTTAATAGAAACATAGTAGTATTTTATAATAGAAAGTCTGGTACTTTTGAAGGGAGTGCTTGGTATATAACCTCAAAATGCAAGTATATTCTCAATACACCCAATATACCAGCGAGTGTAGTGACTTATAATGAAAAATTTTCTTCCATGTAAAATTCCATGAAATTGTCTGTTCTATATCTGATTATTTTCGTGCGAATCCCTGTATCAACGTATTGTATTTCCAATAGAACTAAGATCTGAAATGTTCACAAACGTTGAATAAAGATGCTTTAAACATTCAAAATCATCTGTATCTTTGACAAATATTCATTGTACGTTGAGTTTCTTCTTGTTTTGTTTGGGAATACATAACATTGGACGCCAGAATTATTTTATAAAACCGTATAATTGAGGATCGTGTCTAGCCTGAGCCAAGCCTTGATGGAGCTTGGTACTACAGTGAGTACTAATGTATCTCGAACGTTGCCAACGTTTGAAGTGATAATCAGCCGTGCTATGAAATTCTTCGTATGAAGTTAATTTTTTTTGTCCAGACAATATTGGACCAACGCTGAACCATGATTGGCGCAATCTTGAGCCAATGATGCACTGATCAATAGAAATTATGATTCCCAACAGTGATGCAACATTCTGCCACTTGTCAATCAACATTGCCTCGATATAAATTTCCAAGCCTTGGATGTCAGCATTGCGCCTATCTATTTTTCATCGTCAGTATTGGCGGAATAAAGAAATTTTCACGTGGATAATAATAATCATGTGCGATTTATGTACTCCACTCTAGATTTATGTGCTCGATCGATGTGCGAGGGGAATTTAAAATCATCTTCACATTAAGTTGGACCTTTGAGCATATTGACTTCACGAGGTGTCAATTTTACGATATAAATTCCAGGCAAATTAAGAGAATTGAGGGAAAAAAACGGTGAGGAATAAACTTCCGGAGAAAATATGAGAATTTCGTTAATGCCACTATTATGCGGATATCTTTTATTCCCATCATCCGATTCTCATGAAATTTTCATCACAGTTATACGAAGTGTTGATAGTGATCCCGTATAAAATTTGCCCTAATGTTTACAGGAGAACGGGAGAAGGGAAGGGAATATTTTATCGTAAATTGTGATTTCGTCACCGTTCATATCCATGTTTCTGGTTATCTGATTGGAACAGAACTTATACCACGTTTTAGTTACGATCTCGTACTGGGCCCGTACGAGTCTCGTCTCAATTAGTTGAGAGATGTAATAACAATGTTTTTGCAATATTTGACAATGTTTCCAGGAACGAGAAAACTTTCTGCCTATAAATTGGCAGAGTTTTTTTGTTTTTCCGACGATCATAACCAAGTGAGTCATCGACTTATCCCCATCTGAGAGTTATATTTATATTTCCATAACTATAATCATAAAAATTTCATGGACAACGGCGTGAGAATTGTTTGGATGTGCACTTGCTATTATTATTTTGAATATTCAGTCGAGAAAGACGTGATATAAACCTGATATCCAAACGATCGTCACTTCACACTCGTAATGTCTTAAGTCTTCTCAAGATACATATTATCAGATATCTCAAAGATTACTTATCATCAGATATCTTCAACAGGATGTCTTTAAGATATCCCAATTTGTTGCATTTTCAGCGTCTATGAACTCTGGCCCACTCTAGCCCCACTCTGGTCCAGTCTTGGGCCCGTATTGACAGGATGGGACTCATGCTAGGCCGGGGTGGGCCCCATGGCACATAAATGTTAGAGATAAGATATCCTTTAGATCCCTCAAAGGCAGCTTCTAAAGTTATCTGAAAGTGAGTTCCAAAGTGTTTACAGGTTAATCAAATGTTATTACATACTGTTGGTCAAATTGATAGGAAAACATTCAAAAATATTTTAATCAGTTTGCAGCATTTTTTGTTGAATAATGGCGAGCAATTTCAGAGTATCATTTTTTTTCATCGACACTCTCTAAAATCTTTGGAGTGAGATTTCACTCTTTAGCCAGCCAGAAGTGAGCCTGTCGAATTTTCGAGTGGAATTTCCATTCTTTTAGAGTGATATTCTAAGGTTTGAGGTTAGGAATTCACAACCAATTCGACGCTAGAGTGAATTTCTCGATCTAAAAGAGTGAGAGGTCACTCG
The DNA here is from genome assembly GCA_018340375.1 of Gonatopus flavifemur. Classification (NCBI taxonomy): domain Eukaryota; kingdom Metazoa; phylum Arthropoda; class Insecta; order Hymenoptera; family Dryinidae; genus Gonatopus; species Gonatopus flavifemur. The sequence continues at coordinate 142,962 of JAFFJZ010000033.1, forward strand.
AAACGAGTGAAAATTCCACTCGAAGCGGACAGGCTCACTTCTGACACTTAGTGGAGTGAAACGTGCGATCTTCCACTCTTTCAGATCTAGAGAGCAGATTTCATCATTTCAATCGAATGATATTCAACTCAAGACATTAACCCATTAGCGCCTGAACGGACACTTTTGGACACCAAATTTCAGAGATTCATTGTACAATGAATTTGGTAGAAGAAAAATTTTTGAGCCACTGTATCCTATGTTTTGAAGGTCGTTCTTTCGAATGGTCATGTTCAGGAGTCCCTAAAATGAGTCTTTTTGTGTGAAAATTGCAAACTAAAAAAAAAGCACTGTTTTTTTGAAAAAAAAATGTTTCAAAATCATGTTTTTGTTTGCTTTTGCATTTTTCTACATACTTATTACCGATAAATATCGCGTCCATGGACCGTCAACTAAAATTTATCGGCTTAAGATTAATAAAAAAAAATGTTTATCCATACAAAAAGGCGTCCGAAACAATAAATTTTACTTTTAATCTTCAGCAATTTTTTTCTCGATTTCTAAAGATTTTAGGACAAATTTTCTAGGAACAAAACTGTCTCAAAATTGATCAAAGAATACCCTCAAATTTTTTCAGACCCGTAAAAAAACATTTTTGATTTTCCGGAAAATGGAAAAATTGGCATTTTTGAAAAATTGTTTAAAAAATCTGAAAAAATTTGAGGGTATTGTTTGACTGATTTTGAGACTTTTTTGTTCCTACAAAATTCCCCCGCAAGTCTATAGTTATTGAGAAAAAAATTGCTGAATGGTTTTTGAGATCACCAATTACAAATTCAACATTTTCATTGTGTAATTATTAGTATGTAATGAATATCAAAACATATTTTCTCAATAAATCTGTGATTTCATTCATTTATTTCAAATTCTGTTCAAATTGAGATGCGATCAAATCAAACATTTATCACATAGAAATATTTACCATATATCAATATTTCACATTGTTTACATCAATATACCACGTTACTTCGAAGCCAGGTAGAGGAGAGGAGGGTGAAGATAGATGAGTCGAAGTACAACAGTTGGTACAAACACATAATGATAGATGGGATTCCGGGGTATTTGAAGGAGAGCAAAGGGGTTAAGTGGACAAGAAGGATAGCGAGATTTAGATTGGGGAATGAGATTAAGGGGGCAGATATTGGGAGGAGGAGGATAGGAGGAAATGTAGGGTACGCGGATGGGAGATAGAGGGATGGGATCACGTTCTGGAGAGGTGTTCGGGAGGTGGGGAAGAGGTGGGGTTGGATGAGAGGGTTAGAGAAATATTAGGGGAGGACGGGAGAGGGGAAGAATGGATGAAGAAATTGGAGGAGAGGAGGAGGAGGGCAGAGGAGAGAAGGGGAATGGGAGGAGGAATGAGTGAGAAGTATGGACGGATGGGTGATGTTTCTTTCTCTCTCTCTCAAGCGTGTGGATGATGAGGTTAAGTTAGTTCTAAGTTTAAGGTAAGGCGAAATTATAGAATAAGAGGGGAGATTTTGTGAGGGAGGGCGGCGCTCACAAGTACTGTGAGTGGGCGCCGACGAAAAAGAAATAAAATTATACATACATACCACGTTACTTCGATATTGCACCGTATCATTTTAGGAGCTTCCTATCATAGTAATTCTTGGGTGTGTATTTCTATTCTACGCTTTTAAGTAATCGAAAGTCAATGAACTACTGTCATTTGTTTATTTACTCTCTTAAATCTCACATCCACGTCAACAGAAAAGACAAAAACGCGTTCGAGAAGAACTCATTGGAGTAGAGGAAAATGGAAATGGCATTGCGAATGCTATCCTCATCCCTTGTTCAAATGATTCTGGATCTTCTGATTCAAGTTCTGAATCTGACACAGAATCAGATGATTTCTCAAGTGACACAACAAATATTCCAAAAGTGTCCTATAGGCAGGTACGAAATAATTATGAGGAAAATCAGACAAAATTATCCCCAAATCACGAATACGAATGGATAATGGGAAAAAGGCAACATTATGAAGTACTCAAAGATAATACTTTACTTCCTAATAAAACAAAAACAACTTTTAAAAACTTTATCCTCAGTTCAGTTGTTTGAGTTTTTTTTTTGTAGCGATCTAAAAGAATGTATTATGAAAAGTACAAATTTTAACGGGTATCAGCTAACTAATAATGAATTGGATATTTTTTTGGGAATAATATTTACGACAATATTCAATAATTGTAAATCTCGAAGAGATTACTGGTCTTCAGATGAGCTGTTACGCTGCAATTCGATTGCGTCTGCCATGAGCCGCGATAAGTTTTTGAAAATCGAACGAAATATAAAATTTAGTAGGCTGCAAAATAAAAATGAACATGACAAAGTTTGGAGAGTGAGAAATATACTGAACATATTTAGAAAAAATATTTTACAATTCGGTTTTTCCTCTACGGCGTTATCTATTGATGAGATGATGGTCGAATTCCACGGGCGAGCTCCAGTCTTCCAGTTTATGCCAAATAAACCTGAGAGGTTTGGCATAAAAATGTGGGCAATATGCAGTCCAGAAGGATGTTTATTCGATTTAGATGTATATTGCGGTCGAGGATCTAACATTTATTCATCAGATGATAAAATGAAATTAGTTAAATGTGCTGTGGGTAGTCGCGTTGTAATGCTCATGGTCCAACAATTACTTCCAACGGTATCTCCAAAGAAACTATGTTCGTATCACTTGTATTTTGACAATTACTTTTGCAATCCGGACTTATTAGTTCACTTGAAGGAAGTTCAGCGATTTTTTTCTCAATAACTATGGACTTGCGGGGGAATTTCGCGAGAACAAAAGTCTCAAAATCAGTCAAACAATACCCTCAAATTTCTTCAGATTTTTGAAACAATTTTTCAAAAATGCCAATTTTTCGATTTTCCGGAAAATCAAAAATGTTCTTTTACGGGTCTGAAAAAATTTGAGGGTATTCTTTGACGAATTTCAAGACGTTTTTGTTCCCAGGAAATTTGTCCTAAAGTCCTTAGAAATCGAGAAAAAAAATTGCTGAAGATTAATAGTAAAATTTATTGTTTCGGACGCTTTTTTGTATGGATAAACGTTTTTTTTATTAATCTCAAGCCGATAACTTTCAGTTGACGGTCCATGGACGCGATATTTATCGGTATTAAGTATGTAGAAAAATGCAAGAGCAAACAAAAACATGATCTTGAAAAATTTTTTTTTCAAAAAAACAGTGCTTTTTTTTTAATTTGCAATTTCCACACAAAAAACTCATCTTAGGGACTTCTGAACATCACCATTCGAAAGAGCGACCTTCAAAACATAGGATACAGTGGCTCAAGAATTTTTTTCGACCAAGTTCATTGTACAATGAATCTCTGAACTTTGATGTCCAAAAGTGTCTGTTCAGGCGCTAATGGGTTAAGCATATAATCTTACATTACCAGAAAAATCATGGGGAGGAAGATTTGGAAAAGTGAAAGTTTTATCTCAGATCAGATGAGAATACTATGAGATGTTGACAGTTGATCTAATTTCCATACGAGCTCATGAATTCCGTAAGAATCTGATGAAAAATCTATACCAGAACTTCGAATCCATTTGTATCGACAAAAAAGTGGAACAAACAATCCCAACGATGTGATTCAAAATATTTATCGATCGTGGCCCATAAAAGTCATCGCCTATTTTCTATGCTCATATTTTTCATGTGTTGATACACAGGATTTCGGAGTGAAAAAATAAACCCAACCTATTACAGAAGCACGAGTTGTTGAATTGTGACAATAAAGGGAAACATGAGACAAGCCGCAAAAGACTATTGGTCATGACGGAGACACTTCAAGTCTTGCCTCATCAGGATATTTGATGATGGCTATGAAATCGATTATTTATAGGGATATTCAAATCCAGCAAAGCATTCAGGTATTGAGGAACATGGTTTTACGTGAGTATCTACCTATCTATCTGCCTAAGGAAAGTTCCTCCAGTTCTGTTCTTCACCACAGGGGAGACATAATACACTATTTCTGACGTTATATGGAGACATTTTTCGACTTTAATGCCAATTCTCGAAGCGTGACACTCTTGTTGAATAATTGCATCCTTTGGTACCTGTTTATATATGTATGATCGAGGGCCAAAATCTTCTACATATAACAGTGGACGGTTGTATAATTTCCTCTTCAAATGAACACCCGCTGATTGCTAGGGTATCTTAAAAGTCTTTTTCTCAAACCAGGAGGTCTATATTAGTTTCAGTCAGGGTTCTACTTCCGAATAACATATGATTCCTTATTAATAATGATTTATCACTCTCGTTAACGTGAATTTTCAAAAGCATTGTATGATGTATGACACAATAATATGAAACAATATCTCTTATATTTTAATTGTTAATCTTGAGTTCATCAAACTTCAAAGTTGTTAGTGGATTCCTTACAACACTATTGTTATGAGTGTGTTTTTATATTTGTGTACATAGCATGGAGAACAATTTGTACTCGCTTTTAGGTTGTCAGACGAGCTCATTAAAAGATTCGTAGTTGACTCACGACGAATTTACGAGTATGATTATACTGAAATCTTGTAGGGAGTTTGTTGCAACTATACGTTGACAAGCTCATCAAAAAAGCAAAAAAACATGCACATCACAACTTTAATGAGCTTGTTACAAACAGAAATGAGATTTGATGAAGTATTAATGTGTGGATAATGTATACATAAGCGTTTGAAATGTGGTGTTACAGGAGGATGCTCAGAATAAAATGGATACAGAAAGTAAAAAATAAAGAAGTACTTGAGAAGGTGAATGAAAAGACCCACGTGAAAATTTCTTGCTTGCGCCAATACTGACGATGGAAAATAGATAGGCGCAATGCTGACATCCAAGGCTAGGAAATCTATATCGAGCCAACGTTGACTGACAAGTGGCAAAATGTTGCACCAATGTTGGGAATCATAATTTCCAATGATCAATCCATCTGAATAGGAAAAAGAGCTGAGGAAAAAGGAAAGATGTGAGCGGACTGTAGATTTTTCTTAGGTGAGGTGAAGCAGAGTGCGAAACTATGTGAAGAGGGAATTCTGGAAGTGCGAAAGGATGGAAGTATGGAGTCGAGCCGGTATTCCAAAATGACGCTCACTTCGTTTTGAACCAAAAACTTAACGTTTATTTAAACTAAACATGTCAAAAGGAACACAAATAACAAATTGAAACTTGTGTGAAAAAAGAAAGATAAGCGCGTTAGATTCGTATGAGACGAACGGCTTGAACAGAGAATCTCGCGTACAGAAAAAAAACCGCGATAAATTGGAGGTGAGGCGAGGTGAAGGCTTTCAGGTTGAGAATTGACGAGCAACTAGTGCTGTCCCGTCTGGATGGTAACGAGATTGATGACCACATGACTAGGTCACCTGATAATTTTCGGCGGCAATGCAAGGGCCCCGGTAAGCCATCCACCTGACCAACTCCCAAGCTACTCGGTCCACCCAAGAGCAGTCAGAAAGGAGAATATTACCAAAAACCCAAACACCATCATTGGCTCAAGATTGTGCCAATCATGGTTCATCGTACGGACAATTTCATAGCACGGCTGAATATTAATCCAAACGTTGACAACGTTGAGAAGAAATGAGTACCCAATGCAGTGCCAAGCCTGGTCAAAGCTTGGCTCAGGCTAGCCACGATCCTCAATTATACGTCTCCATACAAAAATTCCCCCGTCCAATGTCAAAGCGCCACCCTTCGGTATTGTTTCCAACGTTCGGTTCGTTTCTCGCAAGCGCTCAACGAACTATGCGGTTGATATATAAGCATCATATAACCTACTGATTGGAAAATTGTTGTCTTTATCATAGGTCCTTCATCGAAGGAGAGATTTTAGCTGTACAGACCCATGGACTCGTGGACATCAGAATTTGAATTATACTTGATGTAATTGATTTATAAGGTAACCAGTAATCATTGAGTTATATTAAACTTATGAACACATCTTGTATTGGATTAATTAAATAAGTCTCTTCGTTTCAATGTATACAGAGATTCTCTGGCCCTGGTTGTATAAAATATTTCAGGTTCGGGCTGTACTTCTTAACTTGTGTGGAGGGGAAGCAATCGATGTCGGGAATATATGACTCTGAATTTTTATTATATTCTTGCAATCGTTCAACATAGAGTTGAACATCGGCACAACATTGGCTCAACGTTGGCGCGGGATTGTCGCAACGTTGAATCAATTTTGGCCGAATATTGACTCAGTACTATTATAGTATTGACTCAAATTTAGCAGTCAACATCATTTATGTGTAATGAATGATGGTACCTCCTTTAAATGCATAAAACATCTGACCATTGGCAGACCATAAAAAAATTCGTCTATCAGTCTTGGTTCGTAATGAGTACAAGCATGATCCAATCTTGGATTTAGATCGAGCGACAAATTTTTTCAAGGGTTGCCAATGATGGCTGATTTGACTGCCATAATCGTCCCAACGTTGGTCCGTGATTGGCAGAATACATCAATGGAGCATGTAACGATGTTATCATTTCAAGCTTGCACCTTGCTAACCGCGAAGACGCGGCCAATCTTTGTCAGTGTTGCGCCATCCCAGTGCCAATCGTCAATTTTCACCTGGGGAGAAGTCTTTTGAAACATGTCGTGAGGAAAAGAAGTAATCTGATATGACACACATTAGGGCATGATAGTTTATTGGAAACAATATTGGAAGGAAAAATAAATGGTGAAACTCGCAAAGGTAAACCTATATTGAGTTATATGAAGCAAATTATACAAGATAAGGGTTGTAGTAGATACGTAACAATTAAGCGTTCAGCGGATAATAGACAGGGTTGGGGGATTTCATCAAACTAGTTATAAGACTGTTTACTTTATGAGCATGATGAATGTATGCATACACATGTGGACACGTACATATATACGTATCAATTGATATGATAATTGATAGTATTATATAATATAGGCTAAAAAATTCAGACTTCTGTTCCGTTATGAATTAGTATTACATTTAGGAAGAACGATTAGAATAATTCATACGTTCCCAGTGCTGGAGGTTACAATTTCGTGAAAGGTGAAGTTTGGTGAATTTTATCATCTTTCACCCATACAAAACTCTCATATCTTAGGATAATAAATTTTGGTACTTTTACTTGTCATGTGATATGTAGATTCCTACAACACTGAGAAAGGAACAACAAGGTCACACAAATTATATTCGCATCAAAGAATTGAAAGTGCAGTGGTTTAAAATTTGATGATGATGACTAGGGGAACAAGATAAAATCTCGTGTATCTACTTGTAGCGACTAAATAAAATGACAGGAACTACCCAAATAGCACAATAGTTCAGGATGAGTTCATGATGAAAACATTTGGAACTGGGAGAATTCATAAAACAGTCTCTATGAATACATAAGGAACTGTGGTGCTCTCTGGGTAGAATCAATTACTTCTTCCAGTTAATAAATCGAGACTTTTGTCTTAGTGATTTTAGTTGAAATATTGAGCGGGACGTAATGGAAACCCGATGAGGTATGTTAAAGTTCTTGCGTAGTACTAATCAAGTCATAATAAGGCATGAATCAAGTTCGTGGGAGTGATAAACATATTATCCCGCAAAATAAAGGTAGGATAGAGGGAGAGTTCAACAAAGAATGTGATTTATTCATACAGGTTTTGCTCAAAAAATTCTTGGAAAAAAAACATCTTATTGGATTTCTCCAGCAGAAACGTTACTTAGCCTTGAACAAATCTAATCGAAGAGTCAACGACATGAACAATGGCAATACATAGCGCTCTCTGAAGAGTACCGCGGACTCAGAGCTGGGTGATGATTTGGAACAAAATTATGCTAAATTTGTATGGAATTGAAGACCAACGTTGAACATTTAAAATTTTTAACCTATTCCCTATAGCATTCCATATTCTGAATTGACCAATTCTGCGTGGACCCCTTTCTCGCTCAACCCTCGATAGAGTGAGGAAGACACCATTCGGTGCGATTCGGAGAACAGGATGTACTAGAAGGCGGTTTCTCCAAAATAATAAGATTTCAACTGAAATCACTGTACTCCAGTTTCTTTCAATATTTTGTATACCAGACATTTTTTTAAAACAAATCAATCTTTGTATTTCTTTGTAGACCCTTCAAATAGTACCAAATAGTGTTTATACGGAGAAAAGTATATGGGACTGATTACCATTCGCTCCAGTTTTCATCACGACTTTGGAATAGGAATTGTGTGACGACTCGCGATTAGTGATTATTACAATGTTAACCTATCGTTTCCATGGTAGCGTAAACAGTTTACCGCACTCACACCGATTTTGAATGTTAGTTATTACAATTTTAAAATATCTGTCACCAAATTACTATTCTTCATAGTAATCTTCACCGCATTTTTTTCTCCGTGTACCTCACTCTCTCAAAGCAGCCATTTGAGCGAGACACAGGTCCGGGGCGCTATTCAGGGAGCCTGCTGAATACTGAAATCCGATTCAAGAAGTACATACCTACGTGGAAACTGCCAGGAGCCAACGAATGGTAGAGATTCATTTGCTGGACTCTGGCCATGGAAAAGAGGGGAAAGGATTCCGATTGAGGTCAATTTTTCTCAATCGAAAGTGTCAATCTGGGATACGCTTTCGGAGGAACTTCAAAAATTTGTGATCGTACTCCTTTTTTCCATTCTCCGAGATTCTAGCAAAAAATCGACCGTTACTACCACTACACTACTACCGTTCCTTAATTTGTGCCCTTTGTTTGAGAAATATCAAACAACACTGCATCTTGAGAATTGCTGAGTTCATGCCGTTATTAAATTCAACTTACGGCGTTGCACACGGAAAAAAATTTTATAGGCCAATTTCAAACCACGCCAAGTACATACAACATGTGCCTTGAAACATGAGAAAAAAAAAGATACGAAATGAATATGAGCCACCAAGTATATTCAGTTCCCACGTGATAGTCATTACATTGTGAAAATAGGCGGTGTTAGCAAAAATTCACAGCACATAGTGTTGTTCTAACACCACATGGTGTTATTCTCACACCATCAAGTTTCATTCTAACACCGTTGGGTGTTATCTTGACACTGATTTCGGGGTGGACTTCTATACAATCCGCGTGGTATTGATTAGGTGCGAATTCTGACACCGTTTCAACACCGCTTTTTTACAATGTATTTTTGGTATAGTGTAACTCCAGGTGTCTAACGGGAATTCAGAGTACTCTATGATTCTTTAAAAACATTCTTCTTTGAAACTCCTGTCACAAAAAACCAGCTGAAATCCCAGGTGAAAATTCATTTGGAATAACATCTGGAACAGTGATGCCAGCATTTGGTCGACCGAGTCGATTTACCCTCTCCATCTGACCATTTCTCGTCCCCACCATTCCAGCCGGGAGTACGCACACATTGAAACCCGTATTCATGTGATTCGGAACCGGTCGGTTCACTTCGAGTCAGCTCGGACAATCGAGAGAGAACCAACTATCCGTCGGTCTTTGTCTTCTCAATATGTTTTACGATCGGCTAACTCCGTGCAAGATCGGAAAAAATTTAAAGCCCACGCGGTCGACTTACCGAAAAGTTTCACCGCTTTTTCTTTTCCAAGCGACAATTTTATTGTAATACTCCTTAGAATCCATTGCTCTCCGTGGGGAGATCCAGAATCGATCGGTCTATATTCCACGGAGACAAAGTTTGGAAATTTTTTTATCAATTCGTCAAAGGGTTTGATGGAATCCGCAAGTATACTTTTTCAAAAACGTTCCTCCGAAGTGATTTGATTTTTCATCTCATTAGATTTCGAATCGATCGGTCTTTATTCGATGGACACAAATTTTTGAAATTTTTTCATCAATTCGTCACAGGAATTGATGGAATTTGCAAGTACACTTCTTCAAAAACGTTCCTCTGAAGTGCTATTAATTCCTCATTTCAGAAGATTCTGCATCGATCGGTCTACACAGTAAAAAGGAATTCCGTCATTGTGTCAAAAAGAAGTACGTGTCAAAATTCAAGTGTTGAATATTTAACACTTTTGTGTGTTCATTTAACACACTGATCAAATGCTGTTCGATCGATTCATTTTCAACACATTAAAATGTTATTCGAGTTCAAATTAACACTTTGTGAGTGTCACTCTGGAATCAACACACGTTGAGTGTGAAGAAAAATGGTTAACATTCGCTTGTGTGTTGAATTTGACGAACAATTTTTTACTGTGTATATCTCATGGACACGAATATTTGGGAAATTTCCAATCGACTCGGACCTGTACTTGGTCGAATCCGCAAGTGCATTCCGAAAGATCAGGATTATTGATAACATGACGATGTAATGACATAAAAAATAATAATCGGATGTGAAATTTAATTATTCACCAGAGAGATGACAAAAAAAAATGAAATGTCTCCAACACAGAATCGAACCCGACCGTTCTTCCGCAAGAAACATGTCTTTTGCCGCTAGGCTATGGGGTCTTGTAATACTTCGATCCACATATTACGTCTATGAAGTAATGCAGCGAAGGAAAGAGACTGATAATGCGTGAAATGATGAAATATCTATTTGAATGCTCAAATCTAATTATTCAGTCCATTGAAAATAATTTGCACTCAATCAATTGAATATTCAGTCTTATTATTTTGATGTTGATCAACATCTGATAATCGATGTTGATTTGATTATCCTCATTACTGGAATATCATAGTGATCTCTGAAAATTAATTTATCAGGGAAAATTATGGAATTCACCGCAGGACATTTATCATAGATCCCCAAACTATCTTAGAATTTTTCAACCATCGATTGATTGACAATTCTAATGAAATTCATTGAAAAATCATCAAGATTTAAAATAATGATTAGAAATACGCAACTATTAGAAAATTTTTATACAATACATATAGGAGTTCTTGAAAGCTTCATAATCAGTCATCAAAATAACCAATAATCTTATAAAATTTATGAAAAATAAATAATAATTGAAAAATTATTTACTCATATTCGATTTTAATTCAATTAAATGATGCTATGCATCAAATTTATATTTCATCGTGATAATTTAATAATCAGTATTGAACTGGCTCTTGATTTGAAAAAAAAACGAAAAAAATATCGAAGGGCCCCGGCCGAGAATTGCCCGGGGTGCCGGGTAAGTCAGTTCGATACTGATTACAATAAAATTGTCGCTTGGAAAAGAAAAAGCGGTGAAACTTTTCGGTAAGTCGACCGCGTGGGCTTTAAATTTTTTCCGATCTTGCACGGAGTTAGCCGATCGTAAAACATATTGAGAAGACAAAGACCGACGGATAGTTGGTTCTCTCTCGATTGTCCGAGCTGACTCGAAGTGAACCGATCGGTTCCGAATCACATGAATACGGGTTTCAATGTGTGCGTACTCCCGGCTGGAATGGTGGGGACGAGAAATGGTCAGATGGAGAGGGTAAATCGACTCGGTCGACCAAATGCTGGCATCACTGATCTGGAATCCCAGCTGAGAAATTGACCTTGGTTTTGAGATGGGATTTTTCAGTGGGATCCTATTTGGGAACCCAGATGGAATTCCAAGTGAACTTGTGAGTGTAAATTCCAGTTCAATTCCCATCTGAATATTCAAATAGAATCCCAGGTGAGCATCTAGGTTGAATTCCCATCTGGGTATCCAGGTGGTCGTAGATGAAGTTGAAGTTGATTCCAAAATCAAATTTCAGGTGAATCCCAAGTGGGCATCCCGGTTGAATTTCCATCTGAGTATCCAGGTGGAATCATAGATTAGAATTGAAGTCGATTCCACAATCAAATTCAAGGTCCCAAGTGGGAATTTAAATTTGATCCTCAATTTGGTATCTAAGTGGGATTGTACACCTGAATCAGACTCATAATAGATGAATGAATGTTCGGATGAATTTCAGGTACCAAAAGGACACAGAGTATCCCAAATGTGATATGGATATGGTGAAATGCGTGAATATTATTTTATATCCAAAATGTGTTCAAATAGGACTGTTCACGATCAGTTGAGGAATACTTGATGCAAGGCCGTTCTTGATATTATGTGGCACGTGCAGCCCTATGTAAAAAAATGAGTTATAATCATGTCTAAACAAGACATAATCTATGTGTGGAACAACCTTCCAGGACCGAGTTCATCTGGTAAGAGAGATCACCCCTATTGCTTTAAGAGCATTGACGATCTCAATAACTCTGTCGACACTGCAACAAAATCTGTTTCACCAGAAACATTGAAAGGTATTGGTCCACAATTTTCTGTTCATATAACAATATCACAAAACTTATGAATATATGTTACCTTCCTCAGCAACTTCTTACTGGAAGACGATATTCTATGATGTGGATGGGAAAAAAGCCAATGGTTTTTTTAAATTGAATAAACCACCTTGGAGATGGTGGCTTTCCAGAGTTATAATACGACATGAACTCAACAACAGCTCAACCTTTGAGTATGTGAACAAAATCTCTCGTTCGAATATGAAGAAGTATCCGCAGAAAAAGTACTCCATGGAAAAGTTCATGGAAAATTATAGGAAAAATCGAGGGTTTCCAACAGTCGTTTAGTTCATTCACTGTTCCTCTTTTCTTTTGAATAGTTGACCAATCAAAAGTATCGGCCAATAGTGGATACACTATTAGAAACTATAGGTCAATTGTGTATTACCAATCCTAACATGCACATTGAAAACTATTGAGGACTATTGATAAACTCAATCGCTTTTAATAGGTGTTTGGAATTAGTGATACAATATGGATCTAGTTTTCAATTCCAAACTATTGAAAATTATACGTCAATATAAAATGAACCATTAGAAAGGACAGGGAACAGTGAATTCCCAATTCAAAACACTTATTAGCAACTATTAATTTTGAATAGTTTTTCTAGTTTTTTTTAATGGTTTTCTATAATTTTTTATAGATATTTCTTCACTAAGGACAACTTATTGTTGAATATTATACTTTTCAGAATCCCCACTGATAGATTGAAGCAACTTTCCCAAGAAATGAAAATTTTATTTCCAACTGAAGATTCGGAATCATGGTACACTATTGCGTCTAACGGAAACCATGATGGAATTCTTTCCAATCGTTCAGGGCAAGAACGAAAACAACTCATCGTCAGTGGTGTTATAACTTTTGAGGACCCAAACGATACTGGTAATGTGTTAGGTAAAATCCTACGGTTCACTCAATTTCAAAGCGCTTATAATGCAATTTTTATAACAATATAGAATCTGAGGGTCATGAATTGGAATTCTTCCGACATAATGAAGATGATTTTGATCGTTATAAACAAGTGTGGGTCGAAAGTTTTATCAATTCGTCAACGACTTACCAGCAAATGGACAATTTCCGAAAAATTATAATATTTTGCTGGTCTTCGATTGCCAAATGGATATCAACTGGTACGATTTTTTTATGTTTGAACATTATTGAAGAAAAGATTTCTTTCTGAAAAAAAAGGGAAATTTTCACTCTTGAACATTATTTCAGCTGGAATGCGACTTTGAGGTTCTTTTTCCCGATCACGGTACTACTTCACGGCCACAAGTTGCCAAAAAAATTATCATTTACGCTCAAACAAGAGGGGTGAGAGGATTCTCTTCAAAATATAAAGATTATATGAATAATCCAGGTACGCTGCTTTACAGATATTCAGTAAGAACATTAGGAGCACGCAAGAAATTATTATAATTTCAAGAACTAGCGGTTAATGACAAAATGAAAGCTCAATTACATTTTCAAATCAGCTCACTAAATATTTTTCAAGATTTCGGTTGGATGAATTGTTCAGTGAATACTACAACAAACTTATTGATTTTATAATTCGTCATAATAAAAGCGATTGGGCACAATATTGGTTGATTTAAAAATTATCCTTTCAAAATTTTTGAAATTTCCTGTAACTTTGTAAAAAATATTTCAGAATAACTAAACAAACATGTCCACAATTGATTCATAAAAAAAAAATTGTTTGAATTCTTCTGAATAACAAATGATCATCGAAAGACGAGGATTTTCTCATTTTTATTATGTTAACATCAAAAAATTTTCATGATCACAACTGCCTGAAATTTGTTATTACAGTAGACTCTCGCGAATGGGTCGCTCCTTCTCTTTCTTCAATGCAAAGCGAAAACTGTTCGAGTGAGAAAGAGGGTGAGCGGCCCATTTCCGAGAGTGTACTGTATCAAAATAGTATTATTTACGATCTTCCGAACTTTCAGATTCTCACTGGCTTGAAACAACATCTGTTGATACGAAATGAGAGAATGACGAATGAATGATGGAGAAAGGGAAATAAGCATGTCAATATGTATTGACTATATAATTTCTTAATTTTTAGACCTGACTGAGGTTTTGGCTTTGTTGTCTTTACCGCTTCTAATGGTACCTGCTGCTACCCATGTAAAATTTGATAATAAGAATTGGAAACCTGAACTTGGGGAAGCTCAAAATGCTTTTTTGAAACATCTGGAGTCAAAAAACCGTTTTGTGGTATATTGTGTTATTGAAATTACATTCTATGTAATAAAAACTTAGAAACAATAGTATTTTCTACCTCAGATTAATTGCACAGATAGCATAGTTGAGATTCTTACTGTGAAATATCGATGAAGAGCTATGGTATCAACTTATATAATTAGATTCCCTTTGGTTGATAATTCAGGACTCGCAGACATTGGAGGAGTTTGTAAGAAATCAATCAATATTTTACACAAATCGGAACTTGACTTGTCGACCTTTTGTAATTATCGAAGGCCCAATCGATTCGCGGACAAGATGCTGTGTACGAGTTCATAACACAAATTACGAGGTCAGATCATCATCCAGAGGCATTGACATTTGCTTTAAAATTCATAAAGCGCTTGGGTGCAAATATTCTTACGATAGCAAAAACGCTTGGCTATTCATTGAGAAATTTATTTATGGCATTCGAGGTGATCCAGCATGAACTGCAGTGATAACTTTCCATTCGAATATTTTATGCATGGATGTATCATTAACACATCAACCTCATCAAAATCGCAAACGTACAAATTCTAAGCCAAGATCTTCGAAAAAAGTAAGAAAAATTGCCCCTAGCAACTTATGCACGATTCAGCACAACCATCAACGTTCAACAACACCAGCACTCACAGATATCCAACAAAATCTGCATCCACTTCAAGCGACATCAGCACTATAAACTATCCCACCAAATCAGCACCAACGTCCAGTGACACCAGCGCCTAAAAGTATTCAACAAAACCAGTAATGCCAAACATTCAGCCACACCAGCACTACCAGTAATCTTTGAGTCTGAAACTTTGCTGCACCTAAGATCAAATTCGAATTCAAGTCGTTCATAGTCCATTTTTCCTTCAGTTATACTTCAACATATTGGAGGATAAGTTTTATTTTTCTTTGTTGGGACAAATCCTAATTGCCATGAATCACAAGGAATCATTTATGATTGATACTGCTACTTTGCTACACAAAATATAAAATGATACTTCTATGCCTCAAAATTAATTTCAAATAATTATTGTTATGTTGATCAATTTTACTAAAAATAATTATTCAACTCTGTTGAAAGCTGAATTTGTGTCGATATATAAAGAACAAATCAACGGATTAGTTCATTCAAAAAATATTTATGATGTGCTAGATTTAAATTCAGATCCCCTTGAAGCTTTATCAACTCAACATAAGCGGATAAAAGTTTATACAAAATTGAGATTACATTTTGATCCCATTGAATATGAAATTGGGAAAAATTTAGATTATTCAACAACTGATGAGGGAGTTGTCGTCAACTCAACACCAGTGACCGGTCAGTGGATTCCGCTCAAACAAACGTTGATTGCAGTTCTTAGCAACGATGAATTTCTTCAACAAATAAAATACTACATTCAACAGATAAAAGATGACAATGAATATTTGATTAATATAATGCAAGGTGATCATTGGCAGGAAAGAGTTAAAAATCACAACGAAATTACCATTACTGATTCATCATGATGATATGACTCTTGGGAATGCTCTGTGCTCTCACTCAAAAGACAATAAAGTCGGGGTTCTTTATACATCAATTCCTTGCATCCCCGTTCAATATGCCTCTCGTGTTGATCATATTTATCCTGTTCTGTTATTCAAAGGAGAAGACCGAAAGAAATTCGGTAATGCAGCTACTTTTGAACCTGCGTTAGAAGAATTAAATGAACTGGCGATCCAAGGAATCGAAATAAATTCCGAAAAAATTTTTTTCGAAGTTGTTCTCATTACAGGAGGCAATTTAGGTCTCAACAGCATGTTTGATTTTATTGAAAGTTCCACTGGAAATCATCCTTGTCGAATTTGCAAAATTGATCGTGACGCTTTGAGAATTTTTATTACCGAAGATGAATCATTGTTGAGATCCCCAGCCGATTACTGCGTTGATGTGACTCGCGCCGAGCCATCAGCAACCGGTATTTTGGAAATTTGCATTTTCAATGAAATTGAACATTTTGATGTTTGTGAAAATATTGTCGTTGACCTAATGCATGACCTTTTGGAAGGAGTGTGCATTTATACCATGGAAGCGGTCATAACAAAATTAATTGATGGCAACATTTTAACATTGCAGGGATTGAATAGAAGGATTTGAGAATTCCCATTTCGACAAATAAATGAAACTAATATATCACCAGAAATAAATGCAATCGATAATATCAAAATGAGTGCAGCTGAAATGCTGTGTTTTTGTAGGTATTTTGGATTAATTGTCGGAGATTTGGTCCCTCGTGATACGAAAATTTGGCGTTTATATTTGGTACTCAGAAAAATATTAGAAATAACTACTGCTCCGAGAATACTAAAAGGACATATTTACCAATTGAAAGTGTTGATCGAAGAACAAAATTACATGTATCTTAATCTGATTGGGCCGCTTAAACCGAAAATGCATTTTTTATGTCATTACCCACGTGTAATGTTCAAATTTGGGCCAGCTGTTTCATTCTGGAGTATGAGATTCGAATCAAAGCACCGAACACTTAAAAATATTTCCAATCGTTGAGCTGGATCAATTAATATTTGTAAGACCTCAGCGAATGAAGTTCTTTTGCAAATCTCACATCACTCGCGTAATATTTTATCACCTGATATAGTATTCGATAAAATAATGACGAAAGCTCTGCGAGGCAAATTGTTGTCGTTGATTCCAAATACTTACACAATAAGAGGTCTAGAATTATTTTCTTCAGTTACTGTTAGAGGTATTTTTTACAAAACTGGTACTGCTGTTTGTATGGGATTTACTGATTCTGTGCCGAAATTTGGGATAATCAGGGCAACGTTTTCTTTTAACAGAGCTCCAATGCTGCTTATTGAAACACTAACTACTGAATTTTTCGATGATCACGTGCAAGCTTCTAAAATTCCTTCTAGTTCTTATCGTAGATACGTAGTTATAGTTAGTATAGTTAGTTAGTGTAGTTAGATAAGTATTGAATGTCTTCCTAGTTCATTTCCTTGCTGTGTCATTGAATGTAATGATGAGAATGACACAAAATACATTGTTTCTCATCATTTGATATGAAAGGTTAGTCATAAGTATACTAAAAAGAGGTTTACATTCTGTTTTATCTATTTATTACACACTCAAAATGAAATACAGAGTGAGTAATTATACAAATTTTATGTTTTGTTATGAAAACTTAGTTTTCAGTGTATCCAAAAGTCGTTTATCATTTGTATTCAAATGTGTACTATAGAAAATATTCATATAAACTCGTTTCACGTGGACATCCGTCTTGCTCCCCACATTGATATTATTTCCGGGGTAAAACTTTTGTCGAATAACAAGGACAAAAACTATTTTGAAATATAGTTTCCAATTTGGTATTAATTTGGGATCTCTTTATAGATAATTAGTTATAAGTGGGCATCTTTCCTAGGGTACTACTGTTGTCAAAGACAAGAATACGAAGTTTTTGAATGTAGTATAAAATTTTGTTTCTTACTTTTTGTAATGTTTCCTTCAATAATAAAGGAAACAACAATTGGAAAAGAATAAAAAGTTCTGTTGGAATCATATTTTTCATATTATATAAAT
The DNA here is from genome assembly GCA_018340375.1 of Gonatopus flavifemur. NCBI lineage: Eukaryota > Metazoa > Arthropoda > Insecta > Hymenoptera > Dryinidae > Gonatopus > Gonatopus flavifemur. The sequence goes on from JAFFJZ010000033.1 coordinate 161,088, forward strand.
ATCCGCTTATAACTGCTTATAACAGCCAAGAACATTTCATATTATATGAACATTCCGTTATGAAACTTCAGAGCAGAATTAAAGAATTCTTCTGGATTCCAAAGAGATTGCCGGTAGCAGCTTGCAGCTCAATTCATTTCCTCATTGAGACCCAGATAACACAACAGTTCACTTATCGATCAAAATGAGTTCTCCAATTCAATACTGAAAGAACTATGCTTTCGAAATCCTTCAGACTCCTCTGAGAGCACAATGAATTCTCAAATAATCCATCACCAATTCTACAATGTGCTCATGGGAAATTCCGTGAAAATTCTAAAACTGTACTCAGATAATACTTGGAGATTATCTATTTCTATGAGAAAAATGAAACTCATTTAACAGTTCAAAAGGAGTTCCACTAGATCAAAAAAACAGCGTTTCAAGAACTCTATTATGCAGACATTAAAGAGTTCTGAAAAACATATAAAAGAACGCTTTCCGATTACATCTGCACTCCTGAGGAGTTTTTTCAACAAATGCCGAGTTCTTCAGGAACCTTTTTAGAATTTCTTGTGTTATCTGGGAAGAATAGATTAACTCTCTAGCTGAGTTCATTCTACGTGTTGCAGGTTGCCCTAACCTGCTTCAATTCTTTTTTATTCTCTATTTCCAGTTGTATAAAATGATTGATTGATTTGGTGAGAATAGAGGCAATTCAGGGCACGTTAGAACGAACGAACCTTTTGTGTCATGTATTTTTTGAAACAGTCACATCTCATAAAAACTGACTGTAGAAGAACAAAATCCAAATTTTTCATCGGGGATTCGGAATCAGCGACCTCAAAAATTTCCGAAAAATTCAATTCAAATGCCCTTGATTCCAAGCACAATCTATCTCAAATTTCTTCCAGTGTAGTGCGGGAGTAAAACTACGTATTCCTAACCTTTCCTAGCCAATGATGAGTGCGCGTGCGCAGCCGAATGTGCTCGCGCAGTACGTTTCCATTACTCCCTTGGGAGCAGTGTTGTGATATTGGTCGAGCTGGGAAATCGCAGCTTGGTCACGTGACTTATACTACGTCACGAGTACTACGTCACGCAATCAGGGCCGGCGTCAGGGCAGGGCGATCAGGGCGGCTGCCCGGGGTGGCAAACTTAAGGGGGCGGCAGAGTCTAAGACAGATTTTTTATTCTGATCTCAAATTGATCTCACACACACTAGCACAAGCCATTTCCACTAGGTCGATCATTATTCATTTGATAGGACATACATTACGACATGATCGTTTATTGGAAACAATATTGGAAAGGGAAATGAATGGTAAAACTTGTAAAGGTAGACCTAGAGTAAGTTATATGAAACAAATTATACAAGACAAGAGCTGTCGTAGATATGTAGAAATTAAATATTTGGCGGGTAATAGACAGGATTGGAGGATTTCATCAAACCAGTTATGAGACTGATTACTTCATGATGATGATGATTATTAATAGGGAGAAGCAAGGAAAGTTCAACCATTTTACAGGGATGGGCACTTTTGTACTCCCGAAATACTTTTACTAGGAGTACTTTTTTTTGACCTCATATGAAGGCATAAAGACATTTTACACAATAAAAACAGTACTCCCAGTGAAAGTATTCCGGGAGTACAAAAGTGCCCATCCCTGCCCTTTTATTAGTTCAATTAGGGTGTTTGAATCTGGAATTTTGTCGTTTGTTTTATTGGTTCTTCTTTTCAAACAAACTACGTAATTGACCCATTCCGTTAAACTTCCATAACCGCTGGACACCCTGGCTCAATAAAACGTGATTTGGAATAAAATAGAAGAAAATATTTTTCTATTGAAGATTCTTTCCATAATACAAATCACAAGGGGGCATTTGCATGATTATTTTTGCTTGGATCTTCATTTTAGACAATTCTCATTAACGTGTATGTTATATCATCGTTCAGTTCAAGTGAGGCCTATAGTTAGGATTTCAGTAGAAAAATTTCAAAATTCCATCAATGTTTTTTCAACTTATTACAGTTTGAGCTCCAAAGCAGGAAACATTTAATCACTTAGTTTGCGAGATATTTTGAGTTGCATTCAACATGATATCTCACACAACACTTCAGTTGAGAAAGGGTTCATAATGAATCAATTTGAAACTATGAGAATTGAAAATAAATGCATTAAAAACTCTTGCTGAACTGTGGTATTGTATGGTTTATGTTTTACTATGATATATTTCAAATATAACTATAAATATGTCAGTAACTAAACAGTGAAATGTTTTCTGCTTTGAGCCTCAGAATAGAAATATTTAGTAGAGCAATTTACGAACTTCTAACCTTCAAACAGTAATATCGGTCTCACATACCCTGATAACAAAATCCAAAAGGAAACCATAGGAAACGATTGATTTTTCAAAATATTGTATCGTTTTTTATCATGCCTATCGTAGTTGATTTTGGGACCGATAGGAATGCTATCGTTTTTGATGCGAATCTATCATACTTGGGTTAAATCGTTAGAAAACGATACGAAGTTTTTCGTTTCATATCGTATTTTATGATCATACCCGTGACTTATATGACATTGACGATATGAAATTTATAGTATCTTATGTGATGTTTACAAAGCCGTTGTCTATGGCATGTAATGTAAAACTTACGATGGACATTCAATCGTTGTCGATCACAAATTTATGCAATCGTGATGCATGTGGAATGAACGATAGACAGTCCATCTTAGTTTATGTGATATTTCACATATCTGTTTGCTATCACAAGTAATGTGAAACTCACGATAGGCATTCAATCGTTGCCAATCACAAATTTATGCAATCCTGGTGCATGTGGAATGAATGATAGATAGTCTATCGTAGTCTATGTGATATTTCACATACCTGTTTTCTATCACAAGTAATGTGAAACTTATGATGGACGTTTAATCATTGCGAATCACAAATTTATGCAATCGTAATGCATGTGGGATGAACGATAGACAGTTCATCTTAGTTTATGTGATATTTCACATACCTGTTTTCTATCACAAATCATGTGAAGCTTACGATGGACGTTTAATCGTTGCCAATCACAAATTTATGCAATCGTGATGCATGTGAAATGAACGATAGACAGTCTATCGTAGTTCATGTGATATTTCAAATATCTGTTTCCTATCACAAGTAATGTGAAACGTACGATAGGCATTCAATCGTTGTCAATCACAAACTTGAGCAGTCGTGGTGCATGTGGAATGAATGATAGATAGTGTATCGTAGTCTATGTGATATTTCACATACCTGTTTTCTATCACAAGTAATGTGGAACTCATGATGGACGTTTAATCATTGCCAATCACAAATTTATGCAATCGTGATGCATGTGGAATGAACGATAGACAGTTCATCTTAGTTTTTGTGATATTTCACATACCTGTTTTCTATCACAAATCATGTGAATTACTATGAACTATAGTTGATATTGGCACGATAGATAGTTATAAGGGACAGATTGTCAAAAATTACTTAGATATAACTTCATTGAACTATGCATGTAGTTATAAATAATTATATATGAACAAATTATTAGGTCCATTTGCAAGAATCAGAATCAATTGAATATTTATATCGTTGCATGTGAGGTATGGTAGTGAACGAAATTCCCTATGCTTGTAATTTGAGAGATGATCTTTCTAACGGTAAGAATCTTGAACTCCATTTATAACTACCCAAACAGACACGAAGATATCTTTTAGAATTTATGTTGCATAAGACATCTTTTCGAATACGAAAAGATATCTTTTAGAAAATTCTTCAAGACTTCTTGTACTTTTGGAAGATATCTTTTCGTATTCGAAAAGATGTCTTATGCAACATGAATAGATTTCTAAAAGATGTCTCGGAGACTTCTCTAAGATGTCTCTAAGAAGAAATTGAGGAATCTAAAAGAGTTCTTCGAGATTTCTTAAAGATGTCTTGAAAAATTCATTAAAATGTCTTGGAAGAAGCTTGAATTTATTCACACAAAAAAATTCTAACCTCTTCTTTTTCCCTCTCCCCCTCACCCCATATTCATCTTTGTCGCTCTCGCACTCTCATGAAGTTGACTTTATCTCAATCCTTGAGGTTGCGGGAATCGAACCCGCGCATCATACGATGTACGAACGCTTCAGTGACCTGAGCTATAGAGACAGTTTGGTTTTGATACTTATGGATGTCAATATAACACAGTGAAATCGCGTTAGTGGTGTACATTTTCAGAGTAAAAGTGAACTTCTGAAGAAACTGTTGTTATATGGATGCCACAGAATCTGTGGATGCCACAGAATCTGTGGATACCACAGATTCTCCCTAAATTATTTCTATCCCAACGTTTTTGAAGGATAACTTATCAATGAGTATGAATGAGAATTTTTTTGGATTTACTTGAAGGCTGTACATAAAATTGAGCGTAAAAAGTTCAGTACTTTGTGAAACATTTGCGTCTTCAAGATTCGTTAATTCCAGCGTGGGTATTAAAAGGTTACAAAATCGTAATCTTTGCAGAATTTAAAATCTCTTGGCATGTATATAGATTTTTCAAGCTTCAGATTTGTGAACAAATTCATTACATCTGTGATTCGATTATAATAAAAGGCACATTCCAAGGATTATTCATGTCAATTCATATGAACAGGTATTCATAACCTAAACCTGCTGACAATCTATCCTTCCAAACATATCTCGTTAAAGTCTTCCAAGAACATATCTTTCAAACGCTTCTAAAAGATATCTTTAAGATATCTTGAATGGTCGTCTTGTAGATGTCTTGAATCAAGACATCTTTTAGGAATCTTTTACAAGATGTCTTTCCAACACTTCTGGAAGAACTCTTCTAGAACGTTCTTGGAGATCTCTCAGTGGAATATTCTTTTAGATATCTTCAAGAACTACGTGCTGTGTCGGTACATGTATCATTCAATGAAGTTATGCACAAATATTTTTTGGAATCAAATCACAGTCAAGTATCCATCATACCAATTGTCAGAAAGAATGTACTATCACGACGACTTTTGTGAACCTCTGATGATTTTTCAGGTGATCAAGTGGAATGAAGTGATGTCATTCCTTCGATTCACAATCTGTATGAAGTGAAATGACCAGCCACTTGGTTGAAATAAATTCTTTGCGAATAAGAAGTAGGTATCCACAACACTTGAGTCGATAAAGAAATTGACTTACATATTGGGAGCGCAGTGAGTTTTCTTTACTCTGACTACCATGAACCATTGGCACGATAGATACTCATAAGAGATATTGATTGTCAAAAATTACTTGAAAATAACTTAATTGAACTATACATGTATTTATACATAATTAGATATGAACAAATTATTCAGTCAATTTGTAAGAATGCAAATCAATTCAATATTTCTCATGTCGCATGTAATTTATGGTAATGAAGGGAATTCCCTGTGCTTGTAATTTGACAGATGATTTTTCATTGCTAAAACCCTTAGGATCCATTCATAACCACATATATGTATTGTTCAATAAAGTGATGTAGAAATACTCTTTAGGAGCAAATCACAGTTAAGTATCTATCATGCCAGTAGTTCATTCTGATCAGAGTAAGAAAACTCACTGCGCTTCCGAAATATGTGTAAGATAATATCTTTAACGATTCAAGTCATACTTATTCGTAGACAATTTATTCCAACAAACTTACAGTTCATTTTTTATTATGCACATTGTTTGAGTGAGGAAGTCATTTCACGTCACTTATCAGAAAACCCTCCACTTCACTTTAAGTGATTAGGGTAACTTAATCAGAAGCTCACATATATAAGTGAGCAAAATGATAATGAATGCCAATGACACACGAACTTCACTTTGAAGCATTACAAAAAACCGTGACTGCTCTTTTCTTCGATTGATCTAAATGAAATAGATCTATGGGACTCTTACATACCATAAACATGATTTCACAACAGTTTCCTTCGGGATTTGATTTTGATGAAAAACAGGGACACTTGAAGAATCATGATGATACATTCATAACTTGTAATATTTTCTAGTTCACTTCTTACACATAACATAATGTGAATAATTTTTTAGTGGAAAGCGCAAAATAATCAATTCAAACCAAAATATAATCTTATCACAGAAATCACAATTATTTATCACTGTCATGAAGAATTTTATGTTTTATTAGATACAAAACAAAAACAAATTCCAAAAGTAGGGTTATGTCTTTATGTTATGTTTATTGAAATCACTTTTCTAAGCTCTGTCAATTTTATCACCTATATTTTACGGGGATACGATGAAAACCACGAAAAGATATGATTGAAATGGTATCCGAAATATTACATAAGAAACGATAGCCATACATCTCGGAGATGGAGAAAGGAATTGATAGAGTCCGTATATGAAATTGAAGATGAAAAACGATAGTAATGAGATAAAAAAATGACGAAAGGATGACATAGAATCTCTATCGGGAACACAGGATAAAATCTCATACAACTACGATTCAAAGTCCATATTCAAAACGGTAGAAAACTTTTCTATCGTTTTCTATCGGGTTTTGTCATCAGGGTACTGTTAGACCGGGGTTTACGGTTGACGTGATTTTGAGAGGTGTTACCGTTTGAGGGTCAAAACAGAACGTTTTTAGAACTTCTTATGAATTGATTAGTTCAAAAGAATTTTGAGACAATTCCATTCGAGTTTTCGAAAAAAAAATGCTTTGGGTGGCTGGGAATTTGATTGTCTTCATCCTTATTATTTCCAATGAGCACCAACTGAAAATTACACGAAGTGTCGAAATTCAATTTCACAAGAATTATAATCATTATTTCAAAGCGATCATCCGCCACATGAGGGGAAAGTTAACGAGTGAATTCCAAATTTTGATATTCTTAAGAAAACTACGAGCCTTTTTTTATATCACTATTAGTTTCGTTCTGTCTATTTTTTCGTTGGTATTCAAATTGTACTTCGTCAAAAAACTCGTGACTCCCCTGGTGAAAGGGAAGCGTGTCATCAAGAGTAACAGGAGCATAAGCATGTTTCAGATTACTTTCCTAATACTTCTCATATGCTTCCTATCCACTCTTGGATTACAACTTCCGCTTCAAAATCCAACTTTGGATTTACGCTTCCGTGCGTAAAGCCCGGTTTCTATGAAATTGGGGTTTCTTCGGATACGCTTCACACACTTCAAATATACGTTCGAACCACTCTTAATGTTCCACTTGACGCTCGGTATACGCTCAAATCCACGTTCCAAATACTTTCCAACTACGCACATAGGGGTATTTCGCTGATTTAGCTGGCCAAAAGTCACTTTTGTCAAACATCTTTTAGGGTGAAAGTAACAACATATGCTATTGGCCCGATGGTTGCTACACATCAAAAGAACCCTCCCCCAGCCCCCCTGTATCGCTCACACATGTAAAAATTGGTCAAAACTTGACTATCGTTCATCGCGTATACGTCTCTTATCGTTACCAAGTGTGATCCTCAAGTTTGACATCAAATACTTCCTTCAAATTGTTCCTCTACACAAAACCCGGAATCCATCATCGCAAAAAAACCTGTGACTCGCCCTTTAGTGTACTACCAAAACGTACGTGGCCTTCGTACCAAACTCAATGCACTTCGTTGTGCTGCGGCGGCTTCTGTCGATCATTACGACATTATCATCTTCTCTGAAACCTGGTTGACTGATGGAATTTCATCCTCTGAAATCGGCTTGGATGGTTATACTATATATAGGAAGGACAGATCTTCACTCACTAGTCATTGTGAGAGAAGGGGTGGAGTTTTGATAGCGGTGAAGAGTGTCATTCCTAGTTTTGAGCTGTTGTCTGTACATACAAACGTTGAGCATCTGTTCATTGAGGCAAGATTGGGAATCTCGGATGTGATTTTTGGAGCCGTCTATATCCCGCCATCATCACCTGCGCATCTCTACGAAGATCACTGTAAGAGTGTGGAAGTTATTCTGAGTGCCCATCAGGATCTTTCGTTTTACCTTTACGGTGACTATAATTTACCGCATGCTTCCTGGCGTATGTCTTGCGCTGAATTATCGTGTGACTTACGTCCTGGAGCATCTTGTGATGAAGTGCATTCAGTTCAGTTTATTTGTGAATATTTTAATTTTTCTAATTTATTCTTAAAAAGTGATATTTGTAATGCTTTCGGGGTCATGCTTGACCTGCTGTTCACAAATGATATTTCTCTAGTTACGAGGTTATCTACTGAATCTCTTCTAGCTTGTGATATTCATCATCCTCCTATTGTTTCTACGCTGAGTATGGATGTAGTTAAGTTTCTTCCTAGTAACAGTGTTTCTCGTTATAATTTCCGTTTAGGTGATTATACTGCTATTTGTAATTATTTTAATCAAATTCCTTGGGACTCACTACTTGAAGGTTTGTCTGTTGATGATGCGACTGAGTGCCTATATGAACATATGTACCATGCTATTGATTTGTATGTTCCTAAGTGTTATTATCGCGGATCTAATTATCCTAGGTGGTTTTCACCCCAGTTGATTGATCTAATACGAGCAAAGAAAGTGGCGCATCGTACGTATAAAATCTCTAATTTGTTGCAAGATTACATTATTTTCTCCGATTTGCGTTCTCAATGTAAAAATCTAGTATATAAATGTTACAATGACTACGTTAGGTCAACTGAATTGCAGATCGCTGATAATGTAAAAGGCTTTTGGAACTTTGTCAACTCACACCGATCCGATAATGCTATTCCTAACAACATATTTCTAGATGGCGTTTCAGTTAGTTCTGGGCGTGAAATTTCAGATCTGTTTGCTACTCACTTTGAATCTGTTTATGTTTTTCCCAACGATCTGTTGCCTGATTTCGTATCTAATTTTCAATTGGATATTTCCGATCTTCATATTAACATTGGGGAAATATTTCTTGGGATCAATTCTCTAAGCATCAATAAAGGACCTGGGGATGACGGTATTCCTCCTCTATTCCTAAAATCTTGCAGCTACATATTATCACGACCCTTATGGCTAATCTTCAATGCTTCCTTATCTTCAGGTCATTTTCCATCTCGCTGGAAAAATAGTCTGATTATACCGATTTTCAAGGCTGGCAGCAGATTTGATGTGAGAAACTATAGACCAATATCAATTATAAGCGTGATTCCAAAATTATTTGAATCTTTAGTAACTGATAAATTATCTCCTCTATGTTCTAGCATCATCTCTGACATGCAACATGGCTTTGTGCCTGGTCGCTCAACAGGCACCAATTTGTCTATTTATTGTAATTATGTTTCGAGGGTTTTGGATGATAACAGTCAAGTTGATACTGTTTATACGGATTTCACCAAAGCCTTCGACACTGTTGATCATAACGTTCTTTTATCTAAATTAAATCATCTTGGTTTCCGTGGTAATATTCTTATTTGGATAAGAAGCTATTTGATGAATTGAACCCAAACTGTCAAAATTAAAAACTTTACCTCAAGGACTACCAATGTTTGCTCAGGCGTTCCGCAAGGGTCGCATTTGGGACCACTGCTTTTTACACTTTTTATTAATGATATTGGCAACAACTTCAAATTTGCGAAGCATTTAATTCTTGCGGATGATTTGGAATTGTTCATGAAAATTTCGTCATACGCTGATGCCATTGCTCTGCAGTCGGATTTGTATGAATTGGAATCATGGTGTCCCTTGAATAAATTGAAGCTGAATATAGTGAAATGTAAAGTTATGAGACTGTCGCGCAAATTGCAGCCCATCACCTTCTCTTATGAGTTGAGTGGCTCATGCTTGGAGATTGTGCAGAATATGCTCGATTGAGGTATTACGTTCGATTCCAAGCTTAATTTTACTTTTCACTATCATAATGTGGTGAACACAGCTATGAAGCAGCTCGGTTTTTTGAAGCGTATGTCTGCTGACTTCAAAGAGCCCTCAACATTGATTACGTTATACAATGCTCTCGTGAGACCTAACTTAGAATACGCGACTCACGTTTGGTCTCCTCATCATGACAAATATTGTAAACTTATCGAGAGAGTTCAGCATAGATTTTTACGATTTTTGGCTTTCAAAAATCATACCCCCATGGCTATATCCTGCCATGATTATGGTCCGTTGATGGGGTTGTTCAACATGAACACTCTCGAAACTCGTAGAATGATCAATGATTTGGTATTCATTTTCAAAACAATCAATGGTCAAATCAATTGCCCTGAACTTCTCTCTCTCTTAAATTTCAATGTACCCTCCAGGTCTCTTAGGAACCCATTACTTTTCAATGTTGCAATTCTTTTATACTGACCCAGTAAATCGAATTTGTTGTTTAGCAAATACTTATAGAGATGAGTTGGATTTCTTTTCTGGATCAGTTTCAGTATTCAAGACTTCTGTCTCTAGAGCATGTTCTAGTAGGTGTGTGAGATTGTAATATTCTTATACTCGTTATTTATCCTGTACAGGATGTTATATTTTGTACTATGTCTTTTTGTAATCCGTCTGTTCACTTGATATGATTTCTTTTTTATATATTTTTTTTTTTGATTTTTATTTTATTTGTTAAATTTTCACTGTATTGTATCAATAATTTGGTCACTCAAGGGCGTTATTGCCCGTTGAATAAATAAATAAATAAATAAATAAATAAATAAATACTATCTACTTGGTGATCGTTCCAGTGTAAACAATTATGGATCCTGAAAATGCAGGTAAGATTACATATTTTCCACATATTTATATACTGTTTTCGTAGAATGAGGTTAATACGTAGCGCATTAAACGTACCTCTCTTTTTCTTTTCAATTTTGTTCATTTTCCAAATTAGTTATACTTTAGGGTGCTTCCCGGTCATGTTTTTTGTGCAGAGGCATGCAATGGACCTCTCGTAACATGATAGTGAAGGAATCAGCTGCTATTTTTCGCTCTTTTTCGTTATATTTATATTTTATTGGAGATGGTCATAAAAACCAAATTTCGCAACTTCGAAGGTTTTCAGTTTCAACACAATCTTTATTTTGTTTTGGACATTCCAGGTGGTTCGAACTACAGAGTAGTGACTAGACGAAGACTGTACGATAAAATGCAAGAGCAAAAATTACCGAATTTCGAAGCAAAAATCAATTATTTGGAAAATGAACTTTTAACACATAGAAATTATAGTGAAGATCAAAGAAGAGAGTTGAAGCAAAAAATTTCTTACATCAAGAGTGAATTCAAAAGAAGATGGTCAAAAGCTAATCGACAGCAAGACAAATTCTTGGAAGAGAATGCTGATTGGCTGCGAGGAACATTCGAAATGCCTAAATCTCCCGATGAACGTGTTGGTCGACCATTAAAGTCATTCAATGGATCATCTGAGAGAAGTAAGAGGAGAAAAACAGAGCAACTGCGAAAATGTGTGAGCCAAGAGGTTCTGGTTCATGCTACAAAGATGAGTTTGCAAAGTTCTGGTGATAGAGTTGCGTCACAAGTTCTCACTGAATTAGTCAAGTCTCCCAAGCGAGCCAGTAAATACAAAAAAGCTCATCCAACATCTTTGCAAGTTAATACGACACAATTCACGCCTCTCAAATTGTTATCAATGTTTGTGGAAGCCAATCTCTCCAGAGAACAATAAGAAATAATAAGGAGTTCGAATGAGACATATTATCCTTGCTATAGTATATTACAAAAAGAAAAACGTCAATGCTATCCACCGCAAGAATCGTATCATGTAACCGAAACATGCGCCGAAATTGGACTACAGCATTTACTAAATCATACTGTAATTCGACTATTGACATACTTACACGATATTTTAACTGGTGTGACACAAGAAGAACTTGATACAATAGATCTGATGAGTAAATGGGGTTGCGATGGATCACAACAATCGCAGTTCAAGCAAAAAATGGAAAACGATGACGCCACAGATGCAAACATTTTTCAAAGTTGCCTAGTTCCTCTTCAGTTAGTGTGTGGCAGAAACAAAACAAAAATCATTTGGCAAAATCCGACCCCATCATCACCACGATACTGTCGTCCGATCAGGATCAGATTCGTAAAAGAATCTGCACATATTACGAACGATGAAATCAATTACATTCAAAATCAAATCCATTCCTCAGAAAATAGTGTATTTACGATAGGATGCGCATCTGGAAGCGTGAAACATTCCATGGCATTCACAATGGTAGATGGAGCAGTGTGCAATGCTGCCACGCAAACAACGTCTACCATGAGATGTTACATCTGTGGAGCGACATCAAAGCTCTTTAACGACCTGACCATTGAAAAAGATGTGAATGTTGAAGCGTTATCATTTGGTTTATCCATTTTACACGCGAGGATCCGGCTGTTCGAAAGCATATTGCACATTTCTTACAAATCACCTGTAGAAAAATGGCAATTGAGGTCTGCAGCTGACAAAATCACTGTGAATGGAAGGAAAGCCGAAATACGAAAAATATTCAGAGAGAAGACAGGCTTAATAGTAGATGTTCCCAAAGCCGGGTTTGATAACATCAACGACGGAAATACCAGTAGAAGATTTCTTGCCGATCCACAGATGGCAAGTGAAATCACTAGCGTTGACTTTGATCTCACTTACAGATTCAAAATAATTTTGGAAGTCATTTCAAGCGGCCTCAAAGTTGATTCGAAGAAGTTCGGGGATTATTGTTTGGAAACTGCTAAACATTACATTTCTTTATATCCATGGCATCCCATGACCCCAACCAGTGATGCCAGCATTTGGTCGACCGAGTCGATTTACCCTCTCCATCTGACCATTTCTAGTCCCCACCATTCCAGCCGGGTGTACGCACACATTGAAACCCGTATTCATGTGATTCGGAACCGGTCGGTTCACTTCGAGTCAGCTCGGACAATCAAGAGAGAACCAACTATCCGTCGGTCTTTGTCTTCTCAATATGTTTTACGATCGGCTAACTCCGTGCAAGATCGGAAAAAGTTTAAAGCCCATGCGGTCGACTTACCGAAAAGTTTCACCGCTTTTTCTTTTCCAAGCGACAATTTTATTGTAATCAGTATCGAACTGACTTATCCGGCACCCCGGGCAATTCTCGGCCGGGGCCCTTCGATATTTTTTTCGTTTTTTTTCAATTGAAGAGCCAGTGCAGTACTGATTATTAAATTATCACGATGAGATATAGATTTGATGCATAGCATCATTCAATTGAATCAAAATCTGATATAAGTAAATAATTTTTCAATTATTATTTATTTTTCATAAATTTTATGAGATTATTGGTTATTCTTATGACTGATTATGAAGCTTTCAAGAACTCCTATATGTATTGTATAAAAATTTTCCAATAGTGACGCATTTCTGATCATTATTTTGAATCTTGATGATTTTTCAATGAATTTCATTAGAATTGTCAATCAATCGATGGTTGAAAAATTCTAAGATAGTTTAAGGATCTATGATAAATGTCCTGCGGTGAATTCCATAATTTTCCCTGATAAATTAATTTTCAGAGATCACTATGATATCCCAATGAGGATAATCAAATCAACATCGATTATCAGATGTTGATCAACATCAAAATAATAAGACTGAATATTCAATTGATCGAGTGCAAATTATTTTCAATGGACTGAATAATTAGATTTGAGCATTCAAATTGATATTTCATCATTTCACGCATTATCAGTCTCTTTCCTTCGCTGCATTACTTCATGGACGTAATATGTGGATCGAAATATTACAACACCCCATAGCCTAGCGGCAAAAGACATGTTTCTTGCGGGAGAACGGTCGGGTTCGATTCTGTGTGGAGACATTTCATTTTTTTTTGTCATCTCTCTGGTGAATAATTAAATTTCACATCCGATTATTATTCTTTATGTCATTACATCGTCATGTTATCAATAATCCTGATCTTTCGGAATGCACTTGCGGATTCGACCAAGTACAGGTCCGAGTCGATTGGAAATTTCCCAAATATCCGTGTCCATGAGATATACACAGTAAAAAATTTTTCGTCAAATCCAACACACAAGCGAATGTTAACCATTTTTCTTCACACTCAACGTGTGTTGATTCCAGAGTGACACTCACAAAGTGTTAATTTGGACTCGAATAACATTTTAATGTGTTGAAAATGCATCGATCGAACAGCATTTGATCAGTGTGTTAAATGAACACACAAAAGTGTTGAATATTCAACACTTGAATTTCAACAGGTAGTTAAATATTCAACACTTGAATTTTGACACGTAGTTAAATATTCAACACTTGAATTTTAACACGTACTTTTTTTCACACAATGACGGAATTTCTTTTTACTGTGTAGACCGATCGATGCAGAATCTTCTGGGATGAGAAATGAATAGCACTTTAGAGGAACGTTTTTGAAAAAGTGTACTTGCGAATTCCATCAATTCCTGTGACGAATTGATGAAAAAATTTCAAAAATTTGTGTCCATCGAAGAAAGACCGATCGATTCGAAATCTAATGAAATGAAAAATTAAATCGCTCCGGAGGAACGTTTTCGAAAAAGTATACTTGCAAATTCCATCAAACCCTTTGACGAATTGATAGAAAAATTTCGAAACTTTGTCTCCGTGGAATATCGACTGATCGGTTCGAAATCTTCTGAAAAGAAAAACAATGAATATCACTTCGGAGGAACGTTTTTAAAAGAGTGTACTCGCAAATTCGATCAATTCCTGTGACAAATTGATGGAAAAAATTTCAGAAACTTGTGTCCATCGAATAAAGACCGATCGATTCGAAATCTAATGAAATGGAAAATTAAATCGCTCCGAAGGAACGTTTTCGAAAAAGTATACTTGCAAATTCCATCAAACCCTTTGACGAATTGATAGAAAAATTTCGAAACTTTGTCTCCGTGGAATATCGACCGATCGATTCTGAATCTCCCCACGGAGAGCAATGGATTCTAAGGAGTATGACAAATATCATGAAGGCTGGAATATTTCATAATATATTTTCGAGTATGAGGAGAGTATCTAGAGACAAGTATCTAGATTATAAGTGTTATAAGTACAAGTATCCATTTATGATGAAGGTGTTTGTTTTGGGGTAGATGGTACTGTCAACTCCAGAGCTCTATATGAATTCACTAGTTCGAAAAGAATTCTTGAAGAGTTCTATTCTCGCTCTTGAAAAAGGATTCTTCGTGTGGTATCTTGGCGGGTCGATGTCCTGAGGAATATCTTTTTTTCCGATTTCATATTATTCTTTCCTCAATTCAAGGAACTGAAGATAGTAATTGTAATAATCTTATATTATAATAGGAACTAACTTTTTTTCCTTGCCGTTATTATATTGATATATTACTGGTTGACGGTACCATCTGCCCAAAACAAACACCTTCATCATAAATGGATACTTGTACTTATAACACTTATAATCTAGATACTTGTCCTAATACTCGAAAATATATTATGAAATATTCCAGCCTTCATGATATTTGTCATACTCCTTAGAATCCATTGCTCTCCGTGGGGAGATTCAGAATCGATCGGTCGATATTCCACGGAGACAAAGTTTCGAAATTTTTCTATCAATTCGTCACAGGGTTTGATGGAATTTGCAAGTATACTTTTCCGAAAACGTTCCTCCGGAGCGATTTGATTCTTCATTTCATTAGATTTCGAATCGATCGGTCTTCATTCGATGGACACAAATTTTTGAAATTTTTTCATCAATTCGTCACAGGAATTGATGGAATTCGTAAGTACACTTTTTCAAAAACGTTCCTCTAAAGTGCTATTCATTTCTCATCTCAGAAGATTCTGCATCGATCGGTCTACACAGTAAAAAGAAATTCCGTCATTGTGTAAAAAAGAAGTACGTGTCAAAATTCAAGTGTTGAATATTTAACTACGTGTCAAAATTCAAGTGTTGAATATTTAACTACCTGTTAAAATTCAAGTGTTGAATATTCAACACTTTTGTGTGTTCATTTAACACACTGATCAAATGCTGTTCGATCGATTCATTTTCAACACATTAAAATGTTATTCGAGTTCAAATTAACACTTTGTGAGTGTCACTATGGAATCAACACACGTTGAGTGTGAAGAAAAATGGTTAACATTCGCTTGTGTGTTGAATTTGACGAAAAATTTTTTACTGTGTATATCTCATGGACACGGATATTTGGGAAATTTCCAATCGACCTGTACTTGGTCGAATCCGCAAGTGCATTCCGAAAGATCAGGATTATTGATAACATGACGATGTAATGACATAAAAGATAATAATCGGATGTGAAATTTAATTATTCACCAGAGAGATGACAAAAAAAAATGAAATGTCTCCACACAGAATCGAACCCGACCGTTCTTCCGCAAGAAACATGTCTTTTGCCGCTAGGCTATGGGGTTTTGTAATATTTCGATCCACATATTACGTCTATGAAGTAATGCAGCGGAGGAAAGAGACTGATAATGCGTGAAATGATGAAATATCAATTTGAATGCTCAAATCTAATTATTCAGTCCATTGAAAATAATTTGCACTCGATCAATTGAATATTCAGTCTTATTATTTTGATGTTGATCAACATCTGATAATCGATGTTGATTTGATCATCCTCATTGGGATATCATAGTGATCTCTGAAAATTAATTTATCAGGGAAAATTATGGAATTCACCGCAGGACATTTATCATAGATCCTTAAACTACCTTAGAATTTTTCAACCATCGATTGATTGACAATTCTAATGAAATTCA
Source organism: Gonatopus flavifemur (assembly GCA_018340375.1). Taxonomy (NCBI): domain Eukaryota; kingdom Metazoa; phylum Arthropoda; class Insecta; order Hymenoptera; family Dryinidae; genus Gonatopus; species Gonatopus flavifemur. The sequence continues at coordinate 177,789 of JAFFJZ010000033.1, forward strand.
TTGAAAAATCATCAAGATTCAAAATAATGATCAGAAATGCGTAACTATTAGAAAATTTTTATACAATACATATAGGAGTTCTTGAAGGCTTCATAATCAGTCATAAGAATAACCAATAATCTTATAAAATTTATGAAAAATAAATAATAATTGAAAAATTATTCACTTATATTAGATTTTGATTCAATTGAATGATGCTATGCATCAAATCTATATCTCATCGTGATAGTTTAATAATCAGTACTGCACTGGCTCTTCAATTGAAAAAAAACGAAAAAAATATCGAAGGGCCCCGGCCGAGAATTGCCCGGGGTGCCGGATAAGTCAGTTCGATACTGATTACAATAAAATTGTCGCTTGGAAAAGAAAAAGCGGTGAAACTTTTCGGTAAGTCGACCGCATGGGCTTTAAACTTTTTCCGATCTTGCACGGAGTTAGCCGATCGTAAAACATATTGAGAAGACAAAGACCGACGGATAGTTGGTTCTCTCTTGATTGTCCGAGCTGACTCGAAGTGAACCGACCGGTTCCGAATCACATGAATACGAGTTTCAATGTGTGCGTACACCCGGCTGGAATGGTGGGGACTAGAAATGGTCAGATGGAGAGGGTAAATCGACTCGGTCGACCAAATGCTGGCATCACTGACCCCAACCATGCATAAAATTCTTGTGCATGGTGCAACAGTCATAGAGAAAGCGTTATTGCCGATTGGAATGTTGTCTGAAGAGGCTGCAGAAGCTCGGAATAAACATTTCAGGATTTACTGAAACAGTTTCGCACGAAAATCTTCAAGGGTGGAATGCAATCTTGACGTCTTGAATAGACTTCTGTTGACCTCTGACCCTTGAATCACTAGTCTAAGACCAAAACCACGGAAATCCTCAAAACCTTTTTCAAAGGAAACTATCGAAATGTTGATTTCAGTTGAGGTAGACGAAAATAATGATAATTCAGATTCCGAAAAATCAGGAGAAGAATGCGTAGAGGAGTCAGAAAACGAACCCTGTCATCCATCGTCCAGTTGATTAAGTCATATGAATGTACTTTAATTTAATTTAAGTAGAAACTCAATTTTTGCTTGCGAATAAAAAAAATATCTATACTCAGTGGTTCTTGTTACATAACCAACGCTCAAAAATAACTTTTCGTGATAAAAAATAGAAGAGAAAACCTTGAAATTGAATAATCATGCGATGAATAATTTTGGCCAGCCAAATCAACGGAATACCCCTATGTGCAAAGGTGCAAAATGTAAGGTGCACAATCTCACATTTTATATTTCTCATTTTTTTTCATGTGTACAATTCACTGTGCACGACTATCAGTGCACATTTATCACACGTATTAGGAACAACTAAAATTAATATGTGAACAAATTTAATTCAATTTTTTTATGTGCATAATGAATAAGTGCACAATTCTTATGTGCATGATCCATCCCATGTCCCAAAAATCTTACAACACATTCTTCAAACGATGTTTTCAGTCCCAAGGAGTTAATTCGGAATGGAATATAGATAATTCAACGGATTTTGTGAGTTTGAAATTTCGGTTCGTATTTATAAACGATTCAAACTTCAATGACATTCTTTTTTCTCTGTTACTGCAGATGGAAATGGGATTCGACATTGTTGATGAGATGCTCACTTCAATTCGTTCGATCGTTTGTTTGATGGCATCAGGAGCGAGGTTGAGAATTTTACTTGTCGAGTGCAGTTTCTGACGTATAATATATAGCCTGTATAATACATGTATTATACGTGATAAGGTGATCGCTAGTAATTTCTAGTGGATTTTCTGATGGACCAATCATATTGGGTTTCTATGGTCGCCATTATGAGGTATTAAACTTGTATCGTCCTGAAAGGTCTTTGACTTGTGTTGGTAAATACGTCTGAGGTTAGTTCGATACTCTTCAATTCATTACGCGGCACAATTTCGCTCCAAATGTAGCGATAGCTTTGAGGATTTTGCTGACTCTCCCTTTGACGGTAGCGAGTGCAGAAAGAAGTTTCTCAAAATTGAAATTGGTGAAAACGTACTTGCGCTCCACGATATCTCAAAGCCGTTTGAATGGACTAGCGATCATTTCAATAGGGCACAAACTGGCAGAAGACTTGGACTTAACCGAAGTTTTGACAGACTTTGCTAGTGCAAAAGCAAGAAGAAGTTCTTTTGTATAAAAAACTTGTTATTAACCCCAATAAAAATGTTTCTCTTTAAACTTCTTCAAAACTTTTCAGATAATCTACATAACTGTCAGATTTCGGACGCTTTGAGAAATTTGCAGAATTTTAACCATAAATATTACTCTACGAATTCCTGCATTACTCTGCAAAATTGTACATAATTCTTCTGATCTTCGTAATATTTTATGAATTTCTCCACAAAATTCGTACAAAACTCGCCAAATCTCCATATTACATTAAATACTTCTCTGCATATTTCTGCATTACTCTACAAATCTCTGTTTTATCCATTCACTTTTGCTTGAGAAAAAAAATTGTTGTTCGGAGTTTATCTCTACAAATCTCCTTCTAATTCGAGTTGAATGACATTACGGAAGAGACACCACATTGAAAGCCCATTTTTAGGAATTTTCTTCAGTGAGGATCGAACCCGGGTCCTGCGAGTGAGACGCAAAGCCTCTATCACATCAGCGGATCTCGGAGCTGACTAAAGTAATCTTAAAGTACCACTTATGGGAATCATCGCAATGGAAAATTTCGAAAAATTCGTTTTCGTGAGGTATAGACCAATCAATTCAGAATCTTTTGGAACGAAAAATGAATAGGGCGTGGGAGAGGGGATTTTTTCGACCTCAACTTGTGAATTTTCCCAAGTGCTGAGTCAAATCGATAGAAAATTTTGAAATTTCGTCCCTGCAAGACCAATCGATTCAGAATCTTATGAAACGAAAAATGAGTAGATCGTGGGAGAAAGGTTTTTTTCGACCTTAACTTGTAAATTTTCCCAAGTGCTGGGTCAAATCGATAGAAAATTTTAAAAAATTCGTTCCCGTCAGATATAGACTAATCGATTCAGAATCCTCCGAAAGGGAAAATGAGTGGGTCGTGGGAGAGAGGTTTTTTCGAGGCCTACTAGTGAATTTTACTTGAGTTGTTTTGAGTCGATTGAAAAATTTGAAAAAATTCACTTCATCTCCGCAAATGCGATTTGAGAAAAATGTATGAATTTGTATAGAAAACTCAACTCTCCACCACAAACCGTAATATTCTTGGGATAGACAAATAAAGAGACATTTCAAATGTTTTTCTGCAAATGTAGTTTGCAGAGAAATGTATGAATTCGTGGAGGAAATCCTGTCCTTATCAAATGTTTCCACCATTTATCGAGTAGTAAAATGTCGAGAAAATTCAACATTTCTCAACGGAACAACTTTGACCAATAAGCTGGAAATGTACAGAGAAACCTTCACTGGCGATAGAAATTTTCAGAAATATGTAGAATTCCACAGAGTTTTGGAAGATGAATCTGTTGAAAAAATTCTTTCTTTCTCTAAGAATTGCGATACTGAAGTTTTGCAGAGAAATTGTTGGAGTTTTGAAGAGAAATATTTTTATTGGGGAAACTAACTAATCACAACCGATATTCATAGCATCTTCAGAATTTCATTTCAACACGACGGTGCGACGTATGTTGGGGACCTTTTTTTTGGTCGGTCAAGTACTCCCCGACGCAGGGGCGGCGGGACTTGCTCTCGCTCGGGGCGGCGGTTTCCCTGGCGCCGCACAGTGGGAAATTTTGGTGTATTGATTGACAAAAATTCAATTCTCAAAAAACATGATTTTCTCAGGGGTTTGGGGAGAGGAGTATGACCTCCATGACCCCTCCCCTGAATTAGCGCCTGAGGTCCCTACAAATATCAAAACGTCAGAATTTCTCATCAGAAATGAGATCTAATTAGATCAAGAAAAGAGATCTAATTAGGTTCAATTGAAGGATTATATATCTCTATATATATTTTCAAAGTTCATATGACTATGACTGGAACTTATATAGGGACATACATAGTTATGTATGCAGCTATATGTAAAATTTGAGATAATTATGTTCAATAGCAATCATGAACATTTTGTAATATATTTAATGATATCAACTTCTCATATATGGTCACAAATATAACTACATATGTTTCCATATAAAGTTCAGTAGTACTTAAAAAAAATTCGATAATCAAATACAGGACATATATAATCTTTTTGTACTAGGGGAGAGATTGGTCTGTTTGAATAACAATAGATTTGCTTAGACTCAAGTAGATCTACGTAGATCTGAATAGGAACAGTTCTGGATTGACCTAGATCAATTTAGATCTGAATGAATGAATTCTAATCTAAGCAGATCTATTTGAATCCACAGAAATCTGAATACAAAAAAATGATGTGTGCTCCGATCTGCATAGATTCATTTACATCTATCTAGATTTAAGGGGATCTTTGTACTACCATTTTTTTGTTCAAAAAAGATATCATTAGATCCAATTACATCTGTTTACACGTAATTGTTTTTTCTCGGGGCTTGAATCTGTGTCACTCAGATTTATCTAGATCTATGATGATTCATTTAGATGTACGCAAATGTGAATATAGAAGAATTTATTATACCTATATTATTGAGGACCTCTTTGAATCTTATATATTTTTCAAGCACATTCGTACTCGAAATTTTCAACTATTTTCAATTGAATGGAGTATTATTGTAGAATTATTTGCAGTTTGTTGACCAAAAACATACATGCACACGCAAATACAAGAAATGAACAAGAATAATATAAAAAAATCAATGGACACTATTTAGAACCGTTTTGAGCTGTCATCAAATTTCTAGCATTCCTTTATTATGAGCCATTGGACAACTGTTTTTTTTTTGTTAGATTTTCTCAAACGCGCCTTCAGTAAACAGAAAATATAGGAGTGTCTTTACCAGTAACATCAAAATAACAAGCAGATTCAGGTTTAGATGCTCAGATATGTTTTTCTCCTTCATTATTTTTCATGTCTTCGCACTTTCTTCTCAAATATCACTCAGCTTGAGATGAGTCATTCTATAAGAATATATGGAATGTTTTATCATGTTCTGCTATCTGGTATTAGTAGACCCTCAGCCTCTTCTGATAATGGAAGTTTCTTCCTAATTCCTCTTATCCGCAAAGAGCTTATCAAAGGATCTGATGAAATCAAAAGATGATGCATTATGTCTTGGTTCGTTGATTTCCGGTCACACATCCTACTATTGCACATTCTTGATCCCCCGAAAATCCTATTGCTCGCTTCCTGTGGTTCCTCTGATAACCAACCAAACGTTAATTGAAATGATTTGATCTGAAGGAATGAATTCTAATCTAAGCAGATCTATTTGAATCCACAGAAATCTGAATACAAAAAAATGATGTGTGCTCCGATCTGCATAGATTCATTTACATCTATCTAGATTTAAGGGGATCTTTGTACTACCATTTTTTTGTTCAAAAAAGATATCATTAGATCCAATTACATCTGTTTACACGTAATTGTTTTTTCTCGGGCCTTGAATCTGTGTCACTCAGATTTATCTAGATCTATGATGATTCATTTAGATGTACGTAAATGTGAATATAGAAGAATTTATTATACCTATATTATTGAAGTCCTCTTTGAATTTTATGTATTTTTCAAGCACATTCGTACTCGAAATTTTCAACTATTTTCAATTGAATGGAGAATTTATTTATACGTAACTGACCCCTTAATTCTTGCCATATCATATCACACATTTTTGTACATTTTCACAATTGATAATTCACTCACCTGTAATTGAAATGTAGATGAAGTTTCCAGTCATGTAACTGGGAATCGGTTCTAATCAATGCATCGAGAATGGAGTATTATTGTAGAATTATTTGCAGTTTGTTGACCAAAAACACACATGCACACGCAAATACAAGAAATAAACAAGAATAATATAAAAAAATTGATGGACACTATTTAGAACCGTTTTGAGCTGTCATCAAATTTCTAGCATTCCTTTATTATGAGTCATTCAACAACTGTTTTTTTTTGTTAGATTTTCTCAAACGCGCTTTCAGTGAACAGAAAATATAGGAGTGTCTTTACCAGTAACATCAAAATAACAAGCAGATTCAGGTTTAGACGCTCGGATATGTTTTTCTCCTTCATTATTTTCCATGTCTTCGCACTTCCTTCTCAAATATCACTCAGCTTGAGATGAGTCATTCTATAAGAATATATGAAATGTTTTATCATGTTCTACTATCTGGTATTAGTAGACCCTCAGCCTCTTCTGATAATGGAAGTTTCTTTCTAATTCCTCTCATCCGCAGAGAGCTTATCAAAGGATCTGATGAAATCAAAAGATGATGCATTATGTCTTGGTTCGTTGATTTCCGGTCACACATCCTACTATTGCACATTCTTGATTCCCTGAAAATCTTATTGCTCGCTTCCTGTGGTTCCTCTGATAACCAACCAAACGTTAATTGAAATGATTTGATTATCTCGTATCCGTGGATCAAGATTTCATGCACAGATGGGGGCAATGGGTACCATGGGTATAGCTTCATACACATTTCCGCTGTTTCCAAACAATAAGTTCCAAAATTTTCGCTACTAAACTTCCGTCATTTGAATTATTTCGAATTCCAATTCAAATGACTAAATTCGTTTGAAGAAAACAAAACTGAGACTCATTGGAAACATTGTTCTCATTTCAATTCCGTATGAATATCGCCGCGAATCAGCGTCATATAACAAAAGAAAAACGCATCAACCGTGCATCAACAGCTGCAGACGGTGAACCATAGTCTTACGTGCGCATTGAGCATTTATTTGATCATCAAAAATCAATTCCAATTGTGGATCTCTAATTCTCGTTCAGAGTTCGGTTTTTTTTCTGATTCGTGGATTTGAGTGCTATACGAAACATGTGGTACATCGTGGAACACTCTTATTTATGTGAAATAATATGGAGTAGCGATCCGCGGGTTGACAAAACGGACATTATTATGAATGGTGTGAGTGCTAAGAATAATTTTACAGAACATCAGCTGTAGACTATCAAACGGAAATTGATCAATACATTCCTTCCACAATACAATAGAAATTGGCAAAGTGTTTGTAGAAGAAAGGAACGTTTCATTATTAAACATGCAGCATCTCTACAGAAAGACTTCTCGGTGGAATTGGGAGACAATTCCGTGTTTGCTGAACAAGTTCACAGTACGTCACATCAGTTCAAAGAAACAATTCAGACAAGGGGTAGACCACGATTATCGTATCAAGATGGGACATATAGGACAAAATTGAGACGCGTCGAAGAAATTGCCGATACTTATAGCGAGGAAGAATTGCGTAAAGCTTTAAATACTAAAAATCGGAAGTGTGAATTGAGTAGTGAGTGTGAAATAGATACAACCAACCAATATGATCAGGAGTCAATTGACAAAGTTTTAGCGATGTATATGGACTTGGAATTGACGAAATTGAAATATGAAAAGCTAAGGAGTTATAATGAGAGTATTACCGGTCAAAAGACTTATCCTCCTCACCTCAAGATTTCAGAAGCAAAGACAGCTTGCTATCCAGATCATCTAGTTTCATCTGATTCAGGAGCAAGCGTAAATTTAATATCTTTACTAGAACATACAGTGAAAAGGATATTATTATCAAACGTTGAAAAAACTGACCTCGCGACTTTGTCAAATAAACGATTATTGTTCCAAGGGAAGTGGGGGATGGATGGTGCTTCTGCACAACAAATGACAAGGCAAAAATGGGAATCTCGTTCCAATTGTGAGTATTCAGATGATAATAATGATGGTGGAGTCGAAGAGTCGAATAACGATGCAGATTTGGACCACGAGAATGCTGAAGATGGTTCAATTAAATCAGATAAATCAGTATTTCTAATTTCTTTCGTTCCTCTTCAATTGACAGCTGATGAAATTGTTATCTGGACTAATCCAACGCCTTCGTCTGTTCATTTCTGCAGACCAATAAAATTTCAGTTCACCAAAGGGAGTGGATCCTATGTGACCGAACAGTATAAATTGTATACAGGTTCATTAGAGAAAGTCCAAACTTATATTATTGAAATTGAGAATAATTTATTTGAAATCAACTTCGATCTGGAGTGTACGATGATTGATGGAAAGATATGCAATATACTTACCGGAGGAAGGGCATATAATTGCTGCAATATTTGTGGAGTTGGACCTAAATTAATCAATAATTTACCGTCGGTAACAAAACTACCGTGTGAGGAAGACTGTTACAAGTTTGGCCTCTCAACATTGCACTGCTGGATTCGTTGTCTCGAATATCTGTTAGATGTAGCATATAATCTTGATTTTCAAAAAGGCTCAGCAAGATCGAAGGGAGAAAAAGAAGCCAAACAGACGAGGAAGAGAAGTATTCAACAAGTCTTCAAAAACAAATTATCGTTGCCAGTGGATATTGTGAAGCAAGGTTTTGGAACCACAAATACTGGTAATGTAGCTCGTTCCTCTCTCGCAAAAGCTGAGGCTGTTGCTGAAGCTACAGGATTGAATGAACTCTCAATCAGGAGATTACATAACGTGTTACAAGCTCTGACGTGTACTGAAATGATTAGTGGCGAAAATTTTAGAACTTATTGTTTGGAAACAGCGGAAATGTGTATGAAGCTATACCCATGGTACCCATTGCTCCCATCTGTGGATGAAATCTTGATCCACAGATACGAGATAATCAAATCATTTCAATTACCGTTTGGTTGGTTATCAGAGGAACCACAGGAAGCGAGCAATAGGATTTTCGGGGGATCAAGAATGTGCAATAGTAGGATGTGTGACCGGAAATCAACGAACCAAGACATAATGCATCATCTTTTGATTTCATCAGATCCTTTGATAAGCTCTTTGCGGATAAGAGGAATTAGGAAGAAACTTCCATTATCAGAAGAGGCTGAGGGTCTACTAATACCAGATAGCAGAACATGATAAAACATTCCATATATTCTTATAGAATGACTCATCTCAAGCTGAGTGATATTTGAGAAGAAAGTGCGAAGACATGAAAAATAATGAAGGAGAAAAACATATCTGAGCATCTAAACCTGAATCTGCTTGTTATTTTGATGTTACTGGTAAAGACACTCCTATATTTTCTGTTTACTGAAGGCGCGTTTGAGAAAATCTAACAAAAAAAAAACAGTTGTCCAATGGCTCATAATAAAGGAATGCTAGAAATTTGATGACAGCTCAAAACGGTTCTAAATAGTGTCCATTGATTTTTTTATATTATTCTTGTTCATTTCTTGTATTTGCGTGTGCATGTATGTTTTTGGTCAACAAACTGCAAATAATTCTACAATAATACTCCATTCAATTGAAAATAGTTGAAAATTTCAGTACGAATGTTCTTGAAAAATATATAAGATTCAAAGAGGTCCTCAATAATATAGGTATAATACATTCTTCTATATTCACATTTGCGTACATCTAAATGAATCATCATAGATCTAGATACATCTGAGTGACACAGATTCAAGCCCCGAGAAAAACAATTACGTGTAAACAGATGTAATTGGATCTAATGATATCTTTTTTGAACAAAAAAATGGTAGTACAAAGATCCCCTTAAATCTAGATAGATGTAAATGAATCTATGCAGATCGGAGCACACATCATTTTTTTGTATTCAGATTTCTGTGGATTCAAATAGATCTGCTTAGATTAGAATTCATTCATTCAGATCTAAATTGATCTAGGTCAATCCAGAACTGTTCCTATTCAGATCTACGTAGATCTACTTGAGTCTAAGCAAATCTATTGTTATTCAAACAGACCAATCTCTCCCTAGTACAAAAAGATTATATATGTCCTGTATTTGATTATCGAATTTTTTTTAAGTACTACTGAACTTTATATGGAAACATATGTAGTTATATTTGTGACCATATATGAGAAGTTGATATCATTAAATATATTACAAAATGTTCATGATTGCTATTGAACATAATTATCTCAAATTTTACATATAGCTGCATACATAACTATGTATGTCCCTATATAAGTTCCAGTCATAGTCATATGAACTTTGAAAATATATATAGAGATATATAATCCTTCAATTGAACCTAATTAGATCTCTTTTCTTGATCTAATTAGATCTCATTTCTGATGAGAAATTCTGACGTTTTGATATTTGTAGGGACCTCAGGCGCTAATTCAGGGGAGGGGTCATGGAGGTCATACTCCTCTCCCCAAACCCCTGAGAAAATCATGTTTTTTGAGAATTGAATTTCAGGAGGACTCAAATCCGATCTAACAAAAACTGAAATCAAATTCTCATGAAAAAAAAGTCTCCAAATCGCATCCACTGAGTCATGCTCCATCCCCTCCCCCAAATTCATTCCTGATCCACCCCTGACAGGCCTCATTAGGGTTTCGTTATTTTTTCAGATCCCTTGTACTATAAATAATCTGTTTTTCAAGGAAATCCGTTCATTCCATGCAGAAATCAGAAAAAGAATTGAGGTATTGAAAATTTTCTAATTTCCTGAACTGTCATTCAATTTTTATCGAATTTTCATGGTATCCTACTGTTTCTCCATCACAAATGAATCATAATTACGTCAATCGATATACTCCCCAACATGGCACGGTTGAAAAACACTTATTTTTGAAAGAATAGTGTTCTCTGGATCCACCAATTACTCTTTTTCAACTTTGATTGGAGTTTTTTTTAGGTTATGTTGAATATCGCAAAAATGCCGCAGTGACACCTTAAAGTCAGACTCTTTACGATCATTCAAAAAGAACATCAAAATTGGATGAAAATTGAGTTGTAGGCTGATTTTTGTCAATCAATATACCAAAATTTCCCATTGTGCGCCGGCCCTGACGCACTCATACATGAGAGCGGTCTTGCCAGTGGGCGAGCCCCACCACCGCATAGTATGAGAGATATATATATGCGTCGTTCGGTACCGCTCGGCAAACATCGATCACGTTCGACAAATCGAGAGAGAACAAGTAATGCACGTTTCTTTGTCTCTTCTCTTTTCCCTGTTTCATCGGCCTTCCTACAAATTATGATTTTTCTTTGAGGAATATATATATATATATACGTCGTCATAGCAACCCGTTTCGGAGCCCGCGTGCATTCAAAATCCAAGAATGTTGGAATTATCGATATGTGATAAAAAATACGCGGAATGATAATTAGAACCCTTGATAATTTAAACCTTGATAGTTGAAGATGATTTATCGCTTTCACTTACGTGATTTAATATTTTTTATTAGAATTCTAATGTTGAAACCAGATTTTGAGAAACTTTCGTATGTGAATTTCTTTCCGCTGACTTTCGGTAGAAAATTTTTTTCTTCTGTATGACAGATTAGATAACGAAATCTTTAGCTAAACATATCCAAAGTACAACTCTGTAGGAGCACACTTTCATACACTGTAAAAAATTTCTTTGTGGACTTACAAAAAAGTTTGGAAGTTTTTTACATAAACATTTTTTCTGGTAAATTCTGAAATAAAGTTTGAAGAAAAGAAAAAATTTTTGTTGGTTGACAAAAATTTTTGTGAACCGACAAATCATACAAATGTGCATATTAACTATTAATAGCTGTAACTATTTCTTCAGCCCTGAAGTACAAGATTTCTAAAGTTAAACTCCATTCAATATGAAAATAATATACTTACTTACAGTGATGAACTGGGGATTTCAACAATAGTATTATAAGGATAAACGAAATACATGGTTATGATGAATGACAATCTTTTATTAATCATTATAATCTCACTTTTCAATGGAAATCAAATACGAAGTATAACATTCTTGGGATTTAAATATTTTGGAAATTTGACGTTTTTTAAGTACCGCGGGAATTCACTCCTCTCCAAGTGAGTCTCGGTGGCTGAGCGGTCAATGTGACCGACCGTGGCGCTGCAAGCCCGGATTCACGACCCGAGGAGTACTTTTTTTTTCTTCTCATCATAATGTTTCCTTACTTGAAGCATCTGAAGATGGTGATTGTAAGAATCCCATATCCTAATAGGAACCAACTTTTCTTCTTGTTTTTAATGAAATGCTGAATGATTGGTTAATACATACACTTACGAACTCCAAACAAACATTTCCATAAAATAAATATATACCCGTGCTTAGAATCTAGATACTTGTCCTCCCCGTATGGGAATATTTTGCTGAAAAATGTATGCAAAACTCTGAGTGAGCTCTGAAAAACGCTGCATTCTCTCTGTAAAGCTCTGAAATTTTGATGAAAAATCTAATATTTTTTGAACATCATGTACAGAATTTCCTCAGATTTTTTTCAGACGAATAGGGACGAAATTGCACTCTGAAAAAATTCTGACTGAACTCTGAGAAATTTCTGACAATCGCAAATTTTAAAAATCCTATAAATACATTGATATTCTATGTTCAAATATCATATGTGAAAAAGTGTTTGAGAATAGAAAAAAATTTTCTCATTAGTCAGAGAAATGTTGAGAATTTTTCAGAGTTTTGTTAGAATTTCTTCAGAATGCAATGTCATTCCTATTCGTCTGAAAGAGATTTGAGAAACTCTGAAGAAAGTCTGTACAAAATGTTCCAAGAGTATTAGATTTTTCATAAAAATTTCACAGTTTCTCAGAGTTTCACAGAGTTTTATAGAGAAAATGCAGCGTTTTTCAAGAGATTATTCAGAGTTTCGCAAACATTTTCCAGCAAAATATTTCCATACGGTTCATACTTAGTATAAAATATTCTGGTCATCATAGTATTTCTTAGGCCCCTTAGAATCCATTTCTCTCCATGATTTGATATTCTTGAATAATTATGTCCAATAATTTTATAAATAGGAACAGCTTCATTTTTTTTCTGAGGGGAATTGACCTACGAAAACTTCACCAATTTCGAATGTTCAAAGGCCGAAGACATATATATTCAAAGCAACAGGCTCTACGAGCACCCCTTCATATTTTTCCCCCTTCAACCACTATGAATCCACATTAAACCTCTCAATAGCTGATTCGCGGTGATATAAAATTTTAAAAACTTCGTTTCTGTGAGATATAGACCAATCGACTCAGCATTTTCTGGAACGAAGGATAAACTGGTCGTGAGAGAGACGTTTTTTCACCCTTGAATTGTAAATTTTACAAACTGTTGGTTCAAGTCGATAAAAAATTTTCGAAACTTAAATATGAAGAAATCTATTCCAGAATCGAGATGAATATTCCAAAATGAATTGACTTGGAAGAAATCTTCCGACAAGGCATGACATCGGTCAAACTAGAGATATATATGCATCAATATTCTCATAACAAATTACAAATGGGTTTCAATGAAGGATTGACACTTGAACGTCTTAAATCTGGAACTACCAAGGGCACATGCACAATTTTTTTTTGGGAGTTCTACATCCAATATATGTACATATATTCATATTGTTGACAAGTAGTGGATGTACATACATTATTTCATATGAATTTCAGAGGGGTCCGAACTCCTTGGAACCCCCCTGGATACGCCCTTGTGAACTGTTGAAAAGTATAGAGAATTGACAGTTTGGTGTATTATATATATTTACATATATATATATATGAGTCTACAATTCGCTCGATCGTCAACTTTTTCCTTGCCCCCACTGTCTTGCTTAACGTAAACATTGTGTTCTGAAGCTTCGAAGGCAATTAAAAAAGCTCTTGTAAGTTTTTTCATTACTCGTTCAGATGTAATACTTCTCAATTATTTTATCATTCCTCTCGTTATTGTATTTCTTTATCTTCATATTTATTTAATCCTTTCGTTATTTCTTAATTATTCATTCCTTTTCATAACCTATTTATTCAATTTATGCTTCAAGAAATTATTTTGTTCTTCTTTGTGAGAATCCATGTGAAAGCATGGATTCTAAACGGAAGAATTATTTCAAAAAATCAGATCTTTCTAAGGAATCTGATAATCCAGATTTTACGAAATATATTAGTAAGATCGACGGCATCGAGAACGGTTTCTTTTGTGCTTTGTGTACTCAAAATTTTGCAGGTGGCAATTCAGAAGCTAAAAAGCATCTCTCATCTGAAAGACAGAAATTGAAGGTACATTCTTTCCTAGAAGCGGATTGCAATGTCGAGATAAAAAAACGAAAAATATATTCCAAGAAATTTCCGGATGCTTTAGTTGCCGATGAACGTTTTCATCCTTACTTGCAAACCGTTCCAGGCGACTCAAACAGTTTTCGTTGCTTGGCATGTTCCCAAACTTATTCGGGCGGAACATATGAAGTAAATGTCCATTTTCATCGTGCAAAGCACATAGAAAATGTCAAAAAATATAATTTCCCGGTGAAAATTGTAAATGATGTTCCATCAACTTCAAGTTTCGAAATGAGAGAAGAGAATTCGGTGGTTGATCCGTTTGAATATTCTTGCCACTCCCCCCCTCCTACTGATTCATTTTCATCATTCCGTAAGAGGAAGACTCCTGATTTGGAATCTGAAGTTGTTGATCAGGTCAATTTACAAACTTCACAATTATCCGTACAGTCTGAATCACCTGTATCGTGTTCATCTGTCAATTCACCTCAGACATTGCATTCTTCTTCTACGAGTAGACCTTCAGTTATTCGATGGGCACCTGAACGTGAAAATTATGTTCATCAAATAAACGAAAATATTCATGTAAATGATGCTTATTCAAAGACGCAATACGATACCTCGTCAACTTGCACAACAAATAATGTGATACATTCCAATATCACTTTTGAATCCCATGAAGTGGGAGATCTGGGTTTGAGTCGAGATGTTGCGCAGGCTGAAATTTTGTTGTCCGCTTTTGTTGCAGAACACAATATTTCTGTTCACGCGGCGTCTGATTCGGTTGACACGGTGGAGCCTGCTTTCATAGATTCTCGAATTGCCCAACAACTTCAACTGAAACGTCACAAAATCACCGGGCTTATTGTCAATAATATTGCGGCCGTTGAGAAGGAGAAATTGGTTAAAAAAATTCAAGTAGCTCCTTTTGGCCTCCATGTTGATGGGTCAGTGGACGTTGCTAATAAAAAGAATTTAGCTGTTCGCGTACGGTATATCGACGAAGAATTAGGGACACCAATCAGTCGATTATTAGAAATTATTCAAATGAAAGCGATTGACTGTTCTCATAAAAAATTGTTTGAAGCACTTCAAACGTGTTCGTGGCGTCTCCAAATTCCTTTGACGAATATCAGTTCTTTGTCGACGGATAATGAGGCGGTTATGATGGGTGAGAGAAATTCTGTTGCAACTCTATTCAAAAACAGATTTCCTGCAGTTTTCATTCCTCGTTGTGTTTGTCACATCAGTGCATTAGCGGCAATGCATGCTGGCAAACACATCCCTAATATGGTTCTGAACTTTGTCCATGATATAGCGTCCTTTTTCTGGAAGAGTGCGAAACGGAATGATATTTTTATCGATGTCTTCATGGATAAAGGTATCATGCCCAAACATATTCTGTCCTTATCTGCTACCCGATGGCTCGAGTTGCAGCATTGCGTCCACAGAATCCTAGGAGAGTGGGAAATCATAGAAGAGGCGTTAGAACGTTGTGCGAAAGAAGAAAAACCAGTCACAAATAAGTCTGTGGCGTTGACTCTTGAGCGACGAAATATGAAACGTGTTCCCACTATACGCCGTGCAAAAAATCACCGGCTACAGATTCACTTGTGACTATGTGTAACGACGAATTGAAAGCTTATCTTATTTTCTCAGATGTTGCTCTCGAAGATTTTAATGTTTATAACGCTTCATTCCAAACAAGAATAACCAAAATCCAAGACGTGTACCATGATTCCTTGGATCTGATACAAAAGTTCTCTCGAAGATTTGTTCGAAAACCTCTTCTGGGAAATCCTAAGCAAATTCTGAAACTCGATCTGTCCGATGATAGTAATTTGGGTACAGAAAATGGATGCGTAAATCTTGAAACGGAATGCGAGAAGTTTGTTTTTGAATCTGTTGAAAAGCATGGAATATTAGCAAAAAATATTTCCACGTTACAAATGTAATCATGATCAAATCAATTGCCTTGAGACAGAGTACAAAAACCGTCCCGATTCCGAAGCGCTTGCTGATATTCGTAAAAATCGTTTCAATTTTTGTCGAACAGCAGTTTGTCAATTGTCCGATCGACTTAATTTGAAATCAGATTCCTCTTTTCTACACCTCTCGGTATCCAGAGCAGAATCTGCCTTATTCGACAATCGGGAAGAATCTTTTTAATACGTGTCTTATGTTACGGAACGACTGGGTATTCATGTAACACCGGAACTCAAAGCAGAATGGAATCTGCTCGCGCGTCTTCCTAAAGAAGGGGGGAAAAAAATGTTAATGAACATGGATTTTGACGAGATGTGGTCGTTCATTCTGCAATATAAGTCACCTAAGACAGGCATGGAGTTCTTTCCGAATTTAAGAGCATTGGTTAATCGCGTTCGAAGTATTCCTCACTCCAACGCAGAGGCGGAAAGAGCGTTTTCTGTTGTAACTGATGTTAAAACTAGCAAGAGGAATAGAATGGACCCTAGATTATTGAATGCCATTGGTATAATAAGAAGCACTTTGAAAGCTCATAACCTTAAAAGTTGCGCAATGACAATTAATGAATCTCATTACGAAAAAATGACCTCCAAAATTGTGTACAACAAAAAAGGCTGGTTTGTTGCTTGAAATTATCCTGGAGAAAAATATCTGGTTTATCTAATAACTGTGGGGAATCGTAACAACACACATACGCTCACACATACACATGGATATTACTTCAGGAGAGGGTTTGGAGTCATTGAATACCGAGGGAGTGACGACCCTTTGGGTCATGATCTCCTGAACACACATGCACATCACTTCAGGAGAGGGTTTGGAGTCATTGAATACCGGGGGAATGACGAACCTTTCGGTCCTGATTTCCTGAATATATATACTACCATTTCAAGTTTGTATATTTTTTCGAGTAGTTTTTAGCAAAATTTTAATGATTACACAGGTCAACATTTGATCTACGCTGGAACACCAGCACAGAGGTGGATACCTATAAGTTTTGGGGGTCGGAGATCACTATTCCCGGGTCCATATGACCTCATCACTTCAGAATCAAGCTTAAATCAAGGTCAAACATGTCAAATCGGAAGATATAATTTTTTTGGCCCCGGATTTCAAACCAGTGGGAAATTTAACATCCAAATACACTTTTACTTCCAAATAAAAGTGGTATTTTCAGGTCATATTAAGGTCATATGTGGGTGGGATCCTTTTTTTAAATCTTTTCTCTGATATTAGGCTCAACAGGCTCTTGGATTGGCTGACTTTTACGTTTTTGGGGTCGCAGACTGCGATTCCTAGGCCTATATGACCCCATCACGTCAGGATCAAGGTCAGATCAAGGTCAAACATCTCAAATCGGGAGATATAATTTTTTTTACCCCGCATCCCGAACCAGCGGAAAATGTCACATCCAAATACATTTTTACATTCAAATTGAAGGTATATTTGCAGGTCATATGAAGGTCATATGTAGGTGAAATCCTTTTTCCGAATGTCTTCTCGGATATTGGCTAGGTCTTGGATTAGTTGACTTCTATGTTTTTGCGGTCGCAGATCACAATTTCGGAGACTATATGCCCCCATCACGTCAGAATCAAGGTCAAATCAAGGACAAACATCTTCTTATGAAAGGATATCATTTTTTTTAATCCCGGCCGTTCAGGATCCTGAACAGGATGGGGACATATAGTCCCCGAAATTTTGATCTGCGACCGCAGAAACATAGAAGTCAACTAATCCAAGACCGCGCCTGGTCAATATCAGAGAAGACATTCGGAAAAAGGATTTTACCTACATATGACCTTCATATCACCTGCAGATATAACTTTAATTTGAATGTCAAAATGTATTTGGATGTGACATTTTCCGCTGGTTCGGGATCCAGGGTAAAAAAAATTATATCTCCTGATTTGGGATGTTTGACCTTGATTTGACCTTGATCCTGACTTGATGGGGTCATATGGACCCAGAAATCGTGATCTCCGACCCCCAAAACGTAAACGTTAACTAATACAAGGGCCTGTACAGCCTAATATCGAAAAAAAGGTTCAATCACAGGATTTTACCTACATATGACCTCGATATGACCTGCAAATACCACTTTTATTCGAATGTAAAAGTGTATTTGGATGTAAAATTTCCCGCTGGTTTGGAATCCGGGGCCAAGAAAATTATATCATTCGATTTGAGATGTATGACCTTGATTTGACCTTGATCCTGACGCGATGGGGTCATATGGTTCCAGGAATCGTAATCTCCGACCCCCGAAACTCATAGGTACTCACCTCTGTTCTGTTGTTCCACCGTAGATCAAATGTTGACCTGTGTTATCATTATTGTATTTCTTTCTTACAACATTTAGAAGGGAGTGAAATTGTGGACTCATATTTGTATTGATTGTCTTAATTCGATTGTCTTGTGCAGCGGGAAAAAATTGAAATGGATATCAATCCGGAACTCTTGACAATCAACGTTTCACTGTTCACACCTAACTTTCGCATTGTTCAGGGAAGACAATTTTTGGAAGGATACTTCCTGCTTACAGTATTATGATTACATGATGCGTTATCCAAAGGAGGCCAGGAATGGAAGTGAAATGCATTCAATGTAATAATTCATGGAAATCCAAGAATTAGGTTAAAAATTAATTTGGTTTGGTAATTACTATGATGTTGAAGTACATTGCGGTTGTTCTCGTGAATCATTCACTTGAATGTACATTACTTTCATTCCCTTCTGAATATTTTTGATACCTGATATGATGATGATGATATTTTTTATTCTTATGTGATATGATCATCAGATCAATTGTTACACAAAATATGTGATTTTTGATTCACGAATTCGCCGTAATAGATTCCCGCACTGCGTTGTAAGAAAATTAACAGAATTACGTAAATAAGCAAGCATAGAAAATCAAGTTATTCAAAACTATCAAAATGAATTATATAATTTGCCTCAAAAGCTATCCATGATATTCAGTCTTTGGATTGGCCGAACAGTTGTAAGTAAATCCGACCCTACACAAGCGGAGAAAAACGGAGTCAAATTGCTGTGGTGACTATTCGTGGATCATATTGGGATTACCAAGAAAAATTATGGTATTCTTATCTATACTTTTAGAAATGTCTTTGAATCAAATATGATTTCCAAATATATTCGTGAATGAAATTTCCAATTTTCGGTCATTGAAGTGACAATTCATCCACACGTAACTGAATTGGAAATTCTGGGGATGCTTTGCGATACATTACCATACACATGATTTCGAAACTTCATTCTGATGTAATCGGAATTTCCATGAATTTTTTACTTACGAGGATAACTTTTTCCTAACCGCGTGTGCAAAATTCGGTTTCCCAAGCCTTTGTTGCGTGCGTAAAGTGAGTGATTCCCGCACTGGTCCGACTGCCGTGTAGGAATCACTCACTCTGCGCACGCGACACACGCTTGGAAAACCGAAGTTCGCGCACCTTGTCAGGAAAAAGAGTATACGATACTCGTGCACACGTAGGTCATCCCGCACTCGTATCGTAATGTACTATTGCTTCAATTGCATGTAATTGGGAATTCTATCATAAATTTGTAACAGTGTCATTCTAGAGGAATCTATAGTGATTTATAACGATTCCTACTACAAAATTCACTGAATAAGGGATTTTTGTAAAAATCCATGAGATCCTTTATTTAGAAAACAGCAATTTTCAATGTGTCCCTTGGAAAAGTTATATTTAATCTGTTGAAGAAACGATTTTATTGTGTTAAAATATAAACCTTGATGAAATTCTGAATGTGGTCCGGCGTTAACATGAAGCACAGCAAAAGATATCGTATTTTACATGAAGGAAATTTAACAATTATGTTCGTCACTCATCTTAAATTGATTCGAAATGTTTAAGGTGCTGAAGTACACTAAGAGAATTGTTTTCTTTTTCACATCCACTTGATATGAGTTTTACTTGTCATGCACAAACCTAATATAAATTTTACCGGCTCCTGTTCAACCAGATATAAGGTCCAAAAATCTGTAAGATATGTTCATATTTTTTGAAAATATCTAGATATCTAATTGTTCATTAGGGTGTTTTTTTCACATCTGTTGTATATCAAACATTCTGATGTATTTTTGTGTATAATGTTTCGCAAAACTGATTATTAAAAATAGTCAAAAGACATCACGATCAGCGGGATGTGATTTACTGATATATATAAACGTACAATGTGTGATATTCACATGATTATCATTTGATCTTGAAACATACTGCGTCTGATGTGGCATCCTGTTCAGCTATCTGGGAAGGTAGTTGAAATCAAAGAATGAGAAGTGTTATACCATAAATTGAAAACGATTTCGTGCTTCGTATTTTGTACTTCTTGAATGTAACGATATTTGTAACCTATTTATAATGCAACTCACCATTACTACAGTCCACAATCAGTAACGATATATTCAGTCCACGATATATCATACGAGTGGTCCATTGATGATTATATGAACTACATAAATCAGTCATTGATATGAATGATAGCACTACTTGATTGTGAAGGAGAACATATTCAGCATCGAAAGTATTCTTTTCATCAGTAGAATGTCTTCAAGATCATCGAATGAGCAAATACACTTCAAACGACCGTTCCGGTTTGTTTGTACATGTTAGCAATCGTCTTCATCAATTCAATGGACACCGGGTATTCCAACCGTTCATCATCCCTATGAATATAGCCGTTCGAAGCAATCACCGTAACTGACCTGGAGGATTGATGGTGACTTGGTGACCATTGTCTGTATTGGGTTCTATTATATAAAATCCTCGCATAATCAGTGGACAATTGTTGTTACATAGAGAATGGATGTATGCAACAATAATTTGGACCACAGGATATACCTTGCTGGAAAATCTATTTTATCAGTATTGAAGTTTTCTGACCCGGTTCTGACTTAGCTGCAGGAATAATTCATTACCACAAGAGAGAAAAACTGGATTATATAAGATGAATGTACGGAATTTCTTCATCCACATCTATTAAAATCCTGACCGCTCAATTCTTCGAGGGAACATGAAAAATTAAACATGATAGGACTTCAAATATATTTTTACGGACTGTGAAATTATGTTTTTTCCGACTGTCTATTCTAGATTGAACTGATTAATATATATATTTTATACATATATTATATAAAAAGTCATATATGAATTTCATGTAATTTTTGTTATTTTGCCGCAGAAAAGAAATCTCTGAAAAACAGCATAATTTATTACGTACGTAGTGAACCAGTCTCCAATATCTCACATAGTGAATTTGATTTTTGTTGAGTAAGAATCATTGAAGTTACATTTTGTAACAAAAGCATATGAAAATAATCCTTCACTACGTAACGCACGGATTCGCACGATTTTCCAAAGATTCTCTTACATGCTTTCAACTGCGACTTGCCAGTATTAGCCTGCAGTAATTTTATTTCGGCCAATCCAAGGAGGTTTTCTCATTACTTATCACGAAGTTATTGAAAACGAACACCAAAAACAACCGGAGATTCTTCCTGCTAATATGGAATTATCTTTCAGTAGTGTATACACATTTCTCTGTCCGTCCAACTACACGTTGATGACTTTATATTATTGAAATTCGAATTTTGTTCACTGAAACGGATTATTAGTAGAATTTCACTGAAATTAATTAACAAGCACACTCCTGAATTTGAGGACAAATTTTATTTAAAATAGAATTTCATATTATTCCAGTATATTATTCAAACTCCAAAAATATATTTCTCCACGTGTGAAAATATCGTAGTGAAGTATTGGAAGTGACGTTATACTGAACACTCCATCGTATCGTATAAAATTTGGAGAAACAATTTGATCTTCAAGGAACCTCATAGTATTATATTAATAGATAACCCAGGTAAAAATCCAAAAGTGAGAGAAGTGCGTATTGGAAAAAATGGAGCAAAAATATGTTTCAAATCCCCTCTTAAATCGCGTCTGGATGCCCATTTTTCACGCCTAAACTGTATCACCAGGAAACTGATTAAAATGGTCAAAAACCGTATACATATGTATAGACACTGATGGATTTTGAGTGCGGGTTTTGACATTTTTAGTTGTCTTCCAATCGCTTTTTTTCACCGAGAAGAAACATTGAAAGAATCTTCGATTCCAAAACATAAAATATAACGGGAAAATACAAACTGTCCCTTTTGTTTAGGATGGGGGGGGGGGGGCAGCGGAACGACATACCGACTGGATAAAAAGTTTACTTGCATTTAATGAATCTTCATTTGTATATGGCAAAATAAATATTCATTTACCATTTATTGTGTAAGTCATGACCCATATTTATCCAAGATTATCATGCATTTTGCCTTACACAAATGAAAAACAACGCAAATGAAGATAGCCCATGGCAGGAAATAAAATAAGATGTACAAAAAAATTGTAATACTGAATTTTGTTATATGAATTGAATGCGGGTGAGCAAAGATCACACGTAGCACAAATGTTGCAGGAAGTCATGTGTTAAAGGTACCTAATAGCTCAGTGAAAATGCCACATAAAAAGAGAGTGAAATGCACATAACCTACAACCAGGGATGGGCAAGCAATTTAATTCTTGTTTTTAGTTGATTTTCAATTTTTGTTGATTGGAAATTGTTATTCTTATTTTTGTTGAATAATCAATTGATGTTAAGAAATGTGCTAGTCAAGTGGTGTTGTGATGTTCAGAAATACTGTGATTGCGATTTATGAGAGTTCACTGCAGTTGGAGCAGAACAAAATAAATTTATACTACTGTGTAAAAACTTTTTGATTTAGCATTTTATTAATTCCAACTATATATAATAAATATCAATGCGATGACCTACATATTACCGTAATTCGAATCATTCAATGGGAAGAACTGCCCAGACAGCACTGAGACGTTTTGTGAACATTCACAAAACGTACCTCGTTACAAACGAAATGTTTCAGAAACGTTTTGTGACGTTTCGAAAAGGTCGCATGTATGTTTTAAAAACATGAAAATGTCCTGGTTTCTTTTATTTACATTCTCACAAAACGTGATTAGCACATGTTGCATTTGTCTTTATAAATCATCAAATTGATAGCATATCTGTGGGTATTTTCAATTCAAACAAATCCTAAATCAATTATATTGAAGTAAAATGATCTCTTGTATAATAAATTACACGTATAAGCTTATGAAGTGCTGGATTTAATGGAAAATAGTTTGACTCTGAAGCGCTTTTTAATATGTGTATTTTCATGATTTTTTATGTTGTGCAGTGAGAATCAGTTGATTATGTGAAAAACAATATGGTTTCACTATTTTTTGATGTATTAGTCATGTATTAAACTTTGAATATGAATGATTCGTAGGTCGGCGTAGGTTAGCGACGAAATGGGGAATGTTCATGAATCATATAAATGTTTTGACACTGTCAGCTTTGAAAATGTTTTAGAAACGTAATTGTTGGAATCAGAGGTCGCGAAACCACGGGCACATTTTTAAAACATTCCGATCACCTACAGTGCTGTCTGGGTGATGATCTTATATTGGAAAATTTGATAATATATACGTTTCTAGTTTTGTGATGAATAATTGTTTTTAGTTTTTTTCTGAATAACAGGATTCATCTGAAAAAATCAATTCTGTCACAATAGTATTCATGAAATATTGTAATGTCTCATTCAATTCAGGTTTCATTCCAATGCATGCTTGAAACTTCCAAAAATATTAATCTACTCTCATCCCCATCCAAAATATTTGAGTCGGAATCCCAAAATTTGTACGGAAACATATATACAGATAATTCTATTTAAGATTGACATTTTTCAAAGAACACAAGCTTTGAAATAACGTTCAACGAACGTATCTTCAAATAACAATACGTTGGTCTAATGTACACGGGAAGACCGAAACCAATAATTTTTAGGAAAAATGACTGTCAGTTGAAGGAAAAAGAGAACCGCTGAGAAATGTTTGTAGTGAATTTGTCTCAAGTTGATGGATTTATTGTGAAGAATAATGAAACAACTATCAACTTCCAGTATTTTCACTCAGAACTTTTTGTAAACTCGCTACGAATATTCCTCAATGATGCTGTTTTTCCTGAAATTGACAGTCATTTTTCTGAATAATAATAACGTCGGTTTCTCCGTGTATTTTAAAAATATATTATGTTGATAAACTAGAATTCACATTCAATGTGCAGGGTATAATATCCCTGGGAAATAAGAATTATAAATGCTCTATATATCAATATTCAAGGTGATATAAGTATTGTTGGAATTTGTGTGGAGCCATATACATTTATACAGTTATATATGGAGCTATATGAAAGAAGTTGATTTGATTACCCTACACTATGAAATAAAAACTGTGAATTTACTGCGCCTTTGTATTAGCAAATTCAAGTAAATGCATTTTCCCGTACATTCACTGGAATTTTACGGATTTTGTGCTGCTAAATTGTATTTTTTGCTGTGGAATTTCAATTGAAGTGCTGGAAGATTTCAGCGAATGTACTTGAATTTTCAGTCCAATATACTGGTTAACAACTTGGAGTGGAAACTTTTTATAGTGAATAAAAAAAATAAATATGTCATATACATCATTATTGAATTTCATATGAGTATTAATCAAATTCACGTATAGTCATGTATGTGAATATAAATGGGAAGTTATTCTCACTATACATAGACACTTCAAATTTTATATATAGCTCCATCGAATTTTATTTATAGCTAAATCGATTGATATCTCGCGAAACCACATTTTTCCAAAGTTTTTATCAACCCAAAGTAGCTGGTAGGAAAAGTTACAAGTCATGATCGGGAGAGAAACTCTCTTCCATGTCTTACGGAAACGAATTTTTGACAATTTCTCATCGACTTGAACCAACAGTTTGTAAAATTTACAATTCAAGGGTCGAAAAACGTCTCTCCCTCGATCAGTTTATCCTTCGTTCCAGAGAATGCTGAGTTGATTGGTCTATATCTCACAGAAAAAAATTTTTTAAGATTTTATATCGCCCCGAATCAGCACTGATTCGATTGATATTCAATATACATTCTCTTGATATATTGAGGAGGTTAATGTGGATTCATAGTCGTTCAAAAATATGAAGGGGTGCTCGTAGAGCCTGGTGCTTTGGATATATATGTCGTCGGGCTTTGAACATTCGAAATTGGTGAAGTTTTCGTTGCTCAATTTCCCTCAGAAAAAAAAAGCCGTTCCTATTTATAAAATTATTGGACATAATTATTCAAAAATATCAAATCATGGAGAGGAATGGATTCTAAGGGGCCTAAGAAATACTATGATGACCAGAATATTTTATGCTAAGTATGACCCGTATGGAAATATTTTGCGGGAAAATGTTTGCAAAACTCTGAATAATCTCTGAAAAAACACTGCATTTTCTCCATAAAACTCTGCGAAACTCTGACTAACTGCGAAATTCTTATGAAAAATCTAATATTCTTGGAACAGTTTGTACAGACTTTCTTCAGAGTTTCTCAAATCTTTTTCAGACGAATAGGAATGACATTGCATTCTGAAGAAATTCTAACAAAACTCTGAGAAATTCTCAACATTTCTCTGACTAATGAGAAAATTTTTTTCTATCAAACACTTTTCCACATATGATATTTGGAAATGGAATATCAATGTATTTATATGATTTTTAAAATTTGCGATTGTCAGAAATTTCTCAGAGTTCAGTCAGAATTTTTTCAGAGTGCAATTTCGTCCCTATTCGTCTGAAAAAAATCTGAGGAAATTCTGTACATGATGTTCAAAAAATATTAGATTTTTCATCAAAATTTCAGAGCTTTACAGAGAGAATGCAGCGTTTTTCAGAGCTCACTCAGAGTTTTGCATACATTTTTCAGCAAAATATTCCCATACGGGGAGGACAAGTATCTAGATTCTAAGCACGGGTATATATTTATTTTATGGAAATGTTTGTTTGGAGTTCGTAAGTGTATGTATTAACCAATCATTCAGCATTTCATTAAAAACAAGAAGATAAGTTGGTTCCTATTAGGATATGGGATTCTTACAATCACCATCTTCAGATGCTTCAAGTAAGGAAACATTATGATGAGAAGAAAAAAAAAGTACTCCTCGGGTCGTGAATCCGGGCTTGCAGCGCCACGGTCGGTCACATTGACCGCTCAGCCACCGAGACTCACTTGGAGAGGAGTGAATTCCCGCGGTACTTAAAAAACTCCAAATTTCCAAAATATTTAAATCCCAAGAATGTTATACTTCGTATTTGATTTCCATTGAAAAGTGAGATTATAATGATTAATAAAAGATTGTCATTCATCATAACCATGTATTTCGTTTATCCTTATAATACTATTGTTGAAATCCCCAGTTCATCACTGTAAGTAAGTATATTATTTTCATAATGAATGGAGTTTAACTTTAGAAATCTTGTACTTCAGGGCTGAAGAAATAGTTACAGCTATTAATAGTTAATATGCACATTTGTATGATTTGTCGGTTCACAAAAATTTTTGTCAACCAACAAAAATTTTTTCTTTTCTTCAAACTTTATTTCAGAATTTAACAGAAAAAATGTTTATGTAAAAAACTTCCAAACTTTTTTGTAAGTCCACAAAGAAATTTTTTACAGTGTATGAAAGTGTGCTCCTACAGAGTTGTACTTTGGATATGTTCAGCTAAAGATTTCGTTATCTAATCTGTCATACAGAAGAAAAAAATTTTCTACCGAAAGTCAGCGGAAAGAAATTCACATACGAAAGTTTATCAAAATCTGGTTTCAACATTAGAATTCTAATAAAAAATATTAAATCACGTAAGTGAAAGCGATAAATCATCTTCAACTATCAAGGTTTAAATTATCAAGGGTTCCAATTATCATTCCGCGTATTTTTTATCACATATCGATAATTCCAACATTCTTGGATTTTGAATGCACGCGGGCTCCGAAACGGGTTGCTATATCGACGTATATACAGGATGTCCCATTTTAATTTTTATATCGAAATAACTCAGGAACAAGGAGTTTTGGAGGAAAATGTTTCGAACAAAAGTTGTGAGATTCCGATGGGGACATCTGATGGTGACCTTGACTTTGGCCTCGGATCTCAACTTTAAGGTCATTCAGAGGTCAACTTTTGTTTCTTCAATGAAATCCCTTATTTTTGACTGCAGATTCAGATTTGACGTTGAAAAACAAGAAACTTTTGTCTGCATCATTTTTCCGAATTCCGCACAGATGACGCTTCAATCGATAAAAAATGAGTTTTATGAAACACTCGTATTGCTTTCTGTGTAAAACGACATTTAACTCTCCAGTGTTTTTTTTCAGCTTTTGAGGATTACCGTCACCAGTAGAATTACCCAATGTGTACCACAAGGAGGTCGAGCGATCGGATCTTGCACATCTTTGTGGCCCTGGAAATTTGATGAGACCCCATAAGTGAAAATCCAAAGTGGTAAGATCCGGATACCTATCTGGGATTTTCCATCGGCCAATATTGACAATTATGTCTGTTCGTAGTATCGTCACTGTGAATTGTTGCCAAACACAAGTACACAACAATACTTGTGTTTATCATGAACAAGAAAGTTCATACTAGAGCATTGTTCACAAACATAAGTGAAACGGAATGTTTAATATCCTTCATTCATTCACAAATTCTTTCCGATATACGATTGAAACTTGAAGATCTTTGATCAGTGTTGTGAAGGTCTCAATACCATGGATTATCCTTGGGGTGAAATACTTGATATTCTCCTGATACTAGGGGAATGTCGACGTAATTACGCTGCAGCACCAAGATTGTATGGAGAGAGGTATCCAAATAGACGCCAGCCTTCACTTCAGGCGATACGCTCAATAGAAAGACGAGTCAGAAGAATGAATATCCCACGAGTCAGAATGCGTTATGATGGAAATCGTATGGATGCACGCTCAGTAGCCGTTTTAGGAATGGTGCACCTGAATCCTCACGTTAGTACCAGAGAAATCCAGCACCAATTAGGTATCCCAAGATCAACGGCACACCGCATACTAAGATCTGGTAAATATCATCCTTACCATATTACATTGGTGCAAGCATTAAGTGAAGATGATCTTAGATGTAGGGTCAAATTCGGTCAATGGGCCTCGGAGTAACCGCCTGGTTCTTTCAATTGAGTGATGTTTAGTGATGAGGCGACATTTCGCAGTAACGGTGTTATGAACAGACATAATTGTCATTATTGGTCAATTGAAAATTCCAGATGGCATCGACAAGTTGACAATCAACATGACTGGACTCTGAATGTGTGGTGTGGGATTTTGAATGGTCTGATCATTGGTCCTTATTCCTTCCAACATACTGTTAGGAAGGAAAATTATCTGCAATTGATTTGGGACAAATTCCCAAGGATGTTGGAAGATGTTGATCTCTACACACGGAACAGGATGTGGCTTCAACATGATGGGGCACCACCTCATAACGCTGCAATTGTCAGAAATTTCTTAAACCCATCTTACCCACACAGATGGATTGGTCGCGGTGGATACATTTCCTGGCCGGCTAGGTCTCCGGATCTTACCCCTTTGGATTTTTACTCATGGGGTTTCATCAAACATGTAGTTTATGAAAGATCACCAACGACCAGAGATGACATGAAACGCCGAATACGAACTGTCTGCCAAACAATTGCACGTCATGTGCTTTTGTCGTTAGAACCACATGTTCAGAGACGAATTGGGTTATGCCAACAGGTCAACGGTGCAAATATCGAACATTTGATACGGTGAATTTTCATACATATTGCAGAGCGTTTGTCGTGAAAAATCACACACCTCTACAGTCCAGACACCCGGCCCTTTTCAGGGCCTGAAAGATGTGCGAAATCCGATCGCTCAACCTCCTCGTGGTGCACATTGGGTAACTCTAATGGCGACGGTAATCCTCATAAGCTGAGAAAAAAACACTGTAGAGTTGAATGTCGTTTCACACAGAAAGCAACACCAGTGTTTCATAAAACTCATTTTTTATCGATTAGAGCGCCATCTGTGCGGAATTCGGAAAAATGATCCAGACAAAAGTTTCTTGTTTTTCAACGTCAAATCTGAATCTGCAGTCAAAAATATGGGATTTCATCAAAGAAACAAAAGTTGACCTCTGAATGACCTTAAAGTTGAGATCCGAGGCCAAAGTCAAGGTCACCATCAGATGTCCCGCTCGGAATCTCACAACTTTTGTTCAGAACATTTTCCTCCGAAACTCCTTGTTTTTGAGTTATTCCGATATAAAAATTAAAATGGGACACCCTGTATATATATTCCTAAAAGAAAAATCATATTCTGTAGGACGACCGATGATACGGCGAAAACGAGAAGAGACGAAGAAACGTGCATTGCTTGTTCTCTCTCGATCTGTCGAAAGTGATCGATGTTTGCCGAGCAGTACCGAACAACGCATATACAGGGTGTTCCATTTTCATTTTCAAATGCAAATATCTCAAACACATGCACCCTAAACCAAAAGTACTTCATACCAAAGTTGTTATACAAAGAGGGGCCCACAAAACCACGATATCAGTTTCATCATAGATGACGTTATGATCGATGAAAATGGGGCCAACATCATTTTTTCAAACGGGAACCCCCACTTTTCATTGCATATCTTGATTCTACGCAAAAAACTGAGTAAATTTGGCTTGAAACGTTTCTCTAAATTTTTGAAGATGGTGCCACAATCGATGAAAAATAAAGTCTATGGAACAATATGCGGATATCTTGAGGAATGCACCCAAGAGCCGAAATATCTCATTCGGATGTTGTCAGTAGGAGAGGGGACGACACAATGGCGATATCGGTTCCATAGTAGATGGCGCTGTGGTCGGTAAAAATGAGTTCAACTTCAATGCTTCAAATGGAAACTCCTACTTTTTCTCGCATATTATGATTCTACGCGAAAAAATTAGGAATTTTTGTTTGAAACATTTTTCCTGAATGCTTGAAGATGGAAATGGTGGAAAATGAGGTTGATGAAAAAGTTCTACTGCATTATGTGTGAAGCAACGCTCAACAAACAAATCAAAACAATAATAATTCCAGAGAAGAAATCGAACACAAAACACAACAAACGTCATGTCCAAAACATTGTTAATGACTTTAATTCAATGTTTTGGAAACGACATTCATTGTGTTTTGTGTTCGATGTCTCCTCTGAAATTATTATTGTTTTGATTTCCATTGGAATCCCGTACAAAATCTGCATTTCGAAATCATCCAGTTCTCTGTCGCTATTTGGAAGACCGTTTCCATCTTCAAGAATTTAGGAAAAATGTTTCAAACAAAAATTCATTATTTTTTCGCGTAGAATCATGATATGCGATAAAAAGTAGGAGTTTCCATTTGAAAAATTGGAGTTGACCTCATTTTTACCGACCACAGCGCCATCTACTATGGAACTGATATCGCCATTGTGTCGTCCCCTCTCTTAACAACATCATTCGAATGAGATATTTCGGCTCTTGGATGCATTCCTCAAGATATCCGCATATTGTTTCATAGACTTTATTCTTCATCGATTGTGGCGCCATCTTCAAGAATTTAGGGAAACGTTTCAAGCAAAAGTTACTCAGTTTTTCGCGTAAAATCAAGATATGCAATAAGAACTGGGGGTTCCCATTTAGAAAAATGACGTTGACTCCATTTTAATCGGTCATAACGCCATCTATGATGAAACTGATATCGTAGTTTTGTGGCCCCCTCTTTGTATAACAACTTTGGTATGAAGTACTTTTGTTTCAAGATGAATGTTTTTGAGATGTTTGCATTTAAAGATTAAAATGGGACACCCTGTATATATCTCTCATACTATGCAGTGGTGGGGCTCGCTCACCGGCAAGACCGCTCTCATGTGTGAGTGCGTGACGCAGTACTCGTGACGTAGTATAAGGCACATGACCAAGCTGCGATTCCCAGCTCGACCAATATCACAACACCGCTTGGGAGAGAATACAGGGAGTGATGAACACTTGAGAAATAGCAACGAGTTCATTATACATATAAAGACGGTTACTATTTCAGCGGAATCGGGGAAAAAATATTGTATGTCCCTTGGGAGGCAAATGATTTTCATTCTGTGTGATTTTTGCCCTCGCTTCGCTCGGGCAACAGACATCAGCCTCGGTGGAAATCACTCATTTCCCTCCCTCGTGGCATAATGTACTATTTCCTAACAGCGTGTGCAAAATTCAGTTTTCCAAGCTTGTGTTGCGTGCGCAAAGTGAGTAAAGTAACTTTACCACACGCTTATCACTTTACCGCACTGGTCCGACTGCCGTGTAGGAATCACTCACTCTGTGCAAGCAACACAGGCTTGGAAAACCGAAGTTCGTGCACCTTGCTAGGAAAAATAGTATGAGCAACTCGTGCGCGTTGGTGATCCCCCCACGAGCATGATTTGTCGCCCTCGCTGCGCTCGGGCGACAAGCTTCACGCTCGTGCGGCAATCGCCAACTTTACACACTTGTTACACAATGTACTAATTCTGCCCGCTCGCAGCGGGAGGAAATTACTTCCCGCTCGCTCATAGCGAGAACAAAATACCAAATATCCTTCCGTTCTGGAATATGCATATGAATATTTTATATGCAATTATACAGATGATTTGCACTCTCCTTGCAGTTGTTGGAAAAGATAGTATGTTAACCTCGGGGAAAAATGGAAAATTTCCACTCACCCCCCCTTGGTTAACAATGGATCCTTCCGACGTAACTGATCAAGGTGATCGGATCAGCTCCTCAACCAATCAAAAAAGGTGAGAAATGACCGGATCACCTAGATCAGCTACTTCGGAAGGCTCTAATATGCTATTGATGAAATCTCATAAGAATAAATGCGATTCTATAGCGATTTTGGTACATCAACGAAATCCATCCAACAAGCATAGAGTAGACTTGGGAATTTGGTGAAAAAAGCTCTGTTTCCAAGATTTTACATTCCTTGTTTTCGTTGATTATCCTTGTTTCCGGTCCATACCAGTTTCGAATGGATATCAGCCCTCCAGTCCACGTGGAAGCCATCTCTGTACCTTTCGTGATTTTTTGTGGTCAATATTAAAAATTTATCCCAATCCATAAAATCTCTCCAATAGAAAAAAGTCTACCCACATAGTGTAAAGCTGGTTTTGGACAAAGATGTCTCAAACATATATAATGAGATATATTCAATACGATTGGAGGAGTATATCATTCTTGAAGAGCAACAGAATGATTGCAGAATAATGATGTTGCATAAGACATCTTTTCCGAAACCTGTGATATGTTTGCAAGAAATCTTTTTGCAAGATACCCTTCAAAAATTTTTATGCTACATGCGAAACATGGCAGATGCAAAAAGGACAAGAATGAACTTTGGATCGTCAGGATTTCATTATAATAGACACCCTCAAAGTGATGTGATAAATATCTTCCATCTATATCAATTCAAAGTTTATTACAAGAAAATTAATGAATAATCAAAGCTCTGGCCGATACTCAAAAACATTGTGATGGGTATATCCTGACCCATACATGGAGGCGCGAAAGGTGGTCAGCACCTCCACGATCCCCGCCGTGAATATGTATTAAGACCAGCGGGACCTGGAATATATTGACAACGGGCGAGTAATACGTCCACGATAATTTTGAAGGGGTCAAGGGATAATGAAAAGCTTAGGGGAAGGGGGTGGGTTGATTTTAATTCACTAGAATGACCAATCTCGAAGTGAGGTTAACCACGTGTCAGAGCACGTATATATTTCAAATCCAATATTTCCACATAATACACACGACTTGGTCGCGAGAAGAAAAATATAAACAACTCGTTGAAGTTCATCCATTGGATCTGGGGAACACAAGGAATTCAAAGAAGCACGGAGGGCACGACCACGAGGGAATACTCTATACGGACCATGCCGTTTACATTCATCAAAGAAGGGGAGGACTCAGGGGGACTGCGACCATAAAATCATATACGAGGGAGGGCTAAGTTGGACGAAGGAGATGATTCGAGGGTGCAAGCACAAAAGGGAAGGGAAACTCGAGAGATGGAGCACGTGGAGGATGCCACGAGAAGGAAATTTCCTCACTATAAATGACACCAAAATTCATCACACTGGCACTCTCACTCCGGAGAAACACTTCGGCAGATGCGAAAGCCAATGTGTTATCTTGAATTCAAGCCCTGATGGCACCATGCACTCACCGTATTCCAATTTTCGCACGAGAGTCTTCCTCGAAACGTTGCCGTGGCTCGGTTACATGAGAAGTGAAGTCGAGATGGCCTCCCCTTCTCCTTCACCGACGGGTGAGTTCGCAAAGTCATACGAAACCCCGTCGGTGACTTTCCGTTAGAACTCGTCTTTCGGAATTTTCTTACGGATTCTGGTGACGGTGGCGTATAAATAATCGTTGGGTGAGTGTGGGGGTGCATCGTGGGGTTCCTTTCGGAGCAACTATCCCGATTTTCTCCTATCTTCATCCAGACTTCCAGGACAGGGATAAGGTGGCGCATTACGGCGTAGGTTGTCTCTCTCTCTCTCTCTCTTTCCTGTGGCCTCTGCATCATCAGAAGAGGGCGATACCCGTAGGTCGTTTCTGGCCCTCTGATAGGTAGTTGGTCGAAGAGAGACTGGTATGGTGTTGGAGCTGCTCCCTAGTGCTGGACCAATCCTCCCTCGTGCTCGTGGCGTAGGTGACGCTGCCTCCTT
The DNA here is from genome assembly GCA_018340375.1 of Gonatopus flavifemur. Classification (NCBI taxonomy): domain Eukaryota; kingdom Metazoa; phylum Arthropoda; class Insecta; order Hymenoptera; family Dryinidae; genus Gonatopus; species Gonatopus flavifemur. The sequence goes on from JAFFJZ010000033.1 coordinate 211,635, forward strand.
GGAACAAGAAACCTCGAAAAATCAGCTGTTCTCTTGAGCGAACTGAGGTGTTCGCAAATGACACGACTAACCCTAACAAGGGTGATGCCCAGTGCCACCTCGCGATTCTTTTTCTGACAATATATAACGTCACAACATATAAATATTTATCCACTTCAACTAAAATGTCATTTTAGGAGCATTTTTTCCACTTGAATCACATCAGTAATGCCCTATCAGAAACATGTATTTGTTGAAAAAATAAAATATCGAAATTCAAGATGTTGAGTGATGAATCAGATATAAAATCTCGCAGCAGAGGATTTTCACTTATCAAAGTACAAATGTGAAAGGGGAAGGGACGGTAACGGAGGAAAAATTATACGTATGCGTGTTTTGTTTCACGGGGTTGTAACGATACGAATATGATACAATATTGGTACGGTTACACGCCACGCGATAGTCAATCATTATACATAATGTTGAATTCTCCGAGTTAAAATCAAAGTATCGAAAGCGAAAGTCGGTACAAAATTTCTTCGATCAAACCCATGTAGAAAAAACGTCAAAAACACGAGCGCCTGAACGACTCGTATATTAGCACACACAAGAACTACGTGTGTGTCATGACGACGATATACGTATATCTGATTGACGAAATTATGAGGAGAAAACAGAATCATATGTGAATGCAATAGACGGATTTCAGAGAAAAGAAAAGAACGCGTCAGAATAATAATTTACAATAGAAGGGAGTCTGAAGAGCCAATATGTATAATTGAACCTTTTCTCATTAGAATGAAAATCAAATCACAGTTTGATTCAAATTCAAACTGAGATTTCGGGAGGCACGAATAATAAGCCAATGATAACACACGGTGTTTTCGATTAATTTATGCGATTGATCTTTTCGATACAGAAACCTATCAAGAAACCCGTGCTTGATTCGCACATAATTCATAATAAACTTCCAATATTATAATAAGGGGTCAAATGCGACAAAACGTCGGACTGAATTACATCTCGATGATGTGCTTGTGGGTTCAATTCTCGCTTCGACTTGATCGAATGCTAAATTAAGAAAAGGAAAACCTCATAGTTCCCCTCTTTTACAGTAAATACTCTTGACTCTCTGTCATTGCGACATTGATGTATGGAGCTGTTCCCAATTATCATTTTGAATTGATATCCCTAACTAGACAAACTCACACCACACTCATTGCAAGTTGTGTTTCGGGTGGTCTACGTAAGGCAAGAGATGTCTTCCACGTTCCAACAAGATTGAGAATTAGAATAGATCGGAACATTGTCGGGTGCACAAATGTGAATCGGTAACTGTAGAGAAAATTTTTTGGATTTTGTTACAGGCCATATCAAGTCAATTACCGCCACGTGAAGAGGGAAAACCTTTGAAAAAAGAATATTTTGTATAGTTAAGAGCTAAATATATTTTTCCTCCTATTCCACATTCACGAGTGCTTATTTCAATTTACCTCAAAAGGTTCCACTCCCCTCTCGATCACTAATTTTCAAGTCATTTTGTGATACTTTCGGGGTGTGAGCTTTTCAAAAATTGTCTCAACGAGAGGGTCAGTATTGAGAGAGTATTAGAAGGGAAAGGAATCCCTTATATCATAACGTATTATTCCAAAAAAGGAATTCTTTTCAAACCCATCGAAATTTGAAAGAATAATGAAATCGTAATTCCCATTAGGAATTATAACAAATCAAATTACACATCACAGGGTCTTTCTGGTTAAGATTATCAAGAAGAATTTTTTCCAAACATGTTTTGCTCATAGGAAAAATTTGGATACCGTTTTGAAAATTTGTAGGTATGTTTATTGAACATCAAATATTCCAAGAAAAATTTTTTCAGATTTGAACAAATTTTTTTTGTCCTACTAATTTGAACGAAGAAACACTAAAAAAATCACCATGGGAGTGATTTGGGGTGACGGGATGAACAGGGAAAAGAACTGGCGAATTGTCCTGGTTGAAGTGGTTATCGCATCCAAAAGATTCTTGTTCATGAGACAGTCACTTCAACAAGGAATAGTTTGCCATTGTTTTTTTCAGGTCATCCGGTCGTGCCGGATCACTTACATCGTCATTTGTTATTTTTTCTCGCTTAAATTAGTATAACGAAAAAAATTTTTTGTACAGGTTGGTTGAAAAGTTTCTGCGCTCGAAATGAAAGAATACTGTTTTTGTTACGAAATATATTTTTTTATTCAATATAATCTCCTAGAAGCTCAATACACTTGTTCCAATGATCTTCCAATAATTTTATCCCATCCTTATAATGGTTTTCCGGAAGCTCTGCAAAATAACCGTCTACGGCTGCTATGACCTCTTCATTCGACGAAAAATGCTTTCCACGAAAGAATTGTTTGAGATTTCTGAAGAGATAGTAGTCGCTAGGAGCCAAATCTGGCGAATACGGTGGATGTTCAAGCAATTCGTACTTGAGTCCTTTGAATTTAGCCATCGTCAAAACACTTTTGTGAGCAGGTGCATTATCTTGATGGAAAATGATTTTTTTCTTCTTTAAACCAGGTCTTTTCTCACGAATTTTTTCATCCAGCTGATCCAAAAGGCTGCAGTAATATTCGGAGTTGATTGTTTTACCTTTCTGAAGATAATCAATGAACAAAATTCCTTTTGCATCCCAAAAAACTGATGCCATAACCTCCTTTGCTGATCGTTGTGACTTCACCTGCTTTGGAGCTGAACAACCAGCTTCAGTCCACTGTAAACGTTCTTGTTTCAATTTAGGATCATAGTGGTAGATACAAGTCTCATCCATAGTTATAAAACGACGCAAGAAGTCGGTTTTATTCTGCTTAAAACGCTCCAAATTACGCTGAGAAATCTGTTTTCGATCCAGTTTTTGTTGAATTGTTAACGTGTGCGGCACTAACTTTCCAAACAGTTTTTTCATACGTAATTCTTCATGTAAAATATGGAGTACTCGTTCGTCTGAGATGCCTATGGCATTAGCAATTTCACGCTCAGTCAAACTTGGATCTTCACTAACCATATTATGTACATGCTCAATGATTCCTGCTGTGGTTGCAGTTTTTGGTCGTCCTTCGCGTGGATCGTCTTCAAGGCTAGTACGACCACGTTTAAATTCACCAGCCCAAAATTCAACGGTGCGTTTTGAAGGTGAGGACTCCTTATACACTTCTAACAATTGTTCATAAATTTCCTCCGCTTTTAAACCCTTCAAAACGAAGAATATAATGACTGCACGATATTCAATTTTTTCCATATTAAGAAAAATCAATGACACGTCAACTTCAAATGGCTTCTAAACAAAGAATGAATTGACAGAATGACTTGTAACTTTGCATGTGTTCTCAGGACAGATATACCAACTTGAGAAAAAAAAAAGTTTTGAGCTAGCAGTGCTAACTTTTGGTGAGCGCAGGAACTTTTCAACCGACCTGTAATACTCAACGTCTAATAAACATACCTCCAAACGTTCAAAAAAATATCTCAATTTTTTCTATGATAAATAAATGTTTGAAAAACAATTTTTGTTGAAAATCTCAACGAAAAAGAATCCTTAAATTTATATCAAATGTCGAACAAATTCGACGCAAAAAAAATTGTTCTCAATGATAAATTCCGTATTCCCATTCTACATTAGCCCTTACGAGGTAACGTCGGGGCACTCATGCTTTTCCAAAATCTTGTCCTCTTGCTAATTTGAAGAGAAGAGTGACCAGCCTATATCCTGAGTATTTGTACACTAGGAGGCTATAAGCTCCCCAAGTGTCATCACTTCAGTTCGTAAACAGCATTTATGGGAACCAATCGTAGGACTTTAATAACTTTGGTCAGAGAAACAACTCGTTTGAGGCTTTTCGGTGAAAATCCATAGAAAATGGTTTTTTGACCTTCAAATGACCTCTAAATGACCTGATATGTTAACATATTCGGACGTAAAATTTTCCGCTCTTTCCATTTCTGAGGTCGAACGTAGGGTTTTCCATTCGAAAAAACATACTTTGACCATCAATTATGCTCAAAATTGACCTCAAGGTCAAATTTAAGGTCACCATCTAATGGCCCCCTTCGAACCCTACAACTTTCATCTGAATAATTTTTTCCGCCTCCATTCCCCGGAGAGTTATTCAGCTTTCCTGTTTCAAATGGGACGCCCTGTATATATATATATATGCCAGGGGGGAAATACCTACAGTCTGGGAAGTGGCCCATCTAGGGCCATATCCAGGACCAGCCCAGGACATTCTTCCTTCTCTTTCACTCTCATATGTGTCACGTCCTGGGTGTTTCCATCCAAGACGTCAAGTTGAACTAATTCCCCTATTCATCGATTAAGAAAGGAAGGGGTAAGATTGAGGATTTCAAAAATAGTTAGAAAAGGTGAAACCAGTGAAGAGATTTGGAATCTGGTAAGACCACACTTTTGTTCTTGAACTAACTATTATATACATTGAAATTTCTTTTGAGGTGAGGCCCGCTTGAAATAACTGGAAATTACAATGAAATAAGAGAATATTCTGAATTCTATGTACTTTAAGCATCTACTCGAGTACTCCAGTGTTCCTGAACTCTAACGTCAGCTATTCTGAGTGTTTCCTCTAATTCACGCTGTGAAAACAAACAAATTCGAATTTTATAAACGTGTGGCAAGAGGAAAATGTTTTCTTGAGAGGGGGAAATCAAAATTTACTGAAAATTTGAATGGAAAAGAAAACTAATGTGGCAACAATCAGTGAATGAAAATAGAATTGAAGTAACAGGAGGGTTTGAGGGTAGCTAGCCTCTGAATATCACTGTTGAGTGTTCCCGGAGGGACAAACAATTGACTCCTGTTGAGGAAGATCAATTGTTTGTAATAGGACCGTATATGGATACGGAAATTTGGGTTATACTTACGTTGATTTCAGTTGATCAGTTCAGTTTCCAAGAGTTGGCACAGCGTCGGCAATCTCGGATGATGTTTGATAATGCTTACGCTTCTGAGCGTATGGATATTAGTTGATTTTGACTCCAATGTCAGAATATTGAAGACCGGCCAGAGGTTCGCTCAGCGTCCGCAATCCCGGATGATGTTTTGAGGGTGCTCACGCTTCAGAGCGTATGGCTATCAGTTGATTTTGACTCCAATGTCAAAATCTTGAAGATCGGCCAGAGGTTGGCTCAGCGTCAGCAATCCCAGATGATGTTCCCTTCAGCTATTGAGCTTTGTTTGGAGGTGAGCTGTTAGAGCTTGTTGGCTACTGAGCCGAGAAGTGTGTGTGGATTTGGCTGTGCACCTGCTTTGAAAGGGTTGTCCAGCCAATCAGAATCCGATTTTTATTTTTCTGATAGGAGGGGTTGTTTTCCCTTCTTCTATCGCTTAGGTGTCGATCGTGAATCTTCACGATTGGCGATCGATCGATTCCCCTGCTGTTTCAATTTCAATTCATTGGTCACGGACCTGAGTTCGGGGGTGATCCATGTATCGATAATTAGTCCCATTGGTGGGCCCTTGAGGTGGAAGGGGCTGCTACCTTTGCATGCCTAGATTTCCTTATAGGGAGGCAAGGACTTGGTCAAATCATCGATCGTAGGTTGATGTATGGTGGTGAAAGGCTTGGTGTAGTCCTTCCGTGGGGGGTAAGTTCCGTTGATCGAAGGATTTTCCGATCGATGCCTGTTATCACCGTTTCCTCTCCACATATCCATTGTTCCTATTTCGGTAAGGTGATATACTAATTTTCTGCTTTATCTTCCTAGTTCATTCCTTATTTGAAATTGTGTGTTAACAACTGAATTCGTTGTTTGTTCAGTATTATTTTATACAAAGGGAATCATTTGATTGTTTTTGATTGCATGTTTTGTTCAAATTAATCTGTTTTGACTCGATTATTTCCTTTTATTCAGACATATGTAAGACAATTTCGAAGCCCTAGCATTGTCCAGTTCTATTATTTCCCTTCAAAATGTGGAGTAATAGTCTCAACATGGAAAGCACCAACGTTACCACAAGTGAGAAATCGATTCAATCGAATCAACTTACGACCAACGTTCAGAATCCGATGGAATCATGCAAAAGTGTGTGTGAAAATCATCATCACAGCTATATGATTTCATCATCGGTCTACAACCTGCATAAATCAGACACACAAACGATTGTTGTAGAACTAGTGTTGCATGAAGGAGGGAACCTTATGCCTTGCATACAACTACAAGCAGAGATATCTAAAGATATACAATTTGATTCACGCAACTGGAAAGCGCCCTACAATCATTCTCCAGCTATCGAGAATCATTTTGGGGAAAAAAATCCGAAGAGAAGGAATCCTCTACCGACAATCATCGCCGTCGATTCTGTCAGAATTGCATTCGGAATTTCGTATAATAAACCCACGATACTTTTCAAATACGATGACGAATACGGGTTTGTCACGAGGAACACTTCTGTATCTTCGGAAAAAGAACTATAAAAACGCGAGGATGATGGTGTGAAAAAACAGAAAAGTGTATTCCCTGCTTCAATCATAATGCACAGAGTGACATTTGAGGGGTTGAAACATTTGTATCAGTGTGTTATCCTCCGATTTACATATCCAGAAAGCGTTTGAGTGAGTGTAAATGAATGTGCTCCACAACTACATACAGAACTTCTTTCGAAATTACCTAATCGTTCCCATGATGAAATTCCAATCAAACAAGTATTCCACATGTATGATGGAAACATTAGAAGGAATGTAATAAGATACATGATGAGTGAAAACCTTCTGAGCGATCCTCACTTTGAAATCATATATGAAGAACTATGCATTCTCCATCCGCATGATTTCATTTTTTATATGATGGAGAGTCGAATAATGTTATCAAAAATCATTTCCTTTCCCTTTTCTTCCAAGATACATGACTTACGTCTTATGAGTGCGGAGAGCATTGTTCAATAATCATTGTAAGCGAAAGATTTGTACTGAAAATTCTGTAATGAATCTTGCATTAAGTCATCTCACATGTTGTGTGAAAATTCATTTTTTGAAACACTTACCTCTGTCTCTTCCACCTCAATCCTTACAATGAAAAAGAATGAATCCAAACTCCATTACCAAATTCTACTCCATTATCACCATTACCCTCAGATGAAAACGATGAATTTGTAACCTTATTCCGAGGGGCCGTTCACTCTCGGGTCAAAAAGAGTCAAATTAATGTTGAAGTACTCGTTCCCCGATTGCACGATTCGAACGACTCCATTTGATTTCCTTACGTCAGATACATCAAAAAAGGAAGAGCCAGACTCGAATGATTCCCAGTGATCAGTACTACGTGTAGTGATCATACTATGTGTAAAGTTGCATTCAATAATTTGGGATGATTCGCTCTGACTCGCATTGACTCGTTCCTTATTTGCACTGAATACCTCGACTTATTCTTTATTCCTATCAGTGGAATGATTCATTTGATTATCACACTCATTTTGTACTATTTGAAATGCACACTGTAAAAAATAATCAGAATCTTCCTTACGAAGCAACCGGAAAATTGCGATCATGGGATAGAAAAGCAATTTCCAGTAAATGTATATAAATTCACCTTCAATTCCACTGAAAATTCCGAACTGTGTAGGATTTTTACTATCATTTTTCAGCAAGTTCCTGGTGGAATACGGAAAATTCCTACCGCACGTATGTGGTAATTACTTCCAAACGTTCATGTCAGTTTTCCATGGAAATTTTTGACAGTGTACGCTTCCCTAACAGGACACTTCTCCGGATCTCCGTGGTCTCCACGTAGATACCATCCATTTCCGTGGAGACCACGGAGATGCGACGAAGTGTTCTGTTAGGGTTCATTCACCTCATGATACTTTGTCAATTTTGTTATTGCAAGTGCGTAATGAAATCTCATGGGAGATTTCACACAACATCCCAGTTCTTGAGGAATTCTCAAAGGGCTCTTCTCAAAGAGTTCATTATAGATTCTGTCATGAGAGTTCTTGAAGAATTCATTAAGAATACAATCAGATCCCAAAAAACTCTGCCAATTGGCACATGGCTTCCTCGTTTGTGTTGGAAAAAAAATACATGTTTTCTTTTTCTCTTCCGTTTTTCTTAGAGAATCAGGTTGAAATTCATATAGGACTGCGATCAACACTGCATGAAGCTGTGGTGGAAATTTCACGACAATTGGATGGTAGATACGGTAGTTATCCGCATGTTAACGATGTTCACGGAATTTCCAAATTTTGTTACGAAACTCAGTACTTACCACTTTCTTCCTTCAATTCCGATTTGTTTGAAATGCACACCATAAAACTAACCCCCCTATAAACTGATTATACTACAAGTTTCATGGCATTTGGATGATACCGACATGGGGAAGGCATGCTTTCAAAATATTGTCAAATAATGTGAATCGCGAAACAAAAATTTTCCTCAGTTTTCAATCGGTTAGAATGAAACTCATATGGGGCCGCTACAAGATCATCATCAAAACGTGGTATGAATTTGATTGCAATCGGATAATAGGAAGCGGAGATATACGCGTTCGCAAAATCACGATTTTTCGAAACATTTCTCCTCAACCCTCCCGTTCTTCTGTAACGATGAGGTTGAAACTTATATGGAACCACTACCAACACTGCACGAGACTCTGGTGAAAATTTCATCACGATCGAATAATACGAACCAAAGATATACACGTTCGCAAATTTGTTACATACACACAGACAAATAGACAGACAAAAAGGAACCTGATTTGCTTTTTTTTCACTCCCCCCAATTCCAATGTGCCTGAAATTTATATCATACTAGCAGATGCAGATGCGCGCTTTGCGTTTCTAATAATCAGATGAAACTTACTAATATTTGAAATTATTGGATTATATTCTGAGAAAAAATCCTCCATGTTACTTCAATCAATTCTCTCAGATTGAAAATTCAAATACAATATTCTTCTGTTAGTTTCATTTATATTCCTGTTTAAACTGACGGACGATTCCAGACAACACCGTATGAAAATATGATTCCGTTCTTGTCGGTTTTGTGAGATTTTTCTCTTGGAATTTGTCCGAGATTATATGGTTCTATAATAGCGACTTCCACTGGTTGCATTCGATGTGAACTGAGCTGTGTTATCTCTTTTTTACCGGTACTCAAAATGAAGGATAGACACAATTCAGTGCGCACCTAAGGGCAGCCAGTGCGGGTGATTGGAAAATGCTGTAAAGGTGTAATTTCATGCGAGCGAGTGGCGATTGGCGACGAGCGATTCCCCACTCCCAATGAATTTTTGAGACACAAGAGTGACGAATGAAAAAGCTGAATTAATTTTAGTTTCGTCAGTTCGTTGTAACCAGTGATATAGGCAGACCCGGCTAATCTTGTTTCTTTCTCCAACGCATATATAACGAAGGATAAACCCAGATAGTGAGATTTTAGAAACAGCATCCTTTTCCAATCATTCACGAATTCGGAAAAAAAAAATTCTCGAAATGTCAGTGGAATAGAGTTCTTGGAGAACCCAATAAGAACTACATAGCTCGAAATAAATTCTCCATGAGTCCTATTTCACTGACATTTCAAGGATTCTTTTCTTGCTATCTGGGAAATGGTATTGTCCTTTGTTATCATTGGAGAAAGAAACAAGATTTCTAAAGCCGGGTGTACCTATATCGCTGGTTACAACGAGCGACGAAGCTAGAATTGATTCAGCTTTTTCGCTCGTCGCTCCTGTCTTCCACAAATTCATCGAGAGTGGGGAATCGCTCGTGACCAATCGCTATTCGCCCGCATGAAATTACGATCGATTACGAAAAAATCGATCAAAAACAGCATATTTTCATGAAATTTTATGAAGAGAGCAGTGGATTTAAATGGAATTCTTTCAACGGGATATTATCAGGTGACATTTCAAGTATATTGTATGAAGTTTTCATGAAAAAATATGAAGATATGCGCCGGTGGCAGCAATTTTTAATAGGCGCTGACAAAGAAAGTGTTTCGCGGTAGACATCATAACTCATGATTGGATCATCCAAAACAAAAAAATCAAACTGATTCTGTTAGTTCATGAGTTGACCCGGTCAACCCGGGTGACCCGGTCAAGATTTCTTTGTTCTTCCCATTTTTGGATTCTTCATGGCACTTATAAGTCAAAATGCGAATTAGTGACCAAAAAAATCAACAATTAAGACATTATAGAATATACTTAAAATTAAAAAAGGGGAAAAACAGGTCCGTGGAGGTGGCACCCCCACCATCGAAAATCTGGATTATTGCATGAGAATTATGTGCTAATTATGTGCTAATTTTGTGCTCCACTCCTGATTTTTGTGCTCATCAAATTTTTATTTAAAAAAGGAGTTTTGTATGGGGGTGCTGACGACATGTGAAGCTAGCACCGCCACTATATGAAATCGGTATCTAATGATTCATTATCGAATCAACATTGATGGGGGAATTATGTGCTCCAATTTCCAATTGGTTTAATCATCGAAATCACCGGCGGGAAGGAGTTACAGATGAAAAAGCTATTTGAGGTGTGAAGATAGGACGACGCGAACAACCAGATCGTGGGAAAGTCATATTTGGGCCAATCCAGATTCATGAGTGGATCATGTACACCTTGTGAATGGTGAACATGTTGTTATGTTCATGAGGCTATGTTTTCATCAATGTGCAGGAATGAATGCCCGATGACTTGTGATATACAAAAGGTACTGAAAGAAGAAGTGAAAAAAATGCCACTTTTACGCGATCCAGAGTGATCTCATGATTATGTGCTATTTATGTGCTCCACCCACGATTCATGTGCTCGCTGGAAAATTCATTGGGAGAGTCGGAAACTCAACTCAATTGATCGAGTTCAGCACCCCTACTATCTGGAAACAAAATAAGACGCATTTTGAACCGGTTCGGAGTGATTCCAGAATTATCTGCTATGTATGTGGTCCACCCAGAATTTACGTGCTCGCTGGAAAATTCATCAGGGGAGTCGGAATCTGAACAGAATTGATCCAGTACAGCGCCCCCACTATGAGGAATCCAAATGAATGGTATTTTGACTAGGGGTGTGCGATTCACGAAAAAAAATCGATTCTGGATCGCAAAATAAAAAATCGATTCGATTAAAAATCGGCTAGAGAAGAATCGATTCTTCAAAAATCGATTGAGGAAACTCGGATATGGTTTTTCAAAGTTAGCAGAGAATCTCAAATGGTTGATTCGTTCTAATTGAATATTAAATACATCTCACATACGTAATAATACAAAGCCTATTTGACATCATTGAGTTCATAGGGAATGAAAAATGCATTTTCGTGATGCAATCGAAGGAAATGAAAATATTCGCTTCAAATGAATGTAATAAGGATGTATTCATTTTTCACTGGGTATAACCCAGATACATTCAGCAACTATAGTGATATGAGTACATTATCAGATATTCTTCAGAAGCTTAATAAGTTTATTAGGAACATTCTTTAATTTGAACATCTGAATCAAAAATCATATAATTGTGTATCTTATTATCACTAAATATCAGCAGCAAATAAAATTCCGTACATCAATAACACGGATGGAATCAGAATTCTTCTTTCTCTTGGGGTTTCCTAGAGACCCTATAATCAGAGTCTGGTCAACACATATCTTTTCTGTATATCAGATTTAGAGCATTTTGATTGGTCCGCCATGTTTCCTCTAAACTGAGTAGGGGAAACTGCGGCAAATTCAGAATTGGTATTTTGCATATATTTATCTGTCCATGATTTATAAGCAAAATATTAACAAACTTAAGTGTGAATCTGTTCCAACTCTTCAACTGAATTGTGAAATACATTTTTTAATTAATTCCAAAAATGTACACATCGAAGTATTTAGAAGTTAAGATAAGAATCCAATAACGAATAAAACTAACCTAGTTTAGCATCAACAGTTGTAACTTTTCCACGTTGCTTCTATGAGCTTATGGTCTTCGTTTTATATCTCCATTTATTTGCTCTATGAGTTTTTCGTGTATTTCGTGTTATACTGCATCAAATGATGAAATTTCCACTATTAGGTAAATGGTATACATATAATATGTCCAATTCTAATTGCATTATTTTACTGCATAACATAACCCATGTCGTATGTATTAATAATTTATAAACTTCAGATATAATTTAGTTTTTAGTGAATTGAAGAAGATTCATACATTTAACATTTAAGAATAATTTCATTTTCAAATATAAATGCATATAAGTATATTATAGCCTTGCAAGTTTATGTATATTGATATAATGCACAATGATCAGTAAAAAAATGTTTACAATGTATCTGAAGTCTCAACTCATGATGGAATGGATATTTGAATGTTAATCTTATCTGTATTTCACATAGGTGTATGTATGTATGTATATAATTCATAAAATTTAACAAAAATGACTGGATGTTCCGCTGACGGATGTACAAATTCTGACCAGAAAGGATTTGTGATGAAAGTGTTTCCTAAAGATCCTGTGAGACGAGCACAGTGGTCAGCAAATGTTGGCAGAAAAGGATGGAATCCGACTGACAAATCTTACCTATGTGAAGTAAGTGAACTCGGATACTAAACGCATACCGTAGGTAAAAAAAACATAGATATGTCTCGTAGAGCTCATACAGTAGAATCGAATGAACCATACGTCAGGTGTTTGGCGTTAGAAAATAAACAACTTTGATATACATTTACAGGTACACTTCGCATCAAATATGTGGGAAAAAACTCGTATCGATGGTAAACGAAAATTGAAACATGATGCTTTACCTACAATATTTGGCAACAATTTACAACCTCGTGATTTTTATAGTAATGAAAATTTATCAGTGCAACGAATTATGGAGGTATACCGACTTGTACTGAACATGATTCAAACGTCGTGAAGATTTCTAATTCTTCATATTCCATGGTTGAAAAATTAGAAAGTAACTTTTGATTTTCATTGGAAATTTATAAATTGTTACAGGTTTCCCACGCTCCTGAAAATCATAACAATCCCCTTATACAGCATGACAGTTTGGAACCTGCTACATCTAGTGCACCGATACATAAAATTGAAAACCAACAAGTGGTATGTACTTGAATGCATTGTATCTAGTTCTTTGACGGTTTGAAATGTGTAAATATTTTGAACAATATTATTAGATTGCAGTTTTTATAAAGCACGTACTGTTTTGTCTTGTGAGCATGCCCTGTTAAAGCTTATACTCATATTTGAAAGTACAATTTTTTTATAGCATCCACTGAAATTCGTACTATAAGAAGAACCAGATATTGATAACTATTTACATTGATGGGGCAATTCCAATACGACGTGAACAACTTTTGTATCCTCTGTTGAAATATTTAGTTAAATAGTCGCAGCACAATGCGCAATTGATTTGAAAAAAGTTTGATTAAATCAAATAAATATTCATTCAATCAAACAAATATTTACTACGCTATAAAGTATTTTCTCAATGAGAATGGGTATTTAATTGATTCAATAAAACTTTATTTAAATCAATGGAGTATTTTGTTGCGACTATTCAACTAAATATTTTCCAAGTATCAACCGTACGTTGTATATATACTATGAACGATCCCTGAAATTTTTTCTCTCAGTGAATGAAACGAGCTTTTGGGGATATTCTTATGTATGTTTGAGGTTGATAAAAAAGTTCTTCAACGTCAAATCATCAGATATGTAAGATTTATGTTGATATATGTGTAGAGCGTCTCAAAGATAAAATCTCCCATCGGTGTGCAAGATAGAGGTCGTATTTCTTATCCAGAAACAAAAACCAACAACAATTTTAATTTTCATATATCATTCTTCTATGTAAACTACCCCAAAAGAATACAAACCTTCAGGAACGTTCATTGAACGTTTGCAAACGTCCAGGAACATTTAATGAACGTTCCTGAAGGTTTGTGCTCTGTAAGGGTGATGAAAACCCGAAAAAATTGTAAAATTCGAAATCTACTAGAGGGTTGAAAAAAACGTGCTTACCCAGATAGCACAAGAGTTCTGAAAGAGTTCATAATGAATATAATCCCGTAGGAAAGATTTCCCTGTTTTTTCCATATTTTTTTCCTCTAGAAGCAAAAAAACATGAAAAAAATGAGGAAAAAAACAGGAAAATCTTGGAAAAAAGTACCGAAATTTTCCATGGAAAAAATGAAGGAAAAAAACAGGGAAAACTTTCCTACGGGATGAATTCATATAGAATTTTCATATAGTTCTTTCAGAACTTTTTTGCTACTTGGGTATTACTTGCATAATTCGTTTCATATAACTCAATCTAGGCCTACCTTTACAAGTTTTACCATTCATTTTTCCTTCCAATATTGTTATAATTATTATAGGAATGAAAACAGCAAAAAACGCGCTTTATCTCATTATTTCCCGCTGGAACAAATGCTTTTGTGAACTTCAAATGTATATGAATACATTCCAAAAAGATCGCTTGATTTAATTTTTGTTTTTCGTGAGAAAAATCCTTAAAACAACGCTTTTTTTCAGGCCGTCTAATTGAGGATTCCCCCTTTATCTTGACAATTGATTCAACTGTTCAAAGTTCTGTAGGAAATTGCAAACATACAACCAAACCGAGTTAAAGAGAGTGGACCACTAATACATCGAATGCTCATTGTACCGAAAATCCATCTTCTGAACGTCGATAGACTGGAAATTCATTACGGCTGTTTTCGGTATTCATGAAAATTTTGCAAATTTTGCAGGCTTCAATACTTGCGTCCTTTTTCTTCTCATTAATTTTGCAAAATTTGCACAAATATCGGAAGCATCCTACAATGAAAGTAATTAGGTTCGTCAATCTTGTAGATCCGGAAGAAATTGTCAGTCTCATTCAATCACACGGTAGCCTTCTTATAATCCGAAAGGCTAATAATCCAAAAGATGCTTGATCGGAAAATTTGTGTTCCGAATGTTCATAGTCGTAAATATTTTCTATTCGATATTATTGCTCATTTCTCATAAATTCGAGAAGCCAAACCATTCTGCAGTTTTCGGAATATCTCCCTTCGTGATACTAATTTTCGGAATATTTATCTTTGGGAATACAACAGGGCTACCAATCACACATATTCGGCATCATAATTTTTCCATTTATTAGCGTTTGGAATATAGATTTTCGGTGAAATAAGCATTCGGTACGGCACGTGAGGGCTTCATCAATGAAAGAAGAACTTCGTGGTAGTCAAAGAGTACCCGTAGGAAAGTTTTTCCTGTTTTTTCCCTCATCTTTTCCATGGAAAAGTTCGGTATTTATTGGCAAGGTTTCCCTGTTTTTCCTTCCTAGAGGAAAAAACATGGAAAAAATTAGGAAAAACGAGGAAAAAACAGGGAAACCCTTGCCAAAAATACTAAAATTTTCCATGAAAAAATGAGGGAAAACCAGTGAAAACTTTTCTACGGGTGACCACAACTCATGTTCCCAAACTAGATCTTGGTGATTCTTGCTTTCCTTGATTTGGCCGCCATTCAATGAATATTGTTTTCATGTCATTTAACTCGGACGAATAAAGTATTCGAGTATCAATTTATTGTACAAAAATCCTTACAAATTTCCACAGGTTCATGAGAATAATATGATAGTACCTAGTACTTCTCGCAACAATCAAGACATTAATCTGGATTTTAATTCCTTGGACAAAAATAACGATAAGAAAATCAAGGAGATGGCAACACAAATAAAAAGAATGAGAAGAATTATAAATAAAAAAAATCAGAAGATAAGACGGCAAGCAGCGAAGCACCGCAGGCAATTGATCATTTCAAAAATGAATTTGAAAAATTTAACGCGAAGTACAAGACAGAAATACAGAAATTCAACCGAAATAAAATCATTATCAATTCTCTGCGAAAAATATTTAATGAAGATCAAATCAAAAGTTTGCAAACTTCAAGAAAGATACAGGGCTGGTCTAACGAAACGGTACAAAAAGCGCTTCAATTGAAGTTTACTTGTGGTACTACTGGATACGAGGAACTTCTCCGTCAAAATATACCACTACCAGGACTTCGAACGCTTCGAAGAAGATTGGAAGGTTTTCAGTTTGATAGTGGTATCTCTGATGATCTTTTGGAATTTTTAAAACTAAAAACAGCAACGTTCATAGATCGTGATAAGGAATGCGGAATAGTTTTTGATGAAATGAGCATTACTTCAGGGACTCAATTTGATAATACGACCCAAAGTTATATCGGTGATATAACTTTACCAGAACATACAGGTAAAGCATCGCATGCACTGGTTTTTATGCTCTGCGGGTTAGCTGCTCGCTGGAAGCAAATCATAGGATATCATTTCACTGGTGATGGGTACAATGGAGCTATTTTGAAACCAATCATTTTACAGATTGTGCAGAAAGCAGAATCAATCGGCCTCAAAGTTAATTGTATCACATCCGATATGGGTCCAGGAAATCAGGCTTTATGGAGAGCTTTCGGAATTTCTGCTGGACGGTACAGCGAAATTGTCCATTACATTGTCCATCCACTGGATGAAAACCGAAGATTATATGTCATTGCTGATTTTGCACATTTATTAAAAAATCTGAAAACAGCTATCCTGAACAATAAATATATCACCTTACCCGAAAAAATCCAATCAAAATACAATTTACCGACACCTATCGTTGATGTTGAGCATTTCACACAACTGATTTCGACACAAACTGATATGCAATTTCTTTTAACGCCGAAGTTAAATTCAAGAGACATTGAAAATAACAACTTTGATAAAATGCGAGTTAACAAAGCAAAAAATTTTTTAAGTCATGAAGTCAGTACCGCATTAGAATTTTTAGCTGAGGAAAATGCCAAGCCAGAATACAAAACCACTGCTTTTTTTGTTAATACAATTGTAAAATGGTATCAGATTGGAACCTCACGTCAATGTAGAATTTCACTGGGGAAAAAAAATGAAAGTAAATATGAAGAAATGATTTTATTCTTGAATGAAGTAATAGAAATCTTTCGAGATGTGAAAATAGGGAGAAAGGGAGAGTTTAAACCTGTACAGAAAGGAGTTATGATTTCTACAAGCTCTATTTTACAATTGAGTGAATATCTTTTATCTGAAAGAAATTTCCAATTCATTTTGACTGGGAGATTGACACAGGATTGTGTGGAGAACCTATTTTCAGTTGTTCGGAGCAAAAATCCCATTCCTAACGCCTTACAATTTAAAAGCGACTTGAAATTGATTTCCATATCTTTGTACATGAAGCCTGTGAATAACGGGAATTATGAAGATGATGATAAAGAATATCTGACGGGATTTCTTGAACTTATAAAGACTAAAAAATCTAACGAACTAGAAAATATCGAGTCAATAAATACCTTTATTCCACAAGCCAAAGAAGTTGAAGAATTAAATAATATAGAAAATAATATATTATACAGTATTGCTGGGTATATAATTAATAGTATTAGTAAGAATACCGTATTATGTGAAAACTGCTTACTATCGGTAGGATCTTTGAACGAAATTACTTTAGCAGCATCGAAACTAGTTCGACTCCGAAGTTTCAAGAAAAATACATTATTTTTCGTAAATGAAGACACTTTTGAAATATTTATAAGATTAGAATATGTTTTTCGTTCATACTACCCCTCGGTGAAATCGAGGAAGGATGTAAAACAATTTTTCAGCAATAAGTTTCATGAAATCTTGAGTAATACCCATATTGAAAATTGTCATGATTTATCTGTGAAAATTGCTAATCGCTTTACCATTTATCGGTTGAAAATTAGTTCAAAAAAAAAAAATACTCAACGTAAAACATATAGTAGCAAAACTATGGCAATGCATACAATAATAAAGTGAATTAATTTTGTAATATATGTTTTGTAATATAATACTTATATATTTTAATAAGGCATTTAATATTTGAATTACATTGTGTATTCCCAATGGGACAAAATTTGAAAACACCCATCTTGAAAATTTGACAATCCAGGAGAGAATCATAGATGTACTTGAATCTGAATAATTCATCATTATTTTGTATCATCTCGAATAAAATGTTTGAATATGTCATCATAATTTCTATACTAGTATTTTATTCTAGGAAAATTGGAAATTTATAACTACTTCAATTCTTATGCACTCAGTTGTGAATACTTCTTACAAATTGATATTGTCTATGCATTGATTTCTTTCAGAACTAAATCACGAGAAGTATTAATTTAATTTCCTCTTACTCAATTTCATATTCATCAAATATCATACAATTTGTGTGAGGATATTTTCCATACTTCCCAAATCCTTGGATATTGAAGTAAGTATCTGAAAACTTTTATTTTGTGACTGGTATATGGCTAATTCACAATAATGAAAAAGTTAATTGGATCCCATCAATTCTTGAGATTCAATATAAGATTTGCAACGCTATATAACCATTCAAACCTTTTTTAAAGCCCATTAAATTCTAACAATGGTATGAAATTCAATCCTTTGTAATAAATAAATTTGAGTGCGTTCAATTCATTATTTATTGTGACTCAATTGGAGTTTGTTACATTCTTTCAGACATGAATAATATTTTATTATTTATAACAAATTTTGTACTTCATTCACTTGTATTTGTGTCAATTAGATAAAAGTGATATTCACAAGAATGAGAATTGCAGTCAAAACTTGTAGAACTGATTTGTACATTCGAATATTTGAAGTTGAAGGAATTGTAAAATTCATAATTTACAGAAAGGTAAGTCTAACAATTGTTATTAATTGCAAATAAATACAATATCAATTGCTTTGATGAAATTGCTGAAAACTTATTTATCTAACTATTATCCATCTTGTTATCCATATGCATATAAAGAATTGAAAGGAAATTTTCAAGTTTGTTGCGAACTATGACTATGTTTCCACCAGGCGCGGATAAAACAGTATTGAAATAGAATTGTCTAATTCTGTTTCAAGTCCGGTGGAACAGCAATCTATGAAAGATTTTTGTAATAAACGTTCAAACTTGAAAATCACATTGCTACATAGTATTTTTATATTGATTAATTGTTCCTAACCTCTAAAGTGTAATGTGTTACATTTTTCAACACAAAAAGTCTTTTTTACATCTCATAACCTGTTGTACTTATAAATTAACATGAAAATATTAATATAAGTTTATTGCTCTGATTATTTTGAATATAAACACACATTTGACATTTCATTAAATTTAAAGTTCCGACTTTTTATTACTTCCTTTTCCTGTTTAGAGGAAACATGGCGGACCAATCAAAACGCTTCAAATTCTGAAGCCTGTTGACCAGACTCTGATTATAGGGTCTCTAGGGTTTCCTTGGGGTTGATATTTCAAACAAAGACGAATAATTCATAACTGCCACTGTTCTTTGGAAAGAGAATTCAAAAGCAATAGTTCTTGCACATGTTTAGGAGACAAGCAGCTCCTGCTCTGCGTCACAATGTTTCCTGTTTTCGAAAATGATCTTTCAGAAGGAAACGAAGTTGCTGGGACTGAGAAATAACATTTTGCAATCTCACTCAGTAATGGGTACGTAGAATGATGCATTTTCCAAAAATTCAAAGGATCATCTTTTAGATCAATCAAAGGTCGCGTGAGATAATGTTTTAAATCTGTTGGCATATCGTCGATGTCAGGATTGGCATCATCATCATCATGAAGTAATCAGTCTGACGACTGGTTTGATGAAACCCTCCACCCCTGTCTATCATCCGCCAAACGTTTAATTTCCACATATCTACTACATCTTGTACGATGTCTTGTACGATTTGCTTTATATAACTTGCTCTAGGTCTACCTTTACCAGTTTTACCATTCATTTTCCCTTCCAATATTGTTTTCAATAAACTCTCATGCCGTAATGTGTGTCCTATGAGATTGCTTCTCCTTTTCACGATGTGTTTCAAAACATTTCTTTCTTCATTTATCTGCTCGAGTACTTCTTCATTTTTGACTTTGTCTATCCATTTCATTCTGAGCATCCTCCTATAACACCACATTTCGAAAGCTTCAAGTCTTCGTTGATCAGTTTTCCCCATTGTCCAAGTTTGACAACCATATAATGCTGTGCTCCAAACGTAACTTTTCAAGAATTTCTCCCTTACTTCTAAGCTTATATTTTTTGAGCATAATAACTGTCTCTTTTGGTGAAAATCCTGTTTCCCTTGTGCTATTCTTACTCTTATATCTCTTTCGCTTTTGCCGTGCTCTGTAATTATGCTTCCCAGATATTTGAATTCTTTCACCTGTTCAATTGTCTCGGTATCCATTCTGAGTTTCGTTCTTCTAGCTGTTTTCGCTGCTGTACAGATCATGAATTTTGTTTTGTCTTTATTTATATTCATACAATAGTTTTCCAATAATATTGTTCTCATAGTGTTGAGAATATTTTCTAACTCAGTACTACTCGTGGCCAATATAGCTATGTCATCCGCGAATCTCAACATACTTATATTTTCTCCCTGAATCTGTAATTTCGATTGAATTTCCTCCTTCACTTCGTTCATTGATTCTTCTATATATAAATTGAAAATCAGTGGCGATAATAAGCATTCTTGTCTCACCCCTCTTCTTATTTGTGCTTCCCCTTCCTGACCCTCTATGTCTATTATTGCACTTTGATTCTTATATAATTCGTTTATTATTCTTCTATCTTCATAATTTATTCCCACCTTCTTCAGGATCGCAAACATCTTCTCCCAGTCCACATTATCGAAAGCCTTTTGTATATCTACAAAACCTATGTACACAGGTTTCTTCAGCGCTATCCTTTTCCCTATTACTGCCCTAAGTGCTAAGATTGCTTCTCGCGTTCCCCTATTTTTTCTATGACCAAACTGATCTTCTGCCAATCTACTCTCTATTTTATTTTCCATCCTCCTGTATATAATTCTGGTCAGTATTTTTGAAGCATGTGAAGTTAAACTGATCGTTCTGTAGTTCTCGCATTCGTCTGCCCCTTGTTTTTTCGGGATAGTGACAATTTTATTCTTTTGGAAATCTTCCGGTACTTCTCCTTTTTCGTACATATCTCTAATCAATTCAAACAGTGCGTCGCGAGTTCCTTCACTGGAGGCTTTTATAAGGTCCGCACTTATGCCATCTATGCCTGGCGCTTTATTATTCTTCAATTTTTTCAAAGCCTCGTCGAATTCTGATTTCAATATCGAATCTCCCACTTCTTCCTCATCTACATCCTCCTCCTTCTCTAAAAGTGCTATATCATCGTTTCCTCTATACACATCTTCCAAATGATTGATCCACTGTTCTATTTTCTCTTCCATTTTCATCAATTGTCGTCCTAAAAAGTTTCTAATCTTATTGCTTCTAGATTTCATTTGTCCGAAAAATTTTTTAATAATCCTATATGCTTCATCTATTTTTCCTCAATGCAATCTTATTCCTATTTCCTGACATTTCTCTTCTAACCACTGTTCTTTTGCCTTCCTTGATTCTCTCATTATTTTATTTCTCAATGATTTGTATCGTTGCTGGCCTCCTTGGCTATCATTATTCATGTATCTTCTTCTTTCATTTATCAATTCCAAAATTTCTCCCGTTATCCATGGGTTTTTAGGTTATACTCCATTATTCTTCAAAATCTTATCCGCACATTCTCTGATATTCCCCTTCATCTTCGTCCATCTCCTCTCTATTCCCAAGTCTTTCTCTTTTTGATCTCCCAATTTTTCATCCAACATTTTCTCGAATGCGTCATGTGTTTGTTTTTGCTTGAGGTTCTTCAAATTCCATCTTTTCTGAATTTCCCTTTCCTTCTTCAGAGATTTGAATTTCAGAGAACATTCCATCATCAACATATTATGATCACTATCTACAGGGTGATTCAAAATTCCCGCACTCTTTTTTGGGAGTAGATTCCTGATGAAATTCTAAAACGATTTGTCCTTTTGCACAATGCTCTCCGACGCATAATTTCCGAGATATAATCAATCAAAGTTGACTAATTATGAGGTGGATCCATCGGTCATTCAGGAGCGTCATAACAGAACAAGAGAGGAAGGTGCTTGCAGAGGGCGCTCATACGATCAGCTGATCGGTATAATCGATACGATTTACCAACATACAAATTAGTAAATTTTCTATGTAGAACGATTGAATTCGTCGACACTGTGGAAAAATTGATTATTGTCATGAATTCTTATCACGATATGCTGTAAGTGAAAGTTGTAATTTCAGTAATGATTTTTATAACGCAGACAAATGTAAAATAGTGTTCTTTCGTAGGGATAGGGATTCAAGTGGGAGAAAAAAGTATAACTACTCGTTTTCAATCAGAATTTTCATGTGAAGAAGAAAACATGAGAATTTTCATTCATCAGATACCCAATTTGAACGGTTTGATTAGTAAGTTTAACACAAGAGATTGGATTCCCAATCCTGTATTCTGATTGGTCGAGAATCGATGTATGTTAGATCAATCCTCGGCCGTTTCAAATGATTCTTCTGAAGAATGTGTTTTCGACTTATCCCAACCACAACATTGAACAATGATGAATTTATTCGAATTCACCCTCTTCACATCATTCGATGATTATAAAGGGTTTATCGAACGTTAATAACTTACTTGAGATCACTCAAGATCATTCATGTTTAAATCAAAATCTAATTCAAATTGTGTGCAAGTTCGAGCGCGTTTCTACGTTTAGAAAATGTATTCGTCCTAAAAAGGACGGATTTGGTTAATCTTCAAAGACAATTCTTTTTCCATTTGAAATAACAATATGCCCTTCGAAGTCATATGTGCTTTAAATGGCACTGTTTCGAGCTGTCACCTGATTGGTTGATTCGTATCACGAATGGTTGATTTAAGCTAAACAAACCGTATGTGATTACATAGTCAATCAAGTGCGAAGATTGAGTCGTATACGATGCCTCACCTTGTATTTTCGTCAAAATTGATGGATTCTGCAAGTTGAAGTAAGTTATTACCGTTCAATAAACCCTTTATAATCATCGAATGATGTGAAAAGGGTGAATTCGAATAAATTCATCATTGTTCAATGTTGTGGTTGGGATAAGTCGAAAACACATTCTCCAGAAGGATCATTTGGAACGGCCGAGGATTGATCTAACATACATTGATTCTCGACCAATCAGAATACAGGATTCGGAATCCAATCTCTTGTGTTAAACTTACTAATCAAACCGTTCAAATTGGGTATCTGATGAATGAAAATTCTCATGTTTTCTTCTTCACATGAAAATTCTGATTGAAAACGAGTAGTTATACTTTTTTCTCCCACTTGAATCCCTATCCCTACGAAAGAACACTATTTTACATTTGTCTGCGTTATAAAAATCATTACTGAAATTACAACTTTCACTTACAGCATATCGTGATAAGAATTCATGACAATAATCAATTTTTCCCCAGTGTCGACGAATTCAATCGTTCTACATAGAAAATTTACTAATTTGTATGTTGGTGAATCGTATCGATTATACCGATCAGCTGATCGTATGAGCGCCCTCTGCAAGCACCTTCCTCTTGTTCTGTTATGACGCTCCTGAATGACCGATGGATCCACCTCATAATTAGTCAACTTTGATTAATTATATCTCGGAAATTATGCGTCGGAGAGCATTGTGCAAAAGGACAAATCGTTTTAGAATTTCATCAGGAATCTACTCCCAAAAAAGAGTGCGGGAATTTTGAATCACCCTGTATATCTGCACCGGGATAAGTTTTACAGTTTGTCACTTGGTTTCTGAATCTTTGTTCCACTAATATCTAATCGATTTGGTATCTCGCTGTATCTCCTGGCATTTTCCAAGTGTAGATCCTTTTCGGATGATTTTCAAATAAAGTGTTTGTGATAACCATCTTATGATTTTCACAAAATTCGACTAAACGTTGTCCTCTATCGTTCCTCCTCCCTAACGCAAAATCTCCTATCATGTTGTCCCCTTTTCCTTGTCCTACTACCGCATTCCAATCCCTCATCACTATCAAATTCTCTTCTCCCTTCACATATTCTATCACTTCTTCTATTTCTTCGTACGTTTTTCCAATATTTTCCTCTGAATATGCAGATGTGGGCATGTATACTTGGACTATGACTGTGTCTACCGGTTTTGTTCTGATTCTAACCATCATCACACGTTCATTATGTTGCAAATAATTTTCTATTCTATTCCCTACTCTTTTACGCATCACAATTCCTACACCTGCTTGACCGTTCTTTAATCCTGTATGAATTATTCTATAATCCCCACTCCAGAAATCGCCCTCTTGTGGCCATCTCATTTCGCTCATCCCCATTACGTCTATATCCAACCTATTCATTTCTAATTTCAAATTTTCTAATTTTCCCGCTTGCCTCAGTGATCCAACATTCCACGCTCCGACTCGAAGAATGTTGTTTCTTTTCCCTATCCTATTCTTCGGTTTTCGTTCCTTGCTGATGAAGCTTCCTCGAGCAGCCTCCACCCGGAGATCCGAACGGGAGACTCGTTCACCTCCGGAATATTTCACCCGAGAGAGAGCGCCATCATGTATTTATTAATTTAGGATTGGCAATACTCTGTTCTTTCATTAGGTTTTTATGATATGACCACACATCGTTCTTTGATGTTTCTTCAGTTCCTCCAGAATAAGATTGGCTGCATGGGACCTTATGGCCTTATGCTGCACGTTTATGCATTCGTATGCTTAGGCCTTTGAGCTGCTCTCTCATGGAGCGGAACAGCGCGATACGAAACAATCATGATTGGTCAGCTTCTAGTATCATTCGAAAATGACTAGGAATTTACCAATGGTGATCATTTTACGTTATGTAATATATCGTACTTCACGAAATTCAAAATTCTGACAGAAGTTTCTGTTACATTTATTTCACATTTGGAAAATTGAGTATAATTTTTTTGAGAATCGGATGAAAAAAAATCGATTGATGAAAAAATCGTTTATAAAAGAACCGATTCAAAGATCGATTATTTTGAAAAATCGAATCGGAATCGCACACCCCCAATTTTGACCCGGTTGAGAGTGATCTCATAATTATGTGCGATTTATGTGCTCCACCCACGATTCATGTGCTTGCTAGAGAATTCATCAGGGGAGTCGGAATCTCAACTCAATTGATCGAGTCCAGCACCCCCACTATCTGGAAACAAAATAAGACGCATTTTGACCCGGTTCGGAATGATTCCAGAATTATCTGCTATTTATGTGGTCCACCCAGAATTTATGTGCTCGCTGGAGAATTCATCAGGGGAGTCGGAATCTGAACAGAATTGATCCAGTACAGCGCCCCCCCACTATGAGGACGTGAAATGAATAGCATTTTGACCCGATCCGGAGTCATCACATAATTATGTGCTATTTATGTGCTCCACCTACGACTTATGTGCTCGATGGAAGATTCATTAGGAGAGTCGGAATCCGAACAGAATTGATTCATTACAACATCCCTACCATCAAAAAGTGAAATAAAGGAATCGTAGGTGGAGCACATAAATAGCACATAATTATGGGATCACTCTCAACCGGGTCAAAATGCGTCTCATTTTGTTTCCAGATGGTGGGGGGGGGAGGGGCTGGACTCGTCCAATTGAGTTCAGATTCCGACTCCCCTAATGAATATTCCATCGAGCACATGAATAGCACATGATTATGGGATCACTCCCAACCGGGTCAAAATGCGTCGCATCTTGTCCCCATAGAGTAGTGGTGCTAGACTCGATTGAGTGTGTAGAGTTCCAGACTCCCCCGATGAATTCCCCAGCGAGCACAGGAATCGTAGGTGAAGCACATAAATAGCACATAATTATGAGATCACACTGGATCAGGTCAAAGTGGCATTTTTTTCACTCCTTTTTTCAGTACCCTCTGTGTATCACAAGTCGTTGGGCATTCATTCCTGCACATCGATGAGAACATAGACTCATGAAAATAACATCATGTACAACATTCACAAGGTGTACATGATCCACTCATGAATCTGGATTGTCCCAAATATGACTTTCCCATGATCCGGTTGTTCCCGTCGTCCTATCTTCACACCTCGAACAGCCTTTCCATCTGTCACTTCTTCCCACCACTGATTTCGATGATAAAACCAATTGGGAATTGGAGCACTTCAATAGCACACAATTCTCCCATCAATTTGGATCCGATAATGAATCATCTAATACCGATTTCATATAGTGGGGCTACTAGTTCACATGTTGTCAGCACCCCTACACAAAATTCCTTTTCTTAAATGACAATTCGATGAGCACAAAATTAGCATCATTCACAAGGTGTACATAATCCACTCATGAATCTGGATTGTCCCAAATATGACTTTCCCATGATCTGGTTGTTCGCGTCGTCCTATTTTCACACCTCAAATAGCTTTTTCATCTGTAACCTCTTCCCACCGGTGATTTCGATGATTAAACCAATTGGAAATTGGAGCACATGAATAGCACATAATTCCCCCATCAATTTTGATCCGATAATAAATCATCAGATACCGATTCCATATAGTGGGGGTGCTAGCTTCACATGTCGTCAGCACCCCCACACAAAATTCCTTCCTTTGTAAAAATTTGATGAGCACAAAAATCAGGAATGGAGCACAAAATTAGCACATAATTAGCACATGATTAGCACATAATTCTCATGCAATAATAATCCAGATCTTCGATGGTTGGGGTGCCACCTTCACGGACCTGGAAAAAACTCGACCGCGTTACCTATAAAAACGCATGAACTAACAGAATCTCCTTGGTTTTTTGTTTTAGATGATCCAATCATGATTCATGATGTCCACTGGTTTTTCTTGAGGCGCCCATCAAGAATTGCTGTCACCGGCGCGTATCTACATATTCTTCCATGAAAATTCTACACGATATACTTGAAATGTTACTTCATGATATCCCGTTGAAATTAATTCATTTGAATCAACTGCTTCTCGGATAAAAATGCATGAAAATTGCTGTTTTTTTCGATCGCGCAAACCCCCCCCCCCCCTCAATGAACTCTTGTAGAATGCTTTATGAACTTCTCTAGAATTTTTGAAGAACCCTTGTAGGATTCTTGAATAATTCTTGTAGAATTCTTTATGAACTTCTTAACACCTTTCTGCCAACTGTTTTGGGATTCTTCAAGAATTCTTTTGGACAAGAAAAAGAATTCCCCCAGGCATTCATTCTGAACTGACATTCCAGGGAATCCCTGAGAATTCCTTTTGAATTATTTTGGACGAGTTATGGAGTTCTTCAAGTGGTCATCCTACCCAGGCGTACCGAAACATGAACGTTCTCTTTGAGAATTTTTGCCTTGGACACCATCCAATGAATCTCAATAAAATTTTGAGGCTTCATTGTGCATGTTTTGAGGTATATACAGAAATTCATATCTTATGTAATCAACCCGTTTTGAAACATTAAATACGTGTTTCTCCAAACTTCATTTTTCAAAACTGCGTCCACTGTAACTCGCTCAATTTTTGTCGGATTCACTTGAAATTTCAACTGTAACTCTTCAGATGAATTGTCCAGGGAAATACCCACGCTCTTCAAGATTTATGGATAATTGAAATTGTTATCAACAATTTAAAGTCAATTTTTCAACAGAGAAATGGAAGAAAAAGTTCAAACTGCCGCCAATTTTCGACTTTTCGACAGAAATGTATATTGTTGAGTACTTCCCTAGTAAAACTAATGTAGATCAACGAGGAATTTTGTTTCTTGTTCTAGATCATGGAGAATAGAGAAAAGGAGCACGATCAAAGCTCGGTTTCTCCAACGGAAAGTGTCCCTGAAATTATGATCCACGTAGTTCACAATTTTGCCACTGATGGCACTCGCATCTGCAAGGACTGGAATCTTATTGGTCAAGAGCTTGGTTTCCATGGTTACTATTAGTACATACTGATACTCACGTATGACAGCGCCAATTCTGAGACCGATCTAGGTTACGTTTTCGAGGACAGTTCTAAAGCATTGTGATCGTGCTCCTTTTCTCTTTTCTCCATGCTCTAGATGTTGTCTGAAGAATGTTATGATGTACGCAGATCCGTTCCTCGGGAAAAAATACATGTTCCGTTCATCACTTACCAATACGCCATTTTGTATCAAAAGTTACAATGAAGAATTTTTTTATATACCTCAAAAATAAATAAAGCCTCAAAATTTGATTTTATTCCTTCCAATAGTCTCGAAGAGGAAAATCCCCCAAAAAACGTTCATTATTCAATGCGCCTGGGTAGGATAACCCCTTATGAATTCTTGTGAGATTCTTGAAGAATTCTTTTTGAACTCTTTCCGCTGTGTGGGCAGATACTCATGCAGCACAT
Source organism: Gonatopus flavifemur (assembly GCA_018340375.1). Taxonomy (NCBI): domain Eukaryota; kingdom Metazoa; phylum Arthropoda; class Insecta; order Hymenoptera; family Dryinidae; genus Gonatopus; species Gonatopus flavifemur. The sequence goes on from JAFFJZ010000033.1 coordinate 239,924, forward strand.
AAGAATACCAAATGAATTCTGAAGAAAGAACTCTTGAAAAGCTCTTTTAGAATACGAAGAGATCTTCAAGAGTTTCGAAAAGAATTTGATTCGTCAAACATTTTTGAGGTCTGTTGGAATTCTATGAGACTTCTCTGAGAATTCTAATGGAACTCGCAAATGTCTGATGGATCCAACTCTTTTTGGAACTCCTCAAGAACTCTTTGTATTCTAAATGAGTTCTTCAAGAGTCCTCTTTTCCGAATTCAATTTGGATCCTTGTGTGCTGCTTGGGTAGCAATGGAAGAGTACCTGAAGAATTCTTGAAAAATAATTCTTTCTGAATTCTCAAGAATTCTAGAATTCTCTAGGAATTTGAAAAATGTTCTCCCACACAGCATGGGACTGCAGAAAAAGTTCACAATAAATCCAATTTGAATTCTCACAGTTCCAAATGAATTCAATATGAATTCTTTCTGAACTCTCGTCCTGTGTGGGCTATTTTATGAACATGAAAATTCTTCCAATATTCGCAAAGAAGTCATCAAACGGAATTCTTCCAGAATTCCGAAAGAATTCTCAAATGGTCATGAAATAGAACTCTCTTCCAATTCTTGAGCAATTGTAGAATTCTGGAAGAATTGAAAGAGAATTATTTTCTCAGCATTCTCTAGGTACTCTTCCATTGTTATCTGCGTATTAAATGCATGCGACATCCGTAAGAAGACCAGAGAGGTATGTCAGATCTCTGTTGTCTTCTTTTTGTAATTTTTTCGCATGCGGAAAAAAAGAGGTCCAAGGTACAGTGGGTGCGCAGACGGCACACGAAATATCCCAAAAGAATTCTAGAGAAAGAATTCCTCCAGAATCCTTTTACAATACGAAGAGTTCTTAAAGAGTTTCGAAAAGAATTCAATTCGTCAGACATTTGCGAGTGCTTTCAAAATTCGATAAGACTTCTTTATGAATTTCAAAAAAACTCGCAAAAGTTTGACGAGTCGAATTCTTTTTGACACTCTTCAAGAACTCTTTGTATTCTAGAAGAGTTCTTGAGAAGTTCTATTTTCAGAATTGTTTTGGAATTCTCATGTGCTGTCTGGGTGGATTTAATTCGTTATCTGTTACTTCCGATGAATTGTAGAGAAATATGTCATCATCCACAAGTTTTTGATAAAAACATAATTCCAAACGCCTATACGCTTGAGGAATGATTCATATTGATCGATGAGATCGTTAAAGTTTCTATTCAACCCAGTGATCTCAGAATGCGGGAGCTGGCGGCCCTCACGACGCGGTTGGTGGGAGACTAACACTGTTTCACCACACGTCTGTGTGAAGCATTGAACTATATGACATACTGGAAAGAGCACTGGCGAAATTTCCTATAGGATGGAAGAAGAGATCTTCCGTCAGTGTGAAATGCAAGATGAAATAGCGTTGTTTCTTTTCAATACATGCATCTTAAAAAGGGATGATGAGTGTAAAGGGTAACTGCTTCTTTGTCTCGCACAGTGGACTCAACTGTCTCTCTTTGACGAAAATTTTTTGAATGGTGCTCATTCCAGTATATTATACAGTTCAATGGTGTGAAGAGGGAGAGTCTATATTATAGACAGTGATGGGCAAGTAATTTACCTCCTGTAATCTACATGGTACTTTACAAGTAAATTACCCGTAAAATACTGTAATATACCCAGTAAATCATGTAATTTACCCAGTAAATCATGTAATTTACTGTAATCTACGTATTCTATACGTGTATTTTACAGGTAAATTACTGTCGAAAACCTTTTATGACAGGTGGATTTCTATCCCTGATTATAGACTTCCTTTCTTTCTCACACAGACGCGTGTTAACACAGTGTTAGTGTCCCACTGACCGCGTGGTGGGGGCCGCCAACTTCCGCATCCTGAGATCACTGATTCGACGTGTGTCCTGATGATAACGCTCTCTGCTCCCCTTACGGATGTCGCATGCGATCGGTCCGCGTATGAATAGTACCCTCAGAGTTGTCGGTAAATTGATCGATCGCGAAATCAATATACTACCATGTTTTGTTTATGCGAGTATAGAAACACGTAATCTTATCACCTTTGTGTATATATAAATACGCACTCTCCTAAAAAAATGTAAATAAACAGTTCTAATTCACAATTCATCGGAATTCACTATTAATCGTTTTTCAACGTGTTTATCATAAACAGGAACAGGAACTCTTGTGAATTGCTATAACGATTCTTCCATTTCGTGTTCAACTCGACAAGCGAATAGAACCAGCGAAGAAAACTCCGTTCCTCACACAACCCGGTAAGTCCTGAATAATTTCTTGTAATTGACCGAGTTGAGAATGTTCTTTAATCATAACACAGAAACAATCTTTGATTTTACCTTGCATTCTACTGATTTTTTTTGTATGTATAGTTTCATTTATTCCTTTCAACAACTTCGAACAGAAAATTTTCTTCACTAACAGAAACGAATGAGTGTCTTATGATTTTCCTTGAAATTTCATATATTTTATGATTTTGTTCAAACTATCATAATTTCTCATGAATTTTTGAATGATTGACAACACTATTGACTTCCTATTTGTAACCCTAGTCTCACAGACCACTATTCAAACTTTATTTGTCCATAAATGAACATAATGGATTTATATCCAACTGTATTTGTTGATAATTTGAACTTTTTTTGGTTAATTTGTTTGAAATATAATTCTTATCCACACAGAATCTTCTGTGATTCCTATACGGGGCAAAATTTCTCAAGCGTACCAGCTCAAAAATGTTTACCTCCTCAATCTTCCGGAAATTTCACTGAAATGTAGTACTAGTTAGTGACTTTGAATCTTATGAAGGATTTTGCTCTGGTACCTCTGGTTATCAAACTACAGGGGTCCAAAATTCACGGATTTCGTTTAATAAGCTCTTTTGAAGATATAATTTCTTAAATTACATTTCTTTACAAAATTATTTTCGATATTGTTCTTCGTACCTTTCCTTCTGTTCTTCACAATGGCGTGATCTGTTTTTGTGAGAAAAAATTTTTTCCAACAAATCTAGCGAGTTTAAAGCTATTTTCGCTTTTTTTTTTCAATTTCGACAATTTCGAGAATTTTCAAGCTAACTCATCTGAAAGCTGGATTCTTCAGCTTTGGAATTGTGTAGGAGAAATTATGGAAAGAGAATTTTATCTGACATTTGCAACGGTTTGAAGCGCGCGTGTCGCATATTCCTATTAGCTACTGAACGTTCTGATACGGTTCGTCATACCGTTGACGCGGAATTGATGTGAAACGAACTGTTTTTCAATAAAATATGATTTTTCGATCATACCAATGATTTCATACAATTTTACCGTACCATAATATTATCAAACTTTATCAATAACAGCTTTTGAAATTATGGAACATAATAATGAATAAATATACTCAATATAATGAATATGGAATAATTCTACTCTCTAGAAAATACACTGGCTTCTTTCCTGCATAACCCACACACTTCTGCATCGGGAAGAATGTTGGGAAACTTTTGCTGTAGACTCGGAAAAATAGTTCTCAAATCTATTCATTTGAATTTGTGGTCGATTTTTCTCAATTCGGTGAACAATTGAAATTATGTAAACATCCTCGATACATTAAACATTTCGACGATGTTCAATTGTTTTTCCTTGTTCATACGCATACTTCATACAACTTAATGTCGCACGAAAAAACGCATCGCATGAGACGATCTTGAATTTGAGGTAAAATTGTTTCAATTCTGAACATGATTTGCAATTCGTGATAAAAATCAATTTTTTCTTTTCCAACTGTTTGATTGTGTTTGTTTGTGGGCAATCCAATTGATAGATGAAATACAGCATTATTCGCACAACATTTTTTGATTCTCAAAAATGTCTGCAACTCAAAGTTTCGTTGATCGTTCTTGTAACCCTTCGCACAAAATCCATCACAAATTCAAATCAAGAGATTTGAGAAGTATTTCTCCGAATCTACAAAAAAAGTTTCCCAGTATCCTCCCCGATGCAAAAGTGTGTCGGTTATGGAGGAAAGAAGCTGCTGCTTGTTCTGAAGAGAAGCCTCCAATCGATTCATAAGATGATTCGTTCGGTCATGTTTCACTCGAGGTATTAATATCATATTTTCAATTGCTGAAAAGACAATTTGTACATCGATGAAAATGAACAATGCATTTATGTGAATGACAATTAATTACTACGATAAGTTTCACATAATTCAGGATGACGATGATGATGGTATTGATGAACATGGTGATGACGATGATTACCAGCCATTAGAGAAGAAACCAAGAGATTGTAATACTGAGGAACATGAATCGTTCATGGAGATTCTTGATCAAATCAAGCAGAAATATGAAACTCCCTCGGGTGCTTCGGAAAAAGTATTACTCCTCACGCTTGCGCCAAAATCCTGGGGTCGGGAGAGACTTGCTGACGAGTTTGAGACTTCTGAACGCTAAGCTAGGAAATCTATCGAACTGGTAAAAGAAAATGGTATTTTAACGTCACCATCCCCAAGCAAGGGTCATGCTTCAGCTTTTGAAATAAAAAACAAGATCATAAGTTTCTATAATGATGACGGAAATAGTCGTATAATGCCAGGCATGAGATTTTGTTTCAGTTCAAAAAGAAGACGGATCACGGGAGCACGTACCGAAGAGATTGATCATGTGCAATCTTTCAGAATTATATTTTGCTTTCAAAGACCAGAATCCTACTTCCCCGGTCAGTCTCTCTACATTCTCGCAGCTTGGACCTCGTAATTACGTACTCGCTGGTGCTAGTGGAATGCATACTGTTTGCGTTTGTGTCTATTACGAGAAAGTCAATTTAATGCTTGATACGATAGATATTCAAAAATTAACATCCGGTACGAATAATCCAATCGCCACTTATCATGATGCTCTCAAAATGTTTTTATGTCAGAATCCATGTGCAGAATGTTATCTCGATAAATGTTCATTATGTCCTCGCAAAGAGGATTTCTAGAATTTTTTACAAACAGTTTTCGAAGACAATTGCGTCGAGAAACTCGAATACCAAATTTGGCAACAGACTGATGGTAGCACTTTGCGTACTGAAGGTGCAGATGTAGAAGATTCTTTGGAAGAACTTTCTCGTTGCCTTTCGGAACTCAAATTCAATTCATTCGTCGCGAAACAGCAGTCATCTTTTCTTAGAAATTTGGAGGATAATTCACAAGAAGGAGAATTTTTAGTTTTATGCGATTTCGCGGAAAATTATGCGTTTGTAGCCCAGAATGATGCACAGGGTTTCCACTGGAACAACGACCAAACGACAATTTCCACCACTGTCATTCATTACAAACAAGGAACCGAACTCAGTCATCGGAGCATTGCTATTTTATCGGATAATCTGAATCACGATACAATCGCTGTGTACGAATTCCACAAAATTATAATACCGTACCTGAAAAAGCATTTTCAACCAAGATAAATTTTTAATTTCACGGGTGGAGCATCTCAGCACTTCAAGAATAGATATAACTCCAAAAATCTTTTGTATCATTACAAAGATTTTGGAATAGCAGCTGAATGGCATTTCCATGCAACCACTCATGGAAAATAGCTTTGTGACGGCATCGGTGGTAATCTGAAACAACTAGCAGCTCGAACGAGTCCTCAAGCAAGGTCTCAGCGGCCAATTTTAAATCCTGATGCGCTTTACGAATGGGCAATCAGAAATCTATCAGAAACTGTTGTTTTTTTCAGTCCAGAGACAAATCATGAAATCACTGCTAAAAAGCTCAAAACTCGCTCCGAAACTGCAAAAACAATCCCAGGAAAGCTCAAATATCATTGTTTCATCCAAACTTCGAACATGACTTTGCATTGACGAGTATTTTCGTCATCATTGAATATAGATGTTTTCCCGAAGTTGAAAATTCAAAAAAAAAAAATAATACGAATAAGGAATTGCGCTAAATATATTGCTTCGAGCAGAATTGTTCCATAATCATCATATTACGTGTATTTATTCATGATTATGTTTTATAATTTCAAAAGCTGTTATTGATATAGTTTGATAATATAATGGTACGGTAAAATTGTGTGAAATCATTGGCATGATTAAAAAATCATATTTTATTGAAAAACAGTTCATTTCACATAAATTCCACGTCAACGGTATGATGAACCGTATCAGAACGTTCAGTAGCTAATAGGAATATGCGACATGCACGCTTCAAACCGTTGCGAATGCCAGATAAAATTCTCTTCTCATAATTTCTCCTACACGATTCTGAAGCTGAAGAATCCAGCTTTCAGATGAGCTAGCTTGGAGAATTTTCAAAATTGTTGAAATCGAAAAAAAATGCGAAAATAACTTTGAACTCGCTAGATTTGTTGGAAAAAATTTTTTCTCACAAAAACAGATCACGCCATTGTGAAGAACAGAAGGAAAGGTACGAAGAACAATATCGAAAATAATTTTGTAAAGAAATGTAATTTAAGAAATTATATCTTCAAAAGAGCTTATTAAACGAAATCTGTGAATTTTGGACCCCTGTAGTTTGATAACCAGAGGTACCAGAGCTGAATCCTTTATAGGATCGCAAGTCACTAACTAGTACTACATTTCAGTGGAAATTCCGAAAGATTGAGGAGGTGAACATTTTTGAGCTCATACGCTTGAAAAATTTTGCCCCATACATGAACACACTATCCTACTCCTCGAACAACCTACTCCTTTATGATAATAGAAAAGATGTTTCATCCACTTCCAAGAATTTGGAATTTCAAGAAAATAATGATGGTTTATCGGCCCAGGGGTTACAGTCAATTTGATTCCAAGTAGGATTACAGTTCAAAGGTTGAAACTATCACTTGAAACATACGTAATATCCGTGTATGTGATAACGAAAAAAAATTTTCTCCTACATCTCAGTGAACATGAATTCTCTGAGTACGGCAAGAGCTTCAAGAAACATCACGCCTCATGGATCAACGGTGTGAGTGAAAAATTCATTCAATATCTCAACACATAAATTTACATTACATTCCAGTGAACACTTCTGAGAAAGAGATCTGTAAGACATATTTTGGAAGATCTCCATTGATGTTATCAAGTTGACATCTTGACGCTGTCATTTTTTCTCCAGTCTTGGATAATAATCCTGTTGTAAAGATCGTTTGAACGATATTCTGGTGAGCTCTTATGTTCCTTAGAAATCGACGCGTATGATGGCATTTTGATCACTTTGAGTTGATCTTCTAAAAGATCTGACTTCATACACATATCTCCGAGATTCGTGAATATTTTTGGTAATGATATTGTCCACTGGGATACAAATTTTTGTCAATATCACATTATTTCCAAACCACTTAAGTTGAAAAATTCTTTCAAACTTTCATAATTACAGCATGTTTGATTTCCCTCTTCACAGAGAGTTCATGGGATACGTCGATGCAATTGAATCTATCAAATCACCTAACGTATCATTCCAAACCGAACCTGTGGATATTCTAAACAATGCTCAAAGTATTAGGGTTCAATGTAGTGCATGGGGACCTGAAGCTCAAAAAACTTCCCAGAAGATTCAACTCAATCGAGTAAGAAACATTGAAATGTCAAGATTTGCTCTTCGAATGTTGCTCTCCTCAAAGTACTCATTGCACGATATGACACCTTGAACTATATCGTACATTAGAATGATTAAATTATCGTCATTAATGAGAGAAATTCGATTATCGTGTTAGAGGAAGGTAAAGGAACCCTTTCAATAGAAAAAGCAATATAGAATAATGTGTATTCTAGAGAAAAAAGGGCACACTTTTCATAATAGTACGTGTTTGACTGGCCTAAACTGTAGAATATATAAGGAGTGTTCATTTCAGTATATTATGAAGTTTAGCAGCATTATATAATGAAATGTATGAAATTTTGTTCACAGATAATCCATATAGAAAATGGGTATGCCAAAATACCCAAGAAACGTTTTAATGGAGGCAATGTGCAGTATGAAATCGATATCAAAAGTTATACCAACGTATACGATAAAGGAGAATATACCAACACTGAAGAAGAGGATGTGCCTGATGCCGAAGAAATACAATTGAATAACATCCCATATGGCAGTGGTTATGTTTGTATTTTGCTTCATTAAAGTACAATATCAATCCTTTCAAACTTCATGTCAGTTTCAATAGGAATTTTTATGAAACTGGAAACTGGAACGAGCATTGCCTATGATTTCAATACAAATGAGTATGGTGAACCGTGAGAAAAAACAGATGTAGTTATCAAACAGTTTTTCTTCTCATTCGATGAAATTGAAACAGATTGCCTTAAAATCGGCTCTTTTACTTGATTTTTCATTCCAAGTTGATAGTCTTTCATTTTTACTTCTTAGTAGGCTTTGCTCTTTTCGGTAGTATTTTTTCCAGGAAAATAATATCATTTCACAACTGTCCAAGAGGGTACTGACTATTCGAATGACATTTTTCAAAGAAGTTTGTGCAAATAAGTATCTCTCAAATAAGTGTCTGAACCATTGTATGATTGAATTTTATGCTGGAATTGATTGTTAGCATCGTTTGAATAATCGTGAGACGCTAGATTCCGACAGGACAATATCTGAGACTTTTGAATACTTGAAACTATACAATCAATCTTGGGAATTATTTCAATCACAACATGTTCCAGGTGCAGGAGATTATAAATCACGGTTCATAGACATTTATTCAAAATATACTTATTCGAATGAGATTTTTAAACATATTTGTTCAAATGAATATTTTCCCATATAGCACTCTCGTTCCAATAGAATTCAAAAAAGTTTCTCAAGAGTTCTTGAGAAATCTCTTCGAATGCTTTTGGAGTTTTGGTGCTATATGGGTCGTCAAATGCACATTTCTTAAAGCAAGTGTTCATTCGAAAAAATGTCCCCACTAAAATTCAAATATCTCAAAGGAATCTTCGAAACGTCTCAATGTGTTTGTAAAAGAGTTTTAAAAGACTGTCTGACAGATACTGAAACGAGTTTTGGGACATGAGTACGTGAAGAATTCGGAAAAATATCTTTGAGAGCTCTCAAAGATCTCTTCGAGACATTTGGAAAATTTTTTTAAGATGTCTTGAAGAATTCAGAAAAATGTGTTGAGAGAGTCTTGAATTTGGTTACCAAAACATTTTCAACCTCTCCTTCTGGGGTTGAGTGTGATTCCCCATGTAGAAAATGCCGACTTTCAGCCAACCGTAACAGTCGGAACAGTACTGGCGCAACACTGATTACGAAGGTTGGTTGCCAGCGTTGTAACGGGATTGAGCTAACCACCGCACTGTGAAAAATATTCTTCGTAGATTACCCACATCAAAACTGAATATCACACTTTCTTGCGATATCCCTATACTCAGCGTAGGGTTTTTACCATCAAAATTTATTTCCCCTACACTGAGCATAGGGATATCAGAAGAAAGTGTGATATTCAGTTTTGATGTGGGTAATCTACAAAGAATATTTTTTACAGTGCGCTACAATGTTGTTGTCACGCCGATAATCAACGTTAATTTGCCAACGTCGATTCAACACTTCCCTAACGTTGTCTACTATGCGTAATTTAATATGGACGAATTCCGAAAAAACAGGTTATAAACAGTCGTGAAATCATTTTTGATTACTTGTTGAATTTTAATTGATATTTATTCTTCTGTGTGGAAATTCCAATTCGGTTAACAAATGTGAGGTTGAGTTAATGTGATCGAAAAATGAGTTAAGTATTTTTGTGGAATGTGTGGTGATTATTTCTTTATGAATATGTATTAAAAAATCTGTTATTGAGTGTGAAATGAATTAGTCAATCAATTATAGCTGTTGTAGGATGTCAAAAAATCGTAATTTGTTGATGTGGTGAAAATGCTCTTCAAATACTCACATCAATATTTTTCATAAAAAACTCAGAGATCATATTCATTTTGTAATTACATGAGTCATAAAAACCAACTTGATCAGAAACATTTCAAGTGAATGTTTGAAATGCACTTCAAAAAACTTGGATCATTCTCTCCATTGGATGGTTTTACTCTCCAAGTGGAAGACTACTCTTGAAGTTGAAATTTTTTAATTCAAGAAAAATGTCGTATAGCGTTTTCCATTCACTGTACTGAGTGCGCACTGGCATATTCTCATCTTTCTCAAACTTGTAGGAAAACAAAGGATAGAGATATCCCAGTGCGCACTCAGTGCAGTAAATGGAAAACGCTATTATTGTCTCAGTTGAATTCGTTATTAGGGTAATGATGAACTTATAGGAAGAGTGTGAAGTTTGGGTGCAATGTACGTTGATCAGGAAAGTTCAAACCGTCTGGCAAAAGTTAGAAAATGTATCAACTTAGCTGACGGCACTTGGCTATCGTATCAGCTTCTGTTCACTAAACCAAACCCAGGCCGGAAAAATGTATCAAAATTCAGTAAATTCGAGTTAGTGCGGAGTTGAAAAGACGGAAATATTCATTGAATTTGATTGGTTATTATGAAAATGTTGATAAATAAGGAAAGGCTATGTAAGCCCAATGTATCGTCTCTCAATATTTTTGTTTCAATCATTTTGTATCATGTTCTCACAAATAATTCTCATTTTATTTCTAAAACAGGGTCAATACACATGTTTCCTCAACCGATTAGTAAAAAAACACGAGAATGTACACAATAAAAAATCATTGAATCAAAAATATTGAGTGCCACATATCCTTTCCTTATTTAGCAACATTTTTATATTGACCAATAAAATTGGATGAATATTTCTGTCTCCTCTCAATCCGCACCAACTTGAATTTACTGAAATTCGATACATTCCTCCTGCCTGGATTTGGTTTAGTAGAGAGAAGCGGATACGATAGCCAAGTGCCGTCAGCTAAGTTGATACATTTTCTAATTTTTGCCAGACGGTTTGAACTTTCTTGATCAACATAGATTCCCCCCAACCTTCAAACTCTTCCTACAAGTTTACTATCACCATAACAACGATTTCAAGTTGGAAAATGAGACTCTTTTCTTGAATTAAAAAATTCCAATTCCAAGAGTACTCTTCCACTTGAAGAGTAAAACCATTCAACGGAGAGGATGATCCAAGTTGTTTGAAGTGCATTTCAAACATTCACTTGGAATATTTTTGATCAAGTCGGTTTTTATGACTCATGTGATTAGAAAATGAATAGGATCTGTGAGTTTTTGAATGGAGAATATTGATGTAAGTATTTGAAGAGCATTTTCACCGCATCAACAAATTACGATTTTCTGACATCCTACAACAGCTATAATTGATTCACTAATTCATTTTACACTCAATAACAGATTTTTTGATACATATTTACTCAACCTCACATCTGTTAACCGAATTGGAATTCCCACACAGGTTAGTAAATGGTTATATCCAACCGATGGATCATTGAATCAGATGAACACATCCCTTACATTGATCTTTCCTCATGCATCATGTAGTTACCGGGTTAGCTTAGGCCGTTGAAGCGTTCGCATATATTCATATAATAGATATGAAACTGATAAAATAAAATATTTTAGATCCTAGAGGATTCCTCAAAACCCCATTTGAAGAAAGAAAGGAACAAGGAAGCGAAGTACCATATTATTGCGGATCTATTACTGATGGTACCTATAAGCTGGAATTGAGGATTATCAGCCTGAATGCAGAATTGAATATGAGCAAAGGACAAGCAATTGGAGTAACCGGTTACTTGCATACAACCGGTAATATTATATGTATATATGGTTTACATTCCTCAATGATTATCATTGAACTCTAGTGTGGGCCGAAAAACCAAAATTTTTGAAATCTGGAACGTGATAGTGCGGAAAAAACGGTCTGGAGGAACACAAATCGAATGGAAGAAAGATCATTCAAATCGGTCAACATTTGACCCTTGCACATCGAGTTTGTAGTTTTTCAGTTTTTACAATTTTTGGCGAATGCAATATATTTTCTCGAAAAAGTTTATATTTCATTATTCAGTGTCAGAAAATGATTTTCAAGCATACAAACATAGTTAATAGTGTTGGATTGATGTATAAATAAGTAAATGAATATATACAGGGTGTCCCATTTTAATCTGTCACTTAGAATATCTCGAAAACGAATAGAGTCAGAAGAAAATGTTCCGGGAAAAAAATGTAAGAATCTGAAGGGGACATCCGATGGTGAACTTGGCTTTGACCTCATATCCCACTTTCAAGGTCATTCTGAGGTCAACTCATGTTTTTCAAACGGAATCCCCTATTTTTTACTACTGGTTCAGATTCTACGCTAAAAACCAAGGAACTTTTGTCTCAAACGTTTTTTCGAAATTCCCATAGATAGCACTCTAATTGATGGTAAAATGAGAATTCTCAAACCCTCGGATTGTATTCTGTCTAACATGATGCTCAACTCTTGAGTGTTTCTCATCTCCCGGAAATTGCCGTCGGTTGTGTTTTGTTTTGGTTTTGTTCTTGGAAATTGTTATTGTTTTGATCCACATGTGAATACCTTAGAAATTGAGCATTCTCAAACTGCTCAGTTCTCTGTTACCATTTGGAGGAAACACATTTCTGAATATCATGTCTGATTACGCGCCAAACGATATTGTTGACGTTTTGTTGTGTCTTGGTGAAGCGCGGGGAAATTAGGTTGAAGCTGTGAGAACGTTTCAACGTCGTTTTCCGGATCGGAGGTGTCCAAATCGCATTACGATCCGATTTCTTGAACAACGTGCTCGTCAAGGTCCCCTCAAACGACACAGGAACGAGAAAGTTTATGCGGATGACAATGATCCTGATCCGAGATCGCTGGCTGTGCTGGCATTAATTCATATTAATCCCCATATCAGTCTTCGGGATATTTCACAATGTTGGAATTCTCAATAGGCACAATTGCCATTATTGGAGTGCTCAGAATCCTTACTGGGTCCGTACAATTAATCATCAACACCGTTGGAGTGTGAACGTTTGGTGCGGAATTGTAGATTCCAGGATCATAGGGCCGTATTTTTTTGAAGGAAACCTGACTGGCGCGGAGTATCTTCGTTTTTTGCATTTTGAACTCGCTGCTCTTATGGAAGACGTAAGTCTTGACGTGAGATCAAGGATGTGGTTTCAAAAGGATGGAGCACCTCCTCATTACATGCGAATTGTTCGAAAATTTCTGGACGAGAAGCTTCCCAGAAGGTGGATTGGCCGTGAAGGACCTGTGCGATGGCCACCTAGGTCACCAGATCTGACGTCGCCTGATTTCTTCTTGTGGGGTTACAGATAAAATGTATTCTGTGAACCTCCAACAACACGCGATGACATGAAAGATCGAATAAGAAGATCATGCACAACGATAACACCTGCTACGTTGCAAGCAACTGTGGAAAACTTTCATAAAAGAATTGCGCTTTGTCTAAGGCAAAACAGCGCTCATCTTAAACATCTTTTGAATGCCTGATGCGTCCCCGAAGATACACCTCCAGTTCAGACAATCGGCCCTTCTCAGGGCCACAATGATGTGTAAACTTCGTAACGCTGATGCTGACGGCAATTTCCGGGAGATGAGAAACACTCAAGAGTTGAGCATCATTTAAGACAGAATACAATCCGAGGGTTTGAGAATTCTCATTCTACCATCAATTAGAGTGCCATCTATGGGAATTTCGAAAAAACGTTTGAGACAAAAGTTCCTTGGTTTTAAGCGTAGAATCTAAACCAGTAGTGAAGAATAGGGGATTTCATTTAAAAAACATGAGTTGACCTCAGAATGACCTTGAAAGTGGGATCTGAGGTCAAAGCCAAGTTCACCATCGGATGTCCCCCTCAGATTCTTACATTTTTTTCCCGAAAAATTATCTTCTGAATCTATTCGTTTTCGAGATATTCGGAGTGACAGATTAAAATGGGACACCCTGTATATATTCATTTACTTATTTATACATCAATCCAACACTATTGACTATGTTGGTATGCTTGACAATCATTTTCTGACACTGAATAATGAAATATAAACTTTTTCGAGAAAATATATTGCATTCGCCAAAAATTGTAAAGACTGAAAAACTTCAAACTCGATGTGCAAGGGTCAAATGTTGACCGATTTGAATGATCGTTTTTCCATTCGATTTGTGTTCCTCCAGACCGTTTTTTCCGCACTATCACGTTCCAGATTCCGAAAATTTTGGTTTTTCGGCCCACCCTAGAGTTCGATAATCATTGTGAAATGTAAACCATATATATATATATAATATTACCGTTTGTATGCAAGTAACTGGTTACTCCAATTGCTTGTCCTTTGCTAATATTTAATTCTGCATTCAGGCTGATAATCCTCAATTCCAGCTTATAGGTACCATCAGTAATAGATCCGCAATAATATGGTACTCCGCTTCCTTGTTCCTTTCTTTCTTCAGATGGGGTTTTGAGGAATCCTCTAGGATCTAAAATATTTTATTTCATCATTTTCATATCCATTATATGAATATATGCGAACGCTTTAACGGCCTGAGCTAACCCGGTAACTACATGATGCATGAGGAAAGATCAATGTAAGGGATGTGCTCATCTGATTTAATGATCCATCGGTTGGATATAACCATTTACTAACCTGTGTGGGAATTCCAATTCGGTTAACAGATGTGAGGTTGAGTTTATGGGATCAACAAATCATTGTACAACTTTGAATGCTTTTTTTACAGATGCAGTTCCGAGTGGTTGGACACTTACAGTGTGCTACATCGAAAAGTTGTACAGCTTCCTTCTTGAACTTCCCCAGCTTAACTTCATAACTTTGTTTTTCTCGGTCCCTGGTGTAAGATTTTCGTATTCTGTAATATGAATCGTGGTATGATTTTATCATTTGTATGATTCTTGTTTCTGTAACTGTAGGGACAGTTACTAAATCATACTGAGCCATAATTTTGCGTGCAACTGCTCCAGCTACAGTGGAAAAACTAACTGTTTCGTAATTGACTTCTGAAGCCAGCTTAAATCGTTCTTCAAAACAACATCTCAAAACTTCCTCGTACGTAGGAAGTTGGGAAGTTGGTAGGTCCTTTGGACTCCCGAAGATTGGACAAGAAAATACTTCCCGACCCATGTGTTTCCTTGGCCCTGCCATCTTTCGATGATGGGAAATTCTTGGAACTACGAAATTTACCCAATATAATCAGATGGAATGAAGGCCTACTACGCTCTGAATATCGTGAATATCAGTGAAAAAATAACAAAATTGTTGAGGTAGTACTTTCTGGATCTCTACGAAAGAAAATCAGCAACCGCCAGTATGACCGCTTGCTGAAACAAATGAAGTCCTTGCTGGACAAAATGCATCGCCTCTGCTGTGCTCGTATATTTCTGTGCCGTTCACGTCACGTGAGTGAGGTAAGCAGTCGATCCGAATATCTGAGCAGTACACTTCTGATCAGCGTGTCCACAACGAATACGAGAACTTACGCATACGTTGCACACGCAAAACTTCTATATTGCGTATATGTATGTATGTATGTATATTATATGTATATATATATATATATATTCATTTATTTATTTATTTATACATTCATTCAACACTATTAACTATGCTTGTATGCTTGACAATCATTTTCTGACACTGAATAATGGAATATAAACTTTTTCGAGAAAATATATTGCATTCACCAAAAATTGTGGAAACTGAAAAACTTCAAGCTCGATGCGCGAGGTTCAAATGTTGACCGATTTGGATGATCTCTCTTTCATTCGATTTGTGTTCCTCCAGACCGTCTTTTCGCACTATTACGTTCCGGATTTCAAAAATTTTGGTTTTTCGGCCCACCCTATTGAACTCTATACATACTGGAATGAGCGCCCCCTAGATGGGCGCGGCCAGAGTGATATAGTTTATTGCATGAGCAAGGGGAAGTACGACTCTCCCAACATATTTCCTACCTCTCTCTGAAATGCATTTGTTAGAAGCAGATATCATCTGCCCAACATTCATCTCTCCCCCTGACCGGTCTATATCATAGAAAATCGAGAGAGTGCGCATTCCAGGATGTTATATAGTTCAATGATAATTATTCAGGACTCATGGGGTCCCTGGTGAAAAAAATCCCTCTGAATCTCTCTATATTTTGGGGGATTTTTCAGAGAGATTCAGAGTAATTTCAAAGTAATACAGAGAAATTCGGAAAAAGTTAGACTTTTTTGATAGTGATACATCCTGAATCTCTTTGAAATTTTCTGATGGAAACTTCAAAATTTCCCTGAATCTTTCTGAATGTCTTTGATTTTTCTCAGGATTCCTTCCATCAAGGAATCGAAAGTTTCTTCGCATTTGAGTGGATCTCCCTGAAATGTTCTGAATCTCTCTGCATCTCTCTGAATTCTGAGGATCTCTCTGAATTTCTCTAAATCTCTCGTAATTTGATGTATTCAGGTTTCGAAGAATCTCTCTGAATTACTATGAACCTCGCTGACTTCTTCTAAAAAGTCTGACAAACAATTTTTCCTGATTTACCTGACTCTGTGAGTCTCTGGCATCCCCTGAATATCTCCGAAGTCCTGAACCAAAAATTTTACTGAATCAATTTCTCCCTGAATTTCTCTGAATCTCTCTGAATTACTCTGGACCTCTCAAAATCCTGAATATTTCAAAAAATTCCATGCACATTGTTTTTTAATTTATCTATCTCTGAGAGTCTCTGACACTCTCTGAATACCTCCGAAATCCCGAACCGAAAATTTTACTGAATCAATTGTGAGGGACAATTTTGAATTCCGCTCACAAAGGCGCAAGATCCACGACTCCTGTCGTGGATATTCATCAGTGGCAGCGGGACCTGCAATATATTGAAAAGAAACAAGTAACTTGTTCACGATAGTTTTGAGGAGTCAAAGGAAAAGGAAGAGCTCAGGGAGAGGGGTTGGGTTGACTTTAGTTAAGCAGAATCAGTAACACTGAAGTGAGGTTAAACACGTGTTACTACACTCTTATATTCCAATTTGTCGGGATGAACTTTACAATTGTCCTACGACTTTGTCGTGGACCAAAAATACCAATGAACAATTCGAGCACGTAAGATAAATCCGGGGAATAGGGGAAAAAGGACGGAGGGCGCGACCACAAGAGAACATCTATCTAAGGACTATGCCGTTTACATGAATCAAGTCAAGAGGGGATATAGGGGAACCGCGACCATAAAAATCAACCAAGGAAGGGTAAATACGGACGGAGGGGGTGACTCTATATCGACACACGGAGGGTGGAAGGAAAATACAGAAAGAGGGACACGTGGAGGAGGCCACGTGAACGACACTATTTTATCACGTAAATCCAGAGAAAAAAAACACCGCACAGGCACTTCACACCGATAAACCTCCTTGACAGATGCGAAGGAGAGGAGTTTGATGGGATGTAGGACCCCGATGGTACAGCACACTCACCGTATTTCCAAAATTTGCGAGCTGTTTCCTTGTCGCAACGTTCCGATCGCTCGGTTACACGAGAAGTAAGTATCCAAGATGACCTTTTCTTCTTCTTCACCGACGGGTGAGTTCGCAAAATGATACGCGGAACCCCGTCGGTGCCTTTCCGTTGGAGCTCGCCTGTTGAACTCGTTCCACTGATTCTGACAGTGATGGTCTCTGATTTGTCGTTGGGTGAGTGTCAATATAGGTGGGGCGGGGGTTCTGTCCTCCTCCAATTGACTGACTTCTCCGGTGTGAGAGTGATGGGAAGTGTCGGGGTTCGGGTCGTCTCTCTCGTCCATTTCTTCTTCTCTTCTAGGGGCATGTTGAACGGCGCATGCGTCCCGCTTCTTCCCCTCGGGTTGACGGCCTTGGCGAGAGGGCGATAGAGGGCGTTCCTTCCTCCGCTGTTGGTTGGCCTGGGGTGAGAGAAGATGGACTCCTGTGATTGGTGGATCGTCCTCCGGTGGTAAGGGACCGCCGTGTCACCTTGTGGCAGATGGCGTTGCCTCCTCGGGGCAGGAAACCTCGACAAATCATAAAAGGGCAGGGATAAGGGGGGGACAGGGATAGGAAGGGAGAGGAGATGTGTTCCCGATTCTCGTGTGAGCGAGCGACAGCTGTGTTCTCTTGCGTGAACTAATTCGTTCAGAAAACATACGACTAGGGTCGATGGGGGTCACGCGCGGTGCCATCTCGCGGCTCTTTTTTGTGACAATTTATTACGTCACACAATTTTCCCCTGAATTTCCCTGCATTCCTCTGAATCGCTCTGAATTACCTTGAACCTCTCTGAATCTTTTCGAGAAGTTGGACGCACAATTTTTCCTGATTTACCTGTCTCTGTGAATATCTGGGATTCCCTGAATACCTCTAGAATCCTGAACCAAAAATTTTACTGAATCAATTTGTCTTTGAATACCTTACCATAACAAGGGTTTTTTTCTCTAAAACTGGTTATTTCCATTGTAGTGAACCCATTATATATTGAGATACGGAGCAATAGAGGTATCCAAACACTGCCAGAACAACCACTCACTCTCCCTCAACTCATCAATGCAAATGAGAAACCACTAGTCAACTTAGATGATGGTCCAACACCCGCGAAGGTATTCACATACATTTACAACCTTGATAAACTATTCAAGGGGTATGAACACTAGGGTGGAGTGAAAAACAAAAAAGTCTCCGAATCGAATCGTAATAGTGCGGAAAAGTTGCTACTCTTCAAGACGAACTCAGGAAAAAAAAAATTTTGAAATCGGATAAGATCTTCAACTCGCGCATTTCGTTTAAAGTTTTTGAATTTCATCGAAAATTCAAGGATATTTCAAAATATTCGAGTTCGCTCGATTATTGTCCGATCAAGCTGATTTTTGGTTTGTGGTATTATATTGAGGTTTTTATTGGAGAAAAATATACCCCCTCCCCTCCTTGATGAAGCTTGAAGCGAATCAGAAAGTCCATTTTTCCCTCAAATCGCCCTAAATAACTCTGTCGACACCGTCCCGTTATATTGCAATAATTCCCACTGTATAGAATAATATCATTACTTCAATTGAATCCCCCTTCCAAATAACGGCAAAGGGGGTAGAAAGGAGGGGAGGGCAGGGGCGGATCCAGAGATCTGTCTTGGGGGGGGGGGCGAAAAGTACTTATTTGAACTTTGAAAAAAATAAAGATCGTAGGAATACAAAAAAACTCCCCATTGCCGGAACATATTTGGTTGGCTTGGGAGGGGTAATTGCCCTTACCGCCCCCCCTTCGAATTCGCGCCTGGGGGAGGGGTTATATCCATGTTTTATTACAGTATGCAATATATGCAGCTCTTCGCCCGTCACACTTGTCACGACTCAGAACTCACCACGAGAAGGTGGCTGCACCGCGAGTTCCACCCACGCCCTACCCAACCAACCAACCAAATGTGGGCATGGACTCTATTTGAAGTCAGATTTTGTTTCGAATTGTGGCATTTCTGCTTGAGAGTTAAGAGTTGCTCGAATGTAGCCATCTCTCCTGTCGTGTCCATATACTTCTTTACTTGCTCTTGTTACCAGTTTTACACACCGTTCTACTGCCTGAGTGTGACAAGGGACTTTTTTCAGGTCTATTTCTAGTGTGGGTTTCTGTTTCTTCTCAATTAGCATCGAAATTTGCTGTGCGGAAAGAGAAGACAAGAGTGGGGGACAGGTAAGTGTAACCTTAGACCAATTGATGATGTCAAAGTACTCTTGCGCTTCAAAATTAAATTCAGGTACTTTAAAAGTCCTTACGAAAGCTTTTTTTTGTCACAGGTTTCTCTTTTGTTTCAAGGACTCGCCATCGTTATCCATTACCATAGACAGCAGAACATTTTCTGGATGGGCGAAGAAGCCGTTTGTCTGAATGACTTTATGTACAATATTCCTTACTTTAGGAGGTAACTTTCGACATCTTTTGATACAATCAAAAATGTGTTTTGGTCCTTCAAGAATAGAAGATTTTGTCTTAATTTGGAACCACAGTGGTGTGTATATGTGTAATATGTATGTCACTATAAGCTGCAGGGTTTCTGACGGGTTTGCAGTGGAAATATATAGCCTGAGAATTCTGTTAGCTGTGGTCAACCAACGAGCATGTGCTATTGGTCCCGGGTCACGGTTAGCTAGATCTGTTGAACAGGATCCTGAATCAATGCTGAGAGCAATCTCGTGTAAATATCTTTGATCTTTACTGAGGATTTTGAAATCAATCTCTGGCAGAACGCAGCTGATCGGCTGAAAATCAACCACAGGCAACGACTCACATTCTGCAAGTTGTTTGCAGATAGCACCTGTGAATGAATGAGGACCACTTGTTCCTCCATCAAGATCTTCGATGAGATGCCGCAAAGGCAACTCGTTGAAGTGCATGAGGCAGATAACCCATTGTAAGGGTTTTTGTAATTTCATCTCAATATGTTTAATGGCTCCATTTTTCCAGCCAGTATTTGTTGCTGTACCATCGCAACCGATAACTGCAATACCAGATGTATCTATAGCATTGTCTTCGAAGTACCTCACAATACTAAGGGCTGTATCCTTTCCGGTCTTTGAATCTGGTACTATATGGCAAACATATTTTGAGCCAGGTTCCTCAATAACAGAAATATGTTCTTCTTTTTTCTCTGTTTGGTAGCGTTTACCGTTTCTTTCTTCTAAGTACAGTGTGTTATCTGATCTGCCGTCAAAGTACAAACACTTAGGACCCTCTGCTTGTCGCTCAATAAGCTGCGCTTCAACTAAACTAGCTCTGCATTTTTCTTTCTCACGTCTAATCTTGCTTCGATCAATAATCATAGATGAATTTTCATTAGTGACTAATCCCACATCTTTCAGCACGCTTGAAGCTATAGCTGCTGCTGCTCTGTCAGAAACCCCATACCGATCACATATCCCCCCAGTTGCTGGCAATGACAAACGCATTTGTTTTTTTTCAGAAACAAAAGACGTTGAGCGTGGGAACTGAAAGGTTGCATCGTGCTGTTCATTGTCACTTTCTTCAAAATGTTTATTTTCTGTTTCAGGAATAGTGCTAAAAGAAGACGGACCTGCAGCAATTTCTATAGAGGAGTGCTGCAGAAGATTACTACGTTCTTTCCTCTGCATTTATTTTGTCAATCTTTTGGTTTCTGTCAAATCTTTGGCTCAAATTTTCCCCTTCCTCAAATACCTTTGTGCATACAGAAACTTGAGTTCTATTACAGGTATTTTTCTGTCTTTAGGGCACCTGCATTGAATGACAACAGGATTGGAGCAAATGCATGCACTAAAAGATTTATTGCAAATGCACTCAAATGTCATAGGGCATTTACATGTAGAAATATCGAATAAAGTTTCACATGACTCTTGGATAAAGTTCTTGTACTTTTCATGCGTTTTTTCCCTGTTGTAAGATTTTCTGAGAACATAATATTTGTCATGCAGGACTTTTATTTTTTGTATTATTCTGGCATGAGAAACGGCAGGAATGGAAGCTTTGCAATACAATGCTTCCAATTGTGAGGCTACACTGCTAGTCACTAAAGAAAAGTTGACTTTTTTCCCGGAGCATAGTCTATATCTTTCCTGGTGAAAAGCTCTCACGACATCCGCAGATGTTGGGAGGAAGGAAAGCGGCAATGGTCTTGGGGCCCCGAAGAAAGGACACGCCGTGTCTTTACGTGTCAGGGACATTGATAACCGATAATCAAGAATGTGTATGTGGAAATATATGCGATGCACACCAGTGCGTGTGGATTTTTTATAAGACACTCAGTCTGTAATAACGCTGTGACGATACAACAGATAATCAAGAATGTGTAGGTGGAAATATATGCGATGCACACAAGTGCGTGTGGATTTTCTATAAGACACTCAGTCTGCAATAACGCTGCGACGATACAACTCTACTGTGCTACTGGATAATTAGCAGAGACAAGTAAGGAATGCCAGCCATTGAGTTTATGCCCCATAAGCAATTTCAGTTCATATAATAATTGAAGCGATAAGGATATTCTATAATACATCGGAAATTGTTTCGATGTAACTGTGAGGCGTCGACACCTATTCAGGGTGATTTGAGAGGAAAACGTGCTTTATGACCCCGTGCAGGCTTTCTGTGTTACCCCCTCCCCGTGAAGGGAGGAGGGGGATATGTTTTTTTTTCCATTAAAAATCTCAACATAATGCGACAAACCAAAAATTAGTTCGATCGGACAATAATCAAGCAACCTGGAATATTTTGGAATATCCTTGAATTTTCGATGAAATTCAAAAACTTTAAACGAAATGCGGGAGTTGAAGATCTCATCCGATTTCAAAATTTTTTTTTTTTCCTGAGTTTGTCTCGAAGAGTAGCAACTTTTCCGCACTATTACGATTCGATTCAGAGACTTTTTTGTTTTTCACTTCACCCTAATGAACACTGTGAACGTTGGAATTTTGAATGTTCTTTTGTGTGATGGATGAAAAAAATCGGCTGAATGGATCAATGTGAAACCTTGTATTTCTCTTCATTGAACTCAATTGTACATGATGAGAATTCTCTTACAAGATTCTAGTGCATGCTGGTCGATCAAAAATAGCACCTTTTTGAGATTCCTACAATGTATTTGATAGCTTCCCAATAAAACGGAACATCTGAGAGCGAAAAACAAAACAGAGCCATATAGCACTTATTTCTAGAAGATATAATTTGAGAAATGATTCAAGAAAGTATAAGAAGTCTTATGGAACGGAGATATCTTTTAGAAATCTTAAAATGTTTTTATTCCAAGAAGATATTCTTCAGAAACTCTTAAAGGATTTCTGAAAAAGTTCTTGAAGGTATCTTTTAAAACTAAGAACATTTCACGACTTCTGAAAGATATTTTCTCATGTTTCAAAATATTACTTGCATTGTTCTTCATTATTTCTGGAGTTTTTTTTAGAAAAGAAAATGTATGTGGACATTCTTGAAATATATGCGAATGGCCATAGCTCAGCGTAGGGGGTTTCGAGAATATTCATGTGAAAACATTGATTTGAGAAAATTTTCACTATTTAGAAGAACAAAATCGCACTTTTCTCGAAATCGACAACATAAAATTTGTCCCAAAAAAAGTCAATTATGAAAAAAGTGGTCACGTTGTTCTGTAGAAACACTTTCCCTCTACAGAATGCATTTTGTATCCAACTGATCGGACGAAACTGTCTGAAGTATGGGATCAACCAAGTCGACAAATATGATCTTGAGTAAATGACATTTGAACCTGGAGACAACACGAGGCGAATAAATCAATTTTGAGTTGGTTTTAGACAACATTACATTCAACTAATGTTCGAATCTCTTCAGGTTCATATTCAGTGAACCTCCAAATAAAACATCGATGCCATGATGAAACGTAACAAGTTTTATCATTTCACAGATTTTGAAGAAATCAACACGTCACAAATCATAGAAAAGTTAACTTTCATCTTTATTGCTTTTTTTCAAGCGTTTTGGTTAATTTTACCTATTATTTTTCACTTTTTCTCGGAGAAATGGAGAAACTTCTTTTGCTGTATGTTTTTGTAGAGATTTCAGTTTTTGTAATGAGTTCATTCTCGGTTTTTCTCACGTTTTCCCTCTCTCAGGATTTGAGCACTAATTACTTTCTGCCATGGAAAAAATTCAAAGACCAAGGACTTTAAAGGACTTGTAACCTTCTGAATTTGGAGGACTTATAACCTCTTATAATGTGACCAACGATATGTAGCTTTATTTCGAAGCTCCATTGACGTTTTGTTCTCTTTGAAAAGTATTATAACAGATGATCGAATACGTGGAATCAAATGCATTAGCTGAGGGGAAAATCACTCAGAGTTCGAATTTTGACTTGCATCTTAAGGTACATACTCTTCAGGATAAAATGTATGGATTTATAAAACAAAAAGTTTTTATATTTTCTGAAAATTTCATTGTTCATACCCTTCAAGCACTTATATACGAGGTGTGTTCAAAAAGTAAGGTGACTTTTCAAATTTCGCGGGCGACGTACCTTCGATTATCGATTTCTTTGTTTTGTTATGTTGGCACACTCTTCCCGAACATCTGTACCAAGTTTCAAGTGTATAGCATTTTTTGTTCGGTTGTGAGAGGCGTAAAGGTTATAAGTGTTTTGCGTGCTCGGCGATTTCTTGCTATCGAAAAATATGGATCAAAGGATTTGCATCAAATTTTGTGTAAAAAATAAAATAAAGTGCTCCGAAACACTTAAAATGTTGACAGTAGCATACGGTGAAACTGTTCTGAGTAAAAAAAATGTTTACAAGTGGTACAAACTCTTCCAAGATGGCCGGGGAGATGCCAATGACGAGCCTCGCTCTGGACGCCCAAGCACGTCAACAACTGATGAAAACGTTCAAGCAGTGAAGAAAATTGTTTTGGAAAATCGTCGAATCACTATCAGAGAAGTTGCTGAGGATGTTGGTTTATCGCTTGACTCGTGCCATGAAATTTTTTCTAATGTTTTGAGCATGAGACGTGTGTCAGCGAAGTTTGTTCCGAAATTGCTAAATTTCGACCAAAAGAACCGTCGCATTAGCATCGCTCAAGAACTGTTGAATGACGTCAACGACGACCCAGATATACTCAAAAGGGTCATAACTGGTGACGAATCATGGGTATATGGTTATGATGTCGAAACCAAAATCCAATCGTCCCAATGGAAG
Source organism: Gonatopus flavifemur (assembly GCA_018340375.1). Taxonomy (NCBI): domain Eukaryota; kingdom Metazoa; phylum Arthropoda; class Insecta; order Hymenoptera; family Dryinidae; genus Gonatopus; species Gonatopus flavifemur. The sequence goes on from JAFFJZ010000033.1 coordinate 264,549, forward strand.
ACCCCAGATGAGCCAAGACCGAACAAAGCACGCCAAGTTCGATCAAATGTCAAAGTTTTGCTCACTGTTTTCTTCGATTGCCATGGCGTGGTGCATCAGGAGTTCTTACCATATGGTCGTACGGTCAATAAACATTATTATCTTGAAGTTATGCGCCGTTTGCGAGAAGCAATACGAAGAAAACGTCCAGAATTGTGGAAAAATAATTCATGGCTTTTGCATCACGATAATGTCCCTGCTCACTCATCTTTGCTTGTGAGAGATTTTTTGGCCAAAAACAACACCACAATCATGCCTCAGCCACCATATTCACCGGATTTGGCCCCATGTGACTTTTTCTTGTTCCAAAAACTAAAGAGACCTATGAAAGGACGGAGATTTGCAACGATTAGAGAGATAAAGACTGCATCGCTGGAAGAGCTCAAGGCTATACCGAGAAGTGCTCATGAGAAGTGCTTTGAGGATTGGAAAAACCGTTGGCATAAGTGTATTGTATCCGAGGGGGATTACTTTGAAGGGGACAACATAAATATTGATAAATAAATAAATACTTTTTCTCAAAAATACAAAGTCACCTTACTTTTTGAACACACCTCGTACGTATGCATGCACGTACACGCACACATTCAGACATGTGTATCAGTCTTAACAGTATTACATTCTGAAACAAAGTTTTTTCATGTCCTGCAGCAACAAAGGTTTGACAATGCGGATGATTCAGACGATTCCTCATCGTAATGCAATCTCATGGACCTTTCAATTCAATGGGAGAAAGTTTTTTTAGCAATTCAAATGTTATAAAACCTATCATTTTTTTCAAGATTATATAAAAAGAAATATACTCCTTGAAAGGTATTTCTTTTTTCTCGTATTCAGAGATTTTCTCTATAATTCTTCGACTGAGGAAATTATAAGTCTAGAATTAGGAATTTTTTGAAAATCAAAACATAATCCATTGAACGGAACATGATCTCTCAGTTTTGCGGGAAACAGGTGATGAGATTTCTGTCAATTTCTTTCTTTTCATTCTCTGTGAGTCGTTTAGAATCTTCTTTTGATTCATCAAACATGAATTATTTTGAAGATTTGTTCCCCTCAAATATTCGATCTTTTTTTTCTTACTGCCACCTTGAGATTTTTATAATACTATAAGGGAATAATGCACAAAAATCTATAAAGCTCCATAAGATTCATTTTTCTTGATTCGTGATATATAGACAAAACATTGAAACAAAAATCGCATAGAAATAACCAAAAGCGAATTTACGTCGAATCTAATCAATGTTCCGAACGTACGTTCCTTATATGATGTGCATTATTACTGGTAGACTCACATGAAGAATTGAAGTGGAACTGTGTATAAAGTATACAGTATACCGTGTATGCAGTATGTTCGAGAATCTGCTCACCTCAAATATGTACATGAGTATATGACGGGGAGAATTCTACATGAGAAATTCAAGTATGATTGATTGTGACCTTACTACGTGCTGAAATTCCTCATAAATATTATTCATATGCAAAGTCAGACAACTGTCGATATTACGTTCAAATGTGGAAAACGACCATATAATTTTTGTTCAAAGATCATTATATAATGAAGAAAAAACTATTCTAGCCGCATGAATGTCCATTTGTCTTCACTCAAATGAATTTTTCCAGAATCAATTTGTGTATCGATACTGAGTTGGAATTCGGAGAAACTATCATATATTATTTATTGTATACAGAGTGTTCTAAAATCTACTCAGCTCAGATATGTACATTAGTATATGACAAAGAGAATTCTACATAAGAAATTCAAGTGTTATTTATTGTCACCTCACTACAGGTTGAAATTCGTCATGAATATCATTCATGCACAGTCAGACAATTGTCGATATTATGTTCAAATGTGAAAAAACTATCATATAATTTTTGTTCAAAGACTATATACTTGTTTAAGACTGTATTTGTTTAAGACTATTGGATGTATCATTTCATATCAGTTTTTTATGTAATGAAGAGCAAATTGTCCTAGTCGAATGGATGTTCATTTATCTTTTCTCAATTAACCATTCTTCAGAATCAATTCATGTATCATTGCATTTATTCAACATTCCACATACATTCCTTTCCGAAGATCCCTTCGTGACAATCACAAAATTGACGTGAAATAAGCATATATCCTACTCATATACAAATTTTGAGGAAAAGAGACATTTGAATCCTTCTCAATATAGCTGTGATATTATTAATGTATAATCCTAGAGTAATTTCACGAAAATAATTCTTTGTACACATGATTCTTTACCTTCCTTGTATTCCTTTGACTACCAAGATGAACTTCCAATGAATTCCAGGAACGAACTCTGGATAAGACAACATATAATTGTCCATGATTGAAAACATCCTTCCGAAGATCTATTCCAATCGCATCAAAAGTTTGACCTTGCGACTTATTGATCGTCATTGCAAAAGCGCATTTTATGGGAAATTGTCTTCTAGAAAACGAGAATGGATATTCGTTTTCACAATGAAGTGTAATACGGTTCAGGAAAACTATTTGTGCCTTTTTATCCCCTGTTAAAATCTCACATTTGAGCAGATTGTATCCAAGTTCTAGAACTAATAGTCTTGTGCCATTACAAAGGCCTTCACTGATATTGAGATTTCTTATCAGTATCACTACACTATTCGCTCTTAAACGTAATTCATGCACTGGTAGAGATGAAAGAGATAAAGTATGTGAATATTCGGGTAAAATAGTTTGTGCGATTTTTTCATTACCACATGAATCTGGAATAGTATCTATGCTGGTATATATCTTTTCACTGTTGACGTCCAACAGTTCAACTACTCGTTTATTGATTTCATCGACATCATCATTCCGAGCGGACAATATTGCACGTGTCGTTGCGTGCTTATATAGTTTTCGCCTGATCAAATCACCGTAAATATCTTCAACAATGTCTGCATCATCAGGAGCTATTAAGAATTCTGGAATAACCATATCATCATGAATGTTTGAATTGACATGACCTACGTCCAGTACAAATTGTGAAAATTCTGTTTCCTCTGGCAGAGCACGCATATTTTGCGTCAGAGAAAATATTTTGAATAATTTCCATCAAGTGCTTTTTTGAATCGAAAGACCTATCATTCCAGGTCCAGTGCCACGTACTTTTATTGGCAAGAATTGTCTGAAATCACCTTCTGAAATTATTATTTTCCCTCCAAATGGTGAACCATTATTCATGATGTCGCGCAATGTACGGTTCATAATTTCCAAAGCGTATTGAGGACCCATGGGTGCTTCATCCCAAATAAAAACGTCTACAGCTCTCAAATAATTTCCTCCTTCTGATTGAATTCTGATATTTGACGATGAATCTGGGAAAAGAGTTTTTGCGTCTAATTTTCGATAAATATGAAAGGGTACTGCAAATGAAGGTTTTTTCTGATCCTCCAGGGCCATCTATGTATAAGTATCTTTGCGAATCATCCGTCTGTTGTGGATTAGTATCAACCAATTTTAGAACTACATCTACGATTTCTTTCTGTTTTCCATTCAATTGTTCACATTTTTGCACACTTATCTCTTCAAACTGTTCAATTTGATCAAATTCTGCATTATCCTCAACTTCTGAGACTTGATTTATACTTGGAAACTGTGATAGACTCCATCCTTCCCTATTCAACATCTCACTCACATTCGCATATGCTTGTTTTTCACCCCGGATTGAACCTAAACGTCTAACAAAATCTCCGGACAATGGGACTCTGAAATTTTCCCATAACTGTTCCGGATGTACAGGGTGAAATTGGTTCAATATTCTTACCAATAACCTGCGGAGTTGTTGTGGCATCATCCAAATAACAGCTTCTCCCATTGCTCGATTCCATTCTTCATCGTCTTCAATCAATCCCAAAGCTGAACATGTAGCTGTAAAAGGAGGATAAAGTTGTCCTCTCACTGTTCTCAAATGTTCAAAACTTGTTGCACCTTCGACTGTTAACAATAATAGACGTAGATGAAATAATTCTATCCGCGCATGACCGATAACATTGAACTGTGCTTCATGAGTAACCCATCTAAACACGTTTCTGCCATTCATTTGCAGTTTCTTGAATACATGATGACATGGAATTTCTGAATAGGTATATTTTGTTGCCGCTTCATCGCATGCACGCAGTGCAAAATATTCCAACAACATGTTAACTTTATTCAAAGCGCATCTCAACGCATCATCATCGGCATCTTCAAGAATAACTACACTTTGTTCATTGGGCAAATGTACAGGCAACCTGATAATCTTATGACTTTTATCTTGTAAAGGTTCACTCAAAATACGCCACGCAGCTTCTACAGGTCCTACATGGCGAGTTTCTATATAATTATGTATTTCATCATAATCAAACACATTGTTTTCATCAGCAGATCGTTGCGCCACAATTGAAGCAGCATCATGACCTTTGAATACATATTTGTATAAATAACTAACGGATTTGATACTTGAAACAACTTCAACATTAATATGACAATTCAAAAGAATCAGTGATATTGGACAATATGGGACAACATAGCGATTATCAACGATATAGTTACCAGGCCTTGCAAAAGTGATCTCAGAATTCCTCCTCCGATAATATGGGTAAGCATTATTGTCCATCGTCGTTTCTTCTCGGAATGTCCTAGGATAATGCTTTGAACATTTTCCATCTACTTGACACCAATTTCCACATGGGCCATGTATCATTCGTTTCATCTCAATACTGTGTAAAGTAGGGTGCTCATAAGGGTTCGGAATCTCTGCAGAAATATAACGATCTACAATATCTGGAGTTGTTATTTTACTGTTTTGATTCAAAGTGACCAACAAATGCATATGTGGTAATCCTCTTTTCTGGAATTCAATAACGTGAACAAAAGCTTGAACTTCACCAAAATATTTTTGACAGATAACGAAATTCAATGAATAATCCTTTTTGATGTTGAGAACACGAGCACAAATATCAGGTCTATCTTGTGCTTGTTGGCCAGGAAGGAGGTTTCCTTGAATTTCCCACCATTGTGGATTACATGTCATTGTTATGAAGAGATCAGGTTTTCCAAATGGACGCACTATCCCCATTGAATCTTGATAATGTTGAACCATGTTTCGCGGGGACCCTATATATGATGAAGGTAATATAACAATCTCACCTAAACGAGCATTATGAATATTTCCTATAGTTTCCAAATGATCTTGTGAACCCGTGTGATTATCAACACGAAGTTCTTCTTTGGTTTTCCAACAAGTAATTCACTCTATCTCTTTCAATTTTAACGTAACTATCCACAAGCCATTGCTGAAACAAACGCCGTCCTATAATGATTACATTGAATTCATTACGTACTGCTATTCGATACCTTGTATAAGCGCATCTCGTAAAACGTTTATTTTTATCCCTTAAACATAAATTACGATGCCATCCTTGAGTATCACAAGGGTGAAATAATGGGTGAAGCCATGGTTCTACATTCAGGTCCATAGTACTCACAGTCTGTAATTCTTTTGCATTTTTATTACGTATCACAACATGAGATTTTGGTATTTCTCCGTTGGCTGTGGTAGAAAATACTGCTGCAACTTCATCACACCTTTGGAAATTATAACGGTGGCGATCTACACCAGGTTTCAAAGTGAACATCAACTGAAGTTCATTAAGAATATCTTCCCCTGATTCATCAACTCGCTCTTGTTGAAGTTTCAATTCTTCACCCATCATCTCAAAAGATTTTGCAGAAATATTATGTACCCTCATCATATTATCCAACCTCAACAGAACGTTACAATCCAATGCGGCATCACGATTCAATCGATGTTGGGCCGCTTCATTGACATCCACAATGAAAAGCTGGCCATAGCTTGGTGGTTCATTCGGAAGGGGATGAATAGATTAATTTACCTGATAATATATTTGGCCTCGAATTTTGAAGCAATATGGAGCACGACGGAATCTTGATAAATCAACTAAATCCGCATTGAATGATGCAAAAGAAAAAGCACCATTATAACGTCGAATCCGTTCATAAAACAGATTAGACTGAGATTCAAAACCATCGAATAACGCACGAAGCTCTGTTGGCGACTCAGGTAAACTTTCCAAGTATACATTTCCATGATTACAACAATCATTGAATGAGTTGGGGGAATTAGATATTTTTTCCGCTTGGAAATGCTCAGCGCCACAATAGATACAGGAAATATTTATTTCTCCAATATAATGTTCATGTGTATTATTAATTTCATGAATCAGATCGGAATTTTGCATGATACCTCTTTGACGCAACCACCATCGTTCTTGACATTGTCTATGAACATTAAGCGAAGCCTCACTGGTCTGTTCATCTTCAATATCGTTTACAGATATACTCCCTGATAGCACAGAATCAACACCAATATCTCTAGCAGCTCTCTTATGTTCGCGATAACGACGTTGATTCTCAGCATGTCTTTCCCGCCTGAGGCGCTGGAAGTTGGCTTCTTCCTCTGGTGTACGTTGAATTTTTATACGAGGCATGATCAATTTCGGGGAGTCCCAATAAAATTATAATTTTCCAAAACTCTCAATAAATTTTATGGATGAAAAATTGGCTGAAAAACTTTTATTAGTCCCAAATGAACACTAACAGTTTGATGACAATTTGGAAATCTTTTGGTAATCATCAACATCCATTCGATGCAAAAGCAATCATCGAAATCATCATCGTCATCGTCATCGTCATCGTTATTATTCCTTATCTTTTCTCAAACTACAGCCAAAACCCCGAAGAAGGTGGGTTCTGGCATGAACGAAGCCCAGTAGGGGTTCTAGAATACTGGAACTCCTCCTATCAAAAAACGAATCAACCTTAATTACATGGTTGTAATAGCGATTATTGGAATCAACACGAATTCGAATGAGCAGTTGAATTATCAACTATCTCAATTTCATCAACACATATCCATTTGAAAATTTAACGAGAACAAATGATTATATCATCGATATGTAACAATCATATCAATGAATATGAAAAATTCTCATACTATAACACAGGCCTACAAAATTGAACTTTTTGTTTGGTGCAACAACTGTATCATACTTTTCCGAAGTATTTTGGCGCGCTGAATCCGAATCTGGCTTCAAAATTGCATTATTACGTGTGGTTTTTGAGATATTTTAACGTCAAAGTGTGAAAAACACCGTTTTTCGACATATTTGAGATTACGTGACGTCAGAATGTAATTTTTTCTCATGAAACTAGTAGATGCACCTCAAAATATAATCCATCCCCTTCCGAATGCCGTTGAGTTTGCTCGAATATCTTTTTTTTTACTGTGACACGACAATTTGAAATTTGTGTGTTCATGGATTTAGTGAATAGGTGAAATAACACAATTTTCAAACTGTCGTATCTCAGAGAAAAAAAAAGATATTTGAACAAACCTAATCGCATTTGGAAGAGAATGACTCATATTTTGAGATAATTTGAAGAATAATTTGATAAAATCTTCTTAAAGTGTGGAATAATTGAATAAAACGTTTCAAAATCGTGCATTTTCATTTTATTTTACACCTGCGATTTCTTGAAAACTACACGTAGCATTAAAAAAATAAGTATATTTCCAGAGTCAGGGTATCGAATATACTCAAAATCTGCTCTAGTTTTAGCGGCACCAAAATCATTGTAGACCTGTGTAATTCATCATCTCATGCTATGAGGTCACTCTCAGAAAATATTGAGAGAGAATCATTGAAATTATAGTGGAATTTATTTGCATGCAATAAAAAAACACTATTCCAATACCAGACAAAAAATCAGGAAACATAATACTGAGGAACTGTATATTGTAAACAATTTCTCCGTTGATTCAGAAAATATCTGGAAATTTTTTTCCAAAAACAATTTCTGTTGTAGATTCCCGAAAACAGTTTGGAGGAAATGAATTTTTTTTTTATTTTACAAACTTTTTTTTAGGGGATCCAATAAAGAAATTGCTTTCGAAAGAAACTTTCGAAATCTACTATAAGTCCACCAAGAAAGGTTTTTCACAGTATACAGTCGTCCAAACGTGACCAGCAACATATCACTGCAGTTCCAACGGGAACCCCTTTGAATATGTTATACAGGTATATTTCACATCTTTTACCCCGACTGTGTATCATCACAAATATTCCTCCTATCATCACCCACACAGCACGCTGGTCCCGATATATCCATAAAGAATTCTTCATGAATCCATCGTGAGATCTTCATGAGTCCCCGTTATGACAGTTCAGAAAGAGTTCTCTCTGAATCCCTGGAATTCAAGAAAAATTCTTAAGGAATTCTCAAGAATTCTTTATGAATTCTTTGGGAACTGACATAACGGGAATTCATTTGGAACATGCCTGTGTTGTGTGGACATCCTGTTGATTTACGAGTTCTCAAATAACAACAATAGCGTATATTATATAAAGATATTTCCATTGGAACTGTGACCGGAGTGATTGCAACAACTAAAAATTAGGGTGATCTCATTTTATACAGGGTGTTCCATTTCAAATAGCCAGGGCTTATATCTCCCAAAGTAATGGGGCTGGAAGAAAAGTCTCGGGACGAAATTGCAGGGTTCTGAGGGAAACATTTGATGGTAACCTCGACTTCGACCTCCGACTTCATCTCCAAGGTATTTTTGAGGTGAACTTGTGTTTTTCAAATGAAAACCCTTATATTTTACTACATCCATGGACTTCTGTAAGCTGGCCTCAAAATGATCTTGAAGATGGAGTCTGAAGTCGAAGTCAAGGTTACCATCTTTCCCCCTCAAAACCCTGCAACTTTGTCCCGAGACTCTTTCTTCCAGCCTCATTACTTTCGGAGATATAAGCTCTGCTCACTCAAAATGAGACACCCTGTATATAAAAAGGTTGCTTTCATTTTTTATTATCAACAAAAGAAATTTTCTGTATGGGCCACTCTTTAATTTCATTCTACATCATGAAGGGGTGCCACAATATTTATCACATAAATTTTCCAAAGAAATTTGGAAGTCGCTACCGGCGTTCGGGAACGTCTATTCAAAACGTCGGTAGCAACCCTCGAATCCCTCTTGGGAGTTTTGCATCAATATAAATATTGTGGCACTCCATGATGTAGAAAAAAATTGAAGGGTGGCCCATACAGAAAACTTCGTTTTTTTGGTGACAATAAGGAATGAAAACTAACTTTTCATATATAAAATAAGAATCACCCCACTGAACATGTATGTGCACATGAAAAAAAAACTCTGGGACATAGTCCGTAAATATTTGTTACCCATCAATTGCAAGAAGTGTCATGCGTTTATGTCGTGGAAATCTTCAGAATAAGGACATGAACTTATGCACTTACCGCGTCGTATTTGGCATAAGTAGACATCTTCGTGTTAGAATAGTGGCATAATTGAAAGGCTGGATCGAATAATCGGTTGTGCACGTGACCTCTTGTTTAGGACGGATAGAGGTAGGCAACCACCGCTTAACGTGTTTGAAGACTTCCATGTTAAGAAAAAAACAATAAAAAAATCGCAATACTAAAAAAATAACTTCCAGCGGGAAAGTTGTTGCACATATGTTCAATAACACTGTGAACAATTTTGAGACAATTCCGTGGTGTAGGTTAAAAATTATCGCAGGTTGAATAGAAGAAATGCCATCGATAGAACATATGCATTTTCTATCGATGGTATTTCTTCTATTCAACCTGCGATAATTTTTAACCTACACCACGGAATTGTCTCAAAATTGTTCACAGTGTTATTGAACATATGTGCAACAACTTTCCCGCTGGAAGTTTTTTTAGTATCGCGAATTTCTGACACGAAGAAAAATGATGTTTTGAATATTACTACATTTTGTATTAAAGTGGCAGGATATGTCAAATTGTGAAATTTTCACAAGACAGTGTAGTAAAAATGTGTATTTTATCATTTAAAGGATCGTATAATTTGGCGTAACTTCACAACATAAAGCACACATTTTTACCATACTTTCTTGTGAAAATTTCACCATTCCACATATCCTGCCACTTTGATACGAAATGTAGTGATATTCAGAACATTATTTTTCTCCCTGTATTGTTTTGTTAATATGAGAGTCTTGCCTACCTCCATCCGTCCTATACGAGAGGTCACGCGCACAATCAATCATTCGATCCGGCCCTTCAATTCATGCTCTCATTCCAAGAATTGAAAATTTTGTGTATACAACATTCGATATAATTATGATATATATTAATTGAAATGATTGATATTATTTTATTCTCATGAATTTTTATTAATCATATTATTCTCATGAATTTTTAATCATTATATTATTCACACATCAACAAAAATTCCTTCATACATTTGGAAAATTAATTACTCAACGAATTTACATAAAAACTAATTTCTTCAAGAGTTGAACACGTAATAAAATGGAAATGTACAAAAAAAGTTTCAATTTTCAAATACTATTATTCGCTTTGTTCTTACCTTTATGACTGGAGAATAAACATCCCATTCATATATTCGACAATGAATATTGAACGGATCACAATAAAGGAAATAATTAACTTTTCATTCACCGTTTTTTGTTATTATAATTCAATAATATCACCACACTGGTTAATATAAATCACTATCACCACACTGGTTAATATGATCCACAATATCTTATTATTATTCTCACTTGAGGATTTGAAAAATTTTTCAATTAAAAACCATACTTATATGCAATTGAATTGGGTCTCATATGATATTCCCGCTGACATTAGAGAGCAAGAGAAGGGATTCAAAGGGGGGAAATATATAGCAGCCAATCAAGAAGCAGAATTATCTCATCTAGTCACGCGCACATTATCCCCGTTCGAGGTTTTTTAAGTTGTGCGTCCGACCAAACGGAAATTGAAAACAACCAATCAGAGTCACGGAGAAGGAGTCACGGTACTTTTGTCACATGTCTTTTATAGTAGGAGGGATAACTAACATCTCGTGAATCGAATATACTCAGAGTTCCAAGACATTCGCAGGGCTCCCACTGTTACCATTTCTTTTTTTTCTGATTGGCCATTCTAACCAACAACATAACGTGATTGGGTGATTCCGTTGGAAAAAGTAACCAAGTGGGAGCCCTGCATTCGGATAATATGGACATGGGGAAGGCATGCCTCAACAAAAATACAGATTCCAAAGGGAAATTTTCTACAGTTTTCAACCGATTCGGATAAAACTTATACGGGACCACTATCGGGTCATGACTGGAACGTGATCGAAGTTTGATCGGATTCGGGTAATAGGAAGCAAAGATACACGCGTACGCAAAATGTTCATTCTTTGTCAGAGTTCTTCTCATCCACCCAATTTTTCTGAATGAATCAGGTTGAAACTTATATGGGACCACTATCACCCTAGTCCACAACTGTAATAAAAATTTCGAAACGATCGGATAAGCAGAACGGGAGATATGCGCGTACGAAACTTAGGGGGGCTACAGCCACACAGACAAACAGACAGACAGACACAGTAACAAAATTGTTCCCCGAATTCTGAGGAACATTTTGGTTTAGGAGATTTTTAATTTCGAGACAAAAAAAGTTTCGGCTCTTCGAAACGATCACAAAGCTTCCCTCTGAACGAGGAAGCAAAATTCTTAAAGCATTCTCAAAGACCTGGTACAAGAGTTCACAAGGCACTTTTCATGCGTTCGCAATGTATTTGTGAAGAACCCCCCGTTCAGAATGAATCCCTGGAAGGATTTTTTTTCGTGCAAAAGAACTCAAAGAATTCAGTAAGCAATTCCGAAAAAAGTCTTCAAGCATCAAAAAAGAGTTCTTGAAAGATTCAATAAGAGTTTTCAAGGAATTCCAAGATATTTCTTGAAGAACTCCACAAAAGTTCTCGAAGAATTCGGAAAAAGTTCTTGAAAAATTCTTGGAGAACTCTGGAAATATTTTGCCATATAACAATATAATCTAACCAAGACTTTGCCTACAAATCCTGACACAAGGTTGAATTGCTATGAAAACTGAAGTAATTCTTCAAATCTTGGGAAATAACCTCAAGATCATAGAAAATTCCAGAATCATTCTTGGAAAATTATTTTAAAATCCTTTGCAAAAACTTCGAAAGATTTCGAGGAGCCTAATCTTGGAGTGCGCAGTCGTTCATGCCTACAGTCACGCAGTTAGTGTAGATAATCCTCTCACTGATTCGTTTTCATTGACCTCCGATTCGATATGATTCATTCTGAATCGCACAGATTCGTACCTGACTCACGCAGATTCTACTCGACTCACTCTTTCAACGGATGATTCGCTTTTTCCACGAGTAATTCACTCTTGTACGTGATTCTTTTCATAATAAAAATATTCTGAATAGTACCTGCAGATTTCAGTTATTGAATCAACGCATCATTTATTTCGAATCTCTGTTGAGATTTGAGATCGTCTGACACGAGAGCGAACGGCCCCTCGCCTCATTCATATAGTCTACGTTGTTCCCTCTCCCATCATCCTCTTTCATTATTCAATCCAAACCACTACAATGCCGTAATATCTAGACTCGATGCAGGTACGAAGACTGTATCGAGACATCGGCCTGTTTGGGTTTTCCAAGCGATCATGCACTTGTAGGGTTGAGAGAGGTTCGATGTGAGTATAGGCGCGTGTTGAACAAAGAACGGTCAAGGGAGAGAGGGAATAAATATATTTTGTTCCTCCACCAGGTATACGCATGGTTGTACAACACATATAGTGACCATTGCTCCCTGTAGTAATTACCTTCGTCTCTTTCCTTATCGTCTACTAAACATACGGATATCTCTCGCCCTCTCGCTCTCTCTCTTCCGAACTTCCATCTTCTCCGTACACGTTGTCTGGGAAGAATCTCATGGGTTGAAGGTAAAAATATCTATACATCTCTGAAAAACCTACCACCATCCACCCACCTCTCACCTGCCACTTCCTCCTTTCTCAACCCTTTGAACTCTCATACACCTGTTCCACCTGCCACCAGCTAACCACCTTTACCTCGATTCATCATCCAAATCCTTCATCTTATCTTATCTGGACAGGTGTATCGGCGCCAGGCGGACCCAGTGTTGGGGGTTTGTTATGACGGCCCAGACCCGGTCTCTACTACTGATGCTTGTCATTAGTATCTATTCTTCTCCGTGTACCAGGGTATGTTCTATGAGAGAATATTATCGTATCATGGATATTCATGATTAATATGTGAACAGATTCGATAACTCAGAAAATATCTACTCGATATCTTGCACATTCATTTGATTCAATATTTCAGAAACTCAAAGCTTCTGAATATTTTCCGTGAAAGTGTCTATTGCAACCTCAAAAAATACAAGTCAAACAGATTGATCTTAAATAAATTTACATTCAACGAACGTTCAATGAATCTTAAGAAGTTCATGGCTTGATTTTAGGCTTGACGAACGTTTTTTGGATCTCCATGGTCTCTGAAGAAATAAATAATGAGTCTGAAAAAGTTGAAAATATCTTAATTTTCAATTACCCCACATATGTTTGCGTTTTTTCGTCAAATTTGTGGGATTAACTTCGTTTTCATAATTTTTAATGCACAATTCTATGAATAATCTAAATAATTCATCAATTTTATGTATTGAAAGGGAGAACATTCTCATAACAACGGTGGCACGGAATCTTGGTATCTCTTTGAGCTTCTCAGGATTGTGTATGTTTTCTAGAAATGATTTGATTCTCTCAACTGGTTATGTCGTTGAAGGATGTTATTCGATTATGAAGACTATAGGAGAGAGGAGGTTGTCAAGCGTGTTTGTGGCCCTGCTTGAAAGATCCCTCAGACATCGATAAGAACCGATTCAAATTGAATAAGTATGAATGAGATCCATAAGAACTATTCCGATGCCCATCCAAAATGAATCACACTGAATGAGAAATATTGTAGTAATAGGGTTCAATTAGTGATAGCCCATTGGAAATGCGAGGGGTTTCATCGGTCTCGATGAAAGCAGGATAGGGAATAAGCAGCAATAGAAACTCTCACGTATGCCTCCTGTCAGAATGAATAGGGGGTTCCACAAAATGAACGTTGAATGAGATTAACTGAGGAATTCCCATTTGAATCTGTTGCGACCTTTCACATCAATTTCGAATGAGTTTCAACGGGAGATCTTCGAACCCGAATACCTTTGGACGGAAATAGGATGTTCTTGAACTGTTACAAATTAATGAGTTCCTTCGGGAGATGCCCCCCTGGGATGACTGATCGTTTTCAGTGAATGTTCAATGGGTGGCCATGGGAAGATTCCCATATGAGCTTCTATGAGAATGAACAGGAACATTCCTTTGAGGGATAATCAATTAGGTTGCCTATTCATCCTGAATGAATGTTTAATGGGATGTCGATGGGAAGTTTCCCACATCTATTCCTATGAGATGGAGTAGGAAAATTGTAGAAGACGGATATTGAATGAGATCTAGTTGGGAATCCAGGACGGAAATCTAATTTGATCCATTCGATGAATTGAATAGATTTCAATGGGATCTCTCCTGTAAGGAACATAGATGAGTACCTTCTGATTGGCACCGATTAAACATCCATTTTGACCAAACAGAGGACCCAATGGATTGTTTTCGACAGAAACTCGTTCATCAAGAGACGCGGTAGCGTCTCGATACCAAGGACATGAAAGAAACTGTGAAAACATACTAATGAAAAAAAGCAAAAGTCGTGCGCTACCGTGTATCTATACACGAAAATTGCGATTTGGTATAATTAGAAAATCTAGAACGCACAATAACTCACCATTTACCGCATATCACTGAATAATTTGAACATATATCACACAATTCACATATACACTTCCGATTAAGACCACTACGAACTATATCCGATAACGTGATGCTGAAATATAAACGTTTGAAATTTTCATACGATCAAAATATCACGATTACAATGTTTCTGCTATCAGTTGTCTCCTAATCACGATGATCGTTGCTATCCAAGGGTACGTTCCATCACGATAACTCGCGGCTATCCATGGGTACGTTCCCTCATCGTTGATGAGAGAGACCGACGTACGAGAGCGGTCGTAAGGCCTAGGCGCGAAGACAGGGGAGACGTAAACGTAAACGTTGACGGATGCGCAGAACCCCATATTTGGTTTCTATGCAGCCGTTTACGTTTAAAATCATGTTTACGGGACTCCCGTGTTTATGCCAGTAGTGAAATATGCCGCAGACGTAAGACTTTTACATCCTGCGATACTGTGTACACGTAAACCGAAATTTGATGTGGTGTAAGATGCGTTCGTGAACGCATCTCCTGTGAATGTTAGAACGCGCCAAGGGCGAAAACGGGAGGAAGAAGGTGAGTTCATATGAATATTGCTTTCAGTCCTGTGAAATATATTCGATACATGAATCACGGCAATCGTTTTGGAATACACGTCTTATAAGATGTATGTGGAATACGCAATTTTATATGTTGTTGATCGTTGGCATTTATCATTCATGCAGTAAATACGTATTAAATGTCACTATTTTCGTAAATTTTAAGCTAATTTTATGAGATGGTATTCTTTATTATCGATGAAATTCAAGTGAGGTATTTCTGCTTTTTGAATTTATAAAATTAATTTATTGATGTTGATTACACAGCGAATGGAAAATGAACCAAAATCGCTGTCATGCTCATGAGATCAGAATCGCAATTTGCATCTAGGTGAAATAATTGAAAATGGCGGAAAATTCAAAACCTGTATGGATTCATTCTTGTATAAATCATCTATTCAGTATAAAGTGAGACGTGAAAAATTAATTTCACGATATATATTCAATAATTACAAGGGAATATAATTATTCAACCAATAAGAACATTCATAAATACTTAAATGAATAACAGAGTGGGGGCCGAATCAACGAAAGACCAAATGAACGAAAAAAAAATTACTGAAAGTCTGAATCGTTGTCTGTTCATGTGCTATGGAGTGAAATTAGTAAAAAGATATTGATGAAATGTAAAACTGCTGATTACTTGAAATGAAAAATAAAACCTCATGTCGGACCTTCAATTGAATGTTTTTATGAACATATCATGACAAATATGTTGAATTTTCAACATATTGATACTATCAATCTTCCATGTTCTCCTGCGTATATTGGAGATCAAGATTTTGAAGGCGAACTTTCGCAAATCAGCAGCTGTGCACATGAAGAATTTGGAACTGTCCGTGATAACACAAAAATTCTTATCGATACTCAACAGAATGGCCAATCCCACAACTCAACACTTGCCAGCTCAGAAAACAACATTAAAGAACTAAAAATTTGAGGGAATCAGTTATAAAATATTGAAAAAACAGATGGCATCTGAACTTCAAGAAGCATCTTCTTCACATTCAATGAATCTTCAAGAAGTATCTTCACCGCATTCAACGAATCCTCAATCATCCATAGTTTCCAACGTATCATCAGATACATCAAAACCCTCAGAATCCTCTAAGAGAAGAAGAATTTTGGGACCAACTACCCAGTCAAAAAATCTAAGTCCTAGAACAAAAACCTTATATGAAAAAGCAGTTGCGTCTGATAGAAAGAGACAGTACTTACAGAAGGAAGTGGTACAGTATAAGCAAAGATTAAAAGATGCTCAAAACTTTAGTCATAACGAATATTCCAAAAATTTAAATGAATCTCAGAGGATATTTATGGAGATGCAGCTAAAGGAATAAAAACCAAAGCCCAAGGTAAATTTTCAAGAATCAATAGATGCAATCAAATTATCTTGTCCCAAAACTTGGGAATATTACACGAAAAATATACCCAGCTAAACAATTCATTGAAGGAATCTTGAAGAATTGTTTGAGAAATCCTCAAGGATTCTGAAATTCCAAAAGAATTTTTGTATAGTTTCTCTGTGAATTGTTCGCTATCAAATTATATTTCAATATTTTGTATTTGAACTGATAATTTCTTGCGTTCGTCTTGAGTATTCATGATAAACTATAATATTCAAAGCTTTAGATAAACGCAATCACTCTTTGTATTTAGAACTATTGCATCCTGTAAAACTGAATCATTGAAACTGATTGATGGGAAATCTTTGAGGGAAAGTGATTCAAACTCATTTAGAATCATTCAACTCTCACACATCTGAGTCAAAGTTTGCACGTCTCGTAGAAAAAACGTTATTCTAATAGAAACCAATTATGTTAATGATTTGTTTTCCACAGGGCGTTGTAATTCATAATTACACTTTGTTTTCTGATCATCACGCATCAGGATTACATACTCGAAATTTGATTTATTGCTATCATCCTTATCTAAAATCTACCTCAAAAGATTTTGATTGACCTAAGAGTAACCAAAAATCACGGTTCCCGTTGATTACATTTTTGTAACTTGATAGTCGTTTCGGAAATTTTTTCAACACAAATTGATTGGTATTAAACCAATTTCAATTCCAGGATTTCTTTAGTTATTTCATAATAATTTTCGGGTTTTCACCTAAACAGCCTTGGAGTATCAAAAGAGAGATGAAATTGTACTACGTAGTCCCCATTCAACTGAGAAAGGATCTAACATTTTGAATATGCAGCAATACAGTACATCAATGAAATTGCGCTCCAAATATGAACTCAAAGCCGAGAGTAATTCCTGAACATAAGGGAACGAGTTATAAATATTATTTGAATTTGTTGATTCATACGTTTATAATAATTTGCATGATTTTGAGTCATCACTTGCAGTTCCAATTTGATATTCGAAGCTTAATTCCATCAATGTACTTTATCACTGTATATTCAGCCTGGATACTCGTGCGAGCGTTTTGACGCCGCGTCAACATTGATTGAAGCAAGAGATCCCACAGTTTGTATTCTTTCAACCAGTGATGGGGCAGCGTCGAAACGCTCGTATGAGTTTCCGGGCTCAGAATTCGTATTCATAGCGTAGTCGTTCAAGAAGTACATACGTAGCAAAATTGAGGCCATTTCTTCAAAAACTCCATAATTGAGGAATATGAAAAAAAAATCCCAAGAACAGATTGAATTGTTTGGTCACTCTTTGATAGAGAAGTTACATAAATGAACCGTTGTTTTTCGGTCACAAACTAGCAATTTATATGGAAAAACCATGAAGCCACCATTCTCTGAAGAAATTTTTAGTTCACCTGAAAATAACTGAAAGTGGACTATAAAAATTGCTGATTCTGAGATTATCAAAATATTATAAAAATTCATATCATTCGCAACATATATTGATCGCTTGGTAATCGGGAAACAAGAGCGGTGATGAATTCATTGATCATTTCAATAATCAATGAAGCCGATTGTTGATGATTGTATCAGTGATGCCAGAAATTTCAAGTTTTGCCTCCTCCATCGAGCCATTTTCCCTCTACACAATCAAATTTCTCTTGTAGGTGGTTTCATTGTGTGTGTAGAATTTCTATACAGATGAGGTTAGATGGAGAGGGTAAAACTTGGCGTCTGGCATCACTGGATTGTATATATTGTTAGGAAAACTGAATCATTGTAAGAACATAGCGCATTTCGCAGAATTTTTGATCTGTTGCGTACTTATTTTTGTACTTTTTTCCTACAAATTATTTATATATCCCTTTTTGATACAAATGAAATATTGATCTAATTTAAATATAGAGTATTTCTCCTCCAATTTGATTAATTTATATTCCATTTATTCAATGAATTCACAGGACGTGGACTTGAATTTCTTTTTTATCCTTGTATTGATAATCATATAAAACGTCTTATTGGTTACCTGCAGGGTAGAAGATTCAGCATAGAAGAAAAAATTTTAGCTATGTCGTTATCCAAGCAAAATAGTTCAGAATATGGGTTGTTATCCACATTATTCATTTTACCTAGTCCAAGTACCCTCAAGCGACTCCTTCAAAAAATTCCATCAAGTACGGGAATAAGCCCGTGGATATTCAAGTACCTTGAAGAACAAGGCCGAAGAATGAGATCAATAGATAAATTATGCGTCATCATTTGGGATGAAGTCAAATTGAATCCGCATGTCGATTATGATAAGTCTTCGAACAAAATCATAGGGTTTGAAGACTGGGAACACAGGAGAACTTCAAGATTCGCCGATCATGCATGTTTTTTCATGCTACGTGGAATCCATACAGGCTGGAAAATCCCTTTAGCCTATAATTTTTGTCTGTCTTAAACGAATAGTGTACAGCTCATGAAATGCTCCAAAGAAGTTGTTGGAGCCGTAACATCGGCAGGATTTTGTTGTGACAATATGCGACCAGGAGCAATCTTTCTCCGCTGCCATTAAAACGTTATCGGACGAGTCTTCAAAAATGTGCTCATCAACAGGACGGCCAGATAGTGAGTGAATAATGAATTCACCAACCCTGCAAGAAAAGAATAAATTTCAAGAGAATCCATCAGAATTGAAATTCAAATCATTCCAGTGCTTCTCAATTCTCCCAATCCGTGTATAGATGGTGATTTATCCTTGTCAATTTACAGCGAATGCCAATTGAAACTATGTTGAAATGTTTGCACTTGTATCACCTCGTTTCAATTGATTTCAATTGAGCACAGCATTGAATCTGTATGTACTCATTATTATGAATTCATGAGAAATAACAGTATTGATTTCAATCGCGTTCAGTTCTGCACGGAAGAAACGATCTCTTAGAAACGTACCGTACTTGACAGTGTTCGAGCATCACTTCTGGTCAAATCAAATCAATTACAAGAAGATACTCCTAAAAGTACCATACTGGCTTAGATTTTCCTCCAGTAGTGTTGTACTTTTGTAGATATTCTCACGTAAATAATTTGATGTGGACAAGATTGATGCTCTCAAACGATAAAATATGGTATTTTTTAGCACATGTTTTTTCTCCTTGTAAGAGTAGAATGGTTCCAATCCTTCTCAATTCAAACCATGAGACCAAGAAAACGCATTCAATTTGATTGATTTTTCTTTCCAATCCATTTTAATTTTCCTTTTCCAGCAGGGCATTCTTCTCTAATTTATGAAAAAATCCTTCTGATAATGTAACTGATGTAATCATGTTTTTACAGATGGAAATATCATAATAAATGATCTGGAAATAATCCCTGTCTTTGACCCACCTCATCTTTTGAAAGGAATGAGGAATAATTTCTTGAATAAACTTCTCGAAATACGTTATAAACAAAAAGTGAAAGACGAAGATCGCGAATATGTGTCGTGGGACATTATCGAGCTGGCCTTTCGAATCGACGTGCAAAATAACATGTTTGAAAGGAGTGTACCGAAATTAACGGATGAACATATCGTTCCTGCGGAGATAAATGAAATGAGGGTAAAAAACGCAGCCCAAGTATTCAGTCGGTCCCTCTCAGCGTTTATAGGCATCTCATGTAATACCAATGGTATGTCGATCCCTACTCTCTAATATCCATCTAATTATCAATCATACATGCTCATTGGAAATAATTATTTGCAGCAATTTTGCAGACTCCCACTAAAATTATGCAAATTCCCGAAAAAGAAGAAGCTGTAACGGCAGAAGTGTTATCTTTTTTTAATCAGTCATTTGATTCCGTCAATGCACATTCTTCAGCAGCTGAGACTTCATTACGAGCACCGGTGAAAAAGAACAGTCCTCACCATACGTTTCGGTGGACAGCGATTCAGACGTTGGAGCAAATGCGTTTCGTGGATGAGATATCGAAAAAACCTGTTCGATCAATACCATCCTCGAAAAACTGGTTAAAAACCATCGAGAGTTCTCAAAAACTCTGGAAATTTTTGAAAGGTGAAAGATTCACATGTCTTCAAACAAGATATATTAATCAGGATCCAATTGAGAATTCATTTGGTGTCGTAAGAAGTTTTGGAGTGAGGGATATTAATCCTCCCTGTTTGGAATCTGGGTATACGTTCAAGGCAATCCTAATAAATAACTTATTCTCAAAAAATACTGTGGAAACGAATTGCGAAGGAAAAGGTGATGGAGAACTTTTATCCTGTCTGAGAGATTTTGTAAAAAGTACATGCGAAATAGAAGCTCGTGAACAAAATATTGAAGAGGACGAACTATTTGTTGAAGAACCACCAAATACCAAGGAAGATACCAAAATATTTGGATCTTTCGAAAAAGGATTACCGCAGAAGGGGTTGGTGCCGAATCAACGAAAAACCAAATCAACGAAAAAAAATTTACTAGCAGTATGAAGTTGTCATTTTGTTGCAGTATGAAATGAAATTAGTCATAGATCATTGATTCAATTAAACGAAAAGTAAAAAACATTGATTTGCTAACACAACCCCACGGTGAACTTAATTTCCCTTTGTTATGTTTATGATTATGGTATGGTTATGTTTATGATAACAACAAACCGATTTTCGTTCTCTACAGACGTTTGAAACAGTTTGATTGTACCGATAGATCAGGAAGATCATTAATAATTTCATTAGAATGATGAATTACGTGTCTACTGTAATAAACGGGTGCAGTGAATAGGTTAACATAAAGAATTTTCGTTGAATTTAATCAATGATCTATGACTAATTCCATTTCACACTGCAACAAAATGACAACTTCATACTGCTAGTAAATTTTTTTTCGTTGATTTGGTTTTCCATTGATTCGGCACCGACCCCGCAGAAGGCTAGTAAGATTTACACCAAAATCTACTCTTTGAAGATATTTGAAGGATGCGAAACATGTAGACGTAATTTATCATCTCTCAAATCATTGCATATGATATTTTCATATACTTACCATACTTCGAACAGAAAAATTGATAAGGTTTATTTCAAAAGATCAGTTGGTGATTATTTGTGTAATGTTTTGAACGATCGTATTGATTTTTCATTACTTTCATGTTCAAAACACGGGGAACGATTGCGAAATCATATTATCACTCCTATAGTTGATGATTATTCACGCTCATGGTGTGATCATGTCAACCGTATCCTGTGCGGATCGGATAAGCATTCACGTTATATGAATCTATTTCACCTATTATGAATCAAGCAAAAGCGTTGTATTTGAAAACAATTCCGAAAGAACTTAGAAGTTTATAAATATCATTCAGAAACATATTGTAACATTTCAAACTGGTATCCTAATTTCTCAACTTCTTTCTTTTCATTGGATCTCAACTATTGACCTGAGGACAAAACTCCAATCAGATTCCAATATTGCACTGGTGTCAATGAAACTTGTTCATTAATTCAATAAATATTGTTACTTTCCAGTGAATATTTGAAATACTTATTGCGTTCTCTAAAGAATATGTACAACTCCTTCATTTTCTCAGTTTTGACGATCTTTCAAATGTCTCCATTATAATATCTAAAAATGATTAGAAATGTAACTCAGATAACTTTCATACTCCATGAGAGAATATGTCCAAAACATCTTTAAATTCAACGGATTAGAAAACTTTTTCATCTTTTATAAAACATAATGAATGTTTGGAATGTTCGAAAAAACAATGTTGGCCGCATTCTTTTAATTGATGTGTTTTTCCTGGTTGAACAATCACGTTACCGATGCTCAACATTATTTCACATGTGATTCATACACATAATAATATGTCAATATGTACGTACGTTTGTACGTTTATATATTTTGTATGTGCCTATGGCATAATTTCCAAATTTTCGTTGAAAAATCTTAACGCATTAGTACTTAAGCAAACATACAAATCAACACCTGTATTATTATCCTTCGTCCATGATGTTCTATTTCAAAATTAGAAAAATGGATATTTCAATTTCCTTTGAGGATTCATAAAATTTTTTTTATTATGAATCATGAATAATACTGAAATTCCTCTCATTCTTATTCTAATGTTCGAAAAATACAAATTGGAAAACTGAATAAAAGGCTGCAGAAATACTCCTGATATCCACCACTTTTTGCGTATTAGACATTTTTGAAAGGTTTTTCATTCATCTTTTCCATTTGTACTTCTTGGATAATTCTGAAGAATTTTGATTTGGTAACTGAGGTCCGCCATATTGTGAAATGAGTTCCAATTCTCGGTATATTCTCATAGAGGGCACTGAGATACGGCTGCAAAACTAAAAGGAGAGCGACGACCCCCTGCGTGCAGGGTTACCAGGCGTCCGGCTTTTGGAGGCCATGTCCTCCTTTTTGTCCTCCTGTCCTCCAGGCATTTCTCGGATTGAGGTATTTGTCCGGCTTTTTCGGCAACCAAGTGAATTTTGAATTCAAACTATGTAGAAAATCTTCAAATATGGGCAATTATTATGTCTATCATCTATACAGTGAAAGAATAATGTTTGACCCAATCTGACGCGGATATTTTTGTGATCACAGTATTATGAATGTGGTCTGAACTTTGAAAATTTACTGTCAAAGTACTGAAAATTTATTTGTAACATACAAGAGTAAAAAATGTTGAGATTTGCTCAACAACGAAATAAAGATGAAAATGTTTTTGCTGTATCAGGTCGGGTGTCATTCTCATACTGTGCAAGTGGTCCTGCTTTGATCTCTCAGTGCGTGCGTAATCAGCATTGAGTACGTGTATCACAATAGGTATTACGCGCAGTATCATGTACACATAAAACTTCAGTCTTTAGCCTAGTTAACGGAATACCCCGCAGTGTATTTTATGTATTCCCTCATGTTCACATGAATTTATAATATGTTAAAGCTACCCTAGTGAAAATTCTATCGGGAACGGACAGAACCTCTATCCGCATCTACTGGAATCATATGTGTTTCATTTCAAATGGATACAATTCCATCAGATGCGGATAGGAGTTCTGTCAATACGAAATTTTTGCGGTGAATTGAACGTGACCCTGTTACAAAACTCCAGCTGGGATTCCACGTGGATTCCGGATCCGAAATCTACCTGCGTTGCCAGCTAAGACTCCACCTGGAATCGAGAATCACAACTGGATTCCATGTGGGATTTCCAATTCCAACTGGGGAATCCACCTGGGATCAGAAATTCCAACTGAGATCCCACGTTGGAGTTGAAATTCTAGCTGGGATGCCACCTGGGAATGAGGAATCCCAGCTGGAAACGCAGGTAAATTTCGGATCTGAAATCCACGTGGAATCCCAGCTGGATTTTTTTAACAGGGAATAGAAGATTCTGAGCAGCCATTGCATCTTGGGCTGAATGGTTGAAAATGGAGGGAAATTCAAAACTATGTGAATTTATTTTTGTATAAATTCATATATTAAATATAAACTAAAGCACGAAAAATCAATTTTCAAATGTATATCCAAGGAACACAAGAACATCCAATAATTCATCTGAACAGATATATCCATGAATGCTGAAAATGATTATTCAATGTTTTTTGTTCATTTGAGTATTTACGTACATTCCAATTGAATGAATAGTTGTATCCACTAGTAATTGTTGGATATACACCGTTAAATTGATTTTCCATGCTTTATTTTATATTGAATATGTAATTTATGCAGAAATGCATTCATACAGTTTTGAATTTCCCTCCATTTTTAACCATTGCGCCCAAGATGCATATTGCGATTCTGGTCTCCTAATCGGCTCAGCGATTTTGGTTCATTTCCTATCCAGTGTATTATAGAGATCAGTGGTATGACCAAACTATAGAAAAAGCGAGGAAAATCGGAGTGTCAACCAGCGCCTTGGAATCTAAGTTATGGTACTAAACTCGACGTTAATACGCTCGCGCAATTAAACCAGAACCAATCATAATCGACACGGTAATTTGAATGATCATTCCCGCTTCCCATTCCATCCCAACGCACGCGCATTAAACGCATATTCAGCACTTAAAACAACTGGGAGAGGCGCTGGATGGGTCTTCAATTTTCTGGCGTTGCTAAAGTCTATGCAGATCAGTGTTGCGATATTCGCCGAGCTGGGAAATCGCAGCTTGGTCACGTGACTACTACTACGTCACAAAGTACTACGTCACTCACTAATACATATGAGTGCGCTTGTCGGTGAGTTATCCCCACCAGCGTATAGTATGCGATATATATATATATATATATATGCACTGTTCAGTTCCTCTCGGCGCGCGTCGATAACGTTCGACAAATGGAAAGAGAAGAAGTATGAATGTTTCTTTGTCTCTTCTCATTCTAGCAATTTCCTACAGAATATGATCTTTGGCTGGTGGAGACATATATATACTCCGTCATAGCAACGCGTTCATGCTTCCCTTTCTAACGCCGAGACTTGACGAAAGACCCGCGAACATTGAAAATCGAATAAAATCACAACTTATTCATTTCCAAAATTTCTTGCGGAGAATTGTTTGTACAATTCATTAATATTTTATTCTTTCTATTCTACATTCTCTATTCCCTTACCATGCGACATTCAATATCTTATAAGGAGAATTTGAGGAATGCAAAAAATTTTCCTCGCATCTTAAAAGTCGTTTGTCTTGTTGATGAAAATTATTCTGAAATTTGAGAATTTTTACAGAATCGCAGTTTTGACGATGTGAGGCAACTTGTTTGCAACTCTCAAATCTTTGTACATGATCTTTCTGATAATCTTATATTTGATGAGTTGATACATTATAGCTATGCAAAGAAAATGATACGCGCAACACTTATCAACACCTCTTTTCCTTCCCCAAGTACGCTAGTGGTCCGTGGCTCAATGACAAGTCACTGGATCAGTACTCAGCAGAACCCACGTTCTAATCCAGCTGCGAGTGCAATTTTTTTTTTCAACCATGAAATTTCATTATCAATATTTTTTTTCATCTTCAATTATACATCAAATCAGCATTGATTTTTTATGATTGTTCATGTGTTTGACTATGAATATCCCATACACATGCACAGCAAATTGTAAGCACAATTTCATAAAATCTCATAGCCCACTTATCAATATCCTTTTGCAAAATTCATGATCTTTCAATAGGATTATCTTTCTTTGTGTCACCATAAGACTTTATTCAGAGAGGAGATATAAAGGGAAGAATCTTTACGTATGAAGGAGAGGAATGTGAAGCGATTGAAAAATTTTGAGAATTGAACACCTGCTTATCTCAATTTTGGATTTCATAATTTTCAATCAATGTTTTATTCCATTTTCATCAGGATACCTCCTGATTCCTCACCTACCAATTTTCATTAAACGCGTTTTTAACACAATAAACATAGTAATCGACGAATTCTCTCACCTGATCAAACTTGAACAACACTTTCAAGGAATTTCGTTGGAATATTCGGAGAGAAAATTTCAATTGAATTTTAATTCAAAATTAATTAAAAATTTTTTTCAGGTATTTGTTTTTTTTTCTTCAACCCTTCAAAAGTCTTTCTCGTCTATGCGGAATTTCCTCAGTATTTTCCAGAGGTATTTTGAAGAACAAATACCCAGAGGTGCATTCTAATCCTCCCAATAATCTCTGGTAGAAAAATAGTCCCAGTCCGTTCCCATAAACTTGAAGAATTTCCATATTCTCTTTTATGTCTTGGGAAAAAAATGGGAAAAATACTGAGGAAATTCCGCATAGACGAGAAAGACTTTTCAAGGGTTAAAGAAAAAAAAAACAAATACCTGGGAAAAATTTTTAATTAATTTTTAATGAAAATTCGATTAAAATTTTCTCTTCGAATATTCCAACAAAATTCCTTGAAAGTGTTGTTCAAGTTTGATCAGGTAAGAGAATTCGTCAATTACTATGTTTATTGTGTTGGAAACGCGATTAATGAAAATTGGTAGGTGAGGAATCAGGAGGTATCCTGATGAAAATGGAATAAAACATTGATTGAAAATTATGAAATCCAAAATTGAGATAAGCAGGTGTTCAATTCTCGAAATTTTCCAATCGCTTTACATTCCTCCCCTTCATACGTAAATATTCTTCCCTTTATATTTCCTCTCTGAATAAAGTCTTATGGCGACACAAAGAAAGATAATCCTATTGAAAGATTATGAATTTTGCAAAAGGATATTGATAAGTGGGCTATGGGATTTCATGAAATTGTGCTTACAATTTGCTGTGCATGTGTATGGGATATTCATAGTCAAACACATGAACAATCATGGAAAATCAATGCCGATTTGATGTATAATTGAAGATGAAAAAAAATATTGATAATGAAATTTCATGGTTGAAAAAAAAAATTGCACTCGCAGCTGGATTAAGAACGTGGGTTCTGCTGAGTACTGATCCAGTGACTTATCATTGAGCCACGGACCACTAGCGTACTTGGGGAAGGAAAAGAGGTGTTGATAAGTGTTGCGCGTATCATTTTCTTTGCATAGCTATAATGTATCAACTCATCGAATATAAGATTATTAGAAAGATCATGTACAAAGATTTGAGAGTTGCAAACAAGTTGCCTCACATCGTCAAAACTGCGATTCTGTGAAAATTCTCAAATTTCAGAATAATTTTCATCAACAAGACAAACGACTTTTAAGATGCGAGGAAAATTTTTTGCATTCCTCAAATTCTCCTTATAAGATATTGAATGTCGCATGGTAAGGAAATAGAGAATGTAGAATAGAGAGAATAAAATATTAATGAATTTTACAAACAATTCTCCGCAAGAAATTTTGGAAATGAATAAGTTGTGATTTTATTCGATTTTCAATGTTCGCGGGTCTTTCGTCAAGTCTCGGCGTTAGAAAGGGAAGCATGAACGCGTTGCTATGACGGAGTATATATATGTCTCCACCAGCCAAAGATCATATTCTGTAGGAAATTGCTAGAATGAGAAGAGACAAAGAAACATTCATACTTCTTCTCTTTCCATTTGTCGAACGTTATCGACGCGCGCCGAGAGGAACTGAACAGTGCATATATATATATATATATCGCATACTATACGCTGGTGGGGATAACTCACCGACAAGCGCACTCATATGTATTAGTGAGTGACGTAGTACTTTGTGACGTAGTAGTAGTCACGCGACCAAGCTGCGATTTCCCAGCTCGGCGAATATCGCAACACTGATGCAGATACTATAGTTATCAGTGTTCGTCCGTATATGTGTGATGCGCAGTATCATATGCGCACAGTCTCAATTGTTGATTGTGTGTTATAAACTCACAGTCAGCATATAACCTGTATTCTTGACTTTGAAATTTTTTTCAGTATTTTTCTTCATTCGGCATTGAGTCGTTATTATTCCAGTGTGATTTCATCTCTTACTCATAGTTATAATGTCTGAAAAACGCGAATGTACATTTAATGATGTGTTACAAGCTAAATACCCAAGTTTTTCCCGTGGAAAAACTAAGTATGACGCCAAGTGTGAGGTTTGTGATTGTTACATTTCGGTTTCAAACAAGGGTGGTTTCGATTTAGAACGTCATGTTTCCAGTGAAAAGCACACAAAAAGTATTCAAAATATGGATGGCTGTTCGGAAATTAATGAATTTTTCGTCCCAAAATTTTCTAATCTCGGAGAAAAAGTGAGCGCTGCAGAAGGTGCAATAGCCTATCATACCATTAATCACAATTTCAGCTACAAATCTAACGGTTGTAGTTCTGCATTATATAAAGAAATATTTAGTGATTCGGAGATAGCAAAGAAATATGCATCAGCACGCACAAAAACGGAATCAATAGTGAACCAAATTCTTGCCCCTCTCGCTTTAGATATTGTTATTGAAACTATGGATAAAATTTTATGTTTTGGCTCATCAACTGATGGTAGCAATCATGGCAGTTGAGAATATTCCCTATTCTCATACAGTATTTTGATTGGAAAGGAGGCGGAGTTCAAACGAAAATTATTGAATTGAAAACCACGCCAAACGAAACGGCAGAAACGATGAGCTGTTATGTGTTGCGAACGCTCAAGAAGTTAAATTTATTATCGAAGTGTGTCGCTTTTAGCAGTGACAACACAAACGCTAATCTTGATGGGCTTTCTAGGAACCTAGGGAGACACGTATACACCAATTTGAAGTCAAAGATGGGGAAGAATCTCATTGGTATAGGTTGTCCAGCTTATATACTACATAACAACTTACAGCATGGATGTGACTTGCTCAGTTTCGACATAGATTCTATTGTAATGAAGATATACAATTATTTCTCAATTTATACAGTCCGTACTGAAGAATTGAAAGAATTTTGCGATCAGGTCGAACTACAATACCGTCGACTACTGAGACACTATAAGACTAGATGGCTGAGTCTTTTTCCTGCGATAGATCGGATTCTCAAATTATTTCCTGCCTTAAAATCTTTTTTTCTTTCCAAAAAAAGCTCCAATCATAATAAAACAGTTTTTTGAGAACGATTTCTCAGAGGCGTATCTTTGGTTTCTTCATTCTCTGATGTCGGTATTTCAGAACAAAATTGAAGGAGTTCAAAAAAAGAAAATATCAGTTTTAGAAGTACGATGCTACATAAAATCTGTGGAGAAGGCTTTGCAAGATAGGGTGACAGAAAAATTTGTTCCTTCAAGTGTCAGAAATATTCTGGGATCCTTACGAAAAAATGGTTTGGATGAAAAATGTAATGAGTTTGTTGAAGAAACATTTACGCTTTATAATTCTTGTATCGAATATTTGAAAGCATTGACCAATCCACTCAATGAATTCGAATGTTTTAAATGGATGATGTTCAATCAAGAATCACCAAACCTTACCTTTGGAAACATTATACCTAGCCTGACGTACCTTAAAGATAGAGGGGTTCTCATTGATGAGGATAAACTATTTGATCAATTTCAAGCATTAAAAGAATTCATTTCATCGCAAATTAACAATTCCGACTTTTGTGACCAGCTTATGCACGTGTAGTGGAGTTTTTCAATAATTGTAATAATATTGAATATTTCTCAGAGTTATTGAAGATTTGTGAATTTCTCTCTGCATTGCCAAGCACCAACTCTACTGTGGAAAAAGTTTTTCCCAATATAAACGTACAGTGGAGTGACGAGAGAAACAGACTGAACGTTGAAAGTGTAAAAAGTATTATTCTAGTGAAACACAATCTTGAAGACATAAGTTGTTTGGATTTTTACCATTATTCATTGAAGAAACCGGAGTTGTTGAAGAAAATATCATCCAGTGATAAATATTTATAATGTGTTTCTTTTGAAATTACTTCACAAGTCACAAGTATGTATTGTTCAGAAAAGATTTTGTTACATGTTGACATAGTATGTACTATTTTACTTTGAGTTGTAATTCTTGGAACTTTGTTAACTGTCAACTTGGAATACAGATGCTACAGGATATATATAGTTTGAGAAAGTTTCTATTACAGGTCAACAGGATATGTATTATCATATTTTTTATGCAATTAAAATATTCACAACATACATTCGGTGATGGAATTATTGTGTCCTCCTTTTGGAGCAAATGTCCTCCATTTTCATCACAATTGTCCTCCATGCGGAAAATTTTATTCGGTAACCCTGCCTGCGTGTAGGTGTGTCAATCCATGTTATATTTGTGTCCGCGCTGTGTTCACATTTTTTCATAAATCGTTCGTTCGACGATTTTTCACTTTACTTCGATGATCGATTCTTTTGATCCATTACATTATGAAATAGATCTTCTTTTCTTTATTCTTTAATCATCAACTTTTTAATATTTTGCTATTGTTTTACTATCGCGCGGTGTTGTAACCGTACGAATGTATTATTATACGTTCGTACCGTCACAAGCGTATTAAAATGTATCGGAATCTGTTGGTATTTCCCCAAAGGTCATCTGATGTAGCGTGTTCGAATTGGATTCTATGTGGAATGATGAATGATAAATGTTCCTGAATGGAATTTATTTGGAGATACCAATCTGAATACTTTGATATATTTTCGTATGGGTATTCATTGGATTTTATATGGAAGACCAAATGAACAAGTTTTATCAATGCAATTCATCTGGGAAGACAGAAGTGGGTTATTTCATAAACGTTTGTATTGGCACTCATTGGATTCTATCAGAAATACAGGAAACGTGTGATTTCAACAGAATTCATTTGGAAATACCGAATTTTGGACCCTTAGGTATTGAATTCTTCAGAATTTATGGAACACGTTGGAACCTATTGGGAATCCCCAACCGCCATTCGATATAACAGCTTTGAATTGGATCCTATGTGGAAACGCGAAACAAAATGTTTCCGGTGGAATCCGTGTTTGGACATACCATACTAACTCATCCATTTTTGTATTGGTACTCATCGGATTGTTCGACATGCAACCAATATTGGGAACAAATAGTTTCTCCTTATGGTATTCAAGGGGTCTTTCTGATACAGACTTTCAAGGAAAAATCTTTGTTTGCAAACATTTGTTTCTCATAGAAGAAATTGAGATAGCGTTTTGAAAATTTGTAGGTACATTTATTAGACATTCAATATTACAAGAATATTTTTCTCAGATCTGAACGAATTGTCTTTCCCATTACACTGATTGAAACAACGAAAAAACTGAAAAATGAGGGTGGGAGTGATTTGGGGTGACCGGATGATCTGAAAAAGAAAATAAAAAAGCAAATTATTCCTTATTGGAGTGGCTATCGCATGAACTAGGATCTTTTCGATTGGTCAAAAGTTCTCCGATTTCTATCCGATTTTCCAACCTCAAAAATCGATTTTTTCGGAAAATGGCCGCCATTTTGTTATTTTTCAATGGAAAAGAATATCCTAGTTCATGCGACAGCCACTTCAACAAGGAATAATTTGCAATGTTTTTTTCCTTCTTCAGATCATCCGGTCGCCCCAAATCACTCCCACCGTCATTTCTTAGTGTTTTTTTGTTTAAGCTAGTAGGACGATGAAAAAATTTGTTTGAATCTGAAAAAACATCTTTTGTAATATTTATTGTTCAGTCAACATACCTACAAATTTTCAAAACGATATCTCAACTCTTTCTATGAGACAAAAATGTTTGAAAAAAAAATTTTTTCGTGAAATCTTAACCAGAAAGACCCCTTGATCAAATAATACACCCAGAAGAAAAGGGTTGTAAAATTTTCTTCTTCTCAACCCACACAGCACAACAGTTCAGGAGGAATTCATGATGAATTCATTTGAAGCCATGAGGCTTCAAAATTAATGCATTAGGAATTCTTCCTGAATTGTCGTGGTGAGTGGGGAAGGAATATATTAGAGTGTATATTACAGTTAGAGATAGTACTATTTTAGTTGATTCCACAGCGGGGAATGTAAAATATTATACAACTGTTGAACAGAGATCGGCAATATTGATTCTTTTCGGTAATGATTCTGGGATTTATCATCATTATCGCTAAAATCAGAATTTCCTTCCCCGCTGTTTCAATTGGAATGAATATTATCCATTTTCGTAACTTAAAATGGAAACTGCGGAAGATGAAAATTCTGACTCTGAAGATGATGAGTAATATATCTCAAAATCGTTAATCAGAATATCATTACTGCCGATCTCTGCTGTAGATTGGTCCAGCAGCCGTTTATCATCATTCCTTTTACAATAAAAGTGCTCTGTGAAGAGGAATTGAGTATACGCATCCCCATAAAATCATCGTATATAATGTTA
Source organism: Gonatopus flavifemur (assembly GCA_018340375.1). Lineage (NCBI taxonomy): Eukaryota > Metazoa > Arthropoda > Insecta > Hymenoptera > Dryinidae > Gonatopus > Gonatopus flavifemur. Next base: position 297,036 of record JAFFJZ010000033.1, read on the forward strand.
TACTTCATCGTTTCATTTCTTAGCCGTTGATAATTCATACCTATTACCGATAAATTAATGATTTTAGTATAAAATTCGATACATCTAGACATGAAAATTACGATCTTTGTGGTAAAATACGTACATATGGTGAAACATTCATCTGCATTCATGGGAGAGTCAAAACGGGCTGAAATGGGCAAAAGAATATCCAATAGAGAGATTGATAAAAGAACTGTAATCATACCTTTTCAATATCCCAAATAGACAATTCGATTTCTATTAGATATCTGAAAGATGACTGAAAATTTTGTAAGAGATCTCAAAATTTGTTCTGAAAGAGATTTCTAAGGTATTTTAAAGATATCGTACGAAACATTATTATATATGTTTGAGATATCTGACAAGAGATCTTTCAGCAGCTTCTTTAAGATATCCTAATTCGGTCTTATGGGAGAGCAAAATTAGGAATCGGAAAAATGATACACGGAGAAAACTGGAATAGTGACGTTCACCATTATCGTTTAGTAAAACCTTGTTTCGCTGAAAGCACTAAGCAATCATTTTATTCTACTAAATATAATTCAGTAAAGATTCGTGATTTCAACAAAATGGTGTAGTACTTCATGTATGATCAATATTACGGATGGTGTAGTTAGTTTGACTGACTCAATTGCCCTTACTACGCTGTTTAGTAATAATAACTATTTTATTCGCGCTCGAGCGGAGTGAACCGAAACGAGTCGAACATAACCGAATATACGAACTCTCCTCGCTTACCGACACTGCTTCGTTTATAAACGATTTTTTTTTTCTCATAAATGTGTTAATGGCAGGAAAGGAGTTGATAATAACTCGTATATGGAATATGCCTATCATGATTCTCGTCTTAATAATCAACACTTCACAAAATCAATTTATTTAGAAAATCCAAAATTGTTTCAACAGTATCCTCTAATCATAAGTTCTCCAAACACTTATAAAAGATACGCAAAGCTAGCAAAATTATATGTTCAGTTTAGCTCAAGTGGTATACGCGTTAGGTGTAGATAGGTAGGATGTTGAGGTTCGATTCCTGCTTTCAGCACCCTGAATGTCATGTGCAATCGATGTTCGATGCTACAACTTCACGCTCAACTAAACAGTAATGAATCTCAAGCAATCAAAATTTTCGCTGCTTTGGGAAATTATTTCTAAAGACAACATCAACAACCTTCATAATATAACAAAAACTTTTTTATTGTTGAATCGAATTCATAATGTTGTTTAGTACAAATTATCATGCCCATTCCGCGGAATAGATGATTTGTGTGGTGGAATCAATTATGCGACCATTCACTGTTTGGTACGAATAACAATGCTTGGGTAATCGAATGAAATACAAGTTTGGTAAAATTAATTTGACTTGTTATGGTGACATGAACTGTATGTGCATTCGGTTTCTAATACTGAACATTTGGTCTGTTCATATTTCACTAAATCGTTAAGTACGAGATTGGTTTGATTGATATCACTATTCAGTTTTCTCCGTGTATATTTCAGAAGTCATACAAATCCCCTGGTGGTAATGTATATCATAGTTTTTCATAATTCTTTATATTTCGTCATTTGTGACAAATTCGAGGGGGGAATATTAGATTGTTCTCACTGGATTTGTAATTCATGAGGAAATATGAAAAATTGTCACTTTTATGAGAAATTATGGAAAATCATGAGATCTACCTTCGCCAGGGAATCGATACATGAATTCGATGGAAATGTTTCGAGGAGAACACAGCATGGTACAAATTCATGTACTCAGGTTCATAAATTCATTTTTGTAATAGTTCAAGATATTCAAGCAGTGCAATTGCGCCTTTGAATAGGATGAAATCTCATCGAGTAACTGCATGATATTTTGTTTGTTTATACCAGGTGTGTAAGTATGAAACCGGAATTCTTGTACAGAAAAAACACGTTTATTGTAATGATATGATACAAAGTAACTTATTCAAAGTATTGTCCGTCGCTATCTATGCATTTTTTCCATCTTTCTGGCAATTTGTGGATTCCGCGCCAAAAGAACGGTTGCTCTTTTGAGGCAAACCAGTCATCGAGCCATTTTCGTACATCTTCGTAAGAAGTAAAGCGCTGCTCAGCAAGTGCGTGTCCCATCGATGCAAACAAGTAATAATCGAATGGGGCAAGGTCCGGTGAGTAAGGCGCGTGCTGAAGAATCTCCCAACGGAACGACTCTATCGTTTCCTGGACCTGTTTTGCTTTGTGTGCTGGTGTATTGTCATGCAGCGAAATCACCTTGTGTTGTCTTTGTTGGTATTCTGGTCGTTTTTCACACAAAACTCGATCCAAATCGATCATTTGTTGTCGGTAGTGTTGAGTATTGACAGTTTCCCCAGGTTTCAGCAGCTCGTAGTAGATTACGCCTTTCTGATCCCACCAAACACACAGCATTGTCTTTCGTCCGTAGCGGTTTCGTCTTGCCGTCGATGTTGATGGTTCACCCGGAGTAACCCATGACTTTTTGCGCTTAGGATTCTTGGAATATATCCACTTTTCATCGCCATTCACAATTCGATGGAGAAATGACTTTCTTCTGAACCTGGCGAGCAGCATTTCGTATGATGTTTTGCGGTTTTCCTGCTGTCTTTCGTTGAGTTCATGTGGAACCCATTTCCCTACCTTTTGCATTTTTCCCATGGCTTTCAACCTAAGGGAGATGGCTTCTCGGGTCACCTTTGACTGATCCGCCAGTTGTTGTTGTGTTTGAGCGTCGTCTTCGTCCAACAAGGCTTGCAGGTCAGCGTCTTCAAACTTTTTCGTTGGTCTTCCACGTTCTTCGTTCCTGACGTCAAAATCGCCACTCTTGAACCGTTTAAACCACTCGAAACACTGTTTTACCGAGAGCATGCTCACCAAACGCCTCCACAAGCATTCGATGCGATTCGGCTGCGGTTTTCTTCAGATGAAAACAGCAAAGTAGTGCTGTCCGCAAATCGTAATCTATTGGTACAAAACTCGACATGTTTATCTCTAATAAACTAATGCTACTAAATGGAACTCGTGTTATTGTGAGTTGGAAATCTTTGTCGGATATCAATACAATAACAAGAGACCGCTGACGTGATGTGTCGGTAACTGCATCGACATCTAGCGCCACCTATGGGCAAATTCCGGTTTCATACTTACACACCTGGTATATGTAAACGACAGTATAGAGCAGGGTTCTCTGGTTCAAAAATCCAATTGGATCCGATAAAAACCGATCCAAAAATAATCGGAACGAATTGGGTCAATCGGAAAGGCTCAGCTACCGATTCAAAATGAATAGGAATTAATCGGGATCTCTTTTCTATAGGATTGAATCGAGAATTCACCAATAGAAAAATCTGTTGTTTACTTGAATGAATCAGACTTCGCGTGATCTCTTGGTCTGTATAAGAGATATCTGATTGGATGATCAAAATTTTGTCCATCTCATAAAGCGAACGATTCTGATTGGAATTTTCCATAACCTAAATCTATTGGAAGTAATGGTGAAATGTGTGAAATTGAATGAGTAATGAGTTTTTTTATAGGGAATTTCCGGCCTCATTCAAAGATGTATGAATTGAATTGCTCAATGGGTTTTAGTTGAATCATCCCAACATTCGAATCTATCGGGAATGATCGGAAAGTTTACAGATCCTAATATCCTATATGAGAAAAAAAGATGAGTTGAAACAACTAATTACCTTGTGAGCGCAATCTGAACCCATTTTTTTTTTCGTTAAGACAACGATTTCATTCATTGATTTGACTAATTTGAGAAACTGGTTGAATCAATGAAAAAATTGGTTATTCTAACGGAAAAAATGGGTCGAGAATCGTTTTATTGCATCAGACCATCGGTTTCAAATAGATAAAATACCGATCAAATCCAACTGAAAACTATGTTATTGGTGCCAATCGGAATTTTCATTGATCATAGAATACGGATTGAACCCGATTCGACAATATTTGATTGGTATTCATCGGAATCCTTATTGGTAATGAAATACCCATTGAAACCCATTGACAAATATCTAATTGGTATCAATCCGAATTCTTATTATTAATAAAAACCCATTGAATCCCATTGGGAAAAATTTCGCAGGGATCAATCAAAATTTTCATGTTCAATAGTGTACCGATTGAATGCAATTAGACAATATTTCATTGATATCAATCGGAATTTCCATTGATTATAAAATACCCATTGAATCACATTGAAAAATATTTTATTTGTATCAGTCGGAATTTTCATTATTAAGAAAATACCCATTGGTATCAATCGGAGTTTTTATTATTCATGAGATACCGATTGAACCCAATACCAAAACATTTTTCTCATCAGATTCAATCAGATATTCTTGACCAGGATATGTTCGGCAATATGCCCCTCCAGAGCAGCGTATGAGGATAGCTTAGAGGTTAAGGAGGCAGGTCTCACAAGTAAGTAGATCGGTGATAGTTTGAATCCCCTCCAGGTAGGAATGAATTTCCCAAGTCATGTGCGGAGATAGAGGTGTTGGCAAATTCTCAATTGGATCCAGTTAGGGAATAATTCTTTTACGCATCAATCAGAATTTTGATTATTAATAAAATACCCATTGAATTACATCAAGAAATATTATAATGGTATCAATGGGAAATTTCCGATGCAGGAACCCAATTCATTCCAATAAAATTTTTTTTACCGGATTTGATCGGAATTTTTGTCAATCGTGAATTACCGATTCAAACCAATAAAAACGTATCTTATCGGTATCAGTGGGAAATCTCCGATGCAGAAACTCAATTCATTCCGATAGAATTTCTTTTTATCGGAATTGATCGGATTTTTTCACCAGGGTTAGGAATGCCGGTAATGTTTACTAATGCTGATTTTGAAGAAGTATACAATGACATCCAACGAATATATGAATAAAATATCATACACTTACTTGGTGAGTTTTTATCCCATGGACAGGTCAATTGCACTTTTGAATCCCTTGAATCCCAATATATAACATTTTTATATACACGATTCAAAATTTTACACGTACTGCACGTGAAAGAATGAGGCAGAAAAGTGATGCGAGAGGCAAAGTCGGTAGACACCATCTTCTCAGAAATTGAAGTTCCGAAAGATGTCTTAAAGACGATATTTTGAGAGCTTCGATGCAATAGATTTTTCAGATATATTTCAGATATCTTATGCAAGCATCTATAACATATCTTTCTGAAGATTTCTAATATACATCTATCAGACATCTTTTAGATACATCTTAAAGGTTTCTTTCATCGGATATCTTATATTCATCTTTAAGAACTTGAGGTTTACTGGGATCTCACCTTCTACGAAAATGACTATTTCTGCCTCGTCACCATTCGCACATTTCACTAGATAAATTTTATTTTTCACGAACGGTAACTGAAAATTTCTAATTTCAGATACTTCAATCGTTATATATGCTTTTGATTTAAGCAATTTGATGAACCCGTGCATCGATGCTGTTTTCTGTCTTTGTATTTTTTACGACGATGAAAAAACACATAACCATATAATCGTGATTTACTGACAGGCTTGTTCATTTTGTTTCCCGAGTTACGGTATCTCGAACGTTATCTCGATTCGAGGAAGTAACTATACGGGGGATAACGGAGGGCGCTACATAATTGATTTTTTCTTTAAACTGACATCATGTACGTATATGAGATATTGATAACATTTTTATTCAAATTATAGAATATGCAGGAAAAAATGATTCTCCAAGAATCCTTCCATTTTTTTTCATGAATAATACGTGAAAATCCTGATGTATTGTGTACCGGAGTGTCATAAACAAATGAAGTTGCGTTCGATTATTTTCTGGTGAATCAGTGACAGAGAGAGATGGAAATATTTTGTTCTTACCGATCGATCAGTTCTGCTTATTTGCATTTTGTTGTACTTGGAATTTATGACATGAAATTTTTGTTGATTGGATGTTCAGGGTTCATAGCTGTCCTTGGGTCCTAACGGAATTATACGGGTGTGGGATTGACCAATCTCACATTTCTGTTGAATGATTGAACCAATAAGATGCAAATAGATTATTTCACAATATTTATATTGGATATCCCAATAAATTCCGCTGAAAACATCAATAAGAGGATTGGAGATTGCTATTCCATGAATACATGTCATATGGATGTCTTTCAATTCAGAGAACAAATGCAACTTGATGGAAAACGCCGCGCCGTACTCGTGATTTCTTATTCAATCAAATTCTTTTCTATTTTGAAAAACTTCGAATCAAATGTAATGCTCTCAATGGAAAGTTCCAATAAAATCCAATGAATTCTGTCATAATATTTATATCGGATATCCCAATCGATTCCGATAAAAAAATATCAGTAAAATAATTTTGAATTGCTATTCAATGCATACATGTCATATAGACATCCTTCAATTATTGGAATATTGGATGCAAATCCATGGAAAACCGCCGTGGTCGTGAATTTGTATTCAATCAAATTCTCTTCCATTTAGAAAAACTTTTCATGAAATGTCGTTCTTTCAATGGGAAGTTCCAATGAAAACCAATGAATTTCACAATAGATGTATTGAATATCCCAATAAATTCCGTTGAAAAACATCACTCGGAAATTGCTATTCCGTTCAATACATGTCTTATGAACGTTCTTCAATTGGAATACCAGATGCAAATCCATGGAAAATCGTCGTAGTGGTAATTTCGTATTCTCTTCCATTTTAGGAAACTTTGGATGAGGTGTCATGCTTTTTGATGGAAAATTCCAATAGAATCCAATAAATCCTCTCTCAATATTCACATCGGATATCCCAATGGAATCCGATAAGCAATACATATGAATACAATGAATGTAAATCGTTATTGCATCCATACATGTTATATGGACATCCTTCAATTCAGAGAACAATTGCAACTTGATGGAAAACGCCACGCCATACTCGTCAATTCTTATTCAATCAAATTCTCTGCCACTTGGAAAAACTTCTAATGCAATTTCATGCTTTCGATGGAAAGTTCCAATAAAATCCAATGAATTCTGTCATAATATTTATACCGGATATCCCAATCGATTCCGATGAAACATATCAGTCAAATGATGTTGAATTGCTTCTTAATGCATACATGTCATATGGACATCCTTCAATCGGAATACTAAATGCAAATCGATGGAAAATCGCCATGGTCGTGAATTTGTATTCAACCAAATTCTCTTCTATTTAGAAAAACTTCGAACGAAATTTCATTCTTTCAATGGAAAATTCCAATGAAAACCAATAAATTCTTTCACAATATTTAGATTGGATATCCTCATGGATTCCGATGAGGAAAATATCAATAAAATGCATTGAATCGCTATTTCATTCATGCATACCATATGGACGTCCTCCAATTGGAATACCAAATGCAAATCGATGGAAAATCGTAAAATTGAAAACCGTAGGTATAAAGGGTTTCATCCTATTAGATTCCCTCCCATCTCAAGGAACTTTGAATGACATGTGATTCTTTCAATGGAAAGTTCCAACAAAATCCACTGAATTTTCCCATAATATTCACATCGGATATCCCAATGGAATCCGATAAGACCTATCAATAACATGATTATAAATCGCTATTCAATTTATACATCTCATATGGGTGTCCTTCGATTGAAGAATCCAATCATAAGGCGATAGAAGTGGCTGAATAAATGATTTGTCATCTCCGATAACAGGAATTTTTGGAACTCCCAATAGCAGCCTACGGCACTGTGAACTGATTTCAATTGGGAAATTATGTGTATTTGTCACAGCATTTCCACATGGAATATGATAACGGTAGCATTGATTATTCAATCACACTTCCCAATGAAATCCAATAAAATTCATACACCCAAAAGTTGGTCTATCCAGATAGAAATGCATCAATATAAATATTGGATTAACCTCATCCAGCCTATTCATTTTTGAAATGCCAATCCCAATAGAAAACGATTGGTACATTCCATGTACGAATACGGCTCAAACTATTTTCTCAGGCCTATATGGAATCACCGATGCATGTGGACAAACCGGAAAATCCTCATCGAATCGAATACTTATCAGCATTGTAATTCCAAATAGAAGCCAATCAATGCACAAAACTCATGAATTCCGATTCATGGACTATAAGGATTTCCAAATCAGAGCACAATGATGGAGATTCCCAACAATATCCAATACCTCCATTGCTTACATTTTCTGTCTTCCAAATAGACCTCATGGATTCCAATGGATTCCAATAGGTTTTCTATCGGAATCTATTGGAATCCATTGGATTTTTCCAATAGGAATGAAAGAAAAGAGGGAAGGAAGAAGAGGGAAAGAGGGGAGGATTTTTTCATGCATGAATTCAAGTTTTTTCTGAGATATTTCAATCGATTCTTCAAGACTTTTTTGAGACTTGATCAAATACGTTCAAAATATATCTTCCGCAAGACCTTTCTGAGATATCTTCAACTTGTCGATATTTGTTGCGTGAAACATCTTTCAGATATCTAAAAGATGTGTCTTCGAAGATCTCACAAGATATCTTGAAGATATGCGAGATAAATTTCAGATATTTGAAAGATGTCTTTCTGTTTATTGGGGAGTCGAAGTGGCTGTGAGTTTCTAACCCCAAACCTTAAGTTATCACTCCAAAAATAGTGGAAATTTCACTCGAAATTTCGACGAGCTTACTTTTGGCTGGCTGAAGAGTGAGATCTCACTCTACAAATTATAGAGAGCACCATTAATCGAAATTATTACAATTGGAATTCCAATCTTACTTGGAATCACCAAAGCTTTCTTCGCGAGAACGCAATTTTTCAGTCGAAGTACATTCACATTCATTCGTTACGTCTATCATGAACCCCTGGGAAGAGGATTGATCCCATCTTGTTGGAGGAATGTGTTCACTGTTCTAACGTGTTCCTTTTACTCTTAGTTATTCTGGGCCATATTGAACACTATAGTAATAAAAAGAAAGGACTCGCATCATTCATCTTTCTGTAACGTCAATCTTCACATGCTGCTTTGTTGATTGGCCTTGAAAAATGACCTCTAAGTAGAAGAAATAATAATGCCGAATGGTGATTCATTTTTTTATTTGCTCTGTTTTTTTTTTATTATTTCAGCGCTCTCGCAAACACGTCGAACAAGAAACAGGTAGGCACTTGTGGATCGGCAACACGTTGAAAGAATCTCTAAGAATCCGTCGCGCATTAGAAGGGATTGTGCGAATCCTAGAAATACGCGAAAAGATGGACGACGAGGAGACACTTCGTGTCGGAACAGGGAAAGGAAACAGGCATAGGGGAAGTGTGTGTGTGTATGTGTGGCAATCTTCATATGCATTGATGTGAGTATGGGGGTACGTGTGTATGTAGTTGTTACCAGGGCTAAGAAGAGGAATTGAGAAACACACTGACGGGGTGCCGAGCAAAGATCGAGTGAAAGATCTCGTTTTCTTGGAACGAAGAAAGCATCTCGGCTTTCTACAAAGCGTTTTCGCTCGTTCGATATTCCGAATCCGCTTCAACAACGATGGTGGCGGCAGGAACAGCAGTCACGGCCAATGATCACTCATTTTGTTATGTTCTTGACTGTCGTCTTCGGCCTCGTTTTTGTATGTGCACCTTGGATGTAACAGCAGAAAACTAGGAGCTATAGTTTGCAGTATATGGATGAACTGGTTGGGTAGTGGAAATTGAACATCAATTACATTACTTGCAAACACTAGGGTGCGTAAAAAAAACTTCACTTGAATTTATGTAGCACGATTACTTGTTGGAACGCCAATTAATTGAAACCAACAATATTCGTGGTCTGAGTATTCATTACATTCTGATCATTCCATGGTTCTTAATAGCACATTTTCACTGCATGTCCAACTTATGTACAATTTTCATACACAAAAAACTACAATGCAGTATTTCGAGTGTTATAACACCATTCTCGTTATATGAATGGTATAGATGAAATTCATGGGATAGCATTCAATTCTTCTGATGTGAGATCAATAGGAGGGTAAACTGGGTACGGTTGTGACGTTTTGACTCCAACCACTTGTAAAAATTTCATCATTGCAGTCAGATAAAAGCCGGATAGTGTTCCAAGTAGCACATATATTTGGTTATCAAATGTGAATGCATTCGTTCCACGTAAATATGATTAGGGTCCAAAACAGGAATAATTATGAAACCTGTTCAAATGTTACAACCAACCACAACCTCAAGATGGTAGTGAGCCTAGTAGCACCAGGATGTTGTATATATATATATATACTATGCACATTCATAATACATCTATATATACTATGAACGTTCATAGTACATATAACGGGTGTTTCAGGATTCATCATTCGCATTTCTGTGGCATATTCTGCAGCCAAACTGCAATAATACCCCGTATGGAAAACATTTTTCCGAGGCGTAGTTTTTGAGATGTGAACGTTTACAAATTTTTTTCCAAATCCAAATCACTCAAAAGCATGTATACTACACACTTGAGCTCAACGCCATTCGCTAAGTTGGAAAACGGCGGATCTCTGGAAAAAAATTTGAATATCCTATCATTTCTCAACTCCAAGTTGAAGCGATTGGTAATTTTTTAGGTTCTCGCCAATCTGCATTCAACAACTTCGAATTATTATAGCTCCAACACAAACTATGATAGGATAGTTCAATTTCTGTCTCAGAGATCCGCCGTTTTGCAACTTAGCGAATGGCTTCGAGCTCAAGTGTATAACACACAATGCTTTTGAGTGATTTGGATTTGAGAAACAATTTTCAAATGTTCATATCTCAAAAACTACGCTTTGGAAAAATTTTTTTCATACAGGCAATTATTGCATTTAGGCTGCCGAATATGCCACAGAAATGCAAATGATGAATTCTGCAACACCCTGTATGACGTTCAGTTGCAACTTGGGAACAGGGAATGGGTTCGAATGTGACACTTATAAAAAACATTGAAGAACTGATAGGAAAATACAATTTATTGACAAACAATCACAGTTGAGATTCGTTTGATCAAATATTACATTACAATAGAATGAACATAAATACCGTATTGATATCCCACTTCGTATACACCTTCACGTGAGAAGTTATGTCGTGTTCTCCTTTTCTCGATACGTGTTATCGTGAACCAGGCATCCAAAAAATAAAATTCAATAAAGTAATCAATATAATATATGAAGAGGATACATGCATGGGGTCAGTTCCGAGGGTACAATCGTCCCCATCCCTCCAGAAAATTTACTTCATTCTAATCAAAATGTTTCATTTTTTCTCCAATTTTTTGCCCAAAAGATGGAGCATTTTGGTCAAAATGGCGTAAATTTTCCTGAGGGCAGTTAATGTCTCTCGAAGTTGCTTCATTTTTCACAAGAATGGACAAGATTCGTGAAACAAGACCATCATTTGAGGTAAACGTCTCCATTTGTGTACCTCTTAGCCCCCATTAAAGAACAATCGTTTATTTATTATATTTTCCCATGACATATTATTCTGAATTAATTTACATATCAGTGGTTCATTTAGTTTCTACTCAGTCATGCTTGGATGAGATTAAAGCACTGAATGAAAGGAACTATCAATCAAAAACCAAAATGTTCATTGAAGGGGTCGCGTTTATAAATGGTGTCATCTACTTTATCCATTCTCCAACACTGGAAAAAATTAGAAAGCTCAGCTCCCCAAAATTGCCGTGGATAGCGCTCCCAATGTATTGACGTATCTGTTCTTTCACTTTGGGTGATCAAAACCCTCAAGATGAAAAAACAGCAGCTTCAAGCGTTTGGGCGATCAGCTGTCGCATGTTTTTGGAAAACGGCGATTCCAAAGCTTGGATGGTCGAACAAGAATATTGATGAAAGAAATTCAACGATTTGACATTCGATGATCGCTTGTGTCATGAAATAAAAGTGGATGAGGTACTTAGCGATGAAACCTAGTAAGGCTAAAGAGCCCAAATGTATTTTTAATGGGAAGTACGGAACATTAGAAAAAAAAGGATGAGATCATTCATGACATGGAAACGGGAAATGAATATGCTGTTGAAGACTGTTTTGTCAAATCAGAAAAACCGGTACATATATAGGGCATCCCTGAAAACACTTTGCTCTTTTCAAAACGTGAGTCCTGAGGTAGAAACAACACACTTTTTCCTCCAGTTGAACATTCGAAGATGCGTGATTTTGGAGTTATGAACAAGATAATTGGACCATTCAGGTGGTAAATACATCGACTGCTTCAATGATCGATGAGTATACTTATATAGCTTGTACTTGATTGATCATCATCAGGTCCGAAACTGAGCATGAAACATTTTTTCCTCCAAGAGAAAAGGGTCTAGTTTCAGCCTCAAGAATCGCTCTTTCAGAGAAGCTGGATGTTATGAGAAACACTTTGTATACATACGTATAGATATATATCCTAGGCAACAATGTTCTAACCAGATCTAAGCGATCTATCAAAATCTAAAATGAACCCACCATTCCGGCTTATATTTGTCAACATATATGTTCGAATTCAAATGAAAATTCATGTATGTATAAATAGAACTGGGTTCTTGATAATGAAACAGCCAATTGCTGAATGGGATTGAATGTGATATTCAATTCAGATCTGTTGAAATCTACCGTGATGGAAGTAAGTGTATACAGCGACCTAAAAGCGTAACTGAAGATGCATTCAAGCACGATTGGTGTGAGGATGGACACAGCCTCACGCATCATTCGTTCCATTTCCCGCTTCTTATGATGCCGATTTTCGCCAGGATACACAGATCTAACTAGACTTGTAGAGATCTAGTCAGATCTGCTGAAGTCTAAATAGATTATATCTGATGTTGTGAGCCAAAAATTAGATCTACTCAGATCAGTTCTGTGTATCCTTCTATGTATGATTCATATACATAGACATATACAGAATTGACAATGCGCATAAAAATTTATTTATTGAAGGGTATCTCAAAACACAAACTGAATTCTGTAGAAGGGGCAGAATTTCTTACGCGTACCAGCTCAAAAATTTTTACCTCCTCAATCTTTCTGAAATTTCCCTGAAATGTAGCACTGGTGAGTGACTTTTGATCCTATGAAGGATTTTGCTTTAGTACCTCTGGTCATCAAACTACAGGGGTCAAAAATTCACAGATTTCGTTTAATCAGCTCTTTTGAACATATAATTTCTTAAGTTACGTTTTTATATTAGGTGTACAAATAAGTTTCCGCGGTTTGTCAAAAGATGGCCCCACCAGAAGGTTATGGAGAAATTGTCAGATGTAAAACGTAATATCCCAAGTTTAGTCATCTGGCAACACCATAACCTTAAAGTACTAGTGATTCCGTATCAGCATCACGTAATTTTTTTCGTGCAAAAATGTCAAGTTTTATTCCGAATAAGCATCATTTGCGGGAACTTTTGATTTACTTCTTTAATGTGAAAAAATCTGCAGCTGAGGCGCATCGATTGCTTCTAGAAGCATATGGTGAAGCTGCTTTAAGTGAGAGAAGTTGTCAGGAATGGTTTCAGAAGTTTAAGAACGGTGAGTTTGACGTTAAAGACAAAGAACGCAGTGGAAGGCCGAAAGTGTACGAAGACATGGAATTAGAAGTACTATTGGAGGAAGATTCGTCCCAAACGCAAAAAGAACTTGCACTTACTCTACAAGTGACTCAACAAGCAATTTCACATCGTTTAAAATCGTTAGGAATGATTCAAAAACAAGGAAATTGGGTTCCATATGAACTAAAGCCGAGAGACGTTGAACGCCGATTATGCATGAGTGAAATGCTGCTTGCCAGGAATGAAAAAAAGAGTTTTTCGCATCGTATAGTCACTGGTGACGAAAAATGGATTCACTACGATAATCCAAAGAAGAGAAAGTCATGGGTTAAGCCCGGCGAACCATCAACATCGAGAGCTAAGCCGAATATTCATGGAAAAAAACTCATGCTGTGTATTTGGTGGGATCAGCTTGGTGTCGTGTATTATGAATTGCTGAAACCAAGCGAAACCATTACTGGAGCTCTCTACCGAACACAATTGATGAGATTGGGTCGGGCACTCAAGGAAAAACGCGCCCATTACTACTCCAGACACGACAAAATTATTCTTTTACACGATAATGCTCGTCCACATGTTGCGGCGCCGGTAAAAACATACTTGGAAACACTCAACTGGGAAGTTTTACCCCACCCGCCGTATTCACCAGACTTAGCCCCTTCTGATTATCACCTGTTCCGGTCGATGGCACATGGTCTGTCTGAGCAGCGCTTCACATCATATGAAGACACCAAAAATTGGGTATATTTGTGGATAGCGTCAAAAGATGAAGAGTTTTTTCGACGGGGTATCCAGAATCCGAACAGGGTATCCGAATGTTGCCAGAAAGATGGGGAAAAGTAATGGCAAATGATGGAAAATACTTTGAATAAAACGTAATGTACTTTTCCTTTAAAATAAATTCCTAATTTTTTATAAAAAACCGCGGAAACTTATTTGTACACCTAATATAAAATTATTCTCAATGTTGTTTTTCGTAGCTTCTTCTCTGTTCTTTACAGTGGCGTAATCTGTTTTTGTGAGAAAAAATTTTTTTCAACAAATTTAGTGAGTTGAAAGTTATTTTTGCATTTTTTTTCAATTTCGACACTTTTGAAAATTTTTCAAGGTAGCCCATCTGAAAGCTGGGATCTTCGACTTTGAAATCATGTAGGAGGAATTATGGGAAGAAAATTTTATCTGACATTCGCAACGGTTTGAAGCGTGCGTGTCGCATATTCCTATTATCTCCTGATACGGTTCGTCATACCGTTGACGCGGAATACAAGTTAGACGAACTGTTTTTCAATGAAATATGATTTTTTAATCATGCCAACGATTTCATACAATTTTACCGTACCATTATATTATCAAACTTGATCAATAACAGCTCTTGAAATTATGAAACATAATCATGAATAAATACACACAATATAATAAATATGGGATAATTCTGCTAACATCTGCTAATTCTGCTAAATATAATATATTTAGCGCAATTTCTTATTCGTATTATTTTTTTTTAATTTTCATCTTCGGGAAAACATTTATAGTCAATGGTGACGAAAATACTCGTGAATGCGAAGTCATGTTCGAAGTTGGGATGAAACAATGATATTTGAGCGTTCCTGGGATTATTTCTGCAGTTTCGAAGCGAGTTTTGAGCTTTTGAGCAGTGATTTCATGATTTGTCTTCGAACTAAAAAAAACAACAGTTTCTGGTAGATTTCTCTTTGCTCATTCGTAGAGCGCATCAGAATTTAAAATTTGCTGCTCAGACCTCGCTTGAAGACTCGCTCGAGCTGCTAGTCGTTTTAGATTACCACCGATACCGTCACAAGGCCCTTTTCCATGAGCGGTTGCATGGAAATGCCATTCAGCTGCTATTCCAAAATCTTTGTAATGATACAAAAGATTTTTGAAATTATATCCATTCTTGAAGTGCTGAGATGCTCCATCCGTAGAATAGAAAATTTTTCTTGATTGAAAATGCTCTTTCAGGTTGCTGTTATAATTTTTTTAGAATTCGTACACAGCGATTGTATCGTGATACGAATTATCCGATGAAATAGCAATGCTCCGATGACTCAGTTCGTTTCCTTGTTCGTCATAAATGACAGTGGTGGGGATTGTCGTTTGGTCGTTGTTCCAGTGGAACCCCTGTGCAGCATTCTGGGTTACAGACGCATAATTTTCCGCGGAATTGCATGAAACTAAAAATTCTCCTTCCTGTAAATGATCCTCCAAATTTCTCAGGGAAGATCACTGCTGTTTCGCAACGAATGAATGGAATTTGAGTTCCGAAAGGCAACGAGAAAGTTATTCTGAAAAATCTTCTGCATCTGCAACTTCAGCACGCAAAGTGCTACGATCAGTCTGTTGTCAAATTTGGTATTCGAGTTTTTCGATGCAATTGTCTTCGAAAACTGTTTGTAAGAAATTCTGGGAACCCTCTTCGCCAGGACATAATAACCATTCATCGAGATAAAATTCGGCAAATTGATCCTGACATAAGAACATTTTGAGAGCATCATGATAAGTGGCGATTGGATTATTTGTACCGGATGTTGATTTTAAAATATCTATCGCATCAAGCATTAAATTGACATCCTTGTAATGGACACAAACGCAAACACTACGCGTTCCACTAGCACCAGCGAGTACGCAATTACGAGGTCTGAGCTGCGAGAATGTAGAAAGACTGACCGGAACAATAGGATTCTGATCTCTGAAAGCAAAATATAATTCTGAAAGATTGCACAGAATCAATCTCTTTTGTACGTGCTTTCGTGATCCGTCTTCTTTTTTAACTAAAACAAAATCTTCCATGCCCGGCATTATACGACTATTTTCGTCATCATTATAGAAACTCGTGGTCTTGTTTTTCATTTCAGAAGCTAAAGCATGACCCTTTCTTGGAGATAGTGATGTTAAAATACCATTTCCTCTTACCAGTTCGATAGCGTTCCTAGCTTGGCATTCAGAAGTCTCAAACTCGTCAGCAAGTCTCTTCCAACCCCAGGATTTTGGCGCAAGCGTGAGGAATAATACTTCCTCCGAAGCACTCGAGGAAGTTTTATATTTCTGCTTGATTTGATCAAGAACCTCCATAGCCGATTCATCTTCCTCAATATTATAATCTCTTGGTTTCTCCTCTAATGGCTGGTAATCATCGTCATTACCATGTTCATCAATACCATCATCATTGTCATCCTGAATTATGTGAAACTTATCGTAGTAATTGATTGATCGAACGTGATTTCTTTATAAATTCTGACATGAAGGAAAAAAAAACTCCATTGAGGTTGATAATTTCAATTATCTCTCTAAAATCTTCCCCAACTGCAGGCATGTCAATCACTATGGAAACAAACAATTTGTAAATATTGCTTTGAATTCCCACACGATTATAAACTCTTAATCCTCCTGATACATCACAATTATCAACATTTGTGGAATGTTACAATAATTTTCATCGCATCCTCCAAGTTGCGAGTGGGACTGGGATTATCCGTATATCCGGATATCTGGATATCCGGTTGATCATCCGGATGTATGGATATGGTCCGGATATCGGGATACTCGGATACATTATCCAGATATTCGTGAATCCCAATATCCGATAGCAATTTCGTAAGAAGATGATGGTCTGAATTTCAATATGTGTGATCAGGATGTTTTAGTTTTCTTAGTTTCCGAAGAGTCATTTCAAAAATTTGTGAATTCTTCGGGAGTGATTTGAAAACTCCTAATATCGTTCAGGTATTTACTGCCGGATCTGGGAAAGGCAAAACAGATTGCCTACATTTTGGAAGTTCTTTGTAGTGCATTCCAATTTTCTTCAAATCAGTATCAGAGTATCGTAATCTTTAGTTCAAGAGTTATCTGGAAATTAGAATGAAATCGAGAAAATCATTTGCGCTCATGTTTTGCGAAAACAATGAATGTAAGATTGAAGTCGACTCCATACAAACCGTAGTATTCAAAATCTCCTCTTCGGATTTACAAAAAATCCAGACCCTTCAATAACTTCCGATGGCTTTGAACAAGGCTAAGGAGTAGGAATTCACCACGGGAAAGATTTCATGCGCAAGGTACATTCGAAAATCTGTATAATTGCGATGGCAAGTATATTGACGGGTAAAAAATGACCCGAATCTCTTATGTCTCCTTGATTTTTCCCTGATCCTCGTATTCGCTGAACACCGCGTGAATGAAGTTACTCACACAGCACATAATATTGCAGCATTATCGTGGCAATGTCATTTTGTATATTGCAATATTGCAAAGTGATATCGCTGCGATATTCCTACAATTTCTTATGCCCGCGGTTCTCAATCATGGTAATATTACAGCTATATGTAGTCATATTGTCGTGATATGTGAAAAGTATATGCAAGAATGTCAAATATCTGAGAAAATTACGTTATACTGGAAAAAAAATAATGTCCCTGACTTTTGAAACAATGTAATTATGTGCGTTAATCCTCGTCATAGAAGACAATCAAATAATGATGAGATGATCAAGAAGGTCCCTGAGGGGAGATCGAACCCGGGTCTTGCAAGGGAGAATCAAAGTCTTTATCACATCGGCAATTGTCCGAGATGACAATGCAGCCCCAAATTGCCATGTATTATGATCACTCGTTAGAATTTCGATTCGTGTAGAATGTATGACGAAAACATATTACAGCACAACATAACATTGCTCAACCATAGAAATTCGTATAAAGTAAATGTGAGTTCGCGTGCACTCGCAAGTTAACGTTTTGGTTTACTATATTCTCAATATAGATGATTTCCAATATCGGAGGAAGGTGTTCTGAACAAGTAAGAGTTGTTTGTAACTTCAACAACCACGAGAATGGTAGTCACTTTTATTTTTAATTACTATGTATAGGAGATGCGATACGCATCGGTTGGAGTTTACGAGAGAACTGGTGTGATACAAGAATTCTTTCAGAGGGGGCAAATTCCCCGCGTATCACTTACATTACAGGTGACAATATGGAACAATTCACGTCGGTAATGCCGATCGCTTCCTTATGATTAGGCATGTATGCTTAACACGAGTGAAGATATTGAGCAGGCGCTTCCTCTTCAACAGTAAATGACATTCACGAATTGGATAATCAAAGTAATCCAAGATTTCTCGTGTTAGGGTAGTTAGGAAAAAATTAATTCCCATTTCCATCAATTGGTCAGAAGGGAATTCTTCGTATCCTCATAATTGAGGAACAAAAACTATTCTCTTGCAACAAAATGATATATTGCAGGGTGTCTAGCAGTTGGGAATTCCCCGGATATCAGTCAATCAGAAATCCAGGTTGAACGGAATGAGCAATGAAAACAAACGAAAACTTCTGGGACTAGACACCCTGGTATTAGAAAAACTTTTTTCCATCACTTGATGTTTTTCTCATTCTGAAATATTGATGCAATATTACATTGTGATTTGTGATATCACACATAGATATCGTGTCGATACTGGCATTCTGAGTGAACTTGCGGTGATAGAACTTTGGTACTTCACAAAGACCAGTTGTTTTGTCAATACTGGAACAGGAGCAAAAAATGATGTTCTGTATCAGGCGAAGTACTGGCATTTCAACCTCGCCAGTACTCACTCTGTACCATTGGGCGAAGAAAGGTTTGTTGAAAAGGTTGAAGAATTCCAACAAAATTGTGTATTCCGGGAGCTTACGAGCACTTGTTGGACGAATCTTAATGCAATCGATAATGAATTTATGAAAATGATGCAATTCACTCGGATTATCCGGATATCCGGATTATCCAATTATCCGGATATCCATGAAATCCGGATAACCGGATCATTTATTCGATTCTACGAATATTCGAATATTCGGATATCCGGATATTCGAAAATTTCGGATAAAAACTCCACCCCTAGTTGTTAGTGACCAACGCTGGTACCACCTTCTATGATTCGCTTTATAACGCATTGTTCAAAAGTGAACGAATGTTCCATTTCCTGAAAATAACCGGGGATAGTGGGACAATTTATGGAATCTAAAAGTCAATTGATTTGAATGTTTGATGTATAAAGCCCAGTGCTCGTGGATTGAATTTGCCAACAATTTCGTATCTGATTCCACAATACGGGGGATAACATCATGTCTATAATTCTTCGTGAATATTTGAATGAATTCCAGTGTTCATCGTCTCTAGGAATGTGAGGGCCAACGAGGAATCCAAAAGAACATACAAATGTAAGAACTTCGGCTGCAGACATTTTCAATCCTCACTTTTGTTAAAATCTAAGAAGTGAAACGGTTGGCGATTTATCCCTCAAATGGTAACCATGGGTCATTTGTGTCCTGTCCAAAACAATCACCTGTAATATTTCAAGAACAAGTGCAGCTAGTGGCTCCATCTTTGTACGTAAAAGAAGTGTGAGTGGGGAGGATCTTTCATGTACTGGACGAACGCGCAACACCATTCCTACTCCGAACGTCGAGGAGAGAAAAACTACTCTGGACACGAACGACCCATGGTTACTGTTCACGTAAGTAAAAGTGAATTTTTCCTGCAACTTTGTTTTTGTAAATAATACATTGTTTGAGTGAATTCAGAGTTTTTTTATATTCCGAATCTTCAAGAATTCAGAAAAATGGCGGTAAGAAAAGCAGAAGATATATTACGTGCATTGCGACCTCGTGTTGAGGTGAATTATTTTGGCGGCAGTAGCACCGAAACCGAGGATAACATTGAAGAGGAAGATATTATCAGTGATCAGGGAGACTGCGATGATCTTAGTGAGAGTGAATATTCATCTCTCCATTTAGAGGCAGAGTCCGAGGATGAAGACAAGCAGACACGTGGGAAATATATTAGAGGACGTAACAACTACGAGTGGTCCAAAAAATCAAGAGAATTGAGAGGGAGGCCTAAGGCGTCGTCACTTCTATTGCAGTTTCCGACTCCATGTGGGGCTGCTCAAAATGTAAGTACGCCTTCAGCAGCATGAGAGCTGTTCTGTACAGGAAACATGCTCAATGAGATTGTAAAACACACAAACAAAGAACGTACGCGTCATTTGGTGAACCTCAATGAGCATAATTGTCAAAGTTACACATACAGTGAAATTGATATTATTGCCCTAAAAGCTTTTCTGGGCTTATTGTATTATGCTGGACTCAATGGCCAAAATAAATTATCTATAAAAGAAATGTGGGAAACAGATTTCGGTATGAATTTTTACGTATCTACTATGAGTGAAGAACGTTTTTAATTCATCGCATCTGTTTTGCGGTTCGACGACAAAACCAAGAGAGATCAAACGGATGTGCTTGCTCTAATCAGATGCATTTGGGAATTGTTTGTATCGCAGTGTGAATCTATGTACAGTCCATCTCATAATTCGACAATTGACGAGCAACTGCTCGGTTTTGGGAGTCATTTCAAAGCACGTGTGTATATAAAATCCAAACCAGAACGCTATGGTTTGAAAATATTGAGTATAAACGACGCTAAAACTTACTATATGCTGAATGCTATTCCTTACATCGGTACAGTTGAGTGTGATAAAACAGAAAAAGTTCCGGAATTTTACGTAAGAAAGCTTTCTGAGCTCATTCATAACACTAATTGAGTGATGACATTCGACAATTGGTTCACGACCGTGAAAATTTGTGCACAAATTAAGAAAAACTTCGGCTTCGATGTCGTCGGAACTTTACGTACAAATAAGCCGGAAATCCCACCATCTTTTATCAAACCCGCGGCGATGGGTACCTCTCGATATGCTTTTGACCATGACACCGGATTGACGCTTTTATCTTACACTCCGAAAAAAAACGAAGTAGTACTGCTCCTTTCAACAATTCACCAAAAAGAAGCTACAGGTCAATCTGGGAAGCCAGAAATGATCGAATATTACAACTCAACGAAGGGAGGTGTCGATACATTCGATAAAATGGTCGGTTCTCACAGCGTAGCAAGAGAAACAAAGAGATAGCCAGTCCGTTTGTTCTGTGGCATGCTCGATCAAGCTTCAGTCAATGCTTTGATCGTTTACAGTCTGATAGAATCTGATAGTATTATGCATCGGATTGCTTTTATCAGAAATTTGACATCGTCTTTGATCACGCCTCATTTCCAAAGACGCATTCTAGTGAAACAACTTCCAAAGCCGATAATAACGAACATTCGAAATATCATGGGGACACAACGCAGTGATCATAATTTGAATGACAAATTACCGAAGAGAAAAAGATGCTACTATTGTCCCACAAAAGCTGATAAAAAGGCGTCCATGTGCTGCGCGCACTGTCAGAAGCCAGTGTGTGAGACTCACCGTTTTGTATGCTGTACTTTATGCATTCAATTATTATAAGTACTAGCATATGATGTACATACCCTAAAACTCATTATTTTCACTCATAATTTCACGTTTTCATGAAGGAATGTTGATTAAAAAAACATAAGTGCTTTTTATATAATTTCATTGCATCTTTTCCCTTTGTGAGTATCCTAATTTGAATTTGAGAAATAACCTATGTTTATGCGTTGAAATTTGATACTTCTTCTCATCTGACAGGAATTGATTACTTTCTTCCGAAGAGAGCGATTCTTTTCCTTCAAAAAACCGTAGTTCCTTTCACTTTTTCAAGAATTTTCAAGTACTTGAAAGATCCATGAGAAAAAAATTTTTTTTCCCATCTCCGGTTGCAAAAATGTTGAGGAATGAACATTCAACAATTTTTTTGCAATTTGAATCATGGGCCCTTAAAATAGACTATTTGAACTACCTTCATGAATTTTTGCAACTTTTTCCAAGTATATTAAGGTATTTTAAAATATACTGGACACGAATGACGCATGGTTACCATTAACGGGTGTTGGAAAATACGTTACCATTTGAGGGTTATTGACGATATCGTGCCCGCTAAATTTCAAGCTATCTATTCTTCTACTTGAATTTTCCAAAGTGAAATGCTTCTTTCCAATTATAAATGTGTGTAACAAAAACTCTGATACGTATATACAAACACCTCCTGAACAATCATGCATCGCATCCACGCTAATGTGATCTAATATATAAAAATCATCGATAACGTGAAAAACACATTTTTTTTCATTTCGGACTCTTTTTGATTGAGCTCTGTTATATCTGTATGATAATTATCTCTTGTTCTGAGTGATTCATCGTTTCCCCTGGTTAAACTTCTATTTTGTTTGGAATCCGCTTGACAAATTCTGCAGCAGTAAAATGCATTGAAAGATTCAATAAATCCGAAAATACTGTTCAATTCTAAATTATCGCCAAGTATCAAGACCAGTTCAAATTCAACACAAAAATTCTTCTGGTCACTATTTATATCCTCCTCTTTGTGATACATTCATTTCATCAATGAAAACTTGGCGAACATTTTTGTTTTTACTCCTCTTCTTGTCTCGATATTCCATCAACATTGCAAAAATAATGCAATTGAGTTGAGATGCCAAAGAAGAAGGTGAGCAAGCTAAAGAAACATATCAGACTCCAAATTTATTTTTACGACCATGGCTACCCAATGGAGTTCCTACTCCAAGTTCATCATGACAAGGATATGAAAGAAAAACTATTTCATCCTTCATTTGATGAGAATATTTTCTTAGCCATAAATTTGATTGAAGAATATTTGAGTAATATAACGTTCTCATCAAAGAGACCAGGAATCTCCGAAAATAATTCCAAAGATTCATTCAGGGGGACTCTCATACCACGAATAACTCGAGGCACGTGGAGTATTTCATTCTCAATTGATTCTTCTTGTGAATGCTCACCGATCACGAAAGATTCAGGCTCAAACAATTCTTCATTTTTCAAAAGGGAGAATCGTTTTGATTCAGGGAATCTGAATCTTTTCCATCAGTACTAATGTTATCCTTCTGCGATAAAGTTCATGTACCTTGTTCCAGGTTTATCGCAACAGCATTGCATAACAATTCAAACACGTATTCTAACACGTATTCTTCTTGCACTATCTTTCGTGGACAATTCGGATTAGTGTATAATGCTAAAATATGTTTCAAAATGGGATCATGTATGAATTTTTTATTCGTCCTTGAAAATAATAGATTTCAACGAATAGAGCTGGCTGCACGAAGTTCTATTTTGAACAATATTCTCCTTACTTATTGAGGTCTATACAGAGCGTAGCAACGGTGGCGTGACATCTTTCTGGCGCAATTGTATAAACCAACTTTTTAATAAACATTCATGCGTGATTACATGAATTCGACCGAGAATTCCGCGCTATTAGACATTTGTAACATGCCTCTACAGTTTCAACAAGATGGGCATATAAATATTTGTGATTGTTAGCAATGACGTACACGTGAGCGATATTATCCACATCACCGATAAAAACGACATAAGGTAGTAATGGTTGACCATTCGATATTGATCAGTTTCCGTGTTGAAATAGGAGATCTTTTTCTTTTTGGTGTCCTGAAAATGATATTTCAAGAATTATAACACCTAATGCTCCTCAACAATATTCAGCGATGATTTCGTAGAATTTTATCCGCAATTCCAAGAGGAGAGTCAGTATTTATCTTCTGATGTTACTTTTCCAGATATGACTGAAAAAGTCACTGAAGAATTCTTGGAAAATATTTCAGAAAAAATTGAAAAACAATTGAAAAAATCTAGCATGGGTGATTTGAGTAATAATGAAAGGAGAAATTGGTCAATATCATTTGAATTTGATATTTGGTCAATATCGAATTGCCATATCGACAGTATAAGATTCCTGTTACAGACATTTCAATGTCAAAGGGGTTTGAATGGAACACTTGTGATACTCACCTCTCCGTGCCACTGCTTGGAATGAGAATATCATTGTATTAAATCAAGAGACGCGGTGGCGGCTTGACGCTGAGTACATGAAGAAAAACACTACGAAGGAACACGTGAATGAAGAAGCAGAAGTCACGCGCTACCGTGTATCTCCACTCCTACAAAATTTGACCTCCTGAAAAAATTTTCAATGCAAAATAACCTGTCACACATTGAATGTCACGGAAGAATAATTACTCTTATGGTAAATAATTCGACCACCCACTTTCATTCAAGCACACTACGAACTATCTCAGTTCATCCGATACCGAGATATAGACGTTTCAAATTTTGCTGCAATGAAAATATCATCACAATGTTTTTTCCATCAACGAGTCCTTCTATCACAATAAATCTCACTATCCAAAGGTCTATAGAGGTCTGGACCAGTAGCATGGTGAGAACATTTCTATCCTCTTTCAATTCACGTGAAAACAAGGATAAGAGGAGGGATTTTCCCGCCTCTTATCCTTTGTTTCGTGTCAGTTGAAGAAAGACAGACAAGCTCTCACCCCGCTACTGGTCTGGACACACAAGCTATGTGAACCCAAGGAACGTATGCGCAGGAGCCATATACGAGATTTACGCAGGCTTCCGTTCCTCACATTCATGTTGACGTAGCTTGTGCATTCAGGCCTTTGAAGTGGGTTCTCAATTTTTGCAATAGTGAAGATGTATCTATTTTTTTCATCCAACATCCAACAGCGTTAGAGTTAGAACAAAACCGATAGAAACTGTTATGGTTCAAGTATACATGCCCACATCTGCGTACTCAGAGGAAGATATCGAAGAAACGTACGATGAAACAGAAGAAGTGATAGAATATGTGAAGGGAGAAGAAAATTGAATGATCATAAGCAACTGGCATGCAGTAGTAGGGCAAGGAAAAAAGGGCAACATAATAGGAGATTTTGCGTTAGGAAAAAGAAATGAGAGAGGACAACGTTTGATCGAATCCTGTGGAGGCCATGAAGTGGTTATTACCAATAAATTATTCAAAAATCATCAAAGAAGAATCTATACTTGGGAAATGCCAGGAGATACAGGAAGATACAAAATTGATTACATATTGGTAAAACAAAGATTTAGGAACCAAGTGAAAAGCTGTGAAACTTATCCAGGCGCGGATATAGATAGTGATCACAATATGTTGCTGATGAAATGTTCTCTGAAATTCAAAGCTCCGAAGAAGGGAAGGGGAATACAAAGAAGATGGAATTTGAAGAATCTCGAACAAGAACAAACACAGGAGGCATTCATAGTGATGTTGAATGAAAAATTGGAAGATCGACAAGAGGAAGACTTGGAAAT
This sequence comes from Gonatopus flavifemur, assembly GCA_018340375.1. NCBI lineage: Eukaryota > Metazoa > Arthropoda > Insecta > Hymenoptera > Dryinidae > Gonatopus > Gonatopus flavifemur. The sequence goes on from JAFFJZ010000033.1 coordinate 322,759, forward strand.
AGAGGGTAGATAGACAAATATGAAGGGGAACATAGGACAATGTGCGGATGAGATTCTGAAGAACAATGGAGTGGAGCCTAAGAAACCATGGATAACGGAAGAAATTCTCGATTTAATTGATGAGAAGAGGAACTACAAGAATAAAAGTAGCGGACAAGGCCAGCAGACATACAAGGCACTGGGGAATGAAATAATCAGAGAATCAAGGAAAGCAAAAGAACAATGGTTAGAGGGAAAATGTCAGGATATAGAAGAAAGATTACATTTAGGGGAAATAGATGAGGCATATAGGATTGTTGAGAGATTTTTTGGAAAAATGGAATCTAGAAGCAGTAAGATTGGAAATCCTCTAGGGAGACAATTGATAAGAACGGAGGAAAATATAGAACAATGGATCAATCATTTGGAAGATCTGTATGAAGGGAGCGAGAATATAGGATTTTTGAAGAGGGAAGGAGATGTCGATGAAGAAGAATTGGGAGATTCAATTTTGAGATCAGAATTCGACAGGGCTTCAAAAGAATTGAAGAATAATAAAGCGCCAGGAATAGATGGCATAAATGCGGACCTTATCAGAGCTTCTAGTCAGAGAACTCGTGACGCACTGTTTGAATTGGTCAGAGATATGTACAAAAGAGGAGAAGTGACGGAGAATTTCCAGAAGAATAAAATTGTCACCATTCCAGAAACAACAAGGAGCAGACGAATGCGAGAACTGCAGAACGATTAGTTTAACATCACATGCCTCAAAAATACTGACAAGAATTATATACAGGAGAATAGAGGATAAAATAGAAAGTAGGTTAGTAGAAGATCAGTTCGGTTTCAAGAGAAATAGGGGAACGCAAGGAGCAATATTAACACTCAGAACAATAGTAGAGAAAAGTTTGGAGTTGAGAAAGTCTGTGTATATGGGTTTTGTAGATATACAAAAAGCATCCGATAATGTTGATTGGGAGGAAATGTTCACGATTTTGAAAAAGGTAGGAATTAATTTCAAGGATAGGAGAATAATATATGAATCATATGAGAATCAAACTGCAATAATGGGGATAGAGGGTCAAAAAGGAGAAGCACAAATTGAAAAAGGGGTAAGACAAGGATGCTCACTATCGCTATTGCTTTCCAATTCGTATATAGGAGAAGCGATGAACGAAGTGAAGGAGCAAGTGCAATTGGAATTACAGATTCGAGGTGGAAATGTAAGCATGTTGAGATTTGCGGATGACATAGCTATATTAGCTACGAGTGGCGCTGACATGGAAAGTACTCTCAACACTATGAAAATCATATGACTAGAAAACTATTGTATGAATATAAATGAGGACAAAACAAAATTCATGATTTGTACAACAGCGAAAACATCCAGAAGGACGAAAATCAAGATACATGCAGAGACAATTCAGCAAGTCAAAGAATTCAAATATCTTGGAAGCATAATTACATATGGTAGAAGCGGAAGAGATATAAGAGCAAGGCTAGCACAATGAAAACAGGCTTTCCACCAAAAGAAACAGTTACTATGTTCGAAGAATATTAGCTGAGCAGTAATGAAGGAATTCTTGGAGAGTCACGTTCGGAGCACAGCATTATATGGTTGCGAAACTTGGACAATTGGAAGAACGGACCGACGAAGACTTGAATCTTTTGAAATGTGGTGGTATAGAAGGATGCCTAGAGTACAGTGGATAGAGGGAGTGAAAAATGAAGAAGTGCTTGAGAAGAAAAATGAAAAAAAGAAGTCTTCTGAGACAGGTCGTGAAAAGAAGAAGTAATCTGATAGGATACACATTGAGGCATGATAGCTTACACAGGCCTGCAAATAATAGGGTCTTGTCATTCGTTGATGATACATAGGTTTTGTAGATATAAAGCAGGCTTTCGATGATGTGGACTGAGAGAAGATGTTTGTGATCCTGAAGAAGGTGGGAATAAATTATAAAGATAGAAGAATGATATACGAATTATATAAGAATCGAAGTGCAATAATAGACATAGAGGGTCAGGAAGGGGAAGCACAAATAAGGAGAGGGGTGAGACAAGGATGCTCATTATCGCCACTGATTCTCAATTTATATATAGAAGAAGCAATGAACGAAATGAAGGAGGGAATTCAATCGCAATTACAGATTCAGGGAGAAAATATAAATATGTTGAGATTCGCGGATGACATAGCTATACTTGCCACAAGTAATACTGAGTTAGAGAATATTCTCAACACCATGGGAACAATATCATTGGGAAACTATTGTATGAATATAAATAAAGACAAAACAAAATTCATGATGTGTAAAGCAGCGAAAACATCCAGAAGGACGAAAATCAAAACACATGCAGAGACAATTCAGCAAGTCAAAGAATTCAAATATCTAGGAAGCATAATTACAGAAAACGGCAAAAGCGAAAGAGATATAGGAGCGAGAATAACACAAGGGAAACAGGCTTTCCACCAAAAGAAACAGTTATTATGCTCAAAAAATATAAGCTTGGAAGTGAGGAAGAAATTCTTGGAAAGTTACGTTTGGAGTACAGCATTATATGGTTGCGAAACTTGGACAATGGGGAAAACTGATCAACGAAGACTTGAAGCTTCTGAAATGTGGTGTTATAGGAGGATCCTCAAAATGAAATGGATGGACAAAGTCAAGAATGAAGAAGCACTCGAACAGATGAATGAAAAAAGAAATCTTTTGAAACACATCGTGAAAAGGAGAAGCAATCTTATAGGACACACATTACGGCATGAGAGTTTATTGAAAACAGTATTGGACGGGAAAATGAATGGTAAAACTGGTAAAAGTAGACCTATATCAAGTTATATGAAGCAAATCGTACAAGACAAGGGATGTAGTAGATATGTAGAAATTAAACGTTTGGCGGATAATAGACAGGGGTGGAAGGTTTCATCAAACTAGTCGTAAGACTGATCACTTCATGATGATGATGATGAGTTGTTGGTGAACTGAAGGTCATTTCCGAAGTGAATTTCCGCGAAGAATCGGAATCTGGAGTCAGAATTGCTCCAGCACGTCACGATTTCGAGATATTTGAGGTTATATACCCCAAAAATGACGTTTTTGGCTACTTTTGAGGTTATGCACAGGGCGCGCGAAATTTTTCTGACCTTCATCTCTAATTGCATCATTTATCACCACTCTTACTCTCCAATTTGAGAGTTTGTGGGATCGATTTCGATTTTTCCTCCCAAACTTATGACTATTTTAAATCACGGATTATATCCCTGTAACGTGATGAGTATTTCAATTGACTCTTTCACACAAAATTTTTCTTCTGAGCTAGTTTTCTTGGGAATTCTCGTTCGGAGGTTCTTGTGGACACAGAGCATGAATGCTATGCAGGAAAACAATGAAATTCACATTCCCAATATGGTGGATTCACAATGGCGAAGCAAAATCGCGAGAAACCCATATTATTACCTATACATTCGCGTATGAGGCATTTAGAGGTTGCAAAATCTCGCATATCAGAAAAATGGATGCCTAGATTTTTCGGAATTCAAAATGCTGGGAACTTTTTCTCATTCGCGGAGGATGAGGGTCAAATTAACAAAAAACCAAATCAACGAAAAGTTGATTGAAGAGAGAGATACGTCACACTCTCTCTTTTCAAACACTGATTTCGTTGATTTGTCTTTTCGTTGATTTGGCCCCCATCCTTTGCGGATTCCAATGGCAAATCCGTAAATGGTGATCTTCAAAAATCCCGTGTACGCATTTTCATGAAAACTCAGTTGAAATTTGTTATTCACAGAATCAGCAAGAAAAGCATGTTTAGTTCCCAGCATTTCGAATTTCGAAAAATCTAGAAATCCATATTTCTGATATGCAAAATTTCGCAACCTCAAAACGCCTCATACGCGAATTTATAGGTAATAATATAGGTTTCTCGCGATTTTGCTCCGTCATTGTGACTCCACCATATCGGGAATGTGAATTCCATTGTTTTCCTGCATAGCATTCATGCTCTGTGTCCACAAAAACCTTCGAACAAGAATTTCCAAGAAAACTAACTCAGTAGAAAAATTTTGTCTGGAAGAGTTAATTGAAATACTCATCACGTTACAGGTATACAGGGTGGGGCATTCGAAGTGTCGCGGGCGTTTTTTTCAAAAATAAAGTGAGATACGAGAAAATTTTTCGGACAAAAGTTGTAGGGTACCGAGGGGGACAGCCGATGGTGGCCTTGGCTTTGACCTCAAATCTCATCTTCAAGGGCATTCTGAGATCAACTCTTGTTTTTTAAATAGCATCTCATATTTTTTACTGCAGATTTGGATTCTAGGTCGAAAACCAAGAAACTTTTGTCTGAACTATTTTCCTGAAATCCGCAAAAATGGCGCTCTAATCGATATTGTTCCATTTTGAATCTGACATTCGAATAACTCGAGAACGAAGGGTCTTGCAAAAGAATGTTTCGTACAAAAGTTGTCAATACACAACACATTTCAATCGTCTACATTACCACCATTCAGAGCTCACGCGATGTAAACAAACGACGGAGTTCAGTGAAAATTCACGATTTTGAAAGTCAGTTTGTCAGTTACATTTGATTATTACTTGGTTTATGACAAATTGAAAATCATGGATATCCGATACACGGTTTCTGAAAAGATCGATATGATCTACATTTACGGTGAAGTGCATAAGAACCCCAGACAAGCATATGACTTGTATGCAGAACGATTTCCTGAAAGAACAACGCCATCCATTAGGTATTTTCAACGCATTACAAAATTATTCTCAGAAACGGGAAGCGTTACAAGGGAAAAACGACATTGAATGAGAACTGTTAGCGGAGAAAATGCGGAAGTTAATGTACTAGCAGCAGTAGCCAATAATCCACACGTGAGCTCTCGTGAAATTGAACTCCATTCGGGAATGTCTCGAAGAAGTGTTCTTCGAATACTGAAACGTCACAAATTCCATCCGTATCACATTTGTTTGCATCAAGACCTTCACGGTGATGATTTCGAAAATCGTGTACAGTTTTGTCGATGGAGTCTAGCGCAAATGCACAATAACAACTTCATCAACATATTATTCTCTGATGAGTCGACGTTCACCAATCATGGTCAAGTAAATCGACATAATATGCATTACTGGGCGACAGAAAATCCAAGATGGTTACGTCAAGTAGAGCATCAAAGACAATGGGCTGTGAATGTTTGGTGTGGTATTTTTCGATCTCGAGTAATTGGACCGTACTTCATTGCAGATACGCTAAATGGAGAGAAGTACAGACATTTCTTAGATCAAGTACTCCCAACATTACTTGAAGACATACCTATTCAAGAACGATTGGATATGTGGTATCAACACGATGGTTGTCCATCCCATTATGCAGTCACAGCTCGAGAAATATTGGACAGAGATTATCCTGGACGATGGATAGGACGTCGTGGACCAGTTCATTGGCCTACCCGTTCTCCGGATCTTACTTCTCCAGATTTTTTTTTATGGGGATACATAAAAGATACAGTTTATCAACAAGCACCGACTACACCTGAGAATATGCGTCAACGAATCATCAATGCATGCGCGAGCATCAATGAAGATATTCTAGCACGAGTTCAGCAATCTTTTGTAAAACGTTTTGAAATGTGTATTGAAGTCGAAGGCCATCATTTTGAGCATCTACTGCATTGAAATTATCCAAGTGATGTGGACGATTGAAATGTGTTGTGTTTTGTCTGTTATACCCCATCACCTCCGTTTCAGTTCAAGGGGTCCCCCTTGGAATCAGACAACTTTTGTCCGAAACATTCTCCTCCAAGACCCTTCGTTTTCGAGTTATTCTAATGTCAGATTCAGTATGGAACAATATCGATTGGAGCGCCATCTTTGCGGATTTCAGGAAAATGGTTCAGACAAAAGTTTTTTGGTTTTTGACCTAGAATCCAAATCTGCAGTGAAAAATATGAGATGCTATTTCAAAAACAAGAGTTGACCTCAGAATGCCCTTGAAGATGAGATTTGAGGTCAAAGCCAAGGCCACCATCGGATGTCCCCCTCGGTACCCTACAATTTTTGTCTGAAAAATTTTCTCGTATCTCATTTTATTTTTGGAAAAAACGCCCGCGACACTTTAAATGCCCCACCCTGTATACTCCGTAATTTCAAATAGTCATAACTTTGGGAGGAGGAATCGAAATCGATTCCTCAAACTCTCAAATTGAAGAGTGAGAGTGGTGATAAATGATGCAATTAGAGATGAAGGTCAGAAAATGCTCTTTCAGGATCTGTGGTCAAAATTATGATTAGACCCCTAGGAAAAAAGATATGGCCGCTTCAAACTCGAAAAACGTGGAAATTGGAAAGAAAAATTTTCTTGATTTTTTTTCATAATGTTATCGCCGGTAATTCGTGCTCTCATTATGGACAAAGGTGAACAAAATACTTCAGGTTTGGGAGGAGATTTTTTTTATCCGAGTGAAATCGCTTTTTCTACAAAATGGCGGCAATAACGTGAAAATTTCATGAAAAACATTACCTATTTTTTTTCTCGAAAACTATGGACTTGATCGAGTAATTCAAGAGGTAAAAAATGTCTTATAATTAGTCAAGGAATACTCAACAATTTTTCAAAATATTTTCGACACGTTTTTGAAAAATCAGGTTTTCCGAATTTTCAAAAAAATTTTACTCGTCTCAAAGAATTCTAAAAGAATTTGTGAGTGTTCTTTGACTGATTCTCAGACACTTTTGTTCCCATAAACTTTTCGATAGAATCTAGTTTTCGAGAAAGAAAAGAGGTAATGTTTTTCATGAAATTTGTACGTCATTGCTGCCATTTTGTAAAAAAAGCGATTTCACTTCGATAACAAAAACCTCCGCTCGCACCTGAAGTATTTTGTTCACCTTTGTCCATAATGAGAGCACAAATTATTGGCGATAACATTATGAGAAAAATCAAGAAAGTTTTTTCTTCTCAATTTTCACGTTTTTTGAGTCTAAATCGGCCATATCTCGTTTCCTAGAGGTCTAATCATAATTTTGACCACGGATACTGAGAGAGCATAGAATTTTACGCCAAAATATGTGGAAACTGGAGTTTCTCAAGGACGATAACATTACAAATAATCGCGTCGAAAAGTTGACACAAGATCGAGGCGCTTGAGCGTTAATGGGTTAATTGATTTGGAGATTTAGTTTCGATCCTACAACATGTAATAAATCGAGTTTGAATCTGAATGGCTCCAAAATACTACACTGAGAACCCAATTTTCTTTGGATTGAAAGGAATTTTTCTTCGCCCTCATTCTAACAAATATGTTTTTCCAACGGAAAATAATTCAGTTCATCAGATTGGAACAACAAATTTTTCAATTGAAACAGAAATATATTCCTTCTCGAATTCGAAGAACATAATTTCAATCCACAGAAAAATTTTCCCGAGGAATCAACTATTTTCATTTTTTTTCTTTGACCCATTAACGCCCAAGCGCCTCGATCTCGTGTCAACTTTTCGACGCGATTATTTGTAATGTTATCGTCTCTGAAAAAATCCAGTTTTCACATATTTTGGCGTGAAATTCTATGCTCCCTCCAGGATCCGTGATCAAAATTATGGTTAGACCTTTAGGAAAAAAGAGATGGCCGATTTAGACTCAAAAAACGTGAAAATTGAGAAAAAAAAATTATCTTGATTTTTTTTCATAATGTTATCGCCAATAATTTGTGCTCTAATTATGGACAAAGGTGGACAAAATACTTCAGGTGCAAGAGGAGATTCTTGTTATCGAAGTGAAATCGCTTTTTTTTACAAAATGGCGGCAATAACGTAAAAATTTCATGAAAAACATTACTTTTTTCTCTCGGAAACTAGATTCTATCGAAAAGTTTATGGGAACAAGAGTGTCTTCGAATCAGTCAAAGAACACTCACAAATTTTTTTAGAATTTTTTGGGACGATTTAAATTTTTTTGAAAATTTGGAAAATCTGATTTTTTAAAAACGTGTCGAAAATATTTGGAAGAATTCTTGAGTATTTCTTGACTAATTAGGAGACATTTTTGTTCCCTTGAATTCTTTGATCAAGTCCATAGTTTTCGAGAAAAAAATAGGTCATGTTTTTCATAGAATTTTCACGTTATTTCCGCCATTTTGTAAAGAAAGCGAGTCCACTTGGATAACAAAAATCTCCTCTCAAACCTGAAGTATTTTGTCCACCTTTGTCCCAAATGAGAGCACAAATTATCGGCGATAACATTATGAAAAAAAATCAAGAAAATTTTTCTTTCCAATTTCCACGTTTTTCGAGTTTGAGGCGGCCATATCTTTTTTCCTAGGGGTCTAATCATAATTTCGACCACGGATCCTGGTAGAGCATGAAATTTCACGCCGAAATATGTGGAAACTGAATTTTTTTGAAGACGATAACATTACAAATAATCGTGTCGAAAAGTTGACACAGAATCGAGGCGCTTGGGCGTTGATGGGTTAATTGAAATACTCATCACGTTACAGGGATATACTCCGTAATCCCAAATCGCCATAACTTTGGGAGGAAAAATCGAAATTGATCCCTCAAACTCTCAAATCGGAGAGTAAGAGTGGTAATGAATGATGCAATTAGAGATGAAGGTCAGGAAAATTTTGCGCGCCCTGTGCATAACCTCAAAAGTAGCCAAAAACGTCATTTTTGGGGTATATAACCTCAAATATCTCAAAATCGTGACGTGCTGGAGCAATTCTGACTCCAGATTCGGATTCTACGCGTAAATTCACTCCGGATATGACCTTCAGTTCACCAACAACGAAACCATGTTGGCCTGTGTTATTGAAAACAATATTGGGAAGGAAAATGAGTGGTGAAATTCGAAAAGGTAGACCTAGATTCAGTTATATGAAGCAAATCACACAAGATGAGGATTGTCGTAGATATGCAGAAATTGAGCGATTAGCGGATAATAGACAGGGTTGGAGGATTCCATTCAACCAGTCGTAAGCCTGATTACTCCATGATGATGATCCAACAGCGTTCATATCAGTGTAGTATGGTCTATAAATTGTTAAAATATAAACACATAATCTATCAATGAGGGGATGTGTTGATAGGTTATTAAAATATCGAAATAATAATGAGAATATGAATCACAGGTCACAACAGGTTATCCAAAACAACAATCGAACACAAATAACTTGGAATCGTGTATACTTCTATACATTCCTTTGTGACGTGATTACGTCTTTTTCTTCAATTTTTTTTTCCTCTCTTCTCATCTCCCCATTCTTCGAAGGAATATAATCAACGAAAATATGTACGTATATTCATACGTGAAACGAAGAAATATGCAATAGTCCCTTGTACCGAAATCTATCAAATCACAAGAGACTGGTATTTCCTACATCTGTTTGTTTCCAAGAGTCTCTATGAATAACCTTTTTTTTTCATCTATTCCAAACAAACCAAGGATACTCTGACCACCCTTGATAAAGAGATCCGTTGTCGAGCAGGCGTCGAGAATCCTATGGTGAAAACGCATATAAAAAAAAGAGTGTACACAAGGAAACAAATGGTCATACCCAGCGTTGCCAAACTTTCAGAGAGAATGAGATTTCAATACTCGATTGCAGCCCGATAGAAAACCTAACGGTCATCAATTAAAACTCGACCTCATTACAGTCGAACCTCCTTTGATATTCAGAAGGGATAAAACCCATTACCATAATAAAAGTACTGCAGCACCGAATGAAATTAGGAACCAGCAGTGAAGAAATCGAGGTTTAAAATCTGTCCTCACAATAGAAGTGACAACGATGGAAGGAACCAAAGAAATACCAAGTCCTTGTCATAAAACAAACTGATGAAACAGATGTGCAGGAGAAATCTCAAATACTATGAGATAACCCTGCATTTATCTGTCCTTTTTTTAAACAGGAAATATTCCAAGGATTCAAAAACAAAGAAAATTCATAAACTTACACTGGAAAATTCATCCAAATCACTATAGGTAAATAAATAGAACTATCGAAAACTCCTTATAACACTCAGGTTGCAAAAATGTACAAACATCAGGTTGCGACTCATAGAATCGCAGAGTCAAATTTCACATTCAAATAGAACTCGCACTTCAAATATTTTAATATTTGACACATAAGGTACAATTGCCATGAATGTTGAAACCAAACCGTTAGAAACACCTTCCAACATAAAAATTACAAAACTTGCAAAATTATTATAGTAACTCTAAGAGCCGCAACCACAAAACACACAATTTCTAAAAATCTACCACCTCAAATCCCTGGAAATTCTGAATACACTCTGTCATCATACTATACAGTCACATAAAACTATTGGGGGAATTCTCCACAACAGAAATTATGCGGATATGTCAAATTCAAGTAGCAATTCATTGAGCCGCAGATCAAAAATATAGCTTTCTTCAAAACTACCATTTCAAACCTTTCAGGATTTGATGTGGAAGTTACATTCACTCTGAATGAACAAATAAACCCACTATAAGATAATTCACTGCACTAGAATATAAAGACACAAAGATTAGTTTGCAGTTTTCACCAAGTCGCAGAACAAAAATCCACTTTCTTCAGAAAGTACCACCTCAAATCTTCTAACACTTGATACACATGTTATAAGCACTCTATGCAACCGAATGAAACCGCTGAAACTACTCTATAATATTCGAACTATGAAAACCTGGAAAATTTAGCTCATCGACTCAAGAATCGCAGAATGAAAATACAGTTCCTTCACAAACTGTCATTCCAAAACTATTACATGCGAAAAATACTATCATATTATATTATACACACATGTGTATATACATACGGACTACAAATTATTTTTCTATTAGACATAGAATTGTAGTGGCCAATAAGGTCAACAGATACCTATGACATCACAGGGTGGTGTTCATAGGGATGCGCGTGCCTTCACCGGCTGCGCACCATAGAGTATAAAAAAAACACGTGGGACGAGGGGTCGCTCTCTCTATTTCTCCGCGATCGGTCTGACTCCTCGAGTGCTCGCGACAGTATCCGCGAAGCCAACCCGAGCGTGTTACACATAAGGCTCGCGGTTCAAGTTATTTGGTCTGGTTAAGTCAGGCAGATGCCTTTTGTTCCACATAAAGTGAAGTGTTACAATTATAATAAATTACTCGATTTTCATTCAATTTGAGTGTCGATTGATTCCGGTCTAACCGTTTCCGCATGTGCTCCCGGCCTCGTGTTCACTCGTCCTTACCCATTACGAGGCTTCCTTCTTCTAATGCATCGAGCGAGTTCTAAGGCTAAAGAATCTTATAACATACATGATTTCTCTCAAAGGATGAAAAGTGACTACAAATTCTAAGTGTGAGGTTTATCCTCGTTATACGGGTCGGTTGGACACGGTTGGTAGACTCTTGGAATAGTGAACTAGTTCGTCGTCCGACATCTTGGTTGACGCGAGCGATTTCCGGTTCGCGACACGAGCACGTGTTCAATCATTCATAGGTAGATAAATGAAATCGAGTGTAAGTGCACAAAAGGTGCTTAGAGCTCTGTGTTTAGTGTCGGAAAGAAAAGCAGCGAGTGTTAGTCGTCGAGTTGAGTGTCTCAGCATGGATCAACGTGCACGTTTAGAAGCCCTTACGACCGAAGAACTTCGCATTGAAGCGGAGAATCTTGAAATTGATTCCAAGGGTTCTAGAGCACGAGTGTAAGAGCAGATCCTAGACCACTACGGAAGGTACGGTCCTAGGACGCCGCAAGTGAACGTTGATACCCTGCAGGATAAGAGCGATGGTGAAGAGGCCGAACGGAAAAGATTACAAGAGGCCGAACGACAGTGAATACAAGAAACCGAGCGACAACGATTACAAGAAGCCGAACGACAGCGGCAACAAGAAGCCGAACGACAACGGCAACAAGAAGCCGAACGACAACGGCAACAAGAAGACGAGCAACAACGGCAGCAAGAAGCCGTACGAAGAAGGCCGCAAGAGATCAGGCAACAAGGACGGCAACAGCAACCTACGATACAAGATTTAATCCTCATGCAAATGGAGGCGCAGCGAAAGTTCGAGGACCGGCTCATGGAAACCATAAATACCTTAGCTGAACTTGGAGCTCCGGCAAGAGCGACACGACAAACTCCGGTATTTCAAGCGAGTCCAAGCGCAAGCTCGCATTCACAATCAATCTCAACGTTACCCGGTTTGAACGTCACGCATCTAGCTACCCGAATCCCTGAATTTTCGGGAAATCAAGAAGAAAACGCCTTACAATGAATTAGGCGGGTCAAGAACGTAGCTAACGTATATCAAGCGACAGAGTTCGCCATTCCCTTGGCGGCTACAAGCAAATTAGTGAAAGACGCGTGTGGGTGGTACGACCGACAACCATTCGGAGTGTTGGGTTCATGGGCGGCTCCCAAGAAGGCGCTGACTGAAGATTTCGCGCGCAAAATACCATTCACGTCTCAAATGAAGAAAATCGGAGCGAGAGTCTGGCGGGAGGATCGTGAATCTTTCGAGGACTACGTTCACGACAAGTTAGACATGCTATACCATATCGATATTGGGGAAGAGGAGCAAATTGGCTTATTGACTCAGGGAATAATGAATCCCGTGATAAAAACTTCAGCCCTCGCAGTGAGGAACGAAGACAAGGCTGAGTACTTGGAGAGAATGAGATGTGTGATCGATTCGCTTCAGAAGTCCACGACAGCGGAATCTACATCTCATAGGCAGCAGTTCCAGAGATCCTCTGCAGCGAATAATCGGAAGGGAGGATGCAAAAATTGTGGTCGAAAAAACCATGCGACAAGTGATTGTGCATTGCCCGAAAAGCGGTGTTATTACTGAAAGGTAGAAGGGCATTTCCGAAATGCCTGTCCGAAGCTGTCAACACAGCAACAGGGTCAGACGCGTCAAGGAGGAGCAATGGAGTCTGCGTCGAGGAGAATGACTCACGCATCTTCCTCTGTAACCAATGTGTCATCGAAAGATGTCATCGCGACTATCACCGAAGGTAGCCGATCTCGTCGAACGATAATAGTCGAAGGGACTCACGTAAGATTAACTAATTTGAGTAGTAAGCCGTGTAATCTGTCCATGTTGGTCGACACCGGTAGTCCGATCAGCATTATGAAAGTATCCGTTTTGGAGAAATATTTCGAGAAATCAGACCTTAATCGGGAGGTCAAAGAGACATATAGTTTTCCGAACGGTGTAAATATTCGTTTAATGGGTACTGTATCCTGTGTAGTACAATTAAGGCAATTGCCTCGCGAGAATCTAGAGATTGAATTTCATGTCATCAAGGATCATTTGTTTACAGCCGATTTGCTTATGGGTAGAAATTTTTTGAAAGAAAATAAATGTACCCTAATATACACGCCTGGAAGCTCAGTAAATAAAGATCAGGAAAATAACATATGTAGCATGAACGTGGAAAGTTTGTTGGAAACAACACGAAAAAAGATTTAGATTTTGAGAACATCGACTGTGAGGAGCAGTATGAGGATGAATTGAAGTATGTTTTTCATGATATAGCAAAGGAACAACCAGAGCCAGTAAATGACGATGACATGGTTCGGGTTCCTCTTAAAGATCACTCCGTGCTTTCATTTGCTCCGAGAAGATTTGCTTACGCTGAAAGGTTGCAAATTAGACGAATAATTGATGATTTGTTGTGAAGAGACGTAATTCAAATCAGCGACTCTCCGTATTGCTCCCGTATCGTCCCTGTTAAAAATAAGGACGGAACAATACGGCTATGTGTAGATTTAAGATCTTTGAATCATAGGGTTTTGAGACAGCATTTTCCGTTCCCAGTCATCGAGGACTTCTCAGCGAGATTATCAAATAAAATGTATTCACGCTTCTAGACCTGAAGGAAAGGTTCCACCAACTCAGAGTACATCCCGAGGATACGCAATACTTTTCATTCGCCACCCCGGAGGGGCAGTATGAATACAAGAGGCTTCCGTTCGGGTTCTGTGAGGCTCCGGCAGAATTTCAAAAATATATTTCAAAAATATTAGAGAAATTGGTACGTGAAGGGGAAGTATTAGTGTATCTCGACGATATTCTCATTGCTACCGAAACTGTAGAAGAGAACTCAGAAATACTCAAAGAAGTTCTGCGAGTCTTTGAGAGACGAAATTTAGAGCTGAATATGGAGAAATGTAAATTTTTAGAAACCTCGATAGAGTATCTGAGATATATGGTCTCAGAACAAGGTACCTATGACATCACAGATACCTATGACATCACAAGATGGTGTTATAAGGATGCGCGTGCCTTTACCGGCTGCGCACCATAGATTATCAAAAAGACGTGGGACGAGAGGTCGCTCTCTCTATTTCTTCGCGATCGGTCCGACTTCTCGAGTGCTCGCGACAGTATCCGCGAAGCCAACCCGAGCGTGCTACACATAAGGCTTGCGGTTCAAGTTATTTGGTCTGATTAAGTCAGGCAGATGTCTTTTGTTCCACATAAAGTGCAGTGTTACAATTATAATAAATTACTCGATTTTCATTTAATTTGAGTGTCGATTGATTCCGGTCTAACCATCTCCGCATGTGCTCCCGGCCTCGTGTTCACTCGTCCTTACCCATTACGAGGCTTCCTTCTTCTAATGCATCGTGCGAGTTCTAAGGCTAAAGAATCTTATGATATATATTTTCTCTCAAAGGATGAAAAGTGACAACAGAATTCAATACTGCCAAATTGGTCCACCTAATCCCTATAGAGAAGCGACAACAAATGTAATTAACTATGACTATAAGTAGAAAGCGTTAGGAAGTAACAATATTACCGAAATTCGATAATTGGAACCAATAATTATACTAAATTCAAGAAAATAGAAATAGAAATAAGTCCAACGTGTAAGAAATGGATATCCCTATCCCTCTCTTACACATATCAACCCTATGCACACATTTTCCGACAAACACAGAGATGCGCGTATCGATAATCGAAACTTGGAGAACGCGTATCCCTTACCCTAAACGAAAAGACAGAGAAACTCTGAGAAACCAAGATTAGGAAGCTTCCATCGGGAAGGGAAATCAGAGAGGGGGACAGCCCTCAAATATAGGCCCAAAAGGCTGGGCAGAGCAATTCGGTTTCAGTTCAGTCTTCAGTCTGAACTACAACTATCTCCTCTCGTGAAAATGAAATATTCCATAGTTTTCAAGACTATCGCAAACCTTCAAGAGTAATCGTTCAAATTCGATCAAAAGTATTCACGTAAATTGAACTCAAGCTTTAAAATTCGTGTATTCGTCAGCAGTTCTTTTTTTTTATTCTTTCCAAGAAAAAATAATACCAGTAAGTATTTTCTATTGAATTCAAAATTATCCGCGTTCGTGTGTGTTTTTGTTTCAATCAGCGCCCAAGTGTATCGCAAAAATCAGGACGAGATTCGTAATAAACCCGAGCGAATCTGTATTTGCGGTGGATTTATTACGAATTATGTCCTGTGAGTTGATTGACTCTGGAATACTTGTGTAGTATTCCCAGATATAATCAACTCTTTCAAGTGAATCAGTTTACCATCCGTGAGAAATTATCCCTTTTTGTTTCACATGCATTTACTTTTCGCGCAACAATTTGAATTTCGTTTAAATTCTTTCTCACCGTCCATATCAAGCGATCGAGTGTAGTTATTCGAATTAAATTCTCATGTTTTCCTTCTGTTTTTTTTTCAAGTGTAGAATGTAAAGTCCCTCAATTTAGAGGAAGTAGAGGACCAAATCAGAATAATCCGTGAGAGGGTCCGAAATCGGCAAGTGAACGAGGAGAACGGTCTCCTCTTCCCTACGGAAATGGCAAAGAAGAAATTAGCCACCAACCAAGCTAGGGACAAAAGAGACTTGAATTTATTAGAAACTAGGCGACGCGAAATTAATTATTCATCAAATTTTGAGAAGTTCAGATTTACTCCTCTCCGTCCTCCTTCTCCTTGGACGAGGCATAGGATTGCTGAGTATAGGGGAATAGGGAATAGTACACCTTAGCCAGTTTTTTGTATTCCAAGAATTCCGTGTGAGTTATTAGTAGGGAATGTAAATCGATGTCCTCAATGCCAGAGGATAGTAGATAGTAACTTGGAATCTCTGTAATCCACGTAATTCTATGTAGATGTATAAGTATGTATGGTTTTAATTCCCTGTGATCAAGAATGAATCAAGTTATCATCATGTTCGTAAGCTCAATCAAATATTGTGGGAAAAAAATGAATAATGAATTTACCCTTAAGACGAGGTATCATCCTCCACACAGGGAAACCAAAAATCAGTTCATACTTCCTTCACGAATATCTGATCCTGAAACATCTTTCATCGCTACACAAGAACCTGAAAAACACAGAAGTTAGTTCACGGTTATCTGCTACTGCACCTCATGAATCATCTTACAATACAATTATCATTTCAAGCTCATTTGAATCGTCTGAACTACTTGGGGATATCATTATCGACCAGTTCAAATCAATTATAAACACATCACTTCACTAAAACTCGAAACTTGTAGGGAATAGTTCACGGTTATTCACTATCGCAGTTCAAAACATCATTTTATAATCAAACCATCATCCCCAATTGTTTGAAATCATTTTAATTGATTGGAATTGTCACTTAGAACTTATTGAAATCAATTGAGAACACTTCACTTCACTAAGACACTAAACTTGTAGGAAATAGTTCACGGTTATTCACTATCGCAGTTCAAAACATCATTTTATAATCAAACTATCATCTCCAATTGTTTAAAATCATTTTAATTAATTGGAATTGTCACTAAGAACTCATTGAAATCAATTGAGAACACTTTACTTCACTGAAACACCAAATTTATAGGAAGTAGTTCACGATTATTCACTTTCGTAACTCATAATGTCACTCCACGCTCAAACTATCATCTCAAATTGTTTGAAATCATTTGAACTAATTGGAATTGTCACCAGGAACTTATTGAAATCAATTTAGAACACTTCACTTCACTAAGACACTAAACTTTCAGGAAATAGTTCATGGTTATTCACTATCGCAGTTCAAAACATCATTTTATAACCAAACTATCATTTCAAATTGTTCGAAATTTGGTTCACAAGTTCGTTTTGACCCCCTAACCTCAACAAAATCATTTATAACCACTCCACACACCTAATTCATTTTTCTTGTTGTCGCAACCTCAAAAGCGACTCATGACATTTTTCACCACTTCGAAACTTCTTAAATTCGATACCCAAACTAGAATCATTCCACAGAATCAAATTAAATCACCACAAACGCTGCACAACTTCGAAGACATAAAGGTTTACAAAATCTAAGTTGCGACTCACTCAGACACGTGTATAAAATCAGTCTTTTCAGAACTTTTGTCACCTCAAATCTATCAATACTAAGGTGACAAGTTCTTCACATCTATTATAACCACAATTATTATAAAAATCACTCTCAAGACGTTTGAATCAATATCCTGAAAGTTAATACTGATCACTATAAACTTTAACCTTATAAACTCACTTTAATTTTAGATCTAGCACTTGTACACTTTTAAAACCTCTCACATTTATCACTAACAACACAAAAGATTGTAAGGAATCACAAAAGGATAATACACAACACTAGAACACCGAATCTACAAAACTATGAATAACGACTGAAGAGAGTCGCTATTGAAAAATCACACTTCACTCAATTTTCGACACATAAGAATTCCAGATTCTCAACTTCTTAGATACACCAACACTGAACCAGAAGTCCTAATTTCCAGGATTACAGACAGATATATGAATCTATCGATGCCAGTAAATTACCTTTAGGAACATCCTGTCAAGGCAGAAGAAAGAGTTGACGTTCCAATTGAGTTCTTCAAATAGGGAGGAGATTGGAATTCAACAGCTCTACCCAAATCTTCTCAAGAGAGAGAGAGAGACTCTCCCTGACCGATGATGCATGAATTCCAGCGTCATAGAATCCAATATCTGAAAAAATAATACACATTAGAGTTTTATCACAAGAAAAAGTTACATGGAATGTTATAATTGATACCCTTTCACCTGCCCGGAGGTTGCACGTTTTATCACACAAGAACTTGGTGACGCTGGATGTTCTTCAAGTTAGTAAGGGCAGAAGGCAGAATCGAAGTCAGTTGATGAAATAATCCTCCAGGGAACTGAAACAATCATCATATTATAATACAATATAGAGCTCTCATAACGTATTAAACTTTCTACAACTGAACGAACCAATTTACTCATACTAGTATGATATAATCATACTTATCTGCTTCGATGATACCAACTTGGTGACTCTTATTGCTACTCGTTGGTACAAATCCAAAGGTAGCAGGGGACGAGTCAAGGAAAGTTTATCTTACAGCAACTAAAACACCCAATAGTAATCAGAATTAAAGTCAAAGACATAGAAAATATACAAAACAACCATATCGACTACTCCTTTTTGAGAATATGTATCGAAAATATATAATACTCTATGGAACCCAATAAATGAATGCAATGCATTCATGTAATTCTTTCAAAATAGGAATTTGGGATGTACATGTGACATTAAGACTTACCTTGGAACAGATTCCTACGCAAAACTCCATCGAAGAAGACTCTTCCTATCTCAAGGTTTACTTCTTCGTTAAAGTATCCACATTTACTCCCTACCTCTTGACATCTGAAGAGAAAGGGAACGAATATAGATTTGGATTCATTAATTAAATCTAGATGAAAATTACTTACCTTAATATTTGAATTACTTACCCTACACTTTCATATACCCACATGTACACACAAGTGTTATGACATTCCTATCACAACATTAGGCTAGCGTACAAACAGTGTTCACACCGTTGTCACCCTGAAACAATCGCACCAATCAATCTTCGGATTGCGATCCACGTAAATAGATCGACCCGCGGGATTCAAATTGGAATACAAAAATAAATGGATCATTTAATGCTAGAAACGTGAGAATTCAACAAATATACACGTATACATATTGACATCGTCTCAGAATCTCGAAATCCCCGGTCCTGGCATAATCACTAAAATGGGGAACTTCACAAACAAGGGGTTTTAGAATTCAAATTTTGAATTCTACGATCCTTCAACCCCGCAGTAGCGTCAAGGACTTTCAAAAGTTCTAGACGTGACAACTTAGAGGGGGTCGCGTGACGTCACGTAGCATAACAACACGTTGTATATTCGCTCTACAAATGTCATCGATCCAGAGACTGTTCTCGCAAATATGATACGGTCAGTCTCATCAAAAAGTGTGCATCAAAATCTTAACCAAAGGGTATGAAAGAAAAACCTGCAGTTCATGAATTAGTGTTCATTAACTGACTCATATGAGATTTCATGATAAGAGCAATGATGAATCCTGTGGGGAATGATATCAGTGCACCTGGTTTGAGTGGTGATGATACCAAAGTGACAGAATAACGAATCAATTATTGACATCAATGATGAAGTCAAGCCAGGAGGGTACGTCGATCAAGAGCAATCCACTAATCCAGCAGATGAATATCGAACCAAAGGTAAACAAACTATGTTACTCTCATTCATGAGATACAGATCAGATTCAGTTGTTCCAATGCGCGATTATATGCAGAAGAGAAAGTGACAAATCGAAGACGAATAAGAAGAAAAAACATTAAAATTAAATTTTTCAATCCTAAATCCAACCTCTACGAAAAGAAAACATATTCAAGTTCAATAGCTTTGGAGAACAAATTGAAGAACGAAGAATTGAAAATAAACTGCCTCATCTGAAATCCGAAAAGAAATAGAAAATAATGGAGGACATAGGTACGACGAGCTCGTTGGCATCTCCGGAAGAATTGAGAAACTGGACCGCATAAGTGAACCCTCACAAATGGATAATGATACCCACAGCAAAATAAAATACATGAGGAATTGGATGAAAAATAAAGAAAAAGAAAAGAGAATGGGAAATATTATCATGAAAGGTTTAAATACAGACGCAGCATTTTCTATCCATAACGTCCGCGACTTCTTGAAACGTCACTCCCAACTCAAAGGAGATATCAAACGAATCACCAAACTGAACAAGCAAGGGAGTATCCTGAAAGTCGAACTGCAGAATATCGAAGACAAGAAGCACATTTAGAAAAACAGAAATCACAGCTTAAAATTGTCCAAGGTTATAGAAAATGATTACACGAAATCAAATATAAGGGAAATTGAAGAATTGAAAGAGCTAGCTCTAGAGTTGAAGAGTAAGGGAAAATCAGCTGAACTTATCGGAATTTACATTGAAGCACAACCTGAAGCTCAGTGGACGACGCTAGATGAAGAATCAAACCATTCGATACCACGTAACAAACGTTCAACTGATTCCAACCCACCAGCAGAAGTTCCTAGCACGAATCCGAAAAACTAATGAAGATATCGTACTTGGATGTACAGAGATATAATAACCTACAAAATCACATCTTGGGAGTACAAGGAGACATCATTTCCTGTTTAGAAACCTGGCTGATGGGTATGTCCACGTTCCAGAAGAATTCACCGCATTACAAATGCATATCTAAAGCAGCCGATAACGAAAGGAGTGAAGGTCGGGCTAGCGGAGGCTTGTTGTGTATATATCAGGAAGACATCCAATTGGGATTATTGGACTCAACGGACAGCTGGCTCTTCATCCGGATGCAAACAAACATGCAAAACAGTTATGGGAGCAGCGTATTTTCGACTAAAAACGGACATGAAAATCACATCGGAACTCTTCCAGGATTCGATAAATATGATACAGCAAGACCACGGCCATTTACCAATACTAATAGGAGGAGACTTCAATGCACGAGTTGAGCAAGACGAAGTGATTTATGAAAGAATTGTTGATAACACAAATTCACATGCTGTGAGTCCTTCCTTAGACAATGTCATATCCTCAAGAGGCATTCTTTTGAAGAACTTTGTGGAAGAGAACGGATTTATATCGATTACCGGTCGATCTGTCAGTGATACCCCGGCCGGATATACCTCTTGTAGCTCAGTCGGGATTAGTACAATGGACTTGATGTGGTCGAATTGCCCATACAGCACCGGGAGGTACTATCTGTTGGATTGGTAGTACCGTTTGTCACTAAATACATAGTTTCCTAATCCATCAAGTTCGCGAACGCTATACCGTATAACTACCGGATGTTAATGGTCTGTCTCTTTGTAACCGCCGATCATGTACGACGTAAAATTTACCACACGTGCAATGTATCTTTTGTGTTCAAATATATATTTTATGATATTGACTCAAATAACTTGTTTAATGCAATACTCCACAGGTTATGAGTACAGTTCGTGAGAGTAAAAAGTATATATATTTTGTGTATGAGACTGAAATTCATCACGGTAAACAGTTATCTAATGTCGAAACACGTGTTGACGTGTCCTTACTTCCATTTTAATTGTTTCTTCTTTCCTGCGTTCGATTTGTGTAAATCTTTGTCATGCCTAATGAAACAAACGACCAGACTCCACGCACTACCACATCTTTGTCGACGTTAGTGCCAAATATTGAAAAATTAGAAAGCCAAAAAAATTATGGGAGTTGGAAGTTTGCTATGAAAATGTACCTCATGCTCGAAGGCCTTGTTGGTTATTTTGATGGTAGTATCGCAATAAATGATGCAATTCATACAGTGCGCGAGCAAAATGCATCAGCAAAAATATGCCTTGCTATTGAATCAAATTGTTACATCCACGTGCAGGATGCCAATTCATCTAAAGTCGCGTGAGATAACCTATAAGAAGCATAGCTACTGTTTTTGGAATGACTCGAAAACTATTTAATACGAAGCAGGATAATTTTTCTTCGATGAAAGAATATGTGACTGATATTCTCGTTACCATTCAAAAATTGGCCGACATTGGTGAAACGATTGAGGATAAGTGGGTTGCGTTTATAATGATGAATGCTGTCTCTCAAGGATATGAGACATTCGTATTCATAATCAGTCAACAATCAAAAGAAAAATTAGAATCTGAAGGAATGAAATCAGGTTTATTGAATGAAACTGAAAGACGTCGTATTAAGGCAACCGATACTTCATCGTTGAATCAATCTGTCATGCTAGCAAATGACAGGAGAAAAGTGAATAAGAAATTCCATGAACGAAAAGGAAGCAAAATCCATTGTTATAATTGCGGGGATCCGTCTCATAAGGAACCTGACTGTCCGAAGCTCAAGAGGGAAAACGAGAAGAAGGTATGCTCAGTTTGCCACCACGAGCAACCATCCAATACCACCACTTCAATTGCATCGGCGTTGCTCACAAATATCTCATCTTCAGAATGGGTCATCGACTCTGGAGCCACATCACACATGGTGAAGGACAACAACCATTTCATCAACTTCGACGAGCATCACAACACGTTGATCTCTTTCGCCGACGACGCAAAATTATTGTCCAAAGGAATAGGAGACGTGAGATTTGATACTCGTCCGAACAGTTACGTTCAAACTACAATCGTAAAGGATGCAACGTATGTACCAGATTTGGCAACTAATTTGCTTTCCGCAAGTAAAATCACCGATAAAGGTGACGTTGTATTGTTCGATAATAAATCATGTACGATATATGATAAGAAAGATTTTATTGTTAAAGGAAATAAACAAGTTACAGGTTCGAAGAGATCAGGCTTATATATTGTAGATAACCTATACAAGGAACCAGTGAGGGCAATGAGTTCCAACACCTTATCTGCACAAGAACTCTGGCATAAACGTTTGGGTCCTCTTTCTCGTAAAGGAATGAAAAAACTAACAAATGGTCTCGTAGATGGAATCAAATTTGTGGAAGATGACCGAAAGGCAGGGGGGTGCAACTCACCTAATCACCTTCAAATGTTTCGCGAAACGTTTTGTCACCACAGTAAACTTCACTTGAAGTCCGTGAACGGCGCCGTCTGTAGCCAAGTCAAAATCACGTGATGTTTTTTTTGTACACTACGTACGTGATACGAGTGTCAGTATCGTCATTATCATATTTGGTTATGTGACATATTCAAGAATTGTATGTATATATCAACACCATTATTGATATGATTTGTCAAGCGATTTCAAATGCAAAATCAGGCGCCAAAAAATGATCGTATCACGTGACTTTTTCTGATAGTACAATCAGCGTCTCTTGCGGAAAGTTTGGGAAATATCGAATGGTGACAAAACGTTACGTATAGTTTTTATCGACTTGCACCCCCCTGCCGAAAGGTATGTGTGACATGTCTCGAAGGCAAACAGACGACCAAGCCTTTCCCCAAGAAGGGAGAATGAGCTACGACGAAATTGGAGGTCATTCACTCCGATGTCTGTGGACTCATGGACCCACCATCATAGGGTGGTGCTCGTTATTGTGTCACTTTTATCGATGATTTCACAAGAAAAACTTTTGGTTCCACAGTATTGTGCGAATTAATGGAATCATTGTGAAATTCTGCAATATTCGCAGTTGGCAACACTATCCACACATTTTACAGCTGACCAAGCATTGAAAACATAACCTCACTTTCCTCTGCCTATTGTTTGAGGGTGTTTTAGGACATTTTCCACTGAGTTTGTGTTGGTTTGTACTATTTTGTGTTGTCTTCGGTAATTAGTGAGTTCTTTTGGTTCAATTCCATCATGGATACCACGCCTAGGAAGCGTGAAAAGGTTGTCACTTTGAGTGAACACACTTCTATGTCATAAAGAGAAATCGCAAGAACGTGTGGAGTAAGTCAGGGGGTAGTGTGCAAAATTGTGAAGCGTAAACGAGGAACGAGATCAGTGGATATGGAAAGGTTAGGAAAATGCGGAAGAAA
This sequence comes from Gonatopus flavifemur, assembly GCA_018340375.1. NCBI lineage: Eukaryota > Metazoa > Arthropoda > Insecta > Hymenoptera > Dryinidae > Gonatopus > Gonatopus flavifemur. Next base: position 346,569 of record JAFFJZ010000033.1, read on the forward strand.
GAGAAAAACAACACCAGCAGATGATAGAATTTTGCTTCGAAAGAGCAAATTGGACCCAAGAAAAACAACCCAAGAGCTCCAACAAGATCTAGCAGCATCAGGTATAGTGATTCATGACTCAACTGTTCGTAGGAGACTTTTGGAGGATCGTAGAAGGGCACTTCGTCCACAGAAAAAACAGCTCCTGACTGAACGAATGAAGAAACGAAGGCTATTGTGGGCCAAAAATCACTCTAATTGGACTGTAGACGACTGGAAAAAGATGAAACTCACTTCATAGTTCAGGGACAGCGATCGAAATTCGTCAGGAAGTCTGGGAATGAAAAGCTTACACCATCTCATATTGATCGAACCGTAAAACATCCAATCATAAAAATGTTTTGGGGATGTTTTTCATACATGGGGGTTGGATCTTTGGCACCAATCGAAGGCATGATGAACAGCCAAAAATACGAATCCATGTTGGAAAAGTATTTGGACATAGAACTCAGAAAATGTCAGCCCCAAGGAGGAGCGATTCTTCAACAGGACTCTGCTCCCTGTCACAAGTCAAAGGGAATGATGGCATTTTTCGAAAATGAGGAGATTAATGTTCTAGATTGGCCCGGTAATTCGCCTGATCTCAACCCCATTGAAAATTTATGGGCCATTTGCAGAGCTAGACTGCGCAAAATCGACTGTACTACAGAAGGAAAAATGATACAAGCTGTTATTCAGGTGTGGTATCAAGATGGAAGGATATCTGGAAACTGCCAGAAACTCGTAGAATCTATGCCAAAACGGGTAAAAGCAGTCATTGCAGCCAAAGGGGGACATATTTCCTACTAAATGATATGACTTTACCTCTATAGTTTTGTCAAAATTTGATTTTTTACTAAATAAACTGTTTTTTCATTGAAACAGTGTATGATCCCATTGATTCGCACAATACTGTAAGATCAACAATGAAAGCCAAGTTTTTTCAAAATTTCTCGAATTTAAAGCTCGAGTTGAAAATGAAACCGGTAATAAAATCAAATGCTTAAGATCTGATAATGGTGGCGAGTACATGAGCAACGATTCCAAAAATTATCTAAAAGTCCATGGGATCCGTCACCAAACTACAGTACCCTACACACCGCAACAGAATGGGGTCGCAGAACGTACAAACAGAACCCTTTGCGAACGTGTTGGGTGTATGCTATTCGAGTCTAATCTCGATCGAAGATTTTGGGCAGAAGCGATGAGTACTGCCATATATTCAAAGAATTTGTCTCCAACTGCTGCGGTGTGTGGGGCAGTTCCAGAGAGTGCTTGGCCGGGTGAAAAAATTGACATTCCGCACCTACGTGTATTTGGGTGCCGAGCCCAGGTTCATATTCCTAAATTAAAACGGAATAAATTAGATGAAAAGTCAACACCCTTAATTTTTGTAGGATATTGTCTAGATACCAAGGGTTATCGTTTAGTATCAATCTGTGATCCGAAAAATGTAATTATCGCTAGAGATGTCGAATTTATTGAAAATGAAATAAGTTCTCGACGTATTCCTAAAGATTCTGATGCAATAAATTCTAATGAACCATCTGGAAATGCAGATATTGATAATAAAATTGAATTCGAAGTAGATGTGCAAATGAATCACACTAAAATTGACCAATCAGACGCACATGGAGAAACTTTCAATACCATTCGCCGAATGGGAGGCTTCCTTTGTACACATTCATACACAAACTAATGTGGTTAATGAATATTATCTCCAGTGAAAATGATTCATATATGCTCCATATGTAAACCGGATTTGATTCATATATGAACTTTGTAAAAATCATATATGACCCCTATGTAATTCATATATGGACCATATATGACCTCATAAAACTCATATATCACCATATAAAATTCATGTAGGGCTATTCGATTCATATGAGGACCAAAAATGATCCATATGTGAGCTGGACAATGCCAAATATGGGATGTATATGGCCATATATGGCCCATATATGGATTTTATATGGGCCATATATGAATCTGTGGAATCCTATATGTGGCCTGTTTGGTCATATATGCCGCATATATAATTCATTTTTCCTAGGGTATTTCGGTGTTACGGACCCAGGGGTATGACACTCTGTTGAAAAACATGTTCTTAATTCGATGTAATCCCTCCCGCACCTCTCACCCCCGCTCCAATAGGTGGCAGCACCCGTTTTCGTCAGCAGTTGAATAGGCCAACCCAAAACATCAATTCAGTGGTTAGATTAATAATTATGTTGACTCGAAAATGTACAAATACATGAATATACGAAATTATTCAATGTAAGGTTGGTCTCAAGTGATGTGGTAGGTCATCCTTGATGATTCATCAATATAAGACATTCCTTCAATAATTACCGAAAAACAATGAAGTGTTAGCGTGAATAAAAATATATTATATTGTGATGAATGGAAAAAATATGTTTCAATCGTGTGAACTTATTATTCATTTGTAGATTTGATGTTTCATATGTGCATTAATACATCAAATTGGTTCATTGAAATCAATTTTTTCAGTAAAATTCATTTGAATGGAAAATAGTATTCCTTATAATTTCGTACAATAGAATATCTAAGGGACACAAGGATTCTGAAATTTCAACAGGATATACCAGATTTATTTACATCTCGCATGAAAACAATATTACCATCTATTGTAAATCGTAGAAAATTTGAATACATAATGATAAAATTACGTGGTGCAAAATTTCGAAAACTTTTTCTTTTCTTGATTACATTTTTGCTGTTCACTATTCACTCGGTTACAATGTTGCCTCATTCGCATGTTAATATAATGATAAATTACAAGAGTCATGATCTCACTTCCATGTATACTACACGGAAATTTGAGAGATTCTCCTGCTTCACTTACCACAAGTTCAATCACATCAGGTTCATGGGCATATTTCTGAAATATATTTTCCAAAAATCGAACAGCTTGAAAAAATCCTATGTGAGGGTGAATGAATTGATTCTTCAAATACAAATTCACTGTAGTAACAACTGGTAATGTACCGAATGCTTGTTCACTTCTGATTGCATTGACGCAAACCTCACAAGTCACGTTTTTGAGTAATTGTTTTGTTATTGAACTGACAATGCAATAAATCAGGCAGTCTACCACTTCTGGTAAAGCGTCATTATAGCCTAATGTATCGGAAATATCCCAATCACAATGACTAATCCCTTTCTCAATTTTAGTTTTTATTGATTGTAAAAGGAGTGTTGAACTGTGTGGTTTGTGATAGATTTCCTTCAAATCGGTTAGTCATATAAGTAAATCATTAGGTTGATTAGATATAACGGTGCAATTTCCAGTCTTAGGAGGATTCAGGATGCTGAAGGTGGAGAGGATTTTGTATATCTGGAGGAAAGTTGGAGTACTAGGATGGTCATTTGCACCTCCTGCTTGTCGTATACTGCCGAAAAATCTCTGCGTGACATAAGAATGGGAAGATGAGTATTAAAAAGGAAGGAAGGAGGAGGAAAGGAATCAATATCTACTTGGTTTTATGAAGCGAATTGAGACACCATTGCAGCTATTTTTCTAATTCTCTCCATATCTTCCTTACAACAATGAACGATTTGTCATGAATCCTTCAATGTTTCCTGATCATCGTATATTTAATGATTGTGTAGAAATGCGAACAGAGTTCAATTTCCTCATAAAAGCGGTCAATTGCTATCGCAGATAAGACCAAAGTTCTAAAAAAAAACATAATGAATAGAATTTATCTATTACGAAATCTTGAAGAACTCTTGTGCTTGGTAGGGTGTTTCTGAAAACATAAAGGATACCTGCTGTGGGTGCACTGGCATCTACAATTTAGAGACTATCTATCACACACACACACACACACACACACACACACATCTATTCCCACCCAAAACAATATCATAAGAAAATAAAACAAGACAGCATAGAAAACACAGGCTGAACAACAGAAGGGAAGCAATATCCGAGTGGACGAAATTTTAAAATTGTATAAAATTTATGTTTAGTTTTTTTCTGAGAAATAATCTTCCGAAAGTATTTATGATGATCTATGAACCTCTTATAAATCCCTGAAACTTTTTTTGTCGGATCCTCTTATAGATTTCTATAAAATGAATTTCAGAAAGTTTTGCCAACTATCTTCAATTAATATCCTATAAGTATCTGGAGCATTTGATGAAAAAACGGTGAACGAATGCACTCACTATTGTATGCACCGTTCTCATATTACTATTTTGTACCTCCAGAGAATCTTGGTTTATCTTCCCAGTTAACACGGAATCGAATCCATAATTTTTAGTAAGCGAACAGATTAGTTCCAAGCTGGATTTGAGTGTCACTCGCAAGCCTTCCGCGGTTTGTTTCGTCAAAAATGAAGCAGCTGGAATGCATCCTTCCCAGACCTTTTGCTCCCAATCATCTAACCTTTGTAAGGCTTCTTGAATTACCTAAAATATATATTGTGGGTAATTATTTTCAATTAAATATGTCGTTCAAACGAAAGGATGATGGAATTTTTGTTCGTATTTTTATGTGTTAAGAAAAAACCTTGAAATCATCACTGCCAGGTTTTACTCCAAAGGGATTAGATGTACGATTCAGTGCATCAAACATGTCGTTAATCCAATCACAAAACATCGCTGTTGATTCGCAATCTTTTAATTCTGGAGTGGAATGTTTATATTTTCGCAGTCCTATTGCCATTGTTTTGCTGAAAATCTAAAGTTTAGTAATGAAGAACAGTTACTACCAGCTGTGGGATTTATAAACTGGAATTCAGCATAATTTGGGAAGTATCTACACCTGAGTAGCTAACCGAACTCTCATCTTTGCTGAATTGGTTAGATAAATGTGCTGTCTCGTGATTTTTGGACATAATCTCATTCGAGGCGTTAGTACCGCATCTTTTTCGTGGAGAATTTTGAAATATTCCCATTTAATTGCAGGCATCGTGGGATCCATCTGTGGAAGTAATGAATGTAAAATATTTCGTAATAATGTACAATACCCATGAAGCACAAAAAGTTTCGAAAATATTTTCAAACATGTTTTGCAAATTCAAAAGTACTTTTAGAATTCTTGAAGCACACTTTACAAATAACGTGCTATGTGAGTATTTGGAGAATTCGGTATATTTTAAATACTGATGAAGATCGTGTTGATAAGTCTCACCTGTAGTTGTCCGTGATTATATAATTTATTCCTAATTGTTTTGATTAAATGGGGTGTATCTGAAAATACGAAAACTTTTCGATTTTCATTCACGGGATGTTCGAAATAGTTTTTCACAAGATTTTTCTTCCCAGTGACACCCATTTCTGTCCAAAATTCACGATTCGTCGCAGCACCATCGGTTATCACGCCATGCACAATAGCACCAACTTTTTCTAATAATGTTATGCATTTTACGACCAGCTGAGCGATAACGGTCCCATTTACTGTGCCTTTAGACGCAAAAACTCCACACGGTTGTGTATATGCTGCATTTAATGGCTGGAACATAAATACCAAACAATGATCTGCTTTCTCAGCCAAGTCCGTTGCTTGAGGCCCGTCAGAACCAAAATCCACGAGACCCTTATAAGTTAAATTTTTTGAATTGACTCCAACACTTTTTCGCGTAGCAATCTCATCAAGGACAATGAGACCGTGGCGTTCATTAATCGGTTTTTCAGCCAGATATTTTCCAAATAATCCAAAAAATTTCGGATCGAAGCCGCAACAAGAATCAATGATTGCTAAATATCTGTAACGAAATTCCAATGTTCATTATTCGTCTCATAATTCAACCAATTACTACAGCACTGAACATTTTTACGTTGCCTCTACGTGGCACTTTCGTTCATCCACCTTTTATCCATGTAGAGTCTACGGAGACACAACGTGGATGTCAGTGGGTGTACTATTGGGGTATAAAATCATGTGCAGTCAAACCTCGATTGGAGATTATATTGACCTTCGAACTGTCCGAATATCTGGTAGCGGTAAAATTTGATTGCTTCGTATAAAATTATATCCTACTGGAGATCGCATGTGCAAGAGCATACATAGAAGGATCCACTCTTCAGAGTATCGCCTGCCTTTTGAGGCCTTACACCTAGACGCCTTGATTATTTCTCGTATAGCAGTTCGTTGATACTCTGGTACATTTTTCTCAGCTAATTTTGATTCCCAGCTCTCGTTGCTCGTATTTGAAATCTGCATTTTTATCCTCAGCAGTTGACGTTTTAATTTGAACGTGCGTTCCTGGGCAACATTTTTTGCTCTGTGTTTAGCTTTACAAACCTTTCTGAGTTTTTTCACATCATGTTTTGTAGGTGAATGATTTAAATAAACACGCGATGTTTCTCCTTGTTGTTTAATTCGAAACATTTTTTGTTTGATTGTGCGACACAAAGTGTGACAAAATTTACATTTTGTGCCATCAGGTACCAACAACAGACAATTTTTATGTCGCAAAGTACCAGAAACATCGAAATAGGAAACACTTGTTGGTACAGTGTTCGCTGCAATAGTACCTTTATATCCTGCACAAATCCGGTATTCATCTAACATGGATAAAATATTATTCACATCATGGATGTTTTTGATTGCACTTTTAAAGGTCGTTCTTTCACTGTCAACTTCTCGGGACATGACTTTTATCTGCAATTAAAAGGTGCAACACATTAATTTGATACGTAAAATGTAGACGTAATGGTTAATGAATAACAGTTGTTCATGGTGAATGTCATGAAAAATGATTTCACTCTGAATTTCATGAGCACATTTTTTATATATGTGAATTTCAAATATGTTGAAGTAAATCTTAACGTTGAAAGAGAAGAAAGCGCCAGTAGAACTAACACGAGAACTCATACAGCACATCAGATCAGAAAAAGTTGATAAGAACCAAACATCTTACAGTTTATTCTTTAATCGATGTTCCCAGTTTCGAGGAGTGAATTCAACGAGATAAACACCGATGATTCATCAAATTTTGTGAATATGAATATTCGTTTCGTTTCTATAAAAGACTCAAGATCCAAGAACATAGCGGTACAATAAATTTTTAATATAAGGCTACCGATAAATGTTGAGGTCATTTGAAGTACTGCAATGTGTGTTTCAATTTTGGAAAACAATGATGTCCATCACAAGACTGTTATAGTGAAAATAACATGTTTTCATCATAAAAAAGTTGAAAGGATAAAAATGAACAATTATTATCTCATCAACAAAATCATTCTAGCTTACTTGCACTGTCAAATTTTCACGAATCACAACTTCTTTCGCGACCCAATTTCTAAATGAATTTTCAATTTCTTCATGAATTATATTCATGAAAGAGATTATTCGGCAGTTTTCCAAAATCACGTTTTGTTTAATCCAGCCGTGTGGAACCAGAATCGAAGCACCTTGAAATAAATCACCGAATGTTATATTTCCTTCCTGCGTTGAAACATTTTCCTGATTCGTAGATGACATGACTTCGAAAGTAGCAGTTTTTATTCCCTTAGATATATTTTTCTCAATTGATGTAGCTTCTACAGGCTCAATGATACTTGTAGAATCCAACGTTGACGATACAGATACAAATTCAACAACATTATCTGATTGTGATCCAACTGTCCCTGGTTTTGTTGTTTTGGAAGGTGTTACAACTCCAGACGTATCACTCACAATTGGTATGTTGGTTTCGATTAAATCATCCCATGGGAAAATTGACGGAACTGCACTTCGCTTCAGTCGTGGATTTACATAAGGTGACTGAATCAAACAATTATGAATTAATGGAAGACAAAAGCAATTATGATCAAATAGAATAAATAAATTGTTTCGAGGTTAGTGAATAATCAAAATTGAACTTACTATACCAAGCACTGTGCCATCAGCAGCTAGGAGTAGTTTTTCTTTTTCAATGTCAGTGGGATGGAAATGATATCCACAAACACGTTGATCAGGCTTTAACGAATCTGTGCAATGTAAAACTCTTTGCCATTTCTCAAGAGCCTGCTTATTTCTTGGTACGCAGAAAAGTTGCACTTTTTCATGGTTCGAACGTGAACCTGACGTGCACCCACGTACTATACACTTGGGCATATCTATGTTTATTTAAAATTGAAAACTTTATAAATTAACGATCATAACCAATATTTCTGCATGTTTTTGATCCAATGTTGACAACAAACTTTTCTGCTGACGAAGTTTAGTGGCGCCACCTTGCCGCGCGGGTGAGTGGGGATCGGGGAGGGGGATACAAATTGCGACCCTCATTTTTATACGGTAAGCATAGGAAGTGTCATACCCCTGTACGGACCCAATACTTGATAGAGAAATCACTGTTGATCCATTAAAAAGTATGCTCAATTGTCTCAAACTAAATAAAGCCATTAGCTCAGACAAACTATGTAACGAGTTCAACAAAATACTCCCGTAGAACTGGAAACTTTTCTTAATTAATAGATTCGACCAGATCTTGACAATAGAGCAGACATCGCAGGCTTGGTCAGATATAACAATGTGTATGATATACAGAAGAAAAGGTGATAGAAATGATACAGCGAATCATAGACCTATAGCCTTGGTGAATCATCTTCTTAAGATCTTTACGAGTGTTCTGAACGCCAGATTGAACGAATGGTCTGAAGACACAAAATCATTCCAGAGAGTCAGTCTGGTTTTAGGAAACAGCGTGAGTGTATCAACAACGTTTTCACCTCGCATACAGTTACACAGAAAAATCTCAGACATTCCTGAGCGATCGTATATGGTTTATTTGTGGATTTCGAAAGCGCCTTCGACAATGTTGATTACTCTGAGCTTTGGGTCGAACCACTAACCATAAGAGTTAGTGCTGACCTAATTAGAATCATCAAGTGTATATATGATCAAGCAACTTTGCGTGTGAAGGAAGATGGCAAAATGTCAAAGGGGATGGGAAGGGGAATCACTGAAGGAGTACCACAAGGCCAAATCCTGAGCCCATTGCTATCCGTGTGATGAACTATTCTTGAAAGAAAAAAAAAATGCTATCCGCCCAAAGATTGTATGAAGGTCACAAGTACCTGCGCAGAAAGCAATTTGCAGAGCTTATTGGATAATACGGTGAAGCGCTTATCAATAGCATTAGAAGAAATCCTTTGTTCTCTAAAAAACAATGAGAGAACTCCTCTGAGGATTATCTATAAATGGGGTTGTGACGGAACTCACCAAGCCGACTATGAACAGAAATTCGACGATGATCTTGCTTCAGATTGACATATATTGTACCACTCCGAATACTTTGTGGGGAAGATTATAAGAAAGTGATTTGGCGAGACCCAACACCGTCATCACCTGGATATTGTAGACCGATACGATTCAGGTTTGTCAAAGAAACTACTGATGTGACGAAGGAGGGAATCAGTTACGCTGAAGAATCTGTCAAGAAGTTGAAGGCGACTAAAGTAGTTTTGCACGAGACCGAATTCATGTTCCAACATGTCTTCAAGATGAGGATGATCGATGGCAAGGTGTGTGACGCTGCAACCGATACAAAATCAATAAGTCGATGTTATATATGCGAATCCTCCCCGTGGATGATTGCGGGTCTTCCAGGGGGATATTCATGATATCTGTCCTTGATATGCTTTTTATCCATAGTATCTGCTTCCTTTACGTGGTGGAGAGGATAAGTATCTCAGAGTTGGATCTTTTTTTTGAGTGGAATGAACTACTCGAGAGAAAGAATACAAACTGAGAGAAACGAAATCATCCTAATGCCAGAAACATCGGCAAAAACGGAAGGGGAGCGGGGAGAAACTACCTCCCTTGACATGTTTAAATACTTCCGAGGAAATGGAATCTTTTCCAAACCTGGGATATTATACTCGTGAAACGGAAACAAACGAACAAATTAATAAGTACATCATGGCGCTTTCTCGGGTAAAATATTCCGGAGGTAAACTAGTCTCCTGTTCGGATCTCCGGGTGGAGGCTGCTCAAGGAAGCTCCATCAGCAAAGAACGAGAACTGAAGAATAGGATAGGGGAAAGAAACAACATTCTTCGAGTCGGAGCGTAGATTGTTAGATCACTGAGGCAAGCGGGAAAATTGTAAAATTTGAAAGTAGAAATGAATAGCTTGAATATAGACGTAATGGGGATTGGCGGGATGAGATGGTCACGAGAAGGCGATTTCTGGAGTGGGGATTATAGAATGATTCATACAGGATCAAGGAACGGTCAAGCAGGTGTGGGAATTGCAATGCATGAAAGAGTAGGAAATAGAATGGAGAATTATTTGCAACATAATGAACGTGTGATGATGGTTAGGATCAGAACAAAACCAGTAGACACAGGCATAGTCCGAGTATACATGCCCACATCTGCATATTCGGAGGAAGATATTGAAAAAACGTACGAAGAAATAGAAGAAGTGATAGAATATGTGAAGGGAGAAGAGAATTTGATAGTGATGGGGGATTGGAATGCGGTAGTAGGACAAGGAAAAGAGGGCAACATAATAGGAGATTTTGCGTTAGGGAGGAGGAACGATAGAGGACAACGTTTGATCGAATTTTGTGAGAATCATGAGATGGTTATCACAAACACTCTATTCGAAAATCATTCAAGAAGAATCTACACTTGGGAAATGCCAGGAGATACAGCAAGATACCATATTGATCACATATTGGTGGAACAAAGATTTAGAAACCAAGTGAAAAACTGTAAAACTCATCCCAGTGCAGATAAAGATGGTGATCATAATATGTTGATGATGAAATGTTCTCTGAAATCCAAATCTTTGAAGAAGGAAGGGAAAATGCGGGAAAGATGGAATTTGGAGAACCTCAAGCAAGAACCAAGAAGGCCAGTAACGATACAAATCATTGAGGAATAGGACAATAAGAGAATCAAGGAAAGCAAAAGAACAGTGGTTAGGAGAGAAATGTCAGGGAATGGGAATAAAATTGCATTTAGGGGAAATAGATGGAGCATATCGGATTATTAAAAGATTTTTCGGACAAATGAAATCTAGAAGCAATAAGATTAGGAACTCTCTGGGACGACAATTGATAAAAGCGGAAGAGAAAATAGAACAGTGGATCAATCATTTGGAGGACTTGTATGGAGGAAACGATGATATAGCACTTTTGGGGAAGGAGGAGGATGTAGATGAGGAAGAATTGGGAGATTCGATATTGAGATCAGAATTCGACAAGGCTTTGGAAGAATTGGAAGATAACAAAGCGCCAGGCATAGATGGCATGAGTGCGGACCCTATAGAAGCCTCCAGTGTCGGAACCCGTGACGCACTGTTTGAATTGATTAGAGATATGTACGAAAAAGGCGAAGTACCGGAAGATTCCCAAAAGAATCAAATTGTCGCTATCCCGAGAAAACGGAGGGCGGACGAATGCGAGAACTACGGAACGATCAGTTTAACTTCACATCCTTCGAAAATACTGACCAAAATTATATACAGGAGGATGGAAAATAACATAGAGAGTAGATTGGCAGAAGATTGGTTTGGTTCTAAAAAAAAAAGGGGAACGCGAGAAGCAATTTCAGCACATAGGGCAGTAACAGAGAAGAGGATAGCGCGGAAGAAATCTGTGTAAATAGGTTTTGTAGATATATACAAGAGGCTTCCGATAATGTGGACTGGGACAAGATGTTTGCGACCCTGAAGAAGGTGGGAATGAATTATGAAGATAGAAGAATGATATACGAATCATATAAGAAGCAAAGTGCAATAATAGACATAGAGGGTCAGGAAGGGGAAGCACAAATAGGAAGAGTGGTGAGACAAGGATGCTCATTATCGCCACTCATTTCCAATTAATATATAGAAGAAGCAATGAACGAAGTGAAGGGGGAAATTCAATTGAAATTTCAGATTCATGGAGAAAATATAAGTATGTTGAGATTCGCGGATGACATAGCTATATTGGCCACGAGTAGTACTGAGTTAGAAAATATTCTCAACACTATGAGAACAATATTATTGGAAAACTGTTGTTCGAATATAAATAAAGACAAAACAAAATCCATGATGTGAACAGCAGCGAAAACAGCTAGAAGAACGAAAATCAAAATAGATGCCGAGACGATTGAACAGGTGAAAGAATTCAAATATCTAGGAAGCATAATTACAGAAAACGGCGAAAGCGAAAGAGATATAAGAGCAAGAATAGCACAAGGGGAACAGGCTTTTTACCAGAAGAAACAGTTATTAGGCTCAAGAAATATAAGCATGGAAGTGAGGAAGAAATTCTTGAAAAGTTACGTTTGGAGCACAGCATTATATGGTTGCGAAACTTGGACAATGAGGAGAACTGATCAACGAAGACTTGAAGCTTTTGAAATGTGGTGTTATAGGAGGATCGTCAGAATAAAATGGACAGACAAAGTCAAAAATGGAGAAGTACTCGAGCAGATGAATGAAAAAAGAAATCTTTTGAAACACATCGTGAAAAGGAGAAGCAATCCTATAGGACACACATTGCTGCATGAGAGTTTATTGAAAACAATATTGGAAGGGAAAATGAATGGTAAAACTGGTAAAAGTAGACCTATATCAAGTTATATGAAGCAAATCGTACAAGACAAGGGATGTAGTAGATATGTAGAGATTAAACGTTTGGCGGATAATAGACAGGGGTGGAGGGTTTCATCAAACCAGTCGTAAGACTGATTACTTCATGATGATGATGATGGTATATGCGGATCAACATCTACAGATTTCAACAATCTGACCAAAAACTTCAATACAAGTTCTACATCTATTGAATTTGGACTATCTGTACTACACGCCAGGATTCGAATTTTCGGGAGCGTTCCGCATCTGGCGTATGAATTGCCAGTAAAAAAGTACAGAGTGAAAAGAACTCCAGAAGAAGAAGAGTTAGAAATGCTCACAAAAAAGCATATTCAGGCAAGATTCCGAAGAAAAACTAGATTATTAGTCGACATGCCAAAAGCTAATTTCGAAAACACCAATGACGGGAACACTAGCCGAAGATTCTTTGAGATTCCTCAATTGGCTGCCGCCATAACAAAAACAGATGTTCAATCAATATATAGATGGGAGTTTATACTGGAAACTATCTCAAGTGGTCATAAAATAGACGTCTAAACATTCGATAAATATGCCATGGCGACTGCTAAATTATATGTCAACCTATGTGGATGGCATCCAATGAGTCCCACCGTGCATCAAATATTAATTCATGGTTCCCCCGCTCAGTTTGTGGACTTTGATTGTATATATTCTTTTTTTTCCACGACCAACTCGTGTAGACGATGTGAAATTATTGAATTTATAATAAAGTGATACGTGATATAACACGTGTTCAACCTCACTTTCATATTTCATTGTTTGAGGGATGTCGCGGCAAAACCAACAATCTCCACTTTTACAAATTTTTCAGTATTAACAAAAAACTATTGCATATTGTTAACGATTCTTAACCCATCTAGTAAGTGCATGATAATTAAGAGTATAACCCTATGAAGTGTTTCACATAGTTTTATAATCGCATGTTGAATAATAATAAAGTTATAGCTATTATTGAAATGGAGATTGTTGGTTTTGCACTGAACGCGTGGAGATTGTTGGGTTTGCAGTGAACGAGTGAATATTGAAAATTTTCCTGTGAACTATACAGATGGAAAATTTGTCCCCAATGAGTGGGATTGTTGGATAAACCAATCCTTGAACTTTGAAGTAGATAATCAACACAGGAGAAAGAATGGTATCATCAAGAATGAAATGAATTAAAAAGCAAATTTATTCAAATCAACATAAATCATTGTTTGTTATGACAATCAATGTTGATGCTCTTGAGCATAATTGAAGAACAATTCAGAAAAATTACTCAAACATAATTGAAAAATTCAAAACACATCATTATTATCCTATATTAAACAATTAAGTCTAGTACTTCATCACACGGTTCACAAAGCTCATCTGTCTCGTTATCTATTCCAGCTTCTTGTGTTCTGTCTCGATCAAAAAATGATTTATAATATGCCAGATCTTCATTGAGTTCCCACTGATCACCAAAATGTTTTTTTAATAGAATCTCGACATCGCGTGCTTTTTCTGTTTTGACCTCGTTTGAATATTTTTGCAGGGTACGTGGATATATATCTTGGAAGTTACGATTCTTCTTGGTGATCAGCTTGTAACTGCCCGTACTATGTTTATATACTAGTTCACCTCTTATTGAGACATTTTTTGTACCGCTTCTTTTTCAAAAAAATCTCTTACATTGACTTATTTTGAAGTGAAGATTCGATGTGCTTTGTAGAATTTTTTGAGCTGTTTCTTTCCAATCTAAAATCTCTACGTCTGTTCCCATTTTGCAAACAGTGCCGTGCTGCGATATTATATCAATATATCGATCAGGATTCAGAATGTTCTCAGTTTTCTTTATTTGCTTTTCTATGTTGCCAAATACACGGTCAGGTGGAAGAAAGGAGTGACCTGTAACTGGGAATACCAGTTCTATTTCCTCAATGTTGTCAGGAGCACATTTTGTCAACCATAACGAACATGCTGTGAGAACAGTCGTGCTTCCATTTTGGCCAGCACATCCATCAGCCACCAACCTGATTACTGATTTTCCTTCAAGGTTGGTATTGTTGAGTCTATGGAAAATGGCTGAAGCGATCATGTTGGATCCCTTACTAAATTCATCCTCGGTCCAAGTGTAACAAAAAGTATCACCGGTTAGAGGATCTTTTGAACAACCCATTGTGATTGTCAAATTATAAAGATACAACTGACGACTATAGTAGCATGACTGATCAGGGATTTTCGGCATTGGGAGATTTTTTTGGCAATCAAAGCAGAATGTTACCATGCCATCAACCTTTTCTTGCACCGAATTATAAAAAGCTTTTGCTCCAAGTTTGTGAATTTGTTTACTAGCTTGCAAATTTGTTTTCTCTTCTTCATTTTTCTCAGCTGCTATTTTTAAATTCAGTTGAATACACAGGGAACAAGCGTCTGTAATAGGATGTCCAAATCCCAAATTGAAGTTTCTGCTGAAGATTTGAAAGAAATATGTACGTTGAACTTTCAGTTCTGCTGGACATCGATTATTATACATTTTATGTGGTTTATTTATGCTGAGATCTGAACTCAAGTACTGTCTAGCAGAAGAAGAGCCTCTGCAATAATGGGAACCACTGCATTTGGATCGTTGAATGAAATTCATAATAGCACGTTTTTTTTCCTCATATTTTTTAGATTTGTAATCACCACCACGGTTTTCTTCTGGAGAAGATCCAGTTTTCCATAAGTTTCTAACAACGTTATCCACTCTGTCTCGTTTGATACATAAAGCAGCTTGAAAAGTACTGGCGCAGACTGGAATGAATTTTCTATCAACAGTTCGGACAAAATATTTTTTTTGAAATTGCTTTTCTTGATTGGTATTCGTTTTGGACCTACGTCGCTTCACAGGAACTGCAGTACAATATTTGAGAATGATCATATCTTGTTTAATTTTATCTGATGTTTCATAAAATTGACGGTGAAATAATTGGATATCTTCCATGGTGAGTTGTTGACATTTAAAAGAGCCGGATAAATGGGAGCAGGTTGGATAGGTAGGAAGACTGGAAACCTTGTACCTTCAGGAATCAAGAGAAAACAAATTCTTGTTATGTTTACCTTTACAGTAACATAACCTGTCAAATTTACAGTAACATAACCTGTCAAATTTACACGAAATTCATTCTGATGAATTACCTGTCTACTTTATTCTTAAATCTTTTCCATTCATTAGGGCATCCGATTTTCTTTCTTGCTGTTGTAGGAGACACGACGACTGGATTTTCATCCATTCCAACTGGGTGATATTATTTTAATAATTCACTTCCTATGGTATTCAAGACAATGGAACTCACTCTGTTCCCTCTAATAACACTGGAACAGCTTGGCGAGGCCACGTGACCAAATCAAATGATGCTATCGGTTGAAATGGATATTGTTAGTTTTGCTGTGAATTTGAATATGGAAATTGTTGGGTTTGCAGCGAACACTGATTTTCAAATGGTTTTTTCGATGAGATTTTATTTTTTTAGGTCAAAACTGAGTTCAAAATCGAATAGAACTGACCTTGGAGATGTAATATCACTCATAAAATGAAAATCCATGAAAAGTTGAGATTGTTGGTTCTGCCGCGACACCCCTCGTTTGGTTAATTTAAATGCAACCCACTTCCTTTCCCTGAGCTTTCCCATGTCCCTCGACCCCTCCCAGACTATCGTGAACGAATTACTGGCTTTTTTCCAATATATTTCAGGTTTCATCATTCTCAATAAATATCCACGACGGGGATCGTGGAAGCGCTCAACACCTCCTACGCCTTTGTGTATGGGTATTGGAGTTGCCCATCGCAATTTATCATGGCATACTCTGGGATAGACTTAAAACGTGGAATGAAAGCATTAGAAGAATATTGTGAACTGAATCATTTGGAAATTAATGTTAAAAAAACTAGAGTAGTTATTTTCAGCCAAGAATCTGTTCCAAAAAATACAGGCAGTGCCTCAATAAGAGTTGAAGTAGGGAGAACACACCTAGCACTCACAGTCCTAAAACACACATGGAACTGGGTATTACGGATCATAAAGATGGAACATGAAAGGCTCCCGAAAATATGCTTGGAAACACTGTCAGAGCTACATCGAATGTCCCCTGATCACAAGTATAATTGGATGCCGCAATTGATGGAGAGACTTTACTCTATACAACCATCTCACCAATCCCTTGTGACTAATTCACATTAGACTAACCGGAAATCTACGGGAGATGAACTGATAACAAAATATGAGCGCATCCTCGATGATCAGGATAGAAGCATAGTAATTGGGAGTGATGACTCACAATCCCCAATCTCAAGAGTGAGAGAAGCGAACGAGATGGTGAAGTACGTGCATGATAATCTCCCTCTATGCGTGATTACACTAATGTCACAACTAAGACAAGCTAGTGAACTTCATTTTAGTCTAAGCATTAATAAAATTCATTTTAAGTTGTACCCTACTCAGTGCTGCCATGTGTGTCATTCTGGTGGACTAGGCACGATAGGACATTCGATAATAGGATGTGTAAATTACCAACCGTTTAGAAATACCTACTTAGTACGTATACAGTTGGAGACGAACTCGCTATCTATATAAACTATGTTTATGGAGGGAAACCCGAATGCGTTAGCGGCATCATGACAGTTTGTGAGAAATTGTTGTGAAACAAGAGCGCTTTTGCTGAACGAATGACATCTTTCAGGAAAACGTCGCCCTCGCCGTAATTTTGATTTTAATTCAGATTAAGATGACCTATTTCAATCTTATGTACGGATATCGAAGAGAGGAAATGAGGAAAATATATATGCAGGGTGTCCCATTTCAATCTTTAAATGCAAATATCTCAAGAAAATGCATCTTAAACCAAAAGTACTTCATACCAAAGTTGTTATACAAAGAGGGGGCCACGAAACTACGATATCAGTGTTATGATCGATTAAGATTGGTCAACATCATTTTTCGAAACGGGAACCCCCACTTTTTATTGCATATCTTGATTCTACGCAAAAAACTGAGTAACTTTCGCTTGAAACGTCTTTCTAAATTTTCGAAGATGGCGCCACAATCGATGGAGAATAAAGTCTATGGAACAATATGCGGATATCTTGAGGAATGCATCCAAGAGCCGAAACATCTCATTCGAATGTTGTTGTTAAGAGAGGGAACGAGACGATGGCGATATCAGTTCCATAGTAGATGGCACTGTGGTCAGTGAGAATGAGGTCAACTTCAATTTTTCAAATGGGAACTCCTACTTTTTATCGCATATCATGATTCTAGACGAAAAATGAGGAATTTTTGTTTGAAACATTTTTTCTAAATTCTTGGAGATAGAAACGGTGGAAAATGAGGTTGATGGAATAGTTCTACTGCACCAGAAGAGTTACATTGGATTGTAGTCAGTAACAACGTTTTGGACATAACATTTGTTGTGTTTTGTGTTCGATTTCTTCTCTGAAATTATTATTGTTTTTATTTGTTTGTTGAGCGTTACTTCACACATAATGCAGTAGAACTACTTCATTAACCTCATTTTCCACCGTTTCTATCTTCAAGAATTTAGGAAAAATGTTTCAAACAAAAATTCCTCATTTTTTCGCATAGAATCATGATATGCGATAAGAAGTAGGAGTTTCCATTTGAAAAATTGAAGTTGACCTCATTTTTACTGACCACACGCCATCTACTATGGAACTGATATCGTCATTGTCTCCTCCCCTCTCTTAACAACAACATTCGAATGAGATGTTTCGGCTCTTGGATGCATTCCTCAAGATATCCGCATATTGTTTCATAGACTTTATTTTTTATCGATTGTGGCGCCATCTTCAAGAATTTAGAAAAACGTTTCAAGCAAAAGTTACTCAGTTTTTTGCGTAGAATCGAGATATGCAATAAAAAGTGGGGGTTCCCGTTCAAAAAAATGATGTTGACCCCATTTTAATCGATCATAACGTCATCTATGATGAAACTGATATCGTAGTTTTGTGGCCCCCTATTTGTATAACAACTTTGGTATGAAGTACTTTTGGTTTAAGATGCATGTTTCTGAGATATTTGCATTCAAAGATTCAAATGGGACACCCTGTATATACATATACAGGGCGTCCAATTTGAAACAAGCCAGCTGAATAACTCTTCAGGGAATGGAGGGGGAGAAAAATTGTTCAGGTAAAAGTTGTAGGGTTCGAAGGGGGCCATAAGATGGTGACCTTGAATTTGACCTTGAGGTCAATTTTGAGCATAATTGATGGTCAAAGTGTTTTTTCGAATGGGAAACCCTACGTTCGACCTCAGAAATGGAAAGAGCGGAAAATTTTACGTCCGAATATGTTAACATATCAGGTCATCTAGAGGTCATTTGAAGGTCAAAAAACCATTTTCTATGGATTCTCACGGAAAAGCCTCAAACGAGTTGTTTCTCTGACCAAAGTTATTGAAGTTAGAGTGAAACCCCACGTTTCGACCTTGAATTGAAAGTAAACAGAACTAACCTTCAGAGTTTATCCTTCATATCAGTACGAAAATGATCATTAAGAAGTTTTCATCGTTTACGGTGTAAGTGCGGGTTCAAAATGGTTTATTCACCTAACGAATGTGTCGATATCATAATGATCTTGGGTGAGTGTCGCGGAGTGTATCAAAGAGCGTCACGATTGTACAGAGAGCGGTTCGGAGATCGGCAGCATCATCCTTCTCCAGAAGTCATTCGCCAAGTTGAAAGGAATTGTCGACGAGGAAGGATTGGTCAACGCCGAAATAATCAAGGTTTCAATTTCAACGACCCTCGATGCGTTGCTGTTTTAGCAATAATACACATGAATCCTCATGTTAGTTTACGTGATATTGAACGCGATTTGGGTATTCCACGCAGTACGGCACACAGAATTCTACAAGCTGCTCAATATCATCCATACCACATCACACTGACCCAAGAATTATCTCAACAAGATATGCAGAATCGGGTTAACTTTTTCCATTGGGCTTCACAGAGGTTGAACAAAGCGCCCGATTTCTTCCGATATGTTCTTTTCAGTGATGAACCAACGTTTCAAAGTACTGGCTTGTTAAATCGTCACAATAGCCACTATTGGTCAGCGCAAAACCCGCACTGGACTCAACAAGTTGATCATCAGCATCGGTGGAGTATAAATGTTTGGTGTGGAATTCTAGACAATCAAGTTATCGGGCCGTATTTTTTTGATGGAACTGTTAACGGTCCTAATCATCTACAGTTTTTACAGAATGAATTACCAGTTCTCATGGAAGATGTGACATCAGCAACTAGGCAGAGGATGTGGTATCAGCAAGACGGTGCACCACCACACTTTGCTCGATGTGTGAGGGATTATCTAAATATCCTTTTCCCCAATCGTTGGATTGGTCGAGGTGGATTCGTACTCTGGCCGGCAAGATCTCCTGATCTCACCCCTCTAGATTTTTATTTGTGGGGTCACGTCAAAAATGTCGTTCATACCAACCGACCAACAACACCTGTGGATCTACAACAACGCATCAGATACGCAATTGCGAATATTCGTGCAGAAGTTTTTCAGTCTGTTCTTGGAAACTTTCGACGCCGGCTGGAGTTATGTATTGAAGTAAATGGCGGTCAATTCGACCATCTCCCGCAATAAGTGTGTCTCACCCGTCAACGGATTTGTGCCATCTGTAATTATAAAACGACGAACTGGAAAAATAAATAATTTTTTAATTATTGTTCCAAATTTGGCATTCATTATCGTTCTCAAGGTCGAATTCAAGGTCGAAACGTGGGGTTTCACTTTAACTTTAATAACTTTGGTCAGAGAAACAACTTGTTTGAGGCTTTTCCGTGAAAATCCATAGAAGATGGTTTTTTGACCTTCAAATGACCTCTAAATGACCTGATATGTTAACATATTCGGACGTAAAATTTTTCGCTCTTTCCATTTCTGAGGTCGAACGGCGGGTTTCCCATTCGAAAAAACATACTTTGACCATCAATTATGCTCGAAATTGACCTCAAGGTCAAATTCAAGGTCACCATCTTATGGCTCCCTTCGAACCCTACAACTTTTATCTGAACAATTTTTTTCCCCCTCCATTCCCTGAAGGGTTATTCAGCTGTCCTGTTTCAAATGGGACGCCCTGTATATTGTATACAAACTTTGTCAACGATAAATGTTGTGAAATTCCGCAGAGTCGCGAACATTGTAACCCCCTTGCTATTGGAACTATGTATCTTGAAGCAATCAATTCTACTACAACTATATATCACTTAGGAACATTCATGCATGAATGGATGAGAAAATGACAACGAGGTTATTTGTAGAAAAAGCAGAAGAAGTTGAGGAAAGTTATTAATAAATCTATTTGCTGCATTCAGAGAATTGAAATATGCACACGTGAGGTCCGTATGATGGATCATTCATGAAATGTATGACTCCTTCACAGGCTGAAACATAACGGATATACCATAATCCCTGACGGACAGTTTGCTACTGTTGGTTCCTCTTATCAGAACCAGAGACAAATAACAGAAAATCATACAAGGTTTAGTCAATGGGAATAATTCAAATTTATGAATCCTGAGGCAAAAGCATATCGGATATATTATAGCCTCCGCGGACAGTCCGCTATCGTCCTATCCTCCTACTGGAGTCGTTGATAGATGATCAAATGGATCATACGGAGTATGCTCAAGGGGAATGATTCAAATTGATTCGCAATCTTTCTATAGGCCAAAATATAACGGATATATCATAACTCCTGACGGACAGCCAGCTACTGTCAATTTCTCCAATTAGGGTCGGAGACGATTGATGAAAAAGATTATATTGAGCCTGCTTGAGAATTATTCAAGTTTATGTGCTATCCCTTTACAGATAGAATTATAGTGGATTTCTCCCGCCACATTCGGTGCGAAATTTCGTTTTTCCAAAATCCACTTTCGATTTTCAGCTGTGGAATAGCTCTTCAAGGGCCATTTCCTTCACAACACATGCATGTACACAGGGTTGGGGAGTTGTTAGCAATGATTCAGGGGGATGTGACTGAAATGAAATTCACATGAGCCCAAGTGTCACTTGTATGTTGCTGCTGTAGTGAATAGAAATGATATCACTGTAAAAACAAGAGCTTGGATTTCACATACTTGGATGTCCCTTTTTTCAATGCACATAAAGTGATTGATTTCGATTTGTTTCAACGCATGCATCAAATTCACTCCAAATAGCGTAAATCAACACATTTCAGATAACTGAATTGAATACACTTGGAGTGTCATAATCTTATGCTTCCTAAGTAACTGATTTTAATTCAGATTATATTCGGTTTAGATATTTGAAATTAAACAATTACATGATTGACATTCGTCAAGTTCCACCCAAAATCGGAGTGGAATGAAGTACAATGATTTCGATCATACTCCTATTTTTATGAAAGATTTTAATGTTCAATCCAGGTGACATGAAATATTGAAAATACTCAAAACACCGAGATAGTGTTTTTTTCTTCAGAAAATTATATGAATATGCTCAGAACCTTGGAATGATATGTGTTACGAATAATATCTGGACAAATGTATGTAGAATAGTCTTCCCTGCACATTTTACGAGAATAAAATTATTTTGTGAAAAATTCTTTCAACCTCCAAACGTCAACGAATTTGACAATTTTGATCCTTAGCCTCCAGAAATCATTAGGAAATCCAGAGGGAGCGGCAATGCGCAATACCAAAGTACGTAATCCATTATTATTCAATTCAAATTTGTATCAATTACGTACCTTTGAAGGAGAGTTCGTGCAAAATTTGACTTTTCCCCTCCCCCACGCTTTGGTCCCACCAAAGATTCGATACCATTTTTCTTTGGAATACGTTGAATATATCACGAACAATGAGAAAATGTTCGAGTGAGACCTTTTTAAATACAGGGTGTCCCACTTTGAGTAGCCAGGGCTTATATCTTCCAAAGTAATGGGGCTGGAAGAAAAAGTCCCGGGAGAAAGTTGCAGAGTTCTGAGGGGGACATTTGATGGTAACCTTGACTCCGACCTCAGACTCCATCTTCAGGGTCATTTTGAGGTCAACTCGTGTTTTCCAAATGAGACCTCTTATTTTCGACTACATCCTCGGAATTTGCGTTGCAAACCAAGACACTTTTGTCTGAACTAGTTTCCTGAAATTTGCGGAGGTGGCGATCTAATTGATACAGAAAGAAAGGAGATTCAAGAAACACTCTTGTTGCTCTCAGTGCGGAATAATACTTACCTCTTCAGTTCTTTCTTCCCAATAGGGCCGAATTAAGGGCCAATGGCCCTCACAGTAAGATGAATCGACTTCATCGAAAACTGTTCTCACTAATATGTGAGCAACGTATAGAAATTGAGGAAACATTCATTGATGTTCAACATGTTTGCTGGATTCAATATTATGGTAACTCCAATGGTCGGATGATTCCAAAAAATATGTCTTTTGAAATGAACTAAGGATTTGAATAGGTTCAAATCCATCTACCTGCAGATGACATTATTTCAGTGATGAACAGGGTGACGCAAAAATCTGGAAACACCTCCATAACTTTTGAACGGAGCATGATAATTGGATCAGATGTTTTTTGAATTGAAGGAGGAATCAAGGGCTATCTGAACGGGGGACTTTGAGTTCCCCAGCCCTGTAGGGGGCGATGAGGGGGGGGAAGGGGGCCAGAATCTTGAATGAGACGGGGGGCTAATGATACGTCATTCGATGAGGTTGTCCAATCAGAATCCAACGGTTTTTTGTTTTTTGGAATCGGATCATTTTTCGCTGAGTTATCGTGATTTGGATACTCTAATGTGGCAAAGTCTGGAAACACCCCCATAACTTTTGAACGGGACATGATGATTGGATCAAATTTTTTTTGAATCGCAGGTTTTTTATTCTCATCTTGGCATTACCCAGAATCAACGGCGTGGACGTGTCGAGATCCTGATTCCTTGTGTGTGTGTGTGTGTGTGTGTGTGGGTGTGGGTGTGGGTGTGGGTGTGTGCGCGTGGGTGGGTGTCGATGTGTGTATTTGTGTGTGGGTGCCGGTGTATGTTTGTGCGGTTCTGTGTGTGTGGTCGCATGTGGGTGTGTGTGTGTGTGTGAGTAAGTGTGGGTGGTTCAGTCGTATGGGCCTGTGTGGGACCATTCTTATCGATACTCACTCACGTTAGCGTATCCGGAATCGATTATCCCCCGGTTCATTTCAGAGCTGCGATCGATTATTCTCAGGTTCATTCCAGGCTGTTCATTCTCAAAGACGATGATTTACCCAAGATCTTTGTTATGAATAATCCGTTGATCGGAGATGTCCCTTTCAGAGGAAGAACGAATCATTATTTCAATGATGCGTGGCTACGGAGATCGTCAACGATCTTTCAGGGAGGTACAAACCTTATTCAACGATGAATATCGCGTCGATACATCGGGAGTCTCCTTAGGTACTATCTCCAAAACAATCCAACGTTTTTCACAAACTAGGAGTGTTGAGGATCGCCCGAGATGTGGCAGGTCACGCACAACAACTAACCATGATATTGCGGTGGAGGTCTCCGCTCAATTCAGTGCATTCCTAAAACTGCAAAGCTCCATCCCTTCAAAATCAAACTTGTACAAGAATCACTTGAGGATGATTTCGACCGATGACGAAACCCTTATGGAAATGATCGATGAAGATCCTCACCCATTAGATAGGGTTGTTTTTCCCGACGAGGCCATTTTTTGCCTGAATGGTAACGTCAATAGATATAATTTCCGATATTGGAGCGACGAGGATCCTCATCGCATGAGCGAAGCTGAATCTCAATATCCACAAAAATTGGATGTTTGGGCGGGGATAATGAGGAATCAGGCTATAGGGCCGTTTTTCATTGAAGGGAATCTCACAGCTGCAAAATATTTGGATTTGCTTCGGGATCATATTATCCCCTTGATTTTGAATATTGCTGATGATAATTTCGATACGGTGTGGTTCCAGCAAGATGGGACACCAGCTCATTCTGGCATTCAGGTGAGGCATTTCCTCGATGAGACATTCCCGAACCGATGGATTGAGCGGAGGAGAAAAATTGAGTGGCCACCTCGATCTCCAGACCTTACGCCGTTGGATTTTTGTTTTTGGGGATTCCTAAAAGATCAAGTGTACTGCACAAAACCTGCAGGTTTGGACGAGTTGCGACAGAATATCATCGACCAAACAAGGTTGATCACTCCACGAATGTTGGGAGAAGTCAGGCGAAGTTTTTATGAGCGGTTAGCGAGCTGTCGGCAAGTTAGAGGACACCAGTTCGAACAATTGCGATAGTGTGCCGAGCGTATGATCGTTGATGATGATTGTACGAACCGACAAAAAAAACTGCGTGCACACACACACGCACACACCCCTAACCACACACACGCACACACACTCAACCACACACACACACACCTACTCACACCCACACAACCGTCCACACACACCTACTCACACACACACACACCTACTCACACACACACACACACACACACACACACACAAGGAATCAGGTTCCCGACACGTCCACGCCGTTGATTCTGGGTAATGCCAAGATTGGGTTAAAAAAACCTTCAGGCAGTTATCATGCGCTGGCATGGGAATAGTCTATTTGGGACCTCCTGATTATATCATTTTTGTCTCAAAAAAAATGTTCTAAGAACATTGTTCGGCGAGGTATTTTTGATACACCATTTTGCGGTAAATGACTGAAGGCTTGGTTTTCAATAGCCAGTTGTTCGAAATTCTGAGAAAATTTCATGCTAGGCAAAATTTTATAACAATCGCATCAAATGAAAGAAGATGAAGAAATGAGAGGAGTTGAGAATATCTACTTGAGCGTCCATAAGATCTAAATTCTCCGATTGCAGAATTCAAAGCATTTGAGGAATTATAGAGTTTATAGTGTTCACAGCACGAATGAATTTACTCCAGCAATTTGACGGAAGTTTTGTGCAGACATACTTCATGTGATGCCCTTGCATGTGGAATCAATTGATCACTATATATTGAATCCTGCATTATCACTTGTCGGGGAGAAAATTCGATCGGCATGTGCTAATATTATATCTTCAATGCTCTGATTCACTATCATATAATCGAGTATAATATTAAACTCAAATGGTTCTGTCTCGAGCCTGCTTTCTGCCTCGGTCTTTCAAGGGACATCGATCTATGAAATATTCCAGATTCCGTATTTAATCTTCGCCGGGACAGGCACGTATCCAGGGGGGGGGGGGGGGGTGCTATGTATGCTATAGCACCCCCCGAAATTTCCTGGAAAAAAAATTACTTTTTTTTCAAGTTTGATGTTTATAAATGGTCAAATGATGATCTCGAATATATCTCACATTCATCAATTCATACCCTGGGAACAAAAATTACTTCAAACAAGGAAACCAATTTTCCCGAAAGCGGAAGAAATATTTCTTGAATTCAATAAATACTTTGTTATTTCAGTTGTCGTTCAATCGAACTGATTGAACAGTTGGGAATAAAGAAATGTTTATTTAGATGGAAGAAATATTCCTTCCTCTCTATTGAGATTAAGGATGCGCACCGATATTTTCGATAGTCATTGATTATCTTTATTGTTATATGTCCAAATGGAACATTGAACGCATGAATTTCCGCCTTGCCACATAATGAAATGGAATAATGGATCATCTTAGTCTTGTACCCAAAATTATAATTAAGTACCCACATAGCATCAAATGTGATATTAACTTGGTAGAATATTGTATTTGAAATATGCAATATTCTGGAGATTATCCGTACATTATTGCTCAAACCTCTCCGGGATGTATTATTTTCTAATGATTGAGCTATTTTTTTTCTCAGTGCAGAACACGGATTTTTGGTACCAGAAACATTTGGTGACCCACGTCACTCTAGAGTCCCTATAACAAAGCCTCGTCAATAATAACATAATAGAGGGGATTTAAACTCAAATAAATAATTTTTAGACGAATTTCAGCGCTACGATATAGTCCCTCCAGTTAAATAATTTACATAAATACACTAATGATACTTCAACGATTTTTATGATTTGTTGATCCCCCGTGTTAGGCTGTCCACGTAAATTCACTTCAATGGAGGTACTGTACAGTGCCGCAGAAATCCGCTTAAAAATTATTCATCTGAGTTTATGCTGCCTAACGTAACTTCAAATAATGGCAGCGACATTTGAATGCATCCATTGAATATTTCAAATTCAAAGTGAAAAATCGAATTTCAAATTCAAACATCGAAATCCCGCCAATTTCATGACTTTTTTTGACGATTCTGATTGGATACACTATTTTCTGGTTGTATAGAACTAGACCAATCGGTCGTTCAATACTCAGTTGGGCAGACTTTGTTATAGGAACTGTCCTCGACCAATCAGGATCGTTCTGCATAAATCGTTTCATCGCGTAAGAATGCTCTAACGCATGTGTAGAGTGCGCTGCGACTAAAGATTCATTTTCAACTTGTAAAGCTTGGCTAACCTGCAGGACAACACCGTCGTCAACTACGTGCCACTGAAATCTGAATAATGATCTGAGTTTGTTGTTTATAATTTCATTAGTCATGTTTCAATTTTCGATTATTTGTATTGAAATATAATGAGGCGATTTCAAAAACATCAAATGAATATCGATTCGATCCTTCAGAAAAAACAAGATGAATCTAACCCCAATGGTAAGTGAGCATGAAGAGTTATTTCGTTTTGAGATTATTTCATGATGAAATTAATATAATAAAAAAAACATTGTCAAAATATTCGACAAATACATCATTCATCTACTTTTTATGGCACTGCATTATGATGACCAGTTTATTATGCATGTAAATGTGTTCCATCTAATGGTAACATCGATCAATTTATTGATATTAATGGGATAACATTTAAACCTCCTCATGATATATTTTAGTTCAACTCTTTTCGAACATTAGAAAAAGCATAGCAAATGTCTCACAAATTTTTTCATCAATTTCGTAACAAATAGAAACTCAAAGTACAGAAGGATAAAGTGGATCCTTGTGATCAAATTCTTGTGAGAATTTTCCCGAAATATTATAAAACTAGAATAAAACGAGGTTATACAAATCTTTCACATTCAAAACTTATCATTATCTCCTCGAAATTTCTCTATATTCTCATCAGAAATTTCAGCAAACATAATATGCATATTCAAGATTAATTTCTTAGATATACACGAAGAAAAATTCCGAGATATTGAATCAGCGAGCTTCACGTGATTTTGCATCTCGCGGTTAGGTGATTTTTTTATCTCGAACTGCGTGAAGAAACATCATAACATCGAAGAACATGAATTTCGAATCTTTTGATATTAGCTTCGTTCATTCTAAAGTTGTAATTTCATACGAGCGATCAGCGTCGAGCGATACCTGGGATAAAGGGAGAGGTCCCACATTACCTCTCTTTTTAGCTAATGTATCGCTCGTCGCTTATCGCTCGTATGAAATTACAACTTAAGGTGTTCCAAGCTGCCCCAACTTGCACCACACTAATCAATTCATTCTTATGACTAGAAGAGCGAATCAAAAATATCTGGAACACGTTGGGGCAACTTGGAACACCTTACAACGAACGGAGCTATTATTTCACCATGAAGTTGGAGATCTAAAATCAAGCAGTTTGATGCTCGAAAAGCATGCAGTTGGTGATGGAAAATCACCAATCAGCTGATTCTGTTTCACATCAATTGCCAGATGCAAAATCACGTGAAGTCCGCTGATTTAATATCTCGGAATTTCTTTCGGTAAAGGATTGTTTATTGTTGAATTTCAATTTGTACTTGCTGCTTTGTCTGAAGAAGAGAATTATTGAAAATGATTAGAGGATGAGGTGTTTTCAATCGTAATATTTCCATAATAGGTCAAAGTATTTGATGATCATTGTTTTCTACCTTATTTGTTATAGAATTATTTAATGACGCTAGTACGTCAATTGATGCTGAGGGTATGGAAAATTGTGAGAATGAACAGACAAATAACTTAGAGAAAGAAACGACTCCTTCCGATAATGAAATAAATGCAATTCCCAGTGAGTAACATGAGATGATTTCTTAACATAAATGTGTCATTCCTGCAATCAATTCTTCGAATTTTTATCTTCATTATCTTCTCCGTCAGTCCTGTTTTCCCATTCACCATCAATTTCTCATTCCCACCTTTCCTTCCCAGCAGATTTATCAACCAACAGTACAATGGTTTCAAATTCTCCAGTAAAGAGGCATGTTGCGCCGAAAGATGACTATACGATATTGACATTGGATGCGTCAGAAGAAGTGAAATAGACGATGATTTAAAAGTTCGAATTCTGACTTCAATCCTCGTACCCAAATCCCCATTCTCTTTCCCAACTACAATTTGCAAATATCAAAAGCGCAGATCTCAAGAAAAGTGGATTCAAGATCCAGTACATGGATTTCCCTTTCTTGCTTATCCTAAAGAAGAAGATGGTGTATATTGCAAAATTTGCGTTTTATTCTTTTGTGGAGGAATAGGGAAAAGAACGCACGTAAATCCCGGACAATTAGTGAATAGTGCATTCCGGGATTGGCAAAAAGCCAAACTGGTCTTTCAAAGACATATGCAACGTCAATATCATAAAAATTGTGTACTTGATGCAGATAAATTTCTAGAAATATATTCTGGAAAACGCCAAGATATTGCGTGTCAGCTAGATTCTCAGCGAGCAATAGAAAAAAGAGAAAACAGAGCGGCATTAAAACCAATTATTGAAACAATTCTCTTCTGTGCAGAGCAGGAATGACCTCTCAGGGGAGATGATGATAGTGGACCCCTCTCTCGCTCACAACCTATTGAAAAAGATGGCAAATTTCGTGCTCTTTCAAGATTTTGGGCAAATGCAGGAGATGAAAATTTGAAGAACCACATAATTAAGTCAGAAGAATGCTACATATTGCAGTCCAATAATCCAAAACGAAATAATAACCATATGTTCAAGCATTGTGACTGAGGAAATTGTTAGGAGGATCAACACAGCAAATTGTTTCAGTATACTTGCAGATGGAACAATGGATGTTTCTGCTACTGAACAGTTATCAATCTGTATAAGATATATTCATAATGATCCAACTCCATCAGTTCGAGAAGACTTTCTAGGGTTCGTCTCAATTGATAATCAAGGTTCAGAAAATTTAGTAAAAGTTATTTTAGAACGTTGCCAGAAACTTGGTTTAGATCTATCAAACTGTGTAGGTCAAGGCTACGATGGAGCATCTAACATGTCTGGTCATTTGAGTGAAGTACAAAGAAGAATAAGAGAGATGTACCCGAAAGCACGTTTTGTTCATTGTGCAAGTCATCGCCTCAATCTTGTTCTCACCAATTCTATGCAGATTCCAATGATCAGCAATTGTTTGGGAGTGGTGAATGGAATATCAAATTTCTTCAGAAAGAATGCTTATGCTCATCAAACTCTCAAAGATGTTATTGAAGTACATGCTCCAGATAGTAAAAAAACTAAATTACTTCGATTGTGTGCTACGAGGTTTATTGAGAGACATGAGAGTATTCTAACATTTGTGGAACTCTTCAAGAGCGTTTGCATTAGTCTTGAGGGAATTTCTGAAAAGAAATGGAAAATATCTGCCACATCATCATCATTCTTGGCAGCAGTTCAAAAAAGTGAATTCATTGTGAGTTTACTAGTTTGTGATAAACATTTCAGTTTGACTCTTCCACTTTCCATATTTCTTCAGAGTACATCTCTCAATTTGTCTTCAGCTATGACCTATGTCAAAAATGTTTTGAACATTTTGGAATCTTTGAGAAATGAAGCAGAAACAAGTTTTCGAGAGATTTTCAATTCAGCTTCTGATCTTGCTAAGGATGTTTTTGATCTAGAATTGAAAAAACCTCGAATAACTGCGAGGCAAAATTATCGGCATAATATCGTTGTTGAAGATGTAGAAGACTATTATCGAATATCAATATTTGTTCCTTCCTTAGATCATCTCATCAAGCATTTTAATGAAAGATTTATAGAAAATGAAGACATTCGTCCAAGTTTTCAGATTGTTTTGCCAGGATTTGCTGCACCTACTAAACTTGATCAAATAAAGAATTTTCTCGATTATTTTGATGAAGAACCATCAACTCCCGTTATTGAAGCCAAATATTTATTGTGGTGCCAGAGAATCAATTAATTTCAACCTGATGATGATATATTAAAATTGTTAGAAAATTGTAATCCTAACTTCTTCCGAAATATTCATCATCTTCTCACCGTTTTGATCACCATCCCCATCACTACAATCAGTGTTGAAATATCATTTTCTACCCTAAAAAGGGTAAAGACAGTGATCAGAAGTTTGATGTTGGACGAACGATTGAGTTCTCTCGCTATGATATCTACTCATTCTGATATCCACGTACACCCAGAAAGGGTGATGGACATTATGGCTCTTAAAAAACAGCGCAGACTGCTCCTATAGCCATCACAATTGATGTATAATTCATATTATAAACTAATTATGACAAATAATTATCCCCATATGGATTCCGAAATTATGAATCAAAATAAAAGGTGGCGAACATAGAGAAGTATTTGTTTGTATAGTAACCACAATATATATTGAGTATTATAGACTGTGTAGAGTAAATAATTGATTATTAAAACGATACAAATGACACGATCTGACTATTATCGATATAGGACGTAAGAAAACTGTTGTGGACCTTATGTTTTTACCTCACATCCCCACGCTCAGCACCCCCCCGAAGGAAAATCCTGGATACGTGTCTGCGCCAGAAGCAACGATAAATTTACCACGCTCAGTATCACATTTGAATTATAACTGGGTTGATAGCTCCGACAATTATAGTCATGATGTTGGATAAAACGCCCTTAATATGGCATTTCAATAATCTTTGTGAACAGAGGAAACGATATTCCGTGTTGAATTTATCGAGGAATTCAATTAAATTCTAGGGCACATCTTATATGAATTTCATTCGAGCTTTGAAATCAATATATCTGGAGGTAGAATCTCATGTTACACTCCTCTTGTAAAAAAAACATCATATGAAGAATTTATGGAATTATTACCATCTTTGATAGCACTACAGGAATACTACTTAGTTGGTGATTGAATTATTACGTATGATTCAATGATATGTTCGAAAAACATTTATTCTGAATCCAATTATGAATGAAACGGAAAATGTACTCGAAAGAGTCTATCCTTCAACCCTTAGCCTACAAACAGGATTAGCGAACCCAATAAGTATTTGGAACATGCGGAATTTGAAAAGAGTACGAGTTTCAAAGGCACCGTTTTTGAAGAGGGCAACTCGAGTATACACTGATGGATAAGTACCATTTGATTAATAAATGGAAAAATGCAAGTTCATGTTGAATTTTGTGTGCGAAAAAACGGGTCAATTTGAAGTTTGTGGGCTGAGGGTTCAAAAATACACTGATATGTTTTCTGTTATATCGCAGACAACACAGCACTCCCTGATGTTTTCATAAGGAATTCTTCATGAATTCTGATGGTTCTCAAGGTTATAAACTCATCCTGAGCGGTTGTGCTGTCTAAGATTCTACCACAGTCTCAGAGTATTGGGGAAATTCAAAACAGTGAGTCAATGATTACATACTTACTACAATTTCATAATAGGGTGAGAGCACCGATAACGCATCAACACCAGTACTGGAATTTTGTTCTCATTTTCCCAATAATCAATGTACAGATTGGTTGAAAAGTTCCTGCGCTCCCCAAGAGATAGCACTGCTAGCTCAAAACTTTTTTTTTCTCAAGTTGGTATACCTGTCCTGAGAACACATGCAAAGTTACAAGACATTCTGTCAATTCATTCTTTGTTTACAAGCCATTTGAAGTTGACGTGTCATTGATTTTTCTCAATATGGAAAAAATTGAATATCGTGCAGTCATTAGATTCTTTGTTTTGAAGGGTTTAAAAGCGGAGGAAATTTATGAACAATTGTTAGAAGTGTATAAGGAGTCCTCACCTTCAAAACGCACCGTTGAATTTTGGGCTGGTGAATTTAAACGTGGTCGTACTAGCCTTGAAGACGATCCACGCGAAGGACGACCAAAAACTACAACCACAGCAGAAATCATTGAGCATGTACATAATATGGTTAGTGAAAATCCAAGTTTGACTAAGCGTAAAATTGCTAATGCCATAGGCATCTCAGACGAACGAGTACTCCATATTTTACATGAAGAATTACGTATGAAAAAACTGTTTGGAAAGTTAGTGCCGCACACGTTAAAAATTCAACAAAAACTGGATCGAAAACAAATTTCTCAGCGTGATTTGGAGCGTTTTAAGCAGAATAAAACCGACTTCTTGCATCGTTTTATAACTATGGATGAGACTTGGATCTACCACCATGATCCTAAATTGAAACAAGAACGTTCACAGTGGACTGAAGCTGGTTGTTCAGCTCCAAAGCAGGTGAAGTCACAACGATCAGCAAAGAAGGTTATGGCATCAGTTTTTTGGGATGCAAAAGGAATTTTGTTCATTGATTATCTTCAGAAAGGTAAAACAATCAACTCCGAATATTACTGCAGCCTTTTGGATCAGCTGGATGAAAAAATTCGTGAGAAAAGACCTGGTTTAAAGAAGAAAAAAATCATTTTTCATCATGATAATGCACCTGTTCACAAAAGTGTTTTGACGATGGCTAAATTCAAAGAACTCAAGTACGAATTGCTTGAACATCCACCGTATTCGCCAGATTTGGCTCCTAGCGACTACTATCTCTTCAGAAATCTCAAACAATTCCTTCGTGGAAAGCATTTTTCGTCGAATGAAGAGGCCATAGCAGCCGTAGACGGTTATTTTTCAGAGCTTCCGGAAAACCATTATAAGGATGGGATAAAATTATTGGAAGATCATTGGAACAAGTGTATTGAGCTTCTAGGAGATTATATTGAATAAAAAAATATATTTCGTAACAAAAACAGTATTCTTTCATTTCGAGCGCAGAAACTTTTCAACCAACCTGTATGCAAATACTTTGCAATATTTTCAATGTGCACAAAGTTTTATTATTCAATTTTACTAGCAGTGGATCTGTCGCCGTCAAAGTTACAATGTTATATCCCGCTAAAATAACAGGGTGTCTACTCCTGGGAAATCCTTTTTCTCTCATTCGTCAGTCTATTCAATGAACACGTAGGAGTGATCAATTCCGTTGGAGCCTCATGACCGATAGACACCATGAATGAAGATTGTCAGGAAGAAAGCATTGATTTTATCATCTGCAGTCAATGTATGTCATGAAAATGAGTGTATTAAGGGGGTATTCTGGTCTGGAATTTTGGGAAAATCAATTTTTTCCTGTTTGCATATTTTGATAGTTCAGACTTTTAAGAACATGTTTTCAGAAGGATTTCTGTGAGGGAACGTGAGTATGTCGTACCATTGTAACACTCATCCTGTGAAAAGTTTAACTGAATATCGCCGCATCTTACTTGAAAAATTGACTGCAATTCAATCTTTCCCATTGTGTCAGCATTTGTTTTCAGCGCTCAGTTTCAGATGAAACAGGGCTAGTTTTGGCTGCATCTTGGAATCAACTCATATGCAGGATCAAAGCAAGTTTCACCTTTTACTGCGTAGATCGTTTGAAATTGTGCTCGAATCTTCAAACGCGTTTTTCTCGACATTACTTTTTTCGAAACGGTGAGGTGCATGATATCTCAAGTTCTACTCAACCGATTTACTTGAAATTTGGCATAGAGCATCTTTATACATCTCAGTATCGCAATAAGAAGAGTTTTTTGAGAATTTTTTTTGAACTCTGAGAGGGGAGAAAACGTGACTTTTTTTACACTGCACCATTTTGTTAGAACAATTTTTTTCAAAAAAACTCCTCTTAGTGCGATAACCACATCCTTGTTCTTCAAGAGTTCAAAAAAAAATCCTTTCCAGATCACTAGCTGGCCTGGAATCCTGCACACCAGGTCACGACAATTTTTTATGAGCCCCCACTTTGCCAGCCTGCAGTTTTCTCAATTTTGATTCTTTTAAAATATCTTCGATGTTTTATAATCTCAAAATGTCAATACCCACTCAGCACAAATATCGCAATAATATTGCTGCAATATTACTGCAATATTTCAATATTGCTATAATATTGCTATAATATTGCTATAATATTGCTGCGATATTTGTGCTGGGTGGGTAAGTAACTAGTGAATAAATGTATAGTAAAAATATTCATTGGATTCTTTTTATGGCGTCTGAAAAAACACCGAAAATTCGGGCGTCCAAATCAGAATACCCCCTCAATGTTCTGATTTATCAATTAGTGATTCCTTTCGAATGGTTTTGTCACTGAACACTTATTTGATCAAGAAAAACATGGCTCAATCCTGTCTCTGAGAGGTACATGACATTCCGCATTTGTTTCGTATGTTTTAAAATATAAAACTTCATGTATTATATTTGAAAATTGTGGGGTTGTTTATCTTAGAAAATAGTAACGACGTCACGGAATTTGATCAGTCAAAGAATACAAAGTGAAGGAAATCAGAATTTCCTTAATCGTTTCATTATTAGTGCCTCCACCCTATCCCTGACAATTTGATGAATTTTTACGTCGTTTCCACACAGCCCTATTGGATACAAAATGATGATTCCGTAGTGGTTTCAGAGAAAGTATATTTGAACATACAAGAGATCATATTAAAGAGCAGACGATGATACATTTCATTCACTAATGTTGTAATCAAAACCCTAGTAAAGAAGAATTACATAAGCCCTCCACTGTCAGGAATATCTAGAACTTTTTTCAATTACGTACATGAATTCTGATTCATACACATTCTACAATACACTTGATGTATAAGAAATTGAAAATGTCAAAAACTTCAGATCTTCAAAACATCATATTTAAAATAAAATAAGCTCTAAAAAACACGATCCAAAACATGTATCGAATATTTTTTGACCAAGAACTGGAATAAAAATTACTTCATTGAATTATGAAAACCACGTAGGATGACCCATGTGATAAGAATTACATATGTTCTTGATTATGTATAATGATTCAATTTCTTATATAGCCCCATATGTAACCATATAGCATAACCACCGATCCCCGGACTCAGTGATGCCAGGAAAGACGATGGGGATCGAAAAACCAGCCCATCTACCGTGCACACGATGAAACTTTCGTATACATGTGAATCACACGTATACGAACGTGTCATTGTGTGAACAATGGAGGGGCTGATTTTTCTTCTCCGTTCAACCACCTTGTATCCACGTCTCCCTTTGATCCACCTCGCTTCCACGGAGATGCGATGTGGACATCGGTGGTGCTGTTAGGGTATATCAAGTGACATCCAGAAGGGTCAGTGATTTGCAGGTCCCTGAAGCCTACATAAGATTTTGCTGAACACTGCTAAATCCCTTCCATTTTCTCGGACAGTCATTTGTAGAGTGAGATGTGCCGGAGCTGGGTGAGCGATATTTTGTGTCCAGAAGTGATCAGAAACCCTTCAAAATTGAATCTGATAGAATCAGTGGGGATAAAGGGGACTGAACGTATCATGGGGTCGCTGAATCTTAATCCATAGTCAGGATTGAGGAATTCAAGGTGGCGAATCTAATATGGTGGGCGTGAATCACGAAGGAAGATATAAGGAGACAGCTCTCTCACGGAATTCAATCGAAAAAGTGCCACATTTTTTTGAGAAATAATACAAGTCAAATATCGGCACTCGTGGCGCTGTTGTTTCAAGTAATACGACGGAAATATACATTATATATATTTTCGTCGTATTACCTGAAACAACAGCGCCACGCGTGGCGATATTTGAGTTGTATTATTTCCCAAAAGAATGTGCCAGGTTAGTTGTACGAAAGTTGTTCTCCCTAATCTTACTCCTTGACGTGAATATAGTCATTCTCGTATGTATGGAAACGTTTTCATTGGGCAATGGGTTCGGGAGTCTTTGAGAGTGCTGAATCCGAGTCTGATGTCACAAAATTGATTGAAGATGGCAGATCCAATATGGCGGACGTGAATTTAGTCGTTCTGGTTTTCATGGACAGGTTCGAAGGAAAAATAGGGTCTAAGGGTTTCCAAGGATGCATAATCCGAAACTGACGTCAACACCGAATCGAAGATACGAGATCTAATACGACGGACATGAATATAGTCGTTTGGGCACTCATCGACTAATTCATATGGAATACGGCTCCTGGGGATTTCCAAGGATGTGGCATGCAAATCCGACGTCGAAGTCAAGGAATTGAGGATGGTGGACGTAGATGTAGGTATCTTGGCGTCCATAGACAGCTTCATATGAATCACCCCTGGTAGACCACGGTGGTGATCGCTTTGTGCGTTTTGACGAGGTTGAGGCGATGATAGAGTGAGGATGGTGGAATGAGAGTTTCTACCCGTTGAATTGAGGTAGGATGGAAAATAAGAAAAGATTCGGAAAATAGAGACCTCCATCTATCTATCGATTAGGATATATATGGAGGAAAAATTCGTTCATTGAAGTAGTGATTGGATCGATTGAAAATCAATGATTTTTTGGAGAAAACTCGGTGCGATCGTACGCTGAACGTGGAAGGCAGGAGGCGGAACTCGGACGAAAAATAGAGGGAGAAGAAGCCGCGCCCACAAGAACCCTCGCTCGATGGTGCTTCAGCGAGGTTGAAGCGAGGGTAAATCATATCTATCATCACCATGGTGAGGGTACGGCGGTGATCCGACGAGGACGAACACATTTATTGGTTCTCAGCTCATTTTTCGACCTTCGACTTGTTTCCCTGGTATTCACACACACTCGAAGGGTGATAATTGATGAATATTCATTTATTCAATCAAGATTGAGTGCTCGAAACTACTGAGATTCATAATCAACGCCGACCATCACGATGGTGATGGTACGCTGATGATACGGCGAGGATGAACACATTTATCGATTTTCAGCGCATTTTTCGACCTCCGTCGCGTTTCCCTGGTATTCACACACACTCGAAAGGTGATAATCAATGGATATTTATTTATTCAATCGATATTGAGTGCCCGAAACATCTGAAATTCATAATCAAAGCCTATCATCACCATGGTGATAATACGGCGAGGATGAACACATTTATTGATTTTCAGCTCATTTTTCGACCTTCGTCCCGTTTCCCTATCTCCCACTTGCTTCGGCTGGTGAAAATTAACAAATACTTATTCATTCAATCGAGGTTGAGTGCTCGAATTCTCTGAAATGGATAATCAACGCCTACTATGGCCATGGTGATGGTACGGCGAGGACGGACACATTTATTAATTTTGGATAATTTCTCGACCGTCGCACACTGGGGCCAAAAGCTGCAAAAGTTGGCATAAAGTCAAAAATAAAATTGACCGGTATAGCATTCATTTCTGCACAAAACGGAAGTTCCAACTTGCCAATAGTGACATCTACCACTAGAATGTCGAAGATCATGTAATTCATGCTCCTACATCAGCTGCAACTTCTCTTGTTATCAACTCTAAGCGCAACGCGATTATTACGTGATTCGTGCTTGGTGTTCTCACCAGTGTCATTTTCATCGTATGAAAGATTCTTGAATTATATTCATAATGGGAGATGTTCATGTAGGTAAGTACTTGGATTTCTTATCATGATTTCATATTTTACACCAATCGGAGTTGTAAAAACAGAAGAAAATTTAACCGAATCAAAATATCGTTAGGAATGCTAGGTTCAAATGATATATGATTGGTTTTTTTAATGTACCAAGCACTTCCGAGTAAAAATTCACCCAAATCATGGTTCAGTCACTCATCTAGTTTCATTGCACGAAAAAAAAATTTGCTCATGTTTGCTCGTTTTTTATTCATGATCGAATGTTTACCGGTAATTTATAGTGTTAATCCGATACCTTAGAGGCCTATCTAGGGAACCGCGTGCTGGGTTACCGTATACTTGGGAGGGTTGTTTGAATGTGATCATGATTTTTATCAATTTTGACCTGTGGAATCCGAAAATGTAGGGTGATTTCATGAGAAGTTGGTGACTTGATTGCTGTCAACATTTTTCATAGCGTTGAAATTTGCACCGTTTTTGAAACGAAAACGAATTTGAGTGAAAATTACTGTGATTGTTTGAACTGTTTTTGCTGATGCATCAATCCATTGATTTTCAATTAAGATACATTATTTTGAAAACAAATTCGCCCGAATTTCTCAAGTGAACGTAACCTATAGTCCTGTCACCACAAAGGTTATTGAACGGTCATGGACCGTTCTGAGAATGTTTCATACCCATTCGGACATTCTTAGGGAGTTTTGAAGACCTTCAAATGCTGTGAGGAATTGAATGACGAGTTTGTTTCAGAAACGATTCAAATCTGAGGAGGGTTGTCTTATAAAAAAAATCCGATTTAATCCAATAAAAAAATAAGATTCCAATGGTATTTTTGGTTGAAAGCATATTGGAAAAATATTTGATCAGGTGTAATCAATCGTGGATTCATTTCTATCGCAAAATTACAATTCATAATTTCATCAGTCTATCGTCATCAATCGTTTGTAAGATCGTCTTATATGTTCTGAAGTTAACCAAATATCCTGATTTTCGTGTTCAATTGCGGATTCACAATGCAAATATACCATTCATTGGGATTGACAGGTTTTTTTACAGGGTATTTTCTTCTTAAAAAGAACTGGACATAATTTTTTCTCAGATTGGGCCAATTTTTTCAGATTCATTTATTGTTGTTCTGGGCTCTGGTCTCATATCAAGGCGTATGTTGTACAATCGGAGGAAGAATTCTAACAAGTGATACATAAAAGACAGGATAATTTCTCTGAAGAATTATATAAAAAATCGTACCAATTGTGAAGGAAGTCTTATGCGGCAATTAGATGAAACACTTTCTTATTCCATATCCGAATTCAAAACTAGATGGAGTAGATGTTGCAGGATAGAAGAGAGATTTCTAGAAAATAATAAGCAGTGGCTCAATACTCGCATCAGGTTCCTCGCAAATCCTCCCAACAAAAATGGGAAGGAAATCGGAAGACCTGAAGAACCATTTGAAAATGCTAGTGAGAGAGCAAAACGCAAAAAAAACAGAATTTTTACGGGGATAAACATTCTTCAAAAGAACTTGCTTATGCGGCACAAATGAGTCTCAGATTATCTGGCTTGGTTGATGCTGCAAATATTGTGGAGGATATCACGATGACTTCCCCTAAACGCGCTTTGAAATACAAAACGGCATATCGCGAATCTGCTAGTCTAGGAACGCAAAAATTGTCACGAAACGAGGCTTTATCAATGTTCATCGATTCAAAGCTTACCAGAGAACAATATAATAAAATACGAAAGACAGATTTATTGCGACTCCCGTCCTACAAGGAAATTCGATTAGCTAAAAAAGAATGCTA
The DNA here is from genome assembly GCA_018340375.1 of Gonatopus flavifemur. NCBI lineage: Eukaryota > Metazoa > Arthropoda > Insecta > Hymenoptera > Dryinidae > Gonatopus > Gonatopus flavifemur. The sequence continues at coordinate 386,595 of JAFFJZ010000033.1, forward strand.
TCCGAAAGAAGGATTTATAATTGTCACGGAAACAAGGGCTGAAGTCAAATTACAAGGACTTTTAGATCAAACAACCCAACGCATATTGCAATCTCAAAGTGGAAAGATTTCAAATCAAGAAGTACAAGGGAATCTACACCTAATTTGTAGATGGGGATTCAATGGAACTGCTCAAACAGAAAATAAACAGAGATTTCTTGGAAACCCTGCAGATACTGATGCAAATATATTCATTGCATCTATGGTACCTTTGCGCCTAACAATTGAGAATACTACCGACGCAAATGAAGTCGATCTTTGGCAGAATCGAAGATGTTCATCAACAACGTTTTGCCGCCCCACTAGATTCCAGTTTGCACACGAAACGACTGGACTCGCTCAATCAGAAAAAAAAATACATAGATAATCAAATTGCAGAATTACTACCAACAGAAATGTTCATAAATAACGAGAATTTTGTTGTGAGTTGCAAATTGCTTCTTACAATGGTGGACGGAAAGATTTGGAACGCAATATCAGGAACCACGTCCGCACAACGCTGTTATTTATGCGGTCTCATCTCAAAAGATTTCAATAATATGGACAAAGTATTGAAGGCAAAAGTTAATGAAGAACGATTTGAATTTGGGTTGTCGGTCCTTCATGCTTGGATGAGATTCTTAGAATGTATTCTACATCTTCCTTATAAAATACCTTTAAAAAACTGGCAAGCTCGCGGAAAAGACAGGAAAGAAGTGGTTGCTCAAACTGAATAAAGAATTCAAATGAAATTCAAGCATGAACTTGGTTTGATTGTAGATAAGCCAAAACAAGGATTTGGAAGTACCAACGATAGAAATACCGCTAGAAGATTCTTCCAGAGTCCTGATAAGACTGCGGAAATAACAGGTGTATCTGTTGAGCCGATCATCATCATCATCATCATCATGAAGTAATCAGTCTTACGACTGGTTTGATGAAACCCTCCACCCCTGTCTATCATCCGCCAAACGTTTAATTTCTACATATCTACTACATCCCTTGTCTTGTACGATTTGCTTCATATAACTTGCTCTAGGTCTACCTTTACCAGTTTTACCATTCATTTTCCCTTCCAATATTGTTTTCAATAAACTCTCATGCCGTAATGTGTGTCCTATAAGATTGCTTCTCCTCTTCACGATGTGTTTCAAAAGATTTCTTTCTTCATTTATCTGCTCGAGTACTTCTTCATTTTTGACTTTGTCTATCCATTTTATTCTGAGCATCCTCCTATAACACCACATTTCAAAAGCTTCAAGTCTTCGTTGATCAGTTTTCCCCATTGTCCAAGTTTCGCAACCATATGATGCTGTGCTCCAAACGTAACTTTTCAAGAATTTCTTCCTTACTTCCAAGCTTATATTTTTTGAGCATAATAACTGTCTCTTTTGATAAAAAGCCTGTTTCCCTTGTGCTATTCTTGCTCTTATATCTCTTTCGCTTTTGCCGTTCTCTGTAATTATGCTTCCTAGATATTTGAATTCTTTCACCTGTTCAATTGTCTCGGTATCTATTTTGATTCTCGTTCTTCTAGCTGTTTTCGCTGCTGTACACATCATGAATTTTGTTTTGTCTTTATTTATATTCATACAATAGTTATCTAGTAATATTGTTTTCATAGTGTTGAGAATATTTTCTAACTCAGTACTACTCGTGGCCAATATAGCTATGTCATCCGCGAATCTCAACATACTTATATTTTCTCCCTGAATCTGTAATTTCGATTGAATTTCCTCCTTCACTTCATTCATTGCTTCTTCTATATATAAATTGAACATCAGTGGCGATAATGAGCATCCTTGTCTCACCCCTCTTCTTATTTGTGCTTCCCCTCCCTGACCCTCTATGTCTATTATTGCACTTTGATTCTTATATAATTCGTATATTATTCTTCTATCTTTATAATTTATTCCCACCTTCTTCAGGATCGCAAACATCTTCTCCCAGTCCACATTATCGAAAGCCTTTTGTATATCTACAAAACCTATGTACACAGATTTCTTCAGCGCTATCCTTTTCTCTATTACTGCCCTGAGTGCTAAGATTGCTTCTCGCGTTCCCCTATTTTTCCTAAAACCAAACTGATCCTCTGCCAATCTACTCTCTATTTTATTTTCCATCCTCCTGTATATAATTTTGGTCAGTATTTTCGAAGCATGTGAAGTTAAACTGATCGTTCTGTAGTTCTCGCATTTGTCTGCCCCTTGTTTTTTCGGGATAGCGACAATTTTATTCTTTTGGAAATCTTCCGGTACTTCTCCTTTTTCGTACATATCTCTAATCAATTCAAACAGTGCGTCGCGAGTTCCTTCACTGGAGGCTTTTATAAGGTCCGCACTTATGCCATCTATGCCTGGCGCTTTATTATTTTTCAATTCTTTCAAAGCCTTGTCGAATTCTGATCTCAATATCGAATCTCCCAATTCTTCCTCATCTACATCCTCCTCCTTCTCTAATAGTGCTATATCATCGTTTCCTCTATACAAGTCTTCCAAATGATTGATCCACTGTTCTATTTTCTTTTCCGTATTTATCAATTGTCGTCCTAGAGAGCTTCTAATCTTATTGCTTCTAGATTTCATTTGTCCGAAAAATCTTTTAATAATCCTATATGCTTCATCTATTTTTCCTAAATGCAATCTCATTTCTATTTCCTGACATTTCTCTTCTAACCACTGTTCTTTTGCTTTCCTTGATTCTCTTATTATTTTATTTCTCAATGATTTGTATCGTTGCTGGCCTTCTTGGCTATCATTATTCTTGTATTTTCTTCTTTCATTTATCAATTCTAAAATTTCTCCCGTTATCCATGGGTTTTTAGCTTCTACTCCATCATTCTTCAAAATCTTATCCGCACATTCTCTTACATTCCCCTTCATCTTCGTCCATCTCCTCTCTATTCCCAAGTCTTTCTCTTTTTGATCTCCCAATTTTTCATCCAACATTTTCTCGAATGCCTCATGTGTTTGTTTTTGCTTGAGGTTCTTCAAATTCCATCTTTTCTGCATTTTCCTTTTCTTCTCCAGAGATTTGAATTTCAGAGAACATTTCATCATCAACATATTATGATCACTATCTATATCTGCACCGGGATAAGTTTTACAGTTTTTCACTTGGTTTCTAAATCTTTGTTTCACTAATATGTAATCAATTTGGTATCTTGTTGTATCTCCTGGCATTTTCCAAGTGTAGATTCTTCTTGGATGATTTTCGAATAAAGTGTTTGTGATAACCATCTTATGATTTTCACAAAATTCGACTAAACGTTGTCCTCTATCGTTCCTCCTTCCTAACGCGAAATCTCCTATAATGTTGTCCTCTTTTCCTTGTCCTACTACCGCATTCCAATCCCCCATCACTATCAAATTCTCTTCTCCCTTCACATATTCTATCACTTCTTCTATTTCTTCGTACGTTTTTTCAATATCTTCCTCCGAATATGCAGATGTGGGCATGTATACTTGGACTATGACTGTGTCTACCGGTTTTGTTCTGATTCTAACCATCATCACACGTTCATTATGTTGCAAATAATAGCCGATCAAAAGATTGAAAATCATTCTACAAACATCATCTAGTGGGCATCTCGTAGACAAAGAGGAATTCCGAAAATATGCCCTAGACACTGCGTCTTTATACATAGAGAAATATGCCCGGTACCCGATGACACCAACTTTACACAAAATTTTGATTCATGGATCAGAAATGATAGACAGTCACTTATTACCAATTGGACAGTTGAGTGAAGAGGCTCAGGAGGCGAATAACAAAGTATATAAAAGATTCAGGGAAAATTATTCCCGGAAAATGTCTCGTGAAAAAACAAATGAAGACGTTCTCAATCGTCCATTGATATCATCCGATCCATACATTTCAAGCATGGAGGGTATACAGAGGAACGAAAAGTTGTTCGAAAAAGAAGTATTGGAACTGATAGTGCCTCCAAACGTAAACATACCATCACAAACAGAAGATGAGTCAGATGATGATTCTACATAAGAATCATTATCATAGCATGTACATATATTATTCAATTGGAGTTGACATCCCATCAATGAAAATCATTATCGAGTTTTCTATGATATGTTTTTCTGTTCCATAGATAGGATGACACCCTGGTAACTTGTACCACCTGTGACTACTGTTCTCCTCTGCCAGCGACTTCGAATACCTCTATCAGTATGTGGATACAATAAGAATTTTCTCCTGATCACCATATTGAATCTGCAATCTTGAATTTCCAATTTCGGCCTTTTCGGCCGGAGAAATTTTCAATTTTTCAAAATCGGCCTCAATATTGAACCCACAATTTTGAATTTCCAAATTCCAATGTGATATTCAGAATCAGTAACGTTGAAAATCCCTGAATATCATGTTTTCGATACATGCGATGAACATTTGTGTATTCTGGCCCTCATATTGAATCCGCCATTTTGACTCCTCAATTTCCAGTGTCAAATTCGGAATCAGCGGCCTCAAAACCCCTCAAGTCACACGTTTCAGACATATACGATGAAAATTTATCTATTATGACCGCCATATTGAATCCGCCATTTCGAATTTCCAATGTCAAATTCGAAATCAGTGACCGGAAAAAACCCCTGAGTCCCGTGTTTCAGATATGTGCGATGAAAATTTGTCTATTATGACCGCCATATTCAATCCGTCATTTTGAATTTCCAATTCCCAATGTCGAATTTGAAATCAGCGACCTCAAAAACCACCGAGTCTCGTGTTTCAGATATGTGCGATGAAAATTCGTCTATTATGACCGCCATATTGAATCCGCCATTGTGAATTTCGAATTTCCAATGTCAAATTCGAAATCAGCGACCTCAAAAACCCTCAAGTCTCACGTTTCAGACATATACGATGAAAATTTGTCTTTTCAGACCTCCATATTGAATCCGCCATTATTAATTCTCAATTTCCAATGTCAAATTCGAAATCAGTGACCTCAAAAATCCCCGAGTCTCATGTTTCAGATATGTGCGATGAAAATTTGTGTATTATGACCGCCATATTGAATCCGTCATTTTGAATTTCCAATTTCTAATGTCAAATTTGAAATCAGCGACCTCCAAAACCCCCAAATCTCGTGTTTCAGATGAGTGCGATGAAGATTTGTCTATTATGACCGCCATATTGAATCCGCCATTTTGAATTTTCAATTTCCAATGTCAAATTTGGAATCAGCAACCTCAAAAACCCCCGAGTTTTATGTTACAGATATTTGCGATCAATATTTTACTTTCTGCCAATTTATGTGGCTATTGGCCCCAGTGTGCGTCGTCTCGTTTCCCAGGTATCCACACACACAAGGAGGGTGATGTTTAACAAATATTCATTCATTCAATCGAGATTAGGTGCTCGGAACATCTAAAATTCATAATCAACGCCTATCATCGCCATGGTGATGGTCCGGCGAGGATGAACAGATTTATTGATTTTCAGCTCATTCCTCGACCTTTATCCCGTTCCCCTGTCTTCCATTCGCTGTGGACAGTGAAAATGAACAAATCATTCATTCATTCAATCAACATTGAGTGCTCGAAACTTCTCGAATTCATACTCGGCGCCTACCATTGCGATGATGATTGTAGGGCGAGGATAAACACATTTATTAATTTTCAGCTGATTTTTCGACCTTCGTCCCGTTCCCCTATCTTCCACTCGCTTCCGACGGTGAAAATTGACGCATATTCATTCATTCAATCAAGGTTGTGTGCTCAAAACTTCTGAAATGCATAATCAACCCCTACCATCACCATGGTGATGGCACGGAGATGCTACGGCGGGAATGAAGACATTTATCGATTTTAGCTCATTTTTCGACCTTCGTCTCTCTTCCCTGTCATTCACACACACTCGGAGGGTGCCGATTACTACATATTCATTCATCCAATCGAGATGGAGTGCTCGAAACTTCTGAAATTCATAATCAACGCTGATCATCACCATGGTGATGGTACGGCGATGGTATGCCGAGGATGATCACATCAATTGATTCCCAGACGATGTCAATTGGATAAATGAATATTTGTTAATTATCACCCTTCCGATCGTGTGTGAATACCTGGGAAACGTGAAGAAGGTCGGAAAATGAGCTAAAATCAATTCATGTGTTCATCGTTGCCGTACCATCGCCGTATCATCACCATGGTGATGATAGGCGTTGATTAGGCATTCAAGAAGTTCCAAGCACTCAACCTTGTCATCATGAAGTAATCAGTCTTATGACTGGTTGGATGAAATCCTCCAACCCTGTCTATTATCCGCTAACCGCTCAATTTCTGCATATCTACGGCAACCCTTATCTTGTATAATTTGCTTCATATAACTCAATCTAGGTCTACCTCTTCGTTTTTTACCATTCATTTTTCCTTCCAATATTGTTTTCAATAAGCTATTATGCCTCAATGTGTGTCCTATCAGATTACTTCTTCTTTTCACGACCTGTCTCAAGAGACTCCTTTTTTCATTAACCTTCTCAAGTACTTCTTCATTTCTTACTTTCTCTATCCACTTTATTCTGAGCATCTTTCTATAACACCACATTTCAAAAGCTTCAAGTCTTCGTTGGTCCGTTTTTCCAATTGTCCAAGTTTCGCAACCATATAATGCTGTGCTCCAAACGTAACTCTTCAAGAATTTCTTCCTTACTGCTAAGCCAATATTCTTCGAAAATAGTGTTTCTTTTGGTGGAAAGCCTGTTTCCCTTGTGCTATTCTTGCTCTTATATCTCTTTCGCTTTTACCGTTTTCTGTAATTATGCTTCCTAGATATTTAAATTCTTTGACTTGCTAAATTGTCTCTGCATCTATTTTGATTTTCGTTCTTCTTGATGTGTTCGCTGTTGTACAAATCATGAATTTTGTTTTGTCCTTATTTATATTCATACAATATTTGTCTAGTAATATTTTTTTCATAGTGTTGAGAGTATTTTCTAACTCAGCACCACTCGTAGCTAATATAGCTATGTCATCCGCAAATCTCAACATGCTTACATTTTCACCTTGAATCTGTAATTTCAATTGCACTTGTTCCTTCACTTCGTTCATCGTTTCTTCTATATACAAATCGAAAATCAATGGCGATAGTGAGCATCCTTGTCTCACCCCTCTTCTAATTTGTGCTTCTCCTTTTTGACCCTCTATTTCTATTATTGCGGTTTGATTCTTATATAATTCATATATCATTCTCCTATCCCTGAAATTAATTCCTACCTTTTTCAAAATCGTAAACATCTTCTCCCAATCAACATTATCGAAAGCCTTTTGTATATCTACAAAACCTATGTACACAGATTTCTTCAGCGCTATCCTTTTCTCTATTACTGCCCTGAGTGCGAAGATTGCTTCTCGCGTTCCCCTATTTTTCCTAAAACCGAACTGATCTTCTGCTAATCTACTCTCTGTTTTATTCTCTATTCTCCTGTATATGATTTTTGTCAATATTTTCGAAGCATGTGAAGTTAAACTAATCGTTCTGTAGTTCTCGCATTTGTCTGCTCCTTGTTTTTTTGGAATGGTGACAATTTTATTCTTCTGGAAATCTTTCGGTACTTCGCCTATTTCGTACATATCTCTGACCAATTCAAACAGTGCGTCACGAGTTCCCTGACTGGAGGCTTTGATGAGGTCCGCACTCATGCCATCTGTTCCTGGCGCTTTATTATTTTTCAATTCTTTCAAAGCCCTGTCGAATTCTGATCTCAAAATTGAATCTCCCAAGTCTTCTTCATCAACATCTTCCTCCCTCTCTAAGAATCCCATATTATCGCCTCCTTCATACAGCTCTTCTAAATGATTAATCCATTGTTCTATTTTTTCCTCCGTTCTTATCAATTGTCTTCCTAGAGAATTTCCAATCTTACTGCTTCTAGATTTCATTTGTCTAAAAAATCTCTTAACAATCCTATATGCCTCATCAATTCTTCCTAAATGTAATCTCACTTCTATATCTTGACATTTCCCCTCCAACCATTGTTCTTTTGCTTCCCTTGATTCTCCGATTATTTTATTCCTCAGTGCCTTGTATGTCTGCTGATCTTGTTCACTATTCTTATTCTTGTATTTCCTCCTTTCATTAATTAAATCGAGAATTTCTTCTGTTATCCATGGTTTCTTAGGCTCTATCCCATCGTTCTTCAAAATTTCATCAATCAACCTTGATTGAATAAATATTTATTGATTATCACCCTTCGAGTGTTTGTCAATACGAAGAAAATTGGACGAAGTTCGAAAAATGAGCTGAAAATCAATAAATGTGTTCATCTTTGCCGTACCATCGCCGTACCATCACCATGGCGATGATAGGCGTTGATTATGCATCTGAGAAGTTTCGCGCACTCAATCTTGATCGAATAAATGAATATTCATCAGCTTTACCGCTCGAAGCGAGTGGAAGATAGGGAAACGGGACGAAGGTCGAAAAATGAGCTGCAAATCAATAAATGTGTTCATTCTCACCGTACCGTCGCCGTACCGTCACTATGGTGATGATCGGCGTTGATTATGAATTTCAGTAGTTTCGGGCACTCAATTTTGATTGAATCAATAAATATTCGTTGATTATCACCCTTCAAGTGCGTGTGTATACCAGGGAAACAAGACGCATGTCGAAGAATGAGCCGGAATCAATAAATGTGTTCATCCTCGCCGTACCATCGCCGCACAGTGTGACAGAATGCCAAAAAGCTGGCTGAAACCCCAAAAATGGAGTTTGTAGTTTGGAATCTTCGACCGTCAGGGTGAGTGAAGTAATGTCCCGAGTGTCAGAATTCACATAGAAAAGGCCTGATCTCTTTTCCCTGCTTTTGTATGTCAATTCAAAAGGACCCTCTCTTGAGGTACCATTCGCGTGATTGAGAGATAGTGAAATAACGATGATGTTCAAAAAGACGCTGTGTCTCGAAGAATGAACTAATTCAACCTCTTGAAAATGGAATCTACTGCTGAAAATATGAATAATACACTGGGAATTAGTGGAATCTCGAGTCATTAAGTGGCACATGATGGCAGAGCAACGATCGGATGTGATTTTCATATCTCTGGATTTGACAATTTTTTTAGGCTTTGTAGGAAAAAGTTGTGTTCCGCACCCTTCCGCATCAAGGTACTCATTGGACGTTGTAGACGGGGCTCTTACCTCTAGAATGAATAAAAGAACGGTTGCTCATATTTGCTCATAAGAATTTTTTCGTGACAAAAGTGTCTCAGATCGCATAGTCACGAAAAAGTGGTTGGAATCGTATAGAGTCCTCAAATTACCCATATCGCACAGTAGTTCAGAAAGAATTCATAATGAATTCATTTCGACCTGAGAGAATTCAAAATGAGTTAATTATAAACTCTTTCAGACCTGGTTTGCTGTGTGGGTAGCTTGAGACCCAGTAACCGGGGGTTTGTGAGGTCACTGATTACGAACCCGTTGTTAAATTTTTCAAATTCGAAAAAGCAGATTGAAATTCTGGTAATTGAGGAAAATTTTTATTCGAATCACTTTGGGAGATATGATAGAGCGCCGCAATGTGGCCCAAGTATGGAATCGGCGGCAAAAAATCAAAGAATGAAGTCTGACGGAAAATATTGAATCATAGATTGCCCTCATATACAAACTTTTTCATGCGTCTACACGGAGAAACCAAGATTACTAATATTTTATCAAATGTCCGCTAATTCAAGGGGAGAACCCATCGCTGAAAAATATTCGTGGTGAGTTTACCAAAAGTTCATAGTAACAATGTTAAAAGTCGATAGTCATCGTTATTTTTTGCAGTGAAACCATCAACAATAGCAAGTTTACTAGAATTGTTTTTCACGATGTTCTTTTTTCTTGAATTGATCGCCACGTTTCAAAAATCTCAGTACAAACTTAACCAAGAGAGGCATCGTAATCGTGTTGCGCGAAATTCCCTCGATCGATTGAAATCACTTATTGAAAAAGTGAATGGGTTTTATGAGTTTAATGATCAACGATTCCTATAAAAATGAATATACCATCTTCAGGTGAGTTTTCAATCATTTTAATAGTTTGATATTGATGAATGACCCTTTTTCAATGAGTCGTTAAAAGTACCATTTTGAACTTCCATGAAAGCCATGAGTTTTCAAATATCCGTAAAGGTGTAGTTCATTTCTTCACGTTTCCGCATTCAAGTTTTTCCTTTTTCCAGTAGAATTGTTCTAGTTCAAGTATGCATCAGCACCTGGTACTTATAATTCCTCAATTTGAATATATTTTGATGTAGTTCCTCAATTGCCAAACTTTCCGTATCAATTCATTGAGAACCACCGTCTCTGCAGGATCAAACTTGAACAACCTCTCCATCAGAAGAATGGATTTATGCAATTTACTCAGAGAATCAGGATACAATTCACTTGAACAGAAGTTCATTTTTTTGAAAGATCATCTCGAAACTTCAACAAATACCCCTGAAGAAGCACAGCATGATTTGAATCGAAGAATTTCACATTTTACATGACGCTTCAAAACAAAATGGATGTAATGTGGTAGAGTAGAATCCAGATTTATCAACAAAATTATAGAATGGTTGTAACATTCAGTTGATTTCAAGATATATCCTCTTGCCGCTAAAAGAACCAGTCAACAGGTTCGTCCGTCCTTATCATTTGGAGAGAGTTCGGAACGTACGAAACGTGCTAAACCTGAACAACTTAGGAGTGATAAGCCACTTAGTGCACTGTCGCATGCTACACAGATGAAATTGCGAGCATCTGGACATTCCTTTGCTGCAAAATCAGTTCGGGACGTTGTGGATTCACCCGAAATAGCACCGAATTATATGAAAGCATATGAAAAAATGAGAAGTTTTCGAATAACAAAAATGTCTGAAGAAGAAGTTCTGCACTATGGTGAAGGCCAAACTCACTACTCACCAATATAACGTAATAAGATCCAAGGATCCTGAAAAGTTCCCGTCATTTAAAGTGGTATAGTTGGCGAAAAAAGTCTGTTATCCTAATAGAGAAGAAATTACTGTAACATCCAACTTTGCACAAGTAACGTTGCAAACAATGTTAGACCACACTACAAAGCACCTAATTTCTGTTCAAAAAGGCGTAATTGCTGCATCGCAAACTGAACAGTTGAGCAACATGTGTCTGATTTTGGAGTGAGGGTTCGATGGCAGCTCTTGGTACTCGTCATATAAGCAGAAATTTTTTGGAGCAGATACTGACGATTCTAGTGTCTTTATAACGTCCATGGTGCCTCTCCGACTGGTAATTGATGATCCTAGTGGCGAAGATGCAGTTGTAGTTTGGCAGAATCCACGAACATCTTCAACGAGGTATTGTCGACCGCTAAAAATCTGCTTCGTTAAAGAATCATCAGAAATTTTGTTGGCTGAAAAAAACCGTGTTGATGAAGGAATAAAAATTTGAGGAACTCTTGTTTTGTTCAGGATGGCAGGAATTTAATGGCATTCTATAAATTATGTTTCACGATGGTTGATGGTAAAGTGTGTAATTCCGTCACAGGAAACACTTCTACTCAGAGATGTTATATTTGTGGAGCAAGTTCAAAGGAACTGAATTGTATAGACGAAATAGTAACTAGGCAGCATGACGTTTTACATTCAGAATCCGGTTTGTCAGTTCTACACTGCTGGATCGGATGTTTTGAATGTCTGTTACACGTAGGCTACCGATTACCATTCAAAAAATAGCAAGCTCACGACAAGGACAAAGACATTGTGGCCCAAACCAAATAAAAAATACAAGAAGAATTTAAGAATCAGATGAGACTGATCGTTGATCGGCTTAAGCCGGGATTTGGAAATTCTAATGATGGTGATACGGCTAGGCGGTTCTTTGCGAATGCAAAACTATCATCAGAGATGACTGATATAGATGAGACCTTGATGAATAAAATCCATACGATTTTGGTGGCTATTTCAAGTGGTTACGAAATGAATATTATTGAGTTCAGGAAGTTCAGTACCGAGACGGCTCAATTATTCGTCCGGCTCTATCCGTGGTATCATATGTCACCTAATTTGCATGAATGACTCATCCATGGGCCTCAAATTATTGCAGCTGCTTTGCTCCCGATAGGTCAAATGACAGAAGAAGCACAGGAAGCTCGAAATAAAGATTTTAAGCGATATCGAGAGAATTATTCAAGAAAATCTTCACGAGAGGAATGTAATAAGGATGTGTTCAACATAATGTTGATCACATCAGATCCAGTAATTACCAGCTACAGGAAACTTCCCCGTGAAAAACTAAATTGCTATCCAGAAGAAGTGTTAAGAATGATAGTCACTGCAGATGCTGAGATTTCTGACACTTCTATAACAGATTCGGACAATGATACATCTGAAACAGACGACGATCGAAATACAGGTGGAGTAGTAATCATAATAATCAGAATAATAATCATTGATGAGTTCAATTCCATGCTGTGAAAATACTTATTACGAAGCTTGAAATATTTCAGATTTTAGTTTTTACTTCAAAGTGAAATATATGGTTTGTTGGGGGAATCTGATGTCTAGTATAATTTGTTGTGAGCAATAAATAACTTTGAAAATTATAAGACGAATTCACTCTATTTATTATAAAATTTTCCTTGATCATTCTAACAAGTGAATTTGGAACAAAACCGCATTCCAGATTCATTGTTTTGGGTCGGTGCCGAATCAACGAAAAAAAATTAACAAGCAGAATGAAGTTGTCATTTTGTTGCAGTATGAAATGAAATTAGTCATAGATCATTGATGAAATTAAACGAAAAGTAAAAGACATTGATTTGCTAACACAACCCCACGGTAAACTTAATTTCCCTTTGTTATGTTTATGATTATGGTATGGTTATGTTTATGATAACAACGAACCGATTTTCGTTCTCTACAGACGTTTGAAACAGTTTGATTGTACCGATCGATTAGGAAGATCATTAATAATTTTATTAGAATGATGAATCACGTGTCTACTGTAATAAACGGGTGCAGTGAATAGGTTAACATAAAGAATTTTCGTTTAATTTAATCAATGATCCATGACTAATTTCATTTCATACTGCAACAAAATGACAACTTCATACTACTGGTAAATTTTTTTTCGTTGATTTGGTTTTTCGTTGATTCGGCACCGACCCATTGTTTTGCACTCCAAATTCGTGAGCAAAGAGTTCAAAAACTCTCATTTAGAGAATATCAGATGGATCCAGTGAATTTGGAAATTCGAGTCCGTATATTGCATATGCGACTATGAATCCGTGGGTAGAATTCCTACAAACCTATAGAATGATAGTTGGAAAAAACCAACTGATTGAGAGAATGAAACCCATCACGGTCATTTTCCTATTTTGAATTTCGAAAACTTTCGTCCGCCATATTATATCCACCATGCTGAATATTGAAATTTTGACAACGGATTCGTGATCAGCGACCTCAAAAACCAATGTATGTGAAGTTTCGAGCGCATCGGATGAATTTTCGGATTTTTATCTGCCATATTGCAGCCGAGATTTCGAATCTGGAAATGCCAACAATGAATTCGTAATCAGCGACCCCAAAACCCAGTGGATACCGGATTTCAAGCAAATTCTATGAGATTTCGAATTTTTATCGGCCATATTGAAGCCGCCATTCCGAATTTTTCAATTTCAACAATGGATTCGTATCCAGCGACCCCAAAAATTAGCGGATACCGAGTTTAAAGCGAATTCGATGAATTTTGAAATTTTTATCCGCCATATTGAAGCCGCAATTTTCAATTTGGAAATTTCGACAGTTGATTCGTAATAGACGACCCCAAAAACTAATGGATACCAAATTTCAAGCAAATTCAATGAATTTTTCGGACTTCCGTCCACCATATTGGATCCGCCATTTTGAATAACGAAATTTTGACAACGGATTCGTAATCAGCGACCTCAGAAACCCTCGGTCACTGAATCTCAAGCTGATCGGAGGACTCTTTATAGTTTTAGCCAACTTTCCGGCGTTTTACCACACTGTGCGCCGTACCATCACCATGGCGATGATAGGCGTTGATTATGCATTTCAGAAGTTTTGAGCACTCAATGTTTATCGAATCAATAAATATTCCCACATTATCACACTTCGAGTGTGTGTGAATGTCAGAGAAACGAGACGAAGGTCGAAAAATGACCGGAAGATCATAAATGTGTCCATCCTCGCCGTACCATCACCGCACTCCCACCATGGTGATGATAGACAGCGTTGCCAGATGGCTCTTGCATACATCCCTCAAGCCGACCGTGAATTCCCCCCAGATTCGAAGACAATCCCCCAGACAATTATCACTCGTCATTTAGCTAAAAAAAAAGGTCACACGCCCACTATATCACAGGCTTGTAAAGTGGAACCAGTGAAGGGGTGTGGGGCGAGCTTCCTTATGGTTATACCATGGTACTGGGTATCCGGATTTTCCTGATTGCTTGAGAACTAGTGACTGATGATGGAGTTATCAAACAGTACTAATTTTCAGCTAGTCAGAAAATTCGGCATTATGGGCATCCACTATTATGGTATACTACCAGTGTCCTCATGATAATATCTCTGGGTGCTTCCCATACCTGCTCCGAGCAGAACAAGCAACATTTTCAACCAATCGAAAGATTCACAAATTTTTCCCCTACTTTTTTATTGGTTCCTCCCCGTGGGATGATTGCAGGTTTTCCAGGGGGATATTCTTGATACATGTCCTTGATATCCTTTTTATCCATCTTTGGTAGTATCTGCTCCCTTCACGCAGTGGGGAGACTAAGTATTTCAGATTCGGGTCTCTTTTTCAGGCGGAATAAACTACTCGAGAGGGAGAATACAAACTGAGAGAAATCAAATCATCACATTGCCAGGAACATCGACTGAAACGGAGGGGAAGCAAGGCGAAACTACCTTCCTTGACATCTTTTAATATTCCTGAGGGAATGAAATCACTATCCAAACCTAGAATTTTTAATTTTGATTTATTGAAAAAGAGCAACAACATGATGGCGTTTTTTTGGGTAGAATATTCCGGAGGTAAAATAGCCTCCCGTTCGGATCTCCAGGTGGAGGCTGCTCGAGAGAGCCTCATCAAACAAGATAGAAAACCAAAGAAGATAGGGGACAAAGATAACATTCTTTGAGTCGGGGCGTGATACACGGAAAAAAATTGCCAGATTTCTGCTACAATAAGTTTGTAGTGAATTGATCATGGTTAAATGTATTCCAATAATCTTGATTTCTACAGGAATTTGGAGTATTATTTACCTAAACGAAGATGATTGCTATTTATATATTGCAGTAATACACTTCCAATAGATGTTACATTTTGAATACCAAATGTTATTCAATCGAAAAGTTGCAATCATTATCCAAAAGATTGTTGTAGAGATCTTAGCATTTTATTAACGTCCACTATTGACTGCTGTTCTTTCTACCACAAAATTCGAGTGAATGTGTTCCGCTAAGAGTCTTGTGAGAGGTGAGTTACAGATGGGTCTGTATACACAACGTTTCCTCGTATCATTACAATGCTTTTAATTAAATTAAATACAATCAAAATCGAAGACAAATCATCGAAGTTGAGTGAATTCAAGTGAAATGAAGCGAGTGAAGTGAGTTCGCGCGGTGAAGTGAGTTCAATAAAGTAAAGTGTTAATGTGAGATGTTCTAAAACATTCCTCATTTTATGTAAATAATATTTGATAACGAAGTCATAGAAACTTATCAACGAAGAAATTTATTTGATTTCACTTAAATTTGAATCCATTAAACTGAATTTCAAATCAATTCGTATAAAGTTATGTGTTGAAAAGAAAACATTTACAAATATATTGATAATTCCGCTCGTGTGAAAAATGAACTTTTCCTACAAAATCATCAGATTAACTACTAAAACGAATTTTATATGCTAAAAACGTTAATACATGTATTATCTTCTGTTACAGTGTATTAAATATATGTTTATAATAATATATCAGACATTAAAATGTTGTGAACGTAAGTGACAATAATTTACCATATAACCATATCACGTGTTAGCTCAAACTGTTAGTACCGGTCGTTTAGGTCGGTGATAGGTTAGGTAGGTAAGGTTCGGATCTCTGTGAGGAATGAAAATTTCTCGGATAGGAGAAGCTATCTCGAATACTCACCGGCGGTAAGTACGGTGAGAATCCGGGGAAGAATTTTTTTCATGTTTATGAAAAATTTGTGGTGATTTCTACTGCAAATGTATACCAAACACTGTGACAATATTAAAATACATTCAACTCAATTTTTGTGGTATGCTTTACCACAATTCATTTCAAGTGTTACTGGTGATCTGGTTACAAATATATCGTTTTGCTTTATATTGTATGTGAAGCTTGTGTTATACGTTAATAAACTTTGTACCTGTCCCAAATTTTATTCCGATTTGTGGTAAAAATAATGACTATTGTGGTTAAATGAGCAGATTATTTTTTTCCGTGTATGTTAGATCACTGAGATGAACAGGAAAACTAGGAAATTTGAAATTACAAATGAATAGGTTAGGTATCGATGTAATGGGAATTAGCGAAATGAGACGGCCGCCAAAAGGGGATTTCTGGAGTGGGGATTACAGAATCATCCATACAGGGTCAAAGAATGGTCAAGCAGGTGTGGGAATTATGATGCATAAAAAGGTAGGGAATAGGATAGAAAATGATTTGCAACATGGCGAACGCGTAATGATGGTCAGAGTTAGAACAAAACCAGGAGACACTGTTATAGTTCAAGTATACATACCCACATCTGCATACTCAGAGGAAGACATCGAAGAAACGTACGATGGAATAGGAGAAGTGATAGAACATGTGAAGGGAGAAGAAAATTTAATGATCATAGGCGTCTGGAATGCGGTAGTAGGGCAAGGAAAAGAGGGCAACATAAAAGGAGATTTTGCGTTAGGAAGAAGAAATAAAAGAGGACAACGTTCAATCGAATTTTGTGGGAGCCATAGAATGGTTATTACCAACACATTATTCAAAAATCATTCAAGAAGAATCTATACTTTGGAAATGCCAGGAGATACAGCAAGACATCAAATTGATTACATATTAGTGAAACAAAGATTTCGAAACCAAGTGAAAAGCTGTAAAACTCATCCAGGCGTGGATATAGATAGTGATCCCAATATGTTGCTGATGAAATGTTCTCTGAAATTCAAAGCTCTGAAGAAGAAAAGGAAAATGCAAAGAAGATGGAATTCTAAGAATCTCAAACAAGAAAAAACACAGGAGGCATTCAAAGTGATGTTGGACGAAAAATTGGAAAATCGACAAGAGAAGGACTTGGAAATAGAGAGTAGATGGACAAATATGGAGGGGAACATAGAACAATGTGCAGATCAAATTTTGAAGAACGATGGAGTAGAGCCTAAAAAACCATGGATAATGGAAGAAATTCTCGATATAATTAATGAAAGAAGGAAATACAAGAATTAGAGTAGTGAACAAGACCAGCAGACATACAAGGCACTGAGGGATAAAAATAATCAAAGAATCAAGGAAAGCAAGAGCACAGTGGTTAGAGCAAAAATGTCAGGAGCAGAGCGGAAAAACAAGGAGCAGACGGATGCGAGAACTACAGAACGATCAGTCCAATTTCACATGCCTCGAAAATATTGACAAAATTATAGACAGATATATGGTTCATTGCATCCAAGTGGTATCCACTTCTGACAAGGGGGTGTTTACAGTTTCATGAAAAGTCACATTGATGCTGTCCATAAAAAAGTATGAAGCATGCATGCGTACAATTTATCACCCAACTCTACTCGATAATAAAAGTCCTCCATGTCTTACTTACGGATTCTAACCTCTATTCCTAACTATCATAACTCTATTCCGAGCGCACAAATGCACGTACTTTCAGCATTCCCAATACACAGCAGTATCCCACTTCAAGACCTTGTTGGTCGCGTTTCATCATTATGTCATCAACTGTAAGCCGGTCTAAATTACCAGAGTTCAAGTATTTCTCTCTCAGAGGACGATATATTGTACATCTACACAGTAAATGACTTACAGTTTCAAGTTCTTTTGAATTACAGATAGGACATATTTCAGTCGGGTTTATGGCGTTGGTCACTCCTTTACATCTAATTTTCAGCTCATAATTATTTACCAGCTCTATCCGACTCTCGGCCCAAACTATAGCAAAGTCGGTTTTGTTAATGTCGCCACCAAACTCAAGAACCCTAGACTCGCTAGGCGGCGCTGATTGTGTTGGTGGGCGGTGAAAAATAGTGAAAATATCGAAAATATAAAATGATATAAAAGCAATCACATTTATAACCTAAAAATATATAATGACCACGTGTGGGTTATGGTCAACACCATCTACACCCATTGTGTAATGTAAAAATTATACAAAAAAAATACAATAAAATTATACAATAAAGTGATAAAGTACAATTCAATTCAATTACCACGTGTCATGACGGTGAAATTTTATGCGCCGCAAAATCATCTATAAAGTCAATGAAGACTAATTAGAATGTTTCGGAACAATCAATAATAATTAATAATAATAATAATAAGAATAATAAGATGTTGTTGTAAGACAATAAAGTCAACAATTAAAAATATAATAAAAGTTTGCCTGCTGGATAAAATCCCATTCAAATTCATTGAAAATGTGATTCTAAAGTAAGTTATTACTTTCTAATGTCAAGTTATTATAGAAGAGTAGCTCTCACATTTCTTTCACAGAGTTTAAAAAAAACAATAATGTCAAGATAATAAGATGAATCTTTACAGTAAGAGATCCATTTCAAAATGTTTTCAAAATCCTTTTTTCAAATGTATTTTTACAGAACAAGAATATTGGAATAAAAGAGGCTACTCTGTACTAGTTTTCCATTTAGCATTATTCTCAAACACTTTCACTTGGAGATGTCTCATCGCTATTATTTTAGCTGTCTGAGTTGTTTTCCAAATTAAAATAGCAACAGAATAAGCATAAATCTTTATCCAAATCTGTATTTTCTGTCGAACAGATATTCTGCTAAGTAAGGAAATGCTACTTAGAGTAGAAGACATTGTCATTGTCGAAATCTATTTCTCTCCCTGGTCGAAAAATGGAAACAAACGGAAACCATTCGAAAGTGAATTGTTTCCAAAACTTTCCATTATCTTACGATATGATCTATTCCATACAGTTATATGTATCATGATTCATTTATTTGGATTTTTGTAGTTCATATTACGCGATGCCAAATTCCTGTATGGTGCTTGGATGCACATCTGGCTACCGATCAAATTCAGAACAGCTCCATTTCTTTTCTGTACCTGTGGATACGGACTTGAGGCAAAGATGGCAAGATGCAATTCGCGGATCAGACATTGTCTTGAAACCCAGACAACGCATCTGTAGTAATCATTTCCTCCCAGAAGATATTCTTTGGAAAAAATTAATTCTAAGTCCAGATGGAAATGTCGTTGGAGAGGTAAGCACATATTAACTATCATAAATACGTTTTCTGTTGAGCTATAAATAACTTTTATATTGATAACACAGCTTTTATTTGAAAAATGGAATATATTTGACTTTCTCTTTATTGATCGCAGTGAATCATTTTTTTGTTACAGATTCATTACAAGAGACCTCAATTGAAAGCTGGTGCAGTACCAAAGTTATTTCCGTGGTATGAATGTATTCCAAATCCCATACCCAATGAAGATGACGAACAATGTCGAATGAATTCATCAGAGATAACGAAGACATCTATACCTCATTCATCTAACCTATCGATAAATGTATTGCAAGACGAGAATCCTGCAGAATATACTGCAACTCGAGATGACCTGATTGACGAACACAATAATTCAACTGCAGCCAATTTATCCATTCAATCAAAAGGTTTGATTGGAAATTCGAATGATGGAAATTTTTTGTTCCAAAATGTAATTGATGGTTCAATTGAGCCATCGGATGCAATAACGACACTTGCGCTCGAAAAGGCGAACAAGTATTGTCCAAGCCGTGACGTCAGGGGTCAAAATAAAAAATTGGAATTTTGGAAATCAAAAAATACTGAGTAATAGGTCTTGAAAAATCAACCCGTGTCTTCGTTTACCATTTTTTTCTACGATTCATAGTTTTCGAGAAAAAAAATGAAAACTACAAATTTTTTTGCCCCAAAAATCGATGTTTTTCAACATTAACATCGTTCGATCTTGTTTATTTTTTTATGAATCGCAATAAAATTTATAGATTTTGATTCATAAGACTTCACTGAAGACGACGATGTCAAAAAAATTTGTAAAAATTAATAACAAATTAATAAATTTTCAATCCAAACTGGAAACCATGTTTTTGATGCTTTGGATTGAAAAAGTGGTGGGGGAAATACGAGATACAAAAAACTTCCAGCGACAAAGTTGTTCGCTAGTGTATGGGCTAACTTTGTGGAAAATTTCAGATCGATTGGATCATTAGTTCACAAAATATCACGGTTTGTTTATTAGCGCGCAACGAAAATTCTTCACGATTTCGCTTTGGTTATCGGCTGAACATCAGCGTCCTTAGAAAAGATTGTGTTCGCTCGATTTCCCTTCGTACATTCATGTTTTTGGAGTTGGGGATTCCGAATATCGAACTATTTATGCAAAATTGCATTCCTCTTATCCACATTTTTCATAAACGATCTAATTGTTAACAATGTTTTCATGAACAAAGTATTGGTTTCAGAGAAAAATCGATTGGATGACGTGCGTTTCTCGAATATAAATATGAATAGTATATAACCATACTATTCATATTTATATTTATTAACAGGTTTTCAATTACTTTCAAAACGTAGAATTTGTAAAAATGAAGATTTCTTTTCATTAAATTGCTCAACAAAACATTTTGTTTGTGGTAATCGGCGAGTGTCCAAAAATCTTTGTGAAATCGTTTTCAATCAGCAACATCGACGTATTCGAAACAGAGTTTGGAGCAACACGATTCCACTATTGCAAACGATTTTGCTTCAATTGGATGTCCAAAACATGAAGTATATGCATTTCCCTAAAAGTTGATACAATGTGAAAAATTCCCAATAATGTAAATTTAAAACTGAAAATTTCTGTATGAAAAAGAATAATTCAAGTTCTTTGAAAGTACCTCGTTTTTATGTTTCTTATTGACGTTCCTTTTCCAGTTTTCGGCGAGTATGAACGTGTATAAACAAAAGAAGTAAACAAAGCTCGCACCTCAAACAAATGACAACTTGAGAATAGTTCCAACACAATATTCCCTCCATGTGGCTATCAACTATTTCCAAGTTGTCATTTGTTTGTGATGCGAGCTTTGTTTACTTCTTTTGTTTATACACGTTGTAGTATTGATTATGTTGTGGAAGGTTGATTTGCAATGATTTGGCAATAGCTGTGGACATATTGTGTAAAAAATCAGTATAAGTTCATGAGTGTCTAATGTTCAGTTTGTCTTTTTCAAAGACATTGGTCATTTTCAATATCATGTCGGATATCCCTGAAGTGAGTTGTGGAAGAAAACGTGTCAGACATGTCGAAAACTGGAAAAGGAACGTCGATAAAAAACATAGAAACGAGGTACTTTCAAAGAACTTGAATTATTCTTTTTCATACAGAAATTTTCAGTTTTAAATTTACATTATTGGGAATTTTTTATATTGTATCAACTTTTAGGGAAATGCATATACTTCATGTTCTGGACATCCAATTGAAGCAAAATCGTTTGCAATAGTGGAATCGTGTTGCTCTAAACTCTGTTTCGAATACGTCGATGTTGCTGATCAAAAACGATTCCACAAAGATTTTTGGACACTCGCCGATTACCACAAACAAAATGTTTTGTTGAGCAATTTAATGAAAAGAAAAGATCCACAAATATGCTCAGGAAATTCAAAACAGAAGACTGGATTTGAATGGATCTATTACTTTCCATTAAAAGATGAAAATATCATTGTTTGTAAGAAGTTCATTCTTAACTTACTGAGGATAAGAGATGGCAGAATCCGTACTTTGAGACAGGAGATTGAGAACGGGAGAAGTTTGAATGATAACCGCGGCAAACATGGCAATCAAACTGAAAAATTATCAGATGATTTGAAGGATTGCATCAAAAAACATGTTGAATCTATACCGCATCACAAATCTCACTACAACCGTGAATCAACAAATTTGATGTACTTTGAAAATTCTGAGTTGAATTTACGAACACTCTACAAATTATTTCTGGAACATTATAAAGAAAAAACTGGTGAAGATGTAATCCCAATTAGTGAGACGACGTACGCAAAGCATTTTAATCACCATTTGAATTTTTCATTCAAATTGCCCAAAACAGATGTTTGTGATACATGCCATGCAGCGGAAACACAGAATAATTGTGATGAAGAATATCAAATCCATAAAAGAAAAGTTGCAGAGCATAAAACACTGAAAACTGAATTCATATCACAAAAAAGTAATCTTTGCTTAGAATTTGATTTCGCTCAAAATTTACCATTGCCCAAGATACCCGTGTCAGCTCAGTTTTACCGTAGATTACTATGGCTGTTTTTATTCAATATCCATGTATATAATAACAATAATAGTTATATGTTCCCGTTACTGGAAGGGATAACGAAAAAAGGTCCGAATATAGTTTCTAACTTCCTCTATTATGTTTTGAAAAGAGAATTTAATTCAAATACGCATGAAAATATTGTCCTTTTCTCAGATGCTTGTGGTGGTCAAAACCGCAATTATATTGTATTTTGTTTTTTATTGTTATTCGCAATTGAATATAAAGTGCATGTGAAGCATGTTTTTCCTATTCGTGGACACTCATTCTCTCAATGCGATAGGAATTTTGGATTGTACACTCAGAAAATGAAAAGAATTGAAAGAATAGAAACTGGAGATGAGTATGTACAGATCATTGAGAGATCACGTAATCCTCCATTCACTATTGTGAATGAATTGAGCTGTCCTATGTATGATTTTGAAACTCCATTGAAAAATGAGAATATTCCAAAGCAGTCAATAAAAATCAGTACTGCCTGCATCATTGATTATTTTCCATCGGGACAGGTTGATGTTTGGGACAATTATAATGAAAAATCAAAATCTTTCACAATGAAGTTAAAACATCGGTTTCAAGATTTTCATATTTTAAAATCGAACATTGGGGTTGCAACTGCAAAAATCAAAGACGTTGCAACTCTATATGGATTTTTAAGTGCCGATGGGAAAAAGTTTTTTGAAGATTTTTTCGAAAAAGTTGGTGTACAAGACACTAATACCAAAGAAGATTGAGAGAATGAGTATTAAAAATCAATCGAAAGAGTATATTTTATTTGTTTCAAGTATGTTTTTTTAAGTATATTTTATTTTTGTACAAGTATAGTTGATTTTTGTTGTATATTTTATTTTGTAGGAAATAACTATAAAAATTCATAAAAGAGTGTATAAAAATCTTCATTTTTACAAATTCTACGTTTTGAAAGTAATTGAAAACCTGTCAATAAATATAAATATGAATAGTATGGTTATATACTATTCATATTTATATTCGAGAAACGCACGTCATCTAATCGATTTTTCTCTGAAACCAATACTTTGTTCATGAAAACATTGTTAACAATTAGATCGTTTATGAAAAATGTGGATAAGAGGAATGCAATTTTGCATAAATAGTTCGATATTCGGAATCCCCAACTCCAAAAACATGAATGTACGAAGGGAAATCGAGCGAATACAATCTTTTCTAAGGACGCTGATGTTCAGCCGATAACCAAAGCGAAATCGTGAAGAATTTTCGTTGCGCGCTAATAAACAAACCGTGATATTTTGTGAACTAATGATCCAATCGATCTGAAATTTTCCACAAAGTTAGCCCATACACTAGCGAACAACTTTGTCGCTGGAAGTTTTTTGTATCTCGTATTTCCCCCACCACTTTTTCAATCCAAAGCATCAAAAACATGGTTTCCAGTTTGGATTAAAAATTTATTAATTTGTTATTAATTTTTACAAATTTTTTTGACATCGTCGTCTTCAGTGAAGTCTTATGAATCAAAATCTATAAATTTCATTGCGATTCATCAAAAAATAAACAAGATCGAACGATGTTAATGTTGAAAAACATCGATTTTTGGGGCAAAAAAATTTGTAGTTTTCATTTTTTTTCTCGAAAACTATGAATCGTAGAAAAAAATGGTAAACGAAGACACGGGTTGATTTTTCAAGACCTATTACTCAGTATTTTTTGATTTCCAAAATTCCAATTCCTTATTTTGACCCCTGACGTCATGGCTTGGACAATACTTGTTCGCCTTTTCGAGCGCAAGTGTCGTTATTGCATCCGACGGCTCAATTTCATTGCCAAACTCTTGGTCTCGAAATAAGTGTGAAGTTGAAAATGAGACATTCGTAATATTTTCAATGATTCATTATAGAAAAGGCAATGGAATAATTGAAACACTAAACTCGAAAGAAGTATTTGTATTATCAAATTTAGAAATGCAACTGAAAGTGAATCATATTACAGTGGATCTATGTGAGCATGAAATCAACAAGTTCGTAACAAATCTACAAATGCTTGAAGATACCTTGTTTGCAATCAATGCATTTAACATTTGTGCTGGTGTTGAATTGCTTCAAGATTGGGAAAATATTGATAGTGCCGTGATATTTTCAGATGATTATAAAGTAACGAGACACACAAAATGCACGTTTTTAAGTGAAAGTGTACGATGTAAATTTTGCCGTCAAGGAAAAAACACATTGGCTTGTAAATGGAAACGATCAGTAGATGCGTGCAAACGATTGCGCCTAGAAACTGTTCCTCCAAATAAAAAGCTGCATATTGCAAAATTAAAAAAACATCTGTCACAATCCACCAAAAAGAACTGTCAGTTACAAAAGAAAAATGCTGAAATGAGAAAATCATTAGAAGATTGTTACAGAAAATTATCTGTCACCAATAAGAATACAATCTTGAATGCTTTAGAAGAATCAAGTATACCGGAAAATCAACAACATGCTGTCTTTGAAATATGGAACGCTTCGAAAAGCAAATTACCAAATGGTCGTCGTTATTCGGAAGATTGGATGATACTGCGCTTGTTGTTACATATTCGATCTCCATCTACGTACAACTTCTTACGCACAAATAACATTTTGCCACTACCGTGTGTGAGTACAATCAGAAGGTAAAAGTGTAATTCATATCTCTATCCTTTCAGTAGGACAAAAAATTGATAGCTGAATGTAAAAACGTTTCAAATTTTTTATCATCTTTCAGAAATTTATCAACTATTAACAGCGAATGTGGATTCGACCCCGCTTTTTTCGAAGTATTCGAAAAATTTCTAAGGGAGCAACCGGATGTGAATAAACATGGGTGTTTACTTTTTGACGAAATGTCAACTCGAGAAAGCATCTCAGTTGATTCACGATCTCTCACCTATACCGGTCTCGTTAATTTTGGCAAAGAAACTCACACACCTCAAACATTGAATGAAAAGGCAAATCACGGTTTGGTGTTCATGTTTCAACCATTAGCCGCTTCATATACCCAACCAATTGGTGTTTTCGCGTCTAGAGGTCCTACAAATGGAATAACTCTGGCCAAATTAGTTATAAAAGCAATAATATTGCTAGAAAAGATTGGTGCTCAAGTTCATGGTGTCATAAGCGATGGCGCATCTACCAATCACAAATTCTGGAGCGAAGTAGGAGTTAGTGGGAAGACAGAAAATTTACATACCTATTTTCAAAATCCATTACAGAACAATAGAAGGGTCTACGTTTTTTCGGATACACCTCATCTAATGAAAACTATTAGGAATAAATTATACGATGGAATCCTTCAGGTTTGCACTCATTTTATCATTGCTTATAAACTTGTAAGATAATATATTTGTATATGATTCATTATCACGAAATGTGCTTTTCAGATGGATCCCTTGCAGCCACTTATTCAATGGAACCATTTCCGCATAGTGCATGAAAAAGATCATGCATTACCAGAAAAACTTCGCTTATGTCCTAAAATTAGTACAAATCATTTAGATTTATCTACTTCAATGAAGATGAGAGTTCGTCTGGCAGTACAAGTAAGAATCGTATTCATAAGATCTGAGGTAAACTATCTGAGCAGTATGTGTTGGACGATAGGATGAATATTTTTAACAGGATTGTCAAATGATATTAGTTTCGTTTAAAAAGAACCTGATAAATGAATTTACAGTATTCAATTACAGTGTGATATTTTTATAACTGTATTATAAAATTTCATAAATCCCTGGAAAAATCCTCACATAAAATCTCACAAAGTCTCACAGATTCCACGTATCAATTTTTATAACATCTTTTCCATTTAGGATATTGTTCAATGCAGTTTATTCCTCCGCATCTGATATTTTTTCACACTCATGATTTCATGTTAATTTTTTAAGCGACATTTATTTATTGTTTATTTCGCCATTTCGTAGGTGTTCAGCAATACTATGGCAAATGCCTTGGAATCTTATTCTCATTTTTTACCTGACTTGAAAGACGCCAAGGCTACAATTGCATTTTGCCGATGGATGAATGATTTGTTTGACGCGCTCAATCGAAATGTTACAGGTCATGGAGTGAAACCTAATGATAAAGACTTCAAAGTGAGTTGCTTTCATGTAAATAATATAGCATATATATATATATATATATATTTTATGAATTCACAGCTCATAGAATCATCTTTGCACAAATTGGACGAATGGGAAACGCATGTAAATAACGGTGATTTGCCGCAGTCTTCTTTCCTTACAAGACAAACAGCGGAAGGATTAAGGGTAACCTTACGTTCTACTCTCGATATCATAACTGATTTAAATGGCATTGGTTTTGAGAACGTGCTCACGGGAAAAATAAATCAGGATTCTATAGAGGTTTGGCCAACTTTTAATTTACTTAAATTTATAATCTCGGAATATTTTGATTATCTAAGTAATTAAATTCAATAAATCTTATTTAAATATTTATTTATCGTATTGTACAGCACACAAATTCAAAACAAACTTTTGACAATTCATGTTGAGTTCCTCAAGCTCCAGTTGACTTGCTTATGAACTCTTTCTGATTTGGTGTGCTGACGGATTAAAAATAGGAAAATGGCATCTACAACACCCCTGACGCGATTGGAATAGACAAATATGCAGTACCGTAGAATGGGGTTACTTTGATCTGCGGGGTTACATTGATAACAGCTCTGTTTATGTACAAAATGGTATTTTGAAGAGAAATGAGATTCAGTTACCAAGTTTTTCCTTACTGGTTAGCAGCACAAAACCCTTCTGGAAGATTTTGTCAGCAACGTAACAATTTTTATGGCAAATTAATATAAAAAACATAGTGAAGGCGCAATTGTATTGTTTTTGTTGAATTTATAATATCGGAAAACTTTATCAATAATCTCGTACCCTAAATTTCAATAAACGATTCATCAATATCTTGGGAATACAGTGAAGTGAAGCTCAAATTCGTGACCTTCAATGTGTGCATGGGATTGAGCAATCTTGTGGACGGGGTAACTTCGATCAGCAATGTGGGATTATGTTGATCAGCCATGTGAGGTGATGATTAGAGAAAAGACTGAATTGAATGTTGTTCGGGGAACAAATATACCAACAACTGAGCCAAAAAACCAAAATAGTGACAATTTTTCGAAATTTGGAAAACCAAGAAGTACGAAAAAAAATTAATCAACATCAAAGGAGACATTGAGATGCTGTATGAAGAGTTTTTTCCACATTTAAATGAAGGGAATGATACAGATCACATAGGATTTCATGTTCACGTTGATATTTGATACTCATCTATGGAGTTTTGTTTCAGTATTTCCTTTGAACATTCGATTTTCTGTGATTCTGCTGGGATTTTGTTGCATATTCACAATAATGTCGATAAACTCAACAAACAAAATGCATAAAACTTGGCAAAAAATGTTGCATAAGACATCATATAGATATCTAATAGATATTTCTCAGATGAAGGTCTAAAAAATATCTAATAGATATCCGGAAGGCGGCTTATGCAACGTTTTTCGACAAGTTTCAGACGTTATGTATGTTTGGGAGATTTGTGATGGAGAAATTAACGTTCCCTGATGGGACCGCCATCGGGAATTTATCGTATAATGAAACAAATCGATAAGAAATCGATCAAACCGATAGAGAACCGATAAATTTTTATCGGTTTCTTATCGATTTGTTTCATTATACGATAAATTCCCGATGGCGGTCCCATCAGGGTTGTTTCATTATTCTCGTGAGAGTTCATGTTCTCGAATGTTTCTTGACCATTTTTATCCATTCCATAAAGGAATATGAACATCTACCGAGTAAACGCTCACTCAGAATCTAAGTGATCAAAGTAACCCCAATTAACTTATAACTTTGATCATGGGGTTTTCATTCATTCAAATCCAAACCAACTATCTGAATTCTTTCCAATGAGGCATGTTGATAGTACTGAGAAAACCAATTATGGTACTATTTTCATGGAATTTACTCTCGAGTAAGTCGGCTTTTAAAGCCTCATGAATTTTGAAATTGATCAAAGCAACCCCATTCTACGGTAATAAAATGCGTAAGATTAATTGGAATACTAAAAGCTATGTATGTAGCAGAAGATTGAATCGTTTATTGAAACGAATTTGTAATCGAAGAACGAAATATTCAGCTGTTGAAGACCCAAAATCTTGCAGTACATTTTTTAAACGATGTTTCCAGTTCAGAGGAGTTAATTCGAGAAGATAAAAAACCGTTGATTTATCACCCTGTCCAAAAAGTCCGATAGATTCCAATAAATTCCAATAGGTGCTGTGACAAAAACCACATAGAAACCGATGAGATCATTTGTTCCTATCAGTATTAATCAGCTTTTGCCAATCATACCGATAGAAACCAATAGAACATCGAATTTCCCATAGAATCTCATTGGAACCCTTAACTACTATGACAAAAACCGCATAGAAACCGATGAAATATCATTGATTCCGATGGGATTCAGCCTATCTGTTTCTATCGGTTTTTTTACACAGGGCAGTTTTTGTGAGTTTGGATTTTCGTTTCGTTTCTATAAATAATTCAAACTTCAACAATTTAAGCTATGTATATCTCAATATTCTAATTGAATTCAAAATTATCCTGGTAATTAAATAAGGAATCAGAAACTTCGTGTCATGGGAGTTTTTACGTAGACAGCAACACTTCCGAATTAATTCATACTAAATACATTCGAAAGTATGAGATTTTATAATGGATTTTGGAAGAATACAGTACTTCTGTAGATCATGGTGTCCAGGAAAATGCACCAAATTTTCACAAATTAATTCTTGAACAACTCCTGCAGACTTGTTTCAAAATTCTAGAATTTTCAAAGTTCCAAAAATGATTGTATCCTTCGGATATTTGAGAATTCTCTGAGAACACTTAAAAACATATTGTTGAATCTTTTATTGAAATGAAATTTGAAGAGAACTAGCAAATGTCTGACGAATCTAAGTTTTTTTGAAACTCTTAAGAAATTCTTTGAATTTCTAAAGTGGTTAGGAACAGTTTTTTTTTATCAGAATTCAATTGTGATTTTTTTGTATTATTATCTGGACTGAGGTTATCATGATCATAAGGTATTGAAAAAAAAATTTACATGATTTAATTGAAAGTGTATTATAATTTTTGTTATTTTGTCTAGCGTTTTTTTGGTTCGGTAAGGCAAGCAGGAGGTTGTAACGATCATCCCGGTACTCCCACGTTCCTACAAATCTATCATATCCTCTCTTTATACAGTGTATTAAAACCTCCTAAAACTGGTAATTGTCAAATCCTCAAAACTGATTCCAAACCGTCATTAAAATTGGCCGATCTAAAAGAAATCTTTGACAAGAACAAAAAACGAACTCCTAAAGAAATCCTAGAAAACAAAATTCGACCATTAGTTGAAGTTGACGATTGGCAGATCGAAAATTTGTTGAGTGATTATGATCATGATTATTCTTTACCAAATATGGAAAATTGTTTATCTTATATCACAACAGAATATATATGTAGTCGCATATTAAAAGTAACAAATTGTTCAACTTGTCGTAACGCTTTAACGATACCACAATCACAAGTTTGTATTCCGAGTGCCTGAGCTCCTCTACTGGATGGAAAATCGGGTGAATGTTTTAATCATCCCAATAAAGGTTTTCAGATTTTAATTTCAAAACTGGAAGACCTTTTCAATACGCATTGTAACTCCAAATTTGTGTACGAGAATATGATTGATGATATATGTCATCAAAATATACTCAGGTTCCCATGTGAAGAACATGCACTTGACATGCTATCTACAATTATTCAAACGTTTATTAAAATACGTATGTTGAAACATGCGACTGCACATAATATAAACAGTATCAAGAAAAATCAACAAGTCAAAAAACAATCTAAATTTTGTAAAACATGATTGCATACGTCATATATATCCATATATATGTGTTCTGATATAAATATAAAAAATATTTAGGATAAAATTGTATATACTTCTTGTTAATGTATTCTTACTTGTTGTTGATTTACTCAACTCATATCGACACATTTAAATTTATGATAAATGTGAAGAAATATATGTTTTCGCATAATAAAATAAATTTGTTACGCTTCAAAAGTCTATGTATGTATTCAGAGAAAGAAAAACACTTTACAAATTGCTATTCCCATAATTGGAAAAAAAACTCAACTGCGATTCACAATTATAACAACTATTTCAAAGTGCATGTAAATATTTTCATTGCAGAGATCTTGAGAAGTAATGTTTATTATGCAATACTTACCGCAAATATTTCTGGTTCACCAGCAATTTACTAATTTTTCACTTATCTGATTTTTCTCAGTATGACTATGAAATTTCTTTTATGAATGGAAAATTCGTTATTTCTATTATTCTTGTAAATTTCATTACAAAATACCCAATGAAATAATTGAACTGCCAATTTGCATATATATTGATATAAGTACATATGTATACATGAGAACATCAGAATAAATTATATATATTATATATATGTAAAACTGTTGAGACTATGAGCATATGATGTATTGCCTCAATGGACATGAGTCTGACATTTCGCTTCATTGTTGTACAGAAAGATCTTTCTATTGGTTCAATTTCAATGGTAAAATAAAGTGACATTTAATTATCTTTCATTGGATGAAAACAAAATCTATATTTTAAAAAACATTCATTGCTTTAAAAATATATTACGGGCAAGAATGTCCGATAACAACAATAGAAATCTTTGCATACATATATCGATATAATCATTAATGGAATATTGGTATGCAGTTGACTGGTGTTCTTTTCTTTCTTTTCATCAGAAGATGTATATTTTTAGGTGAATGTGTGTCTCGTAACTGGTTTTGAAGCATAGATGAGCATACACATATACACTGCACATCGGTCACTGTTTTTCAAGTTACAGTGAGCTAGGGTACGACATATGCCAAAACTTTATGGAATTCACTGAGACGAAATACACGTGTCACTTTCCTCGTCATTGCTATTTGCTTCTGCGTTGAGATACACCAGATCTACTTATGGGTTTAGGTGGTTGTGAAATAATAGTTATCTCATTGTTAATTTTCAATGGTCTCAAGAAGAAGTCATGCGATCTGGTTGACAGCGATGAAGGGATATTCTGTGTATCCATCCCCCACTGGCTGCATTATGCACTGAATAAACGTGATTTTCAAACTGCTTGTACATTCCAAATGCGCTCTGCAAACTGTGCACTTCTATGATAAATGAGCCAGTTTTTATGTCATTTCGTGATTCCGAGCAACGTGATTCAATGATTTCCATTAATACACCTAATGAAAAAAATATTTTTAATATTTCATACAAGCTACTGTATTTCCAATACAATCATACGAGAAGTTCAATGCAATTATTCTTTTTTCTAATTTTTAATATAATTCAATGGCTAAATTTGATAAGAAAAGTTTACGAGAACTTACCTGACCATATGCTGGAGAATATCCTGCGTCTTTGCCTTTATTTACAGCTTCTTGCATACTGGATATTAAAAGCCTACTTGATCCAAGTAAGTCTTCCTAAATATGATTGAAATAATTGGGAATTGGAATAATTTTCCTACAATTGAATTTTCAAATAGTTATAAAATGTTTCTACGATGCTTTTCTGCAACTGTTGATTTATTTAAAAAATTGCTCACCTAATCCGTAATGTTTCTTATAAAATACTCAGGGCAAATATTTGCAGTTGAACTGTCTCCCAACAATTTACTAATTTTGCATTTGCTTGATTTTTCTCAGTATAATTATGAAATTTCTTTTATGAATTGAAAATTCATGATTGTTATTATTCTGGATACAGATACAGTTTGTACAGCCCACCAGTGTACCT
Source organism: Gonatopus flavifemur (assembly GCA_018340375.1). Classification (NCBI taxonomy): domain Eukaryota; kingdom Metazoa; phylum Arthropoda; class Insecta; order Hymenoptera; family Dryinidae; genus Gonatopus; species Gonatopus flavifemur. The sequence continues at coordinate 419,037 of JAFFJZ010000033.1, forward strand.
AGCGCCACGCAGCGGATTAGTTCCATTTGGCGACAGTAAGAAACACAAAGAGTGGGGGAGTCGGATAGGGCTGTTATTTACCAAGCGAAAGTTTATCATTACCCTCTGCCGGTCCAGTGGGCAGCGAAGTTCAAGGTACGGACAATTGGAAAAACGCACCAACGAAGACTTGAAGCTTTTGAGATGTGATGTTATAGAAGGATGCGAATGCGATAGAAGTAAAGTGGATAGAGGAAGTAAAAAAGTGGGGAAGTAATTGAGAAGGTAAATGAGAAAGTGTTTTGAGACATGTCGTGAAAAGAACAAGTAATCTGATACGACACACATTAGGGCATGATAGTTTATTGGAAACAATATTGGGAGGGAAAATAAATGGTGAAACTCGCAAAGGTAGACCTAGATTTAGTTATATGAAGCAAATTATACAAGATAAGGGTTGTAGTAGATATGTAGAAATCAAGCGTTCAGCGAATAATAGACAGGGCTGGAGGATTACATCAAACCAGTTATAAGACTGTTTACTTTATGATAATGATGACGTCCTCCACCCGTTGCAATTTGAATGAATCTTCAGCTCCGGTAAGTAAGTCATCGAAATGAAAATCATTCGAAATTACTCTGGAAGGTTCTGGATATTCACCCACACAATCTTGTGCTACTTGTTGTGAGCATCTGATAGCCTGATATGGAGAACTCGCAAGCCAGTAAGTCCTCGTATTCAATTGGAAGTGTTCAATCGGCTGAGCAGGATCCCATCTCCAGACTATTCGCTGCACATCTCGGTGTTGTGGATGTACCAGAATGTGCCGCTACATCTTGGCAATGTCTCCTGCGATGGCGACCTGATGCTGTCAAAATTGCAACACAATTGATGTCAATTCCTGCTGGAGTACAGGCCCGATCAGAAGAATATCATATAATGCGTTTCTATTTGTAGTTTGACACGAACCGTCAAAGACTACTTTCAATTTATTTCCATCGCCTCTCTCCAGAACAGGATGGTGGGAGAGTAATGGCACTCTCCACCGTTTTCAGCGTTCTCAGGATGATGAAAATTCACGAATTCATTTTATAATCAATGTAGCCATAGCCGGATGCTATTTTCATTGATTCTTCAAACATTAGAGAACTACGGAGAGCATGGGAGAGCAATATTTGCCACTTACCAAGGATCGTATGTCAAGTCGAGCCAAGGCAGCACATCTCTTCCGCTAATTTGCGTCTACAGCCTCCCGTGGTGAATTCCCCGTGGATTGGCAGCTGTCACTCCCTTTTCCTTCATACCGTATTTTGCGACGAGGGAGCAGGACACAAAACGATAATAGCGAGCAACAAACTATGACAGCGACAGTGTTGCCAGATTCCGGGAAATTCCCCGGAATCCGGGAATTCTCATCCATTTCCGGGACTTTTTCCGGGCCCTCGAAGACTCCGGGCCTTCTTCCGGTACATAGCAAAGTCCCAGGAATTTTCAGGTTGATTTAAAAAAACGTTGGAGACTTCCGAATTATTGATGACTTTGATGAACTTTTTTAGAATATGATCAGTTTTCCATAGTAATATTCTCTGTTCATTTGAAGACGACCACAGAGATATGAGAATAGAGGAGGTGAGCGACTGGAAACGTATGATACAGGTTGGTTGAAAAGTTTCTGCGTTCGAAATGAAAGAATACTGTTTTTGTTACGAAATATATTTTTTCATTCAATATAATCTCCTAGAAGCTCAATACACTTGTTCCTATGATCTTCCAATAATTTCATCCCATCCTTATAATGGTTTTCCGGAAGCTCTGCAAAATAACCGTCTACGGCTGCTATGGCCTCTTCATTCGACGAAAAATGCTTTCCACGAAGGAATTGTTTGAGATTTCTGGAGAGATAGTAGTCGCTAGGAGCCAAATCTGGCGAATACGGTGGATGTTCAAGCAATTCGTACTTGAGTTCTTTGAATTTAGCCATCGTCAAAACACTTTTGTGAGCAAGTGCATTATCTTGATGAAAAATGATTTTTTTCTTCTTTAAACCAGGTCTTTTCTCACGAATTTTCCCATCCAGCTGATCCAAAAGGCTGCAGTCATATTCGGAGTTGATTGTTTTACCTTTTTGGAAATAATCAATGAACAAAATTCCTTTTGCATCCCAAAAAACTGATGCCATAACCTTCTTTGCTGATCGTTGTGACTTCACCTGCTTTGGAGCTGAACAACCAGCTTCAGTCCACTGTAAATGTTCTTGTTTCAATTTAGGATCATGGTGGTAGATCCAAGTCTCATCCATAGTTATAAAACGACGTAAGAAGTCGGTTTTATTCTGCTTAAAACGCTCCAAATTACGTTGAGAAATTTGTTTCCGATCCAGTTTTTGTTGAATTGTTAACGTGTGCGGCACTAACTTTCCAAACAGTTTTTCCATACGTAATTCTCCATGTAAGATATGGAGTACTCGTTCGTCTGAGATGTCTATGGCATTAGCAATTTCACGCTTAGTCAAACTTGGATCTTCACTAACCATATTATGTACATGCTCAATGATTTCTGCTGTGGTTGCAGTTTTTGGTCGTCCTTCGCGTGGATCGTCTTCAAGGCTAGTACGACCACGTTTAAATTCACCAGCTCAAAATTCAACGGTGCGTTTTGAAGGTGAGGACTCCTTATACACTTCTAACAATTGTTCATGAATTTCCTTTGCTTTCAAACCCTTCAAAACAAAGAATCTAATGACTGCACGATATTCAATTTTTTCCATATTGATAAAATTCAATGACACGTCAACTTCAAATGGCTTGTAAACAAAGAATGAATTGACAGAATGACTTGTAACTTCGCATGTGTTCTCAGGACAGATATACTAACTTGAGAAAAAAAAAGTTTTGAGCTAGCAGTGCTATCTCTTGGTGAGCGTAGGAAATTTTCAACCAACCTGTACTGAGTAACGTGGTAGTATGCAATAAGCCCAACTGGTAGTGAGCACAAATGACGTTGAGGCCTGACTGGCGTTAGCCCGACTGCATTTAACCCGAACGACTTCAAAACCGAATGACAGTTGAGCCTACTGATTATAGAAATATAATTGGATAAAATGGAAAACTAATCGGAATCAAAGCGTAACTACCCTCCAATCTATACATCTTCACAGTCAAAGGTTGGATAAGCTTCGATTTCGGTCAATGGTGAAATTTTATTTTATTATATTTTTATAACTAGTCGGGTCAGCTGTCATCCGGGCTTAAAGTCGTTCGGTCGTTTGAGTTATGATCCGGTCGGGTTAACGCCAGTCGGCCCAAAGTGCCATTCAGGCCCATTACCAGTCGGACTTATCGCATGCTACCAGTAACGTGTAGTAAAAAGAGAGAAATAGAGGAATGGACACCATCTTTGCTGATTGGATAATCTCTATCATTCTCTATTTTACTGTGACGAGCGTTGATACCAAGTTCAAATGACAGGGGCAACACAGGTAGGTTCATATCTCATGTTTTTTTCACTCCAAAACATGTATAAACAACTTGTTCCTCAGTTGAATCAACATAATATCAGTTACTCGGTGAGTTCAAGTTGATTGAATCCATCATTCTTCCCAATGCATCGATTGGTTGATTATTCTCTAGTAACCAATTAAATACTCGATTCTATGTGAAGTAACTAATAAACTTGAGGTGAAATTACATGCGTGCGTTCACCGCATGCCAGAGCTGGATTTAGAAATTCTGTTTTCCTTCCTAACGCACGTATAACAAAGGATGAATGATAGGCGGCTCCCTACTGTTCATCTTTTGTTACATGTTGATTGCAGAGGGAAACAAAATTCCTAAATCCGCTGCTGCCGCATGCAATGTCATCAGATGGGAAAAGAAATGCCAGGGCAAACCATTATACCTCTCATTTCATCCAATAATATGGCATGCAGCAAACGCAATCATGTAATAGAGGCTTCAATGTACGATCATTTTTTCCGTCATGACTTCCTCCAAATCTCCACCAGTGTTGTCAATAAAATTATCGTACACCGCGTTGATCGGTCAATTCTCTCGAATTGACCAACCATATCGTCCTCCTCGATTGAATGAGAATTGACCAATAAACGAAGTGTACGATAATTTAGTTGACAACCCTGATCCCTGATCTCCGCCAACTACGCTAGTGTACGTACTTACGAGACCTCAGTCTCCCGTCATTGTCAGTTTTTTGAACTGTGATGGGTATATGCTTCGACCATGTACAAAGGCACAAGGTAGTTGAGCGCCTCCACGATCCCAGTCGTAGATATTTATAATTAACAGCGGGACCTGAAATATATTGAGAAACAACAAGTAATATGTCCACGATAGTCTTGGAGGCGTCAAGGGACAAGGGGAAGCTCAGGGAGAGGGGGCGGGTTGATTTGAATTTATCGAACAAGAAATATGGGGACAAGGTAAAACACGTGTCACCATGTATGTATGTATATTTCCACTTCGATATATCGATTACAAACCAGTCCATCGTACTGTGACGTGATATCTTGTCACGAAGAGAATTGAGGGGTGGCGCCACGCATCATCGCTAGAGTTTATCATGTCATTTGCGAACACTTTAGTTTGCTAGAGAGAACACTGCTGTCGCTCGCTCACATGAGAATCGGGAACACATTTCCATTCCTTCACTATTCCTGTCCTTCTCTAATCCGTACCCTTCATGACTCGTCGAGGTTTTCCGCCCCGAGGAGGCAATGCCATCTGCCACGAGGTGACACAGCAGTCTCTTACCACCGGAGGACGATCCACCAATCATGAGAGTCCATCTCCTCTCACAACAGGCCAACCAACAGCGAAGGAAGGAACGCCCTCTATCGCCCTCTCGCTGAGGCCGTCAACCCGAGGGAAAGAAGCAGGCCGCATGCGTCGTTTAACATGCGCCTAAAAGAGAAGAAGAGAAGGACGAGAGAGACGACCCGAACCCCGACACTTCCCATCACTCTCACACGGGAGGAATCAGTTAATTGGAGGAGGACAGAACCCCCGCCCCACCTATACCGACACTTACCCAACGACCAATCAGAGACCACCACCGTCAGAGCTCATGAAACGAGCTCAACAGGCAAGCTTCAACGGAAAGTCACCGACGGGTTTCCGTGTATCACTTTGCGGACTCACCCATCGGTGAAGAAGGAGAAAAGGTCATCTTGGATTTTTACTTCTCATGTGACTGAGCCACGGCGACGTTCGTCTTCGAGAACTTCTTTTTTGAGTAACTTGGGATACGGTGAGTGTAAGGTGCCACTGGGGCCTGGTTTTGGATTAACTCGCATTTGCCGTATTGTCCATCCGGTGTGAGAGTGTCAGTGCGGTGAATTTTTGGTAAAGTATTGTGCTACAGTTGTCCTTCTCGTGGCATCCTCCATGTGCTCCCTCATTCGAATTTCCCTTCGCCCTTAGTGTTTGCTCCCTCGAATCACCCCCTCGTCCGATGTAGCTCACCCTCGTGTACTATTTTATGGTCGCAGTTTCCCTGAGCCCTCCTTTTTTTTGTGAATGTAAACGGCGTGGTCCGTATAGTATACGAGGGTGGATTGATAAGTTTCCGGCCTGACCAAGAGATGGCGCCACTAGGCCTACCTTGAGGTGGCGTTCTATAGTACCATCCTTAGATAGCTTTTAGCTATAGTTTCAGTCCGATCGCCATGTTAGTTCAGTTTTGAGAGCACGCTGACCAAGACGCCTCTGTGTTTTCCGTAAAAATGGAGGAGCTGGAAAATCGTGCTGTCATCAAATACTTTTATTTGAAGGGGTTAACGCCGAAGGAAATTGAAGAAGAGATGGACTCAACACTGGGGACATCCTCCCCATCATATTCAACCGTTAAGCAGTGGGTTTCCGAGTTCAAGAAGGGTCGTGTGAGCACCTCTGATGAGCCTCGCTCAGGACGCCCCATTGAGGTCACAACTCCAGATATGATCGAAGAAATCCATCAAATAGTGCTGAAAGATCGCAGATTAAAAGTTCGTGAGATAGCTGAGACCTGTAAGATGTCATATGAACGTGTACAAAATATTTTGCACCAACATTTGTATATGGAAAAGCTCTGTGCAAGATGGGTGCCGCGTTTGCTAACAGTCGACCAAAAATTGATTCGAAAGAACATTTCTACCGCCAATTTGGCGTTGTATAGGGGTAATCCAAGCGAATTTGTGCGTCGATTCGTAACCGTTGACGGAACTTGGGTCCACCACTACACTCCTGAAACCAAAGAACAGTCTAAACAGTGGATTGGACCAGAGGAACCAACTCCAAAGAAGGCAAAAACAATTTTTTCGGCGAACAAGGTTATGGCTACTGTTTTTTGGGATGCAAGAGGTATTATATACATTGATTACCTTGAAAAGGGTAAAACTATCACTGGTCAATACTACGCAGACTTATTGCAACGTTTGAGCCACGAAGTGAAAATTGAACGACCTCATCTGGCGAAGAAAAAAATCTTGTTTCATCACGATAACGCACCAGCGCACACGTCAATCGTTGCGATGGCTAAAATCAACGATCTGAAGTTTGAATTAATGCCGCACCCTCCCTACTCTCCAGACCTAGCCCCGAGTGACTATTATCTGTTTCCTAACCTCAAAAAATGGCTTGGCGGTAAGAGATTTGCGGACAATGAAGGAGTAATCGAAGCTGTGAATGGGTATTTTGAGGAGCTTGACGAATCAGTCTATAGAGATGGCATTACCAGACTAGAACACCGCTATGAGAAATGTATCAGCCTTGGAGGAGATTATGTTGAGAAATAAAAAAAAACAATTCTTAAAAACGTTGTTTTTCTTGGTCAGGCCGGAAACTTATCAATCCACCCTCGTACTTCCTCGTGGTCGTGCCCTCCGTGTTTCCTTGACTTCCCGTGTTCCCCTAGATCCATTGAGCCTCTTAGAATTGGTTATATTCTTATTGTTTTTTTTTCTGCGACAAAGTTGCATGTATATTGTATGAATCTCTCATGTAAAATATATGCGTGCCCTGGCACGTGGTTGATCATGAACCAAGATCGTTCACCCAGTTGAATTAAAATCAACTCAGCTCTCTCCCCGAGCAATCCTTATTCCTCGAACACATCCACCTTATCGTGAACTTCTTACTTCTTCGTTACCAATATATATTTCAGGTCCCGCCACTTCCTTCAAATATCCACGTCGGCAGTCGTGGAGGCGCTCAGAACCATATGCGCCTTTGTGTTTGGGTTCAAAGTAGACCCATCACAGTACATCACTCACACGATTCTGCCATGTACAAGGAAATTATACAATCAGATGAAGTTCATAAAGGGAACGTATAAAACACGGGGGGTACGACCGCGAGGGGGAACTCTACACGGACGAGGCCGTTTACACTGATCAACGAAAGGAGGGCACAGGGAGACCGTGAGCATAAAATTCGTCCGAGGGAGGGCTAAAGCGAAGTGAGGGGATGCATTGAAGGTTGGAACAAAAAGGATAGAGGGAGAATCGAATGAAGGGACACATGGAGGAGGTCACAAAAGAACTTTCTCACCAAGAACAAAAAAACACTATGAACCACCGCACCTGCACTCCCACACTGGAGCCACTACTTTGGCGGATGCGTAGTAATGTTATGAATTGGATTCCGGGACCCGATGGAACCTCACACTCACCGTATCTGCAGTTTTCTCTTATCAAGTTTCCGCGCACACGTGCCGTGACTCGATTACACGAGAAGTGACAGGTAAGATGGCCACTTCCTGCTTTTTTACCGACGGGTGAGTTTGCAGAGTGACACACGGAACCTCGTCGGTGACTTTCCGTTAGAGCTCACCTCTTGAGCTCGTTCCATTGGTTTTGGCGGTGTTGGTCTCCAAATAACCGTTTGGTGAGTGTGAGTATATGTGGGACGGGGGTTCTCCGGGGTGTGGGATTCTGTCCTCCCCCAATCCTTCGATTTCTTCTGTGCGAGAGTGACGGGAAGTGTCGGGATTCGTGTTATCTCTCTCGTCCCTTTTGTTTCCACTCCTAGGGGCATGATGAGTGGCTAGGCGGCGCATGTAGCTTGTTTCTTCCTCCCAAGTCGGCAGGTTAGGCGAGGGTGATAAAGGGCGTTCCTTCTTCCTCCGGTGGTCGGCCTGGGATGAGAGGAGGTGAACTCCTATGATTGGTGGATCGTCCTCCGGTGGTAAGAGACTGCTGTGTTACCTCGTGGCAGATGGCGTTGCCTCCTCGGGGCGGAAAACCTCGACGAGTCATGAAGGGTACGGATTAGAGGAGGACAGGAATGGTGAAGGAGAGGGAATGTGTTCCCGATTCTCGTGTAAGCGAGCAACAGCTGCGTTCTCTCATGTGAACCAATATTTTCTCTAATTACAAGATCACTTTTCATAGGGGTCGTGCGCGGTGCCATCTCGTGACTCTTTTGTGACAATGTATCACGTCACAAAACGTGTTGTTATTCTTAATTTCGGATGCAGGAAAGATTGTATTCGAGTAATATTTTTTTTAAATCTTTCTGTGAATGAATAAATAAATAATTCCTTGATCATAATTTTGAATCCCCATTTTTGGCTCATACATACGATTTCGAGAAAGAAAAGGAATATTACGTTGAATACTTCGTTGGTGAAACATACTCGTCTATTTTTGAGGTTATGAAAATGGAAAGTTATTTCATGCGGTTCTCCACACTATGAATTGCTTGGAAGAACAGAACACAGGGAGGTACAAAAGTAACGAATTCACCTTCAGCTCTCCAATTGTTCGTGTAAGTTGATGGGGATGACAATATTCTCCTACGTCCACATATACGTATAACAATTTTGATATTTGTGTTTCAAAACTTGATAGCAGCATGTTGACGTGAATCTATATTCCATATCCTCCCATCCTATTGTTTCGGTTAATCATAAGCCGGGAAAAAAATTCCATGTATGGGCCCATATATGGACCCATATATGGAAGTGGGGAATCTATCAGCATTGATCTCACTTTTCTCTCCTTTGGAAATTGCTACTTGAAAATGACTGACATGGCAACTGCAATTCCCACGTTACATATATCCAAAATAGTGGACGAATTGGATGCGTCAAAATATTTTGTTTCATGCAACCAACTTGAATCCGAGTTTCAACTTGCACACCTAATATATGGCCAAGATCCTTATATGCTCTTATATGATCTCATATATGTTTATATATATTCATATGTATTTCATATATGTTCATATACAGGGTGATTCAAAATTCCCGCACTCTTCTTTGGGAGTAGATTCCTGATGAAATTCTGAAACGATTTGTCCTTTTGCACAATGCTCTCCGACGCATAATTTCCGAGATATAATTAATTAAAGTTGACTAATTATGAGGTGGATCCATCGGTCATTCAGGAGCGTCATAACAGAACAAGAGAGGAAGGTGCTTGCAGAGGGCGCTCATACGATCAGCTGATCGGTATAATCGATACGATTTACCAACATACAAATTGGTAAATTTTCTATGTGGAACGATTGAATTCGTCGACACTGTGGAAAAATTGATTATTGTCATGAATTCTCATCACGATATGCTGTAGGTGAAAGTTGTCATCTCAGTAATGATTTTTATTACGCAGACGAATGTAAAATAGTGTTCTTTCGTAGGGATAGGGATTCAAGTGGGAGAAAGAAGTATAACTACTCGTCTTCAATCAGAATTTCCATGTAAAGAAAAAAACATGAGAATTTTCATTCATCCGATACCCAATTTGAACGCTTTGATCAGTAAGTAACACAAGAGATTGGATTCCGAATCCGGTATTCTGATTGGTCGAGAATCAATGTATGTTAGATCAATCCTCGGCCGTTTCGAATGATTCTTCTGAAAAATGTGTTTTCGACTTATCCCAACCACAACATTGAACAATGATGAATTTATTCGAATTCACCCTTTTTACATCATTCGATGATTATAAAGGGTTTATCGAACGTTAATAACTTACTTCAACTTGCAGAATCCATCAATTTTGACGAAAATACAAGGTGTGACATCGTATACGACCCAATCATTGCACTTGATTGACATTGTAATCACATACGGTTTGTTTAGCTTAAATCAACCATTCGTGATACGAATCAACCAATCAGGTGACAGCTCGAAACAGTTTCATTTAAAGCACATATGACTTCAAAGGGCATATTGTTATTTCAAATGGAAAAAGAATTGTCTTTGAAGATTAACCAAATCCTCCCTTTTTAGGACGAATACATTTTCTAAACGTAGAAACGCGCTCGAACTTGCACACAATTTGAATTAGATTTTGATTTAAACATGAATGATCTTGAGTGATCTCAAGTAAGTTATTAACGTTCGATAAACCCTTTATAATCATCGAATGATGTAAAAAGGGTGAATTCGAATAAATTCATCATTGTTCAATGTTGTGGTTGGGATAAGTCGAAAACACATTTTTCAGAAGAATCATTCGAAACGGCCGAGGATTGATCTAACATACATTGATTCTCGACCAATCAGAATACCGGATTCGGAATCCAATCTCTTGTGTTACTTACTGATCAAAGCGTTCAAATTGGGTATCGGATGAATGAAAATTCTCATGTTTTTTTCTTTACATGGAAATTCTGATTGAAGACGAGTAGTTATACTTCTTTCTCCCACTTGAATCCCTATCCCTACGAAAGAACACTATTTTACATTCGTCTGCGTAATAAAAATCATTACTGAGATGACAACTTTCACCTACAGCATATCGTGATGAGAATTCATGACAATAATCAATTTTTCCACAGTGTCGACGAATTCAATCGTTCCACATAGAAAATTTACCAATTTGTATGTTGGTAAATCGTATCGATTATACCGATCAGCTGATCGTATGAGCGCCCTCTGCAAGCACCTTCCTCTCTTGTTCTGTTATGACGCTCCTGAATGACCGATGGATCCACCTCATAATTAGTCAACTTCAATTAATTATATCTCGGAAATTATGCGTCGGAGAGCATTGTGCAAAAGGACAAATCGTTTCAGAATTTCATCAGGAATCTACTCCCAAAGAAGAGTGCGGGAATTTTGAATCACCCTGTATGATTCATATATGATTCATACACGCTCATGTACAACCATAAATGAATCATCTTTCCCCGGGAGTTGTGAGAGGAAGGGATGAATATATATATATTATATATATTATATTATAATATATATATATGTATATATATATACAGGGTGGGGCATTTGAAGTGTCGCGGGCGTTTTTTTCAAAAATAAAGTGAGATACGAGAAAATTTTTCGGACAAAAGTTGTAGGGTACCGAGGGGGACATCCGATGGTGGCCTTGGCTTTGACCTCAAATCTCATCTTCAAGGGCATTCTGAGATCAACTCTTGTTTTTTAAATAGCATCTCATATTTTTTACTGCAGATTTGGATTCTAGGTCAAAAACCAAGAAACTTTTGTCTGAACCATTTTCCTGAAATCCGCAAAAATGGCGCTCTAATCGATATTGTCCCATTTTGAATCTGACATTCGAATAACTCGAAAACGAAGGGTCTTGCAAAAGAATGTTTCGTACAAAAGTTGTCAATACACAACACATTTCAATCGTCTACATTACCACCATTCAGAGCTCACGTGATGTAAACAAATGACGGGGTCCAGTGAAAATTCACGATTTTGAAAGTCAGTGTATCAGTTACATTTGATTATTACTTGGTTTATGACAAATTGAGAATCATGGATATCCGATACACGGTTTCTGAAAAGATCGATATGATCTACATTTACGATGAAGTGCATAAGAACCCCAGACAAGCATATGACTTGTATGCAGAACGATTTCCTGAAAGAACAACGCCATCCATTAGGTATTTCCAACGCATTACAAAATTATTCTCAGAAACGGGAAGTGTTACAAGGGAAAAACGACATCGAATGAGAACTGTTAGCGGCGAAAATGCGGAAGTTAATGTACTAGCTGCAGTAGCCAATAATCCACACGTGAGCTCTCGTGAAATTGATGAGTCGACCCTGTATACAGGGTGGGGCATTTAAAGTGTCGCGAGCGTTTTTTCCAAAAATAAAACGAGATACGAGAAAATTTTTCGGACAAAAATTGTAGGGTATCGAGGGGGACATCCGATGGTGGCCTTGGCTTTGACCTCAAATCTCATCTTCAAGGGCATTCTGAGGTCAACTCTTGTTTTTTAAATAGCATCTCATATTTTTTACTGCAGATTTGGATTCTAGGTCAAAAACCAAGAAACTTTTGTCTGAACCATTTTCCTGAAATCCGCAAAGATGGTGCTCTAATCGATATTGTTCCATACTGAATCTGACATCAGAATAACTCGAAAACGGAGGGTCTTGGAGGAGAATGTTTCGGACAAAAGTTGTCTGATTCCAAGGGGGACCCCTTGAACTGAAACGGAGGTGATGGGGTATAACAGACAAAACACAACACATTCCAATCGTCCACATCACTTGGATAATTTTAATGCAGTAGATGCTCAAAATGATGGCCTTCGACTTCAATACACATTTCGAAACGTTTTACAAAAGATTGCTGAACTCGTGCTAAAATATCTTCATTGATGCTCGCGCATGCATTGATGATTCGTTGACGCATATTCTCAGGTGTAGTCGGTGCTTGTTGATGAACTGTATCTTTTATGTATCCCCATAAAAAAAATCTGGAGAAGTAAGATCCGGAGAACGGGCAGGCCAATGAACTGGTCCACGACGTCCTATCCATCGTCCAGGATAATCTCTGTCCAATATTTCTCGAGCTGTGACTGCATAATGGGATGGACAACCATCGTGTTGATACCACATATTCAATCGTTCCTGAATAGGTATGTCTTCAAGTAATGTTGGAAGTACTTGATCTAAGAAATTTCTGTACTTCTCTCCATTTAGCGTATCTGCAATGAAGTACGGTCCAATTACTCGAGATCGAAAAATACCACACCAAACATTCACAGCCCATTGTCTTTGATGCTCTACTTGACGTAACCATCTTGGATTTTCTGTCGCCCAGTAATGCATATTATGTCGATTTACTTGACCATGATTGGTGAACGTCGACTCATCAGAGAATAATATGTTGATGAAGTTGTTATTGTGCATTTGCGCTAGACCCCATCGACAAAACTGTACACGATTTTCGAAATCATCACCGTGAAGGTCTTGATGCAAACAAATGTGATACGGATGGAATTTGTGACGTTTCAGTATTCGAAGAACACTTCTTCGAGACATTCCCGAATGGAGTTCAATTTCACGAGAGCTCACGTGTGGATTATTGGCTACTGCAGCTAGTACATTAACTTCCGCATTTTCTCCGCTAACAGTTCTCATTCAATGTCGTTTTTCCCTTGTAACGCTTCCCGTTTCTGAGAATAATTTTGTAATGCGTTGAAAATACCTAATGGATGGCGTTGTTCTTTCAGGAAATCGTTCTGCATACAAGTCATATGCTTGTCTGGGGTTCTTATGCACTTCACCGTAAATGTAGATCATATCGATCTTTTCAGAAATCGTGTATCGGATATCCATGATTTCCAATTTGTCATAAACCAAGTAATAATCAAATGTAACTGACAAACTGACTTTCAAAATCGTGAATTTTCACTGAACCCCGTCGTTTGTTTACATCGCGTGAGCTCTGAATGGTGGTAATGTAGACGATTGAAATGTGTTGTGTATTGACAACTTTTGTACGAAACATTCTTTTGCAAGACCCTTCGTTTTCGAGTTATTCGAATGTCAGATTCAAAATGGAACAATATCGATTAGAGCGCCATTTTTGCGGATTTCAGGAAAATAGTTCAGACAAAAGTTTCTTGGTTTTTGACCTAGAATCCAAATCTGCAGTAAAAAATATGAGATGCTATTTAAAAAACAAGAGTTGATCTCAGAATGCCCTTGAAGATGAGATTTGAGGTCAAAGCCAAGGCCACCATCGGATGTCCCCCTCGGTACCCTACAACTTTTGTCCGAAAAATTTTCTCGTATCTCACTTTATTTTTGGAAAAAACGCCCGCGACACTTTAAATGCCCCACCCTGTATATATGTACACATGTTTCCAATAATTCATTCATATACATATTGACATAGAGTTGTATGTAGCAAATTCTTATATTTTGTTTCAGATACTCCGTCACAAGTTCTAGTTCCAATTTGTCTATTCCCTCATTTCCAATTGGAAGATTGAGAACGATTTCTCCAAATATTCTATAATACACAACCAATTCTGATATCAACATATGCATGGAAATAATGGATAAATTCATTACCCGTCGTCAACGCGCTCAATCCGTGAGTAGACGACGATAATTGATATCACAGTTCATTGACGGGTGAAAAAAGTCGTCGAAAAATTCAACATGCTTCTTTCAATGTGATAGGGCTGTTTACCGCTTGATTTTGTCAATCTTGTTTACAAAAAACAGCCTCATGCTTCATGATAAATTCACTCGAAACTACCATTAATAGTAATAAAATGAACTTATGTAATCAGTATTTCGCTCGAACAATGTTCTGATTGAATCTCATTCAATAGTCGTAATCGCATCTTTGGATGAATTGTGGTCACATTCCTATTCAATCTCATTCCCCAATTCGTTCCCTCATCTTAGGTCAAATACTAATTCATTTCCAGTCCTCGATTCATCACACGGTGCTTCAGTGGTTAGGCACTTTTCGAATAATCAAGTATAGGTTTTCGATCTGATCGAATACAACAAAAAATCATGTTTGAAAAATTTTTTACACTCCCAAATTCTCAAGTTATGGTAAAAAAACTGATTTTTGGGGATTTAGTACATTTGAAAATTTCTAACTCGGCCATTTTTGGACCAATTCAACATTCCAAACGGGTTCTGGGAGGGAAATGTTGGCACTTTCGAGGCATATGTATGGTTTTGAGTATTTAATAGAACTTAGTGGAAATTTTTCCTCAAGAATTTGAAATTTTCATCTGTTTCTTTCATTTTTTCTATCTCAAAAACATTATTTCGCGACTATACTCCAAGAACCAATTGTTCATCATATATGGTATTGAAGTGAGTTCAATTCTGTGTGAAATAAGTCGTTGTTCATTGGAATCGATCAAGAATTGTCGGAGTTATACAATTTTTCCCAAAAAAGGAAATATCGGTCTCATACAAAAATATCATATTGGACTGAATTCTGCCTATTTGGCCTATATTCTCTTCTCAGCGTGATGATAGAGCAAGTCAACATCATATTCGATACCATGATACGTTATATGATGCATAGAATATTATTAATTGAACTGCACATCAATTTTCGTATGAGACCGAAATTTCCTTTTTCGGAAAAAATTGGATAACCCCGACAATTCTTGATCGATTTCAATGAACGACTCAGTTCACACAGAATTGAACCCAATCCCATACCATATATGATAAACCATTGGTCCTTGAAGTAAAGTCGCGAAAAAATGCTTTTGGAATAAAGAAATGAAAAAAACAGGTGAGAATTTTAAATTCTGGAGGAAAAACTTCCCCGAAATAATAAATTATTTGGGAAATTTTTGTTGAATATTCAATCCAAAAATAAACCCATCAAATTCTGAATTATTATCGCCGGTCTCCAGCTCGATTCTCAAATTCACTTAGACCCGAGACAAAACCTCGAATGTCGAGCTGATGTTTTTTTTGCACCAATTATTGTCCAAAACTAACCTCATATAAGCGCTGAATCGTTGCTCCACGTTCACACGAAGCAGTGAGCCGCACCACACATTCAACAACTCTCGATCGTAGACTTGTAAGTTACAAAACTTTCATTACAATGTTCACTTTGATTCGCGGACTGGAAAATAATCCTAACAGAACAATGAAATCGATTTTCACTAAAAAAGCACACCGTCAAAATGTTTGCAAAATCAGCATAGCCTCACTCGCACACGATTTCCGACAAAATGTTCACTTCTTCGGTACTGCACAAGATACGCAAATCAATCAAAGGAACGATCCGCAACGACTAAAATCAAATCTTGCTAGAGTAAATCAGTAAGCTTAAGAGCACACACACACATACATACGCAAGTGGTGAGCGTATAACCATTCAAATATCTGTAGGGGCAACTCATACCGAGAGCGAAATTCAGATCATTCCTTCCGCCTCGTTTGCCATGAGAGCAAACGAAAACTCATGTCGTATGTTCTTTTAATTGAATAGGCAACAGGCACAATTCACAAACAGGCCGTTTATAGATGCTCGAACTCATTTTAACCGTCACCACCCACACCAAACCATCGGAGCCCGGATGACATTCAACGATTCGAGCTAGTTCCCACTTGGTGGGAGGAAGATTCGCATGCTCCAAAAGCACAAGATCTCCTACCTTAACATTAACCTTCCGCCAATACCAGGCAGAGCGCTGCTGGAAGAAATGCAGATAGTCATGGTTCCATGACTTCCAAAGGTCTTCCGTAAATTTTTGAACCATCTGCCAACGCGATAGCCTACTATCATGCACGTCTCATACAGAAGGTATAGGCCTTGCCTTCAAACTGGTCCCAATCAAGAAGTGTCCTGGGGTCAAGGCATCTAGGAAGTCAATATCATCGTATAAAGGTGCAACGGGACGTGAATTACGGCAATCGTCCGCATTACACAGAACAGTCAAAAATTCATCTTTGACCGGAGTAACCGAACCTAGCACACGATTCAAGTGAAACTTTAGACGCTTCACACTAGCTTCCCAAACTCCCTCAAAATGCGGGGCCCCTGGCGGAATGAAATGTCACCTACTCTGGTCTGCAACGCATCTGTCTTTCAACACAAGGTCCCGTACAATATTCCTAAAATGAATGGACAATTCTTTGGTAGCGCCGACAAAGTTGGTACCGTTATCAGAATATATGTCCGATGGCATGCCACGTCTTGCCATAGAACCGCCAGGAGCAGCCAGAAAGTCCACTGTGGAACAACTATTGACTAACTCCAAGTAAATGGCTTTAAGAGAGAGACAAAGGAATAAAGATAAAAAACCTTCACAGCCCGGTTCCCTCGCCCCCTAGATGAACGAACGAAAAAAGGGCCGGCATAATCCACACCAACATGCGAGAGGGGGCGCGCAGGGTTCACCCTATAACTGGGCGGAGTACCTATAAGCTGCTGAGCGGAAACCGCCCGATGGCGTGCACAGACAACGCAGTTAGCGATGCAGCGTTTCGCCAAAACCCTAAGACTGAGAATCCAATCCGTTTGCCTCATGTGATGAACCATAAATTGCACACCTCCATGAAGTGTCTGCTCATGAGCCTGCTGGACGGGCAAGGCTGTAATTTCGCAATTTGACAAGATTATGGGGAATTTCTGCTCAAACGAGAGTGAGCTTTCCACTAATCTACCTCCAACGCGTGAAACTTCCGATTCATCAATGAATGGGCACAGTTTAAGCACAGAACTTCCCTTTGGCAATTGACTATCCGCAGCAAGACAGCGTAGCTCTCTTCCAAAAGACAGCCGCTGCAGCCGTTCCACCCAAAACATTTCTGCTCTCTGCATTTCATCGATTGAGATGCTCTGATCTCGATAAGCATTACTCGATTTACGAGCATGCGCTACAAATCTAGAGCAGGAATAAGTGACCCGCTTCAATTGTAGCCATGAAGATACCGGCCGAAAAGGAGCCCAAATATCTTCAGAGGAAGCGGTCAATACAGTCATTACAATCTTAACTCAGATAGCGCAGTAGCATCAAGTTCTGAAACTGCATCAGGCCAATCCTCTTGCGTTCCCTCCAACCAACCAGGCTCTAGCCACTACATATCACACGCGGGCAATTTCTCAGCGACAATACCCCTTGAAGCGATGTCAGCTGGATTCTCCTTGACAGAAACATGCCTTCAAATTGCAGCCGGAATCAACGATTCAATTTTCGAAACACGATTCGCAATAAAAGGCTTCCACCTAATCAGAGGGCTGCAAATCCATGAAAGCGTCACCGAAGAGTCAGACCAACAACAGACTTGAGCGTCAGACAATAACATGGAAGATTGGACAAAACAAACAAGTTCAGACAGGAAATGAGCGGCGCATAATCCTAGCGCGGAATAGAAACCGACTTAAGAGGCGCAACTTTAGTTTGAGCGGCTGGCAACGAGGTCTTAGATTCCGATTCATCACGATCAACCCTAAGATAAACCACAGCAGCATAAGCCACACTCGACGCATCTGCAAACCCATGAATAGAAACGTGATTAGCAAATCGAGTTTGACCGGTCCAGCGAGGGATAACCACACTTTGCAGTTGAATCAAACCTTTGTAATATTGTCAACATTTCGTGTTCAGATCAGGAGAAAGCACGTCATCCCAACCTAGCTTTCTCGTCCAAATAACCTGCAACAGCACTTTTGCACGGACCGTTACCGCGAAGATCCAACCTAAGGGATCAAAATTACGTGAAATGCAGGACGAGAAATTGCGTTCAGTAAAAGAAGCAACTTCCTGAGTAAAAACTTGATGATAAAAACAGTCTCTTCCTGGATTCCATAGAACTCCTAGTAAGCGGAGCTTCTCATCTTCTTGCAGAAACTTATTACAAGCCAAACCATAATCTTGAGCATCAATATCCAAAAGCAAACCAGAAGCATTGCTTGCCCATTTCCTCAACCGGAAACCACCCACCATGAGCAACTCGGTTACCTCTAATTTCAGTGGTTGAGCAGAATCCAGTTCATCAGATCCGAACAAAACGTCGTTAACGTAAACTGGATGCTGAAGAACTCTAGAAGCGTTAAGGAATCTATCTGCTTCATCAATGGCAAGCTGCTTTATCACTCTATTGGGCAAGAATGGCGCACAAGCAGTGTCGTAAGTAACAGTTTGCAGAGCATAGGACTCAAGAGCCGAGCCAGGCTTAGTTCTCCAAAAAATCTTTTCATGAGCAGCGTCACGTGGATCTATCCAAATTTGTCCGAGCATCTTTTCAATGTCAGCACACAAAACGAAACGGACACTGCGCCAACTACATATTAACGAAAACAAATCGGACTGCAACTTGGGACCTATCAACAAACAGTCATTTGATGACTTCTGATTAGCGGTACGCATTGACGCATTAAAAACCACGCGCAGTTTGGACGTATAGCTGTTGTCTCTCCGAACTGGATGGTGAGAGAAGTAACATCCCTTTTGTGAAGAATCCCTATCCCGAACCACCTCCATATGACCTTTGGACAGATAATCTGTCCTGAAATCTTGGTCAGCTTGAAATTTTTCGGATTCCAACAACAATCTTGCTTCATTCTTCAAGAATAATTGCCGTGCA
Organism: Gonatopus flavifemur; assembly: GCA_018340375.1. Taxonomy (NCBI): domain Eukaryota; kingdom Metazoa; phylum Arthropoda; class Insecta; order Hymenoptera; family Dryinidae; genus Gonatopus; species Gonatopus flavifemur. The sequence goes on from JAFFJZ010000033.1 coordinate 438,313, forward strand.
ATCTCAGCTGACTTTGGCAACTCAACATCAACCCCCGATTTGAACGGCAGTCTCACGACGTAACGATCGTCGGCGGAACGCGAATGCGTTTCGGCAAAATGCTGCTCGCATTCAATTTTCTCAGGAGTTAATTTGGGAGCGATGGGATGATGTTCTAATTACCAGAAACGCCTGAGAGATGAATCCAATTCGCGACACAGACAAACATGATTGACGGAAATATTCGTGAAATCAGCCGGATAGCTACCGTAAACTACCCAGCCAAAGAGCCCTCGCGCATCTCAGGGAGCAACATATCTCCGAGATAATCAGCGCCTATAATTGATTCAATAGGCCCAGGACTCTGAGGACCAGGATCTGCCAAAGCGAGTTGATCCAAATGGACCCAACTCTCATCAATGTGCATCATACTAGGCGTATAAGAAGTTAAGCGTGGCAGAACTAAAGCCCTGATATCGATAGCAGGTCCGCGTCGATGAATTGGCTCAACCGATACATTAACGGCAGCTCTGACCGTTATTGCCTACTCCTCTCCAACAGCGCTTACTCTGAGATCCACTCTTTCCTCCGCAGCATGCAACATCCGGGGAATACCCTGTGGAATAAATGTAACTGAGACACTAGATCTAGTGAGGCCCTAGCCTCAACAAATCTACCATTATTTGCGCGGATTAACACAATTGTAGTCGGCAACAAAACAGTGTATGGCATGGTTTTATGCACAATCTGCGAGCAAACAGAAGAATGTGCAGTGCTGTCAGTAGCTTGAACTGCTTTCTGAGTCTCAACATTGGAGCGTACTGAATGGCTCTGATTTTGCTGCACCATTGAGCCTGCTTGGACAGGTTTATGCAGCAAAGAATGATGTCGTTGCTTGCAATGAAAACAAACGTTGCTACTGTTACAATTGGACAGGAAATGCTCTTCACTCAGGCAATTCAGACAGCATTATTTGATTTAATAAACCCTAAACGTTGCGTGACCGACTTCTCTTTGAATCGGGTGCAGTGAAACACACGATATTCACCTCTGCATGATATGCACTTGTCGTTAGAAACAGTAGTTTGACAAGAACGAAAGATATCAACACTGGTAAATTTGTTCGGCTTAGCATTCGACGAAAAAGATTTTTGAGCGACAGATGACTCTAATACTCTTATAGTTGCAGTCAAAAAAGCTTTCATTTTAGTAAAAGTCGGAGTAACAGCTGAGTCCTCCAACTCAAACTCCCACTCTGTGCGAGTTCGAAGACCCAATTTACTCGCAAGCAAATAAACAATAATTGGATCCCAAGTCTCGTTACATACTCTCAAATTACGCAGAGCAACAACAGCGTTATTGGTACAATGTAAAATGTGTCGTAGTTCTTGTACGTTACGTGATCTTAAGCTGGGAATACTGATGAAGCTATTTTGAATATGCATCAACAATCAGTCTTTGATTCTCGTATCTCTCCGTTAAGGAGGTACAAGCGGCGTCGTAATTGGCCGAAGTGATAGGCAGACTCTCAATCAGCTGCAACGCCTCGCCGTTTAAACTGGATTTTAGGAACTGCAATTTTTGAATGTTGGAAGTAAGCGGGTATGACTAAAAAATCGACGTGAACTGATCCTTGAAAGAAATCCATTGCATATAGGACCCCGAGAGCTTCGGTGAATCCAGCCGAGGCAGTTGAAACGGTCGCGCTTGCACCTGTGGAGCATCAACTGTGTTAGAAACCGAAGCAGCAGTTAAAGGATCCGACGGAGGCAACACCACCAAAAAACCAGATAGCGCCTGTTCATAGACGTCTTCAATGAAAGTGAATTGGTTCAACTTCAAATAATCATGCTCACTCTTCTGTTCGTCACTCGTCATCATAGTTAATTTTAAATGCATTGCTTTACCGTCATTCCAATAACTATTCAAACGTTCGATACGCTTGTTTATATTCACAGTATTGAAATGTTGTGAACCTAACTTTTTGAAATCACTGACGCTTCTCTGTATAAAACCACTGGTCATATTCAACGAAGATATACGCTCGTCCATTTCAAATGTTATTTTCTAATAAGTGATTGATGAGCTAAGAATATCGAATGACGGTGAAACGAGTGAAAGAAAGCGTTCAAGCAGAGACGAGTGAATTTGTATAGACGATGTATACTCATCCTAGTATTGGTAGATCATACGCACGAGCATACGTCATAACTTGTATACATGTACCCTACCCTTACGTGCAAACGTTCAAGCAAGCGAGAATAAGAAAACGAAGACTGCCGAAGTAGCGAACGGAGACAAAGTAATGCGGCCGATGACGTCAGCGGTATTTGGCGGGAATCGATGTATGTGTAGACCTCTAAGCGCTGGTACTCCTCAGCGACAGCAAGATACGTTGAACGAGAATCAAATCTGAATGTTCTTCAGCACAACGAAATACACGACACGAGGTCAACGAGAGACTTGAAAAAGTCAAGAACAATGAGAACCCGATAGAAACATTGAGAATCAAAGATCGAGCCAGAAATCCGGCTCGAAGGACCAGAAATGAAATGGATTGGAAAACATGCATTAATTGGAAAATTTTTGTTGAATATTTAATTCGAAAATAAACTTATTGAATTCTAGATTATTATTGCCAGTCTCCAGCTCGATTCTCGAATTCCCTTAAACCCGAGACTAAACCTCGAATACCGAGCTGACGTTTTTTTTTGCACCAATTATTGTTTAAAACTAACCTAATATAAGCGCTGAATCGTTGCTCCACGTTCACACGAAGCAGTGAGCCGCACCACACATTCAACAACTCTCGATCCCAAAATTGTAAGTTACAAAACTTTCATTACAATGTTCACTTTGATTCGCGGACTGAAAAATAATTCTAACAGAACAATGAAATCAATTTTCACTAAGAAAGCACACCGTCAAAATGTTTGCAAAATCAGCATAGCTTCACTCGCACACGATTTCCAACAAAATGTTCACTTCTTCGGTACTGCACAAGATACGCAAATCAATCAAAGGAACGACCCGCAACGACTAAAATCAAATCTTGTTAGAGTAAACCAGTAAGCTTAAGAGCACACACACACACATACATACGCAAGTGGTGAGCGTATAACCAGTAAAATACCGGCAGGGGCAACTCATACCGAGAGCGAAATCCAGAACAAAGTTCTATTCAATACTCAAAACCATATATATGCCTCGAAAGTGCCAACATTTCCCCTTCAGAACCCCGTTTGGAATTTTGAAATTGGTCCAAAAGTGGCCGAGTTAGAAAGTGTCAAATGTACTAAATCCCCAAAAATCAGTTTTTTGACCATGACTTGAAAATTTGAGGGTGTAAAAAATTTTTCAAACATGATTTTGTGTTGTATTCGACCAGACCGATAACCTACACTGGGTTATCTAAGGAGTCTCTTTAATTCTCCCTTTTTTGTAGCACTGTGTTATCTCCCTCCATTCTTCTCATGCATAGATATCTCACATGTTCATACTCAATCCACTGATTCATCCTGATTAGATTGCTGTGCAGTGAGACACTCATTGAATACTGTGAAGGTTCATGTAAAACTTCAAATGTTCAAATCAATATTGCATCCAAAATTATGAATGCTCATAAACCGTATCAGATCTGATGAAATTTTTCTTTCCGTTTTCGTACAGACGAGTAGTGTTTATTCCAACTATATATTAATTACTCATTCAATCGTAATCATGAAACCTTCTTTATTGGTGACTAGTGAATCTAACCAAATCTCATCAACGCTCAATCGGCAGAAATCGATACTCTCAAGTATTTCTCACTCATTCGATGAGAATTGGTCAGAATCAATGGATTCTTTTAACCAGGGGATCTCGGTTGGCGGCAGACGAAGATGAGCCGTTGTATCAAGTTTCACGAAGATGGCTGACATGCCACGATGCCAAGTGTAAGATGTCGTGCGTGTAGAAAAGATGGTCAACATGTGACAATTTGACAATCTTTCTCCAATTCTCGAATTCTCCAATCCAAGTGTGAATATTCAATTGTCCAGATTAATATAAAATGTTCACGCGCACGTACAAAGTGGCAATGAAATGTGGATAATATGCACGTTGCATGTCCATGTATTTGTCACTTGGAAATAACGTGAATTCACTTGATTTTCGTATAAGCGGGACAACTCGTGTGAGAACGAAAGTGCAGTGATGCGTATACAAACAAGATGGTCGACGTTTAACGGTCTGATAATAGTTTCAACTTGCGCGTAAATATTAGACTATCCAGACGATACGCAATGCTCACATGTATGTATGAGCTGACAATGAAATCCAATAGTAATTTGCACAATGCATGCTGATGTATTTCGCCAATTGAAACTACCGTGAACTTAGTCAATTTGTTCATATGTGAAAGAAATTGCTAATGTTGATATGGCTAGCAACACACTTGACACGTTCAAGAATTTGTTAGACGTATTTGGTTACTTACTTGTATGCAGTCATGGAATATTTCGATAGACTTAGTCCCGATTCACTTCACACATCCATATGTACGATCTCAATGACAGATGAACGAACAAACGCTCTTTTCGCGAAATCCCGGACGAGCCCCCAATAATAATGCTCTCGCATCGATATTTTCTCCTCGACGAAATGGTGAAGATGAAACACGTGAATTACTGTTTTTTTGGAATAGTTATCACCTTTATGAACTATCAAAGAAGATGTTTTGAGCTCGTTTTGAAACGCGTGCGGTGACGTTCGTTGCTAGTAATCAAGTGACCTTTCTCGTCATCTCTTGAGACGCTATAATTCACGAATATTCCCGGACTTATCCGATTTTTTCGGCGGCATTGAATCAAGCAAATAACCGCAGGATTCGAATGAAATATTGTAGAATTACGTCACAGTTCTCGAGGATGGTGAATTCGAATTTGTTGTTCATATTACGGAATTCAAGATATCGGGGCATTCATGAATAGATTCACATGAAACCTCATTTCCGGAGGCTTCAAAGAACGCTGAATACGAATTTGAAGTTTAGAAAAATCCCTCAGGCAGTACGAAGCTCTTAGTGAGAACATATATGACATCGTTGAGGTTCGTGCTATCTGGCTCCAGTCAGCGAATCCAATATACACAGCGGAAAATTTTGTGTCATAGCAGGTCCACTCACAGTTTGTGTTGGAAGCAACATGTCAAATTCTGGAATTCACGCATTTTTTGTGTACATTTAGAATTTTTTCATTGATTTGATACATTTTGGTGTTGATATTTGACATGAATTGCGAGTAGACCTCCTGGGACATACACGTGTGTTAGAAATAAACAAAATTCTTTACTGTGGAGCGGACGTCAATCGGGTAATTCAGTGAGCCTGAATCGATTCATATGGATGGGTTGAGTATTATTGGATGATTGTCCCCCGACTATTTCACAATCGTCTGGAGACTTCTCTGAAACTGGTTCAATCAGGCTTCAGATTTGTTCCCAAGTTTATCATAGCATATCTAATATTCCATTACACTGCTCTGCTGACTATCTGAGAACTATTTCAGGACTTATGCTGACTGTCTGAGAACTATTTCAGGGCTTATTGCTGACTGTTTCATAACTCTGTGGAGGTTATCTCAATCATATCATGGGATTTTGATGATCTCCAACAATACCATCACGACAACGCTTCAGATCCGATTCCGAAATATTTCAAGGTTGCTTTGAAATAGTTAACACAGGTCAACATTTGATCTACGCTGGAACACCAGAACAGAGGTGGGTACCTATGAGTTTTGGGGGTCGGAGATTACGATTCCTGGGTCCATATGACATCATCACGTCAGGATCAAGGTGAAATCAAGGTCAAATATCTCAAATCGGTAGATATAATTTTTTTGGCCCCGGATTCCGAACCAGCGGGAATTTTACATCCAAATACACTTCTAAATTCGAATGAAAGTGGTATTTGCAGGTCATATTGAGGTCATACTCGTATGTAGGTAAAATCCTGTTTCTGAACCTTTTTTCCGATATTAGGCTAAACAAGCTTTTGTATTAGTTGACTTTTACGTTTTGGGGGTCGGAGATCACGATTCCTGGGTCCATATGACCCCATCACTTCAGGATCAAGGTCAAACATCTCAAATCGGGAGATATAATTTTTTTTGGCCCCGGATTCCAAACCAGCGGGAAATTTGACATCCAAATACATTTTTACATTCAGATAAAAGTGGCATTTGCAGGTCATATTAAGGTCATATGTAGGTAAAGAATCCTTTTTTTATATCTTTTCTCTGATATTGGCTAGGCAGGGTCTTGGATTAGTTGACTTCTATGTTTTTGCGGGCGCAGATCATAATTTCGGGGACTATATGCCCCCATCACGTCAGAATCAAAGTCAAATTAAGGAGCAAACATCTTCACATCAAAGGATATCATTTTTTTCAATCCCGGATCCTGAACGGCCGGGAAATCTTAAATCTTGATAAATTCTTATAATCCAATCAAGCTGATATCTGCAGGTCATACAGAGATCATCTGCAGGTCAAATGTTTTTTTTCGAATTCTCTGTCTTTCAAAATCTGTTCAACCTCAATATAAACGATTTACTCTTGCTCGTCATAAGAGTCAGCTTTAAAGGGAGACATTCAAAAAAAGGATTCTACCTACATATGACCTGCAGATATAATTTTAATTTGAATGTAGAAATGTATTTGGATGTAACATTTCCCGCTGGTTCGGAATCCGGGGCCAAAAAAATTATATCTTCCGATTTGAGATGTTTGACCTTGATTTGACCTTGATCCTGACGTGATGGGGTCATATGGACCCAGGAATCATAATCTCCGACCCCCAAAACTTATAGGTACCCACCTCTGTTCTGGTGTTCCAGCGTAGATCAAATGTTGACCTGTGTAATCTTCATGTGTTGATATCCATTCGAAAATCGTGCATAGACTGTTGAGAATTATTCGAGAATTCATTTCGTTATTGTTTTGGCCTCTTTTTCTCCGAAAAAATTCCATGGGCATGCCTTTGCGAACACGCTTTAGATATGTCTCAGTCATGATGGGGGGAGCAGATTTTTCCATGATATACCTACTAACTTTTGTTCTCAATTGAAGTAAGGCAGGGGTACCGGTGCCCGACCCCGTACGTGTGGCTGACCCTTCGTGTGTGAATTCAATATATTGAGCAAAATATTCATTATTCCTCAAATCTTGATGCACCAACATGTTCCGCGAGTTTTGTCAATGCATAGAGATCCAATAAATGATGAATATTTGACTGAATATATTTGATTCACACATAAAGTCAGCTACATGTACAGAGTCGGGCACCTGTATACCTATTTCAGCCTTGGGAATGTTTTCCTTATTTTTGCCAAACTTCGTTATTTTCCCCCTATTTTTCCCCCTCAGAACACGGGGAAAAATATGCTAATTCGACAAGTTTGTAGAAGTGGATAGCGTGAACTTCTCTACGGATACGGACTCCCTTTCTTCTCGAATTTTCAGAAATGTTCATGACATGTTTGAAAGTAAGAATCTCGATCTTTGGGTGTGAGCGTTTTTGCATCTGAACAGTCTTGAAAAACTGTTGGACATAACAACTGCAGTTGTCTGAATTGTACAGTTTTCCGAAAATATGTTTCTAAATTATTTCAAGACTTCATAAAGAATGGTAGGCAACCAGTTTTAGGTACTCGTGATATTAATCCTAAAATTTCTTCAGTTGAGTGAAAACTGATGAGTGCCTTCTTATATATCCCCGGATATCTGAATTGCGTGATAGTATCGGATTTCAATACATAGTCTATCTTGCGATGCGAGCGGAGCGAGCATATAGTATGTGATCTCCGATGGGTTCAAAATGAGCGGAGTGAATTCTGAAGGGGGTCGGACTGCTAAGCGAAGCAAAGCAGTCAGGGGACAGAGCCTTCTGGTTAGTGTATCTAATCGATACAGATATTGCTGTTTTTGATACATATCAGAGGTTTTCAAGGATATAGGTTCTTAGGATTAATCATATTGAAGAATAGAATTATGTGAGGAAAGATATGATTAGGAATAGAGATATTCAGGGATAAAGTGATTTAAGGATAAAGAGAATCACCGTATCCTGTATTTATCTATCCGTGGTGAATAGAGATACTGCTGAAGTTTGAATCGTTGATTGAAATGAATTGGTGATGGAATCACGGAAAACTCAGCTAATAAAGATCTCAAAAATAGCGGTACAATCTTCGAACGATATTCCCAGTTCCAAAAAGTTAGGTCAAGAAAATGAACACCGATGAATTATGAAATTCTGCAAGTTTCAATGTTTGTTTCGCCCCATAAACGATCCAAACTTCAAGAACAATGAATAGAGGAATAAAGAATGGAGTTCTTGTGATGCGGAGGTGTCTTGTATGAGACTATATCTCATTTAATTGAGTAACTAATTGTGAGCATTCTTGAAAATTTAATAAGAAAACACTACCGTGAGTCATTTCAACATTATTGTTGATTATTTTCAATAGCTGAATAGTTTATTGATGAAATCCAATGGTTGTCTCACAAATAGGTATTGAAATGCCAAAAATATAGATGTTCATGTGAAACGTCCGTCAACTAGCCCCGGTCTCCCCTACTATTGCGAGTAATATGATATGGCGAAAATTGAGAATTCAGTTACGTATGATTGAATTTTTTATTCAATCACCAAGAATTGAGGATTTCACTCGCAAGTATACTTGAAAAATGAATAGAATTTCAATAAGTTTCCAACAGCATATTACTGTTTCATGAACTTCCAAATTGATATTCTTCCACTGCATAGCCATATACATGTCTAAAACGAATATTATGTACCGATCCGTATGTGGCCATACAAACCTCACTTTCATACATGTATCATATGATTTTCATGGAAATAAAATACATTAACCATGCCAAACTTATTTCCCGGTTTCAACTCTACGTATTTATTCGTATGAAAAATTGTGGATCACCTGGCCTTTTTTCATTGCACATAGAATTGAAAAAGTCATGAGATAGTCGGAGAATATTTGAAGGTATCTTTGCTGCTCACTTCTTCAGAATTGATTAACATCGTCCAAATTTGTTCATGAATAAGTTTGAATAATACAATGCAATGGAATGGAGGAGCAATAACTTCTTGTAACTGGTACCTCATACATTCAAAGTCATTATTGAGAAGGGTTATTCACCCATGTGCAAAAAATGTCAAAAAACGTATACAATTGTACACAATTTGTATACAACTGTATACGATTTGTATACAATTTTTGTACAATTGTATACATTTTTTTTGGACATTTTTCCCACATGGGCAGTTTGAAGTATTACATTGGGTATAATTGTATACAGTAATAAAATCATGTAAGTTCGGAAGGTGTGTAAAAACTATTGCGGTATTGCAGATTGTATTTTGAAGGTGGTCACGATAATTTATTTCAGTTATGTATTACATCTTTGTCTATTCAATCCCTCCCAATAAAGTTCTTATTTCGAATGACTCATCCACAAAAAATGGAATAAATATTTTACATCTTCATCTCGTTTCATTTTCATTATTCATATAAATTACACATCACTCATTATCATTATTTTGGGAATATCAATTTTATGATCGGCAGTATTCCATTCCAAAAACATATGATTTTTTTCCTCGCCTATGCATTTCAACTGCAGTTGTACGAGTACCGTTGAAACTCATGGCAACAATGTATGAATGCATACGCACAACATACATATATCTAATGCATACGTTGTACGGTCCATTTTCGCCCCAGGAAGGGAACGTATAGAATGCATGAGTTTTTTTTTACTGTATATAACTTGATGCACGCACTTGACCTTCCATTCTCAGGTCATTCTTGGGATGAACCAAAGTATAAGCTTTACTGTCTGCTGTCCGTCACAACTGATAGTAATGTCATACGAATGATTTGTAATCAAAGAATCCAGGAGGAGTTACTACCAAAGAAGCTGCGCGAACTTTTGCCCGTATGTAATGATCGAGGAATGCGTTTTTCACGCTTGTCAGTTCGAATTTGCTGTTCATAGTTGTTTTAGTAGCTTCGGAGTGGTAAGAGAAACACCGAGTGTCATAGAGTAGACGGGACTTCACATTCTTCACAAGCCATCAAGATAACATGGAACAGCCCGGTAAAGTAGATATTGAATTTATTGCTTTATTCCATTCTTAAATCACGAGAAAATTTTATGAAGGCATAAATGTTCAATTTATAATTTCTCATATGCTTATGTATAGGTGGTGTATTACCGTTTTGTTCCACTCAATCGTGTGCTTTGCGAGGCATATGAGTCCATGTGCTTAAAAATATGAATCGCTCCATGCCTCGTATACATATATATATGTACATATTATAATATGAGGGAACATCTGATGAGATTAGAAGCTATTGAAGGCCATCTCAAACCATTATATCCAATGAATGTATTCGTAGTGCCACTTCAGATCAGTAATAAGTGAAGGCTGAGAGTGCAAAAGGGCCTAACCCACACGAAATTCGCAATTCGTTTTAATTCATTTTCGCATTGTCATTCTAAGCTCTCATATCGAGGTGTTATCAAAACTTTCAATTTCCACGTAGTTTTCTTGTAATCGAGAGTCAAAATTTCCAAGGTCCTAACCCGAGTGGTCCTGGGAATTCGAAAGGGCCTAGCCCCATACGTAATGTAATGGAAGAACGATGTTTTTCATCGTTTTGGGTAGGTTTGCACGAAACCCTTTGTTCGAGAATGCCATCTATTGAAAGTGGTGCATACTTGAGTGTTCAGTCAACAACTTGGCGATCGCTTTTTGTTGATATTGTGGAATTCACCTACCCTACCCTAGTGGAAATGAATCATATATGGCCCATATATGACCCATATATGATTCCCACAAAACATATATGACCATATATGCCCAGTATATGTGGCCGAAGCCTCATCAGTGATACAGATAAAGCATATATGGTACCGCGCGCAACATATATGTTTGCAGGAAACGGTCAAAAACATATATGATTCACATTTGGTATAATTATTTGCTATGTATGGATCGTTTCATACCGGATTTTCCAAGAGTTCATAAATTTTTTTGAAATGGTTATCCCGAATTCTCTGTTGAAAAATGTGAGATACGTATCATTTGTTTCTTTTTTTCTTATTCTATTATGATTCCAGGTTTACAACATATGTCGAAGTTCTTGGTTTCTAAAACCCACTTTTGTTCAAGTCCCTGTATCTTGGAAAGCATTCAATACAAAAAATTATCACCAAGGCATGGAACTTAGGATTTTGCCTCAACTCTTCACAAAGTCAAGAGAAAATTTCTTTCCAAGGACGTATTTTGCCGTAATTCGACGATAGAAGTGAAAAGAGTATTTTATTCAAATTCGAATACGTTTGATTTTCAAATTCCACCACAAGCAAAACTAATTTTTGGAACATAACGATAATTCTCGTTTCGTTTTCGAAAATGTTACTCCACGGCATTCGAGAGATCTAGACAAAACAAGGGCGGCCTGAGTACTCCACGTGCTCGATTATCCAAGATTTTTAATGCAGCATAAATACGAGACATTTCATGGACGGATTGATATGTAATTTCAAGTTATTGAGTTATCTTTTTTGTCTTGTTTTATTTATATTCCTTGAATGGATGGGGGCCGAATTAACGAGAAACCAAATCAACGAAAAGTTGGTTGAAAAGAGAGATACGTCACACTCTCCCTTTTCAAACACTGATTTCGTTGATTTGTCTCCTTGTTGATTCGGCCCCCATCCTCTTGAATGTCGTAGAAAATTACCATTCTCAGAACTGAACCAAAAGTATTGCTATGCACCATAGATCGATCGTGTTTGTTAAATAAAGAAATTGACCCGCTGAGGTCACACTTCCAAGTACTCACGTAAAGGTTACACAGGGTCTTTCGGATCTCAAACCAAAGCAACAGATGCTATTCACGCAGTCTTTCGAATATTGTTGCAGATTTCTCGGTCAAATTTACATCTCGGTGTCTTTGACAATAACAGAAGGCAGCACAAATTAAAATTCACGACAAGCACTGTAAGCTACCCTGACGAAAATTTTCCTCATAATTTCTCATTGTCCCAATTCATGGAGAAAATATGAGAAAGAACAATAGAATTCCTCATATTTTCTCCATGAATTGGGACAATGAGAAATTATGAGAAATTATGAGAAAAATTTTCGTCAGGGTACGGAACTCCCCCTAGAGCCTTTTGGACTCCTGGTGATCTCAACAGGCCGAAAATGTCCAAATTCGAATGAACTACCATTTTCACTTCCACCGTGAGAATTCCACTTGACACAAATTGAAAAAAAAAATCTCACTCGAATTTTTGAAAAGTTCAGAAAAAATCCCAACTCTTATGCCTCATCAGTCATTCTGTGTGTTGAGACCTTTCCGAGATACACGCATTTAAAAAGAATTGGATTTGTCAAAACTGAAAGTTCTGACACATTGTGAACCGGTGAATAAAATAAAAGAGAGCAAACAAACTAATAATCAAATTGAAGAAAATAATTATTCCCAAAATATTGAGGAACTCATTGTGAATCTGACCTGCAATAACTCATATATGTTTTATATGTCATCCACAATTGTTGATCCACCAATTGGGAGTTCATATATGAGCCATATATGGTTTTCAAGAATAAGCGGGAGTTCATATACGTGAAATAAGTCGCTTCTTCCAAACGACCAGCGGTGGCTCCAGTGGAAGGGGGATGGAGTCCGGTCCCAACGAACCGCGTTCGATTCTCGTAGGAGAGACTTTTTTTATACCCCTATGTATATGGGTCATATATGGTTTATATATGGGCCATATATGGGTCATATATGATGCATTTCCACTAGGGCTGTTGATCGGAATCTTCTGAGTGGTATACGTAATGACGACTTCCAATGTGTATATCTGTTCCGCTACAAATTGATTCTAAAAATTGCAAACGAGATGTTATTGCCCAAGTTATTTTGAGCATTTCGGCATTTTATTCATAAGCGAAACTCATAAAACGGTGGAGTATGAGCGAAAAGAACAAAGAGCGTCGTGACTCACGTCGCGAAGGGGAACAGTATATCACAATTATACGATTTATAATTTAGTGAAATCGTTTAACTGATATTCATGTAAAAAGAAGAAAATATTCTAGGACATCGAGATTTGGTTTGTAATTTTTTATCGACCAATATATTTCTTCAGGGTTACCCAATGAAAATTAGTGATATAGTGAAAAGAACATCTCATTTTACAAAGGAAACAACGGTTCCTTCTGGAAACACAATCAGCTTGTACTCCGAGGGTTACTCGGTAGTTGTGAGCGATTGTTCTTCCTATAGTGCGAATGACTTTATAGAAGAGTCGAACTCTTGAATTCATGATCTTTCAGGTGTTAAAAACATATGTATATACCCTTCAAACACGGGAGTGAAAGAGAAAGATTGAAGAATAGGAAGTATCGTAGAGAAAGAGAGCGATATAGGAATAGAAAGAAAGAGATACAGAAATAGAAAGAGAAAGATATCCGTCCTCCTGAAATACATGAAAATTTACGCATGAAGTTGAGTATGAGGAGAGGAGGAGGGGAAAGAGCATCGCTCAGTTAGCTCCATTGCGATCGGAAGGAAATAAGGAAAAGAATTTGGATAGGAAATCTCTACTCAAAAGAATCCTTGTACGACGAGCACTAATGCTGACAGAAGTGAAAGGTTGGGATAGTAATTAGTGTTTGAAGTGAGTTGTGGGAGAATTCATGAGGATGTGATTATAGAATATTGGGTTGTTAATCCCAATATAGTAATATAGAAATAAGTTCAAGTTCTTTAACTCTCGTGTGTAACGAACGAGATTTTTGTCATCTCGCGCCCCGTTTCTCAAGAAAATTCTAAGTTTGGGTCCCGGAGGAGGAAGATCACCGCGGTCTGCCTTTTCATCCCGTTCCGCGATGCGCTGGTGAAAACTACGAATCAATCTTTTAATTTTTGTTATTCGTTCGTTCACCCGGTTCCTCACTATAAGAACCCAAAAAACAAAAAAACGTTCAAGTTGGTTCGAGTTGAATCGCCGTGATTTGGAGGAAAATTCTAATGAAAGAGAAAAAAGGAAAGTGGTTTCCATCGAATTTTTTCTATCACTTTTCACAATAGGAAGGATGAAAACACGCACAAAAAAAAACACAAAAACACTTGTGAGAGGAAAAAAAAAAAAAACAGAAAGAAGGAAACAAGGTTCCTCCCCCCCCCCCGAATTGTGGAAAAAATCCACTTACTATTTCCGTTCCCAAAGTTTCTCAAAGAAACTAATCTCGTTCTGGGCGGATTGCGCTTTCTGCTTGTGGACCTGGTTTTCGTAACTCAGGACCGCAGAGTTGAATTTTGAAAATATTTAGCGTTTTGAATAGTCCTGAAAAGGACTATGTTCTTTTCTTTTCGAAAGATGGATGGATGTCAGGTGATACACGGGTTGAACGTGTGTTCCTTGTTCAGCAGGTCGAAGAAGAAGAAGTTGAGGAATCAGCGGTAGTAGCAGCAAATTGATTATAATGATGCGTTGTCGCGAGGCGAAGAAATATTGTTGATTCATTACTTACTTTGAAAAATATATTTATTTCAGTATGTTACATAAAGAATGTTACAAACATTTTTACAGATTTATAAATTATTTAACAATGGTTCCTGGTAACTCCATTTCCCATCTTACTTTGTCATAAATATTTTCTTTGTTGATGATATAAAATTTATTGTATGTGTATTAATGAAGGAAAAAGAATCAAAAAACCTTAATTACTATTTAATGACTAAATAAGTAACCTATTATAAACTCCCAAACAACACAAACAAAAACAAGTACATATTTATTCATTTATTGTGTAAGGTATTTTATATTTTTTCTTAAATGGGACCATATCGCGCCCCTTCTTATAATCATTAAATATGTTACTAAGTCCTGGTACAGCTAATACTTGATTATTATAAAAATTATTGCATCTTTTGACTAATTCATCTTTTACATATGGTATATTTGCTATCTCATGTAGTATTTTATTTGTGGTTTTTGGTTCACAGTTTGTAATTAGTCTTAAGCACTTATTCTGTAATATTTGAATACTTTCAATGTTACTTGAACATGTGTTTGCCCATATAGGGGCTGCATAAAATACTATTGGTTTTATAATCATGTTATAAATTTTCATTTTATTTTTAAAGTTCAACTTACTGTATTTGTTGAGTAGTCTATACATCATACTCAATGCTGCATATCCCTTTCTTCTTACATGACCTATGTGTTTAGTGAAGTTTAGTCTATAATCTAAGAACAGTCCTAAATATTTTACAGCCTTAGTAGGATTGATTACTTGATCATATAATTTCAAATCAGGAACTATTCTCTTTTTGTTTTTCTTTGTGAATGTAATTAACTCTGTTTTACTTGCATTAATTTTAATTTTCCAATCCTTATACGATTCTTCTAATTTTGAAAGGTAATTTTGTATTTTACGTACTGCATTATCCTCGTGCCATGAAGATATGAATAATGCGGTATCGTCAGCGAATAGAGCTAACTCCACCTCATCATCCTTAGGGATATCATTGATATAAATGAGGAACAACACCGGTCCCAAGATGGACCCCTGTGGTACTCCTGCATTTATTTTGTGGAAATTAGAATATTCATTATCAATGCTAACTAAAAATTTTCTGTTTTTAATATAATTTGCTATGATTTTTATAATATATGTGGGAAAATTTAATTCATCTAATTTAAATATCAGTCCCTTATGCCAGACAGTGTCAAAAGCTTTTTCTATATCTAATAATACTGTCGTTGTACATTTATTTAAATTGAAATTTCTTGATACATGCTCAGTAAGTCTTAATAATTGGTGTGCTGTGTTGTGTTTGTTCCTGAATCCGTATTGCTGAGGTATTAGAATCTCATTATCAGTTAAATGTTTTTTAATTCTGTTCAATATAATTTTTTCAAAAAGTTTGCTGATTGTAGAGAGGAGGCTGATTGGTCTATAGTTCTGTGGAAACTTAGAATCTTTCCCTGGTTTTGGGAAGGCCAGAATTTTTGCCCTTTTCCATTTTTTAGGGAAATATACTATTTTAAAACATGAGTTGAAAATATAGTTTATTTGTACAATTATTTTTCTAGGTAGGTTTTTAAGAATGATATTCTGAATGTTGTCTAGCCCTGGTGCTTTTTCATTTTTTAATGACCTCATCATTTTAACTATTTCTTTGGGTGAAGAATATTTTATTTCTTTAATGTCAATATTTCTGTTTTTGATCTGTTTGTATCTATTTTTAATCCGTTCATTGAATCTTTTTCTACCTAGGTTGCATGTCAGATTATGTGTTTTTTCAAAATTATCTGCTAATACCTCTGCTTTGTCTACATTAGTGAAAACTATCCCGTTTGGTCCATGTAGTGTGGGTATTATGTTTGCTTTTCTTTTACATGATTTAACTATTTTCCATAACGAGTTATCGTTTCCTTCAATTCTTGATAACTTTTCTTCCCAGATTTTGTTGTTAAATTCTTTTATATTATTCCTAATTTCTGTAGTCAGTTCATTCTTAATTATTTTGAATTGCAGGTTTCTGGTTCTCTGATATTTTTTCCTAAATCTGTCTCTTTTTCTAATTTTACTTATGATGTTCTTTGGCAAACTAAAATCTTTGATTTCTTTAGAATTTGGGATTGCCACTTTAATGGCTTCATTAATAATTCGTGTAATGTTCTTGACACAACTATTTATGCTATATTTATCAGTCAGGTTTTTTGTAATATCACAGGCATTATTAATATACTCTCTAAATCTATTCCAATTTGCTTTTTGGTAGTTTGGATAATTGTTTTTTATTTGTACTTTAATATTTGTGTTATCTAGAATAAAAACAAATGGCAAATGATCTGAGTCCAGATCATCACACACATCTATTTCAGAAATGTTATTTATATTTTTATTCAACACAAAGTCAACTGTACTAGGCAAATTTGAATTACGAGGGTGGATTGATAAGTTTCCGGCCTGACCAAGAAATGGCGCCACTAGGCCTACCTTGAGGTGGCGTTCTATAGTACCATCCTTAGATAGCTTGTAGCTATAGTTTCAGTCCGATCGCCATGTTAGTTTAGTTTTGAGAGCACGCTGACCAAGACGCCTCTGTGTTTTTCGTAAAAATGGAAAATCTGGAAAATCGTGCTGTCATCAAATACTTTTATTCGAAGGGGTTAACGCCGAAGGAAATTAAAGAAGAGATGGACTCAACACTGGGGACATCCTCCCCATCATATTCAACCGTTAAGCAGTGGGTTTCCGAGTTTAAAAAGGGTCGTGTGAGCACCTCTGATGAGCCTCGCTCAGGACGCCCCATTGAGGTCACAACTCCAGATATGATCGAAAAAATCCATCAAATAGTGCTGAAAGATCGCAGATTAAAAGTTCGTGAGATAGCTGAGACCTGTAAGATGTCATATGAACGTGTACAAAATATTTTGCACCAACATTTGTATATGGAAAAGCTCTGTGCAAGATGGGTGCCGCGTTTGCTAACAGTCGACCAAAAATTGATTCGAAAGAACATTTCTACCGCCAATTTGGCGTTGTATAAGCGTAATCCAAGCGAATTTTTGCGTCGATTCGTAACCGTTGACGAAACTTGGGTCCACCACTACACTCCTGAAACCAAAGAACAGTCTAAACAGTGGATTGGACCAGGGAACCAACTCCAAAGAAGGCAAAAACAATTTTTCGGCGAACAAGGTTATGGCTACTGTTTTTGGGATGCAAGAGGTATTATATACATTGATTACCTTGAAAAGGGTAAAACTATCACTGGTCAATACTACGCAGACTTATTGCAACGTTTGAGCCACGAAGTGAAAATTAAACGACCTCATCTGGCGAAGAAAAAAATCTTGCTTCATCACGATAACGCACCAGCGCACACGTCAATCGTTGCGATGGCTAAAATCAACGATCTGAAGTTTGAATTAATGCCGCACCCTCCCTACTCTCCAGACCTAGCCCCGAGTGACTATTATCTGTTTCCTAACCTCAAAAAATGGCTTGGCGGTAAGAGATTTGCGGACAATGAAGAAGTAATCGAAGCTGTAAATGGGTATTTTGAGGAGCTTGACGAATCAGTCTATAGAGATGGCATTACTAGACTAGAACACCGCTATGAGAAATGTATCAGCCTTGGAGGAGATTATGTTGAGAAATAAAAAAAAAAAAATTCTTAAAAACGTTGTTTTTCTTGGTCAGGCCGGAAACTTATCAATCCACCCTCGTATAAGGTAATAAAGTGTATTTATTTGGAACTTCAATATTTATTTTATTTTCTCTGATGTATTTGAATAATTGGTTACCGTATTTATTGTTACTTTGACAGTTCCATACTGTGTTTTTAGCATTCCAGTCTCCTATAGCAAGGACTTTGTTTCCTAATCCAAAAATGTGGTTCAGATCTTTTTTATCAAATTTGTTTTGCGGAGTATTATAAATAGCGGCAATAATGTAGCTATTCTGTAATTTAATGGCTAGGCTTTCCAAGGTTTCCGTGTGTGTGATGATTTGATCAAAACTCAGATCATTTTTAATAAATAAAACTATTCCGCCTCCTCTATGTGTACTATTTCTATCAAATCTGATGCATTTAAAACCTTTTAAATAACATTTGTCATCTTTTTTGAGTTTAGATTCTATAATAATCATAATATCTAAGTTTTGTTGTTGAATAAAGTATTTAATTTCTAAAATCTTGTTATTGATGCCATTTGCATTCCAGCAAGCAATCCTGATTTTTCTTTCGTTAAAATTTTTATTTACCATTCTCGGTTGATAAATATTCGTATAAAATCTGATATTGTGAAATACTATCTGTACAATCTTTGAGTTTAGCATTGAACTGCTTGATTTTCAACAACATTTTGTTCAAATTGCACATAGAATTTAAAATCTTAAATTGTTCGTGTAACTCATTGAGAGTACTTACGTTACTGATAACTTCTTCCGTCATATGCTTATTATTACCTCCCTGCAAGGCAGCGTTGTATTGTCTCCTCTGGGTACTGTTGATAGGTGTAGTTGGCGTTGATATTGCAGTTGCTGCTGCAGCATTATGTCGTTGCGTCATTCGAAGTTGAGGGAAATCCTTGTTGTTTATATTGGCTCCTTGGTTTTGATTTTGGTTATGAAGTCCACTCTGGTCTGTCTGTCTTTTCAGTTTAATGTTGATTGCAGCAATATAAGCTGGGCATCTTGAATAATTAGCAGGATGTTCTCCGTCGCAGTTGACACACTGTGGCGGGGCGTCCTTCTCTTTTGTGCATTCCGAAGTTAGATGCGGAAGTTTACACTTAACGCATCTTGGTGAATTGTAGCAGTTATTTGAGCCATGTCCAAATCTCTGGCATTTGTGACACTGTGGGATACTTCTTGAATTTTTGTATTCTTCCCACGTTGCTTTAACGTGGCAAATGTGTTTAATTTCAAATACAAAATTCAATTTGGTGTCACTGCTGAATTCAATCATATAGATTGGATAAAAGTGTGGAGGTGGTTTCTTCTGCCGTAGTTGCACGCATCTCAATGGATTCAAATTGTGTTCCTTCAAGTCCTGTATGATTTGTTCTGGTGGAGTAGGAGGAAGCCCCTTCAAAACCACTCTTTTATTCCTTTCGTTTTGATTTACGAATGTATGAAATCGAACTTTATGTTCAGTTAGTAATTTGATGACTATGTTTTTAATTTTCTCATCGAGGAGATAAAGTGTGAGTTGTTTTGGCCGATATTTCAAAGTGAAGTCAGATGTTAACTTCCTGACTATTTCAATGATTTTTTGTTGGTCTTCATACACTGCATTAATGATTAATGGAGATATCTTTTCACTGGTTTCCATTTTTTCTTCTTCTATTTCTTCTTCCATACTGGAAAGTATTGAATCAGAATCACTGTCACTATTATTCACAGATTTAGAATGTTTATCGGATTTCTTTTTAGTTTGAGTGTTATGCTTCCGCACTTTATTAGTCGAAGCTACTTTAATTTTTCCCTTTCGCTTACCCATTTTGGGGTTAGGAGAATCTAAGTTCACGGTTTTTATTGAAACTTTAATAGTAATGAGAGAGCACGAACGTTCGATCGTCACCGAGTCTCATTCGAAAGTCTGTCTTGATTCATTAGCAGCAACTCGCCGTATTTGAAGGGTTCGAGCTTCCTTCTAAGACAATGATTGGTCAAGGGTCTCTTGGTGGGAAATATTCTTGTCCGCACCAATGAGGAATTGAAATCACTGCTCTTAGAAGCTGTCGAGGTGTCGGATCGTGAACTGAATCATCTTCGGAATCATCTGATTTTTTCATCTTGCATCCAACTCTCGATGTCTAGCGTCGCTCTGCCTCGAGCGTTCGTGTACTTGTCTTATATACATTACTTGAAAATTTTTGTCTCACAGGTATTTATGAGGAATGAACGAAGTTTACAAACTGGAATTTGATCCAAACGGGAGTTTTGATTTCCATCAATACTTCGTTCATTCATGAATAAAGATGTTTCTTACAAACTATTAATCTATCTAGGGGAGAGAAATAAAATCATTTCACGATAATTTCATCCCTCACCGAAATCTTCCTATTCTGTCTAATGGTGTAGTTGTCATTTTACGTGCTCTAAATTTCGAAAATATTTAATCCATTATGTGCAACAAGAATGCACTTATACGAACGGTCTTTCATACATGGAAGAAATAATCGATTGTATCGAATAACAAATGGTAATTTCTATTGTTTTCCATGGGGAATTCGTAAAGGACAGGTTTTTATTCAGTATTTAGTTTTCGGAATTTTATGGCATGATGTAAATACATTATGAATTCTTTTGGAATACTTTGAGAATTCAAATGAAAGATTCTGCGTAATCCAAAAGAAATCTCTCAAGAAAAAGGGACGTGGTGTTCAAATGATATTCTTTAGGAAGTATTTGAGAACTAGTTGTGCGGTATGAGAAGATGAAAGGGTTTTTCTTACAATTACTATGATGTCCACCTGGAAGTTGGAATAAATATAAAAGGAATCATTCATTTCATTCGGTTTTCGATTAAAACTGCTATTGAGGATTGTATTCGAAATATGAAAATAATTTGACTCGGCGACAAGAGTTACTCGTCTACGGAATGCAGGGTTGTTCATGATTTGGCCACTGTTTACAATGATAAGTGATCGAGTATTCGTTTTACCGAATGTCTCTCACATAGCAAACTCACTTCGTTTCTTCTTGGTTGCATTGAGAGGTTGGTGAGGCGGAGAACTATATTCCTTAACAGGTTTGGGTCGGAAGAAAAGAATACTATTGTATTGATGTTGAGGGCGTCGAGAAGGTGAGGGTACTCACAGGTTTCTCGCTCATTAATCATATGCGTACGGATCTCTGTAAGTTGTAGGTCCTGTCTGACTATCTTATTGATTGCAAGGGAGTAATGGAGAGAAAATGTTTTCAGGGGCAAGAAATTGGGAAAATTTCAATGCACGTTACAAAGAAGCTT
Source organism: Gonatopus flavifemur (assembly GCA_018340375.1). Classification (NCBI taxonomy): domain Eukaryota; kingdom Metazoa; phylum Arthropoda; class Insecta; order Hymenoptera; family Dryinidae; genus Gonatopus; species Gonatopus flavifemur. The sequence continues at coordinate 459,875 of JAFFJZ010000033.1, forward strand.
GAATTTATTCACGAAAAAAAATTCTAACACCTCTCCTTTTCTTTCTCCCCCCACCCCCCATATTTGTCTTTGTCACTCTCGCACTCCTATGAAGTACTTACGTTCCAGTGACCTGAGCTCGGTTTTGATGCTTATGATTGTCAATATAACACAGTGGAATCGTGTCAGTGGTGTACATTCTCAGAGTAGAAGTGATCTTTTGGAAAAACTCTTATTATATAAACAAATGTCAGATAAGTTGGTCGTGGATACCACAGATTCTTCCTGAATTATTTCTATCCCAACGTTATTGAAGAATTACTTATTAATGAGTATGAATGAGAATTTTTTTGAATTTACTTGGAGGCTGTACATAAAATTGAGCGTAAAAAGTTCAGTGATTTATAAAATATTTGTGTCTTGAAGATTGGTTAATTCCAGCGCGGGTATTAAAAGGTTACAAAATCGTAATTTTTGCAGAATTTGAAATCTCTTGGCATGTTTATAGATTTTTCAAGCTTTAGATTTGTGACCGAATTTATCACATTATAATTAAAGGTACATTCCGAGTGTTATTCATATCAATTCATATGATTAGGTATTTATAACCTGAACCTGCTGACAATCTATCTGCTTAAACATATTTTGTTAAAGTCTCCCAGGGAAATATCTCTCAAACGTTTCTCAAAGATATCTTTAAGATATCTCGCATGGTCGTCTTGGAGATGTCTTGAATCGAGACATCTTTTAGAAATCTTTCACAAGATGTCTTTCCAACACTTCTGGAAGATATCTTCAAGAACTCTTCAAGAACGTTCTTGAAGATCTCTCAATTGAGTATTCTTTCAGATATCTTCAAAAACTGCGTGCTGTGTGGGGAAGTGGTCTACTTTCCACTTCGGAAGTAGAGTCAATGACCGTGAAAGTCACCAGATGAATACTTCCAAGCGAAATTAGGTGAATTTTTGAGTTTCGTCGACTACCCTTTTGGTATTTGAACCATCAATTTGAATTTTTGATGTTCCACTTTGGATTCGAATGTAGTAAACCCAAAAACCTCCGGGTGGATGCGAGTGATTTTGAAATTCACGTCTACCATGCTAGATCCGCCTTGATGAATTTTGAACCTGTGACTTCAGATTCGTAATCAGCGACCCCAAAAACTCAAAGATATTCAGTTTAAAGAAAATTCGATGGATTGTTAATTTTGGTCCACCATGTTAGATGCAGAATTTTGGATTTGTGAATTTTTACCGCGGATTCGTAATCAGCGATCTGAAAACCTTTCAGAAACCAAATGTGAAGGAAATCCGATGAAATTTCCCAAAATCGGCCCACCATATTGAATCCGCCATTTTGAATTTGGGAATTTTCATAGCGGATTCGTAATCAGCGATCCCGAAAACCCTCAGATAACCAGTTGAAAGGAAACCCAGCCAGCAAAGTGCTTCCAAATTCACGTTTCCGCTACTAGCGGTTCTAATGGTAGAAACGTAGTAGCTTTTCCATTACCGTGAGACTGCATGCTACCATAACATATATATGATTCAATTTATAACATAGCACTACCTCAGCGCTACCAGTATTATCAGGAAGCGCTACCAAGTAGTGCTCCTATTAAAAATACTTCCAAGTCACTCCTATTCCCATACATAAATGAAGCCATATATGTACAGAAGATTTTTAACTGTATAAGTGAATGGTGGCACCACTGCCAGAAGCGCTGCCTTGATTTTGTTGGCTGGGAATCCGATGAATTGTCAATTTTGGTTCACCATATTAGATGCGCCATTTTGGATTTGGAAATTTTTACAACGAATTTGTAATCAGCGACCAAAAACACCCTCCTCAAAGGAGTTTTGTTGGAAAATGTGAGTGTTGATTCCGAAATCCTCTAATTATAACTCTCCACGAATGTTTCGACTCATCATCATGAAGTAATCAGTCTTACGACTGGTTTGATGAAACCCTCCACCCCTGTCTATTATCCGCCAAACGTTTAATTTCTACATATCTACTACATCCCTTGTCTTGTACGATTTGCTTCATATAACTTGCTCTAGGTCTACCTTTACCAGTTTCACCATTCATTTTCCTTTCCAATATTGTTTTCAATAAACTCTCATGCCGTAATGTGTGTCCTATAAAATTGCTTCTCCTTTTCACGATGTGTTTCAAAAGATTTCTTCCTTCATTTATCTGCTCGAGTACTTCTCCATTTTTGACTTTGTCTATCCATTTTATTCTGAGGATCCTCCTATAACACCACATTTCAGAAGCTTCAAGTCTTCGTTGATCAGTTTTCCCCATTGTCCAAGTTTCGCAACCATATAATGCTGTGCTCCAAACGTAACTTTTCAAGAATTTCTCCCTTACTTCTAAGCTCATATTTTTTGAGCATAATAACTGTCTTTTTTGGTAAAAAGCCTGTTTCCCTTGTGCTATTCTTGCTCTTATATCTCTCTCGCTTTTGCCGTTCTCTGTAATTATGCTCCCTAGATATTTAAATTCTTTCACCTGTTCAATTGTCTCGGTATCTATTTTGATTTTCGTTCTTCTAGCTGTTTTCGCTGCTGTACACATCATGAATTTTGTTTTGTCTTCATTTATATTCATACAATAGTTTTCCAATAACATTGTTCTCATAGTGTTGAGAATATTTTCTAACTCAGTACTACTCGTGGCCAATATAGCTATGTCATCCGCGAATCTCAACATACTTATATTTTCTCCCTGAATCTGTAATTTCGATTGAATTTTCTCCTTCAATTCGTTCATTGCTTCTTCTATATATAAATTGAAAATCAGTGGCGATAATGAGCATCCTTGTCTCACCCCTCTTCTTATTTGTGCTTCCCCTTCCTGACCCTCTATGTCTATTATTGCACTTTGATTCTTATATAATTCGTATATTATTCTTCTATCTTTATAATTTATTCTCACCTCCTTCAGGATCGCAAACATCTTCTCCCAGTCCACATTATCGAAAGCCTTTTGTATATCTACAAAACCTATGTACACAGATTTCTTCAGCGCTATCCTTTTCTCTATTACTGCCCTGAGTGCGAAGATTGCTTCTCACGTTCTCCTATTTTTTCTAAAACCAAACTGATCTTCTGCCGATCTACTCTCTATTTTATTTTCCATCCTCCTGTATATAATTTTGGTCAGTATTTTTGAAGCATGTGAAGTTAAACTGATCGTTCTGTAGTTCTCGCATTTGTCTGCCCCTTGTTTTTTCGGGATAGCGACAATTTTATTCTCTTGGAAATCTTTTGGTACTTCTCCTTTTTCGTACATATCTCTAATCAATTCAAACAGTGCGTCGCGAGTTCCTTCACTGGAGGCTTTTATAAGGTCTGCACTTATGCCATCTATGCCTGGCGCTTTATTATTCTTCAATTCTTTCAAAGCCTTGTCGAATTCTGATCTCAATATCGAATCTCCCAATTCTTCCTCATCTACATCCTCCTCCTTCTCTAAAAGTGCTATATCATCGTTTCCTCTATACAAGTCTTCCAAATGATTGATCAACTGTTCTATTCTCTCTTCCGTTTTTATCAATTGTCGTCCTAGAGAGTTTCTAATCTCATTGCTTCTAGATTTCATTTGTCCGAAAAATCTTTTAATAATCCTATATGCTTCATCTATTTTTCCTAAATGCAATCTTATTTCTATTTCCTGACATTTCTCTTCTAACCACTGTTCTTTTGCTTTCCTTGATCCTCTTATTATTTTATTTCTCAATGATTTGTATCGTTGCTGGCCTCCTTGGCTATCATTATTCTTGTTTTTTCTTCTTCCATTTATCAATTCTAAAATTTCTCCCATTATCCATGGGTTTTTAGGTCCTACCCCATTATTCTTCAAAATCTTATCCGCACATTCTCCTATATTCCCCTTCATCTTTGTCCATCTCCTCTCTATTCCCAAGTCTTTCTCTTTTCGATCTCCCAATTTCCCATCCAACATTCTCTCGAATGCCTCATGTGTTTCTTTTCGCTTGAGGTTCTTCAGATTCCATCTTTTCTGCATTTTCCTTTTCTTCTTCAGAGATTTGAATTTCAGAGAACATTTCATCATCAACGTATTATGTATGATCACTATCTATATCTGCACTGGGATAAGTTTTACAGTTTTTCACTTGATTTCTAAATCTTTGTTTCACTAATATGTAATCAATTTGGTATCTTGCTGTATCTCCTAGCATTTTCCAAGTGTAGATTCTTCTTGAATGATTTTCAAACAGCGTGTTTGTGATAACCATCTTATGATTTTCACAAAACTCGACTAAACGTTGTCCTCTATCGTTCCTCCTCCCTAACGCAAAATCTCCTATTATGTTGCCCTCTTTTCCTTGTCCTACTACCGCATTCCAATCACCCATCACTATCAAATTCTCTTCTCCCTTCACATATTCTATCACTTCTTCTATTTCTCCGTACGTTTTCTCAATATCTTCCTCCGAATATGCAGATGTGGGCATGTATACTTGGACTATGACTGTGTCTACCGGTTTTGTTCTGATTCTAACCATCATCACACGTTCATTATGTTGCAAATAATTTTCTATTCTATTTCCTACTCTTTTATGCATTACAATCCCTACAGCTGCTTGACCGTTCTTTGATCCTGTATGAATTATTCTATAATCCCCATCCCAGAAATCGCCTTCTTGTGGCCATCTCATTTCGCTAATCCCCATTACGTCTATATTCAACCTATTCATTTCTAATTTCAAATTTTCTAATTTTCCCGCTTGCCTCAGTGATCTAATATTCCACGCTCCGACTCGAAGAATGTTGTTTCTTTTCCCTGTCCTATTCTTCGGTTTCCGTTCCTTGCTGATGAAGCTTCCTCGAGCAGCCTCCACCCGGAGATCCGAACGGGAGACTAGTTTACCTCCGGAATATTTTACCCGAGAGACCGACATCATGTATTCAAGCATTTGTTTGTTTGTTTTTGTTACATAATATTCCAGGTTAGGAAAAGGTGTGATTTCCTCGGGAAGTATTGAAAAATGTCAAGGAAGGTAGTTTCCCCTTGCTTTCCTTCCGTTCAATTTTGCCGATGTTCCTGGCATTAGGATGATTTCGTTTCTCTCAGTTTGTATTCTTTCTCTTGAGTAGTTCATTCCACTCAAAAAAAAGACCCAACTCTGAGATACTTATCCTCCCCACCACGTAAAGGAAGCAGATACTACCAGGGATGGATAAAAAGGATATCAAGGACAGGTATCATGAATATCCCCCTGGGAGACCCGTAATCATCCACGGGGAGGGTTTCGACTATATCTTAACATATTTGTTTCCAAAAGAATTACGAATTATTAGGAAGTATTCATAAATGAGTATTATTTAAACATATCAAAGTCAATAATAACACGCTGTACTGATGGTGTATCAAGTTCAAATCGGAACTAATACCACATGCGCGACGAGGCAAGATCAAGATCATGAGTTTGTGGTTAGGCCCTTTTGAACTCTCAAACCCCCTTGGGTTAGGCTCCCGCATACTTGGAGTACTTATAAAATAAAGAAGAATGCATAAATTCCGAAAAAATTCATACAAGGCAACAGAATGGGTCAAATTAATTGTGAAATCACTCATGAATCTGTTGATTTCGACGCATAGGAGAAATGAGAGCGTTTTTATCACCTCCTGAGAAATTATTTTGATGTGGGTTAGGCCCTTTTGAACTCTCAGCCTTCAAGTATAGTCAATCAGTTGTGTACTCATGCACGGGAATTTTTAGCTGTATCGATTGAATTTCAGCTATCATGGTTGAATATTCTAGCACCCACATGACAGCTAATTTCTTAGCAATATCAGCTAAAATTGAGCTATAGGAGCTGAAAAATGGCTGTCCACTTCACAGCTCATGACTTCCTTCCATCTAATATACAGAAGACTGGGAAAGGCAACATCGATCTGTATTGTCTGTCCAGATGACGTATTTCGTAGTGTCCCCTTTGATACAAATTTCGGAAGCTAAAAACAGATCCCACAGGGATAAAAATGGTTATGTTTCGACTGAACACGATTGATCAATGTATGTCACTTAGAAACATTTGTAAGCATAATCAATTATGTTCTAGTTCATGAACTAGAATATAATACAATGCTTCCTGGACTATACTTTCAGGAGATCAAAAACGAGCGATTTGAATTGTCAAAAACGAGGTAAAATCATACGCTTTGAAGCACAATGGCATGATGCATAATCTTACAATAAAAACACGGACTGAACTCAGCAGTGATGGGTACGTTACTCGTGACCGTTACTCATTATATATCAAATATATATAATGAATATATAATGAGTAACGAGTAAAGAGTAACGTACCCATGACTGGAACTCAGTGTTTTATGTGAATTATGTACAAATGTTTCTAAAAATTTTTATTTCTATCAAATAGATATTTATAAACATAGAGAGTAAGCACAAAAATCGCCTGTTTTCCTAGGACCGCGAGTTTTAGGTTGAAATGCATTCTGAAAAATACCCTATGTCGATCATTCGCAAGGGGATACCATTTCTCAGTGAGCGCAACAATGGTTTCAGAGATACAGAAATCGACAGAATCGATAGATTCTTGACAGAACAGATTCTTTTCTATAGAAATCATAGATTTTTATATGATCTCAATCGAAAATTGATACTACTTCACCTGCAAAACCAGTGTTATGCTCACCGGAAAATGGTATCCGCTCGCTAATGATCAACATAGAGGATTTGTTACAATGCATTTCCACCTGAAACTCGCGGTTTCAAAAAATAGGTGGAAAAATACTCTTTTTTGCGGTCATTCTTTGCATCAACTAATCAGGACTTCTTTACATGCAACGAGATGATTTATTCCCTTCATCCCTTCGATCTGAGAAGTTCCCCAGGAAAATTCCCGAAAATTCCTCGTGAAACAGGAAATCGAAAATTGGCAGTATTCTCGAGAAATCCTCAAGAAAAAAATTTCATCGGAAACTTTAGTACAGATTTAATTCCTCCATTTTTTGCTGAATATTGAATGGATGATAAACTGATTTGAGCATTTAAAAAGGTTGGATGGTACGCGAGAGGAGAAATTTTTCAATTGAAAATGAATTTCTATGTATATAATAAAATTTTTTTCACGATTGAATTGACATACACATAATATTGATAATTCACTCATGACTGGATATGGATCAAAATTCGTAGAACTGCTGGGAATTCTTATCGAAAAAATTGATCGATATATTCAGCTTGGAGAATCAGGTTTAGATAAAAAAAAGATATGAAAAACGCTTGTGCACAGCGCTCATAGTGGTATTTTTCAATTTTTTTTTATCGTAGACTGCATTCAAAAACAATAATTGGAAAAGATCAGTTTTTCGTGAAGTGATGAGCATTTGAAAAAAATGTCTCCTTCTCTGAAAAACTCATATCTACTGAATGGTGAGAGATTAGAGTCTAAAAATTCACCACAAGATTTTTTTACACCTTTTCATCTAAAAACTTTTTGTTCCTCGGTGTTAGGGTTACCAGATCTTACCCAGGTAAGAATGTGTATTGACAGTGGTAAAGTGAGACAAAAGTAGGATACCTGAGCTCAAAAGTATACAAAAAGAGAGGACATTTCAGGAGCTTTGGAAATCGGAGAACAGTTGAATATAGTGCGGAAATGAAGTATAATATTTTCAAATACTTGTATTACAATAATTTTGTTGAAACGCTTCTACATATCTTGAAATCACATGTGACATGAACAACTTATCATATATCATCAAAATTTTTCAATATATAATGTGCAATTAGGCTCATATTTGAACATACCAGAAGATTACTGTACTTTTTGGACTCTTTATAGTTTCACGTTTCGACGTTTGAATAGAAGAACGAATTTGCATCGTACAGTGTTTTTCCTGCATTAACGATCAACTATAAGAATTAGACATACTTCGATCATACGACTTTATGTAACTTTATGTAACATAAGACTGTAACTCTATTACAGGGCAGATATGAATGTCAACAGTCAAGTGAGGTATATAATGAGTGCTGGTAAGTGCATGTTGTATGTACATGTGAAATGAACGATGCAGTACTCCCATATTGAACTGTACATCAATACATAAGCATATGAAAATTTTCATATTAATATAAGCTAAACGTGAAGCATATGCCAAGAAACATGTATAAGTACATGTATAATTACACCTATAGGTACACACACACACACACACACACACACACACACACACACACACACACACACACACACACACATACATGCGTGTATACATACACACAGGCATGATATGTACATACAGATACGCGCAGAAAAAGGAGTACACATACGTATATATACGTATGAACTAACAGGTCAACAGGTGCATAAAATTTGAGGTACACGGAAATTGGCTGACCGGCCGTAAAACCCCGATGAACAACGATGTTCCGCCCATCGAGTCCAATAAAAGGAAGATTTAGATCCAACATTCGGATCCAGGAGTAGAGAGTCTCTTTTATATCAACATCCATGAATCCTTTCAGTGTATGTACTCACTACGCACACATAATTTTGCACTTGAATCGATTGAATGCAGCAGCGAATATCATTGCACTCCAGTTGGTTTGTCATAAGGTTGAAAACTCGGAATACCTGGTTCTACTATGCCACTTATCATAATCTTGAAAGGTCAATTATCATAACTTTCCATAATCAAAAATATGTTCCCTTTCACTTCAGTCTCCGGTGCATCATAAGGATTCAGAGATGGGTTAAATATATTCAAGGGATCAAGCTCATTAGATAATAGTTGAGCTCATTCCCTGAGAGGTTTTGAGAATTGTTGAAAGTAATAAAGTAATATAAGCAACATAGTTCAATACGATTCCCATTATTTCTTGATTTATTCAATGTTTCCTTCGACTGAAAGGACCATAAACACATTCTCATCAATTGAAAATTACGGGTAATCTTCTCACTCATTTGCTTGTCATGATTTCAAAAATTTACTCCAAATATTGATCAAAGTTATATTGATTTTTTGGAATCAATGAGTCGAAAGCTCGTTACAAAATTTCTTGTATTCGCCACGATTTGATTGGACTCTGGATTGCGTTCAATCATTTAAAACTTTCATACCCCTATAACTACTGTCATATTTCCGAATGTATTCATCCTCCATTATGTACCGGTTCATGCATGGAGTGCAAATTCGATCAAGCTCCTTGTTCAATCAAATTATCTGACAAAGTGTTTTGATCGTGTTGTGTCCGTTCGTTGATCAAGGTTTCATTGAAAAAGCGTGAAACGTTGTGACGTAGCAGAAGACCTAATGAATTGGTTTTCCTGGGCGATCGAGAATATCGATAGTTCATCGAATATATCGACAAGTTGGCAACGAACCACTCACCTTTATATATACGCAAACCGGCTGCAAACCGGTCACTTCGTGCTTCAGCAAGACAAGATTGAAAATAATTGGACGCGTATTTGATTCAGAATATTCATGTAAATTTTCTGTCAAACATCATGAAACGATAGAACAGATTTTGGACTAAATGTTTTGCTAAAAAATGATTCTTGATGAAAATTGATTGATCATTGATTGCAGTGAGGAAAAATTAATGAATTCATATTGCAAAGATATGAAATTCATAGAAGTGTTGCTGAAGGCGGAAATTCATGACCTGAGTTCTTGAATTATCCCTGGTTAAAAAAATCATATGGGACCCGATAGAAACCGATTCGGAATTAATCGAAATGAATGGGATCAATCGGAGGGCCTCAAGTACCGATTCAAAATGAATAGGACACAATTGGAACTGGTTATCCGCAGGATCGGATCGAGAATTTACCCAATGGAAAATATGTGTTCCACCGGAATTAATAGGACTTAACGTGATCTATCGGTTTGTATAAGAAATATCTGGTTGGATCTTTGGAGTTTTTTCCATCTTATGAGGCGAACGGTTTTCATCGGAAGTATCTATTGACACTTCAAACGATTTTGTACTAACACTTGTGTATTTTCCGGTCAACATGGTGAGTACTACCGCACACAAACAGATTCATGAGAAATAAATTTGATGCCCGTTCCAAGAGATAAACAAGGTATCTATCTATGTAATTTATGTACCGAATAAGGAATGAGATTTTTACAAGCATTTTTTCAATGAAAATCATTTGCAATCAAATTCATGTGAAATTCTGAAATTTTCATGAATGATTCTTTAAACTCTCATCTTTATTTGTGCAGGGTTCTAGGTTCGGATCTTGAAAAGGAACACAGTTTTGAAGAAGAATTCTTCTCGACATCCAACATCTGCGATAGTTTCTGCGGAGGATAAATTTGAATTTCAAATATATTCGACAAGATTTCTCGTATTTTCATCCTGCAATTAAATATACAACGTTCGCTATAGAACATATTCTTTGATTGCAAAATGAAAATGCGAGAAATCTTGCCAAATATATTCTGATTGGGAATTGATTCTTTGTAGAAACCGTTACAGATGTTGGATTTTGAAAGGAATTGTTGTCAAGAATTTTGTTTCTTTTCAACATTGAAAATTCAAAAACTTCACAAACAGAGTAAACCCTCAAAGGATCGTCCATGAGAGATTAGGAATATAGTATGCTTCCGATTTTGAATGATTTGCATGAAATAAAATGCTTCAAGAATCTTATTCCTCATTTGGAATATTGATACAACTTCAGAATATGAATAAAACTTTAGAATGTAAATGCACTGTCTATATCTCGGAATGGGCATCAAATTCGTTTTTCATGAATCTGTGTGTGTGTAGTGAATCGAAAAGTACACACACATAACACAAAGGCAGACACTTTTACCAATTTGTAAACAATCTATGAATGCGCTTGATATATAACGGCTTTTCTTATGTTTCGCCGTCGGTTGTTTATCTTCGTTTCATCTCGCTCTAAGTCAGATTCCTCATCGCGTGACAAAGATCCCATAACCACAAGAGTGTGAAGGATTTGATTGGCTGCTAGTTCGGGACTCAGCGAATCACAGGCGAGAGTAACTCTATGACGCATTGGAAATCCGCGTGGACGGAGATACAACAGGGGAAGAGTACGCGTTGTGGTGGGGAGCGATTCGAACTCAATGCAGTGATGCCAGCATTTGGTCGACCGAGTCGATTTACCCTCTCCATCTGACCATTTCTCGTCCCCACCATTCCAGCCGGGTGTACGCACACATTGGAACCCGTATTCATGTGATTCGGAACCGGTCGGTTCACTTCGAGTCGACTCGGACAATCGAGAGAGAACCAACTATCCGTCGGTCTTTGTCTTCTCAATATGTTTTACGATCGGCTAACTCCGTGCAAGAACGGAAAAAGTTGAAAGCCCACGCAGTCGACTTACCGGAAAGTTTCACCGCTTTTTCTCTTCCAAGCGACAATTTTATTGTAATCAGTATCGAACTGACTCACCCGGCACCCCGGGCGAATCTCGGCCGGGGGCGTTCGATATTTTTTTCGTTTTTTTTTTTTCAATTAAACAGCCAGTTCAATACTGATTATTGAGTTATCACGATGAAATATAGATTTGATGCATAGCATCATATAATTGAATTGAAATCGAATATAAGTAAATAATTTTTCAATTATTATTTATCTTTCATAAATTTTATAAGATTATTGGTTATCCTTATGACTGATTATGAAGCTTTCAAGAACTCCTGTATGTATTGTATGGAAATTTTCTAATAGTTACGCATTTCTAATCACTATTTTGAATCTTGATGATTTTTCAATGAATTTCATTAGAATTGTCAATCAATCGATGGTTGAAAAATTCTAAGATAGTTTTCCCTGATAAATTGATTTTCAGAGATCACTATGATATTCCAATGAGCATAATCAAATCAACATCGATTATCAGATGTTGATCAACATCAAAATAATAAGACTGAATATTCAATTGATTTAGTGCAAATTATTTTCAATGGACTAAATAATTGGATTCGAGCGTTCAAATTGATATTTCATCATTTCACGCACTATCAGTCTCTTTCCTTCGCTGCATTACTTCATAGATGTAGTATGTGGATCGGAATATCACAAGACCCCATAGCCTAGCAGCAAAAGACATGGTTCTTGAGAAAGAACGGTCGGGTTCGATTCTCTGTGGGAGACATTTCATTTTTTTTCTGTCATCTCTCTGGTGAATAATTGAATTCCACATCCGATTATTATTTTTTATGTCATCACATCGTCATGTTATTAATAATCCTGATCTTTCAGAATGCACTTGCGGATTCGACCAAGTACAGGTTCGAGTCGATTGGAAATTTCCCAAATATTCGTGTCCATGAGATATACACAGTAAAAAATTTTTCGTCAAATTTAACACACAAGCGAATGTTAACCATTTTTCTTCACACTCAACGTGTGTTGATTCCAGAGTGACACTCACAAAGTGTTAATTTGAACTCGAATAACATTTCAATGTGTTGAAAATGAATCGATCGAACAGCATTTGATCAGTGTGTTAAATGAACACACAAAAGTCTTAAATATTCAACACTTGAATTTTAACACGTTGTTAAATATTCAACACTTGAATTTTGACACGTAGTTAAATATTCAACACTTGAAGTTTGACACGTACTTCTTTTTTACACAATGACGGAATTTTCTTTACTGTGTAGACCGATCGATGCAGAATCTTCTGAAATGAGAAATGAATAGCACTACAGAGGAACGTTTTTGAGAAAGTTTACTTGCAAATTCCATCAATTCTTGTGACAAATTGATGAGAAGATTTCAAAAATTTGTGTCCATCGAATAAAGACCGATCGATTCGAAATCTAATGAGATGGAAAATTAAATTACTTCGGAGGAACGTTTTTGAAAAAGTATACTTGCAAAATTCATCAAACCCTCTGACGAATTGATAAAAAAATTTCGAAACTTTGTCTCCGTGGAATATAGACCGATAGATTCGAAATCTCCTGAAGAGAAAAACAATGAATATCACCTCGAAAGAACGTTTTTAAAAGAGTGTACTTGCAAAGTCCATCAATTCATGTGACAAATTGATGGGAAAAATTTCAGAAACCTGTGTCCATCGAATAAAGACCGATCGTACCGCAATATACTGAAATGAAAAATGAAATCACTTAGGAGGAATGTTTTTAAATAAGTATACTTGCAAATTCCATCAAACCCTCCGACGAATTGATGAAAAAATTTCGAAACTTTGTCTCCGTGGGAAATAGACCGATCGATTCTGAATTCCCTCACGGAGAGCAATGGATTCTAAGGAGTATGAGAAATATCATGAAGGCTGGAATATTTGATAATATATTTTCGAGTATGAGGACGAGTATCTAGATTATAAGTGTTATAAGTACAAGTATCCATTCATGATGGAGGTGTTTTTTTTTGGGTACACTGTTAAAAATGTTTGTGAATTTAATATACGTTCATAGAAAAAAGTACATTCATTTTCAAGGGCGCTATATGAATTGTATTCCACACTTGGATGTTGGACAATCAATCACATATTTCATGAACTTCAAACAAAAGTTTTGAAATTCATAACAGTTTGTGAAAATTCATAACTGCAGATATTGAATTTCTGTATTTATTTGAATATTGGAAAATCAATCACATATTTCTCAAATTTCAAACAAAGTTCCTGATATTCACCACAATTTATGAAAATTCATATCCCGATATATGCGATTATCCCGAAAGTGTGTGAACCTGAAATTCCCCGATCTGTTGGAAACTAGTAGATTTTGAGAAATGACTAGAAAGTACTAGTTTTCAATAAATCAGGAAATTTCGGGACAATCGTGGTCTACCCATTCGATGTGAATTTTTGTAGGGAAAATTACTTGTAAAATCAACATCACTAATTGTGGAATCAAATCACGCAGTTCTAATAATTCGCTCATATATGTATTCTCATTTTCAGAATTTTTTGTATCAATTTTGTAACAAAACATGATGAAGTATTCAGGAGAGATTTTTAACATTAAATAATGTGGTGTTGAAAATTCATCGTAAAATCAAATCACGCGATTCTAATAATTCATTCATATATGTATTTTGATCTTCAGAATTGTTTGTATTGATTTCACACCATAACATGATGAAACATTTGGGAGGAATTTTGGAAATTAAGTAATGTAGTGTTGAAAATTCATGCATTTTTTTACAATGATTTTTATAATGTTGTGGCTTGAATTTTAAAATCCTGTCTATGATTTTGGGGATACCAAAATGTTCGAAAGTTAATACACAATTGTGTGTGTGAATTGCTTCTGAACTTCTTACATTAAATTCCAAACAGATTTTGCTAACAGTGTAGATGATACTGTCAACCAGTGATATATCAATATGATAACAGCAAGGAAAAAAAGTTAGTTCCTATTATAATAAAAGATTATTGCAATTACATCTCCAGTTGCTTGGAATAAGAAAAGAATAATATGAAATCGGAAAAAAAGATATTCCTCAGGACATGAACCCGCCCAGATAATACACGAAGCATTCTTTTTCAAGAGCGAGAATAGAACTCTCCAAGAACTAATGAATTCATATAGAGCTCTGGAGGAGTTCAATCTGTCGGACATTAACAAGTTCTTTGGGCGTACTCAAACAAGACTTCCGATATTCTCAAAAAGCTTGTTAATGTCCGACAGATTGAACACATCCAGAGGACCGATTGATCCGAAATCTTCTGAAATGAAAAATGAACAGCACTTCAGAGGAACGTTCCCAAGAAATGCGTTTGCAAATTTCTTACTCCTTCCCGCATCACCCAGGGAGTGAAGTACAAGCGAATGCGTTTCTCTCAACCCTGAGAAGAAGAATGGCTCAATTCCAGCCAGTAATACGAATCCATCGATTTTTATTCCAGATCGAAACGATGCCTCAACTAAGAAAGAAGAAGTTGTAAACTGTATATCTTACGGAATCCCTATTTGGACGATTCTAGAATAGTCTGAGCTACCAGAATTTGAGTCGATTTTATAACAGTACATGTGAGATATGCCACAGCTCATGGATACCGTACTCTCCTGCTGTGAAATCAACTGAGATTGTGATAAGTCGGACTATTTCTTGAAATCATTCAAATTTAGACTTCATAAGATGTAAATTTTACAACTTCCTCCCCTGGGTGTAGCGTATCGAAATCAGAATGGGGTTCAATAGAATCGATGTGTTTGACATTAGATCGATATTATAATGACATTCGCTTTCTGGTTGGAGTCTAGAGCCAATATAAATGATGTATCCCGCATCACAATTTTGGATCATTCTGCAAGATATATTGGAGAATTTGAAG
The DNA here is from genome assembly GCA_018340375.1 of Gonatopus flavifemur. Taxonomy (NCBI): domain Eukaryota; kingdom Metazoa; phylum Arthropoda; class Insecta; order Hymenoptera; family Dryinidae; genus Gonatopus; species Gonatopus flavifemur. Next base: position 475,174 of record JAFFJZ010000033.1, read on the forward strand.
GGAAGTCTCTTAAAACACCAAAAGGTAGCTTCGAAGTCTTGATGTGAGATTTCTCATGGTTTTCTGAATGTATCTTTTAGAATTCCTGAAAACATCTCCCATAAGATATTTCCGAGTTATCTTTAGGTGCGCCATAAGACATGTTCCAGAATTCCGAGAAATCTTCCAGAATGTTCTTGTAGAGTTTCCCAGAATTGTGATGTGGGAACTCATTATAATTTCTCCGTTCTACCTCCTCTCAGGGTTAACGTGGTATCCCCAGTAGGCCTATTCCACGATACTTTCTCTTTAGCGATGAAAATTGCTGTCCACATCCCAAGTCGCGTGGTCCTTGTTGCTCCATCATGATGCCTGAAACACTACAAAACAGTAAGTGCAGTAATGAATAGACTGCCTGACTCTCGCCCGACAGCCTGGGGGGGGGGGGGGAAGATGCTATACGGACGGAGGAAGAAGCCTCACTAACAAAATGGGATTGAAAAGTCCTCCTCTTCTAAAATATTTCCAAAAGATTATCGTCGAATTCATTTTGATGAAGAACATAATAAAAAATTAGGAATGTTGCGATGCAAAAATCAGAAGGGGAGTTAGAAATACTACCTCATCAACTATGGTGTATACAGGGTGGGGCATTTAAAGTGTCGCGGGCGTTTTTTCCAAAACTAAAATAAGATACGAGAAAATTTTTCGGACAAAAATTGTAGGGTATCGAGGGGGACATCCGATGGTGGCCTTGGCTTTGACCTCAAATCTCATCTTCAAGGGCATTCTGAGGTCAACTCTTGTTTTTTAAATAGCATCTCATATTTTTTACTGCAGATTTGGATTCTAGGTCAAAAACCAAGAAACTTTTGTCTGAACCATTTTCCTGAAATCCGCAAAGATGGCGCTCTAATCGATATTGTTCCATACTGAATCTGACATTAGAATAACTCGAAAACGAAGAGTCTTGGAGGAGAATGTTTCGGACAAAAGTTGTCTGATTCCAAGGGGGACCCCTCGAACTGACACGGAGGTGATGGGGTATAACAGACAAAACACAACACATTTCAATCGTCTACATCACTTGGATAATTTTAATGCAGTAGATGCTCAAAATGATGGCCTTCGACTTCAATACACATTTCAAAACGTTTTACAAAAGATTCCTGAACTCGTGCTAAAATATCTTCATTGATGCTCGCGCATGCATTGATGATTCGTTGACGCATATTCTCAGGTGTAGTCGGTGCTTGTTGATAAACTGTATCTTTTATGTATCCCCATAGAAAAAAATCTGGAGAAGTAAGATCCGGAAAACGGGCAGGCCAATGAACTGGTCCACGACGTCCTATCCATCGTCCAGGATAATCTCTGTCCAATATTTCTCGAGCTGTGACTGCATAATGGGATGGACAACCATCGTGTTGATACCACATATTCAATCGTTCCTGAATAGGTATGTCTTCAACTGATGTTGGAAGTACTTGATCTAAGAAATGTCTGTACTTCTCTCCATTCAGCGTATCTGCAATGAAGTACGGTCCAATTTCTCGAGATCGAAAAATACCACACCAAACATTCACAGCCCATTGTCTTTGATGCTCTACTTGACGTAACCATCTTGGATTTTCTGTCGCCCAGTAATGCATATTATGTCGATTTACTTGACCATGATTGGTGAACGTCGACTCATCGGAAATTAATATGTTGATGAAGTTGTTATTGTGCATTTGCGCTAGACCCCATCGACAAAACTGTACACGATTTTCGAAATCATCACCGTGAAGGTCTTGATGCAAACAAATGTGATACGGATGGAATTTGTGACGTTTCAGTATTCGAAGAACACTTCTTCGAGAAATTCCCGAATGGAGTTCAATTTCACGAGAGCTCACGTGTGGATTATTGGCTACTGCAGCTAGTACATTAACTTCCGCATTTTCTCCGCTAACAGTTCTCATTCGATGTCGTTTTTCCCTTGTAACACTTCCTGTTTCTGAGAATAATTTTGTAATGCGTTGAAAATACCTAATGGATGGCGTTGTTCTTTCAGGAAATCGTTCTGCATACAAGTCATATGCTTGTCTGGGGTTCTTATGCACTTCACCGTAAATGTAGATCATATCGATCTTTTCAGAAATCGTGTATCGGATATCCATGATTTTCAATTTGTCATAAACCAAGTAATAATCAAATGTAACTGACAAACTGACTTTCAAAATCGTGAATTTTCACTGAACCCCGTCGTTTGTTTACATCGCGTGAGCTCTGAATGGTGGTAATGTAGACGATTGAAATGTGTTGTGTATTGACAACTTTTGTACGAAACATCCTTTTGCAAGACCCTTCGTTTTCGAGTTATTCGAATGTCAGATTCAAAATGGAACAATATCGATTAGAGCGTCATTTTTGCGGATTTCAGGGAAATGGTTCAGACAAAAGTTTCTTGGTTTTTGACCTAGAATCCAAATCTGCAGTAAAAAATATGAGATGGTATTTAAAAAACAAGAGTTGATCTCAGAATGCCCTTGAAGATGAGATTTGAGGTCAAAGCCAAGGCCACCATCGGATGTCCCCCTCGGTACCCTACAACTTTTGTCCGAAAAATTTCCTCGTATCTCACTTTATTTTTGAAAAAAACGCCCGCGACACTTTAAATGCCCCACCCTGTATACACACGAATAAGTGAAATGAGACGGCCGCAAAGAAAGGATTTCTGGAGTGGGAATTATGGAATGATTCATACAGGATCAGAGAATGGTCAAGCAGGTGTGGGGGTTATAATACATAAGAGGGTAGGAAATGAGATAGAAAATTATTCGCAACATAGCGAACGCGTAATCATGGTCAGAGTTAGAACAAAACCGGTAGACACTGTTATAGTTCGAGTATACATGCCCACATCTGCGTACTCGGAAGAACATATCCAGGAAAAACGTACGATGAAATAGGAGAAGTGATAGAATATGTGAACGGGGAAGAGATTTTGATGATCATAGGCGACTGGAATGCGGTGGTAGGGCAAGGGGAAGGGAGCAACATAATAGGCGATTTGGCGTTGGGAAGGAGAAATGAAGGAGGAGAACGTTCAATCGAATTCTGTGTAAGTCATAGAATGGTTATTACCAACACATTATTCGAAAATCATCCAAGAAGAATCCATACTTGGAAAATGCCAGGAGATACAGCAAGATACCAAATTGATTACATATCAGTAGGACAAAGATTTGGAAATCAAGTGAAAACCTGTAAAACTTATCCAGGCGCGGATGTAGATAGTGATCACAATGTGTTGCTGATGAAATTTTCTCTGGAATTCAAAGCCCTGAAGAAGAGAAGGAAAATGCAAAGCAGATGGAATTCGGAGAATCCTCAACAAAAACAAACACAGGAGGCATCCTGAGTGATGTTGGGTGAAGAATTGAAGGATCAACAAGAGAAAAACTTGGGAATAGAAATTAGATGGACAAATATAAAGGGGAACATATAACAATGTTCAAATGAAATTTTGAAGACCGATGGAGTAGAACCTAAGAAACCATGAATAACGGAAGAAATGCTCGATTCAATTAATGAAAGGAGGACATACAAGAATAAGAGTAGCGAACAAGACCAGCAGACATACAAGGCACTGAGGGATAAAATAATAAAAGAATCGAGGAATAGAAAAGAACAATGGTTGGAGGGAAAATGTCAAGATATAGAAGTAAGATTACATTCAGAGAAAATAGATGAGGTATATGGGATTGTTGAGAGATTCTTTGGACAAATGAAATCTAGAAGCAGTAAGATTAGGAAATTCTCTAGGGAGACAATTGATAAGAACGGAGGAAGAAATAGAACGATGGATTCATCATTAGGAAGATCTGTATAAAGTCAGCGATAATATAGGATTTTTAGAGAGGGAGGAAGATGTCGATGCAGAAGAGTTGGGAGTTCCAATTTTGAGATCAGAATTCGACAGGGCTTCAAGAGAATTGAAAAATAATAAAGCGCCAGGAAAAGATGGCATAAGTGCGGACCTCATCAGAGCCTCCAGTCAGAGAGCTCGTGGCGCACTGTTTGAATTGGTCAGAGATATGTATGAAATGGGCGAAGTACCGAAAGATTTCCAGGAGAATAAAATTGTCGCCATCCCCAAAAAACAAGGAGCAGACGAATGCGAGAACTACAGAACGATTCGTTTGAATTCACATGCCTCGAAAATACTGACAAAAATCATATACAGGAGAATAGAGAATAAAATAGAGAGTAGATTGGTAGAAGATCAGTTCGGTTTTAAGAAAAATAGGGGAACGCGGGGAGCAATATTGGCACTCGGAACAGTAGTAGAGAAAATACTAGAGTTGGAAAAGTCTTTGTATATAGGTTTTGTAGATATACAAAGAGCATTCGATAATGTTGATTGGGAAAAAATGTTACGAGTCACTATTCTACACTGTTCAGATGACAGTTTGTGAATAAAAAATCGATAGGTAAACATACCGCAACGACACCTACTGAACACGGGTGCGTGTATAGTTAACAGTGGCGTCATCTGCCGGTGAGCGCCCAACGCTCGTTTACCGCGCGAAACGAGTGGGCGGGGGTACCACCCTGGCCTTCGCTTGACCACTACCAACTGAAGCTCTAGTACGTATGGCTACCGATAGGGTAAATTGCGTTTCTCGTCGCTTCTCGACGGCAGAAACAATTCAAGCCCGGTATAGATAGGGGTGTTTGGGCCATGTCCTGACACTTCTTCCGATCCAAAGCGGCGAACGCTACATTCGGTACGTGGCTAGAGGCTACGCATTACCAAGAAGGATCCGAAGGTGGAAATCGTAGATACTGCGATTCCCTATCCGCGGACGTGGAATAACAGCTGTTGTCACGGCTCCTTCCACAGCAAAAAGTGGTTGTCACGACTCATTCCCAAAAGCTAAGCTCTTACGGCGAATGACCTGTGGGCGAACCATGGTCAGTAAAAAGGACCAAACAGGGTCTGAGCCAGGGTGAACCGAGCTCCATCCTTGAGGTTAGATAGGGACGGGAGTGACGAGAGTGGGCGAACCAACTCGTTATTCAGATAGGTTAGATTTTAGGAACAGTGAGATTGAATACTCGTCACGCACCCATACCCTCATTGGGCTGGTCAAATTAGCTCTTCTCAGCTAGATCAATCAGAGCCTGTCGTTGCTCCTGAAGTCTTGAGGAATTCTTATTCACTAAAGAGTTAAAATATACTCAGGATCACCCCTAACGAATCAAGAATCCGCTATTCCTGATGGAACCTAAAATTCCCTAGAAAGGTTACGAACAGTCTTCAAACTGGTGATTGGTCGAGTTGTCATCACGCTCTCATTTAACGGTACTTCTTGTATTAACCCCATTTATCGGAAGAAAGGCCTGTTCCTCCTTTCCTATTCAGTCTGTCAATAGAATGAGAGGACAACACATATATGGAAATTGATTCGTTGGTGGATATCCAGTCCTCTATCTGATGAACAGGCTACGGAAGCGTCTGTTGCATGTAACAGCCGTAGTTTCATCAGGGTTTGTAAATCCAGTCGATTTGACCCACGCGCGCAAATTTAGGATTAGGCTTCACGTTTCAATGCAAAATTCTCTTCATATTGTTTTTATCTGATCACTAATAAGTGTCAATAAATTTCCACTTCAATTTAACCAATACTGGACTCATTTTCTCCAATGATTTGTAACCTGCGTTTCCCCAGTCCTGAACCTTGGAATCGGCAAGCTAGAGGCACGGGGATCTAATCGAATTCTTAATTGGGAACGACTAATAATCGTTGACGCGTGATTTAATCATCTGAAAAGTTACAAAAATGTTCGCGATTTTGGAAAAAGTAGGAATCAATTTCAAGGATAGGAGAATAATATATGAAGAATATAAGAATCAAACCGTAATAATAGAAATAGAGGGTCAAAGAAGAGAAGCAGACATTAGAAGAGGGGTGAGACAATGATGCTCACTATGAAGAAGCGATGAACGAAGTGAAGGAGAAAGTGCGATTGACATTACAGATTTTAAGGGGGAAAATGTAAGCATGTTGGAATTTGCGGATGACATAGCTATATCAGCAACGAGTGGTGCTGAGTTAGAAAATATTCTCAACTCTACGAAAACAATATTACACAGTAAAGAGGGAATCTTAATATCAGCTAACATATGAACTGAATTCAAGATGCAGCCAAAAGTAACGTAAGCAAACTTGGAGTCAGCAACTGAAGAAACTTCTGAGAGTAAACTAAGCGTACAACTGGAATTGAGCCTCAACATACTGAAATTCAGTTATAATGAAGTCGAAATTCCAGCCGTAGTGAAACTGACAATCATGTTCAAATCCAAATGTAAGATTACTTTCAGCCAGTGTAGCAATTTGAATTCATACCATAAAACAGGATGAATACGATCACTGGAGTGGATAGGATCCCCAACGACAAAAATGTTGAATAAATCCATAACCAATTGCTTAATTGACAAAGGTGGATGATATGAGAGTGGGGAATTATTTTTATCAATCATACGATCAATTATGACTTCAATCAACATCAGTTCCGTTGGTAATCTCATTCACGTTGATGATCCTATTCATCTTGCATATATAAAACAAGATCGAAGTTGATATTTCATATGAATTCAAAATCATCATCGAATGGGAAGGAGCTAGAATGAACTGCGAAGAAAATCAGATAGAATTAAGCGAATACTAACTCCGTAACTCGAATCATTGGTTAGAAACAGACAAAATTATGAGATAGGAAGAGAGGTCCAATACCCACGTCAAATGAAGGCTGAGAGTTCAAAAGGGCCTACCCACTCAAAATTCGAAATTCGTTTTGATCCATTTTCGCATTGTCATTCTAAGCTTTCATATCGAGGTGTTGTAAGAACTTTCAATTTCGACGTAGTTTTCTTGTAATCGAGAGTCAAAATTTCCAAGGTCCTAACCCGAGTGGTTCTGAGAATTCAGAAGGGCCTAATCCCATACGTAATGTTATGGAAAAACGATGTTTCTCATCGTTTCGGGTAGGTTTGCACGGAACCCTTTGTTTGAGAATGCCATCCATTAAAAGTGGTGCATACTTGAGTGTTCAGTCAACAACTTGGCGATCGCTTTTTTTTGATATTGTGAAATTCACCTACCCTGTTGATCGGAATGTTCTGAGTGGTATAAGTGTTGACGACTTTCAATGTGTATATCTGTTTCGCTACATATTGATTCTAAAAATTGCAAACGAGATGTTATTGCCCAAGTTATTTTGAGCATTTCGGCGTTCCATCCATGAGCGAAACTCATAAAACAGTGGAGTATGAGCGAAAAGAACAAAAAGCGTCGTGACTCACGTTGCAAAGGGGAAGAGTATATCACAATCGGAGGTAAAGTTGTACGTACGAAAGCTTCTCCTGCCGAACAGGTACGATGAAGAGAGTTCAATATTATTTTGACTCGGTTCAGAATCCAAAATGGCGCATCCAACATGGCGGACACGAATTTTAAAATTACTCGGATTCGCTTGAAACTCGTTATCCGGGGGTTTTATGGGTCGCTGATTACGAATCTGTTAACAAAATTGACAAATTCAAGATGACGAATCCAATATGGCTGACGAGAAGTTGAGACCTCACTGGATTGGCTTGAAACTCGTCATTCGGAGGTTTTATGGGTCGCTGGTTACGAATCCGTTGATAGAATTGACAAATTCGAAATGACGGATCCAATTTGGCGGACAATAAGTGGTCGGCTTCCGAAGTGATCTACTTTTCACTTCGGAAGTAGAGTCAATAACCGTGGAAGTCACCAGATGAATACCACCAAGCGAAAATAGGTGAATTTTTGAGTTTCGTCGACTACCCTTTCAGTATTTGGACCATCAATTTAAATTTTGGATGTTTCACTTTGGATTCGAATGTGGTAAACCCCAAAACCTCCGAGTGGATGCGGGTGATTTTGAAATTCACGTCTACCATGCTAGATCCGCCGTTATGAATTTTAAACTTGTGACTTCAGATTCGTAATCAGCGACTCCAAAGACTCGAAGACATTCAGTTCAAAGAAAATCCGATGGATTTTTGATTTTGGTTCACCGTGTTGGATGCAAAATTTTGAATTTGTAAATTTTCACCGCGGATTCATAATCAGTGATCTGAAAACCTTTCAGAAACCAAGTTTGAGGGAAATCCGATGAAATTTCCAAAAATCGGCTCACCATATTGGATCCGCCATTCTGAATTTGGAAATTTTCATAGCGGATTCGTAATCAGCCGCCTCAAAAACCCTTAGATAACCAGTTCGAAGGAAATCCTGAGAATTGTCGATTCCGGTCCACCATATTAGATGCGCCATTTTGAATTTGGGAATTTTTACAACGAATTTGTAATCAGCGACCAAAAACACCCTCCTCGAAGGAATTTCGTTGGCAAATGTGAGTGTTGATTTGGAAATACTCTAATCATAACTCTCTACGAATGTTTCGACTATATCTTAACATATTTATTTCTTTATCTATTAGGGAGTATTCATAAATGAGTATTATTTGAACATATATAAGTCAATAATAACACGCTGTACTGATGGTGTATCAAGTTCAAAGCAAAACTAATACCACATGTGCGACAAGGCAAGATCAGGATCATGACTTCGTGGTTAGGCCCTTTTGAACTCTCTAACCCCCTTGGGTTAGGCCCCCGCATACTTGGAGGACTTATAAAATGAAGAAAAATGCATAAATTCCGAAAAAATTCATACAGGGTAATATAATGGGTCAAATGATTTGTAAAATCACTCATGTCAATCAATCTGTTTATTTTGACGAGAAGGGAACATGAAAGCGTTTTTATCACCTCCTGGAGAATCATCTTGATGTGGGTGAGGCCCTTTTGAACTCTTGGCCTCCCAATGTTCCCTTGAGAGGATAAAAAGCACGAGTTGCGTGATGAGCTTAATTGTGCGTTTAATATTGGACAAGAATATTTCAATGGAACCGTAATAGACGGAGAGCTGGCTACATGAGAGGCAACATGCCTCGGTCCATAGAATATTATACCCAGGGAAGGTTCGATAGGGGTCGGCAAAGCAGGAGGCCGATCGTCAGAAGGCGCTCTGGGAGACGGGTGCGTGGGCGGACGCCAAAAATTGTAGAATTGAGGACCGAAAAAACTTTTGGGCGGCATGACTAAAAATTTGTATGAATATCTAGGAGTATGAGTGGGAGCTGGGAAAAAGTTGCCAAGAGTGCAAGTGGAAGAGAAATGGTCGTCAGAAGTCGAGAAAGTTGCGAAAAATTAGTAAAAATTGGAAAGTTGAGGGGGACTTCTGACAATTTGCTATTTCAATGTTTATGGACCAGTAAAAGTGCCTGTAAAATGTCAGGGGTCAAAGTGGAAGATATCATGAGGAACAGGGACGCCGAGTCCGATATATCATTGTGGTGCGCGGCACTTAGTACGTTCATTGTGATACGTTCAAAAAATTCTTGACAAATTTCGTAGCACTTCTGACGATTGACAAATAATGTTATGAAGGATGAAAATGCTCACTGTGAAAATGTCAGAAATCAATTGGGGAGGAAACGTTTATATAAGATGCTAAGAAAATAGATTTTATTCGATTCATACACTTCTCTGGAAAATTAATCAGTTTCATAATCTGTTTCTCCTACATTCTCTTCGAATTCTGGATCTTCATCGCTGTCATATTCAGATTCTTCATCAACTGCGAATAATAATGAATTATATAATCGATTTGATTATTGTATGTATATATGTACACGAGAGCATAGAATGACAATTACCTTCTGAACTCTCGTCATCCAATATTATACAGGGTGATTCAAGATTCCCGCATTCTTTTTTAGGAGTAGATTCCCGAAGAAATTCTCAAACGATTTGTCCTTTTGCGCAATGCTCTCCCACGCATAATTTCCGAGATATAATTAATCAAAGTTGACTGATTATGAGGTGGATCCATCGGTCATTCAGGAGCGTCATAACAGAACAAGAGAGGGAAGTGCTGGCAGAGGGCGCTCATACGATCAGCTGATCGTCATAATCGATAGGATTTACCAACATACAAATTGGTAAGTTTTCTATGTAGAACGATTGAATTCGTCGACACTGTGGAAAAATTTATTATTGTCATTAATTCTTATCACGATATGCTGTAGGTGGACCTTGTAATTCCAGTGATGATTTTTATTACGCAGACAAATGTGAAAAAATGTTATTTTGTAGGGATAGGGATTCAAGTGGGAGAAAAAAGTATAACTACTCGTTTTCAATCAGAATTATCATGTAAAAAAGAAAACATGAGAATTTTCATTCATCCGATACCCAATTTGAACGGTTTGATTAGTAAGCTTAACACAAGAGATTGGATTCCGAATCCTGTATTCTGATTGGTCGAGAATCAATGTATCTTAGATCAATCCTTGGCCGTTTCAAATGATTCTTCTGAAGAATGTGTTTTCGACTTATCCCAACCACAACATTGAACAATGATGAAATCATTCGAATTCACCCTTTTTACATCATTCGATGATTATAAAGGGTTCATCGAACGTGATTAACTTACTTGAGATCACTCAAGATCATTCATGTTCAAATCAACATCTAATCCAAATTGTGTGCAAGTCCGAGCGCGTTTCTACGTTTAGAAAATGTATGCGTCCTAAAAAGGACGGATTTGGTTAATCTTCAAAGACAATTCCTCTCCCATTTGAAATAACAATATGCCCTTTGAAGTCATATGTGCTTCGAATGAAACTGTTCCAAGCTGTCACCTGATTGGTTAATTCGTATCACGAATGGTTGATTCAAGCTAAACAAACCGTATGTGATTACAATGTCAATCAAGTGCAATGATTGGGTCGTTTACGATGTCACACCTTGTATTTTCGTCAAAATTGATGGATTCTGCAAGTTGACGGAGAAATTCACCCTTTACAAAGCAAGAAAATAGTTATATCGATCACGGACCACGTTTCGTTTTCATAGTATTCAACATTGATTAAGAGGCGTAATCTGATTGGTCGAAACGTTTTCGAGGAATGCATGCGAGTATCAGACCACTTGGTATATCGATGTCAATCAATTGCATCGGTCTCACATTACAAAAAATCTGCTCTTTTCAGAGCGATAAAATGAATCTTCACCGGGAATAACTTCTCAATCAATTTACATTCAATCAGATGTATGAAATTACACTGTCTCAGTGAGTCGTCAAAGTGAGTATTTCGTTCATTCGTTCCTCTGGCTGCTTCGTCGACTTTTTGACTGTCTCGCTGTTTTGATCGGATCGACTCGCATTCCTGTAAGAATCCATGAAATCTCCACGCTGAAAAGGAAATTTGATCTCTTCAGAGCGATAGAATAGTTCCTCACTGAAGAACATGTTTCCAATCACATTCATTTTCTAAATATTTCACGTTGACCAAGATTTGTTGCCTGATTGTTCGAAACGTATACGAGACATTCATACGAGCAGCGAACCGCTTGAGATATTCATGTTAATCAACTGCACTCATTTTACGTTACAGAAAATCGGGCCTTCGCAGAGCGATGAAATGAATTTTCACTTGGGACGATCTCTCATTGAATTCATTATCTGGATGATGTTGAATGAAATCTGTAAAATTGTCCGTTCTCAACGTGAATACTCATGTTCATCCGTTGATCTTGTTATTTGGATTAGAGTATGTCGTTCTGCCCGTAAAAACTATAATAATAGGGAATCATCCCGCGATGGCAGAAGGTTAACCTGGAATATTAATGAAAAGAAATTTTCTTCAGGAAAATGGGATTGTTCACCCATATTCAAGTATTTTGGCGTTCTTGAAAGAGCGGATTCATTTTTTTTTATATCACCTGAAATATTAAGAAGGAAGATAAAGTTTGTTTGGATGAATGAGCTTGTTCACGCGTATTGATATATTTGGTCGTTCTTGAAGGAACGGATTCATGTTTCAGTGAATATGAACAGAGCGAAATGTTTGGTGGCGTTGGCCTGTGAATATTCCCAGTTGGGAACACGTTCAATTTTCAACTGCCGCTGCTGTTCGTTTGAATGCGATTTCTTTCCCACGTTGACATTTCCAGATGATTTGGATGTTGGAAATGTATTGGAATTGGACCGGTGTCCATATCTTCCCCCGTTCCAATGGTGATTGTCTTCGCTGTCAACTTCGTACGGCAGCTTTCGGATGCGTGCAGCATCATGTATCCAGTCACGGGAGTATCTTCGGCGACAGCAATGTCTGGACAGCGCGTGCGTCGCGTGTTGATTCTCCGCCAGCTTGATGCTCAATAGGGGACGCGCCCGCTTTTCCACCCTTATTTATGCATTTTTTGGATAAAATTGATTGCCCAATCAGCACATAGCTGGATTCCGAGAATCGTAGATAAACAAAATTGTACATTTCTCACGGTCAAATCTTGATGCGACGATTCCTTGTTACAGGTTAGTGTTCACTAAATATCGATAGAACAAAACATCGAACTCCGTTGTCTATGAACTGTGAAAATTTGCACAACATTCAGAAAGTTCAGTATTTTTTTCACCTGCATAAATGAGTTCGATGTTTCGTACTATCGATGTCTAATGAACGCTAGTACAGGTCAATTACATTTCTCCTCGAAGATATTGAACATAACCATTCGAGATGTTGATGTCAATTCATTGCATCAGTCTTGTTTATCATGAAAACTGCATTCTCTTTCAATGAAGTTGTCCACACGTATTGAATAAATTGGTCGTTCTCGAAAGAACGGTCGGCTGTTAACAAAAGGGGAAAGAAATTGTTTTCAGCGGAATCAAACTTAGGTCTCCGAATGTATGGGTTGATGCCGCTACCGCTGACCCATACACCTGTACGAATGTAGCTGCTCTTCTACATCCATCTGAATTTCATTTGATTGATAATCAGACACAGATAGGATATTCGATTGAATATACTTACTTTTGATCGATCAATGAATTTCGTGTATGAAGATAAAATTTTTATAATGAGAAATGATACAAAATTCCTTCCATGCATCTGGAATTGAATGATTGTTTCGATTAAAGGGCTGTGGAAAAAGGTCATGATTATATGAATTGTCATGATGAAAGTATGATCGTCCGAATTTGATGGGAGGATTATTTTTTCGAATTCATAATTCACCATGTTCAGAGCTCATACGAACAAGTTAGGTTGGACCTTCGTAGTGAAATTTTTGGTCGTCCTGAGAAGGACGGATTGTTTTTTTTCGGTGGTAGATCCTTTGAGAGCAGGTGTTCGGAATGTCCACCTTCCATCTCGATACAGGCCTCGATTCTCCTCCGGAAGTTTCTTTGTGTGTTCCCTAACATTTCTTCCGCCACTGTTGCAACCGCAACATGGAGCTCCAAGTTCAATTCTCCTATATCTTGAGAGAATTTTTCATATACGATTTCCTTCAAGTGTCCCCATAAGAAACAATCCAATGGATTGAACGTTGCACCCTTGTATAACGGAAATCAAGCATCCCTTCTTCCTTCAAGGTCCGCTGCACCGTCGAATATGAAAGATCGAATCGGCGCACGACTTCTCGGATGCTGATTTCAGGTTCTCTCCCAACAGCACGTAGAATCTGTTCTCCGTTGCGAATATTTCTGGCTTCGCGGGCTCTAACCGCATCCGGTCGAACGACATGAACGCTTCCGGTATCCCTCAATCGTTGTGCCGTTCTGAGAATGACATTTCTGTCGGGATGCCGTCAGAATTTTCGGATTTTTCTTATGGGGACACTTGAAGGGAATCGTATATAAAAAATTCCCTCAAGATATGGGAGAATCGAACTTGAAGCTCCATGTTGCGGTTGCAACAGTGACGGGAGAAATGTTAGGGAACACGCAAAGAAACTTCCGGGGGAGAATCGAGGCCTGTATCGAGATGGAAGGTGGACATTTCGAACACCTGCTCTCAAAGGATCTACCACCGAAAAAAAACAATCCATCCTTCTCAGGACGACCAAAAATTCCACTACGAAGGTCCAACCTAACTTGTTCGTATGAGCTCTGAATATGGTGAATTATGAATTCGAAAAAAAAATCCTCCCATCAAATTTGGACGATCATACTTTCATCATTACAATTCATATAATCATGACCTTCCTTGCAGCCCTTTAATCGAAGCAATCATTCAATTCGTGATCCATGAAAGGAATTTTGTATCATTCCTCTATTATAAAGATTTTATCTTCATACACGATATTTTCTGATCGATCAAAAGTAAGCATATTCAATCGAGTATTCTATCTGTGTCTGATATTCAATCAGATGAAAATCATATTAATGTGTAAGAGCAGCTACATTCGTACAGGTGTATGGGTCAGCGGTAGCGGCATCAACCCATACATTCGGAGACCTAAGTTTGATTCCGCTGAAAACAATTTCTTCCCCCTTTTGTAAACAGCCAACCGTTCTTTTGAGAACGACCAATTCATTCAATACGTGTGGACAACTTAATTGAAAGAGAGTGCAGTTTTCATGATAAACAAGACTGATGCAATGAATTGACATCAACATCTCAAATGGTTATGTTCAATATCTTCGAGGAGAAATGTAATTGACCTGTACTAGTGTTCATTAGACATCGATAGTACGGGACATCGAACTCATTTATGTAGGTGAAAAAAATACTGAACTTTCTGAATGTTGTGCAAATTTTCACAGTTCATAGACAACGAAGTTCGATGTTTTGTTCTATCGATATTTAGGGAACACCAACCTGTAACAAGGAATCGTCGCATCAAGATTTGACCGTGAGGAATGTACAATTTTGTTCATTTACGATTCTCGGAATCCAGCTATGTGCTGATTGGCCAATCAATTTTATCCAAAAAATGCATAAATAAGAGTGGAAAAGCGGGCGCGTCCCCTATTGAGCATCAAGCTGGCGGAGAATCAACACGCGACGCACGCGCTGTCCAGACATTGCTGTCGCCGAAGATACTCCCGTGACTGGATACATGATGCTGCACGCATCCGAAAGCTGCCGTACGAAGTTGACAGCGAAGACATTCACCATTGGAACGGGGAAAGATATGGACACCGGTCCAATTTCGATACATTCCCAACATCCAAATCATCTGGGAATGTCAACGTGGGAAAGGATTCACATTCAAACGAACAGCAGCAGCAGTTGAAAATTGAACGTGTTTCCAACTGGAAATATTCACAGGCCAACGTCACCAAACATTTCGCTCTGTTCATATTCACTGAAACATGAATCCGTTCCTTCAAGAACGACCGAATATATCAATACGCGTGAACAAGCTCATTCATCCAAACAAACTTTATCTTTCTTCTTAATATTTCAGGTGATATGAAAAAAAATTAATCCGCTCTTTCAAGAACGCCAAAATACTTGAATATGGGTGAACAATCCCATTTTCCTGAAGAAAATTTCTTTTCATCAATATTCCAGGTTAACCTTCTGCCATCGCGGGATGATTCCCTATTATTATAGTTCTTACGGGCAGAACGACATACTCTAATTCAAATAACAAGATCAACGGATGAACATAAGTATTCACGTTGAGAACGGACAATTTTACAGATTCCATTCAACATCATTCAGATAATGAATTCAATGAGACGTCGTCCCAAGTGAAAATTCATTTCATCGCTCTGCGAAAGCCCGATTTTCTGTAACGTACAATGAGTGCAGTTGATTAACATGAATATCTCAAGCGGTTCGCTGCTCGTATGAATGTCTCGTAAACGTTCCGACCAATCAGGTAACAAATCTTGTTCAACGTTGAATATTTAGAAAATGAATTTGATTCGAAACATGTTCTCCAGTGAGGAACTATTCTATCGCTCTGAAGAGAGCAAATTTCCTTTTCAGCGTGGAGATTTCATGAATTTTTACAGGGATGCGAGCCGATTCGATCAAGACAGCGAGACAGTCAAAAAGTCGACGAAGCAGCCAGAGGAACGAATGAACGAAATACTCACTTTGACGACTCACTGAGACAGTGTAATTTCATACATCTGATTGAATGTAAATTGATTGAGAAGTTATTCCCGGTGAAGATCCATTTCATCGCTCTGAAAAGAGCAGATTTTTTGTAATGTGAGACCGATGCAATTGATTGGCATCGATATTCCAAGTGGTCTGATACTCGCATGCATTCCTCGGAAACGTTTCGACCAATCAGATTACGATTCTTAGTCAATGTTGAATACTATGAAAACGAAACGTGGTCCGTGATCGATATAACTATTTTCTTGCTTTGTAAAGGGTGAATTTCTCCGTCAACTTGCAGAATCCATCAATTTTGACGAAAATACAAGGTGTGAGATCGTAAACGACCCAATCATTGCACTTGATTGACATTGTAATCACATACGGTTTGTTTAGCTTGAATCAACCATTCGTGATACGAATCAACCAATCAGGTGACAGCTCGGAACAGTTTCATTCGAAGCACATATGACTTCAAAGGGCATATTGTTATTTCAAATGGGAGAGGAATTGTCTTCGAAGATTAACCAAATCCGTCCTTTTTAGGGCGAATACATTTTCTAAACGTAGAAACGCGCTCGAACTTGCACACAATTTGCATTAGATGTTGATTTGAACATGAATGATCTTGAGTGATCTCAAGTAACTTAATCACGTTCGATGAACCCTTTATAATCATCGAATGAGGTAAAAAGGGTGAATTCGAATAATTTCATCATTGTTCTATGTTGTGGTTGGGATAAGTCGAAAACACATTCTTCAGAAGAATCATTTCAAACGGCCGAGGATTGATCTAAGATACATGGATTCTCGACCAATCAGAATACAGGATTCGGAATCCAATCTCTTGTGTTAAACTCACTAATCAAGCCGTTCAAATTGGGTATCGGATGAATGAAAATTCTCATGTTTCCTTTTTTACATGAAAATTCTGATTGAAAACGAGTAGTTGTACTTTTTTCTCCCACTTGAATCCCTATCCCTACGAAAGAACATTATTTTACATTTGTCTGCGTAATAAAAATCATTACTGAAATTACAACGTCCACCTACAGCATATCGTGATAAGAATTCATGACAATAATCAATTCTTCCACAGTGTCGACGAATTCAATCGTTCTACATAGAAAATTTACCAATTTGTATGTTGGTAAATCGTATCAATTATACCGATCAGCTGATTGTATGAGCGCCCTCTGCAAGCACCTTCCTCTCTTGTCCTGTTGTGACGCTCCTGAATGACCGATGGATCCACCTCATAATTAGTCAACTTCGATTAATTATATCTCGGAAATTATGCGTCGGAGAGCATTGTGCAAAAGGACGAATCGTTTTAGAATTTCATCAGGAATCTACTCCCAAAAAAGAGTGCGGGTATTTTGAATCACCTTGTATCTCACACTGTTGAAGGCACTTGGGGACCTTAAAACCATAGGAATTTGTATTTATCTTCTTGTAATACCCATCCTGAGCTTTCTGCTTCGAGTTCTGTTAGAGGTGATAGCGGACCGTTATTCTACAAACGAGCAATATAATGTGCTCATTCCATTTGTTGGAGAAGCTCGGAATAACAAGGTGGTAATGATGACGCATCGAAATTTTTCAATTTCTTCTTGAAGGAGGCTTCTTCAGTGTTCTGAATTTTATAATTTCGGAGGAACATTTGATATCGTACATTATTATTTGATGATAAGTCTTATATCCATACATATCACAAACGAACGACTCGATCTCCGCGAAAATATAATCAGTATCGACAAATGTATCGCCCAAATTAGCAAACGCTTTCTGAAACTTTTCAGATTTTGACAATATTTTGGAAGGACGCAGTTTCCCTTTCCTGAAAAACGCAGGATTTTGATCGCAACCAGTTGGTGCGTGGAATCCCGGTGAAGCTTCACACGAATTCAATCCAAGACGTTCCTGAAGTGCGTTAACATTGATGATATGCTGTGATCCGGAAACTCCGAATTCCATCAATGGATTTGCTATTGTCTCGTGTAAATTACCTAACATGATAATCACTATGTCTGTGTCACAACATTTGACTATAACGTTGCAGTCCGAATTCATTTCAGCGACATGATATACAATTTTAGTATCCGCTTCTTTGTGCGAATGACAAGAAAATTCGGGAAGCCTAGTTTGAACAACATTCCCATCTCTGTTAACACTATACGAATAACAGTATAAATAATTCAATATCACAGTTTTATTCCCAATGAAAGGAGCTACTTGATTGCTTCGCCAGTGACTAATTATAACAGTAACTAGTGCTTCTTTGACTCGATCATTTCTAAGCTCTTTACTGAAATCATGAGTTCTACGTTGTTCCGGACCAGAGATAACATACTCATGATTACTATACGATCCACGCCTTAATGAACGTGATCGTGATTGTTCGCCATCTATCAGAGATTGTGAACGTCCATTAAGGCGTGGATCGTATAGTAATCATGAGTATGTTATCTCTGGTCCGGAACAACGTAGAACTCGTGATTTCAGTAAAGAGCTTAGAAATGATCGCATCAAAGCAGCACCAGTCACTTTTCTAATTAGTCACTGGCAAAGCAATGGAGTAGCTCCTTTTATTTTGAATGAAACTGTGATATTGGATTATTCATACTGTTATTCGTATAGTGTTAACAGAGATGGAAATGTTGTTCAAACTAGGCTTCCCGAATTTTTTTGTCATTCGCACGAAGAAGCGGATACTAAAATTGTATATCATGCCGCTAAGATGAATTCAGACTGCAACGTTCCAGTCAAGTGTTGTGACACAGACATAGTGATCATCATGTCAGGTAATTTACACAAGATAATAGCAAATATATTTATTCAATTCGGAGATTCCGGATCACAACATATCATCAATGTTAACGCACTCCACGAACGTCTTGCATTGAATTCGTGTAAAGCTTCACCGGGATTCCACACGCTAACTGGTTGCGATCAAAATCCTGCGTTTTTCAGGGAAGGAAAACTGCGTCCTTCCAAAATATTGTCAAAATCTGAAAAGTTTCAGAAAGCGTTTGCTAATTTGGGCGATACATTTGTCGATACTGATTATATTTTCGCGGAGATCGAGTCGTTCGTTTGTAATAAGTATGGATATAAGACTTATCATAAAATTAATAATGTACGATATCACATGTTCCTCCGAAATTATAAAATTCTGAACACTGAAGAAGCCTCTTTGAAGAAGAAATTGAAAAATTCCGATGCGTCATCATTAGCACCTCGTTATTCCGAGCTTCTCCAACGAATGAAACGAGCACATTGTATTGCTCATTTGTGGAATAACGCTACGCTATCACATCTAACAGAACTCGGAGCAGAAAGCTCAGGATGGGTAACACAAGAAAATAAATACAAATTCCTATGGTTTAAAGGTCCCCAATTGCCTTCAACAGTGCAAGATATAATATTGGATAACGAGAGTTCAGAAGGTAATTGTCATTCTATGCTCTCGTGTACATATATACATACAATTAATCAAATCGATTATATAATTCATTATTATCCGCAGTTGATGAAGAATCTGAATATGACAGCGATGAAGATCCAGAATTCAAAGAGAATGTAGGAGGAACAGATTATGAAACTGATTAATTTTCCAGAGAAGTGTATGAATTAAATAAAATCTATTTTCTTAGCATCTTATATGAACGTTTTCTTCCCAATTGATTTCTGACATTTCCACAGTGAGCACTTTCATCCTTTATAACATTATTTGTGAATCGTCAGAAGTGCTACGAAATCTGTCAAGAATTTTTTGAACGTATAACAATGAACGTACTAAGTGCCGCGCACCACAATGATATATCGAACTTGGCGTCCCTGTTCCTCATGATATCTTCCACTTTGACTCCTGACATTTTACAGGCACTTTTACTGGTCCATAAACATTGGAATAGCGAATTGTCAGGAGTGCCCCTTAACTTTTCAATTTTCACTAATTTTTCGGAACTTTCTCGACTTCTGACGACCATTTCTCTTTCACTTGCACTTCTGACAACTTTTTCCCAGCTTCTACTCATACTCCTTGATATTCATACAAATTCTTAGCCATGCCGCCCAAAAGTTTCTCTCGTCTTAAATTTTACAATTTTCGGCGTCCGCCCACGCACCCGTCATCCAAAGTGCCTTCTGACGATCGGGCTCCTGCTTTGCCGACCCCTATCGAACCTTCCCTGGGTATAATATTCTATGGACCGAGGCATGTTGCCTCTCATGTAGCCAGCTCTTAGACTATAATATTACTCTGTAAAGTGACTTTTAATCCAGAATAACATTTTATTATGAGGGATATGTCTATAATACATGGATGATACATCATTTTTGACATTATTCTCCTCTAAGGGCTCATTATTTATCGACGTCAGTGGTTCAAGCATAAAACATATGAAATTCAATGGTGTTTGTATAAGACATTGGGATCGGATCAATGAATTCCACCAAAAGAAATGAATGAGAATTCATATAGGGGGCAAAATTTCTCAAGCGTACCAGCTCAAAAATTTTGACCTCCCCAATCTTTGTGAAATTCCACTGAAATGTAGTACTAGTTAGTGACTTTTAATCCTATAAAGGATTTTGCTCTGGTACCTCTGGTTATCAAACTACAGGGGTGAAAACTTCACAGATTTCGTTCAACCAGCTCTTTTGAAGATATAATTTCTTAAATTACATTTTTTTAGAAAATCATTTTCGATATTGTTTTTCGTAGCTTTTTTTTTGTTATTTACAATGGCGTGAACTGTTTTTGTGAGAAAAAATTTTTTCCAACGAATTGAGCGGGTTTGAAGTTATTTTTGCATTATTTTTCAATTTCGACAATTTTGCAAATTTCTCAAGTTAGCTCATCTGAAAGCTGGATTCTTCAGCTTCAAAATCGTCTAGGAGAAATTGTGGGAAGGAAATTTTATCTGGCATTGGCAACGGTTTGAAGCGCGCGTGTCGCATATTCCTATTATCTCCTGATACGGTGCGTCATACCATTGACGCGGAATACAAGTGAAACGAACTGTTTTCCAATAAAATATGATTTTTTAATCATGCCAATGATTTCATACAATTTTACCGTACCCTTATACCATCAAACTTCATCAATAACAGCTTTCAAAATTATGGAACATAATCATGAATAAATACACATAATATAATAAATATGTAATAATTCTGCTCGAAGCAATATATTTAGCGCAATTTCTTATTCGTATTAATTTTTTCGTTTGAATTTTCATCTTTGGGAAAACATCTACATTCGATGATGACGAAAATACTCGTAAATGCAAAGTCATGTTCGAAGTGGGGATGAAACAATGATATTCGAGCGTTCTTGGGGATGTTTTTGCAGTTTCGAAGCGAGTTTTGAGCTTTTCAGCAGTGATTTCGTGTTTTGTCTTCGAACTAGAAAGAACAACAGTTTCTGATAGATTTCTCTTTGCCCATTCGTAAAGCGCATCAGGATTTGAAATTTGCTGCTCAGAACTCGCTCGAGCCGCTAGTCGTTCCAGATTACCACCGATACCGTCGCAAGGCCCTTTTCCATGAGCGGTTGCATGGAAATGCCATTCAGCTGCTTTTCCGAAATCTTTGTGATGATACAAAAGATTTTTGAAATTATATCTATTCTTGAAGTGCTGAGATGCTCCACCCGTGAAATAGGAAATTTTCCTTGGTTCAAAATGCTCTTTCAGGTACGCTATCATAATTTTTTGGAATTCGTACACAGCGATTGTATCGTGATTCAAATTATCCGATAAAATAGCAATGCTCCAATGACTGAGTTCGTTTTCTTGTTTGTAATGAATGACAGTGGTGAAAATTGTCGTTTGGTCGTTGTTTCAGGGGAAACCCTGTGCAGCATTCTGGGCTACGAACGCGTGATTTTCCGCGAAATCGCATGAAACTAAAAATTCTCCTCCTCGTAAATTATCCTTCAAATTTCTCGGAAAAGATGACTGCTGTTTCGGAACGAATGAATGGAATTTGAGTTTCGAAAGACAGCGAGAAAGTTCTTCTAAAAAATTTTCCGCATCTGCAACTTCAGTACGCAAAGTGCTACGATCAGTCTGTTCCCAAATTTGATATTCGAGTTTTTCGATGCAATTGTCTTCGAAAACTGTTTGTAAAAACTTCTGGAAACTCTCTTCGCCAGGACATATTGAACATCCATCGAGATAACATTCAACACATGGATTCTGACATGAAAACAGTTGAGGAGCATCATGATAAGTGGCCATTGGATATCTATCGCATCAAGCATTAAATTGACATTCTCGTGATGGACACGAACGCAAACAGTATGCGTCCCACTAGCACCAGCGAGTACGCAATTACGAGGTCTAAGCTGCGAGAATGTAGAGAGACTGACCGGACCAGTAGGATTCTGATCTTTGGAAGCAAAACATAATTCTGAAAGATTGCACAGAATCAATCTCTTTTGAAGGTGCTCTCGTGATCCGTCTTCTTTTTCAACTGAGATCTTTCATGCCCGGCATTATGCGACTATTTCCGTCATCATTATCGAAACTTATGATCTGATTTTTTATCCCAAAAGCTAAAGCATGACCCTTCCTTGGAGATGGTGACGTTAAAATACCATTTTCTTTTACCAGTTCGATAGCTTTCCTACCTTGGCGTTCAGAAGTCTCAAACTCGTCAGCAAGTCTCTTCCGACCCCAGGATTTTGGCGCAAGCGTGGAGAGTAATACTTTTTCCGAAGCACTCGAGGAAGTTTTATATTCCTGCTTAATTTGATCAAGAACCTCCATAGCCGATTCATGTTCCTCAATATTACAATCTCTTGGTTCCTTCTCTAATGGCTGGTAATCATCGTCATTACCATGTTCATCAATACCATCATCATCGTCATCCTGAATCATGTGAAATATATCGTAGTAATTAATTGTCATTCACATAAATGTATCATTCATTTCCAGTGATGTACAAATTGTCTTTTTAGCAATTGAAAATATGATATCAATACCTCGAGTGAAACATGACCGAACGAATCATCTTGTGCATCAATTGGAGGCTTCTCTCCAGAACAAGCAGCAGCTTCTCCTGTACATAACCCACACACTTCTGCGCCGGGGAGGATACTGGGAAACTTTTTTTGTACAGTCGGAGAAATAGTTCTCAAATCTCTTGATTTGAATTTGTGATGGATTTTGTGCAAAGGGTTACAACAACGATCAACGAAAGTTTGAGTTACAGACATTTTTGAGAATCAAGAAATGTAGTGTCAATGATGCTGTATTTCATCTATTAATTGAATTGCCTACAAACAAACACAATCAAACAGTTGGAAAAGGAAAAATTGATTTTGATCACGAATTGCGAATCATATTTAGAATTGAAACAATTTTACTTACAATTCAAGATCATGTCATGCGCTGCGATTTTTCGCGTGACATCAAGTTGTATGAAGTATGCGTATGAACAAGGACAGTGTTGCCAGAAGGTTATAGACTTGCGGAGCTAGATGACGCAGCAGTCGGTGCTGTTCAGAGCTAAATTAGAATTGGTGACAGTGCTAGATTTTTTTCGATGTTGCCAAATGTTAGTGCTAAAAAAAAACGCGGGAAAAATAGAGAATTTTGAATTTGTGAATTTTGCACATTTTGTTATATCAGGAATTCACATTCAGCAGGGTCAGAGTGTTCAGTGAGATACCTTGTATATTTATTTTTCCATTTCACATCTCCAAATAGATGTTCAGGGATATTTGATTCGATATTCAATGACCAAAATCATGTATCAATATACTGTAAACCAGGGTTGTAAATTAGTTAATTGAAGAAGCACCCAATTAACAATTAGTATTTAATTCTTATTTGAAAGTTTCTTCAATTGAAAATTAAATTCAACTCTCAATTGAAGTCGTTTCCAATTATCGAATAAATGTAATTGCTTTAAAATCAAGCAATGATTGATTGATTTTCCTGATGCGCTCTTGTTTTTCTGTATTCGTTAACCCTTTGCGGCATACGTTTTTCAGATGAACGGTTTTTCATGAAACTTGGTATATATGGGTTTTTGAGGTCGCTGATCACGAATCTGGACTCAGATTTGCAAAATTCAAGATGGCGGATTCAAGATGGTGGCAAAAAATTTGAAAATATGGTGGATTCCGCTGAAACTCACGTGTCGGAGATTTTTCGGGTTGCTGATTACAAATCTGAACTCAGATTTCCGAAATTCAAAATGGCGGATTCAATATGGTGGTGGAAAATTTTTCAAAATTGCGGAATTTTGCTGGAACTTACGTGTCGGGGATTTTTCGGGTTGCTGATTACGAATCTGAACGCAGATTGGCAAAATTCAAGATGGCGGATTCAAGATGACGGCGGAAAGTTTAAAAAATTGGGGGATTCCGCTGAAACTTACGTGTCGGGGATTTTTCGGGTCGCTGATTACGAATCTGAACTCAGATTTCCGAAATTCGAAATGGCGGATTCGATGTGGCGGCGGAAAATTAGAAAAATCGTGGAATATCGCTGAAACTTGCATGTCAGGGGTTTTTGGGTCGCTGATTACGAATCTAGACACAGATTTTCAAAATTGAAAATGGAGAATTCGTGATGGCGACGGAAAATTTGGAAAATTGCGGAATCACGCTGAAAAATACGTGTCAGGGATTTTTCAGGTAGCCAATTACGAATCTGGACCAGATTTTGAAAATTCGAAATGTCAGATTCAAGGTGGTGACGGTAAATTTTGAAAATCGTATAACCATGCTGAACTTCATGCACGGAGGGGCAATCATTTGGAGAACCTCATTTTTCGACAATGAATTCTCATAGATTTAGGCTCCAATGAAAGTCACCGCGTTTGGTTGATTCCAGAGACACGAACGTGGACGTAGCGGCGATTGTCTCCATTTTTTTTTGTTTCTTAATTTTTTTTAAATTTTTTGATTTTTCATCTTTTTGATTTTGTATTTTCTAATTTTTTTTATTTCGTATTCTTTTTTCATTTCGTATTTTTATATTTCTTTTATTTATCCCAAATTTCTCAATTTTTCATCAAAAATTTTTCAATAATTTCTCATTTTCAACTCTTCAGTTTCTACAGTTTTCTTTATAGCATAATGTTCCACAATTTTGTGTCTTCAATTTTATGGTTCTACAATTCATGTATAAGAATGTTCATGCATGGTCATTTCGAAAACAATTTTTATCATGTTTTATGCACAATGGCACATTGCAAGTACTGCAGGTATATGAAGTCCTGCAAGGTTGACTCTTTGTACTACAAAAAGCACAACGTCTTGGAACGCTTACACATACGGGCATATGACATGATTGAGATCGTCTTGTCTCAATAGATACTGTAGGTTTTCTGACTACGTTTGATGGAGATGTTTTTTGACATTTTCTTCCCGTAGGTGTAGGTAAACGATGGCTTACCAATTGATCTACTGAAAATAACCTGAATTTTTTTGATGCCATTGGATGTGCTGGATTTCTGGTATTGTAAATAATCAATGCATTTATAATGACTACCTCCAAAAAATGCCAAAATATGCGGTGCCACCATTTTTTTGATTTCCTATCAATCCTGTGAGTTGATATTAGGTGATCAGATCTATAAACATATCCCATATTTTCATGATAGTCAGAGCACATAACTGGGCAAGTTACTCGTTTCAGAGAACCATCTTTTTGTGTACGATTTGTCACAGTAACCTCACAAGGATCATGATAGTTGGATAAAGAAAAACAGCTTTTCTATCCATCCACTTGAACCAGCTAATTCCAGCACCACAAGTACGGTATTCATACTGCCCATGCGCCATTTTTTTATCAGGAATAATGCTTTATGGTGAACCCTTTCTGTTGGAACGAACAGTTCCACAAGCAAACACTTTATCTTCTTTCAAATCTATCATAAGATCAAGACCGGTAAAAAAATTATCGAAAAATACATGATGATTTTTTCCTACCACGATGTAAGAAGAATGAGTGTGTTATCTTCCCTGTCGGTGTGAACATTCTTCGATGCAGGCTTTGTCCTAGTTCCAATTTCGCCACCAGTTGGCGGAAGTGTCGTGAAGGCCAGATAAATTTCGATTTTTTTAAATAAAATCAAGTTTAAATGAAAAATAACTTCCCTCTGTAAATGTTATGTCTTATAATCCGATTTTAATTTCTGTCTTGATCAATTCAGATTAGTATTTCTAACATCTAATTCGAATTCACCGCTTTTTTTGGCCTCAGCTACTCGAATTTCGTAGTGGCAAAATCAAGAACAAGGACAGAAAAATCTCACAACACATACAAAAGATAACACACCTATTCTCCTTACATCGTGTTTCCTACTAAGTTACGCGTCAAATCTTTCACTACTCGGGCACCCAATTGCTTTTCAGCACTCTCAGCTTCACCTGTGTATACCTGAAACTCGCACACGTATCGCGATGCATCTGCGCGCGTCCAAACTTCGTATCCACGTTTTATGGGCTTGTTCGGCATGTACTGCTTCAAACTGCTACGGCCTTTGAACTTGATCATGGATTCATCAATAGATTGGTTTTGGCTGGGTTTCCAACAATTCTTGAAAGTTTCGGATGATTTATCTAAGAATGGTCTCAGCTTATACAATTCATCATAATTTTCATCTCCTTTTCTCGGTTCTTGACTGTTATCAGCCATGTGTAAATGACTCAGAAGAAATCCAAACCTATTAACCGTCATCAATTTGCATATAAATGGATCATTCAATTTTGGATCTGTCGACCAATAATCGCGGTAAGAGGGGGATTTTCTCACGCCCATCAATATATTTATAGTGAAAAACACTAGTAATTCCTCTTTGGTTATTGAATCAGGTTTAGTTTCTTTCTGTCTCAAGTACAGGTTTGTTTGTTCAACAATTAAATCTAAAAGTTCATGGGGGAACAGACACCAAAATATGTCTAAAGGTGTGGTAACATCATCTGTAATATTTGGACCGAAAGTTTCAGTATATGGGGAATCATCTTGGGTTTTTCTTTTTTCCGCCCACATAAAATCATTATCATTGAATTCTATGTTATCATCATCAAAACTTTCTGAGTCAGGATAATCTTCAGAAAGATTTCTTTCGCCATCACATTCAGTATAATCATTCTCAATATCATCATCATCACACAACCCATCGATACCCAAACAGCACTGGGACGTTCTTCGGACGTTCAGAAAACGTACTTGGTCACGAGAAGAACGTTCGAAAAATGTTCCAGGACGTTTTAAAAATGTCGCATAGACATTCCAGGGATGTACAAATGTCCGGTATAGTCTTATTTAGGTTTCCATAGAACGTTTTTGAAACATGTTAAATAAGAATTTGTTAAAGATCAAACTTGTGCCAAATCTTTGGATATTCTCCACTTCGAAGAGATGCAAATGAACTGCGGTGAAGCCTGTATCGATAGATTTGATAAATTACATTTGCATCTTTTTAATACATTGCAGGTAGTGAAATTTCGTTTCGCGTCAATTTTGAGGTTATGTGAATTTTAATATATTGGCTTAATTCTTGATAACTTACATTCTGCCAATAGTTTTGAACTTCTGGAGAGGAATCTTTCAAAAAATTCAATACAAAACATATTTTTATGGTTGTTTGGTACTTTTTTCCCTAGTAAAACTATAAATATACATTTGTATAGGTTAGAAATAAAATACTTGGTTTTCGTATAACATCTCGAAAACGTTCTGAAAACGTACCATAGCATGTGTAAACAATGTCCCCAAAACGTGCTTCCCAACACATTGGATGAATGTTCCTAAGACGTTTGGAAAATGTGCTTTTGAAAACCAACATCTGTGGGACTTAGGACACGTTTTTGAAACGTTTTGAGAACTTTCGGTGCTGTTTGGGTAGATTCAGCATCACTGGGAATATCAGTTATTTCATCCATATTTCGAAGTTATATGAAGTGATATGTCTTGTGCACCAAATATAAGTGATGGATGAACTTTAGTCGTTTCCACGACTGATGGAGGAGAATGCCTTTTCACACAAAAATTTGCGGAAGACAGTTTTTCACAATCCGGTTAGCCTGCCACACAAACGCGATCTTTAACACGGATAAGTTGTCTTTACTCAATATTAAATAACAATAGACATATCTCAGTCAATACTAATATGTACTACAATAATTAATATTTTGATTATAGATACAAAAAACTAGTTGCGAAGTAGCGATGAAAACCCTAAGTCTATCATGCGTAGAAAATCAATTTTGAGTGGTAAAGCTTCAAATAAATATTATAATGGTATTTTGCACAAAAATAATAATATTTTGGAATATTTGTATGGATTGAGAAATCTGTACATATTATCATTTTTGCGTGAGTAATTCACGTCCCAGATAGCACAAGAGTTCTAAAAATTTTTTCAATCGCCCGTTTGCCCTCACCAACCCCTTGATGGGGGTTGAATTTGAAAAATTCGGAAAAATTCAAATGTACGTGTATTTCTATGTTTTTTGAGACGCTTAAACGAAAAATGATAGGGTAAAAGAATTCCAATCCCTCTCTCACCCGCTAACACCCTCCTACCACCCCCTGATGGGGGTTGAATTTTAAATTTTCATAAAAAATCCAAATGTATGTGGATTTCTATGTTTTTTGGGATGCTGAACCCAAAAATGATGAGGAAACAGGATTCCGACCCCTCTCTCACCCGCTAGCACCCTCCTCCCACCCCCTGATCGGAGTTGAATTTTAAACTTTCGTAAAAAATTCCAACGTATGTGGATTCCGATGTTTTTTGGGATGCTCAAACCGAAAATGATAACAAAATAGAAATTCAACCCCTCTGTTGCCCGCTAGCTCCCTCCCACCACCCCCTGATGGGGGCTGAATTTGAAACTCACGTAAAAAATTTGAATGTATATGTATTTCCATGTTTTCTGGGACGTTTGAATAAGAAATGATAACAAATAACAAATTTTACCACTTTGTTACCCGCTAAGAGTAGAACCAAACCATGAATGCATCTGATATTTCTATTTCATGGAGTATTGACGTTTACAACATAGGATACTGCACAGAAAAAAAAACATTCTTGTATCAAGACAATATTGTTTTCGTTATATATGAAACACGGATTGTCTCAGTTCAATGCAATTTGCTTTGAATCAAGAATTTTTGTCTTTCCTGTGTTTGATTCAGAGCAAATTGCATTGAACTGAGACAATCCGTGTTTCATATATAACGAAAACAATATTGTCTTGATACAAGAATGTTTTTTTTCCTGTGTGTTTAACGTGTTGAATCAACAAGTGATTGACTTTGGATCGCCGGTATTTTGAGTATTGAGCCCATGAAAGCTTTGGTTCTTCTGTTTTATCCTGAATCGTTAACGTAATCGTTAGCGTAATTCGCTGAGGACTGACTTTCATGTGGATTCTACTAGGTTCTTTTGAATGATTGTACAGGAGTGTGAGGAGGTCATCGAGTCAGTGGATATTGTTGATTGCAGTCGTTTATGGTCTCAGCATCTCAAAGCACATAAAAATACACATACATCTCAATTTTGTGAGAAAATTTCAAATTCAACCCCCTTCAAGGGGGTAGTAAGGGGGTACTAGCGGGTAACAGAGGAGTTTCATTTGTTATTCGTTATCATTTTTTATTTAAGCATCCCAAAAAACATGGAAATACACATAGATTTGAATTTTTCACGTGAGTTTCAAATTCAACCCTCGTCCGGAGGTGGTAAGAGGGTGCTAGCGGGTAAAAGAGGGGTTGAATTTGTTATTTGTTATCATTCCTTATTCAAACATCCTAGAAAACATGGAAATACATATGCATTCAAATTTTTTTACGTGAGTTTCAAACTCAGCCCTCATCAGGGGGTGATAGGAGGGTGCTAGCGGGTGAGAGAGAGGTTGGAATTCTTTGTCCTTATCATTTTTGGTTTCAGCATCCCAAAAAACATAGAAATCCACATACATTCGCATTTTTTATGAAAATTCAAAATTCAACCCCCATCAGGAGACGGTAGGAGGGTGCTAGCTGGTGAGAGAGGATGGAATTCATCTTTTCTTATCATTTTTGGTTCCAGCATCCCAAAAAACATAAAAATCCACATGGATTTGAATTTCTTACGAAAGTTTAAAATTCAACCCCCATCAGGGGGTGGTAGGAGGGTGCTAGCGGATAAGAGAGGGGTTGGAATTATTTTTGCTCATCATTTTTGGGTTCAGCGTCCCGAAGAACATAGAAATACACGTACATTTGAATTTTTCCGAATTTTTCAAATTCAACTCCCATCTGGGGGTTGGTGAGGGCAAACGGGCGATTGAAAAAATTTTTCATGGTCATATTCGGTTTCAGCGACCCCAAAAACGTAGGGATAGTGGGGTCTAACTCCTGGTTCATGACAGTTTTTTTTGTGTGCCTGTGTTATTCAATGAATACGGCTTTTTTTCATTGTTTATTCATTTAAATCACAATTCGTGAAACGATTGACAATGTATACGTGATGCCGAATACTTCCTAAGTCCTCTGTTATATAACGAGTTTTTCCGTAGGTAAAAGACGAAAAATCCCGTTATATACGTAAAAGAAAATGAAGTACTTTCCCAGCCGGAGTGGCTCGATTGGAAAAGCGAGTGGGTACCCGCTCCTGGTTTTAAGCTCTCGATAAGATATAAATTCTCTTATCTTGCACCCCCAGTGTAGTGGTTAAAGGTTAAAGTGAAAGAAATTTGGATGTGGAGGAATTCGTTTAACAAATGCTTTATTCCATTCAAAGAATCCATGGAAAACATGAAACAGATGAGATTTTGTTTATAAACATACATATGAGAATTTCCGAAAAATGATCTGAATGTACAGTGAGTAAAATAGGTATAATCTTGGTTTATTGATGTTTCTACAAGAGTTCCCGAAGAGGAACTCGTAATGTACAAAAGGCGAACATATATAATTCTATTACAGATGATTCTAAGAGAGTTTTCGAGAGGAAACTCGTAATGTACAAAGATTGAAAGTATATAATTTTATCCCAGATGATTCTGCAAGAGTTTTCGGAACGAAACTCGTAATGTGCAATGAATGAAAGACCGAATATGTACTTATTTCGGATGATACTACGAGAGTTTATGAACAGAAAACTCGTAATGTACAAAGATTGAAAGTATATAATTTTATTCCAGATGATTCTGCAAGGGTTTTCGGAACGAAACTCGTAATGTACAATGAATGAAAACCGAATATGTACTTATTTCAGATGGAACTACGAGAGTTTTTTTCAGAAAGAACCTCGTAATGTACAAATATTGAAAGTATATAATTTGATGATAGATGTTTCTGACGAGAGTTTTTCGGAACGAAACTCGTAATGTACACTGAATGAAAACCGAATGTGTACTGATTTCAGATGGAACTACGAGAGTTTTTCAGAAAGAAACTCGTAATGTACAATGAATGAAAACCAAGCAAATTCCCTTGGAGTCGTGTATACCGTGTGTATAGAGGAGGAGAAAGAAAGAACGAATATATTTTTCTTTTCTCTTTTTGCTCTTGACTCACCGTGGTCGGAAAGACGAGTACACGTTAGGTACTTCTTTCCGATCAAAAGGCAACGAGGTGCTGGTTACTTCTGATGGTCCTCCTGTCTCTCTCTCTCTCTTTTGGACGAAGATTGCAGACGTGCTGGTTCACGATTAAAAATTTTACGCGATTTGAATGCCAAAAAAGAATTAGTCGATTACACTGAATTTCACTGATTTTATTATAAAAGGAAAAAAAAACTGATTCTATTCGCGAATCTCGGTTGGAGTATAAACTTATTCTACAAAGTCACGTTTCACTAAGTGGCAATCGTGGCTAAGGCAAAAGGAATGATTTTTTTGAGGAACGTTGCGTTGGAAAAAATTATTGAGCATGAGTTTCCTACAAAAGACGCCGTGGAACCTTCCAAAGGGACACACTTTTACGATTTATTGCGAACTTGAAGTATGTAATCGTCAACTTGGCCTCAATCGTATCCTCGTTTCTACCCTCTTGCGGAAAAGGACGGACTTGTCTTCGCGTATGGAAAATCGGCTGCTCAACCGAATGGTATTGAAAATATTTTGCACGTTCACAAAAATTAATTAACAAAAATTGTACACATATTGTTTATGCACGATTAGGAGATAAAATTCATTAGTGTATAATTATTGTACACGTGATGTAATTTATAATTTGTCATGCTCGAAAAAAGTGATCAACAAAAATCGTACACATCTTTTCATGCACGGATAAAGAATGTAATCAATCAGTGTATAATTATTGTACATCTTATGAAATTCATATGAGATTTCCCCGGTTTTTTCAATGATATGATATGATGAGATGAAATTTTTCACAGTTTGTACACATACGAATCGGAAAGATATTTTCTCGAATTTTTTTCTTATAGAAGGAAATAACTAAAGAACTCAAACTTTTTGTCACAGTTTTAATGTGTATCAAAAGGTACTAAAAAAAATTTTTTTTGTTGAATAACACAGGCCTGCGAAATTTGACTTTTTTTTTCCCCCTCAAACAATAATATCTTTTTCCGAAGCATTTTGATCCGCTGAATCCGAATCTGGCTGCAGAATTGCTCTATCACGTCAGGTTTTTGAGATATTTCGACCTAAAAATGTGAAAAACACTGTTTTTCGACATATTTGGGGTTATGTAAAGTCGAAGGGTAATTTTTTTTCTCAAAACCAATACATGCACCTCAAAGTATAAGTCCTCCTCTTCCAAATGCCGTTGAGTTTGCTCAGATACCTTTTTTTTTCATTGAGATACGACAGTTTGAAAATTGTGTCTCCACCTATTTATTGAGTACATGAGCGCACAAATTTAAAATTGTCGTATCTCAATGAAAAAAAAAGATATTTCAGCAAACTCAACGGCATTTGGAAGAGGATGACTGATACTTTGAGGTGCATCTATTGGTTTTGTGAAAAAAATTACCTTTCGACTTTACGGAACCTCAAATATGCCAAAAAACAGTGTTTTCCACATTTTTAGGTCGGAATATCCCAAATACCTGACGTGATATAGCAATTCTGGAGCCATATGCGGATTCAGCGCACCAAAATGCTTCAGAAAAATGTTGAATGAATGAAGGGGATTGACTTTGGATTGTATTCTACATGAAACACCTTGAGTAGGCCAGGCGCATCACAACGATACGCTAAATTTCTTTCTTGAGCGAAATACGGTAGAAAATGCTTATAGCATATCACATAAATATATACATTTATGCAATATGCTACACTATTATAATCGGACGCCTACAAAATTCTCGCGCCGGACGGTAATATCCTTCGAGCCAGCACTGCTGAGATCGTAGATTGTTTGTTGCTATGTTCAGACATTATTCCACTAATTCACTCGGAATGTACTGATTGTTGTTCTAATTTTTTCCTCCGTGTACAAGTATCGAGTGTCCAGTAATTGTTGTGAATTTCGTGTATTTAAAAAAAAGTTTCACAAATGGCTTCTCGAAAATGTATCAATGCTCCAGATAACTTCTGCTACATATGTGGAAATTATGTAATAAAGAGACAGCAACAAATAATTTCTAAATGTATTGAAGAACTATACGATAGCTATTTCAAAATCAACATAAAAAACCAAGACAAACAATGGGCGCCTCATAAAGTGTGTTCGACATGTGTACGTGAACTTCGGAAATGGTCAAGAGGAGAAAAACATTGTTTTAGTTTACAGACTCCAATGATTTGGATGGAACCGCAAAATCATATCAACGATTGTTACTTCTGCTGTTCAAACATAAAAGGATTTAATTCTAAAAATAAAGCAGCGATGAGTTATCCTGATATTCGTTCTGTGATTTTACCTACGTATAAAGATCCTGATAGCAAAGAGTTATGCCATCCTGCCCAACCATTTTCATCTGATCCTAGTTTATTTCAAGAGGCTATAATGAATACTTCAGATCCTGACGATGAATATTACGAGTGCAACGAAACACCACCACTGTTTTCTCAAAGTGAATTGAATGATTTGACAAGAGATCTTAATCTTCCGAAAGATGCTGCGGAATTACTCGGTTCCAGATTGAAAGAAAAAAACATGCTGGATCGTACAACGAACTTTTATTGGTATAGAAATAGAGAGAAGGATTTTCTACCGTATTTTGCTCAAGAAAAAAATTTAGTGTATTGTTGTGATGTGCCTGGCCTACTCAAAATGTTTGATGTAGAATACAATCCAAATGATTGGAGACTTTTTATAGATTCTTCGAAACGGAGCCTCAAAGTAGTATTGTTACATAATGGTAATAAATTTGCTTCTTTGCCTATTGGACATTCTACTCATTTGAAAGAATGTTATGACAATTTGGATTTCGTCCTCAAAAAAATAAATTACTCCAATCATAACTGGACTATATGTGGTGATCTCAAAATGTTAACTATGTTGCTTGGTCAACAAGGAGGGTATACAAAATACCCCTGTTTTCTATGTGAATGGGATAGTAGGAATAGAGCACGACATTGGATCCAGAAAGATTGGCCACAGAGAGCATCATTGAACCCTGGAAGTAAAAATGTTGTACACGAAACACTAGTTGACCGCTCCAAAATTCTGCTACCTCCGCTTCATATCAAATTAGGCATTATGAAGCAATTCGTAAAGGCATTGCCTAAAGATGGTCTTTGTTTCAAATATTTATGTGATAAATTCAAGCATTTATCGGATGCGAAGATAAAAGAAGGCGTTTTTGTTGGTCCAGACATAAGGAAATTGATGCAAGATCCTGATTTTGAAAAAACTATGAATAAAACCGAGAAGCTCGCTTGGAAGTCATTTAAGGAAGTCGTACAACATTTTTTAGGGAACAGAAAAAGCCCTGATTATGAAAATATAGTCAACAGCATGCTTAACAATTTCAAAACCCTGGGTTGTAATATGAGTATAAAACTCCATTATTTGCATTCCCATATTGACTTTTTCACCGAGAATCTTGGTGCTGTCAGTGAAGAGCAAGGGAGAGATTTCATCAAGACCTTAAGGTTATGGAGACCAGATATCAAGGAAGGTGGGACGTTAGAATGATGGCTGACTATTGCTGGATGTTAAAGAGAGATGAACCGAATCATGAGTACAACAGAAAGAGATCAAACAGAAGTTTTGAAGAAACTAGAAAAAGATATCATAAGTCCTTTTGATTTATCTAGTATCTTAGGTCTTGTTTGAAACCAGTGCAGCCCCATGTCTGAATTTTATATAAAACGTATATATTTTTCGTTCATACAAATTGTTTAAAAAACTGTAAATATTCATATCTCACATAAAAATGAATCCCGATGTGCTGTAAAAAAACTGGCGTTATATTTTAGTTCCACAATCTGAATACCTGGAAAGGAACCATTATTGTTCGAAGGAAAATAAAAACTTATATTCCGCAGGT
Source organism: Gonatopus flavifemur (assembly GCA_018340375.1). Classification (NCBI taxonomy): domain Eukaryota; kingdom Metazoa; phylum Arthropoda; class Insecta; order Hymenoptera; family Dryinidae; genus Gonatopus; species Gonatopus flavifemur. The sequence continues at coordinate 510,577 of JAFFJZ010000033.1, forward strand.
CTGTGAATTATCAACCCTTTGGGGAACCCATTTTTGAAGGAAATTTTCCTTGAATATGTGAACATATAAGTTTTGGGTCGCTGAATAAGAATATCATATTAGAAAATTAGAATTTTCATTCCCATACATCCTGGCAGCACCCTCAGGAGATCCTAGAAATATTATAATCTTGGGGATATATTTCACAACTTGGAATACTCGTAACTCTGCAAGGAGAAATTGTAGGTCACCGATTAATAGCTTATCTTGAAGAGTAAGAGTAGTACTGGATGATGCAATTAGAAGAAAAGACTAAAAAAAATTGTGCACTCAGTACATGAATTCCAAAGTAATCAAAAAACCCATTTTTCGTGGACCTAATCTTAAATATCTTGAAATGCTTACGCGATGGCTCAATCCTGACTCCGGATTTGGATTCTACGCAGAAAATTACTTCAGAAAAGAGAATTTCATTTGAAGGAGAATTTCATTGTCGATCAGTGTAATAAATGCGAATACTCATTCTGTTGTTGGGACATATTACACAACTTAGAATGGTCGTAACTTTGCGAGAAAAAATCGTACATGAACGTTCAATAGCTCATTTTAAACGGGAAGAGTAGTGCAAATTGATGAAGTTGAGAGAAAAGATCAAAAAAATCTTATGCGTCCTGTACATAACCTCAAAAGTAGCGAAAAACCGCATTTTTCGCGTATTTACCCTCAGATATCTCAAAATCCTGACGTGATAGCCCAATTCTGGCTCCGGATTCGGATTCTACGCAGCAAATTACTCCGGAAAATGGTCACCAGTTCCAAGGGGGAAAAACCTCGCAGGCCTGTGTAATCGATGACACGCCTTTTCATGTGGCCGTCTTCGAAAAACGTGGTCGATTGGGGCCACTGTTGTGTACTCGCAAAAATGATGAAAAATCAATATTCGAAGCATTTTAACAAAATATATGAGTGTAGTTGGGATCTAGACTACAATTGTCAATGAAAGTGGAAAATTGAAAAAATGGCGGACATTTGAATTTTTCTTTTCGTCTTTAGGTACTCAGCAGTATACGTAGTATACCGAGCACAGAGTGCCTATTGCACTCGCTCTCGGGCGGTGTGACAGTATCTTTTGAAATATTTGAATAATTCCATTGGGGTTTTGACAGTTTTTCATTTCATGTAATACTGATTAAGAATTCGTGGGGTTGTCTGTGTGTCTGTCTGTCGCTATCGCTTGTGTCTGTGTTCGGGATATCTCCGAACCGTGTGGTCCGAATCGATTGAAATTGATAGGAGACCTTCCCTGGACTATTCCCCCGAGACTTTTTTTTTTATATGAAGATCGGACAACTCCTTCTATTTTTTTTAACAAAAATAGGTGGTCGCGGAGAAAATTTTCTCCGCTGCATACATATATACATATCACTCATTTTCTCCGCGGTCTTTAAATACTTGTTATTCCGGCTCCCATCGACGGATTTTGATGAAACATGGGTCCTAGGGGTTTTCGAGGGTGCTGAATTAAAATCTGGAGTCAAAATTGAAATCCAAGATGGCGGAGTCAGGGAACTGAAAGTGAATTTGGCCATTTTGGCATTGATGGTCGGAATTAGATGAAACTTGGGCCCTGGGGGTTTTCGAGAGTGCTGCAACAAAATCTGGGGTCAAAACTGAGATCCAAGTTGGGGGAGTCAGGTAACCGGAAGTGAATTTGTCAATTCAGCTTTTATGGACAGATTCCAATGAAACATGGATCTTATGGGTTCTTGAGGGCGCTAAACCCGAATCTGGGATCGAAATTGAAATCCAAGTTGGTGGAGTAGGGGAACCGGGAGTGGATTTGGCCACTGTGGTATTTATGGACAGATTCCAATGGGAAATCGGTCCTAGGGTTTTTGAGAGCGCGGAATCCAAATATGGGGTCAAAATGGGGATCCAAGATGGCGGATGGGATGAACCGGAAGTGGATTTGTCAATTTGGCTTTTATGGACAGATTCCAATGCAGCATGGATTCTAATGGTTCTCGAGGGTGCTGAACCAAAATCTGCAGTCGAAATAGGAATCCAAGATAGCGAATGGGATAAACCGGAAGTGGATTTGTCAATTTGGCCTTTATGGACGAATTCCAATAAAACATGAGTTTCAAGGGTTTTCTAGGGCGCCGAATTGGATTCTGAAGTCGGAATGACAATCCCAAATGACAGATAGGATAAATCGGAAGTGGATTTGTCAATTTGGCTATTATGGACAGATTACCATGCGACATGGGTTCCAACGGATTTTGAGGGTGCTGAACCTGAATCTGAAGTCAAAATGGGAATCCAAGATGGCGGATGGGATAAACCGGAAGTGGATTTGTCAATTTGGCTTTTATGAACTGATTCCGATGAAACATCGGTTCTTTGGATTTTTGAGGGCGCTGAATCTAACTCTGGCGTCAGGATGGGAATCCGAGATGGCAGATGGAGAGAACCGGGAGTGAATTTGTCACTGTATCATTTATAGATGGATTCCAATGCAACATGGGTTCCAATGGTTTTTGAGGGCGCTGAACCGGAATCTGGAGTCAGAATGGGAATCCAATATGGCGGATGGGATGAACCGGAGGTGGATTTTGTGAAAAGCGGACGCAGGAACGTTTCAGAAGGTCTTCAAATACGTTCAAAACACGTTTCTATGTCCGCTCCTGTAACGGACACGTTTCCAATAAATTACCAAAGTTCTCGGTGCTGTATGGGCTATGTGTTAAATAGACCTCTCTTTTATACCATAACTTTTTGGAGAAGTTATATTCGACCCATTGGTTTTGAGAATACATTCTACAAATGATATACTACAAAAAAAATCGAATTTTCAGTCGGTCGTGAGAAGAACCTCCCCTCAAAGAAGGCTGAAGCCTTTGAAGCCCTGCCCTAAATCCGGTATCGCAGTCTTGCCAAATTTAAATAAATTTTGGGCAACGATTTACGTCATAAATTGGGAACAATTATCCAGAAAAAATATCATCCGATAATTCTTCAAGTTTTCCTGAAAATGATCTTCTCAGATATCTTGGATGTCACGATCACTTTGAGTTCACTTTACTCATTCCGTGGTGAAGTGGAAAGAGATCAAATGATACTCTTTCTGTTTTACTTACGACCATAGCCTATTCGCATTTTATTGTATTCTAATTCCTGAGATAACATTCTTCCAATCATTCTGTTTTCTCAGAGCATGACCCTGAATTATTTGAACGTATATGATAAAATGAATCAGATGAACACTCCACATTCCAAGTACATTAAAAAGTCGATTCTTTGAATGATCAACATCTAGAATGAAAAATTTCCCGAAAACTTGTGATTGATTTTTTCAAATAAAATTCAAAGGAAATAATACTACTGATTGCTGAAAAGTCATAATTCTAATCGATTATCTCACCTATAAATCATATTCAATCAAGTACAGTTCATATAAGTCCCAAAGGTATGCAGATGAAATAAGCGACAAGGAAGTCAGATGTGCGATCACGAAGATCCAAGTTCAATTCTGAATGAAAGTTGGTTTTTCACCATTCTGGAATGTAATGTTCAAACTCGGTGGTCATGTGTAACCACGTTGTTTCCAACCTACTTTTTGACGTTATTTTAGATATTGAAAACAACGTGATTCACCCCCCAGTTTCCACTGACTTTTGAAGATTCTATCTTGAATAAGGTTGCAGATTTCAAGTTGTTGACAATCAATGAACGCTGTTGAAAATTTCTTGAAATTTCATTCATTTGTCCAGTACACTTGTGAATTAAATCTCCAATTCTTGGTGATTGAATCAGGAATCAATCAAATGTCATTGAATTCTCAATTTTTGCTATATTATATCACCTGTAATGATAAAGTTTGATAACTGAATTTTCATCCATATGTGATTGAAATTTCGAGAACTCTTTCAATCACGTGAGTGGAAATTGCTTCCATCATATGTGATTGGAGCTTCATGCAGAAATTCTTACCAGTGAAGGATTCACGAGAAAGGTAAAAGTATACTACTCACCAACGTTCAACCCGAATTTTTTAGTATAAAAATCACTTTGATTCTAATTGCTCGAGGTTCAAAACAGTTTCGAAGACCATGTTATTGAATTTCAATGACCCATGTCGTGACATTTGGAATCGTAAGAAAATATTGACAAGGGTAATTATAAACAAAAAGAAATGGATTATTGAGGGGAATAAAAACACGGTAAGTGAAAATAAGCATAATTAACGTATTATTTATCCACAATTGTAGTAAAAAAACATAATACAATAAATTCCTTCAACTTCTATTCAATCAATTTCAATGATTTCATTTGCTACTGGATTTCTGAAAATAAAAAATTCAATAATTTTTGAACGGGATAATAATATTGGTTCCATTATTGTATGAGAAAAGAAAAATATTGTACCTCGCCAATGCAGGCATCAAGTGTGGTGGTAACCATGTTGTACTGACAGTTTTGCACATGGGACAAAGCATTTGTTGTGTTCTCCTCGATTCGGACACCCTCTTTGCGCATCTTTCGCAAACTCTGTGCTTACAAGGCTCCAATTTTTGTACTTTTTTGCTCCCGTAGCGAACAACACAGACTTCAAAAGAATGAAACATTGAATTACACATAGATTAACTAATTATCCAGCGGTGATCATAAAAACTACTGATATCACCTGTACTATGACAGAATCTCGTATCTTTCCGTATAGCAGAACCACCGATCCCGGACATTTCTGAGTCGCCCCTACGTTGCTTCTGCGTTCCTCCATGTTGTATCCACGTCTCCATTTCAACCACCTCGCCTCTACACGGATGTAACGTGTGCGTTCCGTTGAGGTTGATGTCTGACACTTTCGAGGATCCATCAGGAGAATGATCATAACGCGCTAAATACACATCCCACCAAATACAGTTTCATTGGAATGACATGACTATAATGAAACTTTTTCACAGCTTTTACATCACGAAGTTGTGTTTCAGCTACATTGAATCGACGTCATATATTTGATTGTTATGTGACAATAATGTTGAGGTTACAAAACAGTTACTGTTATATAACCACTACAAGCTGGAGTGTGGAATGACTCGGTTGCAGAGATGGGCAGCCTCAACTACTTTTATGTACTTGAAGTACTTTTTATCGTCAAGTACTTTCTAGTTGTATGTTAAAAGTTTTTATTTCATGAAAATAAAAAAGTACTCCAAGTACATAAAAGGACTTGAGGTTGCCCATCTCTGCTCGGTTGCCACCTCATTGCAACAACATCCTGAGTTACATTACCCATACAGCACATCCACCGATCGCGAACATTTTTCCGTCGCCTCTACGTCACTACTCCGTTCTTCCACCTTGTATCCACGTCTCCCTGAAATCCACCCCGCCTTCACGGAGATGCGGAGTGGACATGGGTGTATGTGCTATACAGGTTACGGCAACAATCATCGTTTGGTGGGATATAATGAAGTTATGTGTTATCAATTATATTTAATCGACAAGAATCAACTATACTGATCATTGGTCCAATGGAACCTCGAGACCGTAAAAAAACGAGATACGAGGTTCTGTCATAGTACCGACAATATGTGAGTGTCAATGTATTGAAATTAGGGGTGTGCGAGTCCCGAATTATTCGGAATTGGGGCGCAAACGGGTTAGGATTTTCGTCAGGTTTCAGTCCCCGAAACTTCTCTGGTATTCGATTTAATTCAGGTTTCCTGAAAGTCCTCGAATGTATCGAGCTTTGTCAGTATTATTCGGGTATATAGTTAAATTTGAATAATTTGATATGCAATTGATCAATCTATCTACGCACCGTAAAGAGTAAGTGGGACTTTCCCCCGGCAACAAAACTCCCTCACGTGGAGGAAATTCATTTCCCGAAGAATTTGGGTACCCGACACAAAAAAACTTCATTTTTCAACTCAACACGACCCGATAAAAGCATTTCCCGCACACTCCTAATTATAATATGAGTAGATTAGATAAATCACAAAAAATACTATTGTAATATTGTTACTATAGTACTGTGAGATATAATATTAATCTTCTTACGCCTTGTTTTGCCTCCTCTTCTCATTTTCTTCTTTTTTTTCTGTGGTTCCTTCTCTGTGATAAAAGATCAACAGTATATTCAGGTATGTTGTTACGCAATCATATTTCTACTCAATTATATTGTGTATACAATTGTTTTCATTCACCATCATCTTTATTATGTTCGTCATTCTCACACCCTAATCGCACTTGTTCATTAATATCCGCATCATTTCCCATACGGACTTGAGGTTCATTATTTGGATCTGCTACAAGTTCTTGAACTCCGTCAACGAACTCGATTTCATTGTCGATCTGCAGCTGATTTTCAACAATACCTGAATTACATCAATGTTTTAAATTAATTTGCTCTTGATACTGACTCCAAATTTTGCATCGCCAAATTTCGCTTCCTCGCCAGAAGAAAGTTTTATGATCGTCTCAAGAGACCGAGAATTTTTTTCTTTCAAAACTCAAAATGTCTCAGATCAAAATGTTTATCAGAACTTGGGGAAAAATTTTTGTTCCGTGTTTTGAGAATTTGATTGCAATGAAATTTATATGATGTGTTATTTCTATCTTATAACGGAAAAACCATGCACCCAATCAGATATTGCAATATCTCCATGGAGACTTTGGTGCGGGTATGGTTCCATACTGGTTCCATATAAGTTCTATTTCAATCGGTTGAGAAATTTGGGAAAACTCTTCAGTAATCTGTATTGTTTGACGATGTTCTGAAAAGTTACATACCCTACTCCTAAGTTTTCTTCAAACACAAACGAGGAAGCCATGTGTCAATAGGTAGAGTTTCTTATTTAATAATTATTACGTACTAGCTTGGAAATGAACTTGTACGTCTTCTTCAGCTTCCAGTAGAGGTAACTCTGGGGAATTTTCAGCTGGTTGTCCGAAGGCACGTTCATTTTCAGGTCCCTCTAGGAGAACTCCTTCAGGCTCAACTCTGAAGTCAGCAGTATCTGCAGTGGTTCCACGAGGCCTGCCTACACGTCAAACAGGAGGAATGACATTTTCTGCGACATCTGTCTCATCAAACCATTAGAACTCAAGCCAAATCTAGGCCATTAACATCCTACTGACTCTTGGATTTGGGGCATGGCGAGAAAAAAAACAGACCCATCTTTTTCCTTTTGACAATTGCTGAAAAACGCGGAGACGATCAATCAATTTTACGGGAAAAAGCATGAAAGAAACTTATGGGACACCTTTGTGTCAGAGTTGAATTCGTTAGGAAAAAAATCGATAAGAACAATTGTACATGCCCGGGGAAAAAAATTATACCTACTCATGTATGAACGTGTATGGTTATATCTGGAACTATAAATGATGATATATGATTATATATGGAACCATACATGATCATATATGACTTGTCCTGTCTTCCTATATGATAATGTATAATCATATGTGAGTGAAGTAGATCAATTGATCACCAGAGAAGGCTTAGAGAAAAAGTCATATATAATCATATCTGAATATATATGATTACCTGTGGACCCAGATATTACCATTCATTATTTCACATGGAAGCATCGGTATCCATACATAATCATGTTGGACCAGATCAAACTTGATCCATAATTTCAATGATTATACCTAGATTCATTTATGATCATATATGGACAGGCCTGAGCAACGTGAATTCATATTCGAGGAAAATCAGTGGAACAAACGATCATATATAACTATATATGAACATGAATTTCAACTTTAATATTATGTTTTAGGGGAGATGGGGGATGCTTGTAACGGGGGTTGGCTGTGACATCGCAAATAACTAACGAATAGTTAATTATATGCCATGAACAAGTGGCAAACAAGTTTCTACATGCGAAGAGCTCTCCGCGCCCTTTAAGCAATTTGAGCTTTTGCGAGCTAATCCTTAGTTATTCGCAATGTTACAACCGACCCTTTTTCACAATTGTTCCCAGTGTTTCCGATTGAGGTTCTTGTATAATGAATATATTTTGAATAGGTTTGAATATACTCTCTACTACTCTATACTAAAAGACATCTCATGCAACGATTTTCGACATAAGTTTCAGACGTTGTATTTTGTAAGGGTATGGAGTGTATACAGGGTGATTCAGAACTCGCGCACCCTACTTCACAGGCATATTCTGCAGCCGAAATGCAGTAATTTCCCGTTTGGACGATTTTTTTGGAGGCTTAGTTTTTGAGATATGAGCATTCTTAGATCTTTCCAAATAAAAATCATTCAAAAGCAGTCTATGGTACACACTTCAGCTCAATGCCATTCTCTGAGTTGGAAAACGGCGGAGTCCTGGAAGAAAAATTGAACTATCGTATCATTGTTTGTTCCGGAGCTATAGCGATTCAAAGTTGATGAATTCTGATTAGCTAGAAGCTCGAAAATTTCAAATCACTATAGCTTCGGAACAAACAATGATACGATTGTTCAATTTTTCTCCAGAAATCCGCCGTTTTCCAACTCAGAGAATGGCGTTGAGTTCAAGTGTGTACCATACAGTGCTTTTGAATGATTTGGGTTTGAAAGAAAATCTAAAAATGCTCATATCTCAAAAACTAAGCCCCCAAAAAAATTGTCCAGACGGGAAATTACTGCATTTTGGCTGCAGAATATGCCTGTGAAGTACGGTGCGCGAATTCTGAATCACCCCGTAGATATCACTCCTAATTTATGTCACAAATGTCACATTTATGAGTCTCAGGGTATTTGAAATTCATTGTTCCACAGAAAAAAATCTAAATCCCCACACAGCATCACAGTTCCAGAAGAATTCTTCTGGGAGTAACGTGCTGTATGGGTCCCTCTCTCTTCAACTATTCAGTCATTGTCAGATCATGCATGGCCATGCATGAGTCGAATCTGGTGCATCCTCAGCTGAATTTCAAGTCATCTCTTCTGAAGAAGAGTTAAATTGAACTCCATGAACCGCGATGAAAGTTATAAAGTGGGTATTCGAGTTCTCAGTGTCAAAAAAGCAGTCCTGACAACCGTTCCGTCTCGTATAACATAAGTAATGAATTCCCTCCATGATTCCCAAGTCGACGGCCACAGCCTGATGAACGCACTGGTACTCGGGATCACCGAAGTGAAGTGGCAGTGAGCGCGGTCAGTACTCGGAGGGGTAAACGTTGGGAACGCCATGCTGTTAACATGACTTTTATTATTCACCGCGCAGAGTATGATTTTGCATGATCTCTTATGATCATGTATGGTCATGCATGATTAGATAGGGCCAATTTTTGGGCCTAATCATGCATGAAAAAATATACATGATCATATATGATTAGGCATAATCATTTTCCCTCGAGCAACCACGAAAACCAGCCTTGGGATGAACAATTTGCCTTTCCAACGTCAACTTTCAACCGATCTGTATTGTTCTGCTTCTTCGTTGAGAGGGAGCTTGAGGATCGTTTCAGAGGATTGCAAAATTTTTTTTCCAAAACGAAAATTTCCTACACCAAAATGTTTCTTTGAACTCGAGAGCAAGTTTGGTTCCGTGTATGTCTGTATTCTATCTGTCTGTTGGTACGTACGTACGTATGTACGTATATGAACTCCGGTTCTATTCATCCGATCATCATAAAAGTTTTACCAGAGTTATATGCGATGTCGATAATATTCCCACTTGAATTTCAACTTGATTCTTACAGAAAAACGGGAGGGGAGAAGAAAAATGTTCCCAAAATCGTAATATTGCGATTACGTATATCTTTACTCCTTACTATTGCTTCCTCGTTAGAGGGAAGCCTTTCTCTTATCATTCTCTATTATTCCCTATCACTCCCCATTATTCCCCATTACTACCCATTATTCTCTACTTCTCCTTATTATTCTCCCATAGGTTTCTCTCATACTCTTTGCCGTAGAATTAATAATCAAAATTCGACTTGGGTTCCAATGGGTTCAAGTCATTCGGCCTACCGGGAGGCACTTGAACAGGTAGACCTCTAGTGCCAGTAGCACGTGCAGCAGCCCGACGAGGCCTACCCACACGTCGAAGTGGAGGAACATTTTCTTCGGTGTCTGCATCGTGAGAAGCATTTGGCCTATTTCGGGGGACTTGTGCAGGTAGACCTCTATTGCCAGTAGCACGTGCCGCAGCCCGACGAGGCCTACCCACACGTCGAACTAGAAGAACATTTCCTTCGGCTTCTACGTCGTTGAGGGTATTTGGCCTATCTTGGGGCACTGGTTCCGGCACAGTCCCAGCGTCACAAGCATTAGGAGAGGCTCAACGAGGTCTTCCTGCACGACGAACGGGAACAGGATGTTGATGTTCTTGATGGAGCATTAATTGTTCGTCTCTAACTAATATATGAGACAAAAATTGTACATTTTTTTATTTTACATGAAAACTAATTTATCTATTTGATATATTATAATTTTATTTCCATGAACTTTAATCGACGCAAAAATAATACATACTTGAGATACGTCGACGTCGCCGGCGGAAAACCCGTTCATTTTCGAACTCCCCGCCTGTAAGCCATGATAAATCATGCATTTCATGTTATATTTATATTTTTATACAATATAACATCCATTTCACCGACTTCATTACTCTTTTCGATCAACTTCAGAGCCATCAAGGGGTCTATCCTAATTAGAATTTTCAAAAAAAGAAATTGTGTTTCAGAATTTTTTAAACAGTTTTGTAATATAAATATTCATATGAAAGTTACTACACTGTATCAATACACTATCGAAATAGAGTCATTCGAGGCAAGTGTGCGCACTTCAACATTTGAAGAGATGCCAAAATTGAATGATAAGGAATGAAGGAAAATGAAACCGTGTGTTCGAGAAAGTGGTCATTCAAGTACTAATTGGATTCGATAATGATACACAAAATCTCGAAACTTCGAAGAAAAAAGGTTATTCCAAGGAAATCCATAATGCGTACACTTGACCTCTGTTGCGGGTAAGTGTGGGCACTTGTACCGGGTAAGTGTACGCATTTGCAGAAAGTGTGCTTACTCTCTTTTTATCATAGTTTTGAACATCGTAAAAGCGAATTAGCTCAATATCACGCATAAATCTCACTAGGTCATTATTTCTTTGGGAAAATCGGAATGATGAGACAAAGTTATGTGAAACCAGATTCATAGGTGATTAGAGATCGATTTACTGATATAGTATCTTATAGAGTCAGTAGTATGCAAACTGACTTCAAATCGGATGAGTTGATACGAACTTGATGACAAATCATCTCAACAGGGGTCCCAGAAAAACGAATAATATTGTTTGCATGCGCACACTTACCCCGGAAGGACTTATTCTATGATTTGTCACATATTTTTACCGAAGCTGAACTATATCTCGAATATTATGATGTAAAATACATCGGCATCATAAGAAAAATCAATTCACATTCGTGGCTTACAGCAATACGTTGTGACAATCTTTCCCGTGAAGGCTAAAACTATTTTTGGAACGACTAATTCTTATTTTCCTTCTTTTCCAACAGACTGACTGCATTAGGCCGCTTTATTCTGCATGAGCTATTTCTCCTCTCGCATATCTACAGGTCAACTGTGCATCTCACGACTTCCTTCACACACTTTCCAGGATAAAGCGGGTGCGCACACTTACCCACTGCGCACGTTTACCCCAAATGACTCTACATAAACAAAAATTTTTTGGTGAATTTTAGTAAGTTTTCATGCATGGAACGCGGTTTTCGCAAAACAACGTTTTCCGATGCCCTGTTGATAAAATTCCCGAAACTACGCGACCGATCCTCATGGAATTTTTACCACATATTCTTCACACCTATAGCTAGAGTGCATGTCATGGGTTTCTTGAAATTCTGATTTTAACCCTTTGTTTGCCAAAAACAATAGAAAATACTTTTTTTTCCAAAAATGTCCGCCATTTTGTCAATTTTCAGAGAACCAAGAATCGCTTGATATGCGCTATAGCCATGGGTGTGAAAAATATGTGGTGAAAATTTCATAAGGATTGTTCGCGTAGTTTCGGAAATTTTATTAACAGGGCATCGGAAAACGTTGTTTCGCAAAGACCGCGTTTCATGTATAAAAACTTACTAAAATGTACCAAAAAAATTTTTTCCATGTACCTATTCTGATTGTACTGATTTTGATAGATTTTGGACAAATCCAACGTTGGAATAACGTTGGTAGCCAAAGTTCAAAACTTTTCAGTACTGTTTCTAAAATAGAAACCAACTGTTGGTTTCCAGCAATGAGGTAATGTTGGATTTATCTCTACCGTTGGCAGATTACTGGAATTTCTTATTGGACGGCCATGGAGCTCTAAAAAAGCGGGAAAAACTTTGCTACGTTTTTCTCGTAAAACTAAACGATAAATGGAAATGTTAAATGTGCAATGATGGAGCATATTGTCAAGATTAGACTTTGAATATAAATTAAAAGTCAAAAGTAATATCTGAACATGAAAGAAGACAAGTCATGAAAATTATTGACATTTGTAGATTATTATGTTCAATTCTTTGCATAATTTTCAGAAATATTTCCCAGATTCACTCGAGTATTCAAAGTCTAATCTTGGCAATATGCTCCATCACTGCATATGAAAAATCTCCATTGATTGCTTAGGTTTTGGAAAAGTACGTAGCAAAATTTTGCCCATTTTTCTGGAGCTCCATGGGCCTCAATACAGTATAATAACTTTCATATCAATATTTATATTACAAAACTGTTTAAAAAAATCTGAAACAAACTTTTTTTGAAAATTTCAATCAGGATAGACCCCTTAACTCATTTCACGACTAATTGAAGTGCTTCAAAACTGAAATATTTTTGTGCATTTTAATAACCTGCTCCAGCATCTGGATTGAGATTTTCAATAAGAAATTCGATGGGCTCTTCATCAAGAACTCGGTCGACGTCTCCTGTGAAGTCTTCGTTTTCAGTATCATTCTCACTTGTCTCATCGCCGTTCTCTCGGGCTACTGACTCATTACCGATGAAAACTGGGAAGGACGATTGATTATTTTTGAGGATGTACAATACAATTAGCAATACAAAATCAAAAAATTGGCTGTTTCTGAGTGAGTACAATGCATAATTGCCAGTCAGTGACACGCATATCATTTATTAACATGTCTTAAATCTATAAATATTTATATTTTAGACAACTGACCTCTTGCGAACTCCAATCGCCTTAGACTAGCCACGTTCATCAGGAATTCCTCAACACTGTATCTGGAAATATCATTTCGAAGAATATAAGTTTAGTGTTATACTGAGAGAAAGGCACCTCTCTGTGGTAACTAAAATTTAGTTGTCACAGCTAAATTTTAGTTGGCGTGAATAAAAATCTAGTTGTCTGCCCTCAAGAAAATTTACTACATTCAGGACCAAAACACTCCATTTTTATGCAAAAAATTTGGAGTGAAAATGGAGTGTTTTGGTCCTAAATGTAGTGAACTTTCCTAAGAGTGAAATAGGAATAAAAAAGTTCACTCAATGGAATGAAGTATTTAGCTGTGATAAATCAAATTTATTTGGTTCAACTAAATTGGCTCTTTAATACGTACCGTTCAGTTCTCAAATTCATTTCTGCATTTAAAATTGCCAAATCAGCCACCTGCAGATCTCTAGGCCTTTCTGCACTAACGCGACGTCCATCTTCTACTTTCTTGAAATTGTCAGCCACTGTCGCCATGATCTTATTCATACTTTCTATCATTGATAATATCACACAGATGTTGACAATGGTGAAATTCTTAATTGGAAGAATTCAATGTTCCATCAGAAAACTTAATTACATACCCAACATTCTCCAAACATTTGGACGATTTCCCATCTTATTACCCACAATTAAATGAAAATTTTCTGTCGTGTTATTAGTTCGAACGGGTTTATTGTGTACTGACATGACATTGGCCAGTGGCAACCAAAATGTTCTCAAATACGTGGCAAAGGTTTGTAATTTTTGTCGACTTTCGTTATTTTGCCGATAAATTCTATCAATTGAACACTGAACCGAATTTACTCCTTCCACCATTTTGTCTGATGGTAAGTGAGCCAAGGCGTATGTTCTTTCTAGGATGTATTCAAAATCGGCGGGAATCCTCAGGTTGGTCCATTTTTTTACGATTGTCTGAGAATGTGCCCAATGAATGAATTTTAGGGATACGAAATATTCAGTCTTCTAGAGATTTTGAAGGAAAAATCACCCACTTGCTTGAAATGAAATAAACAGCCCACTATCCTCGCTTCAGGGAAGTTTTCTTTGGCGCTGTTAATTTGGGCCCGTTCAAAATCACTAGAGATCGTACTCACGTTCTCTAGAAGTTGAGGTATCAATTCCAATATATGACGCCACATCGCGTCATAGCAGTCTTGAGTTCTTGAACTCATCAGTGCAAATATTGCGGGAAACCCCTTAAAATGATATTGGAATTTTATAATAACATCTCGTAATTTCAACGAGGCAGTCTTGGATGAATAACTTACGTTATCCATTTTTCTAAAATGGATGATAAAGACTTGTGCGCATTGTGGTTTTCTTGACCTTATCTACAATCGAATCAATAATAATGAATAAAAACCATCAAGACTTCCATACAGCACCAGGAGGTTTTCTCAACGTTTAGAAGACGTGTTCGGTTTCACACAGAACGTGCAAATAACGTCTCAGGATGTTTTAGAAACGTCGCAATTTGAAGCCAAAGGATATGCAAATGTCCCGTTTAGTTCTATCCAAGTCCACTGTGTAACTTTGTGTTTGTGAAGATTAGTTTTCATGAAAGGACGTTCAGAAGACGTGATGAGAACGTCTCGTGGTAAATGAAAACAACGTACTCAGAACGTGTTCAGGAACATCAAAAGGGGGGGGGGGGGGTATTCTGAACGTTTTAAAATCTCGCTTCATGGGGACCGAAACACGGAGAACCAAAAGTACGTTTCCGAAACGCGTAGAAGACTTTCTATGCTGTCTGGGCTTATGATCAATATCAAACGTGTATACCTTGAACGTCCCATCGCAATACAGCTGTGTGCACCGCGAAAGAGCTTCCATCATTGAATCGTGAATAAATATAAGTACCTAGGACCCGTCGGCCCCGATTGCGCAATCTCGATAAATGTTTCGTGTAGGTTGATATTCTTCAAGCATCTCGGCTAACTCATTCAAATCGCGAGGTGTTGGTGGAATATTTTTGGCTCTAGCAGCGAGCATCAGCTGCTTGTATTTTCTGTGGTAGTCCAACTGATCCCGAATGGGCTCATACCTACGTTGATTCAATCATTTAATAAAAAGCCTAACAAAGGATTACGCGCATTGGTTGACATCCCTCCTCTACGGTCGACTAGTTTTCAACGAGTACTCTGCCAGACAGTTTGGGTGTAAATTTAATTCAATCAGTCTCATAAATCGTCATATCTCAGTAAAATAAAAAGTACTCTCTGTTAAAAATAATAACTTATACACAATGAATTCCGTGAAGTCGCAAATTTGTATTGGAATTTATAAGAATTATATATTCTTTATATTAAAAAAGATAGATGATTTTGAAAGATCTCCACCACTGGCGGAAAGTACAAACTTCGCCCCGGGCGCCACATTACCACGCTACGTCACTGGATGAAGTTGAAAACCGCCAATCATGATTGTAGTTTTCATTTTTTAAGGGGATACCAGCGACCCATAGATTAGACAAAACAAGAAACAAACGATTCCTGACAAATTATTCGAAAATGAAGCAGAAAATATTGCTTAGGGGTGCACGAGACGATATTCTCGCCGATATTCTAAAGGTATCGTCTCGGTATCGAAAAATATGGTAAGACTTGGGTATCCTCTGGGTATCGTTAGGCATAGTATCGGTATCGTCTCGACGGTATCGACAAAATATATGTTTCTGAAGTTTGAATTGCTTATTGAAACAAATTAGTAATTGAATAACAAAACACTCGATAGCTCAAAGCCTAAGATCTTTCAGTGAATTCTTGAAACACTTTCTCCTGCTCAAAAAAGTTTATTTAAAGAGATGGATATCCGGTATTCATCAGATTTCATTAGATTGAATTTTCATTCCATTCCAAAAGAAGGATTCAAACTTCAGCTAGGTACATGAAAATATTCTGTTCAACAATTACTCATAAAATGAATATTTGAGAGGAATGCAGTTCAATTCCCAAGGAATATTCATAAACTTCGAGATCATCAAAGTATTCATGAATTCAAAAGGATGCAAAAAAAAACTAAAGAATTAATGGAGCACTCCATGTTAGAAGTTTTTCGAAACCAAAGGATTCATTCTATTCATGTTCATATATAATTGCATACAATTGAATTTCAGTAATGATAATTTACGATCATTTTCGCTGACACACTTCAGTGAAAATATTCACATCTGAAAAAATTTTCAAATTGAATAAAAATTTTATTAATGAAGTGAATCGTCTTCGAAGTGTCGGTTATAAAGACTGCGACCTGACAATTCACAAATACTATTGGACCAACTTAACTTCATTGACTATCTCAAGCAATACTAAATCTAGATTCATAAATCTTGGATTAAGGGTACTCGAGCGTATTATAATTTTATTCGTCGTCAATTTACATATCAAAAAGAGACGAAGTCATGTACGGAAAAATGATAATTGATTGTCGCTCGAGACCCTTTAAGCATTTATATTCTAGTTACATAAGTACATCCGTATTAGATTATCAATTCTATCGAAGCAGATCATTAAATCTCGAATTTACCACAGAATTGAGCATGAATAGGAACATATATGTTTCTATTCTATGAACGTCAATAACTATAGTTAGTGACGTTTTCAGTTCAAGATTGGAACCATGCTCACACAGAACGAAAATTCGAAAAGGATTCATAATGAGTTCTTCAAGTCTCAATTGATTTATTTATAAACTCTTTCTGATCTGGTATGCCGTATGGGTATTATTTTTGAACGTCTTAGAAATGAAATTCACTTGATTTCATTGAATATCAATATAATATCCCATAAACAAGGTTGAAAAAAAGCCGGCCTTTTTAAATATTATCCAAACCACTGGCTAAAATTGGTTAAAATGGTCAGAATCGGTCAAATTTGGTCAAAATGTTCAAACTTTCTATTTTAATCGTTTATTTTATTTGTTGTGTATGGAATAGGATTACATAGTTTATATGTACACAGGAACTCTCTGTACGCAATGATAGAAGATCTTTTGGCCGAATCGACATGATTTGACAATCGCTAGTCGCTTTCAGATAACACTAATAAGGAATGACTAGCGATTGTTAAATCATGTCGATTCGGCCAAAAGACCCCCTACCGTACGCAACCATATGTGCCCTTTTCTCGCACACAATTGAATATTGAGTGTAAAGGACACAAATAGTTGCATAAACAGAGTTCCTACTGGAACTAATTGTTTAGTTCAATTGAAACAGATATTGCAGTTTATGGAAAGCACTCTGACTAAGGTTTCTTTCCTATGCAGCCGAATTGTCTGGAAAGGAACGTTCACAACTGGCGGATTCCTAGTGTTGTTATAATTGTATTCGAATAAGACTAGGAGTCCACCAGTTACGATCGTTCTGAAATCATAATTTTGGAAAAAGATTTCTCATACATATATAAGAATTTCCACATATGAAAATATATAAAAATTCTTGTTTTTATGGAATTTTCACAGTAAATTTATAGAATTCTCTCGAATGTTTATGGGAAATTTTCCATTAGTTCATTATGAGTGACATTTATAAAAGTATTGACTTAGCTAAATAAGCCCAAACAGCTGCTCACACTGAGGAAAAAATTGGCTTAATTGTAAGAACATATTTTCTTGTGCTGAGAATACATTTATTTTTCTTATCTGAAGAAGATGTGTACTTGTGGTAAGAAAATTCTCTTCATATTAGGCTGTATAATTTTTAACCAAGAAAATGTTTCCTCCCTTCAAAGAAAGTTTCCTTGAATCAAAAAAATATCAGTGTGGCAGCAGCTCAAAACCGTTTCAGAGCATCTGGGATTTATTCAGAAATTTAGCTGTGAGGGTCATATAAAAAATCTTTCGGACTACAGTTATTATTGAAAATTATTTTTGGGATGTTTTTCATCGTTTCAACCGATAAAAAAATGGAACTGGAAAAAAAGTGAAATATGTGTTCACCTATTTTACTTTTAACCGCGTAATATTCAGAAATCTAACTATCAGTCTACTCTCTCAATACGGAAGAGTGAGAATTCCACTCGAATGAAGAGATAGGTTCCCTTCTGGCTGCCTAAAGAGTGAATTTTCACTCCAAAAGAGTGGAATTTCACTTTTTCGGATTTAGAGAGTAGGGTCATGAAGTATCGTTAAAGTATATTGTTAGTGTGAATGCTTGAAATTCCCAATGTTTTTGTTCATTTTTCATAGTGCCACTCAGTGCATGCTACAAATTTTTCTTACATCATGCATTAATTTTCATAGTGAGGCACCAGGAATAGATGGCATAAGTGCGGAGTTGATCAAAGCCTCCAGTCAAAGAATTCGTGACGCACTGTTTGAATTGGTCTGAGACATGTACGAAAGAGGAGAGGTACCGAAAGATTTCCAGAAGAATAAAATTGTCACCATTGTGAAAAAACAAGGAGCAGACAAGTGCGAGAACTACAGAACGATTAGTTTAACTTCACATGCCTCGAAAATACTGACAAAAATTATATACAGGAGAATAGAAAATAAAATAGAGAGTAGATTGGCCGAAGATCAGTTTGGTTTTGGGAAAAATAGAGAACGCGGGAAGCAATATTAGCACTCAGAACAGTCATAGAGAAAAGTCTAGAGTTAAAAAAGTCTGTGTATATAGGTTTTGTAGATATACAAAAAGCATTCGATAATGTTGATTGGGAGAAAATGTTCACGATTTTGAAAAAGGTAGGGATTAATTTCAAGGATAGGAGAATAATATATGAATTATATAAGAATCGAACCGCAATAATAGAAATAGAGGGTCAAAAAGGAGAAGCACAAATTAAAAGAGGGGTGAGACAAGGATGCTCACTATCGCCGTTGATTTTCCATATGTATACAAAAGAAGCGATGAACGAAGTGAAGAAACAAGTGCAATTGAAATTACAGATTCAAGGTGAAAATGTAAGCATGCTGAGATTTGCGGATGACATAGCTGTATTAACTACGAGTGGTACTGAGTTAGAAAATACTCTCAACACGATGAAAACAATATTACTAGAAAACTATTGTATGAATATAAATAAGGACAAAACGAAATTCATGATTTGTGCAACAGCGGAAACACCAAGGAGAACGAAAATCAAAATAAATGCAGAGACAATTCACCAAGTCAAAGAATTTAAATATCTAGGGAGCATAATTACAGAAAACGATAAAAGTGAGAGAGATATAAGAGCAAGAATAGCACAAGGAAAACAGGCTTTCCACCAAAAGAAACAGTTACTGTGTTCGAAGAATATAAGCTCAGCAGTGAGGAAGAAATTCTTGAAGAGTTACGTTTGGAGCACAGCATCATATGGTTGCGAATCTTGGACAATTGGAAAAACGGACCAACGAAGACTTGAAGCTTTTGAAATGTGGTGTTATAGAAGGATGCTTAGAGTAAAGTGGATAGAGAAAGTAAAAAAATGAAGAAATACCTGAGAAGGTAAATGAAAAAATAAATCTTTTGAACCATGTCGTGAAAAGAAGAAGTAATCTGATAGGACACACATTAAAGCATGATAGCTGATTGAAAACAATATTGGAAGGAAAAATGAATGGTAAAACTCGAAGAGGTAGACCTAGATTAAGTTATATGAAGCAAATTATACGAGATAAGGGTTGTCGTAGATATGCAGAAATTAAATGGTTAGCGGATAATAGGCAGGGTTGGAGGATTTCATCAAACCAGTCATAAGACTGATTACTTCATTATGATTATGATGAATAATAACGGTTTGGTGCACACGAATATTCATTATTATAATTGTTGAATTGATTTTTATATCATTCATTATTCTGTCATTATAATTATATTATTATTAAATGATTCAATATTCATTCATTTTCTTCAAATGTAGATCGAGAGTGAAGAAATGTAATGCTTAAAAAAATATAAATTATGTCATATGTAAAAATTCTAATTAATTTTTTTCATTTTCCTTTATCAAAAAATATTTCAAAGTATCGACGATATTCTCGAGTATCGAGTCCTCAGTCTCGGTATCGTCTCGATTCCAATAATGAGACTGAGACGAAACCGATACTAATCTCGGGTCTCGTGCGACCCTAATATTGCTCTGTACAGACCATCTTTGTTCATTGAAAATGGTCTGTACAGAGCGATATTTTCATTTTATTGCTTCGTTTTCGGATAATTTGTCGGAAATCGTTTTGTTTCTGTCCTTTTCTAAAACATGGGTCACTGGTATCCCCTCAATTTGTTATGAATAAAACATTGAACTCTATACATACTGGAATGAGCACTCACCTGATTGGCGCGGTCAGAGTGATATGGTTTATTACATGAGCAAGACAGAGTACGAGGTACCCAACTTTTTCCCTATCTCTCTCTAAAATGCATTTGTTAGAAACAGATACCATGCGCCCAACGTATGATCTCTCTCTCTCTCTGGCCGGTCGATACTATAGAAAAAACAAAGAGTGCTCATTCCAGTATAATATTATGTTCAATGGAATAAAATAAATCCTAGGGATGTAATCGAATATTTCGATTACATATATTCGATAATATATAGGGATCGAATGATTCGGGTTCTCGATTCGAGAATCGGGACGAATCGAGATTTTCTTAATTTTCCGAATGATTGGATATGTGCCTTGTTTTTATGTTCCTGAGATTTTTCGGTGACTCGAACTGATTTAAGCTCCCTAATAGTTGTTTTGTGAAATGAAATGTCCGAGTTTCCCGATTTTGATCAAGGATTTTCGATATTTGTCGGGTTCCCAAAGTTATTGAGGACCCGACCTGAGAGCAAAAGTTACCTAATAAACATTCCGTTTGATAAGGTATCTTTACGAAGTCTAAGATGTCTGAAGCAACACTTTTAGATATCTTATACAATATAAATATGTTTCAAGATATCTGAAAAGAGATTTTATAGTTATGTTACAGATTTCTTGTGAACCCGTAGGGAAATTTACTCCATTCTGAACCAAAATACTCCAAAAAATTGGAGTAAAAATGTAGTATTTCGGTTCAGAATGGAGTAAATTCCCCTACAGGAATATAAGAAGAGTTGAGGAGATGTAGAAGATATCTAAAAGTGTTGGATCTGATATCTTGGACCTTTCATAAAAACATCTCAAGAAACGTGATGTTTTATGGGATACTTCCCGACTCGTCCTGATAAAAACTATTTCTCGCACACCGCTAATAAATACTAACTCATCTTTCGACTTCAATTCATCATACACGGAGAGAAAAAATTTGCTGACGCAGCAAATCGAGGTATTATATATAGAATAGCAAATTCTTCTGCTGACCTAGCTAAAAATTTGCTATAACAGCCATCGTGTTAGCTACGACAGCAATTTTTTAGCTGTGACAGCAGAAAATGTTGGCTCCGCCAGCAAATTTTCAGTATTATATACAGAATAGCAACAAATTTTGCTGGGATAGCAAACATTTCTTGCTGCCACAGCTAAAAATTCGCTTTCGCAGCTAACAAGATTGCTGGAACAGCAAATAGTTTGCTGTCACAGCAACAAATTTGCTGCTCTGGCAAAAGGAACCCAGCAAAAGTAGATTTCGCTGCCACAGCGAATTCCTTTTTCTCCGTGTAAATTCCTTTGATATCATCATCTCCTGCAGCCCGAGCCAAAACCTCTGCTTCTTCTTGGAATTTCAATTTCAGTAAATAGTATGGATCATCAGGATGATTGTGTTGTCCATTCACTCGTATGTTTTGATTCTCTAAGTTTTCTAAAGTCTCAACGTAAATCGTTGCTGTGCAGCTTTCGTTCTTTCTGCTACATCGGAAAATCGTCCCTAAATTCTTATTGTCCCGGTAGTATACGTATCCATCGTGGAAATACTTGACCGTATATTGGTGTTTCCCAGGAATTCTTTGCATTTTTTTTCTTGTGAATGAAATAAAAATCAATCTTTCGGGGCCTCATATCGAATTTATGTACATAGTAATAGTAAACAGTTCGATAATATGAGTTTTTATTTATGAGCGGAGTTCACTGTGGTTGCAGGACTACCTAACCGCAAAAGTAGGGTGACAAGACGTATGTGGTTCCTGCTCATCCGTTCTTACGTTTACGCAAGCTTTGTACACAGACTGTAATAAAGTTCGTTAATTCTTGTGCGTCTAGTGCTTCTGGATGAATTTCACTGTTGCGTGATTGTACGTGCGATAAACAATCGTTTCAATTCTTGGTTAGAGAGAATTATATGTAAACAGAATGAGTGATTTCAGCGCATTTTGTGATTAAGGAAACTTTATTACGTGGTACTTGGTGAGTGATTTTTAAAATTTCAAGACCGTTTTTTTTTAATTATTAAACTTTTCGCTGTCTACACAAGTCCCATATCAAACCGCAAGTGATTGACTTTTATTCCATTCCTAGAAAAAAATGCAGGGACTTCAAGGAAAACAACAATACACGACCAAGCATTTTTACGTCGGATATGTATATTATTGGAATAATAGGAACTCTGGGACGGAATTCCGGCGTAGGAAGAAGAACGAGGGCTGCAGGAAAACGATTTACATTGAAATTTCGGAAACCTTGGGAATTCAAAGAATGAAAGGAAATGGACAGCACCCTCATCCTGACAATCCAATTGAGATTGGAGTTTCAAGGAGAAGTAGAGGTTTCGGCTCGAGCTGCAGGGGAAGATGATATCAAGGGAATTCATAATGAGCTGGAATCAACGAATAAGTTAGTATTTATTTTATTAATAACCCAGTCAGCAAACCGCTTCTATTTTCAGCGAAAATGCTTCTCTTTTACTGCTAGTAGTGAGCGGTAGCATTGGCATATCAATATAGTAGCATTTCATGAATTTGACACTGGCATGCTCCCACTTCCACTACATTAGTACTCCTATAAGTATTCAATAACTTACTACCATTTGTGCTGGGCAATATTTGAAATCACTACTGGTAGTACCATAAGGAGTGTGTAAATCAATACTCCCATAGCACTACTGGTAGTAATATAAGGAGTATGCGTCAATACTACCATAGCACTTCTGGTAGTATCATAAGGAGTATGCGTCAATACTACCATAGCACTTCTGGTAGTATCATAAGGAGTAAATCAATCCTGCCCTGGATAGCACACGAAAAATTATTTTTCAAGAACAAAAATAAAATTCTGGAAAAACTCTTTTCGAACTAATTAATTCATAGAGAGCTGTGGGAAAGTTCAATATTTCGGATATTGACGAGTTCTTTGAGAGTACTGAAACAATGCTTTCGGTATTCTTAAAGGACTCGTTAATGTACCAAAAATGGAACTCCTTCAGAGCTCTTTATGAATTCATTAGTTTGGAGAGTTCTTGGAGAATTTTATTCTTGTTCTGGGAGAAAAATTTTCCGTGTGTCATCTGAGACCATACCAGATTCACTCAGATAGCATAAGAGTTCTAAAAAAGTTCATAATGAATACAATTCATTCATATAGAACTCTTTCAGAACTCCTGTGCTCTCTGATTAATCGAGGAGACTAACTAATTTTCTATTATACGATAGGAAGAAAAGTAAACGCTTTATCCTCTTGAACATTGCTTCTGACCATGTTTTCTTTGATATTTTTTTTTTTGACCCAAACTCTCAAACTATATAGGAATTCATATTTTGGGATATCATTGAAGGATGTTTTATAGATATTTCATGCAACACTTCTGGATCAAGTTTTAATCAAACTTAGGGGTCAAATTTGTTGTAAAAACTCACAATTCCAGGTAAAAATTTTGGATAACTCTATTTGAGCATTCTGAAATATATTCTGAAGAATTCAGAGAGATATTTAATGCAATATCAAAAGATATTTTATTCAAGATATCTTCACAGGCACAAGGAAACGCTCCCTGATAACCCACGAAGAATTCTTTTTCAAAAACGAGAATAAAATTCTTCAAGAATTCTTTCCGAACTAATGAATTCATAAAGAGCTCTGGAAGAGTTCAATGTTTGGGACATTAACGAGTCCTTTGAGAGTACCAAAACAATACCTCCAGCATTTTTGAAGAACTCGTTAATGTCCCAAGTATTGAACTCTCCCAAAGCTCTTTATGAATTCATTAGTTTGAAAAGAATTCTTGAAGAATTCTATCCTTGTTTTTGAAAAAGAATTCTTCGTGTTTTATCTGGGCTTGTGAAAAAGTTTTAGCACTCTCATCCAGATAGCAAAAGTTCGGATGGGGGCCAAATCAACGAAAAACCAAATCAACGAAACCGTTAGTTGGAAAGAATAAGACATCATACATCATACATCTCTTCCTTTTCAACCAATGGTTTCGTTGATTTGTCCTTTCGTTGATTCGGTCCCCACCCAAAAGTTCCAAAAACTAAGTCTTATTGAATTCTTCCGGAAGCACAAAATGAACTACTAAAATGTCAGCAGAATAGAGTCCTTGGAGAATTCAAATTGTCTTTCGTCATACTGTATAGTCGATGGATTTAATCCGTTCTCTCCCTATTCCATCAATTTAACAACACCCACAAATAAATTTCGATTCTAATCATACTATTCAATTTAAACACTTTCAAACCTTATCATCGATCAATATCGTGGATTATTCCTCAAATGTTTCCCAACTTGCGACCGAACCTAATATCACCTCTTGAAGTAGCGCTCTCGTAGTATTCTAGCAGCACTACCATGGTAGCACTTCTTAAAAAATACTACTACGATGCTTCCTACCAATACATTTAAATCCAGTATATAAGTGCACGAGAATCTTTGAACGTATGTAGCATAGCAGTGAAATTAATTTTGCTCCCATAAGTACTTCCCCATATTTGCGGACTGGGAACAAGTCAACGTCAATTAATTGGCGATTATCAAATTGATCATATTTATGAAGTGATTTGTGCATAACTTAATACTTTTCACAAAGTCTGCCCACGGAAAAATGATTGGGTCCAACCAGATCCGTATTTTGCATATATCTTATTGGATCTGAAATCGTATCCAATCGGATGTGTTGGGATTCAATTTGATGCGGGCAAAATGAAGTGGAAGCTGTCGGCCGCGAGCTGTCGGCCGCAGGGGTTATGTTTGGCTGGGACTGTACCTGAACAAAACGACCGAAGTATTTGGATATTTTCTCCGTAAAGACATGCTGAAATGAGATAATGATGATATCTAAAAATATGAATTTGTAGTATCTGAGACGAGGAGTTCGAAAATGAAAGATTTTTCACGATACGAGGTCGTTTTCATAGGATTTTTTGCAGAGAAACGAGGGGTTATATATTGGTTCTAACGATTTTCATCACCTACTGATGAGACGACGTCCGATTCGGAGGATAAAATGCATCAATTCTTATAGGATTTTGTCTGAGGAATCCGATGGTATATGATTCATTTCGGTACGCGGGCGTTTTCATGCAGTTTTCGTCGAGAGAAGGCGAGAGTTTTGTCAATTTGCACACAATTTGCATGAATTTCATTATTTGAAGACAAGTCGACGTCCAATTCTTGGAGTAAATTCAATGGATATTGATGAGGAATTGTCTGCAGAATCCAGTGATATACGGCTCATCCCGGTACGCTGCGGTGTTCTTGATTTTCCACGCCAAAAGTCGTTGACTGGTATTTGACGGAATTATCAATACATACGCGAATTCTTCCATCGGCCGCAAGTTTGTCGTTCGATTGGGACAATCTGATGCATCATTTCCTATAGGAAACCGTCCAAGGAATCCATTGGTGTACGGCTCATTCCGGTACACGGCCGTTTTCATGCAGTTTTCGTCGAGAAAAGGGGAGATTTTTGTCAATTTCCACAGAATTTGCATCAATTTCGTTATTTAAAGACAAGTGGACGTCCGATTCTTGGGGTAAAATCTATGGATTCTTATGGGGAATTGTCTGCAGAATCCAGTGATATACGGCTCATTCCGGTACGCTGCGGTGTTCTTGATTTTTCACGCCAAAAGTCGTTGACTGGTATTTGACGGAATTATCAATACATACGCGAATTCTTCCATCGGCCGCAAGTTTGTCGTTCGATTGGGACAATCTGATGCATCATTTCCTATAGGAAACCGTCCAAGGAATCCATTGGTGTACGGCTCATTCCGGTACGCGGCCGTTTTCATGCAGTTTTCGTCGACAGGAGGGGAGATTTTTGTCAATTTGCACAGAATTTGCATGAATTTCGTTATTTGAAGACGAGTCGACGTCCGATTCTTGGAGTAAAAACTATGCATCTTGATGAGGAATCATGTGCAGAATTACGCCAAAAGTCGCATCAAAATCCATAGATTGTACCCCAAGAATCGGACGTCGACTTGTCTTTAAATGACGGAAGTCACTCAACTTGTCTGCAAATTGACAAAAATCCCCTTCTTTCGAGAAAAAGTCCATGAGAACGGCGGCGTACCGGAATGAGCCGCACATCACTGATTTCTGCAGACGATTCCTCATCGAAATGCATAGTTTCTACCCAAAGAATCGGACGTCGACTTGTCTTTAAATAACGAAATTCATGCAAATTCTGTGCAAATTGACAAAAATCTCGCCTCCTTCCCACGAAAACTGCTTGAAAACGGCCGCGTACCGGAATGAGCCATACACCATTGAATTTCTTGGACACTTTTCTATAAGAATTGATGCATCTGATCATTCCGATCGAACGAGAACCCTGCAACCGATGGAAGAATTTGCATATGTATTGATCATTCCGTCGAATACCAGTCAATGACTTTTGCCGTGGAAAATCAAGAACACGGCAGCGTACCGGAATGAGCTGTATATCATTGAATTCTCCAGACAATTCCTCATAAGAATCCACAGATTTTACCCCAGGAATTGGACGTCGACCTCTCTTCAAATGACGAAATTCACTCAGCTTGCTTGCAAATTGACAAAAATCTCCCCTTCTCTCGACGAAAACCCCATGAAAACGGCCGCGTACCGGAATGAGCCATACACCATTGGATTCCTTGGACGATTTTCTATAAGAATTGATGCATCTGATTCTTTCAATCGAACGAGAACCCTGCAGCCGATGGAAGAATTTGCATAATCTCGATTATTCCGTTAAATACCAGCCAACGCGTTACGTGAAAAATCAAGAACCCGGCAGCGTACCGGAATGAGCCGTATATCATTGGATTCTGTAGACAATTCCTCATCGATATCCATTGATTTTACTCCAAGAAATCGGACGTCGACTTGTCTTCAAATAACCAAATTCATGCAAATTGTGTGCACATTGACAAAAATCTCGCCTTCTTTCGACGAACACTCCATGAAAACGGCCGCGTACCGGAATGAGCCGTATATCACTGGGTTCTGCAGACAATCCCTCATAAGAATCTATAGATTTTACCCCAAAAATCGGACGTCGACTTGTCTTTAAATAACGAAATTCATGCAAATTCTATGGAAATTGACAAAAATCTCTCCTTTTCTCGACGAAAACTTCATGGATTCCTTGGACAATTTCCTATAAGAATTGATGCATCTCATTCTTCCAATCGAACGAGAACCCTGCAGCCGATGGAAGAATTTCCATATGTATTGATAATTCCGTCAAATACCGGCCAACGCGTTACGTGAAAAATCAAGAACCTGGCAGCGTACCGGAATGAGCCGTATATCACTGGATTTTGCAGACAATTCCTCATGAGAATCCATAGATTTTACCCCGAGAATCAAACGTGGACTTGTCTTGAAATGACGAAATTCATGCAAATTCTGTGAAGATTGACAAAAATCTCTCCTTCTCTCGAGGAAAACTCCATGAAAACGGCCGCGTACCGGAATGAGCTATACACTGTAAAAAATTCTGTGTCAAATTTTCTGGTTCCAGAAGCGATAATTATCGGACCCAGTTTCAGAATAGCAATTTTACGTTTCGGAACGTAAAAATGCCAGACGCTAGGAAAATTTTTGAACGCGCAGAGAAGAGGTTACGTTTTGCTATCAGGGTGGCAAATATGCCATACGGATGGTAATTTCACGATCTTCTAGTGATTTTTATGTAATGTGAGGTTAGGTTGCTGTTGAAAATTGGGAATTTCATTTATAAAAAGACCAAAAACCGTAAATTTGAAATAAAACGTACTTTTGAACAATTATTCATACAACTTGTCTATATTTTGCATAAATTGAATGTCATACTTCTACAATTTGAAATATTAGCAGGATTTAGAAACAAATTGGTAAGACCGTCCTTGTGGTATGTTATTCCTCTAAGGAATACTCATGAAATGAGTAATTTCACAGTCAATAGTAATAATAGAAATTCAAAATAATTAAATATAAATCACATTCTTTGATTAATGAAAAGAAATTATTACACATATAACAATCTTGTAATAAATATATAAAAACAGAACGTTCAAATGTACTCTGTGATTATAATTTTTGAAGCTTTTTTTCATATTCTACTCTTTGAAAATGAATATTTATACATATATATATATAATATATAATACATATGTCACTATATATATTATATTACCGTACGTTGGAAAAATATGCTCCAAAATCGTAACCTCAGTCTTATGAAAAAATTTACCAGATAACCAGGAGTTATCAAGTGTTCTAAATAAAACGTCACAATATCGAACTTCATTCACAGCCTTTAGGAGACACTTTCTGTAAAGAAAATATGTAGTACGAGTCTAACTTGTGTAGTAACAGCTTCACTTAGTTCAGCTCCAAGTCAATTAATATTCTGAACGTCGTTCACTACCACTTTTGACAGCGCGTTTAAAAATGTATGTACTTTATTTACACATTTTTTATTTTTCGACCTACTGGCATCGTTCTGCGGATATATATAGAAAAATCTTCTTTGTAAAAACTCTAAAAAGCAACTACACTCGACGGGATATGTTTTGTTGAATATGAAATATAGAGCCATCAGCATCTGTATAGACTCTAAAAAACTAGTAGTTCTATCAACTTCTTCACAGTCCATACACAAGATGTATGTCTTCGGTTCAGAATCTGTAACATGGAAAGAAACGGATGCATAAATTGCACTTTTCAACATTATCTATGGTTAAGGAATATTCCAGAATATTAGTTCCTGAATTTACAGACTAATCTCAATTTATCACAGAGATCTAGTAATAACTCTTACCAATAACTACGATGCACGGATATTGACATAATACCTCCAAATTATCACATTCTCTGTCATCCTGTGAACAATGAATCACTAGAGAATTGTAATGAAAAGTAATGAATAAATACGATAAATAAACTTACATTAACGTGTATAAAAACGGCAGTAGCTTCTTCTTTAAAATGCGCGAATATTACTTGAATCGCTTTCCATTGCCGATCTTCGTCGTTTACAAAGTTTCCGTTGATGAATCTCTTCAACACTCCATGTGTCAAAAGTTTTGGAATATCATTCACCATTCGAGTCTGAGCATCGTAAACCTTTCGTTCAGTCAATATTTCGAAGTGTCGAAGCAAGCAAGGTTTCCATAAAATGCAAGGCCACTCTTGTTTCATCAAACTAGTTGTCACAGGAACACTTGGGTCATTAATAAATAAACGTTGTGAAGTGTATGATTGTTGTGCTGTCTCCATCAATGATTGAAGCGTATCCTCGTCTTCCAAGTTGTATAGCATGTAATCCAAGAGAATGTTCTTCTTTTCTAGCTGACTATCCACTGTTTCACCTTCTGGATATCGATCAGGTTGCCAATTCACACATCCAGCAGTTTTGGAACTAAATTCTCGTTGTTTGTGAATGGGTAAATTCAACGATCGTGTCAGTGAGTTTTTTGAGTTTATACGATTACAATAATTATTGCGTCGCTGCAATTTACTCAATATACTGGCTATGCCGGAACCACGTCGCGAATTATCATCATTGCGATCTTCGAAAGTTTCTGGGTATTTCTCAACCATCTGTCTCGCAACATTTATGAACGCTGACGTAGGAATATGTTTGAGGTAAACCCTCATTTCATCGACTATTCTATTCACAACTGATGTGATGATTCTGAACGTTTTTTCTTTTTTTTCCAATCCTTCTCGCGTAATTGGGTCCAAATACTGCCAAGGAATTTTAAAACGGTCCAAAGATGAAGATTTTTTCATGACGGGTAGTGACGGAGTAGGTTCAGATGATGAGCTCGAGGGTACATCGTTAAAACTGCTTGGAGATTCAAGTTTGCTTTCCATCGATACATCGTCTTGATTCTCTTGTTCCTTATTATTACCTTGATTTCCTTGTTCCTTATTATCTAGAGTAGATGCCACAGGATTGTCATCAACTGCAATTTCAAGTGAAGGGGGTTCGACAGCGCAGTTTTCTGTTGATTGAACTTGAACGGTATTTTTTTCCGTCCATTTTTCGTTGGCTTGGAGCAGAATAAGCGTTTCTCTTTCATAGAATTGAAGTATTTCATCTTCGTCTATTAAAGTTCCATCTTGTTCCAAAACTAACTGTGTCCCCATAATTTCTAATTTCTTGCTCGCTCTTTGTATTGCATGTTGTAATAACTCCGTCTGCTCTTTTATAATGATTGATACTTTTTTTTCTCGTCTGGCCGACCATACACGCAGTATTAACCCCATCTTCAATGAAGTGCATTGCGTATATAACATAATATCAATGTGCGTGTTAAATTTATTTCTTAATCAACCTTCATAAAAATGGTGGAATTATAATTATATTGAATTTTCAAATTGAAAAAATATAGATCGGGAAATTTCAAAGTAAAGATAGCATGTAAATGCAGGAACGAAGAAACAATTTGATTAAAATTTCCATTCTGAAACATTTGTATTCAATCAAATGACAGTGGCGAAAATGCGTTATAGGTATCGTGCATGCATTTCCTGCATCTCCATTCAAACCATGTTATGCGTAACAGAATCCATTAGTTTCATGTACTCACAAGTCTGTTACAGGTCCTGTTCAAATGGAATGTATTTCATTACGAACACAGGAACTGAATGAATATGACATTGTAACAAAGGATCAGGACTTAATAAGGATGAATACGGAAAAAAAGATATTGTTTTTGTCTCGTTTTCGCGCCATTCACATTTTACAGTTACATAAACTCCAACTTCAGGAATTAATTCGATTTCATTTGTATCTCCCAAGAAATATATATCTTCGCAATCTTGCGTTACAAGAATCATTTTAATTCTACAGATTATGAAATTGCCATAGATACTTTTTCCTACACAAATCGGCATATTTTCAGCATATTGCACGCCCCGAAATCGTAGTTTTGGACAAATACATTTGATAGATGTATTATTTTCTTGACAAAACTCAGTGATTTTAGTACGAACCCAATCATCAAAAGCAGATAAGTCAAAATTGCTTGCTTCAGAATATATGACTAGTGAATCATATTGATCCTCAATTGAACACTGTAGCAATTCATGCTTTTCTGAAAGCATTTGAGAAACGTTTTTGTAATTCCTGTAATGTTTAATAACATTTTTGAAATAACCGTGTTTACTCTCGAATCGCATAGTCCACAAGTGTTTGAGTGGCCCAAATTGCTCGATAAGGTTCGGATAGTGTAGAATGAATTCGTGTTTCGGACGCAATTTGACATCAGGGAAACATTTCAATCTCAGAATCAAATAATCATCGATTGTTGACTTTAGAATTGCGACTTGATCAATTGATAATGACGGAGCGCATACAATCAAACAAATGTCTCGCAAACAGAGCACCATTCTCCAAACATCACCATTGAAATCTTTAACGTGATCAGCAATAGCCAAGGGAAATTTTATTAGCATCCAGCGAATCTGACTTGCAGTACCTGTCAAGTTGAATATTTTTGGACCTATCTTTATGGTGGGGAAAAAGTTGCTTGCGCCTGATAGCTTGAGATCATTGAAGCGATAATTGAGTAAACCGAGTTTGAACCAACACTTCTTTACAAAATACTTGATCACCAGAAACATGTCGTAACGAGCAACACCCTCAAAAATGTCATGTGCTACACAGGGTGGTAACCCAGGATTAGAGACGTGATAATACTGCAACTGGTTGAAAGGAGAATTTGCTTTGATTCCTTTGACTATTTTACGAGTTTTCACAGCTTCGAGCACACAATCTGTATAACTTTCTACCGTTCGTAATTTCTTTGCTTGGAAAGGATTAGCACGAAACTCAGCAAGGCTTATTTCACAATAGCGACAAACGTGTTTTGAAGTGCTGAAATTTTCTGTGAAGCCGCCAATTTGGTGACTTCCTAAATTGTCACCTAATATTGCAACAATAGTTCCTAAAAATATGGTTTTTTCACCGTTCACAGAGATTTGAATTCCCGTCGACTCCAATTCCTTCAGATCTTTTATTAAAAGTTCAAGTACTTGATTCCAATGAAATTGTGCAATATATTTTTCGTGACAAAGTAAAACTAGCTTAATGTTTTCTACTTTAGATCTTAAATGTGGTGGTAAATTAGCTAACACTGCGTAGACACCAATTAATTTGAATTTCGTTTTTGAAGATCCTAAGGGATTACACAGTTCGAAAGCGTCTTGGAAGAGAATTACTTGCAATGCATTTTTATTAATGTGAAAAAACTCATTATTTTTGGAAACTGTTCCACCATGAATGTCAAAAAGACCTTTTTTATTGTGGACCCTTGTATCATTGCAATAATTTCTCACTATGTCATTATGAAGCATGACTTGGAATGTTTCCAATATGGGAACGTAGCTGTAATGGAGATTCGTTATTTCGCCTTGACTGTTACGAAGAGGTACTTGAATAGGTTCTACATAGTTAAAAGAATTTCGATAATATTGTTTACGTTTGTAAGTGTTTCTCAAGATACCAAATTTATGATCATGAATTTCATCAAAACTGCTAAAGGATTGGGAAAACATTGCCATAACCGCATTTTTAACATCTGCACTTAGGTCTGATTTACTTAGAGATTTTGTGAATTGCTCTTTACACAGTGCGAAAGCTCCATGTGTACCACGCATGCATTCTTGCAATATAGGCTCTGTAGCAAAATATTTAGTATGTAAATTTAAATATGTTTTAGCGAAAAGTTTAGTTGCAGAACTTTGGACTGTTTTTGTTTCTCGAATATTTAAATCAAGTTCGTGATCAATTGCACTAACATCATCTATCATATTTAAATCATTAGACTCTACCAAATCAAATCCCAAATGTTTCTCGTTACGAACACCACATTCTGAGGCTCGAATGTATTCAAGTGTACTATCTTCTTTTTCATAAATCCCTTTATGGTAAATTGAAACATGTACATTATATGATTTTTGATTTTTGAAAATTCTTCTTTCAGAACAGAAGCAACACTCGATGTCATTTGATTCTTTTCTGAAGTGCTCCTGAAGATAATGTCGTCTCAATACCTTCGAATCTATGCATTTATATAAACAGTTACGATATTTGCAAGAAAACTTACCAACAGAGACATGACTACGTACAAGGTGTTTTTTGAAGCTAAAGTAATTTTTATATTCTACCGAACACTTGGGGTATAAACATAATATTTTAACATTGGAATTTGCATGAAATTTTTGATGCTTATTGTAATGAAGAATGGTTTTGAAAGTATCATGGCAATTTCGACACTTGAACATTATTTTCTTTCTATCGTATCAATTTGCAAAGGGGAAATGAGAAAAATCATGAAGAGAGGAATGAATGTTCGCAAGAAATATCTAAAGGTCAATCAAACATGTTGCTCCACGCAGCAAATGAGCTGTAACATAATTCAGTATAACATTATTGGCGTAGTACGGCTATTACATTTACACTGTAAAAAATCAAAACGCACTTCACAAATACTTTTTGTGTTATGAAAGAGAACTTTTTGTAATATTACTACGCTGAGCGTAGTGGAATTAGATTTTCAAGGGTGGAAAATTGTACTATGTTGGTGAAAGTTGAATGAAACCTGTAAATAACACTTCACCAATTGTATTTATTCTATGCTTAGCATAGGGATTTTACAACGTGTTGTAAAAATGTCAAGCTGAGCGTAGGTAATAAAGTTACCTACGTTGAGCGTGATAAAATCACAGAACGTTAAAAAAATCACAACTAATTGTAAGAGTTCTACGCTGAGCGCAGGGAAAACTGTACGCTCAGCGTAGGTAATTTTAGTCACTACGCTCAGCGTGGTAATATTCCATAATTTTTTTTACAGTGTATATATATATATATTTTATACATAAATATACAATATGTATGAACATCACTGACCACCCAACACGATTAATGGCATTACTTCATGAGCATTTGATTTACTGTACAAAACTACCACTTTCCCTCATTATCGCTCTCAACTAAACTTACTTTGATTTTTGAGTTCACAACCAGTGTGTTTACAACCTTGACTCCTGAATTTATAACCCCATATAGAGCAGCGTCAGTGAATGCCTAAAAGACGTAAAAATTAGTATGTGTATAAAGATTTCAAAACGAAAAAGAATATACATATTATTCATCAAGTTGAAAAATGATTAGAAGTGAGGTTAAGTTTAATTGAAGTAGCATTGAATCAGATGTCAGTTTATTCGCTCTTCAAAATGTTTTTTTACGTTAATTGAACTCATCCGAAGATGTTACAAAATCAAGAGATATTATTTTTCTTACCTGATTTTATATTATTGAGAGACACTTTGGAGGAAATTGAAATTTCGATCACGAAAAGAACGATATACAAATTATGACACCTTTCTACCATAATTCACGTATGCAGCACGTCAATTTCATAAGATGGATTATAAATTTGGAATCGGAAGCGCAATTCAAGGAATACTATTAATAATAATAGAGCTGCTGAATTTGCTATGCTCAGCATGGGTCCGATTATTATCGCGTCTGAGAATGTTAATATTACCAACTGTCAACAAATTTTGGTGAAACTCACAAAATCGTTACATGGAAAGCGGCAAATTCACTATCAACTTGTAAAATTACTAGACTCAGAACAGTGAAACAGCCCTAACAAATTTGATAGCCGCCAGCATATTTATTGGAGGATTTTTTACAGTGTACACCATTGGATTCCTTGGACAATTTCCTATAAGAATTGATGCATCTCATTCTTCCAATCGAACGAGAACCCTGCAGCCGATGGAAGAATTTCCATATGTATTGATAATTCCGTCAAATACCGGCCAACGCGTTACGTGAAAAATCAAGAACCTGGCAGCGTACCGGAATGAGCTCCATATCACTGGATTCTGCAGACAATTCCTCATGAGAATCCATAGACTTTACTCCAAGAATCGGACGTCGACTTGTCTTCAAATAACGGAATTCATGCAAACTCTGTGCAAATTGACAAAAATCTTGCCTTCTTCCCACGAAAACTGCATGAAACCGGCCACGTACCGGAATGAGCCGTACATCATTGGATTCCTTGGACGATTTTCTATAAGAATCGATGTATCAGATTCTTCCAATCGAACGACAACCTTGCGGCCGATGGAAGAATTCGCATATGTATTGATAATTCCGTCAAATACCAGTCAATGACTTTTGGCGTGAAAAATCAAGAACGAGGCGGCGTACCGGAATGAGCCGTACACCATTGGATTCTTCGGACGATTTCCTATAAGAAATGATGCTCCAGATTCTCCCAATCAAACGACAACCTTGCGGACCATACTCCTGAGAGCTTTTGAGCCTTGACCGAATTGATATTTCCGTCGTTGTAATTGGATCCATGCAGATATGAGCAACATCCGCCTCTCGTCAGATTCAATAAATTCTCTCAGGACAGTTGTCATATAAAACGAAAGAAAATGTTAATATCATTGATGGTGGAGAGATGGGAGGTTGGCCTAATGTTTGAAGAATGTTGGGTATGTCATTACGTTTTCTAATGGAACATTGTATTCTTCCAATCAACAATTCCACTATTATCAAGATCTGTATGATATTATCATTGATGGGGAGTATGAGACAGTTGATGGTCACAGCTGCTAGTAATTTCTGATGAACGTAACAGGTCTGGATATACCTATAGGAGATTTGAATAAATGATATGTATCCGTGTTAATGACTAGGAATTTAGCTTATATTCACTTCAAAACAGTCAGTTACATGAAAATATTGTTAATTATACGTATTCACAAATGATCAATTGTAATTTTTAGTTTTCATGGATAATGAGTCAGCAGCTTGCGACAATGAGTCGCGCGAAGATGACGCTGGAAACGAAGGGTTCGCAGTATACGCTGGAGGAGTTTCCGATGAAGAATCAGTCGAGTTTTCCATTGAAAATGTCAATGCAGACGCTGGAATAGGTGGTTTGAATACACAAAAGTATTCAAGTTTCTGTACACGTTGATTGGTTTTTTCACGTGCCGCGATGAATTTTGTGAAAACGGTGCTAGGTAGAGCAAAAAGTGCGGGGATCAAAATTGAAAACCCGAATGCAATAACTCGCCGAGCGCTAGAATGGCGTCTGAATTCTTGGTCCAAGCAGTCACATGGAGCGTCGGGAAAAAAGTCGGACTTTTGCAAAACTAAAAATACTGGGTGATAGGGCTTGAAATGTCAATACAAGTATCCTGGACTCTTTTTTGATGTAAAGAATTCAAAACGTACTTTTTACTCCGAATTGGAAATTTATTGATTGTTTATCAATTTCAGCGAATGTTTCGAAGATTTATGTCTTCGGGGAGGTCTTAAGATGCAGAATCTGCAAGATTTATCTTCATTCGGTGAAAACTTCCCAAGCCACGGCGAGTTTAAGATTGAGAAACATTCATATGTAGTACGAAAAAATAGGTAATTTTTATTTTTTTCTTGAAAACTATTGATCATAGAAAAAAAATCGTAAACGGATACTTGTATTGATTTTTCAAGGCTTATCACCAAATATTTTTAGTTTTACAAAATCCTGACATAGTTTTTCTGGAAGTAGGTGAGAAGACAAGGGTTTGATACTGCATATGTTAGGGGTTGCGATTGGGAACATTTTTTGCTGTACATGTTGTACTGGGCTAAATATGGATGGTTTTACGCAATAACGTCTCAACTGAAATCGAAAAAAAATCGAGTTATTGAAATGAATGTATCCAGTGAATGAAACTGAAGCATATTTTATTCATTTTCCGCGCTGTATCGATACTCACACTATCTGTCGGGCGATCGTCGTAACTGCATACAGCGTAACCTGAATATCTAATTTCGCAATAACGTCGTATCTACACGGAGAGAAATATCTTTGGATGAATTACTATTTTTGTTCGTAAGCCAGGGACATTAAGAAATGTTCACAATAAGTACTCTCGATTCTCAAGAATTTTCACCATCAGTGATGGTAAAAGCCGCCAGATTTCGTGTTCGCCTCATATAGGCGGGTACTATCACTGATGGTAAAAATGTATTGAAAATCGAGAGTAATTATAGTTGACATTCTTCAATGTCCTTGGCTTACGAACAAAAATAGTAATTCATCCAAACAAATTTTTCTCAGTGTACTGTATTCAAACTTTCTTGTTTACATCCAACAAATATTTCGACAAATATCAAAGACCCTGCATTTCCAGACTGAAACATGAACATTTTGGTAATAGCGGTTTTTATTGTTATGGGATTACTCGTGACCCCAACCTAATCAATGGAATACTAGCCGTGCTCCCGAAGTAGCTGACCTGACCAAATGGTCATGACCAAATGGATTTGATTGGTTAAGGATATTTTCTCAACCAATCAAATCAATTTGGTCATGACCATCAGATCAGGTCAGGTACTTCAGAAGGCTCCTAGATGTACTAATTGAATCAAAAATGGATTTGGGACTTGACCAAATTCGAATGTCGCAGACTTTTCAGTGTGATTCGCGGCGTGCATGACTATGCACTCGGAGTCCCCAACTGCGACGTCCGTGAGTGACGTTGGTGAGCCGTGTGTATGACTTTGCACGCAATGTTTCGATTCTGGTTAAGTCTGGATGACGATCGAATAGATCGTGATATTCCCTATTTGATACGATGTAGTGATGGGCACCGATCGTATCGATCTTTTTGATAATCATCGATTATCTTGATTCTCGCATATCCCAATGGAACATTTCAAACATGGATATTTGACTTTCCAAAACATGAGATGGAATGATGGATCATCTTAGTCTTGTGAACAAAATTACCCGAGATATGCTGCAATACTGTTTCGGTATTTTTGTATCGCGTTACATGGATATCGAAATAGTATCGGAGCATATCTTGGGTAATTTTATGACGAGACCGAATTGATCCATTATTCCATTACATTATGTGGAGAAAAAATTCCAAATTTGATGTGGAAAAATTCATGGGTTAAATGTTCCACTGGAGCATATTAGAATCAACATAATGGACGTGTATCAAAAACATCGATACGATCGGTGCCCATCACTAATACGATGGAATCTGGTTATTTCTCTTCCTAGGACATTGATAATAATCAAGTTCATTCCTCCGCAACGGTTAATGGAGATTCTACTCATTCCCCAAATAATCACCAGGTAATATTCGCTTTCGATTACTCGCAACCCCGACCTAATCGATAAAATACTAGATATACTACTTGGATCAAAAATGGTCCTGGGACTTTACCAGATTCAAATGTCGCAGACTCCTCAGTGTGAGTCGCGGTTTGCGTGACTATGCACGCGAACTTTCAACTTTGGGAAAGTCTGAATCACAATCATAAAGCTCGTGATATTCCCTATTCGATTCGTTCGGATATTGTTAGGAGAAATTCTATCCACGCCACAAGTAATCAACAAATAACGTTGATAGCAATGAAAGAGTATCCAAAGAATTCCTGAGGGAGAATTCTTTCTGAATTCATATAGAATCCTAGATTTGTTCAAGGATTCGCAAAACAAAACTTTGCGTGCTTTGCACGCGATCCCGGCACAATTGAAGAAATCCTTGATATGCTAATTGGATCGAAAATGGCTGTGGGACTTTCCCAAATTCAAACGTCGCAGACTTTCCAGTGAGCTTCGCGGCGTACATGACTTTGCACTCGAAGCTTCCAACTTCGACGTCCGTGGATCACATTGGGGAGTCGTGTGCATGACTTTGCACGCCATCTTCCGAATTTGGAAAAGTCTGAATTACGATTATAAAGATCGTGATATTTCTTATTCGGTTCGATAGGATATTGTTATTTCTTTTCCGTGTACATCGACAGGAACCACACTAAGTCCACCGTGACGGTTGGGGAAAAATCTATCCGCAGGTAATCAACAAATAACGTTGATAGCAATGAAAGAGCATCCAAAGAATTCCCGAGGAAGAATCCTTTCAAGAATCAAGGATTCGCAAAACAAAACTCAAAGCACGCGATCCCGGCACAATTGATGAAATCCTTGATATGCTAATTGGATCGAAAATGGCTGTAGGACTTTCCCAAATTCAAACGTCGCAAACTTTTCAGTGTGCTTCACGGCGTGCATGACTTTGCATTCGAAGCTTCCAACTCCGACATCCGTGGATTACATTGGGGAGTCGTGTGCATGACTTCGCACGCGATCTTTCGATCCTGGTGAAGTCTAAATTACGATCGAATAGATCGTGATATTCCGCATTTGATACGATGAGATCTGGTTACTCGATTTGATTCAATTCGTGGGTCACAAAACATGATCCGCGCGCCCCTACTAGGACCTAAATGTATTTATTGTGGGATTCTTCTCTCCGTGTGTGGGGAGATTAGTGAATCAATCATGTCAAGTTCTCGGGCACTCGTGAAAAAAAACCAATATAACTCGAAATCGGGGATGCCATTAGGGTTGTGAACAGACCGGTAATGACTCCACCTGGCCGGTAATTCTTCTTCCAGGCTGGGTGCCGGTAAAGACTCTTCACCTGCCTATGAACAGCCGGTAAAAATTATTTTTTTAACATGTTTCCGCTCATTCTGAAAACCTCAGAACAACCCTGGTGAAAAAAACCGGATGGGAATCCGAATCAAACCCGGATAGGACCCTCGGGTCTTGGTCCGGTTGCGTATATGGTTCATGCGGCGATTCTTTATACAGTTCTATCAGGATTCTATTCAGATTTCAATACCCCTAGTAGAAATTTCAAACGGGAAAATACCAGGGCCTGACGAGGCATGCCTGATTTCCTATCAGGTCCTGATCAGGTTTCGTTACGGTTTTCCCTATTTCGCTCGTTTCAATGGAAACCTTATCCGAACCCTATTGTAGCCCTGCGTTACATCCCCATTTGAATCCTATTGGGGAAATCAGATGAGCCCATTGTAAGGGTCTGATAAGATTTTCCTTATTCACGGTTTCCGGATTCTCACCTGATCAGGGCCTTTTTGAAAATGGGGAATGCCTGATCAAATTTCTACTAGGGACTGAGTATTTTCCGAAATTCCTCATAACATTCGGAAAGGACTAATTCGGTCTTTTGTTCGGCTTCCGTTTTGAATTCAAGAAAATATCTACACGCAGAGAAATATGTTTCAAGAACTCCCATAATTTATTGAGGATGAGCGCCAGTCTGTGATGAATGAAATTACAGTAGGCGTTCGATTTTCTTCCGTCTGGCCTCTC
The DNA here is from genome assembly GCA_018340375.1 of Gonatopus flavifemur. Lineage (NCBI taxonomy): Eukaryota > Metazoa > Arthropoda > Insecta > Hymenoptera > Dryinidae > Gonatopus > Gonatopus flavifemur. The sequence continues at coordinate 551,278 of JAFFJZ010000033.1, forward strand.
TTTTCAATTCTTCTCTTTCTTATCGGTTGGGAAGAGAGATCAGGTGGGAGAAAATCGAACGCCTACTGTATTCACCTGAATTTTGTTCTAAAAGTAACATAATTGAAAGGTATTTATACAAGAATCTATGGTACTCTTAGACCTAAATGCGCGTAATAACCCTATCGGTCACCGACTGGCGCTCATCCTCAATAAATTATGAGACTTTTGAGCACATTCGTTTTCTCCGTGTATACTTCACAGTAAATTAGGGACAAAATCACATTCCGAAGTCATGTATTATGTTTTGTCATTGAAATTATTATACTTTCTATCAATTAATAACAGAATATTGTTACTCTCCACTAGTAAGGTATAGTCATTTTTTAGGTAACTTTTTTCTGCGTTTGGTCCAAAAACCCGGATAGGATACGATTCACATGTTCGCATTAGCAGTCAATTGATCAGTTTCTGTAGATCACGATGTAAAAGGTCATATAGGATCCCATATAAGATCCCATCTTGGATCTCATCTAGGATTATTCGCAAAATATATTTTATGGCTTGTGCCAAATACCCCGGGGAACCTATGTTCCTATGAAGGATCCCTCAAGGATTTTTTTGACCGGGAGCGGTGACTTCAAATCAGATTTTGGAAATACTAGCTCGAAATGATGAATAACACAATGACAATCGTATTATAAGACATAATATCTTCGTTTGGAATTGTTTCAAATAGAAAAATTGCAATTTATCCTGCCTTCACGATACCACTAATGGAAATGAATCGTGTCCCACACAGCACATTGGTTCCGATGAGTTCATGAAGGATTCTTCGAGAATTCATCGTGAGATTCTTTGAAAGTGCCCGTATGTCAGTGAGGAATGAGGTCTTTATGAGTTTCTGGTATTCAAAAAGAGTTCTCAAAGAATTTTCAGACTTCATTAAGAATTCTTCCGGAACTGACATACGTGGTAATTTACGGTGTTCATTTGGAATGTGCCAATGCTGTGTAGGATATGTTGTCATTTTGAATTCCTTTAATTCATATTGAATTAATTGTTGGTCGCATGAAAGGGCCCATCCAAGAGATCTTCCAAAGCCGCGGAGCCAAGGGGAGGGGTCAAAGGGGTCATGCCCCCTCCCCCAAATTGAGTTCGCCATTTCGAATTCGGAACTTTGGACCACAAATTCGTAATCAGCGGCGCCGAAAATCTCATAAAGACCATTCTCATGCGCATTCAAGAACCGATTGTATCTTTGGCCAGCTTTTTGGGATTTTCGACCACTGTGGGACCTTAGAGGCTGTCTAATCCTTCAGTTTATTTGAATCTTCTCAGTTTCTTTTTGTAAATTTGAAATTGCGCGCCACTGATTTGTCGTTAGGAACTTCGAGTATACTCGGCAGTCCTCGTACAGCGAAAGCAAGGAAGAAGAAGCTTTGACAATCACTCGTTGAATGTACTGCGTCGCAAAGACTTATAATCGTGAATGTGTTGCACTGTGTTATTTAATATAATTCAAGAATATATCTAGTAGTGCAAATTTTATGTTAATTATGTGCCGAAAGCACATAGGATACGAACAAATAAAGGAGCGATAATTTTCGATGAGAAAATAAAGTTTTATTCGTAAAACTAAACATTGGGGGCTCGTCCGGGATACGTGCACAACGTGTTCTTTATATCGCTTCGTATCAAATTATTCGGAAGCTTTCAGTGTTGTTCATCATATAACAGCAAACCTCTAAATTCACAAAGTGACAAACATTCATAAGTGCAATGCAACCGCAAATAAATAATTATATCGAAGCACACGGTCAGAAGCCATTTTGATTACGAAGCGTCGGTTCGTCGTATGTGGTAGTGTGTGGTGAATTCTTATAAACACGCAATCATTATTGTGCATATCATCGTTGTTGAACTTCACGCGTGTAGTTATCAACATAAAACGAATTTTATTTACGTTATCGTTACTCGACAGACGAGGACACGGAATATCGAGCATTCGATTTCACCCGTACGCATACACACATACGCGTATATCATTCTCAATGTCTCTTCGCGTCGCATCTGAACGCAGTCATCATACAGTTCACCAGGAGGCGCTGGGACTCTATACACAACGTTACTGACACATGTTCTCACCTTCGAGAGTGACCATACGAGTTATCGGCATCTGCACATATTGTACGAGAGGCGGTTCACATCAACAGCCAGATGGATTAACTACTACAACGATAAAGTGTTTACATCAATCATTGGAATTCATGTGAAGTTGACTCAATACATCGACGGTGGAAAAATCAATGAATGGCATGACATACACCATGTTTCAATATCTGGCGCATCAATTACGAGTGAGTTCGTTCCAATCCACCTTTCCCTATTTTTCCAATTGAGACAGAATTCAATAGATTTCATTGAGTCATTTTTATTCTTACTTTGCTTTGGTAATTATCAGTTATATTCAATCGAAATATTTTAGTTAAACTAAACAACATAATGGCTGAAATCGCAAACCTAATTCAAGCTAGAGGTAGGATCAAAACGAAATTAACAAAATTTGTCAATTTTGTGGAAAGATGTGCTGATGAGGTTTATAAACGAAATGAACTTCCTAGTCGGTTAGAAAAATTGTCTGAATTGTGGTATGAATTTGACAAGATTCAAACTAACATTGAACAAATACAAGATAACGAAGTACAAGAAAAAGAGCGCGATAATTTTGAGAATCTTTATCATGCAATAATTACTGAAGCACGATCTTTTGGTATTCAACACGGGAGAGAAGTTATGCAGGAACAGGCACAAGCACCAGCAGTTGTAAATAACGATCGTAATGACAATATTTCTGTGAAACTACCTGTAATTGATCTTCCTAAATTCGATGGTAATTATAAAGCTTGGATGTCTTTTAGAGACATTTTCAAATCGCTTATCGACTCCAATCCAAGATTATCCGCGGCTCAAAAATTACATCATTTGAGATCCGCAGTAAGTGACGAAGCATCAACGATAATTGAAACGTTAGACATCGTTAATGATAATTATAAAATTGCTTGGGAGTTACTTGAAAAGAGATTCGAAAATAATAGAAAAATCGTTGAACATCGCACCCAAGCAATTTTGAATCTTCCTTCCATTCAAAGAGAGTCCCATGCCAGTTTTGAACAATTGTTGAATGACACATCGAAAAACCTTGAAATATTGAAAAAACTTCAACAACCTACTGAAACATGGGATACTCTTTTAATTCAAATTTTAGTGCTCAAGCTGGATCCGAATACTCTTCGCGAATGGGAAAAAGAGAGAGTTAATAATCAAGAAATTCCGACCATGAAAGATTTTACACAATTTTTATCAAACAGATGTTTATTCTTAGAATCTGTTCCATGGCCAAAACAAACAGATAATTCTAATTCATCTTTCAAATCTAAAATTGCTACTCAACCAAAAAATTATTAAAATAATAATAAACAGTCGAGCACATCTTATTCGTATGTCCAAATCCATATATTCAAATCCAAACTGCCCTCTCTGTCAAGGGCAACACAAATTATTTCAATGTCAGGTATTTCGAAACCTAGCTGTTTCATCAAGACTCACTGAGGTAAAGAAACATAAACTGTGTCGCGATTGCTTAAAGGCATTTCATGGTGTCAATTGTACTGCAGGGTCTTGTAAATTGTGCAAAAAACCTCATAATACACTCCTTCATATGGATCAAGCAGCACTCACCGAAATTCAACAAGAACCACAATCCCAGCAGCCGCTCCAAAGTGCAGCCAATGCTGAATCTACACTAGGTAAATCTTCACCTACCAATCAATCTAATTTTTCTGGTTTAAATGTTGACGAAAGTAATTTATCACATTATTTGAACCAAACGTCACAATATATATTGCTTTCAACTGCAGTTATTTTTATTGAAGATTCTGAAGGAAATTTGCACAAATGTCGAGCACTATTAGATTCGGACTCTCAGTCCAATATAATGACTCACGAGTTAGCAGATTTACTTAAACTTGACAAACAAGATGCTTTGACTAGTATTAAAGGCATTAGCCAATCAAACGTCAATGTGAATCATATGGTTTTTGCAAAAATCAGATCACAGTACAATAATTATCATACTACCCTACCTTTTCTAACCATGAAAACCATTACAGATCATCTGCCAGCCGTTAAAATCAATATAAATAACTTGAAGATCCCAAATAACATTACGTTAGCGGATCCGCTATTCCATACACCGCATAAAATTGATACATTAATAGGAGCATCCATATTTTGGGATCTCCCATGTGTAGGCCAGATCAAAACATCTAAAAATGAACCCACACTCCAAAAAACTAAACTAGGATGGATTATTTCCGGCAAATTGAACACTCATTATCCACCACATCCCTCTTACGTATCACATTGTTGCCTCATATCAAATGAGCAACTACATCAACAAGTTGAAAGATTCTGGCAGATAAAGAATTTTGAACAAGCAGATTGTTTGTCTGATGATGATAAAATATGTGAGCAACATTTTCTAGATACTCACACACGAAATGAGGATGGACGATTCGTAGTAGAACTCCCATTCAAGTTCAGCCCTTCAGAATTAGGCGAATCAAAGGAAATCGCGATGAAAAGATTTCTTGCTGTAGAAAAACGACTCAGCAGAAATCGTGATTTACAAGATGAATACAAACAGTTCATGTTAGAATATCAAACATTGAATCATATGATTGAAATCAGTGATGATGATGCATCATCTAAGAATAATTACTTTCTTCCACATCATCCTGTCATAAAAGAGGATCGCGAAACTACCAAATTAAGGATGGTGTTTGACGGTTCCTGTTCAACTACAAGCGGTAAATCACTAAATGATCTTCTCTTTGTTGGGCCCACTATTCAAAGAGATTTAACCTCAATCGTTATGCGTTCCCGTCAACATCGCTTTGTTTTGGCAGGAGATATAACTAAAATGTATAGGCAAATCGAAGTAAAATCTGAACAAAGAAAGTTCCAACAAATCTTATGGCGGGAAGATTCTAATCAATCGATTAAAATTTTCCAATTAAAAACCGTAACTTACGGCTTGGCAAGTTCACCGTTCCTCGCAATTCGATATTTGCAACAAAATGCCAAAGATTTCACGAACAAGTATCCTGACGCTTCTAAAATTATCCTATCAGATTTCTACGTGGATGATTTGCTTACAGGAAGTAATAACCTATCGTCATTGGCAAAACTTAAAAACGATATGATTGAAATTCTATCTACAGCTAAATTCGAACTCCGAAAATGGAAATCTAATGCACCTGAATTGGTAGAAGCAGCAGATACTAATAACGCTGCAGTTAACATAGGTCAGAAAACTCAAATTTTAGGGCTAACTTGGAATACCGATTCAGATAGCTTGCAATACAAGGTAAATTTGCCAAACTTCGCACGAAATTCAAGCAAACGCACAATTCTATCTAACGTAGCACAAATATTCGATCCGCTGGGGTTAGCAGGGCCTATCATTATACAAATTAAAATTATGCTACAACAGTTATGGCAACTTAAAGTTACTTGGGATGAATCTCTTCCTATCGAGTTACATTCCAGGTGGCATCAATGGTTGCAACAAGCAAACTGTATCAATGAGCTATCCATACCACGACATGTTTTGTGTGTGAATCCAATAAAAATAGAAGTCCATGGCTTCTGCGACGCCTCCGAAGCGGCTTACGGGGCTTGTTTATACATCAAGAGTCTAGATTCTTATGGGCATTGTGTTGTAAGGTTACATTCCGCAAAATCAAGGGTATCTCCTTTAAAAAGGATTTCTCTCCCAAGGTTGGAATTATGTGGAGCCATAGTACTAGCTACATTATGTGAAAAATTTCAAACCTCTACTACTATCACGATAAATGAATTCCATTATTGGTGTGATTCGACTATTACTTTATCGTGGATTTCAGCAGAACCAAGCCGATGGACGACATTTGTTGCAAATCGGCTTTCCGAGATTCATCGGTTAACGAATGATTCATGTTGGCATCACATTCCGTCATCCGAAAACCCAGCGGATGTAATATCGAGAGGCATTAATCCTGACCAATTGGCTGATTGTAAAATATGGTGGGAAGGTCCTGAATCTTTAAAAATAAAAAACTTCAAATACATACCATTCAATCCACGTGAATTTAAAGACGACAAGATTCCAGAAGCTAAAAACCAGTCAATTGTTATGAATGTGATGTCCATCGACAATTTAAAACATGAACTAGGTATTTTTTCGCGATCTTCTTCGTTGACAAGATTGAAGCGATCAATTGCTTATTATTTAAGATTTGCTCATAATGCTCGGAACCCTCATTCTCGAAAATCTGGACCATTGACTTCATCTGAACTGGAGTATAGTCTCTCATGTTCGATTAAGCTTGTGCAATTGGAAGCCTTCCCCCAGGAGATACATGATATACAAACCGGTCATGTTTACCATCCTAAAAATAGACTCGTGTCTTTGAATCCTTTTATTGACAAGGATAACATTATTAGAGTCGGTGGACGTTTGAAAAATGCTCCCATTGATTATGATATAAAACACCCAATTCTACTTCCTAGTAAACACGAATTCACTACCTTATTAATTCGTAGCGAACATTATAAACATTCACACGCAGGAACGCAGGCTTTGATGGCCATAATACGAGTAAAATATTGGATTCTCGCGGGAAAGCATTCAATTCGAAGAGTTTTACGAAAATGCATCGTATGCTTTCGTACGCGACCACCACAGATCCACCAACAAATGGGTAATCTTCCAGTTTCTCGATTGCGATCAACAAGAGCGTTTCTTACCTCAGGAGTTGACTACGCCGGTCCTTTTCAGATAAAGGTATCGCGCAATGTTACCGGCAAGGCATATTTATGTTTATTCGGTTGTTTCAGTACCCGTGCGGTACATTTAGAACTTGTATCTAGCTTGAGTACTGAATCTTTCATTAACGCTCTGAAACGTTTCATATCGCGAAGAGGAAAATGTGATACCATATATTCTGACAATGGAAGGAATTTTGTTGGAGCCGATAGGTGGCTAAGGGAGACTTTAGAATCCTTGAATCAATCAGTAATTCATGATTTTCTTTCAGAACATGCCATGAATTGGCAGTTTATACCACCCTATTCACCTCACATGGGCGGAATTTGGGAGGCAGCCATTAAGTCTGCAAAAACTCATTTAAAAAAGATTTTAGGTTCGACTCCTTTATATTTTGAAGAATTTCATACTGTATGTACTCAAATTGAATCTTGTCCTCATTCCCGACCCTTGACTCCCATCTCCAACGACCCTTCCGACCTAGAAGTTCTCACTCCTGCACACTTCCTAATCGGAGGACCTATGACCGCCATACCAGAGATCGATCTGCTTCAAACTCCGGTGAATCGCTTAAGTCGTTGGGAATTATTAATGCAATTGAAACAACAGTTCTGGTCTAGATGGTATCGAGAGTACATAAGCTTAATCCAACAACGTTATAAATGGAAAACACCTACTTCTCCTATAACACCTGGAATGATTGTACTCTTACGTGATGACCATTCACCTCCTATGATTTGGCCATTGGGACGAATTATTGCTGCTCATCCTGGAAATGATGGTCTAATACGTGTTGTCACCGTCAAAACATGTAATGGAGAAGTTCAACGATCTGTTTCAAAAGTGTGCCCATTGCCCATCGACGACAATGAACAATCAAGTCAACTTTCTTTCAATTGTAATCAACGATTTGAAATTGTAATTTTCTGTTCATTTGTATTTCATTTGTTTCTTTTTTATGTTTATATATGTAATCACTTCGTATTATCCACATTATTATATTGCATTTGATGTGACGAGGTTGTATAAGTTTAAGAATTCCTATGTACAAGATTTTAACTCCAATGTTGTCCGGCTTCTCCGGTCAAGGCGGGCGGGATGTCTAATCCTTCAGTTTATTTGAATCTTCTCAGTTTCTTTTTGTAAATTTGAAATTGCGCGCCACTGATTTGTCGTTAGGAACTTCGAGTATACTCGGCAGTCCTCGTACAGCGAAAGCAAGGAAGAAGAAGCTTTGACAATCACTCGTTGAATGTACTGCGTCGCGAAGACTTATAATCGTAAATGTGTTGCACTGTGTTATTTAATATAATTCAAGAATATATCTAGTAGTGCAAATTTTATGGTAATTATGTGCCGAAAGCACATAGGATACGAACAAATAAAGGAGCGATAATTTTCGATGAGAAAATAAAGTTTTATTCGTAAAACTGAACAGAGGCTTTATGACTAATACATTTGTTCTTATGATGATTGCTGGCTGTAACATAATTTTTTGAGTATCTATTATATAGTTACTATATTCATATGTATTCTGAATGTTCACGTTAACTCAACTTCAACGGAAATACAATAATCAAAAAATATCGCTTTTCTTTCCTAATGAATAGCAGTACGTTGTGGAAGTGAGGCGATGATTATTTTCCGATAAACAAATCGTTCGTGTGATCCATATACCAATATAGCATTGTATTTGTCGTGCAGACATTCATCAATAAATAATATGTAAATCATATTTTTACTTATCTTTCTTCATTCTCCTTCAATGATCTAACTGTTCTTTTCAATAACATCTCATTTGCTTTTTCCTGTCTAATGAAATGACACAAAATTTTATGGTGTACACTCTAAAAGAAAAGCTGCGGGAAATTTCCAGTACTGTACTGGAAGCAATTAACCAGTGCATTTGTGCTGGAAAATCACGTTAAAATCATGAAAATTCCAGCCATTATCGAAACATTTCTGCATACTGGAAAATTGCAGTAAAAAACATGAAATTTCATGTAAAATACTGAGGAATTCAACATGAACAGAAATTTTCCAGTTCCATGGTACTGGAAAATTCCAGTGGTCTTTAACAGTGTATTGGTCGTTTTAATTGAGCAGCACGTTCTGTGTAAGATCTTTTGGATTTGAAGAAAAGGAAAATCAGATGTCTTACACATTCCAAGCAGCAACAGAGGAATTATAATGCGCACAGTATGCTGTGGATGTGCTTAGCAGATGATTATCCAAAATAGTCTCATTTGGAGGTTTTAAGCATGTTCATATCACATTTGAAATATCCATGTGCCGCTTGGGATTCTTTCAGTTGTAATCTCAATTGATGATTGCGATCGGACATTCTTTAACAGTATTCGCAATAAACGCTGTTCTATAACAGTTACGAAAATTGTATATAATAGAATGTCACAAGTTATGTGGAATGAATGTCACATGTGGTTCACCTATGACTCATTACTTATGACTTATTCTCGTAACGGGATCACGTGAAATTATGGAATTGTAATGTATCATCTACATCGACATGATATTAATACAAGGTTAAACTGTGGAATTCCTCAAAACATTGATTCCCTGATAGACGAGCCATCAAGAATATCTGATTTAAGCCCCATGGAGCTGGAGGAAAATGGGCAAAACTTTGCTACGTACTTTTCCAACAACTAAGCAATGAATCAAGATTTTTGATATGCAGTGATGAAACACCCTACCAATTTTCCTCGAGCTCCATGGGCCTTGACCAGAACTATTATTTCCTTTGAATTTTATTTGAAAAAATCAATCACAAGTTTTCGGGAAATTTTTCATTCTAAATGTTGATCATTCAGAGAATCGCCTTTTTAATGTACTTGAAATGTGGAGTGTTCATCTGATTCATTTTATCATATACGTTCAAATAATTCAGGGTCATGCTCTGAGAAAACAGAATGATTGGAAGAATGTTATCTCAGGAATTGGAATACAATAAAATGCGAATAGGCTATGGTCGTAAGTAAAACAGAAAGAGTATCATTTGATCTCTTTCCAATTCACCACGAAATGAGTGAAGTGAACTCAAAGTGATCGTGACATCCAAGATATCTGAGAAGATCATTTTCAGGAAAACTTGAAGAATTATCGGATGATATTTTTTCTGGATAATTGTTCCTAATTTATTACGTAAATCGTTGCCCAAAATTTATCGAAATTTGGCAAGACTGCGATACCGGATTTAGGGCAGGGCTTCAAAGGCTTCAGCCTTCTTTGAGGGGAGGTCCTTCTCACGACCGACTAAAGATTCGATTTTTTTTGTAGTATATCATTTGTAGAATGTATTCTCAAAACCACTGGGTCGAATATAACTTCTCCAAAAAGTTATGGTATAAAAGAGAGGTCTATTTAACACATAGCCCATACAGCACCGAGAACTTTGGTAATTTATTGGAAACGTGTCCGTTACAGAAGCGGACATAGAAACGTGTTTTGAACGTATTTGAAGACCTCCTGAAACGTTCCTGCGTCCGCTTTTCACAAAATCCACCTCCGGTTCATCCTATCCGCCATATTGGATTCCCATTCTGACTCCAGATTCCGGTTCAGCGCCCTCAAAAACCATTGGAACCCATGTTGCATTGGAATGCATCTATAAATGATACAGTGACAAATTCACTCCCGGTTCTCTCCATCTGCCATCTCGGATTCCCATCCTGACGCCAGAATTGGATTCAGCGCCCTCAAAAATCCAAAGAACCGATGTTTCATCGGAATCAGTCCATAGAAGCCGAACTGACAAATCCACTTCCGGTTTATCCCATTCGCCATCTTGGATTCCCATTTTGACTTCAGATTCAGGTTCAGCACCCTCAAAAACCGTTGGAACCCATGTCGCATGGTAATCTGTCCATAATAGCCAAATTGACAAATCCACTTCCGATTTATCACATCTGTCATTTGGGATTGTCATTTCGACTTCAGAATTCAATTCGGCGCCCTAGAAAACCCTTGAAATTCGTCCATAAAAGCCAAATTGACAAATCCACTTCCGGTTCATCCCATCCGCCATCTTGGATCCCCATTTTGACCCCATATTTGGATTCCGCGCTCTCAAAAACCCTAGGATCGATTTCCCATTGGAATCTGTCCATAAATACCACAGTGGCCAAATTCACTCCCGGTCCCCCTACTCCACCAACTTGGATTTCAATTTCGATCCCAGATTCGGGTTTAGCGCCCTCAAAAACCCATAAGATCCATGTTTCATTGGAATGTGTCCATAAATGCCCAAATGGCCAGATTCACTTCCGGTTCCCTGACTCCGCCATCCTGGATTGCCATTTTGACCCCAAATTCGGGTTCAGCGCCCTCGGGAACCCCTAGGACCCATGTTTCATCAAAATCCGTCGATGGGAGCCGGAATAACAAGTATTTAAAGACCGCGGAGAAAATGAGTGATATGTATATATGTATACAGCGGAGAAAATTCTCTCCGCGACCACCTATTTTTGTTAAGGAAAATAGAGGGACTTGTCCGGTCTTCATATAAAAAGAAAAGTCTCGGGGGAATGGTCCAGGGAAGGTCTCCTATCAATTTCAACCGATTCGGACCACACAGTTCGGAGATATCCCGAACACAGACACGAACGATAGCGACAGACAGACACACAGACAACCCCACGAATTCCTAATCAGTATTACATGAAATGAAAAACTGTCAAAACCCCAATGGAATTATTCGAATATTTCAAAAGATACTGTCACACCGCCCGAGAGCGAGTGCAATAGGCACTCTGTGCTCGGTATACTACGTATACTGCTGAGTACCTAAAAACGAAAAGAAAAATTCGAATGTCCGCCATTTTTTCAATTTTCCACTTTCATTGACAATTGTAGTCTAGATCCCAACTACACTCATATATTTTGTTAAGATGCTTCGAATATTGATTTTTCATCATTTTTGCGAGTACACAACAGTGGCCCCAATCGACCACGTTTTTCGAAGACGGCCACATGAAAAGGCGTGTCATCGATTATTCAATAAAAAAAATTTTTTTTAGTACCTTTTGATACACATTAAAACTGTGACAAAAAGTTTGAGTTCTTTAGTTATTTCCTTCTATGAGAAAAAAATTCGAGAAAATATCTTTCCGATTCGTATGTGTACAAACTGTGAAAAATTTCATCCTATCATATCATATCATCGAAAAAACCGGGGAAATCTCATATGAATTTCATAAGGTGTAAAATAATTATACACTGATTGATTACATTCTTTATCCGTGCATGAGAAGATGTGTACGATTCATGTTGATCACTTTTTTCGAGCATGACAAATTATAAATTACATCACGTGTACAATAATTATACACTAATGAATTTTATCTCCTCATCGTGCATAAACAATATGTGTACAATTTTTGTTAATTGAATTTTTGGAACGTGCAAAATATTTCGTATACAATTTTTACATCAATCAATTTGACGTGCACAAATATTATTGTGTAAAATATTATGTGTTGAAAAAAAATCATCGGTGTAAATACTTTTCGGTTTCATTTTCGTGTACAATTGATTAGTGTATGATTCTCACACATGAAATATTATGTGTTGAAAAACAAATTATAAGTGTAAATACTTTTGGGTTTTATTTTCCGTGTACAATTAATAAGTGTATGATTCTTACGTGCATAAACCATACCCTGCCATCATAGTTTTCTATCGGATTATTCAATCCACATAAGTGATCTTTCAATTTTGGGAGTGCTGTTGACCATCGCGTTTTCATCTCTCCTACTCTGAGATTAACTTCTCCCTCGAACCCCCATAGCAGCTAGGAATCATTTTTCATATTATTAGATATGTTGAATCAAAATTTTCATTTTTCAGTTGAGTAACTAAGAAATATAGTTCATAAGTATTATTACGTACCAATTCAGGAATTGTCAACGCAGGATATTCTCTTAAATGTTCCACCGCAGACATACTCTTTTTTGCATGTTGACGCCTTCGTGTTCGGCATGACTGCAGAAGTGATTTCAATCGAACCAGAGATGGGGTGTTCCTGGCCATTTCCTCTTTAATGCATCCTTTAATTCCATCTAAACTTCTGTTTCCTATGTCTTTTTGTTCATTGCTTCTTTTCAGCATAGGTAACGTGGTTTTTTATGCACCTCTTCATTTGTGCTACTGAGGACCCCTGGAGTTCGTCAACGTATGCATATATGAATTGAAATGAAATCGGAATATGAATGTATAACTTCAATATTGCTGAAGTCTGAATCGTCCATTGAAACGGATTAATCATCGGAGACCTTAATACTCGGGCGTTGAAGTCCCAAAATCTCACAATATATTCTTTGAGCGATGTTTGCAGTTATGAGGATTCAATTCAAGAAGATATACAGGGTGGGGCATTTAAAGTGTCGCGGGCGTTTTTTCCAAAAATAAAGTGAGATACGAGAAAATTTTTCGGACAAAAGTTGTAGGGTACCGAGGGGGACATCCAATGGTGGCCTTGGCTTTGACCTCAAATCTCATCTTCAAGGGCATTCTGAGATCAACTCTTGTTTTTCAAATAGCATCTCATATTTTTACTGCAGATTTGGATTCTAGGTCAAAAACCAAGAAACTTTTGTCTGAACCATTTTCCTGAAATCCGCAAAAATGGCGCTCTAATCGATATTGTTGCATTTTGAATCTGACATTCGAATAACTCGAAAACGAAGGGTCTTGCAAAAGAATGTCTCGTACAAAAGTTGTCAATACACAACACATTTCAATCGTCTACATTACCACCATTCAGAGCTCACGCGATGTAAACAAACGACGGGGTTCAGTGAAAATTCACGATTTTGAAAGTCAGTTTGTCAGTTACATTTGATTATTACTTGGTTTATGACAAATTGAAAATCATGGATATCCGATACACGGTTTCTGAAAAGATCGATATGATCTACATTCACGGTGAAGTGCATAAGAACCCCAGACAAGCATATGACTTGTATGCAGAACGATTTCCTGAAAGAACAACGCCATCCATTAGGTATTTTCAACGCATTACAAAATTATTCTCAGAAACGGGAAGTGTTACAAGGGAAAAACGACATCGAATGAGAACTGTTAGCGGAGAAAATGCGGAAGTTAATGTACTAGCTGCAGTAGCCAATAATCCACACGTGAGCTCTCGTGAAATTGAACTCCATTCGGGAATTTCTCGAAGAAGTGTTCTTCGAATACTGAAACGTCACAAATTCCATCCGTATCACATTTGTTTGCATCAAGACCTTCACGGTGATGATTTCGGAAATCGTGTACAGTTTTGTCGATGGGGTCTAGCGCAAATGCACAATAACAACTTCATCAACATATTATTTTCTGATGAGTCGACGTTCACCAATCATGGTCAAGTGAATCGACATAATATGCATTACTGGGCGACAGAAAATCCAAGATGGTTACGTCAAGTAGAGCATCAAAGACAATGAGCTGTGACTGTTTGGTGTGGTATTTTTCGATCTCGAGTAATTGGACCGTACTTCATTGCAGAAACGCTAAATGGAGAGAAGTACAGACATTTCTTAGATCAAGTACTTCCAACATTACTTGAAGACATACCTATTCAGGAACGATTGAATATGTGGTATCAACAAGATGGTTGTCCATCCCATTATGCAGTCACAGCTCGAGAAATATTGGACAGAGATTATCCTGGACGATGGATAGGACGTCGTGGACCAGTTCATTGGCCTGCCCGTTCTCCGGATCTTACTTCTCCAGATTTTTTTTTATGGGGATACATGAAAGATACAGTTTATCAACAAGCACCGACTACACCTGAGAATATGCGTCAACGAATCATCAATGCATGCGCGAGCATCAATGAAGATATTTTAGCACGAGTTCAGCAATCTTTTGTAAAACGTTTTGAAATGTGTATTGAAGTCGAAGGCCATCATTTTGAGCATCTACTGCATTAAAATTATCCAAGTGATGTAGACGATTGAAATGTTTCTTGGTTTTTGACCTAGAATCCAAATCTGCAGTAAAGAATATGAGATCCTATTTAAAAAACAAGAGTTGACCTCAGAATGCCCTTGAAGATGAGATTTGAGGTCAAAGCCAAGGCCACCATCGGATGTCCCCCTCGATACCCTACAATTTTTGTCCGAAAAATTTTCTCGTATCTCATTTTATTTTTGGAAAAAACGCCCGCGACACTTTAAATGTCCCACCCTGTATAACGATCATTGAGCAGATTTTGTAACTTTGATTCTTGTATCGTTTCTATAAACGATCCCAACTGCAACTACCGTGAGTATATTATCTGATTGGAACTTACACTGCCTTTTACGATACAAGATTTCAAGTTAGGAAGAATATCTATAGCACGATCAGCAACATCTACAAAATCGGCATGATCAGTGAATTTTTGGTCGATGATCCGATTGACAGTTTTTGAATTATTTCGTTTCTGGGTTTTGGTGGGAGTTTATTTTTGTTTTTTATGAAGGTGTTTATATTATCCGGTCACACAGAAGAAAAGCACGATTCAATAACAGCATTCCGAGCCTGAAATTAGATTTGAAATTCACTCAATCATATTACCCTGCAGATAAGGTAGGTTCGCAGTATGTTTAATGAGTTCCCAAGGGATTATACGCAATCAGGAGTTTCAAAAAATTTATTTTTTCAATTCCATTTTCATAATATACACGTATTTGAGTGTTTACTCAGAAAATTCTAAGTTAATCCGACAAATACTCCCGAAATTATACGCAATGTATATTGAAACTATAAAACGGAAAAATTGAGCAGGAATGAAACGAAATCTCATTATGTATGATGAGCTTTTGAAATTTTGAACGCGCTTTCCTTTAAATTATGTTCCCGAAGTCAGTGATCAAGATTTTCCAAAAACGGCTGACTGGACCAGTGTCAAATTTTTACACAAGCTTTGTAAAGATATTTTTCACTGATTGATCGAAGGTCTTTTCTCACCGATAAATTATTGCGATTTTATAAACAATTTGAATCCAAAATTCTCTTCTCAAATTAAAATGTTTGTTTCAAAAGCCACCATTTTGTCAGAAATTCATATTTTGCTCTTTACTTTGATCTGATCTTAGATTATACATTATATTCACGAAATTTTTTTAGTTCTTCCATTTTGTAATTTCTTTCAGTCAAGAGATATTGTGATTACCGCCGGACGCTTTTTTGTGAAGAAGCTTCCGGAGATTGGCTAAAACTACTTGAAAAATCAATATTTTTGCAAACGAAGAATATAAACACGGAATTAAAAGTTACCACCATGAATAAATGAATTCGCACGTTAGTAAATTCAAATGTCTATCCAGGAAAATTCCATGAAAAATTGCTGTTTTTGGCCTTGTGCCTGCGTATAAACCCTTGAATTACTCAAACGGATTCAAATTCTGACCAAAAGCTTGATGATCATCATTTATGATTTGTGAGTCGAACTTTTTTTCGAGTCAAGAAAATAAATTTTCAAATCACCTTCGAAGGCTGAACATCTTTCGCCGAAGTTGTGGATCTAGATGTGGATGGAGATGGAGTTTTATTTGTAGGTATTTGTTTTATCTCAAGTGGGTCGCCAGGAAGCTGAGGTTCAATATGATTTCTACACGTTGCGACCGCTGTGACGACACTTGAATCCTGCTTTGATTGTATTTCAGCGTTTGTGAATGACGAGCTCGATTTAATACTTCCAACAATTTTTACATTCAATGTAGATTCATTACCTGATTTCGAATCTACAATTCCATGTAGAGGTTCAAGGGTGCCATCTGTTCTAATACTGAATTGTTAGATCACCATAGGTCAAATATTGGGTGTTTGTACAAGTTGTGTAGAATCTGTAGCAATAAAAAATACGTACTGTTAGAAAATATACATGAAAATGTGTAATTTTCTTAATTCAACATCACATTTCATTGTAAGAGAATAAGAATGTTATTATCCGCAGGTAATTTTACATTAGGCAAATTTCGAAATTAAAATAATAAAAAGCTACTCCACTTCGCTTGCACAAATTATATGCTGTAACATCCATTGAGATACGAACCTAATTTCTGCTGTTTAGTGGGTAGACAACCAAAATAGCTGCATGATTCTTTGTCTGTTTCATTTTCATACGCTCTCGCAGTCTTGACATCCAAAACAGGCTCCACGTTTGATTCCTCCTGAATCCATTATCTGAAAAATTCAGCTTTAATTGAGGAATATGATAATAAGAAAATTGCACAAATATGAACCTACATATATAAATGGGTGCATTCACAAAAGTATATGTATACACTTACAAAAATGATTGAGGAAAAAGTGCATATATGGTTGAATATGTTCATGTACTTGGAATGCACATTCTTGATGCTTCAATGTGAGGAAGAGAGAGTGGAAACCATCGGGATAGGAAGCACACTCAACAGAACATTGCACACAATGATGCACTAAAAAACAATTATGAATGATGATCCCAAAAATACCTTCGCATGAGAGATAAGTTGCGAGTGAAAAAAAAATAGATACCAGAAGTAAGAATTATAGCCGCCACGATTATGTTATGATATTAAGCATGTTGAAATTCTGAATTGAATTGAGATTTTATAACTGTACAATGATGATAAACGCATGTTAGTTTGGTGTATTCAATAGAATGTGTTGTGAATACATTGATATTCATTTGATGAATATTGCCCACGCTCCATTTAATAGCTATTAAATCGTCTCCACCCACATTGTGAGCATGGTAGACATCATGGCAGTAAAGTTGTTTATGCTTATGAATCGAATAATCAGATGAAATACGAATTCTGTAGGCATTGAAATGTACATCATGTTCTAAAGTTTCAACCACTTGACATGCGAATAATACACTCCGACCCATACGTATTATGGCCGAAAGCAATGCAAAACATGGTAAACAGTTGGTATAATTTACCATGTTGAAAGAATTTCCTGGCTCATATTTTATGCCATGGATATTCACCCATGATGATATCGTCACGGGATCACATGTGGTGGGTGAAAGATGTCCGGAAGACTGATCAGCACGATTCACCTGATTAATCACTCCATATTCGAGTAATTTCATAATTCGTCTTTCCATGATATAAGATTGTAATTGTTGATGTTGGTGTGCCATGGAATAAGATAGATTTTTGAAACATTTCAATTTTTTCATCATGTCAACAAAATACTGATGTTTAGCTTCCATGCGAATTGTGTTGAAGTTGAACAATGGCCCAAACTTCATAATGAATGAAGGGTAGTGTAGCAAAGAATGTTGTTTTGGTATAAGATGCGTTTGATAGATGTTTGGTTGTACATTTACGATCGGAAAATTGCTCCTGTCATGAACTGAAAAAAAATTTATTCCAGTCAAATAAATATTTATTTGTCTTGTACCAAAGAAATATTTATTAAAATTAACAAAATATTCTTTGGAACCAAAATAATTTATTTGAATTGAATAGATGGTTTCAATCGTTTATTTGATTCCAATAAATCATTTTGGTTCCAAAGAATACTTTGTTAATTCGAATGAATATTTCTTTGGTACAGGACAATGTGTGTAAACTACGGTCAGACATCAATATTCATCAAAGAGGCAACAATACCTCATTCGTTTCAAGTATTCATAGTTATTCATCCGATTAATGCATAGAAATATGGAAAAAACGTGTATTCTACGATTTCCAAAATTTTGTTCCGTGAAAATCACCATATCTTTCATAAACAAAATTTTTCCCGCCAAAACAAAAAATATTGGCTGAAAGTACAACTATTCCATGCACCCTTCTGCATATTTTGTGTATAAATTATCAGCGATAACATTTTGAAAAAAAATTGAGAAAAAAAATTTTCCGAAATTTTTGAACATTTTTGTGTTAAAATTGGTCATATCATTTTTCCTATCAAGCTAATTGAAATTTTGATGACGGATCCTGAAAGAGCATTCAATTCCACGTCGAAATATGTGCAAACAAAATTCCTTCAACTCCAATAACATAAAAAATAATCGCGTCAAAAAGTCGCTAAAACATTCACGCATTTGGGCGTTAATGGGTTAAGACAAATTCATCTTATTCCGATTTCATTTCAACATAACTGATATTCATCTGAAAATATAACTTAAATCATCCCAAGCAGCACCAGAATATACTATGAACGTTCTTCGAATATTCGAAATATGTTCTATGCACATTCGAATGAGACCGTTCTATAGGTGCTATGCATATTTATCGAACGTATGTAACCGAATATACGACAGTACGTTGATTGAACGTCGATTGAATGTATATCGTAGATTTCGAATGTACTGCGTACGTTCTAAGTATATTTAAAACAGTCTCATTCGAACATTCTATGAACATTCATTATATGCTCTTCGTATCTCATCCGTACATTCTACGAACGTTTCTACTTCGTATATACTTTGAAATTCTGTTGCTGCTTGGGATGTTGGGAGCTGAATTTAAGCCCCAACTGAAAGTCAGTATATTGTTAAATCAAGTTCTACTTTCCACCGTGCAGAAAGGGTTCAAGGATTTCATGAAACCAGTGATAAGACTGATTACTTCATGATGATGATATCTACACACATGTGTGAATTCACAAAAGGTGTTCGTTCTTCTCCACAAAATACGGATCATAAAGGTAAGATGATTTTATTCATATATTACGGATTCATTGATTGATTTCTCGTGTTTCCTGTTTTTTTATGTATTACACATCTTTTCTGTAGTCCATATATTCAAAATAACGGACCAAGTTGATTTCTTGCTGCATCTTTCTATTGAGGACACGTTATCTTGTCACCTATTGCTATCGTCTTCCAGACACGAGTATTCGCTCTTCCTCGTTCCGAGAATTGGATAACAAGTGCTGTAATATACAGAATCGAATTCGAATGAGCGGCAATTGAATCTCCGCCAGTCTGCACAACCGAGATCGGCAGACCAATAATCAACGACAACATCACATCATCTTCATGGTTTTTCTTCAGAATATTGAGAAATGAATTGAATAATGGGCGATGATATTTTATCCGCTGCTTTGTGCTTGTGGAAATACAAGATTTGGAACATCATTTTCTATTCAAAAATTTACAATTCGTTTCTATATTTCAGACGTACGCCAACCATGTACCAAGAATGGACATTGATTTCATTAAAGCAGTAATGAATAACTCCATACGCGAAACTTTATAAATTTCTTCAAAACATTCGAG
Organism: Gonatopus flavifemur; assembly: GCA_018340375.1. Classification (NCBI taxonomy): domain Eukaryota; kingdom Metazoa; phylum Arthropoda; class Insecta; order Hymenoptera; family Dryinidae; genus Gonatopus; species Gonatopus flavifemur. Next base: position 571,359 of record JAFFJZ010000033.1, read on the forward strand.
TATCTTTTTACGCAGCAGGAGATCTACCGTTTCGCCCACCCACAGCGTACAACGTTCGTTGATTATGAAAGTTGTCTTTGAAGCTCTTGGCGGTGACAGCAGTATGGCACACCTGCAAACTCGTCTCCTTTCCTCTTCGGAAGAGAATTCCTAGTTAGTGATATATCTGAATGCGCGTATATTAACGTGGCGTATACGTTGTATGTCCGCACGATACCAAAGACGACGAAGAAGAGTCGCAGTAAGTTGCGTGGCCTTTCGTCTGGTTCACTCTGGAAAAAAGTCACTGGTTTTCAAACCACCAACATCGTTTCTCGACCGCATACTAATTAGCGAGTCGCTAATTTACTCATTCCCATAAATCATTGAGCATGAATATAAGTTACATTCATGCCAATAAATTCTCTCTTGTCATCCATAAATATTTATGTACATATCATGTATTTATGTAGTGTTGTCATTCCTCACATTTAAAACCGTGTATTCTTGAATTACCATCATTGACGTGGGTTTATGTTTCTTGATGGTAATATGCATAGTGTGCTTCAATCGATCCACGTGTCATGAGATCAATTTATGTGGAATCAAATGTGGTTTGTTTTCCATTGTATTTCCATGAAAAGTGGTTGAGCATGCGTTCAAGATCTGGACGTCACTAACAACCAATAAGAATGTTGAAATAGAATATGACCATGAAATGAATTCAAATCTATACAGAATCCCTTTCAACATGATAAATACACCATTCGAAAAAAAAAGATGTGAAATAACATGAAGTACCAAGAACATTTGATTTCCCACATGGTGTTGAAACGATTTCTAGTATATTGTAACTTCATTGCGTTGGAAGTGCATTCAAAGGAGTGTGAAATTTTTGAAAAATGTTTATGAAATGTTGATAAAACAAAAATCAGCTTTTTGTTTGTTTAAGATTTTTTTTATGCTAAAACAATATTTTCCGGATACACAGAGTATTGCGAAATAAACTGGTCAACTTCCCTTAGCACACTTCTGATAGGAACTAAGAAACTTCTTCCATTGCCAGTTTTTTGTTCTGAACTTGGTCCTTAGTTTTAACTTATTTTGTTTATAACTTAATTCGGGATTGTACAGACTTGGAAAGAGTTCAGCATAAGTTTCTGCGTTTTGCTGCCTATCAGATAGGCCGTCCGTTGAGCGTCACTTGTCATGATTACTCATTGATTATGGCTCTACTCAACTTGCCTCCCTTGGAATCACGTCGTTTGTTCAATGATTTTTCATTTTTGTATAAAATTGTTAATGGGAAAATTCGCTGCCCTCAACTGCTTGGACTTGTACGTTTTAATGTCCCTTCTCGTTTATTGAGGCGCCCTAAATTGTTCAATCCAATTTCTTATAAATCGAGATACGGTTATTCTGATCCGGTAAATCGGATATCTATCCTAGCAAATTCTTACAGTGATGTGCTTGAATTATTTTCATCTCATTCTGATCTTAGGAATTCTCTTTCTCTTATTTGTCAAATTTGATATCTAATTGTCCTTTTCACCTATAATTATACACGTTAACTGTTGTTGTAATATAAGATGCATGTAGTCGAGCTTAACATGATGCTTAATGCTTTGATGCACGATATATATAATGTGGTTCAAATAATGTATATTCTATGTACCAAAGGGTCTTTTATACCCGTATAAATGAAATAAATAATAAATAAATAAATAAATAAATAAATAACTGAAGAACTGAGCTTCAGATCAAAAAGCGGTAGGGAGAAAAGTTTCTGAGAAATACGCTGGTGGAACATAAATTGTTTGTTCTGAGGCACCCTGTACATCAGATCCTTAAGGTATTCCTCAGTATTATTTAGAACTGCATTTTCAACAGTCCCAGAATAAGATTTCATTTTTCAGTAAATCAAAAGTGAGCTTGTCAATGTTTTGAGTGGACTTCCCATTCTTCTAGAATGAAAGTCTAAGATTTGAAATTGAAATTTCACACGTACTCTAATTTCACAGTGATTTTTTCACTCTCAAAGAGTGAAATGTCACTCGGAACAGGTGAAAATACTACTTGAACCAAACTTCTAAGACTCCATAAAGTATAATCGATTGTTTACTGTGTTGAATATTGAGAGTATAGTTTTAGAGATTCTTAATAACGCATGTTCTTCACGAAAGAATAGCTCACTCTCAACAAAAACAATATTTTCAGTCACAATTAGATGAAGATCATTTGGATTTTGGCTGAGAATATTATTTTTGAATCCTTCATCACTCGTTAATGCAATATGGATTCACTTTAGTCGAATCTTAAAACTCCCAACAATGGCAGTAATCTCCAACTGGTTGAATACTTGCCGAGCCATCTGAATAACATCAAACACATAACATAACACCTCGAGAACAGCAGGCTATTCAAAAGCGGTGTTATATTGTCCTACGTCACAATGCATCACTCAGCGTACTGAATGAGCCACACTCACCCCATACAACTTTCCATGGAACTGTACACAGGGCCTCGTTTTCTTCGGGTTCGTTGTCGTTGTCCTCCTGCTCGTTCTACCTGTATTCTTTTTTCCCTCATCATCTTTCTTCTCCGCTTGTGATTGAGTGTCAGTATATAACAGGAATGTTAGCACAGAAAAAATTATGCACAAGTCTCGTTTATAATGCGACATTTTTTTTATTCCTTCCAATAAATTTTTCAATTGAAAATTTGAAGATGGATGAAATAATTACCTCAATTTCTCGGATACTTTTAGTGGAAAATATGTGTTGGTGAATGAATGAATTGTTCATCAAATGAGTCATTGAGAATGATAGTGTTCTAAATCACAATTGTAATTTAGTCACTTTTTCAGTGAATGCACGGGAAAAATTTTCTATAATAAATTACTAGACTCGGTAGTATATTGAGGATATATTTGCATTTTTAAGTTATATACCAAACATTCTCTTGAAAAGTACCAGACTTTCTGTGAGGTAATGGTCGAATAATAACATTTTATAATAGAAAGTCTGGTACTTTGTAAGCTTGTAAAGCGAACTATCGTAGCATAATGCTCAACCGCTGTTGAAGGGCAAAAAACCGTAACCAGTGATGCCAGAAACCAAGTTTTGCCCCTCCATCAAGCCTCATTTGTATACAAGTTCCACGCACACAATGAAGCTGCCGACAGAAGAACTTTGATTGTGTAGAGGCAAAATGTCTGGATGGAGGGAGCAAAAATTGGCGGAAGCTGGAATTTCTGGCGTCACTGACCGTAACTTGAGTTATGGTTCTTTTGATAGGTATTCTCGTTCACCAAACACCCTCGACTCATTTTTTCATTTGTTGTGATGGAAAATGCTGATTTTTTTCCAAATAATCAAAAAACAGCACCCCTTATTTGCCCTAAAACCGCTTTAATATTGTCCAAATTCAGTTACATCATTCAATTTTGATGTGAAATAGATTTTTTAGGTTTTCTCCATTCGAACGAATTTGGAGTTGACAACTTCTTTGCCTGGGACGGCAGATGTATATATGTGTGTATTTGTATATGGGGCATTCCAAAAAATTTCGACCAACTTTTTCCCTCGACATCTCCAAATTCGTCGACGATTTTTTGGCTTGTTTATCTGAGTTCAAAGGACTCCCATGAATTTTTATAGATTTTTTTCTCCGGTCGTTTTTGAGTTATTAATTTTTTTATGCGTAAAATTCTACCCATTTTCAAAAATGTGCAAAAATTCTCAAAAATACTTTGACCGATCCTGAACACCCTCCTAGTTTCAAAAAAGTTGGATCAAAGTTCCTTTGTTTATTTTTTTTTTTTCAATTTTAAATCGATTATTCTGTTCAAATCCATCATTAATCATTCATATCATATGTCTGACGTCAGGATATTCATAATAATCACGACGTCACCAAATAACCTTTGACTTGAGAATTTTCGAATGATCATGGAATAAACAGTTGACATTCGGAGCCATAATCATTTAGGGAACTGATTATTCTCTATTAAAAGTCGTTCATGAACTATGTAGCCCTGTTTTTGCGTTTTTCGACCCCTTCCTCTAACCAAATGGTTCTATCATGGGTTCTCTCGGAATCCCCCCTCCCCCCTCACATAGGAACAAAGTTATTATACGTTCAACTAAATTCATTCCAATCAAATGAATTTCCATTGCAATATGAACCTAATAGAATTTTATTAAACTGAAATGGAATTTTTATTACATTCAAATAAAAATTCATTTATTTCAAACAACGTTCACTTGAATCAAATGAAATCTTATTCAATCCGATCAAGTATCTATTCGGTTCATAATGAGGGATTCGATCACTGTGATGGGCGTTTTTTCAGGGCAACTTTGAGGAATTCATTTCTGAGGGAGTATTTATGGAACCCCAGTTATTCCTTCAGTATTATATTCTATCTACATTGAGGAACGTGTGAAAATTTTCGTTTCCGAAAATCTTCCGAACTTGCCGAGTTTCTTCGCTTTATACGCATCCTTATGATTTTAACACCCGCCCGAATGGTGTACGTGATTTCGTGAAAATCAATTATCAGATACGGAAACAAAAAATATGCTCATCATCTATATTGTATTGGTTATCGTGGGACGGAGCATTTTATTTTATTTTATTTCATTTTTGATGACGAGAGGAAAATTCTTGAGTTCGGAGTGCAATATTTGGGCCCAAATTACATATTATTATGATTAATAACTATTAAACGAGACATGATATCGACAAAATCGTCCGTCACACGAGAGCCCCTAGTCCTTAGAATGAGTGTACCAAATTTCCAGTCGATTCGTTAATTAGATCTCGAGATATCGTGTACACTGTTTTCAGAAACATAGTTCTTTGAAAAACGCGTTCAAAGTTTTGAAACACTGCGAGGTGAATACAGCTGAAATTGAGTCTATCTCCAAGTTTATATTTATAGTAACCATTTCATTCATTGAAGTAGCTATGAAAGTAGTTGTGACAATGGAATTATAGCTACTGTGACTAAAAAAATGTAGTTGGGCTCAAATTAGGCTACATTTTTGTTCTCAGTTTATTAGTACCGTTTTGGTTTGGTGACTGGAAATTTTAATGAATAAGCAGTCAGGTGGGTATGAGACCTTTTGTGCCTTATTCTAGAGAATTCAAAGAATTTTTTGAGACGATGAAAAAAAATGATTCTTCCAAAATCTCACAGTCTACTAACCCCTTAAAATTAATCATATTCCTGGGTACCCAGTTGTGTTGAGTTCTCTTCAATTAGTATTCAAAATCCGAATACAAAATCGCCCAGCTTGAAACCAAACCCCGCCTCCCCCCGATGTAGCTCAGCGTAGCATCTCATCTTACCCCTTCCTCCCACTCTATCGACCACATATTTCATGGACAACCTCTACAAATGATAGCAATTGTCAGAGTTTCTAATATCAATCCCAGATAACACAAAGAGTCCCAAAAGAATCATCTAAGAACTCTGTTATTCCACAAAGAACTCTTTGAGAACACCAAAACTCGGCCAAAAGAATTCCCGAAACTAGTCCCGTTATGTCAGTTCAGAATGAATCGCTGGGAGAATTCTTTTTATGAACCCAAATAATTCATAAAGAATTCATGTAAGAATTCCGCAAGGATTTCTCAATAATTGTCAAAGAACACATTTCAGAAAATCGAAACAGTGCTTGGAGAGTTCTTAAAGAACTTTTGGAGAGTTCTTGGATAATTCTTTCAAAAATCCCAAAAGAATTTCTGCAGAATTTTTTGGAAATGTGCGAAAAAAATCAGTTCGAGATGTATAAAATAGCAATTCAAAAATGTTGTGTCATCCAAAGGAAAGTGAGAGAAGGAAGTTCTTAAAGGAGAGGTTGTTTGATAATTCTTTCCTTACAGAATTCTTAAAAAGCTCTCTCGGGACTCTGATGAATTCTCAAAGATTCTTCAAATGCTCTTTTTCACATTCTGAATGAACTCTTAAAGAGTTCTTTAATAACTCTTTTTGAACTTTTGAATATACTGTTTGAGAGTTTTTGAAGAGCTCATTTGGCATTCTGGAGTGAGTTCCTTAGAAATTCTCGTAGGACTCTTATTGAATTCTCAAATGAATTATCTCTGACTTCTTTTGGATCAAAAAAGAATTTCTCCCACGATTCATTCTTAACTGACATAACGGCAGTTCTTTGAGAATTCCTCAAGACCTCATCGGGGCTTCATTAAGAACTCTCACATGAGTTCTTTAAGAATTCAAAAACCATACTTTTGGAGCTTATTGTATTCTTTATGAGTTCTTTAAGAACTCCAAGAATTGAATTCTTCAGCAATTCTTTCACATGAGTTTTTAAAGAATTTTCCGGGGACTGTTGTGCTTTCTAGGTAATTCTAAACTGTTGTGTCTACCTTGGTCGAAAGAAACGATTGATTCCTACCAAATCTGATTGACTAATAGAACGATAGGATTCGATCGGGATATTGTGAAGGATATATGGAGATTGGATCCAATCGGCTAATTGACAAGTCGGTTCTTATTCCTGCCTGTGGGAATTCACCCCGTACAAAGTTACTCTGCTGAGAATGTCAAGCAGAACCGGACAAAAAATTCTTTGTCGGATTCTGATATGTTTCTTTCTAATTTCAGAGTTTGCACGGAATTTGACAGGTTGTGTTGGATTTTGTCTAGCGTGTACATCAACTCCAACACTGATATACAAACCAGACCAAACCTGATAGAAACGATCAAATGCTGGGAAAAATGTTGTATGGATCTGTCTGGCATTTTTAGCAGGATACTAGCAGTGATGCCAGCATTTGGTCGACCGAGTCGATTTTCCCCCTCCATCACGCTGTATACAATCAAATTTCTTTTGTCGGAGGTTTGATTGTGTGTGTGGAATTTCTATACAGACAGATGTGATGGAGAGGGAAAATCGACTCGGTCGACCAAATGCTGGCATCACTGGATACTACCCGTACAGCACAACCACCGATCCTCCACCTAGGACTTCGGTGGACTGGAGGTGGAGAATTGGTGGAGAAATGGGAGCTGTGGAAATAAGGGAGAAATAAGGGAGAGTCTCCGTCGAGGCAACGGAGAGGCGACGGAGAAATGTCCGCCCCCTGTATTTTCAATATAATTCTTATTGGTGCATTCATGTAACCAAATCTGAATGTATGAATTCACGGATTTAAGTTTCACTGAAAATACAAGGGGCGGACATTTCTCCGTCGTCTCTCCGTTGCCTCAACGGAGACTCTTCCTTATTTCTCCCTTATTTCCACGGCTCCCATTTCTCCACCAATTCTCCACCTCCAGTCCACCGAAGTCCTAGGTGGAGGATCGGTGGTTGTGCTGTACGGGTAGTATATTTGAGAGCGTGGCGAGTTTCAAGAGCTACTCAGTCAACAACCACAGGCGTGAATACAATTTTTGTTTATTTGATCCCACGGAGAGAAATATATAATAAAAATCGTATAACAAAAATTTTCTAATACGATGTATCAAAAAAATAATCAATTCCAGAACTTTAAATGTAACCTAATTTATCCTTATGATGAGACGATTATATTCAAATTTACTAAGAAATATAATCACTTTTATAAACGAATGATGAAAAATTATAATGAAAAAATGTATATCAACATGTAATCGAATATATTATAGACATCCGTGTAATTTATAATGAAAAGGAGATTCGTAATAAAATTTCTAATACAGTCGATAAAAGCATTCAATACAAACTTCCTAAGCGTACCAGAGGTGGCATTGATGATGCTTCGCACGTTGAAGAATTCATAAGCAATGTTTCCATACTATCCCTCTTTCTGAAGGAATTGATCAATCACGAACTTGCATTAACTAGCAAATCCAATCAATTGAAGAGAGAGAGCCCATTATGGAAACACTGCTCATAAGATGTGTTGCTTACTGCGCAGTAAGAACTTGAACTCGTTGATAAACTTGTTCTGCATTGTGATGAGAATTTGTATTTTATGTGTTTGTAAGTGATGGAACATTTGCTAGGACTCTTGACAATCTCTTGAGTATAGAGGATATTTTCCGGAGTTGATACAGCTGGTTTACCTTCCATTGAATCATGAGCATATTTGTTTTCATGATGCATGAAGAGAATATTACATTTCAAATGAATGTTCTAGTTCACTATTCGCTCACCATATTTAAAATTACAATGGACAATGTGATGTTTCCTGTAAGATTAGATGAGAATAACCATAATTTCTGCTGTAATTTTCAATATATTGCGTGAATTGTGAACTACAACAGTCATTTTGATTGCAATATTCTTTCCGTGCGTGCATTTTGATTTTTCAATATCTTTCATTGACATCTTCATGATAAAATTATAATCAACTGTATACAAGATAGTTCTGATACATCTCAATGTACAGTACATATTGCGTACTATCCCACACAGCACCCAATGTCTCAGTAATATCTCTAGAATATTACAATGTCTCGCTCAAAACATTCTGTGTGAAATGTTCATACAAGATCCTGTAGATATTCCAGACATTGGTCAAAAATCCTGAGAATCTTCCAATTGGAACATTGCACATATGATGCTCTGTAATGTTCTGGAAATCTACGATGGGGAATATGCCAAATTTGTCGCAAATGAAATATTCCAAGAATATGACAGTAGCAATATTTTATGAAACAAAATGAATTTTTATACACCTGATCCAGGAATGGGAAAATTTACAACTCAAGATCGAAAGAACCACCTCTCCTACGACCTATTCACTTTTCATTTCAAAAGATTCTGAAACGATCAGTCTATATGCCACGGCAACGAATTTTCCAAGTTTTTCCATCTATCTTACTCAGCACTTCATAAAATTTCAAAGTTGAGGTCGAAAAAAACCTCTCTCCCACGACCTACTCATTTTTTGTGTCAGGAGATTCTAAATCGATTGGTCTATATCTCACCGAACCGAATTCTTCAAACTTCCATCACGATGATCACACTAAATGGCACTTTGAGAGTGGTGTCGTCATCTCGGAGATTCGCTGATGTGATAGAAGCCTTAACTCTCACTCGCAGAACCCGGGTTCAATCCCCACTGGCGGAACTTTCTAATACTAATTGACTTCGAAGCAGTTTTTCTTATACGTAAAGTGATTCTGACCAAGCTCATTCAACATTTGTTGGAGTAAACTGAAGAAATTCTTTTTCAACCCAAAGTAACATTTTGTAAGCTTTTTAATATATGTGATTGTTACATTTTTTTTCGTACAGAATATCGCTAAAATGATCACAGCAGTGATCTCAGAATGCGGGAGTTGGCGGCCCCCACCACGCGGTCGGTGGGACAATAATACTGTTTCACCGCTTTTCCGTGTGAGCAGAGGAAGTCTATATTCTAGACTTTCTTTCTTTCTCATACGGACGCGCGGTGAGACAGTGTTAGTGTCCCACCGACCGCGCGGTGGGGGCCACCAGCTCCCGCATTCTGAGATCACTGGATCACAGCAATATTCCAGAATGTTACCTCATGATCTCAGCAATGTTCCAGAATATTTCCAGAATGTTACAAAGATGGTGACATGAGACATCCTGCAAACATTCTGACAATCTTCTTGAGATGCTTTCCAGAATATTACACATTCCGAATATAATATTCTGACAATATTGCTGGGACATCTGGTTCTGTGTGGGATGTTGTATAATTAGCTTGAATACATTTTCTAATCAACTTTACAACAAGTCAATATTGATCTTGTTGATATCCTGATAATATTCAGTATTATATCAGATAGCGGTCCCTGATTTTGACATATCCTTAAATAAGGATTATCATAAATCTGATAAATTTCATTCTACATCTTTCTCCGTGCATTGAATACAGTAGTTTACAAAATGAGGAAAATTTTTTGTACATTTGATGACACTATTTTTTCCTGATGCATTTTGGCTCCCTGAACTCAAAAATCACAGTGAAAACTTTTTTCATGGATAAGTTTCCACTATTAAAGGTATATCTCAAGTCAGAAGCGATCAATCTAATCGTGGCAGGTGTGAAAATGAACATAATCGAACTGCCAACAAATATCAACGTCACTATTTATTGTTGATTACTCAACTAGTTCAAGTGCAATGAATGGAAATATTGGGGGAAAGTACTGTTTTTCGACAAGAATGAAGGTAAAAAAGTTACATTTTTGCCAAGGAAAAATAAAAAACGTGGGAATATACCCTGTATCACATTCTTCACGTGAAGTGCGCTCTTTTACGAAGAGGATGATGTATTGTGGAAGGAAATCTATGAGAAATTACAGAAGTTACGATCATTTATGTACAAGTGTCAAAATCCAAGGTTTTTTTGATTCTTCAAGTTTTCACTTATTCATAGCTCATACTTGAGTGTGATTGATTTGATTTATTTTTATTGTGATATGTTGATACAAGATGGGTGTATCACAAACACGGTCGTATATACCGGCCTGGGAACTGTTGTAATTTTCGATGGTGGGTCCAAAGAGAATCAGATAGAATGGAAACGGTCATAGGAGAACAGTACAACTTTCCGTGGCGAGTTTCAGCACCCCCTCGCATCTCAGTGACTAAGTATTTTGGAGAGGTACACATAATGAGTGGGAGTAGTTCACCACTGAGACTGCAGATGGCCTACTAAGTCGAATACACAGCGCTCCAACTCAAGGATGTCAGCATTTGGTCGACCGAGTCGATTTACCCACTCCATCTGACCATTTCTCGTCCCCACCATTCCAGCCGGGTGTACGCACACATTGAAACCCGTATTCATGTGATTCGGAACCGGTCGGTTCACTTCGAGTCAGCTCGGACAATCGAGAGAGAACCAACTATCCGTCGGTCTTTGTCTTCTCAATATGTTTTACGATCGGCTAACTCCGTGCAAGATCGGAAAAAGTTTAAAGCCCACGTGGTCGACTCACCGAAAAGTTTCACCGCTTCTTCTTTTCCAAGCGACAATTTTATTGTAATCAGTATCGAACTGACTTACCCGGCACCCCGGGCAATTCTCGGCCGGGGCCCTTCAATATTTTTTTCGTTTTTTTTTTTCAATTAAAGAGCCAGTTCAATACTGATTATTAAATTATCACGATGAATTATAGATTTGATGCATAGCATCATTCAATTCAATTAAAATCGAATATGAGTGAATAATTTTCCAATTATTATTTATTTTTCATAAATTTTATAAGATTATTGGTTATTCTCATGACTGCCCTAGTAAAAATGAATCATATAAGAACATACATAAAGCATATAGAAACCATATATGATCATATATGACCATATATAATTCATACGCAATCCATATTGAAACCGTATATAATCATATATGGCCCATACAGAATCCATATATGACCTTTCGATGCAAGAATTTCCGATACATGTGAAAAAATTCTGTCACATATGGAATATTTCTCGTATATGGGTTTTATATGGATTATATATGAGTCATATATGATCATTTATGGATCACATATGGAATCAATATGGATTGTATGATGTCTATGCATTTTCATATATGAATCATATATGAATTTCATGTGCATTATGTATGGATTATGGATTATGTATGGGTCATATATGTTCGTTTTTTACTAGGGTGATTATGAAGCTTTCAAGAACTCCTATATGTATTGTATAAGAATTTTCTAATAGTTACGCATTTCTGATCATTATTTTAAATCTTGATGATTTTTCAATGAATTTCATTAGAATCGTCAATCAATCGATGGTGGAGAAATTCTAAGATAGTTTGGGGATCTATGATAAATGTCCTGCGGTGAATTCCATAATTTTCCCTGATAAATTAATTTTCAGAGATCACTATGATATTCCAATGAGGATAATCCTGATCTTTCAGAATGCACGTGCGGATTCGACCAAGTACAGGTTCGAGTCGATTGAAAATTTCCCAAATATTCGTAAATGTGTCCATGAGATATACACAGTGAAAAATTTGCCGTCAAATTCAACACACAAGCGAATGTTAACCATTTTTCTTTACACTCAACGTGTGTTGACTCCAGAGTGACACTCACAAAGTGTTAATTTGAACTCGAATAACATTTCAATGTGTTGAAAACGAACCGATCGAACAGCATTTGATCAGTGTGCTGAAAGAACACACAAAAGTGTTGAATATTCAACAATTGAATTTGAACGCGTAGTTGAATATTCAACACTTGAATTTTCACCCGTAGTTAAATATTCAACACTTTAATTTTGACACGTACTTCTTTTTTACACAATGACGGAATTTTTTTCACTATGTAGACCGATCGATGCAGAATCTTCTGGGATGAGAAATGAATAGCACTTCAGAGGGACGTGTTTGAGAAAGTGTACTTGCAAATTCCATCAATTCCTGTGACGAATTGATGAAAAAATTTCAAAAATTTGTGTCCATCGAATAAAGACCGATCGATCCGAAATCTAATGAAATGAAAAATTAAATCACTTCGGAGGAACGTTTTTGAAAAAGTATACTTGCAAATTCTATCAAACCCTTTGACGAATTGGTAAAAAAATTTCGAAACTTTGTCTCCGTGGAATATAGACCGATCGATTCGGAATCTTCTGGAACAAAAACAATGAATATCATTCCGAAGGGACGTTTTTAAAAGAGTGTACTTGCAAATTCCATTGATTCCTGTGACAAATTGATGGAAAAATCTTCAGAAACTTGTGTCCATCGAATAAAGACCGATGGATTCGCAATCTACTGAAATGGAAGATGAAATCACTTCGGAGGAATGTTTTTAACAAAGTATACTTGCATATTCCATCAAACCCTCTGACGAATTGATAAAAAAAATTTCGAAACTTTGTCTCCGTGGAATATAGACCGATCGATTCTGAATCTGGTCACGGAGAGCAATGGGTTCTAAGGAGTATGACAAATATCATGAAAGCTGGAATATTTGATAATATATTCTCGAGTATGAGGACAAGTATCTAGATTATAAGTGTTATGAGTACAAGTATCCATTCATGATGAAGATGCTGTTTTTGGGGTAGATGGTACTGTCAACCAGTGATATATCAATACAATAACCGCAAGGAGAAAAAGTTAGTTCCTATTATAGTATAAGATTATTACAATTACTATCTTCAGTTGCTTGAATGAGGAAAAGAATGATATGAAATCGAAAAAAAAAGATATTCCTCAGGACATGAACCCGCCAAGCTAACATACGAAGAATTCTTTTTCAAGAGCGAGAATAGAACTCTTCAAGAACTAATGAATTCATATAGAGCTCTGGAGGAGTTCAATCTGTCGGACATTAACAAGTTCTTTGAGAGTACCCAAACAATACTCCCGATATTCTCAAAGAGCTTGTTAATATCCGACAGATTGAACACCTCCAGAGCTCGATATGAATTCACTAGTTCGAAAAGAATTCTTGAAGAGTTCTATTCTCGCTCTTGAAAAAGAATTCTTCGTGTGTTATCTTGGCGGGTTCATGTTCTGAGGAATATCTTTTTTTTCCGATTTCATATTATTCTTCTCTTAATTCAAGCAACTGAAGATAGTAATTCTAATCATCCTATATTATAATAGGGACTCACTTTTTTTCCTTGCTGTTATTATATTGATATATTACTGGTTGACAGTACCATCTACCCCAAAACGAGCACCTTCATCATGAATGGATACTTGTACTTATAACACTTATAATCTAGATACTTGTCCTCATACTCGAGAATATATTATCAAATATTCCAGCCTTCTTGATATTTGTCATACTCCTTAGAACCCATTGCTCTCCGTGAGGAGATTCAGAATCGATCGTCTATATTCCACGGAGACAAAGTTTCGAAATTTTTTTACCAATTCGTCAAAGGGTTTGATAGAATTTGCAAGTATACTTTTTCAAAAACGTTCCTCCGAAGTGATTTAATTTTTCATTTCATTAGATTTCGAATCGATCGGTCTTTATTCGATGGACACAAATTTTTGAAATTTTTTCATCAATTCGTCACAGGAATTGAACTGGCTCTTTAATTGAAAAAAGAAACGGAAAAAATATCGAAGGGCCCCGGCCGAGAATTGCCCGGGGTGCCGGGTAAGTCAGTTCGATACTGATTACAATAAAATTGTTGCTTGGAAAAGAAGAAGCGGTGAAACTTCTCGGTAAGTCGACCGCGTGTGCTTTAAACTTTTTCCGATCTTGCACGGAGTTAGCCGATCGTAAAACATATTGAGAAGACAAAGACCGACGGATAGTTGGTTCTCTCTCGATTGTCCGAGCTGACTCGAAGTGAACCGACTGGTTCCGAATCACATGAATACGGGTTTCAATGTGTGCGTACATCCGGCTGGAATGGTGGGGACGAGAAATGGTCAGATGGAGAGGGTACATCGACTCGGTCGACCAAATGCTGGCATCACTGCTCCCACTCTATCTGATCCTCTTTGATGGGGGTGCCCAGCTTATACTGTGTATACGGCCGCGATCGGAAATGATTCCAGCTCTCCGCTTGTCTTCTGTTTTTTTGCGTCCTTTGTTTTTCTGACATTTCACATACGTCTGATATCAGGTTTTATGAAATGAGTTGATTCGATATTCTGCCTCTTGATTAAATCAGAGCCCTCTTTTCGATTTATTCGACACACAATGAATGAAAGGAATCGAAGTTTTGAGTGCACAAGACATGCAGATAATTTTTATTATATATTTGGTAATTAGGTGGAGGAGAGGAATCAACGCCAATTCACCAACTCTCTTCAAGAGCATTATGTTCAATACTTCCAAATAACACCTGATAATCTCGATGAAGGGTGGACACCAAGTATCGTATGCCTTTCATGTCGTACAAATCTTGTAGGATGGGCTTCCGGTTCAACATAGTATGTATTGGGTGATCATTGAATGTCAAATCCATACACAGTTCAAAATTTTGTGTTAATAACGGTCCACTCAAAATTTGTGGTCGAAATCAACACAAAGGAGTATCAAACTGTCAAGTTTTCAATGTGAACTCAAAACTCTTGTGTCGATTTCTCAAATGCTTTCCCTGTACAAGAAAAAACTCTCAGTTCCCATGAATCGGATATTTGCATCGTGAATTCACAATTGAATAGATGAATCACGATATTTGGTTAGTTTCAGAAAACTTCATGACCATAAACAGATGAAATCCTGAGAATTGTAATTTTACACTGGAAATGAATATGCCACTGATCACGATTGATCAAATGTATTTCTAATACGCTTTCAATCAAAATTACCATTGAGAATGAATTCTTCTAATCGGTTTACCCGGATTTTTTTCACAAGGTTGTGTCAATATTTGGAACAAATTTTGAATGGACCATTTGGGACTAGCGCGTTTATTAAAAATACTAAAAATTTTCTACCTTGTACCTTACATGACTATCACATACATTCAAATTCTTTTTTTTTTATTAGACGGCGCATGACATTCGGTGTACCAATGATGTGGAGGAAACCATTTTGTCACGTTACTGACTGCTATTCTTGTTCAAGCACCTACACGGGTTTCGGAAAAAGTATGCGATGGGCTTATGCAAATGTACAATCTGTTACATTTCCAACGCCCCACTCAAACACACTTCCAATTCCTAAGTGTCCTAATTCATGTAACCCCGAAACATGTGACGATTTACTGGCTGATCTGGAAGCAGATAATGATAGCGATTTCAATGCTACAGAAGAGCACCATCTTTTAACTCAGGCTAAACTGAATGATTGAGTGAGGGATTTGGAGTTTTCAAAAGAAGCAGCAGGATTACATGCATCGCGAATGAAACAGTACAACTTTTCAGCTGCGAATGTTAGAGTAACATACCACAGATACCGTGATAGGGCTTACTCAGAGTATTATACTATGAGAGAGCGAATATGCTCTTGTGAAAATATTCCTGATTTGTTCAAGGAACTTGAACAACCTTACGATTCAGAAGAGTGGCGGTTATTTGTTGACAGCAGTCCTCTTACATAACAGGAACGAAAAACCGTCGATACCCATCGCACACGCTGTCAACGCTAAAGAATCGTATGAAACAATGGCCAAATTGTTGGAATACGTGAAATATGAAGGACACGGTTGGAAAATTTGTTCTGATTAAAAAGTAATGGGCCTGTTATGTGGAATGCAGCAAGGGTATACGAAATATTGCTGTTTTCCATGTCTCTGGGATAGTCGTGCCCGCGAACATCACTACAAGAAAAAACAATGGCCAAAAAGAAGGAACCACACATTGGGTGAGAACAGCGTGAAATATATGCCTCTGGTCGGAAAAGAGAACATTATTCTCCCACTATCGCACATCAAACTCGGGCTTTTCAGAAACTTTGTCAAGGCAGTGAACAAAGAAGGCCGAGCGTTCACTTATTTGAGACTCCTCTTCCCAAATCTTTACCCAGCAAAAAGCAAAGGAGCAGTCTTTGATGGTCCACAAATCAGGAAACTGCTGGGAGATGAAAAATCCCACACGTATTTATCCTCTGTCAAAAATGCAGCCTGGGATTCGTTCAAGTCAATTGTCTCTGGGTCCCTTGGGAATAATAAAGACCCTGAGTACAATGTTATCGTTGCGAATTTGCTTAGAAATTAGGCAAAAATGAGTATATAATACTATCCTATTCATCCTATTCCATTTTTTTTCATCCATGTGTATTAAATCCTTTCAATTGTCTCAACAGGAGTAAATATGTCTCTCAAGATCCATTCCTCACATTCCCACTCGAATTTTTTCCCGGAGAATTTGGGCGATATGAGTGACGAACATGCTCAGGAATTCCATCAACAACTGAAGTCCATGGAGCAACGCTACCAGGGATTTTGGGATGAAAGAATGATGGGGGATTCCATTTGGTCTGTCATAAAAAACATGGATGCTATCGAAAACAAACGACAATCAAGAAGCCAAAATCACTTTTGATGCTCATGTTTTATTAATATATTGAAATAAAAATAATTCAAATCAATCAAACTTGAGTATAAGCTATGAATAAACTCAAACTCTCAGAATGAAGAAAACGTTGTATTTTGGCACTTGTACATGAATGATCGTAACTCCTGTAATTTTTCATAGATTTCCTCCCACAAATACATTATTCTCTCCGTCAAAGAGCGCACTTCACGTCAAAAATTTGATACGGAGTATATTTGCACGTTTCCTATTTTTCCTTGGCAAAAATGTAACTTTTTTACTTCCATTTTTGTCAAAAAACAGTATTTTTTCCGAATATTCCGATCCATTGCACTTAAACTACTCGAGTAATCGAGTAGTGGCGTTGATATTTGTTGGCAGTTTGATTAGGTCCATCTTAACACCTGCCACGATTAGATTGATCGCTTCTGACTTGAGATATACTTTTAATAGTAAAACTTCGATAGAAAAAAATTTTTTCTACTTCAAAAATTCATATCTCGAAAACTTATCCATAAAAAAAGTTTTTGCTGTGATTTTTGAGTTCAGGGAGCCAAAATGCATCAGAAATAAATAGTGACGTCGAATGTAGGAAATGGCTGTAAACTAATGATATCGTTCAATTCTAATGTTTTCCAATTCCTCCTCTTAGATTAAAATTATCGTTGGTGAGTTGTGAAGTTGTCAATCTTGATGACTTTGAGATAGTAAACGTTGGATACGTAAGAGTACGTATTTTAAAACGCTTCATGTTTGAAATTCACATTACTGAAATTTTTGATTCGGTGGATGCAAAGAGCTTCCAAGTTGCGTCTTTAGTTGAAACAGCTAGTTTTCAAAATCAATCTCTATTCGTATTGCTCTAGAAGACTCCAAAAATCGCAAGAGGTTTTATTAAAGTGTTTCAAAAATTTTTGTAAGGAATCGAGATTCTCTTTCATCTTCTTCTGCAGGAGTTGGGTGCTCTTTTTCAGTGAGGAATTATATTCTCATGGTTTCAGTTTCAGTGATTCAAAGATGTCACGGTCAAACCGTACTGATCGTTGTTATAATCCATTTGGATTGCGAAATCATAGAAGTGCTAAGGGATTACGGCCAGCTTCGAAGAATATTTGTGAGAAGTATTCCTTCACGAGAAATGATTATTTTTGTGCATCGTCCAGGAAAAAGCTGAGATGATCGGTGAATTCAAGATTGTTCTTCGAGTTCTCGAAATACGAGGTGTGTTCAAAAAGTAAGGTGACTTTTCAAATTTCGCGGGCAACGTACTTTCGATTATCGATTTTTTTGTTTTGTTATGTTGGCACACTCTTCCCGAACATCTGTACCAAGTTTCAAGTGTATAGCATTTTTTGTTTGATTGTGAGAGGCGTGAAGGTTGTAAGTGTTTTGCGTGCTCGGCGATTTCTTGCTATCGAAAAATATGGATCAAAGGATTTGCATCAAATTTTGTGTAAAAAATAAAATAAAGTGCTCCGAAACACTTAAAATGTTGACAGTAGCATACGGTGAAACTGTTCTGAGTAAAAAAAATGTTTACAAGTGGTACAAACTCTTCCAAGATGGCCGGGAAGATGCCAATGACGAGCCTCGCTCTGGACGCCCAAGCACGTCAACAACTGATGAAAACGTTCAAGCAGTGAAGAAAATTGTTTTGGAAAATCGTCGAATCACTATCAGAGAAGTTGCTGAGGATGTTGGTTTATCGCTTGGCTCGTGCCATGGAATTTTTTCTAACGTTTTGGGCATGAGACGTGTGTCAGCGAAGTTTGTTCCGAAATTGCTAAATTTTGACCAAAAGAACCGTCGCATGAGCATCGCTCAAGAACTGTTGAATGACGTCAACGACGACCCAGATTTACTCAAAAGGGTCATAACTGGTGACGAATCATGTGTATATGGTTATGATGTCGAAACCAAAGTCCAATCGTCCCAATGGAAGACCCCAGATGAGCCAAGACCGAAAAAAGCACGCCAAGTTCGATCAAATGTCAAAGTTTTGCTCACTGTTTTCTTCGATTACCATGGCGTGGTGCATCAGGAGATCTTATCATATGGTCGTACGGTCAATAAACAGTATTATCTTGAAGTTATGCGCCGTTTGCGAGAAGCAATACGAAGAAAACGTCCAGAATTGTGGAAAAATAATTCATGGCTTTTGCATCATGCCCCTGCTCACTCATCTTTGCTTGTGAGAGATTTTTTGGCCAAAAACAACACCACAATCATACCTCAGCCACCATATTCACCGGATTTGGCCCCATGTGACTTTTTCTTGTTCCCAAAACTGAAGAGACCTATGAAAGGACGGAGATTTGCAACGATTGAAGAGATAAAGACTGCATCGCTGGAAGAGCTCAAGGCTATACCGAAAAGTGCTTATGAGCAGTGCTTTGAGGATTGGAAAAACCGTTGGCATAAGTGTATTGTATCTGAGGGGGATTACTTTGAAGGGGACAACATAAATATTGATAAATAAATAAATTTTTTTTCTTAAAAATACAAAGTCACCTTACTTTTTGAACACACCTCGTATTAGCTACAGAAAACCTTCCTTTCAAATCCCATTGCCAAATATTCGAGATTTTTACTCCTGTACAGATATGACCTTAGACATTTTCGTATACACTGAGAAAAATCTTGTACGTACGGAGATGCGGTATGGTTGAGACAAGTATTCCAAAGGAATGATCAACGATAGCCTTATGACAACGGTGATGTAGTTTGTAGAACGATCTGTTATCCGTCTCACAACGATACTGATCCTTCCTTCATCTATATGAATCGGTGTATCAACTATGTTTTCGCTGCCACAGCAGTACGTTGCAAATCACATAGAGTTAGTGAGAACGATAATTTTTCTTCAGTGTGTAATTTCTATTTTTTTGATGAGGCTGATTCTACAAAATTTGTACAAAATTCAATTTATAACATGGATTAAAAGCTCCATTCCACTGAAACATTATTCAAAAGGATCCTGACTTATGCAGAAATAAAAAAACAACCCAGTAAACATAACATCTAAAACTTGTCTATACTGTAAAAATTTCTACGGGAAAATTGCTATACATTTATATGAAGTAATTAACAGATACATGCGTTAGGAATTTTCCGCACTTGTCCGGCAACTTACTATGAAATGTTGGAAAAAATATCATAAAGTTTGGAATTTTCAGATAAATTTACGAAAAATTTCATATCAATGTACCGGAAATTGATTTCCCAATCAGTGTTTGAAATTTTTCGGTTGATATGCACAGGATATAAAACAGAGATATTTCCACTAAGTTCAAAGTTTTGAGCAGAATCGTATCGGGAAGTGCCCATGAGATTTCCGTTGAAATTTCTCCTCCGTGTATATGTTTCAAATGGTCCACCCAAAATTGATGTTGATAATGCCTATAATAAGACATTAGTGAAATGAAAAGTCATTTTGAACTGACCCTGATAGAAATTTGTCTGAGTGTCCCACTTACCATCCATTTACTAGATGTGGGAGCAGCTAGATAACATATTTCAGCCAATATGACTTCAGTACTCCAACACTCAGTTGGTATATGTAGTTTTTTGATGTTTCAACTGATTGTACAGGTACATTAACAATCCATAAATACGACCACAGGAATAAGAGGAACCCCAATCGCTTAATTTGTTATTCGAGAGTATTTTATGAAAATGATCTCAAAAGTAACGTACTCGATTTAGGAATTCATTTCAACAAAAATTTTACTTTATTCATATGTGTGATTTTATTGAAATACAGCATTTCACATTCGTGATTACAGATTTTAACTACAATTTAGCGTTTTTCTGGGACATGGGGGGGGGGGACACAATCTTGAAAATGCATTACAAAACAAGCTGAAAACTAGTTTAACGTCTGGGAAAATTGGATAGGGCCCATTCAATTCCCGATCATAATTTGTACTGGGGACGTTTTGCAAATTAATAAAACATTCTTGTACGTTTTATTAATATTCAATTTCAGTCAATATTAACATTGATTTCAAGGGGATCGTTTTGCTGCATGTTAACAATACAACAAATTTCCAATTAGGTAATGAGTCAATTCCAATGTCACTAGTCTTCATATTTTTATGCAGATCCAGATGTATCTGAAAAGAAGAAAATAGTCATTGAATTCCCTAATGATGACCAAGACAGTGTCATGATGCCAGGGATGAAAGACTATGTTTCTGTTTGGGATGGGGCGAGTAAACGGATTCATGTACAGAAAAGATAGATCCTGGGAAATCTGAAAGAAATTTTTGAACTTTCTCAAAATGCACATCCTGAAATAAAAATAGGATTCTCAATGTTTGCATTAATGCTACCCAAACATTGTGTATCGACAGGTTCCAGTGGCACGCATACTGTGTGCGTTTGTTTGATCCATCAAAACGTGAAACTTATGATCATCGGTGAGTTTCTCGCAATAGGAGAAGTAATTGAGCACATACAGTTTGAAAGTTTTGAACTCACACTTGAACTGTTTTGTTGTGTAACTCATATATCAAAAACGGGCCTCTTATATTGTCATGTTCACGCGCAGGGATGAGCAGCTCGGGAGTACTTTCAATGAGGAATACTTCTCGTTCTGTGTCAAGAAATCTTTATATAAGATTGACAAAAAGTATCTCTCATTGGGAATACTCCGGTAGTACAGGAGTGCTTGTGAGCTGCCCATTCCTGGTTGACACGTAGTACAGTGAGATAGTCAAGTCCGTACCTCAATAGAATGCATATCCTCAAGTATGGCGAACGGACGTCCAAATGTGCCCATGCGCGTTCACAGACGTCCGTCGGGCGTGATTGGAAGTTCGAATTCTCTAGACCCACGATGCCATTTGATGAATGTACTGGGGAGACAAGCAAAAACGAGAGATTTCTTCCTCTTCTCTTCCAAAGGAAATTCCTAAACTGATCAAACTGTTTCAGTATGGACTTCATTTTTCCATCGTACAGTGAGTAGAAAAAGTCCGTTCGGTTGTAGCGATTGGAAAAAAATGTCACATTCGGACTCTCATGCACCAATAGGATATTTTACGATGTGATGGCTCTGAACCTTTAGAGGACGGGGCTGGTTCCTGAAGGGATCACTCGTACACCTGAGGGACAACATCTTTCATGTTTTTCAGGGATAATTTAATGTACTGAATAAGCAAAAAATGGTAAAAAAATTTTGGAGGCATTCCATCCTCTGAAGGTTAATAATCTTCAATGAAGACGTGATGAACAGTATTATGAATTTATCATTCTCCGAAATTTCAAATGCACGGAGCTTGAGTAATGTCGTTTCTATTTTCAGGTAGTGCTTTACAAAGACTCATGAGTGATTTTGAACGACCTCTGAACAGCTACAATAATTGTTTGGATTTGATAATATGTTGTGATCCTTCACCTGCGTGTTACTTGCGGACTTGCTCCAATTTTCCAGGAACAGGGAATTTGAATCATCTCTTGAAAACGGTATTGGAAGAAAATGATGTGGACAATGTGACATACAAACGATGGGTGTCAAAGCCTATAACTTGCCTTGAAACAACCATAAAAGATGCATTTGAATTCGCAGAAGAGTTTTGTTATGAGATATACAATCTCTTACCGCATTCATTTATCGCGAAACAACAGGCTGACTTCATGAAAAAGTTAAAAGGATCATTGAAGGATGATGAATTTCTGGTGATTTCTGATTTCGCAGAAAATTATGCATTTGTGGTGCAAAACGCTGCTCCAGGATTCCATTGGAATAACAGTCAAGCCACAGTCTATCCTGTTGTTGTTTATTTCGAACTCGGGGACTGTGCCACCAGAAACAAAGGGACAAGAGTGCCGAGACCGGAATACATTGGTCATTCCGATCAACAGAACTATTTGATTGGATGTAGGCCGTTGGATCTCAAAATTTCTGGCATCACTGCTCGGGGATGTAATAGAACATGAGAGTCTGGTGGTGATATCAGATTGTCTGAATCATGACTCGGTTGCAGTCTACATTCATTCTAAAATTGTGATAGAATTCATCAAATCTATGAAGGATGATATATCGAAAGTTCATTACTTTTCGGATGGAGCACCGCAACAATTTAAACATTATAAGAATTCAATAAATTTATGCTATAATAAAGAAGATTACGGAATTGACGCAGAGTGGCATTTCTTTGCTGCTGCCCATGGCAAAGGGCCCTGTGATGGCATTGGCGGCACACTGAAACGAATGGCAGCTCGAGCTGGCTTGCAGCTCCCACCTGACCGTCAAATAACTAATCCTTCCAAACTGTTTGAGTGGGCATCACAATCTGCAAATCTTCCGAACATAACTGTCAGGTTTTCGCCAGAAATAGAATATGAGGAGGCTACAAACTTTTCGAATCAATGTTTTGCAAATGGCAAACGAATACCTGGAACGCATGAATTGCATTCTGTAATTTCACAAGGTAATGGTGAAGTGAAGGTGAAACAATACTCCAATTCGATCGAATTCGACACTCACTACATATTGACAAAAAAAATTCAATCCCAAGACATAATAGAATATCTTTGGATCAATATATTACATGTTATTTGATGATACGATAAAGATTCACAGATGTGTTGAAAAATTCATGTGTGGTCTGCACTGAGGAAATGAACAATTACTTTTTTTCATGAAAAATATAATATTTCTTCTTACTGTGCTTTTTTTATCCACTCCGAACCGAGATTTGGATTTTCATGGAAATTTATATTTTCACAGCACAGAATAGTTTCCTTGGAGGAATACAAGCGTTACCATCGAAGCACATTGATTAGAAAAGGACACCCCTATACGATAGAAAGAGAGGTCCAAAAAGACGCTCGTTTCACTTCAAGAGATTATGTGTATGTTTTTCAATGCCTGTAGTGAAAATTCCTATCACTGAAATTCAGGAATTCATGGATTTGCAGGGGAATTTCTCATTCAATAAATATTGTACTGCAAATAATTATAAATTACAGTGGACCTCTCTACAATCAGATGGAAATACTATCATTTCCCTCGTCGATTCCTACCTAGTCCGTGGATAGTAATCTAACACAGTACTTTTAACTACACTTTTCTCTGCGTGCACTCACAGAAAGGATCCCTTGATATGAGAAAATTTTTCTTGTCGCTGGGACAAAACTCATTGTTCTTGAGCCTAGAAAATTCCACTTGAGTTAGGAGAAGGAGGCGGTGTAAAAAGTGCTGATTTTTGCCCATTCGTGCAAAAGTAAATGGTGTATGATTTTGTATGGTTTTTGACGTGCTGAATTCGGTAGTAATCATAAAAAACCCGTACACTCACGGGAAAGTGGAGAGAACCCGAGAAATTGTGTGAAATATACGGTTTACAACGGACACAGTGATTAGGTCTGGTATATTCTCGTTTGTGAGATTGATTAATAAGGTAATCAGGGTATAAGATCTATGATCCCCGTATCGCTGAGTTCGGCAGTGACAACGAGAAACTCAAAAACCCATGGGAAAGTAGACAAAACCCGGGATTACCCTAGTAATCAATCCCACCCAAGAATATATCAGACTTAGTCAATGAGTCTGTTGTGAACTGTACATTTTATACACTTATCTCGGATTTTCTCAACTTTCCCATGGATTTATGGGTCTCTTACGTTCACTATCGGATTCAGCACCTCAAGAACTATAAAAATTCATACACCATTCACTTTTGCACGAATGGGCAAAAGTCGGTACTTTTTACACCGCCTCCTTTCTTCTGAAATCAAAACGAACATTCCCTCATTCAAGTAAAATGTTCTGGGCTCAAGAAAAAAACGAGTTTTGTCTCAGCGCCGAGAGAAATTTCTTGTTTGAAGAAATCATTCCTGTGAGTGGACATTCATAACATTAACGCAAGAGCGATGCACTGAATTTTCGTTTCCCGTCGAATTTTTGGTTTAAATTGCCCAGTAAAAATGGGAGCGTGAGAAGGGTATGAAGCGACGCGGAAGAGTCAACGAAACAGTATTCGAGCGCGAAAAAAACGGGAATTGAAACATTTTACCCTTCATTTGTTTCAATCTCCGCTCCCAGCAAGTGGAAATTTTCACCAGGGTTGTCTTGACATGACTTTACTTGTGGAAATTTGTCTCATTTCAGTGATTTTCAGTTTCTGAAACTCAATATATGATATTGTGATATGTGTGAGGCATTACATTTTTCTCATGCCATGATTATATTATCATTCAAAAAATCAGGACACATTTCTGATCCATTGAAAACAAAATCCATGTATTCATTGTATGCCTTGAAGACACCTCCAAAACATTTGATAACGTGTCTGTTGAACATTTTTGAAACATGCTTAGATATATGAGAAATAAACATCTGTTAAATCCTTGTAGAATGCACTTTCAGAAACTAAGGCTAAATTTTTTCAATCTTCTGAGGACGTTTGATGTGGCTCAAGTTCCTCTTTTATGATTTCTTACTATGAAAAAAATCAAAACGAGTGCTTTGGTCATGGATTCTTAAACCTTCACATTGTCGATTTCATATTATAATCAAGTAAAACTTGAGAATAATAGGAGGTGATTGAATTCATTCAACTCACGGGAAAACCCTCACTAATAATTATTGATGAATTTTAATTTAAATCGTGGCAATACCTATTCAGTCCAATTCAGACACTCTCCAATCCCATTCATATTTCCGTGTGAATTGTAGCTAAATATCATTGAAATTCGTCGTTTTCATGCGTATCGAAACTGACAGGAAAATATCCACGATGAGGTGTTGATTCTTCAAAGGAATTCATTACTCCTTACTCCCCATGAAATTGATTGGATAACAAAAATTCAGTACTTACATATCAACTATTGATAGCATATTATTCCAATGAAAATCGACAATACCGAAAGGGAGTAAATTTGAAGCAGTGAAGCGTAAAAACGTTTTAACCCCGCTTTTTTCGCACTTGCCCACATGAAAATTGACCATTGGTTCTAGGGTGGCGCAACGGAGCTCAAGAGTGGCCAATCTTCGACATCAGGAAAGTGCAACTGTGGAATGATAACATCATTTTCCGTTCCGCCAATCCAGTTTTCCAACATAGAACCAACATTGGCACAATGATGGATCAAGTTTGGGCCAAGATTGACGATCGCGGTCAAGATTGCGCTTAGCTATTAATAATGCTTGGCGCGACCCTTATATATTTTATCCCGTCTATACTGGGTCAGGATTGGCGATAGCTTGCCCCAGGCCTAAACGAATGCTGAGACAATCATAGATTAACGAGACCAATCGCCTAATAACCAATCATGGTACATCATTTTATCGTGTTTTAATCACAATTCTAACGGAGGAAGAAGCTTTGTACGGCCCTGGTATAAAAAATCCATTGAATCCCATTGGTGAATCAGATTCAATGGTTTCCTGTTGAATTTTATTCAATCCTGTTCAATGTTCTGATTCACCAATGGGATTTTATGGATTATTTACACCAGAGAGGGGGGGGGGGGTGGATCTCCACAGGCAGGAATAAGAACCGATCCGTCAGCCACCCGATTGGATCCAATCTTCATATACCCTTTACAATATACCGATTGAATGCTATCGTTCTATTGGTTAATCAGATTTGGTAAGAATCAATCGTTTTTCTCAATCACTGTGATCGCGCTCATCCTCATTATCCAAGCGTGTTTGCATTTGTTTTTCAACCGATCGCTGTCATTCACAGTAACCAGTAGTGTTTCCTTTTTTCCGTGTAGACCCATGGATATTTGGCTTCGCCACTGATTGCGATGGTTAGCCAGGCTCAACCCATGACCTTCTGCGCTTCGGATTGTCGTAATGGATCCATTTCTCATCGCCAGTGACAATTCTATGCAAGAACACTTTTCTGTTCTGCCGTTGGAGCAGCAATTCACACGTCAAAAAACACCTCTCAATATCCCTTGGTTTCAATTCATATGTGATCCAACGTCCTTCCTTCTGGATCATGCCCAAACTTTTTAGACGTTTTCCTACCGTTGATAAGTCAACTCCCGAAGATGTCGACAATTCTTGAAGGGTTTGACATGAGCCTCCATTGAGCAACGTCCCCAAATCAGTATCTTCAAATTTTTTGGCTGACCAAGTCGCTCCTTATCATCCAAGTCGAAATCGCGAGCTTTGAAACGTGCGAACCATTTTCGACACGTTTGCTCAGCTAGACCATGTTCACCATACACTTCCACTAAAATACGATGGACTTCGGCAGCACTTTTGTTCATATTGAAGTAATGAAGTGAGACTCCGCGCAAAAACACTTTATTCGGTATGAATTTTGACATGTTCAATAAGTCATAAAGTGTTGTTATTTACGATTCAAAGAAGGGTTATGTAAAACAAATGACATCCAATGATAGCTGTTCCACGGTGAATAGATTATTGTAGGTAACAACGGAATACTGTACTACCTACGTCAGCTTTTGTATGACGCTACGAACTGATTCCAACACCTGATATTTGAAATGAATGAAATTTCATTTCAATGTGATGAACATTCCATTCCAGTTGAATGAAATCCTATTGGATCCATATTTCAATGGAAATCCATTTGATTGCAATGAATTTAGTCGAACATACAGGGTGGTCCATTTGAAGTGATATAGTCAAATATCTCGGAAACTAGTGGAGATGGAAAAAATGTACCAGATGAAAAGTTTGGGGTTCCAAGGGAGAAGTATGATGCTGACCTTGAAAAATCCCTCAGAGGTCGTTTTGAAGGTCATTTAGGGGTCAAGATGGTTTTTTTAAATAGGACCCCCATTTTTTCATCATGGGATGGGAAAGCTGGTTTCAAATCCTTTACGGAACACTGACCATGGACCACTTTCCGCCCATTGGGGTGCAAGGTATGGACCGTCGAATTTATTGATTGACTACTCTCAGCGCTACCCAGGAACAACGACGTGGACGTGGTAGTTCTCTGTTCCCTCCGAAGTGCTTGATTATCGTGAGTCCCCTTGCCTCTAACATGAGGGGTGCTTGATGCTGTTACAATAATTGCTCGAAGTTACCCCCCTCTGCCTGGATACATAATCCTGGTATGTTGGCACAAACAGTGCGGATGCGATCGATCATGTCCTCACTCATTTACAGAAAAACTTCCAAAATTTTTCTGGTAAATCTACAAAGAAATGTTTTACAGTGCAACTCTCTTTGGTGAATTCTCTGGAAGCTCGGAGGATTTTTGTATCCATTCGAATGTGCATCCTAATCGACGTTATGTGGTATGGTCAATACTTCCGATGTTTCCAGGACCTTTCAACAATTTTTGGAAGTTGATACTCATTTGTAACCCTCCTTGAATCAAATGGAATAATTTATTCGATTCGAAACGCAATAATCGTAATAAATTGTACACATTACTGCCAACCATAATAAGCGGAGACTCAGTGTTCCCGTTTGTTTATGTTCACGTTTTTCTTCCCAATGAAATTAACTCTAATCTGCATTGAAATCAGTCCCGATCTTCGGAGAAAAGCGATGAACAAGAATACATAAACGAACAGAAACATCGAATTCCTGTTTATTAGGGTTGGTTATGTGGATGATTACGTGAATACGTGATCATTTAAACACCGGTTCTAAACTGAGACCATCACAATCGTTCTTCTCTTTTGCATATTCAATCATCTTCATTCATCAATTCATTTCATTCGATTCAATCGAAGAAATGAATCACTATCCACCCTCTGAAATTATTGATATGATATTTGTGCTTGGATCGTGTCACAACAATTACAACAAAGCCGCAAGAGTTCACGCGGATCGGTATTCCGATCGCCGCATCGCACACCCCACGGCCATCCGTCGACTCCAATTGAGGGCTCGACGAGGAGTATTGCAGCGAGATCTGAGACATCACCGGTACGATGAGAATGATATCCGTGCACTCACCATATTGGGACTTATCCACTTGGACCCTCATTTTAGTAGCAGATCGTTGGCACGAATAACTAGTATACCCCGGACTACTGTTTTGAGAATCTTGAAGCATGTCAAATATCGACCATACCACATTACGTTAACTCAAGCTCTCACTCCAAGCGACATGGGACTTCGAATTAGATTCTGCAACTGGGCACGAGCAAGGCTGGTTGACGATCCTCAATTCTTCGACTATGTAATGTTCTCCGACAAAGCATCCTTCCAGAGCACTGGGCATTCGAATAGACACAACTCTCATTACTGGTCGGATGTTGATCCGCATTGGTATCGAGCAATCAACAACCAACATCATTGGAGCGTAAATGAATGGTGCGGGATCGTCGATGGCTATTTAGTCAGTCCACATTTTTTCAATGGCACTTTGAACGGCCTCATGTTCCTGGAATTTCTGGCGGATCATTCACCAGGCTTGCTTGAGGATCTGGATTTACAAACAAGGCAGAGGATGTGGGTCCAACTAGATGGAGCACCACCCCATTACGCATTGATCGTGAGAAAATACCTTGATCATCATTTCCCGGGTAGGTGGATTGGACGAGGTGGGCCAAGTACGTGGCCTTCACTCTCACCCGACTTCTTCTTGTGGGGATTTCTGGGGGACGAAGTATTCAAGGCCCAACCAACAACGAGGGAGGACATGATCGATCGCGTCCGCACTGTTTGTGCCAACATACCGCGATCAGTTCTCCTGAAGACGGTTACAAATTTTCGGCGGAGACTGAGATTATGTATCCAGACAGAGGGGAGTAACTTCAAGCAATTATTGTAACAGCATCAAGCACCCCTCATGTGAGAGGCAAGGGGACTCACAATAATTAAGCACCCCGGAGGGAACAGAGAACTACCAAGTCCACGTCGTTGTTCCTGGGTAGTGCTCAGAGTAGTTCATCAATACCTTCAACGGTCCATACCTCACACCCCAAGGGGCGGAAAGGGCTCCATGACCAGTGTTTAGGGAAAGGGTTCGAAACCAGCTTTCCCATGCCATGATGAAGAAATAGGGGTCCTATTTTAAAAACCAGCTTGACCCCTCGATGGCCTTTGAAATGACCTCTGAGGGATTTTCCAAGGGATTCTGACGTAGCACGTAGATGCTACAATTTCAGAAGTAGAAAAAAAATATGTTTCACGATAATGCGCTCAATCCTAAGAGTCTTTCAATCGATACTTCTATCGGGTGTTGACAAATGTTTGATGGTCATTTTCTCAGAAGACGATGATAATTCGAAGTCTGCATTTGGAATCAACTACTAGAAAGCAGAATGTACATATGGTAGACAATTGAGGGGAAAATAATGGTATAAGAGAAAAAATGTTTCAGTATGAAGGATTATCACAGTAGTTTTACAAAAATTATTATCATCATTATATCCTAAGAAAAAAGTGAGATGAACTCTTCATTCTTCCCAAACTATCATCATCATCATCATCACAGAAATTTTTTTTCTTCAGAGAGAGTGTTCCTTAAAGGGAAAACCCGGAACAAATCTCAATCACTATCGCCATTTGATGACATCTTCTCGCATAAGCCATCGATGTAATGGATGAACATTATCAAACGCACAATGACAACTTTTCACTGTTCTATGATATTCTTGATGGATACAATCACAGTCGATCGCTCCTAAATTGACCAAGGGAGGCCATCAAAAATCTTCGAGATTAATTACTGTTTCCGATTGTTCAAGTAAATTTTGTAACCATTTTTGTTTCTCTATTCCTTTCACATAGATGCGGTCCTCTCCTTTCACCATGTCTTACGTATCAGCCACGAATTGATACACTTATATTTTCCAGGTGAATCATTCCATTTGCGAGGAGATTGGGATAATACGCAGTTAGCTTCCTTCATTCCATCACTTTCCATTGCGATTACTGCAAGTTCTTTTACCACTAATTGATCGAATAGTTTTTTGTAACTCTGGAAATCTGACACAATTCCATTCAACATTTTGATCCTATCGTTAGTCGTTTCTTCATCAATCAAGCGTTTTTCCCCACTGGTGAATTCTGATCAACAGAAAAAAAAATCCAGAGAGACCTAATACTCTTTACTCGAGAGCTTGTTGGAAACGTTAATTGATTTACATAACATGAATTTCTATTTTTATTCAATCCCAATAATTTGAATTCAGCACCTTATATATGTATATACATACAGGGTGTCCCATTTTAATTTTTATATCAAAATAACCCAAAAACGAGGAGTTTTGGAGGAAAATGTTTCCAACGAAAGTTGTGAGATTCCGAGGGGGACATCTGATGGTGACCTTGACTTTGCCTTCGGATCTCAACTTCAAGGTCATTCAGAGGTCAAATGGCGTTTCTTGAATGGAATCCCCTATTTTTTACTGCAGATTCAGATTTGACGTTGGAAAACAAGAAACTTTTGTCTGAATCATTTTTCCGCATTCCGCACAGATGGCGCTCTGATCGATAAAAAAATGAGTTTTATGAAACACTCGTATTGCTTTCTGTGTAAGACGACATTTAACGCTCCAGTGTTTTTTTTCAGCTCCTGAGGATTACCGTCGCCATTAGAGTCACCCAATGTGCACCACGAGGAGGTTGAGCGATCGGATCTTGCACATCTTTGTGGCCCTGGAAATTTGATGGAACCCCATAAGTGAAAATCCAAAGTGGTAAGATCCGGAGACCCAGCTGGGATTTTCCATCGACCAATATTGACAATTATGTCTGTTCGTAGTACCGTTACTGTGAATTGTTGCCAAACACAAGTACACAACAATACTTGTGTTTATCATGAACAAGAAAGTTCATACTAGAGCATTGTTTACAAACATACGTGGAACAGAATGTTCAATATACTTCATTTATTCACAAATTCTTTCCGATATACGATATTCAAACTTGAAGAAGATCTTTGATCAGTGTTGTTAAGGTCTCAATACCATGGATTATCCTTGGGGTGAAATACTTGATATTCTCCTGATACTAGGAGAATGTCGACGTAATTACGCTGCAGCATCAAGATTGTATGGAGAGAGATATCCAAATAGACGCCAGCCTTCACTTCAGGCGATACGCTCAATAGGAAGACGAGTTAGAAGAATGAATATCCCACGAGTCAGGAGGCGTTATGTGATGGAAATCGTATGGATGCACGGTGAGTAGCCGTTTCAGGAATGGTGCACCTGAATCCTCACGTTAGTACCAGAGAAATCCAGCACCAATTAGGTATCCCAAGATCAACGGCACACCGCATACTAAGATCTGATAAATATCATCCTTACCACATTACATTGATGCAAGCATTAAGTGAAGATGATCTTAGACGTGAGGTTGAATTCGGTCAATGGGCCTCGGAGCAACCGCCTGGTTTTTTCAATTACGTGATGTTTAGTGATGAGGCAACATTTCACAGTAACGGTGTTATAAACAGACATAATTGTCATTATTGGTGAATTGAAAATCCCAGATGGCATCAACAAGTTGACAATCAACATCGCTGGACTCTGAATGTGTGGTGTGGGATTGTGAATAGTCAGATCATTGGTCCTCATTCCTTCCAACATCCTGTGAGGGAGGAAAATTATCTGCAATTGATTTGGGACAAATTACCAAGGATGTTGAAAGATGTTGATCTCTACACACGAAACAGGATGTGGCTTCAACATGATGGGGCACCACCTCATAACGCTGCAATTGTCAGAAATTCCTTAAACACATCCCATCCACACAGATGGATTGGTCGCCGTGGATACATTGCCTGGCCGGCTAGGTCTCCGGATCTTACCCCTTTGGATTTTTACTTATGGGGTTACATCGAAGATGTAGTTTATGACAGACCACCAACGACCAGAGATGATATGAAACGCCGAATACGAACTGTGTGCCGAACAATTCCACGTCATGTACTTTTGTCGTTAGAACCACATTTTCAGGGACGAATTAGGTTATGCCAACAGGTCAACGGTGCAAATATCGAACATTGGATACGGTGAATTTTCAAACATATTGCAGAGCGTTTGTCGTGGAAAATTACACACCTCTACAGTCCAGACAATCGGCCCTTTTCAGGGCCACAAAGATGTGCAAGATCCGATCGCTCAACCTCCTCGTGGTGCACATTGGGTAACTCTAATGGCGACGGTAATCCTCAGGAGCTGAAAAAAAAAAACACTGGAGCGTTAAATGTCGTCTTACACAGAAAGCAATAGGAGTGTTTCATAAAACTCATTTTTTTATCGATCAGAGCGCCATCTGTGCGGAATGCGGAAAAATGATTCAGACAAAAGTTTCTTGTTTTCCAACGTCAAATCTGAATCTGCAGTAAAAAATAGGGGATTCCATTCAAGAAACGCGATTTGACCTCTGAATGACCTTGAAGTTGAGATCCGAGGTCAATGTCAAGGTCACCATCAGATGTCCCCCTCGGAATCTCACAACTTTCGTTGGAAACATTTTCCTCCAAAACTCCTCGTTTTTGGGTTATTTTGATATAAACATTAAAATGGGACACCCTGTATGTATATACATATATAATGTGCTGAATTCAAATTATTGGGATCGAATAAAAATAGAAATTTATGTTATGTAAATCAATTAACGTTTCCAACAAGCTCTCGAGTAAAGAGTATTAGGTCTCTCTGGATTTTTGTTTCTGTTGAGCAGAATTCACCAGTGGGAAAAAACGCTTGATTGATGAAGAAACGACTAACGATAGGATCAAAATGTTGAATGGAATTGTGTCAGATTTTCAGAGTTACAAAAAACTATTCGATCAATTAGTGGTAAATGAACTTGCAGTAATCGCAATGGAAAGTGATGGAATGAAGGAAGCTAACTGCGTATTATCCCAATCTCCTCGCAAATGGAATGATTCACCTGGAAAATATGAGTGTATCAATTCGTGGTTGATACGTAAGACATGGTGAAAGGAGAGGACCGCATCTATGTGAAAGGAATAGAGAAACAAAAATGGTTACAAAATTTACTTGAACAATCGGAAACAGTAATTGATCTCGAAGATTTTTGATGGCCTCCCCTGGTCAATTTAGGAGCGATCGACTGTGATTGTATCCATCAAGAATATCATAGAACAGTGAAAAGATGTCATTGTGCGTTTGATAATGTTCACCCATTACATCGATGGCTTATGCGAGAAGATGTCATCAAATGGCGATAGTGATTGAGATTTGTTCCGGGTTTTCCCTTTAAGGAACACTCTTTCTGAAGAAAAAAATTTCTGTGATGATGATGATGATAGTTTGGGAAGAATGAAGAGTTCATCTCACTTTTTTCTTAGGATATAATGATGATAATAATTTTTGTAAAACTACTGTGATAATCCTTCATACTGAAACATTTTTTCTCTTATACCATTATTTTCCTCTCAATTGTCTACCATATGTACATTCTGCTTTCTAGTAGTTGATTCCAAATGCAGACTTCGAATTCTCATCGTCTTCTGAGAAAATGACCATCAAACATTTGTCAACACCCGATAGAAGTATCGATTGAAAGACCCTTAGGATTGAGCGCATTATCGTGAAACATATTTTTTTTCCACTTCTGAAATTGTAGCATCTACGTGCGATATGTCTTCTTCTCTTTCTTGTTCCATACTCTTTGATGATAATTTCCCACACGAACTCCTAGCTTTTCAAATCCCTTCGGTTCCGAGGAGAAAGTCATGGCTTGAATAAAGGTATTCATCTCGTAATGTGTCACGATGACGTGTGTGCTTGGACAATTTGAAACAAACACGGTGAGTACTCGTGTTTCGTTGATGTTACTTGATTTGGGTTTATAATGAAAATCAAATATCACCTACTCTGATTCCAATCTACTTTTTCTTTCCTCATGAATCACATCGCTGAAGACTTTATACAAAATTATTTTTGGTCCGCCACCTTATATCACAATAGCAATGACCGCATCGTTTCCCTACATTTCCATCTGGTATTGATTCAATTTAGGGAATCAAACTAGCACAAATTGAGAGTTTTAGAATGATTATTCCAATCTTTGAACTTTCAATATGCGATAAATTTCAAATTCATTTCAATTTCGCATTTCAATTGCTATCATCACTCAAACGAAGGAATCATACGATCAGTACCTGGCCAGCAAAGCACTCCCGAATTTTCGTCCACGCTACTAGAAGTGCCACGTTAGCAACGTACCTAAGCAGCAACAGTAGGGATGATGATGCGTACAGTATCCTATGGAGATGCACAGAAGGTGATTATCCAGAAGAGTCTTATTTTGAAGTTCAAAGCATGTTCATATCACATCTGAAACATTCATGTGCCACTTGGGTGGTAGCTCCCCCAGGATTTTGGAACCGCTTACTACCGTAGCATATATGGGGCAAAATTTCTCAAGCGTACCAGCCTCAAAATTTTTACCTCCTCAATCTTTCTGAAATTTCACTGGAATTTAGTACTAGTTAGTGACTTTTGATCCTATGAAGAATTTTGCTCTGGTACCTCTTGTTATCAAACTACGGGGATCCAAAATTCACAGATCCCGTTTAATCAGCTCTTTTGGGGATACATTTTCTTAAATTACATTTTTTTATAAAATTATTTTCAATATTGTTTTTTGTAGGTTTTTTTCTGTTCTTCACAATAGCGTGATTTGTTTTTGTGAGGAAAAATTTTTCCCAACAAATTCAGCGAGTTATTTTTGCATTTTTCTTCAATTTTGACAATTTTGAAAATTTTTCAAGTTAGCTCATGTGAAAGCTGGATTCTTCGGCTTCGAAATCGCGTGGAAGGAATTATGAGAAGAGAATTCTATCTGGCATTCGTAACGGTTTGAAGCGCGCGTGTCGCATATCCCTATCATCTCCTGATACGGTTCGTCATACCGTTGACGCGGAATACAAGTGAAACGAACTGTTTTCCAATCAAATGTGATTTTTAAATCATGCCAATGATTCCATACAATCTTACCGCACCGTTATATTATCAAACTTTATCAATAACAGCTTTTGAAATTATGGAACATAATCATGAATGAGTACACATAATATAATCAATATGGAATAATTCTGCTCTCTACAAAATACACTGGCTTCTTCCTTGCATACCCGACACACTTTTGCATCGGGAAGAATGTTGGGAAACTTCTGTTGTAGACTCGAAAAAATAGTTCTCAAATCTATTCATTTGAATTTGTGATCGATTTTTCTCAATTCGATGAACAATCAGGGTGTCCAGTGACCGGGGAATTTCCTGGAATTTTCCGGGAAATTCGTATGTGTCGGGAGAAATCAGGAATTTGTCGGGAATTTTTTACTGATCTGAGAATTCCATGAAATTGAATTCCAAACATAAGACTTCACTATAAATCCAATTCAGTCACCTTGATAGATTGTTTGTATTGGAATTCCTATAGCATTTTCGCGTCGGAATTTTTTAATTATCGCGCGCATAACAGGCATCTTACAAGAATATGTGCTGTTCAATCAACAGTCAACCTGGGTTATGTATATATATATATATATATATATATATATATATATATATATACAAAACGTATCTGTATGCAGCAGCTCCAAAATGATGTGTGTTTATAAAGATTTAATACATTACCATTTGAATGAAATGTGAATTGTTTTTACCTCTCATTATACACGGGTTCTCTGTGAAGTTGAATTTTCCTGTTCCAATGGTTTTTTTTCCATGAGATTGATGCGCCTCAGATTGTTAAGTGCTGAATTCGTTGGCTTGAATTGTATCTCAACAGGTAAATGAATAATAGGACTCTCCAATGTACCTGCATGCAAAATAAATGAAGATAGCATCATGCAGAATCATCACTGCCCCTTGTTCCGGAATGGAATTTAAATCTCCAAACATGTTCCTACATGGGGCGAAATTTCTCAAGCGTACCAGCTCAAAAATGTTTACTCCCTCAATCTTTCGGAAATTCCACTGAACTGTAGCACTAGTTAATGGCTTTGATTCATATAAAGGATTTTGCTCTGGTACCTCTGGTTATCAAACTACAGGGGTCCAAAATTCAGATTTCGTTGATGAAGCTCTTTCGGAAATATAATTTCTTTAATTACATTTTTTTATGGAATTATTTTCGATATTGTTTCTCGTAGCTTTTCCTCTGTTCTTCACAATGGCGCGTGTCGCATATTCCTATTAGCTACTGAACGTTCTGATACGGTTCGTCATATCGTTGACGTGGAATTGATGTGAAACGAACTGTTTTTCAATGAAATATGATTTTTCAATCATGCCAATGATTTCATAAAAGTTTACCGTACCATTGTATTATCAAACTTTATCAATAACAGCTTCCGAAATTATGGAACATAATAATAAATCAATATACATAATATAATATGTGATGGTTCTTCCTTGAACCCATACACAAAGGCGCATAGAGTTTTGAGCGCCTCCACGACTCCCGTCGTGGATATTTATAAGTAGTGGCGGCACCTGAAATGTATTGAAAACGAACAAGTAAAACGTTCACGATAGGGTGAATCTGTTCAAGGGATAAGGGTAGCTCAGGGAGAGGGGGTGGGTTGCTTTTAAGTCACTGGGATAACCAATCCAGTGGTCTCAGATTGGACTCGCAAACGTTACGCACGCAGATGCAACTGTACGTCGGTGTATAAAAAGAGAGGGTATGGTTGCGCGCGCAACCTAGCATGCTTTCTCCATTGTTCATCTGATAGTTGACGGGAGAGCAAAAGAGAAAGCATGCTAGGTTGCGCGCGCAACCATACCCTCTCTTTTTATACACCGACGTACAGTTGCATCTGTGTGCGTAACGTTTGCGAGTCCAATCTGAGACCACTGATCATAATCACACAATTTACAGGTTATCTGTTATATTGCTTATATTCTTGTTCATCTAAAATGGCGGTCAGACAGATGCTACACCGATACAGAATAATGCATGTGTGTGTAAATGAATACTTTAGAATGTGTTTCATATTCATGAGGGGATTCCCAAAAACTTTCTGCATCCCACGCGACAAGGTGCTGACAATCACCTCCGAGAATTGTTCATTTGAGTTTATGCCCCCTGATACGGACCACGCCGTTTAGATTCACAAAAGAGGGGAGGGCTAAATCGGACGAATGGATGATCCGAGGGAACAAACACTAAGGGCGAAGGGAAATTCGCATGAGGTAGCACGTGGAGGATGCCACGAGAAGGATGACTTTCACGCAATACTTCCCCGAAAACCACCACACTAGCACTCTCACTCTGGATGAACGATTCAGGACGATACGGCATATACGAGTTATTCCCAAACTAGGTCCCCGTGGCACCGTACACTCACCGTATTCCAAGTTACGCGAGGAAAATTCTCGAAGGCAAACGTCGCCGTGGCTCAGTCACATGAGAAGTGAGAATCCAAGACGGCCTTTTCTTCTTCACCGACGGGTGAGTTCGCAAAATGATACACGGAACCCTGTCGGTGCCTTTCCGTTGGAGCTCGCCTGTTGAGCCCGTTTCATTGGTTCAGACGGTGATGGCCTCTGATTGGTCGTTGGGTGAGTGTCGGTATAGGTCGGACGGGGGTTCTGTCATTCTCCAATTGGCGGACTTTTGCCGTGTGAGAGTGACGGGAAGTGTCGGGGTTCGGGTCGTCTCTCTCGTGCATTTCTTCTTCTCTTCTAGGGGCATGTTGCACGGCGCATGCGTCCTGCCTCTTTCCTTCGGGTTGACGGCCTTGGCGAGAGGGCGATAGAGGGCGTTTCCTCCTCCGCTGTTGGTTGGCCTGGGGTGAGAGGAGATGGACTCCCTTGGTGGTGGATCGTCCTCCGGTGGTGAGGGACCGCCGTATCACCTCGTGGCAGATGGCGTTGCCTCCACGGTGCAGAAAACCTCGACAAATCATAGAAGGACAGGGATTAGAGAAGGTTGGGATTGGTTGAGGAGGGGAAATACGTTCCCGATTCTCATGTGAGCGAGCGACAGCAGTGTTCTCTCTAGCGAACTAAAGTGTTCGCAAATGACATGACAACTCTAGCGATGGTGCGCGGCGCCACCCCGCGATTCTCTTCGTGACGAGATATCACGTCACGAATAAATATGAAATAATTCTACTCTCTAGAAAATACACTGGCTCCTTTCCTGCATAACCCACACATTTCTGCATCCTGAAGAATGTTGGGAAACTTTTGTTGTAGACTCGGAAAAATAGTTCTCAAATCTATTCATTCGAATTTGTGATAGATTTTTCTCAATTCGATGAACAATTGAAATTCTGGAAACATCTGCGATACATCAAACATATCGACGATGTTCATTTGTTTTTCCTTGTTTATACGCATAGTTCATACAACTTGATGTTGCATGAAAAATCGCATCGCATGACACGATGTTGAATTGTAAGTAAAATTGTTTCAATTCTAAATATGATTCGCAATTCGTGATGAAAAT
The DNA here is from genome assembly GCA_018340375.1 of Gonatopus flavifemur. Lineage (NCBI taxonomy): Eukaryota > Metazoa > Arthropoda > Insecta > Hymenoptera > Dryinidae > Gonatopus > Gonatopus flavifemur. Next base: position 610,600 of record JAFFJZ010000033.1, read on the forward strand.
CAATTTTTCCTCTTCCAACTGTTTGATTGTGTTTTTCTTGTAGGCGATTCAATTAATAGATGAAATACAGCATTATTGACACAACATTTCTTGATTCTCAAAAATGTCTGCAATTCAAAGTTTCGTTGATCGTTGTTGTAACCCTTTGCACAAAATCCATCATAAATTCAAATCAAGAGATTTGAGAACTATTTCTCAAAATCTACAAAAAAAGTTCCCCAGTATCCTCCCCGATGCAAAAGTGTGTGGGTTATGTAGAAAATGAGCTGCTGCTTGTCCTGGAGAGAAGCCTCCAATTGATGCACAAGATGATTCGTTCAGTCATGTTTCACTCGAGGTATTGATATCATATTTTCAATTGCTAAAAAGACAATATGTAAATCAATGAGAATGAACAATACATTTATGTGGATGACAATTAATTACTACGATATGTTTCACATAATTCAGGATGACGATGATCCACTGATCTCTATACTATGGATACGGGATGGCCGCCATTTTCATGTCCCTAATTGAAGGACCGTTTCGCGCCACCAGCAGGGGGGTTAGGAACTAATGAAACGCGGTAAATTTGGGAATTTTGGTTGAAATTGAACCTATGTATACATTAATACCGTTTTTATAAAATTATTATTATTAATTGACTTGATTAACAATCACAGATCAGTGTTAACAATACATAACATTTCTTTCCTTATACCATTGTTATAACATTCCACTTTTCGGTTATATGAACATGAACAAATCATACTACAGATAGTATCATATTATCAGAAAGTATCACACTCCCTGCAAGGCGGCGCTGCGGTTTGTACATTTTTCAGGTACAAGAATTTGTTATTTCAGCCGAGCGATCTCGTATCCATAGTATTTATATCAGTGCGATGATCCCAGCAAACACGACAGGTGGTGTTCCCAAGGGCCAATGACGGCTCTTTACTCGCATTGCAGGGCCATCAGCGGCCCATTGAAACGCCATTATCCATTGTTTGTAGGAATGATGGTATTGATGAACATGGTAATGATGATGATCACCAGCCATTAGAGAAGAAACCAAGAGATTCTAATATTGAGGAACATGAATCGGCTATGGAGGTTCTTGATCAAACTGAGCAGAAATATAAAACTTCCTCGAGTGCTTCGGAGAAAGTATTACTCCTCACGCTTGCATCAAAATCCTGGGGTCGGAAGAGACTTGGTGACGAGTTTGAGACTTCTGAACGCCAAGCTAGGAAAGCTATCGAACTGGTAAAAGAAAATGGTATTTTAACGTCATCATCTCCAAGGAAAGGTCATTCCTTAGCTTTTGAAATAAAAAACAAGATCATAAGTTTCTGTAATGATGACGAAAATAGACGTATAATGCCGGGCATGACAGATTCTATTTCAGTTGGAAAAGAAGACGAATCACGAGAGCACGTACAAGAGAGATTGATTCTGTGCAATCTTCCAGAATTATGTCTTGCTTTCAAAGATCAGAATCCTACTGTTCCGGTTAGTCTTTCTACATTCTCGCAGCTCAGATCTCGTAATTGCGTACTCGCTGGTGCGAGTGGGACACATACTGTTCGCGTTTGTGTCCATCACGAATTGGTCAATTCAATGCTTGATGCGATAGATATTCAAAAATCAACATCCAGTACGAATAATCCAATCGCCACTCATCATGATGCTCTCAAAATTTGTTTATGCCAGAATCCATGTGCCGAATGTTATCTCGATGAATGTTTATTATGTCCTGGCAAAGAGGGTTTCCAGAATTTTTTACAAACAGTTTTTGAAGACAATTGCATCGAAAAACTCGAATATCAAATTTGGCACCAGACTGATCGTAGCACTTTTCGTACTGAAGTTGCAGATGCAGAAGATTTTTTAGAAGAACTTTCTCGTTGCCTTTCGGAAATCAGATTCCATTTATTCGTTGCGAAACAGCAGTTATCTTTCCTGAGAAATTTGAAGGAGAATTTTTAGTTTTATGCGATTTCGCGGGAAATTATGCGTTAGTAACCCAGAATGCTGCACAGAGTTCCCACTGGAACAACGACCAAACGACAATTTCCACTACTGTCATTTATCACAAACAAGGAAACGAACTCAGTCATCGGAGCATTGCTATTTTATCGGATAATTTGAATCACGATACAATCGCTGTGTACAAATTCCAAAAGATTATAATAGCTCACCTGAAAGAGCATTTTCAATCAAGAAAAATTTTTTATTCTACCGATGGAGCATTTCAGCACTTCAAGAATGGATATAATTTCATAAATCTGTTGTATCATCACAATGATTTTGGAATAGCAGCTGAATGGCATTTCCATGCAACCGCTCATGGGAAAGGGCCTTGTGACGGTATCTGTGGTAATCTGAAACGACTAGCAGCTCGAGCGAGTCTTCAAGCGAGGTCTAAGCAGCAAATTTAAAATCCTGATGCGCTTCACGAATGGGCGAAGAGAAATCTATCAGAAACTGTTGTTTTTTTTAGTTCGGAGACAAATCATGAAATCACTGCTAACAAGCTCAAAACTCGCTTCGGGACTACAAAATCAATCCCAGGAACGCTCAAATATCATTGTTTCGTCCCAACTTCGAACATGACTTTGCATTTACGAGTATTTTCGTCATGATTGAATGTAGATGTTTTCCCCAAGATGAAGATTGAAAAAAAAAACATTAATACGAATAGGAAATTGCGCTAGATATATTGCTTCGAGCAGAATTATTCCATATTTATCATATTATGTGTATTTATTCATAATCATGATTATGGTATGTTTCATAATTTCAGAAGCTGTTATTGATAAAGTTTGATAATATAATAGTACGATGAAATTGTATGAAATCGTTGGCATCATTAAAAAATCATATTTTATTGGAAAACAATTCGTTTCACTCGTATTCCGCGTCAACGGTATGACGAACCGTATCAGGGGATAATAGGAAAATGCGACACGCGCGCTTCAAACTGTTGCCAATGCCAGATAAAATTTTTTTCCCACAATTTCTCCTACACGATTTTAAAGCTGAAGAATCCAGCTTTCAGATGACCAACTTTAACAAATTTCCAAAATTGTCGAAATTGAAAAAAAAATGTCAAAATAACTTTGAACTCGTTAAATTTGTTGGAAAAAATTTTTCCTCACAAAAACAGATCACTCCATTGTAAAGAACAGAAAAAAAGCTACGAAAAACAACATCGCAAATGATTTTTCAAAAAAATGTAATTTGAGAAATTATATCTTCAAAAGAGCTGATTAAACGAAATCTGTGAATTTTGGATCCCCGTAGTTTGATAACCAGAGGTACCAGAGCAAAATCCTCTATAGGATCAAAAGTCACTAACTAGTACTACATTCCAGTGAAATTTCAGAAAGATTGAGAGGGTAAAGCTTTTTGAGCTGGTACGCTCGAGAAATTTTGCCCCACGTATAATGCAAACTATAACGTAGCATTACCTCAGTGTCATCAGTATTACTAGGGAGTGCTTCTAGTATGATACATTTCCTCACATGAATCAAGTACTATATGTACAAACTGCTTTCGAATGTATGATCGGATGGTAGCGACGCTGCTAGAAGCGCTGCCTTAATTTTGCTCGCTGGGTACAGACGATTATATTTATCATATGATGAAATATGTGAATGGTCTTCGAAAGTTTCTTTGAAATTACTAATCCCAATTGAAGACTGATTCACACAGTGATAGAGAGGAGATTCGAAGATGTGAAGATTTACTGTTGAATATCATGGAGTAAAAGAAACTTATTTGGTTTCGGAGATTTGAAGTCGGAGTCTTCTTATTGGTTGATTTTCCGTCACTTCGCCTCTCAAATTTCTCGAAAATGAGAAATAATCGTATTGCATCTGGACATCTGGATTGTTGCTCCCCTCCAGGTATTCAACAGAAACTCTTTCAAAAGCCAGTAAAATTTGGTAGACGGCCTCGTTTTCTATAACCTCAGCCGTACTCCATAGGCTTGGAAGTTTCTGATATAATGAACAGTGTTGCCAGCGGGAAACTTTCAATTCCTCGGAACTGCTGACGAGTGTCCTGGAATATCACGGGAATATGATCCTCAATTCCCTGATTCTTCCCGGAATCGTGAATGAAACGGTAAATAGTGATTTTCCGAAAGACCGTTAGTCCGAATTTTTTTCATTGCTCAAAAGCTAGGACTTTTTAGTATTTTAACTGAAATGTAATAGTTGTTGGCCAATCGGGGAAATTTGGGTTGATCTCTCATATAACAGGCCGATGATATCCTGGATTCTGAAAGGTATGAGCAATCAGAGGCAGGTTGGTAAGTTTGAATTCTCAATGACATTTCTGTGTGGTATGTATCGAAAAGCTTTCAAGATCCTGAATTGATTCTGGGAAAATAATTGTTTTTATGTGCTTTTAGAACTCCAGAATTCCGGAAAATTTTGGTGAGAATTTTATTTTACGAACATCTGCAGGTTATTCCAGAATCTTCTAGAAATTCTTCGAGAATTTTTGGACAATTTGCGAATAACTGTGAAATCAAAACTTCTACAAACTTTTTGAAAATTCTAAAATCCTAAGAGGATTTGAAAATTATTTTTTGACCATTCATGAATAATTTTTTTGTGGAGCATCACATATTAATGTGCAATGGCTCGGAATTTTTGTTTATCGTCCCATATTTCGTTTCGTTTTGATGAATGCACATATAGGAGGCTTCTGAAGTGGCTGATTTGAGTGATCCGGATCATTTTTCAACCAATCAAAAAGATTGGGAAGTGATCTGGATCAGTTGGATCGGTTACTTTGGAAACCTCCATGAACATATTAAAATCCAGAATTGCAGGCAATGAAATTTATTGTTATATACGAAAATGAAAATTCTATAAAAAATGAACTATAAGGAGTCAATCAGCCATGTTTTGTATTCAGATGATCAATAGGGAAAAAAAATACTTATATTTTACACTGTCAAATCATAAATATGAATTTAGTAGGACAACACTTATAAAATAATATGAAAATAATACTGAATAGCAATGACATATCAACTCAAAATAATGACAAATAAATGATATTTCCATTTGAGATAGGTGAATAAGATCCACTGCTTGATGTCTCAGAATGAGAGATCCTGATTCAGTAAATAACGTTTTCGTGGATGCTTATTTATCAATTTGTTTTTCATCGATTAGTGACATCCAGTTGAGACATTTCATTTGGGGACATTGCTTAGCTACTTTTGAGAACTCATACATATTTCGGACTTTGAATTGAGAAATCCTCATTAAGATGGAAATGTGACAGTACGGTTAGTATGACGTAACATAAATTCTTCAGTGAAAGTTCTGAAGATTATTATCTCATAAAATCATACTTTCTATCCAAGTAAATAACAGAGTATAGTGAAATTACTACTATATCAATGGTAATGATTGAGGAAGCAAATAGTTCCCAGAAAGTCTTGTACAACGTAGCTATGAATCATAGGAGCCTTCCGAAGGAGATGATCCAAGTGATTCGGATCACTTTTTGACTAATCAAGAGGCTGGAAAAGTGATCCGGATCACTTGGATTAGCTACTTCGGAAGCCTCTATAGTTACTTTTCAATCAGTTGTACAAAAATTCACTAAAGTTGTTTCAGAGTACTTGCTTTCCTCAAAAAGTCCTTCGATTGAAGAGAAACTCTTTGATGTGAAGTAGTGAGATGTGATGTATGATATGATGAACACTATTATTCTTAATAACTTATTTTTGTCTCGAGCATTTTTTTTTAAGGTTCGAATTTCACACAACCATCTTCTCCTTAAACTGTTCCTTTGATCAGTAACAGAGTGGTTACAGCATCTGTTTTCGAGTTATTTCTATACACTGTTTTACAATTTTGAAGAGTACTGAAAACTCTCTCAACATTCGCATTAGAAAATGGTAGGATTGGTAGAAAGCTAATGACTTTTTGAAGATTCGGGAACATTGTTTGATCGGCATGATTCTTCAGTTGGAAAACTTTACCCCAATATGTATGGGATAGGAGTGCTGGATCAAGATTATATCTCCTATGTGTCAATGATGCGTGCTTACACCATTCATCATCTAGAGCTTGAATGTCCACGACATCTTTCAACATGAGGAACCTCTTAATCATTTCATGCAAAGATTTCCTTCCAAAATTCTGTGCGAAATTTGGGTCAACTATTTCAATGAAATGGAATAGAGGATCCGTGAAATCGAAACGTTTCTCTACTTCTGTGATCGAAATTTAATAGAAATTGGAACGATTTGAATGGAAGTGTTCAATCTCTTCTTCATAATTCCTATCTTTTTCCAAGAGTCGTGAACTTTCAGATGCTTGGATTCACAAGAAAATTTTGTTATATTCAACGAACATGCTTTTGTTCTTATGGTCGAGCTCAAATATGTTTGATTTCTCAACTTAATCTATTTCCAAATAACTGCTGCATATATCATTTTTCTACCTCTGATTTCATTACATGTAATGAAGAACCATTTCCTTAAAATAAGGTATTGAAATCAGTTGATAAATTGAGAACGTATGACATGAACTCTAGATGAATTTGAGTGATTTTGTGTTTCATTGTGTTAAGCATGTCATCAGTGGTTTTTGAAGGATCTTAACCCATTAAGAATTTAACCCATTAAGTCCCAAAATGACATTTTTTCGTTGCATTTTTCAACGGCTGTACTTTCTAAGAAAAAGGGTTATGAAAAATTCCAGACCAACCAGTTTCGATGGAGAATTGACTGATCTTTTAGAATTTGATAATAGTTTCTTCGAAAAATGCACCTGTCACAAGATATACAGGTTTTTTTTCTGAAAAAACACGAATTTTAAAACTTCTTTTTTTCTGTATCTCATGTTTTCGCATTGGAATCGTGTCATAATTCTTCTTGTAACTACAGAAACCGCGTCAATTTACTCCAAACTTTAATTTATGCCTTGGACAATTGGAAAAACTCAGGTGGAAACAACCAAAATGGCGGATTAAACGTGGAAAAAATGTCAAAAACTTCAAGAATTTTTCATTCGAAAACGATGAACTTTGAGAAAAAATTCACTGAACAAAAAGTTCTTAGAATTGATCAAAGAACACGCTAAAATTTTTTCAGAATTTTTTTCACCGCTTTTTTCGAATTTTCAAATTTTTGTGATTTTGGAAATTCAAAAAAGTTGTCAAAAAATTCTGGAAAAATCCGAGCGTGTTCTTTGATTATTTCTAAGAACTTTTTGTTGAGGAGAATTTCTTCCTAAAGTCCATCGTTTTCTAATAAAAAATTCTTGAAGTTCCTGTCCACTATTCTGCAGTTTTTTTATATTTTGGCATTTTTGAATATGCCTCTCATAATATATTTCACATGTAATATTATGACTATCTTTGATGTTTTTTTTATTCACAAAATTGTCTTTTTACAACATATAGTCCATGCCTCATATGTTCTCTAAACACTATCGACGTGATGACTCTGATAGATGATCAATGATTACATATCATCTAACATATAAAAGAAAATCGGTATTTCTGTGACTTGGTATTAGATTGCATTCTCTTATGAATCGCGAACCGTATTGGGACATTATATCAACGGAATACTTCATGTTCCACATGGATAGAATTCAATAATGAATTTATCTATTGTGGGGAAAACATTGATTCCATAGAATAAACAAATAGCACTTGAGTCTGATGAAACTGGTGATATTATTTATTGAAAGTAAAACAGACAATGTCTGCTTCATCAGGAAAACGCCGGAAACGATCAAGTCACCAGCAAGATGTAGAAATTGAATAGCGTGAAGATGGTGACTTCGATGCAATAATTGTTCCTCAGGATGATTGCTCTGGACTATCTGACTCTGATTCTGAATCTGAATCTGAAGGTTGTCAAATTTCTGATAATAAAGTTCCAAATATTGGTCATCATCAGGTTATGAGTAACTATGAAGAAAATCAGTCGAACCTGGAGCCTAATCATATTTACGTATGGAAGAACGGAGAAAAAAAGTGTGAACAATATCCTGAGAATGAAAACTTACTCTCTGAGAAAACGAAAAAATTTATTCTTGAATCTTCATATGTACAGTTGTTCGAACTTTTTTTCTCCGCCGATTTGAAAGAATATATCATCGGAAGTACTCGTATGAATGACTGCGATTTAACATTAGATGAATTCGATATTTTTTTAGGGATAATTATAATGTCAATCTTCAATCAAAGGAAATCTCAGAAAGACTATTGGTCTAATCGGCCATTACTGGCCTGTCCTACTGTGGCAAAAGCAATGAGTCGTAATGAATTTCTCAAAATTTAATCAAAATTAAAATTTTCGAAACCTGAAGATCAGAATTATAATGACAGAGCTTGGAGAGTACGTGGTATTTTCGAAATTTTCAAGAGGAATGCTTTGCAATTTGGTTTTTTCTCTACCGCTTTGTCGATAGATGAAATGATGGTGAAGTTTCACGGAAAAAACATTTTGCTCCAGTTTATGAAAGATGAGCCCCCGCGCTTCGGCATCAAAATGTGGGGCATTTGTAACTCAGAGGGATATCTGTTCGATTGTGAGATTTATTGTGGCAAGGGGTCGAATATTTATTCGCCTGATAAACCAGTAAAACTATCCAAATGTCCCTTAGGAAGTCGTGCCGTTGTGCAGATGATCCAAAAGCTACTTGTTGATGTCGTTCCACGGAGAATAATTCAATATCATTTATATTTTGATAACTTTTTTTGTAGTCCAGACTTACTGATCCATTTCCAAACAGTCGACTTGAGAGCAACTGGTACCGTGAGGGGAAACAGAGTGAATACCGATAATGAATTGGATAAAAAAGTAATAAGAGGAACGTTCTGAATCAAACACGAAGAAAAAAGCGGTTTGAACTATATCACAATCATGGATTCAACACCAGTATCTTCGCTTTCCACCGCGGCAGGTGTAACTCCAATGTCGACAGTCAAAAGATATTCGAAAGAATCAAGAACTAAAAACGATATTCCATTTCCCAGAGCTTTTTCACAATATAATAAATACATGGGTGGTGTCGATCTACATGATGGGCATTGTAGTAATTTGATGCCATGCATAAGAGCAAAAAGATGGACTTGGGCCATTTTTCTTCGACTAATCCAATCATCGATAACAAATGCCCTTGTAATCTATAATTTATTAAATCGTGACCAAAAAATTGGATCTAAGGAGATGGCTTTAGAACTTGCTGAATTTTATTTCGCAAAAGGTATCAAAGGGGAAGAAGTCCATGAAATTGTTACTGGTATAGCAAGAAAAAATTGTAGGAATTATTAAAAATGTGGGATGAGGACATATAAAATGTGTACAATTTGCAAACCTTACTCTTGCAATTCCTGCCTTACATCGGCCTGTAGTGCAACATAGAAATTCATCTTTATGTATAAAAAAAACCAAAAAAAAAACAAAAGAAATTTGAAAAATCAAAAAACTACCAAAAAACTTTTTCAATTGAAAAAAAAAGAAAAGAAGGGTCTTTTTATACATTCACCTCCACTTGGTGAGGACCGGACAATGGCAACAAAATTTTGACGTCTGAAGAATGTATACACATGGAGTCAATGAAACAGTTTACGATAAGAGGTGTCGGGTAACGTTTTCAAAAGATTTTCAATAATACGTGATCGATTCACTACATGAAAACATATATAAATGGAAAATGTTCACCAAAAATGACGTGTGACATCCCATATGAAATATATGATGAGAGGCATATTCAAAAATGCCAAACTATAAAAAAACCGCAGAATAGTAGACAAAAACTTCAAGAATTTTTTATTAGAAAACGATGGACTTTAGGAAAAAATTTTACTGAACAAAAAGTTCTTGGAATCGATCAAAGAACATGTTCAAATCCTTCCAGAATTTTTTGACGCTTTTTTTGAATTTTCAAATTTTGTCACAAAATTCTGAGATGATTCGAGCGTGTTTTTTGATCAATTCTAATAACTTTTTGTGCAGTAAAATTTCTGCCTCAAGTCCATCGTTTTCGAATGAAAAACTCTTGAAGTTTTTGACATTTTTTCCACGTTCCAGCCGCCATTTTGGTTGTTTCCACATGAGTTTTTCCAATTGTCCAAGGCTTCAATTGAAGTTTGAAGTGAATTGACGCGGTTTCTGTAGTTACAAGAAGAATTATGACACGATTCCAATGTGAAAACATGAGATAAAGAAAAAAAGAAGTTTCAAAATTCGCGTTTTTTCGGAAAAAAACCTGTATTTCCTGTGACAGGTGCATTCCTCGAAAAAACTAATATCAGATTCTGAAAGATCAGTCAATTTCCCATCGAAACTGGTTGGTCTGGAATTTTTCGTAACCCTTTTTCTTAGAAAGTACAGCCGTTGAAAAATACAACGCAAAAATGTCATTTTGGGACTTGATGGGTTGAAGAACGACTTCTCTTAGGTGAGCTTCAAGTGGGACATATCGCTCCAGAACCCTGTCCACGCAAGCTTTCGACGATAACACTAGTTTACAGCCATTTTGTACATTCGACGTCACCATTTTTTTCTAATGCATTTGGGCTCCCTGAACTCAAAAATCACAGTAAAAACTTCGTTCATGGATAAGTTTTCGAGATGTGGATTGTTGCAGTTGGAATACATTTTTTTCTATCGAAGTTTCACTATTAAAGGTATATCTCAAGTCAGAAGCGATCAATCCAATCGTGGCGGGTGTCAAAATGGACATAATCGAACAGTCAACGAATATCAACGTCACTTTTGTTGATTACTCAAGTAGTTTGAGTGCAATGAATCGAAATATTTGGGGAGAATACTGTTTTTCGACAAAAATGAAGGTGAAAAAGTTTCATTTTTGCCAAGGAAAAAGAGAAAACGTGGAAATATACTCCATATCAAATTTTTCACGTAAAGTGCGCTCTTTTACGGAGAGAATGATGTATTTGTGAAAGGAAATCCATGGAAAATTACAGGAGTTACGATTTATGTACACGTGCCAAAATACGTTTTGTTCATTCTGAGAGTTTGAGTTGATTCATAGCTTATACTCAAGTTTGATTGATTTGAATCGTTTTCATTTCAATATATTGATATAACATGAGCATCAAAAGTAATTTTGGCTTCTTGATTGTCGTTTGTTTTTGGTAGCATCCGTTTCTCTTCCGAGAGACCAAATATGATTCCCCATCATTCTTCCATTCCAAAATCCCTGGTAGCGTTGCTTCATGGACTTCAGTTGTTGATGGAATCTCTGACCATGTTTGCCACTCACATCGCCCAAATTCTCCGGGAGAAAATTCAAGTGGGAATGTAAGAAATGGGTCCTGAGAGACATATTCACTCCTGTTGGGACAATCGGAAGGATATAATACACATGGATGAAGAAAAAGTGAATAGGATGAATAGGATAGTATTATATACCAATTTTTGCATAATTTCTGAGCAAATTCGCAACGATAACATTGTACTCTGGGTACTCCTCTTTCCCAAGGAAACCAGAAACAACTGACTTGAACGAATCCCAGGCTGCATTCCCGATAGAGGATACATACGTGTGGAATTTTTCATCTCCCACCAGTTTCCTCATTTGTGGATCATCGAAGACTCCTTTTTCGATTTTTGCTGGAGAAAGATTTGGGAAGAGGGTTCTCGAATGAGTGAAAGCTTGGCCTTCTTTGTTCGATGCCTTGACAAAGTTTTTGGAGAGTCCGAGTTTGATGTGCAATGGTGGGAGAATAATGTTCTTTCTTCTGACGAGAGGCATATATTCCACGCTGTTCTCACCCAATGTGTGGTTCCTTCTTTTTGGCCATCGTTTCTTCTTGTAGTGATATTCGCGAGCACGACTATCCCAGAGACATAAAATACAGCAATTTTTCGTATATCCTTGCTGCATTCCACATAACAAGCCCACTACTTCTACATCAGAACAAACTTTCCCACCGTATTCTTTATATTTTACGTATTCCAACGATTTGACCATTGTTTCATACGATTCTTTAGCGTTAACAGCATGTGCGATGGGTATCGATGGTTTCTCGTTCCTGGTATGTGAGAGGACTGCTTCCAAACTAGTTCTACTGCTGTCAACGAATAACCGCCACTCTTCTGCATCGTAATGTTGTTCAAGTTCTTCGAAAAAACCAGGAATATTGTCGCGAAAGCATATTTGCTCCCTCATAGTATAATACTTTGAGTGAGCCCTATCGCGGTCTCTGTAGTATGTGACTCTAACATTCGCAGCTGAAAAGTTGTACTGTTTCATTCGAGATGCATGTCATTCTGCTGCTTCTTTTGGGAGCTCAAAATCCCCCACCCAATCATTCGATTCAGCCTGAGTTAAAAGATGGTGCTCTTCTGTAGCATTGAAATCGCTATCATTATCTGCTTCCAGACCAGCTGGTGAATCGTCACATGTTTCGGGGTAACATGAGTTGGGACATGAGTTTAGGAATTTGAAGTGTGCTCGAGTGGGGTATTGGAAATGTAACAGATTGTACATTTGCATAAGCCCATAGCATACTTTTCCCGAAACCCGTGTAGGTCCTCAAACAAAAATAGCAGTCGATAACATGACAAAATGGTTTCCTCCACATCATTGGTCCACCGAATGTCATGTGCCGTCTAATAAAAAAAAAGCATTTCAATGTATGTGATAGTCATGTAAGGTACAAGGTAGAAAATTTTTAATATTTTTAACAAACGCACAAGTCCCAAATGGTCCATCCGAAATTTGTGTTGAATATTGACACAACCTTGTAAAAAAAATCCGGGTGAACCGATTAGGAAAATTAATTTCCAATGGTAATTTTGATTGAAAGCGTATGAGAAAAACATTTGATCAATCGTGATCAATGGCATATTCATTTCCAGTGTGGAATCACAATTCTCACGATTTCATCTGTTCATGGTCATAAAGTTTCCTGAACCTAACCGAATAACGTGATCCATCTGGAGTTCGGTGGCACACGTCGACGCGTGCAGACATATGATTGATCGCTCTGTTCGTTGCGGGTATACAGTACATTGAGTGTATAGTTACAGTTCAATACGGGTGTGATCAAATGAATATAACTCAAAATGGCAACTGCAATGGACGAGCTGAAAGCTTTGATTAACCAATTAACAAACAGAGTCGATGAAACAAATTCGGTGGTCAAAGAAATGAAAGTTTCAATGGATATTATGTTAATCAAGGTGAAGGAACTGGAAAAGGATCTATCTGCATGCAAACGGAAAAATACAGTGCTGGAACAGAAAATCGATATTCAAGAACAAAAAGTGATGAAATTTGAAAGAGTCATTTCATATTTATCTGCTAAAGATCGAGCTAGAAATCTGATAATACATAAGATGAAGGATATCACAGAAACATATAGTGAGCTCGAAGAAAAAGTGTTGGATCTATTTTCTGAAGTGGTAGTACAACTGGAGGCGAATGAACTAGAAAATGTGAGAAGACTCGGCACGACAAAAGGGAATAGGCCTATCATGGTAATATTTCGCAATGTCAAAATTAAACATCAAATTCTGAAAAATGTCTATAAATTGAAAGGTCAAGAGATAGTGATAACCAATGACTTGACTAGAGAGCAAAGGGAATCTAATCGAAAGGCCTTCACCCTAAGGAAAAGATTATCGGAACTAGGTATCGAATCCTCATTCAAGAACGGGAAAATAATTATTGGAAATAACCGATATAATCAATCAGATGCGGAAGACCTGCTGAAACAAATGCAAAGGCAGAAAGAAGTAGATGGTTACAATAGCGATGCGTCTTCTGCTTCAAAGGATTCATCCTCCAGTCGGAAAAGGGACCGAAGGCCTGCGCCTATGATTCAACCGAAATTAAACTTCGAAAGACAAAAATCATCATCGAACCCGCGAGTAATACAGAAAGAAGGAGATTTACCGGGACATGGAAGTAACGAGCATATACAGTAAACCCACACGGAAGAACCTACGAAAGAATCTAATCGTATAGTAATAAATTTTTGGAACGTCAGAGGCTTATCGAACTTGAGTGATATCTCCAATAAAATCAACAGTGAAGAAATCCTTTGTGTCAATGAAACATGGTGTACAGCTGAGCCATCGAGTCTGTTTACAAAGTTTGGAATGTGCTGTAAGGCATTGTATAGTCCAGCTGTACGAAGTGAGGATAGAGGAAGAGCTAAAGGAGGGTTAGCAATATTTACTAATAATAATTTCTATTCGACACGACAGTTAAGCGAAACAGAGCACTTTATATTTACGAAAATAAAGAAAGATAATTTCGAATTCATTGTAGGTAACATATACATAAGTCCATCCGTGGATATAGTCGAAGTTTTTGATAGATTAAAAGGGACTATGGAATTAATTCTGACTCAATACCCGAACGATTGTGTATACATTGGAGGCGACTTCAATGCGAGAATCGCTAACGAAAATAGTTTTAGAGATGATGAGTTTCTTTTTCTTGATACAGACCTGTCTGCTGAAAGAATATCTATGGATAGGGAGCTTGATGGAAGGGGTAAATGCTTGATCGATTTCATGGAAGAGTCTGGTTTTTGTGCAATTAACGGCAGAACGCAAAGCGATAACCCAGCTAGCTTCACATATGTTAGTAGTGTGGGATGCTCGGTTATCGATATTATATGGAGCAATTCAATCGCAATAGATTCTGTTAAAGACCTTGAAGTATCGGTAATACCAACACAATCAGATCATTTCTCTGTTTGTCTAATTTCAAAATACAGGTTAGAAAAAACGATTGAATGAGAGCAATTGAAATGGCTTGATGAATTGGTAAATGAATATAATAATGAAATGAGTTTCTCACAAAACATTACGTTGCAAGATAATAATATTAATGAAATCGATCAAATCATATCCTCGACAATTGAGTCAACTGCTTACAAGATAGGGATGGTTAAGGAATCCCACAATAATTCGTATGTGAAACCATGGTATAATCTAAGGTGTACCCTCGCGAAAAGAGAAATAAGAAAAAAATTACAGATGTGCAAATCAAATAATTTCTCCCAGGCATCGGTTTGTAATTTAATGGCAAGTCAAAGGATATACAGGAAAACATTGGTCTCACAGAAGAAATCATATGAGGAAAAAATAATTGCGAATACTGCTAATGCCAAAAATATAAGGGACTTTTGGAAAGCGATCAATCAATTTAGGAAAAAGAGAAACTTTGCGAGTAATAGGATACAGTTAGATGAATGGGTCGATCACTTTAATCAATTTTATGCCAACACCGTACCGTACAATGAACTTCGTATCGAAGTGATATCTGTTCCAGAAATGGATACGGCTATCGCCTTAGACGAACTAACACAAAGTTTGCTCAAAAGCGAAATAGGTAAAGCTCCAGGAGAAAACGGAATTACCAATGAATTTTTCAGGCATTTGCCTAACAATTGGCTATTGTCTATGAATGTATCATTCAATAAAATTATTGAGTCTGAAAGAGTTCCAGCTGCGTGGTCTACTGTTATTTCCAGAATGCTATACAAGAATAAGGGAGATAGAAACCAAAAAGAAAATTACAGGCCGATTGCTCTGGTGAATCGTATGGCAGAAATATTCACTCAAATTGTATATACGCGTATTTCAAATTGGTGTGAAAGGAATAAAATAATTCCCGAATGGCAAAATGGGTTCAGGCCAAATAGAGGCTATCTAGACAATGTATACACACTAAACACCCTGATACAGATACATTCGCGGAAACGAAGAGGGAAACTGTACGGGCTGTTTGTCGACTTCAAATCGGCATTTGATTCTATTGATCACGAACTTTTATTTAGAAAATTGATAAGAATAGGAATTTGTTCCAAAATGGTTAATATAATCCATAGCCTATATAGTAATGCCATTTTGAAAATTAAAAATGGAAATGCGACTTCTAAACCTGTTAAAATCACTAGAGGTGTACTTCAAGGAGAAATCCTGTCCCCCCTTCTATTCTCTCTTTTTCTATGTGACCTGGAAAATTTTCTGAAAAGTAAAGGTATCCGAGGAATCTCCGCGGATCACCTGACTGAAATATTATTATTGACTTATGCCGATGACGTAGTGTTGCTGGCAGACTCTTATATTAGCATGAAGAGAATAATTCAATACCTTCATGAGTATTGCATAATGAACAAATTAGAAATTGATCTCAGTAAGGTCAAAATAGTCTTATTCCAGAAAGGGGGACATGGATATAAGAATAAATTGCCCCCACTCTTGTATGGAACGAAAAAGGTCGAATTTGTAAAAGATTACGTATACCTTGGAATGGTGTGCACTCAAAGTGGGCTATTTGAAGCTAACACAAGGCAGATAGTAACAAAAGCCAAAACTGCGGCCGCATCTACCATTGGCCTCATCTACACTATTGATGTACAGTCATCTCAAACTTATATTAGATTGTTTAATGCCTCAGTAAGTTCCAATGTGACATACGCGGCACCAGTGTACGCTATCAGATATATTGCTGAAATCGAAAAAATTCGGACGCTTTTTTCCAGAAGGCTATTTAATCTACCTCAAAACACCCCTGGCTACTTTATTGGATTGGGGCTAGGAATAACCCAAATTGCAGTTAAAATTTTTGAGCAAGTATTGAATTGGTCCGTAAAATTACTAGAGATGGCGGGAGATCGTTATCCTAGGATATGTTTTCTCGAACAAATGAACACTGATCTAACCCATAAAAATTTAGAGAAATATAACTGGTTCCATCAAGTAAGACGTATATTCTTCGAGCCTTCACAAGAAACAGACGTCTGGGATAACCTCAGTGTGCATCTTTTGAGGGATGAAAAACACGTATTGTGCGAGAAGTATGAGAGATATTTATATGAATTGGATTGAGAAATTGTGAAAAAGGTACGTCGTTAATAGTATACCCAAGTTTAAATGAGACACAAGAAGTTCAGGCATACTTGAGATTGAATTTGCCTTCAGAAACATATAAAATAATTATGCAATTGAGAGCCTTAAACAGAATAAATTGTCGGATTATATGTAATAGTCAAACTTATATTATGTCAAGCGATGTTTCTTGCGAACTTTGTGATAAGTCATGCGATTTGTTTCATTTGCTGATAGAGTGTCCTCATTACAACTCTGAAAGGGGTAAACTCAACACTCTTATAAGGAATAGCAACGACTTAGACTTACGCGTAATTTTAGAAAATTCTAATGCGAAGGTAATCAAAGAAATTTCAAGATTTATTATTTATGTACTCACAGATTATAAAAAAAGAATTGTATAAACTAGATATAAGCATTTAGGCTGTGTCACCGCATCTCCTATTGTACCATTCACATAGAATGAAACAATAAAAAGAATTTGATTGTAACGTGATCCATCTATTCAATTGTGAATTCACGATGCACATATGCGATTCATGGCAATTGAGAGTTTTCTCTTGTACAGGGAAAGCATTCGAGAAATCAACACAAGAGTGTTGAGTTTACATTAAAAACTCGACAGTTTGATACTCTTTTGTGTTGACACAAATTTTGAGTGGACCGTTATCAACACAAAATTTTGAACTGTGTATGGATTTGACATTTACTGATCACCCAATACATACTATGTTGAACCGAAAGCCCATCCTACAAGATTTTTACGACATGAAAGGCATACGATACTTGGTGTCCACCCTTCATCGAGATTATCAGGTGTTATTTGGGAGTATTGAAAATAATGCTTTCGAAGAGAGTGGGTGAATTGGCGTTGATTCCTCTCCTCCACATAATTACCACACATATAGCAAAAATTATCTGGATGTCTTGTGCACTCAAAACTTCGTTTTCTTCCATTCATTGTGTGTCGAATGAATCGAAAAAAGGGCTCCGATTCAATCAAAAGGCAGAATATCGAATCAACTCATTTCATGAAACCTGATAACAGACGTATGTGAAATGTTAGAAAAACAGAAGACAAGCGATGAGCTGGAATTATTTCTAATCGCGGCCGTATACACAGTATAAGCGAGTCACCCCTATCCAAGAGGATCAGATAGAGTGGGAGCGCTGTGCATCCGACCAATTAGGCCATCTGCAGTCTCAGTAGCGAACTACTCTTATTCATCATGCGTATCTTTTCAAAATATTTGGCTACTGAGATGCGGGGAGGCGCTGAAACTCGCCACGGAAAGTTGTACTGTTCCCCTATGACCGTTTCCACTCTGTTTGATTCTCTTTGGCCCCACCATCGAAAATTACAAGAGTTTTTGGGCCAGTATATACGACCGTGTTTGTAACACAACCATCTTGTATCAACATATCACAATGAAAATAAATCAAATCAATTACACTTCACTATAGGCTATGAATGAGGTGAAACTTGAAGAATTAAAGGAACGTTGGATATTGGCACTTGTACTTGAATCGTAACTCCTGTAACTTCATAGATTTCCTTTCACAAATACATGATTCTTCTCGTAAAAGAGCGCACTCCACGTAAAAATTTGATACGGGGTATATTTCCACGTTTTCTATGCTTCTTTGGCAAAAATGTAACTTTTTCACCTTCATTTTTGTCGAAAAACAATATTTTCCCCGAACATTTCGGTTCATTGCACTCAAACTACTTGAGCGATCAACAATAGTGACGTTGATATTTGTTGACTGTTCGATTATGTCAATTTTGACACCTGCCACGATTAGATTTATCGCTTTTGACTTGAGATATACCTTCAATCGTGAAACTTCGATAGAAGAAAATTCTTTTCAACTTCAAAACTTCATATCTCGGAAACTTATCCATAAAAAAAGTCTTTATTGTGATTTTTGAGTTCAGGGAGTCAAACCGCATCAGAAAAAAATAGTGTCATCAAATGTACAAAAAATTTTTTCCATTTTGTGAACTAGTGTAACCAGCGTGATATGGCTGAAGATAATATTTTATGTATCTCGCAGTTGGAGCACAGTTGTAATTCTTTGAAGCTTCCTTGCCTCGAGAAAGTTCTGCCAAAATGAGACCCTGAATTTCTTAATAAATCTTCAATTGATTTTGGCAACTCGAAATATGCTGATAAGATGACAAGATCATTTAATGCAGACTATGTGAGGTCAATCTTTTTTTAGAAGAGTTAATACTGGATGGTGTTCGACGAACAAAACATTCGTAGTATCTGACGAAAATCTGACTAAATTTTCGAATGGAATATTCTTATCAACTATGCAGTTCTAAGACATCGGCAAAGATCATTTGCAGAACCAGAAGCCATTCCTTGCATATCAAAAAATTTGCACCAAACTTTAAACTCATCATATCACAAAAGCTTCTTCCCTGCTCTTCTAAGCCTTCGGTTGGAAAACAGCCACTTATTCCGACGATATTTTCATCAGTACATATTCGTGAAATTTGTTGATGATTTTGGGACTGCATATGTTTCAATAAATCACGTCTATGTGCAGTGACATCCTGTTTACATATAATACAGTATTCTAGTACAAATTCTTTGGGTACAAGATACGATTTTTCACCCCCACCTTGATGGAAGCGGGTCCGATTTTTCATTTTAACTCCCCACTCCGAATTTCCTTCGATAACGACTGGAAGCCAGTCGAAACGTTAGGTGGAAAATAACGATAAAAAACCTAACTCTACTGCTCGTCTTGGTTGATGCCCATCTCCCGCTCAGCTGGTTCACAACGAGTACTTTCCCCGACAATTCGGGTACAAAATACGAGTTTTATTTTCTGATTTTTTCAACCGCGGTTCAAATTCTGGTACATTCAACTAACGATTGCTGAATGTATCAGCATATTTTTTGTTTTTCCGTTTTCTCTGACCTATATTATTGTGTTCACGGTTTTGAAAATCGGAATCGAGTCCATCGGAATGATTTGACAGATTTTCCAAAGATGGACTGTTCTCGTTCTGTTGAATTTCTTGGCTATGATCAAAAGTGTTCGCCTGAATGGAAATAAAACCATTGAATTATTACATAAAATTGGAACATTTGCAATAGTAGTTTTACGTGAATTTATCATGGAGCATGGGGCTTTTTTCATAACCAAGATTGACAAATTCAAACAGTAAACAGCCCTATAACTTTGAAAGAAGCATGTAGAATTTTTCGACGACTTTTTTCACCCGTTAATGAACTCTGATTTCAATTATTGTCGTTTCCTCACAGATTGAGCGCGTTGACGATGGGTAATTAATTTGTCAATTATTTCCATGCATATGTTGACATCAGAATTGGTTGTTTATCATAGAATATCAGGAGGAATCGTTCCCAATCCTTCAATTGGAAATGAGGGAGTTGACGAATCGAAACTAGAACTTGTGACGGAGTATCTGGGACAAAATATAAGAATCCGCTACATAGAATTCTATGTCAATATGTTTATGAATGAATTATTGAATTCCCTTCCTATCACAATTCCCAGGGAAAAATAATTCATATATGGTTGTATATAGCGTATATGAATCATATATCAATCGTATATGGATATATATGGAATACATATGAGTCGTTCGCTTGAATAACGACCTAAGTCGACTTAGGTCGTTCTTAAGACCACACATATTATGAGGTTTGTGAACATCTCCTTAATGAAATACCATTGTATTCAGTACGTGAACAACATGTTCCAAACTCTAAATCGAAGTTTGAAGTAGGCGGCTCTAGCGGTTGCTCGACTGCACACGCGCGTGTGGGTACGCGCTGCTGCGGCGATCGTACCTACACCACGCTGGCATCACTCGCAGTATTATTTATCTGTTGAACTTGTGTATAAAGAAACCGTTCTTCTGCTGCATTGATTATTTATTGATGGATTCTTCAACAACAACGACAACGACTTCGTCGTTGATTCAACTGGGAGGACGGAAAAAAAATCTCGCCCTGATAGATGGGAGGTGAATAAAAATAAACGGAGACGCAATCAAGGGAAAGGTTATTTTTCGAAAAGTGGCAATACAGTCACTCGTAAAATTTTCAAGCAGATTCGTAATTGCTGCAATCGAAATTGTTGTTCGTCATTCAACCGAGGAGAACAAAAAGATATTTTCAAAAAGTTCTGGTCCCTTGGTAGTAAAGAACAACAAGATACTTTTCTGATTAGTTGTGTACATCGCGAAACCATAAAGTATGCGAAGCCTAACCCAAAAACTAAAAGCAGGACATACTCTTGGAAATATTCACTAACAAAAGATGGCTCGGATTTGATGATCTGTAAAGAATTTCTAACAAGCGTGCTACAAATTACTGACAGGAGAATGAGAACTGTATTCCAATTTAGTAAACAAGGTGTGTAAATGTTATTAGTCATGAATATTCATTTTTTTTCAAGAATTCGTTTTTTCAAATGTTGATCAAAATTGGAATATTCTGAAAGTATTGGAATATTATTATTGGAATTATTATATTAGTATCATTGGAATATTTGTACAGTATTTGTAAAATTCAGAAAATTTCAGGTGTGTTCGCCGCTACGGAGAATCGTGGAAAAAATCCCAATCCACGAAAAACTCCAAATAATATATGGGAGTCTGTAATACAACACTGGTCATCAATACCTCACAAAAAATCGCACTATACAAGTCAAAAGACCGAACGCAAATTCTTCGATAATTCTGATCTCACAATTAAAAAGTTACATTCATTATTTTTGGACTATCACGAGGAAAAAACTGGACAGCGTCCAAATTTGACAATAAAGTTTATCACAAATATTTTCGTGAACGAAGTGAATATTCTATCCGACCTCTGAGAACGGATGTTTGTGATTTCTGCACGGAATCCCGAGTTAAATTAACATTGGATCCCAATGATCCATGTAAAGATGAGCTAAGGATTCACGAAGAAAAGTATCGACAGCATCAAAAATTACGAAATGAATACACAACGAAAATGTGTAAAAGCACAACTGATAGAACATTGGTATTTGAATTTGATTACGCGCAGAATCTCATGCTTCCTAAATTGAATGTAAACTCTCAATATTACAAGAGACAATTGTCTTTGTATGTTTTCAATATTCATTCTTTCAAGGACGAGGAGAGCAAATTCTATTGTTTTTTAGAGAGTGATGGTGCTAAAAATTCGAATTCTGTTTGCAGCTTCTTATATGATACTATCTCTCAAAAATTAGAGGAAGCACCTGACACGCAAATTATCATACTGATTTCGGATTCCTGCGGAGGACAGAATAAGAATAAAATTGTAATGCGTTTTTGTTCTTGGTTATCTAAAAAATATGGAATAACTATAATCCATTTATTCCCAGTGAGAGGGCACAGCTATTGTCAATGTGACAGAAATTTTGGACTTTATGGAACCCTATTGAAAAAATGCGAAACGATTGAAACTCCAAACCATTATTTAAATATTATGAGAAAAGCGAGAAAGAATCCAACCCCATTTCAAGCCGAAATGAGTGCACATTTATTACAAAATTGGGATGTTGCGCTGGATCCTTTATTCTTGAGGACGCCGAAGCTAAAGGGTACTACCTTCGCAATTCAGAAGTACGTGAAATTGATGTTTAAGCCATCTGGCATCGTTTCGGCGTATACAGATTATAATGGGGTGCCACAAAACTTCACAGTTTTCAAGGCTGATGCTGTCATTCCAGATCAGTTGCGTTTAGATCCACTTCCTCCAGTCGGAATAACTTCAGAAAAAAAGAGGGATATTCTCTCTCTCACTCGTTTTTTGAAACCTGCTAACCGGAAATTCTATGAAAACATCATCAATTCATGCGAGATCCACAATGAAGTACCAGGGTCCGATACCGACAGTAGATAATTTTCTTTATGATATTATATTCACACGTCATTCTGTTGGCAAAATTTATTATAATTTATTTGAAAAATATCCAGTAAAGTCATTTTGAGATTCATTTACATGATTCCATTTAGAAACCCACCTTACGGGAATATTCGCGTAGCGAGAAAACCACAATCGACTCGAAGATGAGAAAATCCCGATTATTGCGTTATTATTGTCCCATACTTTAATGAATATTATATTCCGATGAGATCAGAAGGATAATAGTAAGGATCAATGTATGATCACTTCATTCATCCAAATAGAATTATTTTCACCCTATTTTAGTCGATCGCTGAAGAAACGACCTAAGTCGACAATCATTTGATTTTCTTTAACAATATCAGTATCAACTAAATGGGTTCATATATAGCGAAGATTCACTGCCCAGTCTTGAAGGTTTGTAATGGAATCGAAAAGTAACTCGGTTTCACATGTTTCCAAACAGATATCACGTACATAATCTTCAAACCGATTTTTTCTGCAAAGACGTAAGTCGACTTAGGTCGTTATTCAAGCGAACGGCTCATATGAACATATATAAACGTATATGAGATCATATATGGGCATATATGGATCCCGGCCATATATTAGGTACGCGAGTTGGAATTCGGCTCCGAGTTGGTTGCATGAAACAAAATATTTGAACGCATCCAGTTCACCCGTCATTTTGGGTACATGTAACGTGGACATTGCAGTTATCATATCAGTCATTTTCAAGTAGCAATTTCCTGTGTATCAATTTCATGAGATGGATTTCGATAAGCAACATTCACGCCATTGTATTCTATTCTATTTTCAAATGAGTAGAAATGCTGCTCAAGCTATAGGATTGATCGATACGACATTGGATCAACATTCTGTGAGCGATTTGTGATTTCATGAATTACTGGATTTTTTTATCAAATTTTCACGGAGTTATTTTGGTAAAATGAAGAAGATGATTTGTTGACCGGGTTTTTTGATATTTCATCGAATCGTGTTCGGGTCAAATTGAGAATCAGATGTGATAATCGCGGAAAAATGTATTCAATCCGGAAAACAACGAATTGAGCATACGATTCGCAGCTACGTTCACAGGAAATGGTCGCTGCAATGTTGATCACCGGAAAAATGATTTATTTCACCGAATGAAGTGAAATTAGCTGTGAAAATTTGTTTTGAGTGATGGAATAATAGGAGCCGGTAATAAAAGGTGTAGTAAAGCCAACTTCAAGTTAGCAACAGCAACTGAAGCCAGAGAAATCAAATTTGAATTTAGTTGAGCCAACGCCCGCACAGTCGACCAAAAGCATGGAAAACTGTGCAAAATTGGGTTTTTTCGAGTACTTCCCCCAGTTTAGTTAGTTGTAGATACAGGGTGGTCCATTTGGAGTGATATAGTCAAATATCTCGGAAACTAGTGGAGATGGAAAAAAATGTTCCAGGTGAAAAGTTTAGGGTTTCAAAGGGTAGCATGATGCTGGCCTTGAAAAATCCCTCAGAGGTCATTCTAGAGGTCATTTAGGTGTCAAGATGGTTTTTTTGAATGAGATCCCCATTTTTTTATCATGGCATAGGAGAGCTGATTTCAAACCCTTTACGAAACACTGCTCATGGACCCTCTTCAGCCCATTGGGGTGCAAGGTATGGACCGTCGAATTTATTGATGAACCACTCTCAGCGCTACCCAGGAACAACGACGTGGACGTGGTCGTCCTCTGTTTCCTCCGGAGTGCTTGATTATTGTGAGTCCCCTTGCCTCTCACATGTGGAGTGCTTGATTATTGTGAGTGCCCTTGCCTCTGGATGGGGGCCAAATCAACGGAAAACCGAATCAACGAAACCGTTAGTTGGAAAGAATAAGACATCATACATTATACATCTCTGCCTTTCCAACCAATGGTTTCGTTGATTCGTTTTTTCGTTGATTCGGCCTCCATCCTTGCCTCTCACATGAGGTGTGCTTGATGCTGTCACAATAATCGCTCAAAGTTACCCCCTCTGCCTGGATACATAATCCCAGTCTCCGCCGAAAATTTGTAACCGTCTTCAGAAACACTGATTGCGGTATGTTGGCACCAACAGTGCGGACGCGATCGATCATGTCCTCCCTCGTTGTTGGTTCGGCCTTGAATACTCCGTCTTCCAGGGAACTCCACAAGAAAGAGTCGGGAGATGTCAAGTCGGGTGTACGTGGAGGCCACGCAACTGGCCCACCTCGTCCAATCCACCTTTCCGAGAAATGATGATCAAGGTATTCTCTGACGATTGATGCGTAATGGGGTGGTGCTCCATCTATTCGGACACACATCCTCTGCCTTGTTTGTGAATCCAGATCTTCAAGCACGCCTGGTAGATGATCCGCCAGGAATTCCAGAAACATGGGGCCGTTCAAAGGACCGTTGAGGAAATGTCAACCGACTAAATAACCATTGACGATCCCGCACCAAACATTCACGCTCCAACGATGTTGGTTGTCGATTGCTCGATACGAATGCGGATTAACATCCGACCAGTAATGAGAGTTGTGTGGATTCAAATGCCCAGTGCTCTGGAAAGATGCTTCGTCGGAGAACATTACATAGTCGAAAAATTGAGGATCGTCAACCAGCCTTGCTCGTGCCCAGTTGCAGAATCTAATTCGAAGTCTCATGTCATTTGGAGGGAGAGCTTGAGTTAACGTAATGTGGTATGTTCAATATTTGATATGCTTCAAGATTCTCAAAACAGTAGTCCGGGGTATACTAGTTATTCGTGCCAACGATCTGCTACTAACATAAGGGTCCAAGTGGATGAGTCCCCATATGGTAAGTGCACGGATATCATTCTCATCGTACCGGTGATGTCTTAGATCTCGCTAGAATACTCCTCGTTGAGCCCTCAATTCGAGTCGACGGATGATCGTGGGGTGTGCGATGCGGCGATCAGGATACCGATCCCGGTGAACTCTTGCGGCTTCGTTGTGATTATTGTGACATGAGCCGAGCACAAACATCATATCAATGATTTCAGAGGGTGGATAGTGATTCATTTCTTCGGTTGAATCGGATGGGATGAATTGATAAATGGAGATGACTGAATATGCAAAGGAGAAGAACGATTGTGATGGTCTCAGTTTAGAACCAGTGTTTGAATGATCACGTATTCCCGTAATCATCCACATAACCAACCATAATGAACAGAAATTCGATGTTTCTGTTTGCTTATGTATTCTTGTTCATCGCTTCTCTCTGGAGATCAGGACTGATTTCAATGCAGATTAGAGTCAATTCCATTGGAAAAGGAACGTAAACATAAACAAACAGGAACACTGAGTCTCTGTTCATTATGGTTGGCAGTAATGTGTACGATTCATTACGATTATTGCTTTTCAAATCGAATAAATTATTCCATTCAATCCAATTAGGGTTATGAATGAGGATCGACTCCCAAAAATTGTTGAAAGGTCGCTGGAAACATTGGAAGTATTGACCATACCACACAACGTCGGATAGGATGCACATTCGAACGGATACAAAAATCCTTCGAGCTTCCAGAGGGTTCACCAAAAAGAGTTACACTGTAAAAAATTTCTTTGTAGATTCACCGAAAAAATTTGGAAGCTTTTTTGTAAATGAGGGAGGACATGATCGATCGCGTCCGCACTGTTTGTGCCAACATACCAGGATTAGGTATCCCGGCAGAGGGGGGTAACTTCGAGCAATTATTGTGACAGCATCGAGCACCCGGAGGGAACAGAGAACTACCAGGTCCACGTCGTTGTTCCTGGGTAGCGCTAAGTGTAGTTCATCAATAACTCCGACACTTCATACCTCGCACCCCAATGGGTGGAAAGGGGTCCACGACCATTGTTCCGTAAAGGGTTCGAAACCAGCTTTCATATGCCATGATAAAAAAATGGGGATCCCATCCGAAAAAACCATCTTGACCCCTAAATGACCCTTAGAATGACCTCTGAGGGATTTTTCCCGGTCCGCATCATACTTCCCCCTTGGAACCCTCATTTTTTTATGCGGAACATTTCTTTCCATCTTCACTAGTTTCCGAGATATTTTACTATATCACTCCAAACGGACCACCCTGTATACACAGACTTTTTCGACTCTGGACTCTTCTCTACCACTGTCCTGAGTGCTAATATCGCTTCCCGCGTTCCCCTAATTTCCCTGAAAACCAAACTGATCCTCTGCTAATCTGGTCTCTGTTTCATTCTCCATTCCCCTATATGTCATTGTTGTCAGTATTTTCGAGGTATGTGGAGTTGAATTAATCGTTCTGTAGTTCTCGCATCTGTCTGCTCCTTGTTTTTCTGGAATGGTGACAATTTTATTCTCCTGGGAATCTGCCGGTACTTCTCCCCTTCCGTACATATCTCTGACCAATTCAAACAGTGCTTCACGAGTTCTTCGACTGGAGGCTTCGATGAGGTTCGCACTCATCCCATCTACTCCTGGCGCTTCATTATTTCTCAATCCTTCAAAGCACTGTCGAATTCTGAACTCAAAATTGAATCTCCCAATTCTTCTTCATCGACATCCCCCTCCCTCTCTGGGAATCCTATATCATCACTTCCTTCATGCAGATCTCCTGAATGATTGATCCATTGTTCCATTTTCCCGTCCGTTCTTATCAATTGTCTCTCTAGAGGATTTGTAATCTACTGCTTCTAGATTCCATTTGTCCAAAAAATCCCTTAACCCATTGACCCCCACAAGTGCAGAGATTTTTGTTCATTTTCAAGCTGAGATTCCATTGACTCATGCTCAGGAAATTTTCATCAAATCATGTATTTCTTGTGTATTTTTTTTGTGCTCTTCCCGGATTTGGAATCAGAATTTGAGATATTCCACATACGAATTCAATATGACGTTTTTAATCCAAGAAAACGTGAAAAATTGAACGCCATTCTCTTTTGAATCCACGTTCCTATGTCGACAAATTCTAGAGAGTAACGAAAAAGCTCAACTATCGGTGCATAAAATAGTTGGACTAACACAAGCCTACTATGGTGGAATTCAAAAATCAAGATGGTGGCCAGGATATGGTATAAATGGCGGCAAAAAAGGTATAAATTCGGTAATTGCCAAAACCTGTAACTCAAGTGTTACTCACGCGAAGAGGACATAAGGAGGGGAGGACAAGAAGAGGAAGTAGAGGTGGGAGAAGCGGCGGCCTACGATAATTGTTCAGGAAGAATATAAGGAGGAGTCTCGAGACGACATCTGATCAACACGCTAGTACACGCGTAATAAACGGTATCGTGACTCTCAATTGAGATATAGGGTTCGATCGCCGTGAGTGTCACCTCGAGGCCCGAGTATCCTCCAGCAGCAGGATACCCTGAATATTACTGTGTACCAACCCTCTACTACAGCCTCCCTCGGAGGGAGTTGTTCCTCACCGTTGTCTTGGCGGAAGAAAGGACCGAACGAAGACCTCGACCACTCAACGAACCACACACACGACACCGACACACACACACACTCACCTCAGTGGTAATCTGCGCACATTGTATATTGTGAGACAACATTTATAACATTCTTTCTATACATTGTCACGTCCCGCAATTTTTCGACCTCAAAGCAATACCATCAGAGTATTGTTTTGAGGTGGATTGCGAGACTTTTGCCCGCCTTTCCCCTGACCGCACGTTTTTTCTTCTCTCGCTATTCTCAAATTTCTTTTTCCTCTCTCTGCCCGTGCATTGTATATGTGCGAAGCAGAGAGATTTTTCTTCTCCGACCGTACACTCTCACGTATTGCTGCTTGGAGTCTCATGCATACACGATTATCCGTGTGTGCGTGCGACTCTTCGTTGCGTGCGTTGCGGGTGTACTATACCGTCATTGTTCTCTCCCTTACCCTTTCCTCTCAACACCTGTTTTTTTGACAGGGTCGTCGAGAGGCGATCTCGGAAAACCTCCTTAGAGTTTCCCATAGTATTCCCTGTGAGTATACCTGATTTCAAATAATATTTCCTCATTCCTTTTTATGAATATTCTACATTGTTTTCGGCCGGTCGCATACGTGCATTGTCGGTGTTGAGGCCAGCCAAAAAAGCCCATCTTCGACAGCGATAAAGCACGTGCGGGACTCATCGGCGCCGAAACCCAACATCGAATTTTTTCGAATTCCGACGTTGGGTTGAAGTGCTGACTACACCGGGAAAAATATTCCTCCCACCTTCATTCCATCATCCATTTTTTTCAGGCCCCGAGATCGTCGTTCGACAACGCCCTGTTGGTTAGTCTCCGCTCAACTCTCCACCGTGTGCGTTTTCCGCGATGTGAGTTTTCCGCGTCGAAACTCTCTTCCTCTCTCTCTCTTCAGGGGGCCACGGTGACCAATGGTTCACAACCGCCAAAAAAGATTTCAACAGAGGTCTATGTTTCCCCCTGTATAAATCAACAAGAAATGTGTACTCGCAGCTATTCTCCAAGTCATGAAGGGATGAACTGCTCTTGTATGAGAATTCTGGGCCCTTCCGCTTGCAAGATAGATGCGACCCGCGGAATCTTTATTTTTTTTTTGGCGTGTTGGGGTCCATATGGTCTCCGAGGTTTTTCCTGGAGAGATTGAGGGAGCAGAGTTTTCTTCGCGACACGCGTAAAATCTTCTAATGTTTCTCCTATTTGTTGTTGTTTAGTGTAGTGAAAGTGACTAATAAAACCCAAGGATACACCTTCGGACAATATTTCCAAATCATACTCACCAAGACTCTCAACTTTATAATAACCAAGACTCAACCACCGGTAATTTCATGATTATTCTTTTATCGCGCTCTTCTTTCTCTATCTTTTCCCCTCTCCTCCGAATTTCCCTCCTTCCGTCGAATCGCTAAAGGAAAATGATAACAAATTGATATTAAACCGTTTGATCTCAATTTTGTAAAATGTTTGCACGAGAATTTTTTTTTATACTTTGAACAGAAAGTTCAGCTCCTTTCTACTTGTAGGAAAAACAAAACATAATTCTCATTATTGCTTTACGGAGTATTGTGAATCAGATATTGTAATCAATGTCACGTCAATTATATTATAATATAAAATAAATCACATTCAGATAAACGAATTTGATTGAATTGATGAAATTGTGTTATTAAACCACACAAAAATAACATTATATGCATTTTGAACATTGATAATATAAAGCGAACATTTCATAAATCGTCAAAAGGGAGTGAAGGTTGCGGTGAGTTTGACGGGAAATTGAAAGTCTCGCTCATACCGTAACAACATATACACCTTTCCATCAATCTATATTCCAATCTCGTTGATTTTCTCACTTGCCCCTCTCCTCCATGTGATCCTTCTCCTCATCAATCCATTATAAACCTGTATTCGAAATATGTTTTTTATATGTTTTCCGTCACTCAATCATACATGGGCATGTGTGAGAAACCTGATCGTGACAAATTTATCATTTTCCAAAATGGCGGATCCAATGTGGCGGCCCAATGCGGTTGAAATCCATGGGTCTTCGTTTCTTTTCCGCCATTTCCCCAAGTTTTTGTATGATCACTTGGTTCTCCATCTTGTAATAGGGAACATCCATTGAAGTATGTATTTCACAAGATGGCGGGTCCAATATGGCGGCCCAATTCGGTTGACATTCATGGGTTTCCGTCTCTTTCTCGCTGTTTTTCCGTGTTTCCGTATAAACACTTGTTCTTCCATCTTGTGTAGGGAACATTGATTGGAGTATGTATTTTCAAAAATGGCTCATCCAATATGGTGGTCCAATGTGGTTGGAATTCACCAAATCCTGTGTTCGGAATATGTTTTTTACATGTTTCTCGTCATTCACTCATACATATCCATGTGTGAGAAACCTGATCGTGACAAATTCATCATTTTTCAAAATGGTGGATCCAATATGGCGGCCCAATTCAGTTGTAATTCATGGGATTCCGTTTCTTTTTCGCCATTCCCCCATGTTTCTCCATGATCCCTTGGTTTCCCATCTTGTGATAGTAAACATTCATTGGAGTATGTAATTTCCAAAATCGCGGCCTAATTTGATTGAAATTCATGGGGCTTCGGTTTTCCCGCCTGTTTCTTATCCTTTCGTGTTATTTTTCTTTACTGAGGCAATAAATATTGATCAAATTATGTATACCCTAAAATGATCCCATATCTCACTCATATTCATCAATCTTCTCTCAGCCGTTGGTATAAAACGTTGTTCGATACTCACCGCGTGGAGGTGGATGAATTCAAATATCTTTTGTTTGTTTTTTCCTTGTTTTTCGCTGTATATTTTTTGTCTTCCTTGTGTTTTGTTTGTTTGTTAATTTTGTCCCGTTTTTCTGAATTTATTTTTCGAATTCCTCAATACTTTTTCATGCTTTCAATATTTCATTTCTTGTTATTTTTCATTCGTCTCATGAAAAATTTGTGATGTAGAGAAGGAATACATTCCGAAAACCCCAATGATTTCTTGAGAAACAAGATTTGCAGACATACTTGTTGCATGTTTTGCAAAATTAATTTGCTCTGATCACGCACGCTCCAAAAGAACACTTTTTCTGCTTCTCCGATTTCATGACTTCATGTGTTCTTCCTTTTGTTGATTGAGAAAGATAATGTTCCGCAATATCAATCATGAATTCTTCCGTACCAATATTTTGACTATTTCGACCAGCACAATTTGTAATTACTACCGAGTTAGTAATTGAAACCTATAGAAGTCTGACGAAAAATACCCATGTCTATTTCTTCGATCTGATACATGGCCAAACATTATTACAGTGGCCATCTTGTACATCAGCTCTACCCATGAAACAGTTATAGGAGTGAAAAGCATTAGGGAAAGGTATTCCAATTTTCGACCCCTCCCCTTCACTAAATCTTCGCGAAGGTGGGAGAGGTCTCACCTCCACTGCTGTGGAAGCTATGGAAACCTGTTCAGAGTCAAAAATAGTGATATAATCCATCTCACTTCTTCTCCGTCCCCCACTGCGAATGTACCTCTTCGAGATTTGTTGTCAATCAAGTCTTTCTCCTTAACTCTATTTTTCCTTATTGTGCCAGTCAGAGCCAGATTCAGAAATTCTGTTTCCCTTCCCAACGCACGTATAACAAGGGATAAGTGATAGGTAGCAGCCTACTGTTCATCTTCCGTTGAACGTTCATTGAAGAGGGGAACGAAATTCCTCAATCCGGCGCTGGTGCCAGTACAACGGCGACGGAGTGATTTAAAATGCGAGGCAAGATCAAAACTTGTAAAAACGTTGTCCATGTAAAGATGATATGAAGGTACTTTCCGACCTACAGTGGTGAAGACTTTGTCCAGCAAATATGATACCACTTGAGTTCCTAACGCGCATTTGGGCAGATTATTTCCCATAGATAAATTTTTCCCGCAGTACAGATCAAAATCACACAAATATCCGTCTGCAGTACAAAGTCCCCAGAATTTTGAGCCAAACCTTATTGGCTTGCCTCGAATAAATTGCTCCAGAACAGTTCGAGCGTAAGATTTCGCCATTATTGCATCAATGGACAATGCAGTTTCAAAGTATCCAAATTTTTGAATAGTGTTCCGAAACACATCCATTATAATACGAACACGCCAAGCTCTGTCATCGCTATTTTTATCTTCTGGTTTCGAATATTTTAGATGGTACTTTACATTTTCAAATGTATGACGTGACATAGCAGATCTCACCATTTGACCAGATAAAATGGGACCAGTTGACCAATAATCTCTTTGATATTTTCTCTTATTGAATGCAGACAGAATGATAATTCCCATGGAAATGTCCAATTTGGACATTGTCAGATCGTCACCATTCATTCTAATGTCTTCAGTTCCTTCAGAAAAGAATGTCTCGAATAATTCAACGCAGCTTAGATTCCATATTTTCTGCCTATCAACATCAGACAAGAGCACTTCATTTTCAACATTATTGATATGCTTTCTCTCCACGTCTATTCATTCATAAACATAATCCTTTTCCAATTTTGATTGATCGTCTGTGTAATGTCTGCGAGCTGCTGGATACGTAATTTCAGGTAGTGTCTTATCTAAGGATTCAATATCAGAATCATCGCTGTCATCGGAACTACCAGAATCGTCAGGATTTGGCATCAGAACAATATCATCATGGTGACGAGAAGAACACTGTCTTTCAAAAAGACCAGAATGAGTCTTAGATGACCTGTGAC
Organism: Gonatopus flavifemur; assembly: GCA_018340375.1. Lineage (NCBI taxonomy): Eukaryota > Metazoa > Arthropoda > Insecta > Hymenoptera > Dryinidae > Gonatopus > Gonatopus flavifemur. The sequence continues at coordinate 643,533 of JAFFJZ010000033.1, forward strand.
GTTTTGGTTTCATTTCGCAGAACGACTATGGAGCTGGTTCATGGAATATTCAAAAAATGTTGGCGATCGTTATCTTCTCCAAAACTGGAGTAATAGACTTATTGGAAACAGGTGACCTCAAAAACCGCGAAAAAATAAACCCTCACTGGGTGTTTATAATAATGATACTGAGTGGTTGATGTGAGGGAATACAATTCATGAAGATGGTAGAAATGAATTAGGCGAAGGAGGAGGAGATTATGTAAAAAAAAAACACAATAGCGGAACTCGATCCGATATTGATACAAAGGCCTTAATTGGAAAAATGTAATGTAACACGACCACTGCACTGAAAAAGAGCAGTATGATCATAGAAATTATACTCGAATGGTTGGAGGCTTTATGATTGCAGTAATTTCAGAAACTTGTCATTTCCTAGATGAAGGAATCAAGATTACATGAATCTAATCGTGATAACCGGATAAAACGATCGAACCCAACATCAACTATGATTGGGAAAATATGTTCTCATATATTACAATAATGCCCTCCCAAATGCCCAAATTCTTGGGACAGTTCGGCCATGTTTCAAGTTGATTTCGAACAAACCAAACTCGGGGATATATATAATGCAATGAATATTCAGTGACTAGACGCGAAGACGATTCATCGAGCTGCAATTCATCACCGGAATGTTGATTCCTCGTCAATAATCATACAAAATCATGGGGAAATAGTGGAAAAGGGAATAAAATCCATGGATTTCAATCAAATCAGGCCGTATTGGATCCGTCATTCTGAAGAATACATACTCCAATCAGTGCTCCCTATCGCGAAATGGTAAATCAAGTGATCATACAAAGACATGGTAAAATAGCGGGAAAGGAACGAAAACCCATGAATTTCAACCGAATGGGGCCGCCGTATTGGATCCGTCATTTTGAAAAATACATATATCAATCAGTGCTCTCTATCGCAAAATAGTGAACCAAGTGAGCATACAAAAACATGGGGAAATAGCAGAAAAGAAACGAAAACCCATGAATGTCAACCGAATTGTTACAGTTACCGAAAATCTTCAGGAGATTATCGATTGGAACCTTACCAGAAACATACACAGAGCATTTGAGTTGTTTGGATCCGTTGGTAGAATACAGTTTTGAATGGTTCATTAGGAATCGTTGTTGCTATGGCTCTTTTGTACTGAAGACTTACCTTTGAGTTCTTCTACAATCATGTATTTGAATATGGTAAAAGTTCCATAACAAAATTTTCTTACTGTTTGCAATCATCCGAGATCTGAGATATAGGGAGGTGATGTCATTCAGCGGGAAGCGTGGCACCCCGCACCAAGGGAGGATGGATCTAAATGTCTGGGTTGCATTCAAATTATTGATTGAACAAATTCATAATTTAATTCGAAAAGATTATAGTATGAACGTGTTGACCATCTGAAATAGTCCACGTAATCGTGATTTATCACTCATAGGAATTAATTTAATGACTCTTCCAGCAATGTCGATGGAGGATAGGTGATATTCACCATCAAATCCATTTTGATGAATACATCAAAAAATTCCAATATTTACATTATAATATTTCACATTATTCGACATTTCACGTCCCACACATTTGATTGATGAACAGATCCATGATGATGTTATTCTTCCAAATTTATGTCAGACATGCACCATCACTAAGAAGTTGGCACCTCATATTTACAAAAAAAAATCTTGAAACGGAGTTCTGTATTCCTTGAGCATAGTTCTACAGTTCCCAAACGGTTCCGAAAATAGTTCCGTCGATATGAGCGGAAAAATTTTTTTTCGAAATATGGGGTGCCAAATTGACGCTGCACCCCATACGTGGAAAATGCTTCATATGATGATGATTCTTGTATCTACGAGTGGAGTTCTACAGTTCCTGATAGGTTTTGAGAATATTCTTGACAAAGGTATTAAACACAGGAGAAAAATAATTTTCCACCAGCACCCCTAATTTTGAGGGAGGTCGAGAGGTATGGAGCTCTAGATGCGGATCAACAAAACTAAGAGTTCTCCGAGGAGTTCTAGGGATAAAAAGTGATTTGTGGAAATTCCGGTGCTATTAATACGAACAACAGCATGTGTGCATGAAGAGAGAGAATGTGCTGCTACGGCGCTTCTCAGTGATTTGATGTGAGTGCTATGATCATGTAAGGAATTCCATGGGAAAAAAGACATGAATATCTCAGAACTAGATATTGGAGGATGGTATCTCTTGGAAATTTTGCTAGAAATGTGAGAGCTTGGGGGAAGTTGAGCCCTCGGAGTCTTCTATCAATCCACAGTTCCCGCTCAAGTACTGGGACTTCTGGGTCGAGTGATGACAGCTACGCAATCTGGAGGGAGGATAATCACCAGAACTCTGACTCAGAACTCCATAACTCCCGTCGAATTCTCCAGAACTGACATTGCGGTCGAAAAGGTTGAAATTTCCAAACAATGCAATCTGACCGCACTTCTGGTTCGATTACCGTAAGTTCCAGGCTCAATCATGAGAGTTCCTAACTGAGAAGCACTTTCCCCTGTCGGAACTCATCTCTGGGAACCGAGAACTCCAGCTTGTGATTCAGAAATCATTGCCAATGAGTCAGGGGTGAAAACTTGCATAATCCGATCGACGGTTCCCAAACGAATATCGACAGTTCCTGGTCCAATGAATACAGTTCTTCATCTTGGAACGTGAATATTTCCAAGAAATCTATTGCAGAACGCGAGAACTCCCGAGAGAATTCCCAGAACTCGCATTCGATTCCGTTCAAGTATAATTCAAGAGAAGATTTTTCTGACTGCAGTTCTGGTCCGAATACCGTGAGTTCTGGGCTTAATCATGAGAGTTCTCAACTGAGAAGCACTCTTCCCTGTCAGAACTCATCCCCAAGGACCAGGAACTCTTCATCACCTCCCAAAAATCATGGGAAAGTATCATGGGTGAGACCTTGGATGAATGGATCGACAGTTCTCACCCTAATATCGACAGTTCTGGGTCCAATGGATACAGTTCTGCATTTCAGTAGGTGTTCATCGTTCAGGACTCTATCGCGGGATAAAAGAACTCTCGTGGAAATTCCCAGAACTCACATTTGTTTCCGACAAAGGATAAATCCAGAGAAAATTCTTCTGACGGCAGTTCTGGTCCGATTACCGTGAGTTCTGGGCTTAATCATGGGAGTTCTCAACTGAGAAGCACTCTCCCCTCTTAGAACTCATCCCCAAAGACCAGGAACTCTTCATCACTCCTCCAAAATCATGAGAAAGTATAATGGGTGAGACCTTGAAAGAATCGATCGACAGTTCTCACCCTAATATCGACGGTTCTGAGTCCAATGAATACAGTTCTGCATCTCAGGATGTGTTGATTGTTCAGAACTCTATTGGAGGACGCGAAAACTCTCGTGAAAATTCCCAGAACTCGCATTCGAATTTGTTCAAGTATAATTCCACAGAAAATTTTTCTGGCCGCAGTTCTGGTTTGATTACCGTGAGATTTGGGCTCAATCACGAGAGTTCTCACATCCTACAATAGAGTTCTGGATAATATTCACGTTCCAAGATGCAGAACTGTATTCATTGGACCGGGAGCTGTCGAAATTAGTTTGGGAACCGTCGATCGGATTATGCATGTTTCTACCCCTGACTCATTGACATGATTTCTGGATCACAAGCTGGAGTTCTCAATTTCTGAATATGAGTTCCGACAGGGCAAAGTGCTCCTCAGTCGAGAACTCTCACGATTGAGCCCGGAACTCACGATAATCGAACCAGAACTGCAGTCAGAAGAATTTTCTCTGGAATCATACTTGAACAAATTCGAATGCGATTTCTGGGAATTTTCACGAGAGTTTCCGCGTCCCGCAATGGAGTTCTGAACTATGAACACATTCTGAGATGCACAACTGTATTCATTGAGCCCAGAACTATCGAGAATAGGGTGAGAACTGTCGATTGATCCTTCCAAGGTCTCACCGATGATCCTTTCCCATGATTTTTGGGAAGTGATGAAGAGTTCCTGGTCCTTAGGAATGAGTCCTGACAGGGGAGAGTGCTTCTGAGTTGAGAACCCTCATGATGAGGCCCAGAACTCATGGTATTCGGTCCAGAACTGCAGTCAGAAAAATCTTCTCCTGAATCATACTTGAACAGAATCGAATGCGAGTTCTGGGAATTCTCTCGGGAGTTCTCGCGTCCTGCAATAGAAGTCTGAACAATAAACACATTCTGGGATGCAGAAATGTATTCATTGGACCCAGAACTGTCGATATTAGGGTGAGAACTGTTGATCGATTCTTTCGAGGTCTCACGCATGATCGATTCCCATCAGTTTTGGGAAGTGATAGAGAGTTCCTGATCTTCAGGGATGAGTTTTATAAGGTGGCAGTGCTTTTCAGTTGAGAACTTTCATGATTAAGCCCAGAACTCACGGTAATTGAACCAGAACTGCGGTCAGATTGCATGGTTTAGGAATTTCAACTTCTTGCATTTGAAATGTCAGTTCAGGTGAATTCAACGGGAGTTCTCGAGTTCTGATTTGAAGTTCTGGTGAATATCCTCCCTATATATCATGAAACTGTACCCACCCAACCCCAAACTCATAGTCCCTGGACCAGAACTGCGATTACATTGCGTTGTTGGGAAATTTTGACCCCTTCGATTTGAAATGTCAGTTCTGGTGAATCCAACAGGAGTTCTGGAATTCTGATTCGATTTTCTGGAGGATATGCTCCCTCCAGATTATGGAACTGTATCCACCCAACCCGGAACTCTTAATGTTCGACTCGGAACTTTCGATGAGTGTGAAATTCAGAACAGTTAGACTTTACCCCCTCCATTGATAGTTCCACAGGAATCATCAAGAGTTCTTAGCCAATTGGATTGAGTTCTGAGTTTATCAAGTGTCGAAGAATGGGGAACTCTGATGATTGACCCCAGAACCCATAGTCATCAGACCAGAACTGTGATCAGATTGCATGGTTTGGAAATTTCATTCCCTTGCATTTGAAATGTCAGTTCAGGTGAGTTTCACAGAAGTCCTGGAATTCTAATTCAAGTTTCTGAAGGATATTCTCCCTCGAGATTATGGAACTGTACCTATCTAACCCGGGACTCTCAATATCCGACTCGGAACTTTTGATGAGTGTGAAATTCGGGACAGTTGGGCTTTACTCCCTCTATCGATAGTTCTGCATGAGTCGTCAAGAGTTCTCAGCCAATTGGATTGAGTTCTGCGTTTATCAAGCGTCGAAGAATGGGAAACTCTGATGATTGACCCCAGAACTCATAGTCATCAGACCAGAACTGCAATCAAATTGCATTGTTTGGGAATTTTAACTTTTTCGACCCGAAATGTCAGTTCTGGTGAATTCATTGGGAGTTCTCGAGTTCAGATTCAGAGTTCCGGTGGATATCCTCCCCATATGTTATGGAACTGTGCCCACCTAACGCAGAACCTATAGTCATTAGACCATAACTGCGATTACATTGCATTGTTTGGAAATTTCAACTCCTTCCTTTTCTAATACCAGTTCTGGTGAATTGAACGGGAGTTCCGGAATCCTGATTCATAGTTCTGGGAAACATCCTCTCTCCAGATTTTGAAAATGTACCTGATTAATCCAGAACTCTCCATATTTGGCTCAGAACTTCTGATGATTGTGAAATTCAGGACAGTTGGACTTCACTCCTTCTATGGATAGTTCTGCAGGAATCGTAAAGAGTTCTCAGCCAATTGAATCGAGCTCTGCGTTTATCAAGTGTCGAAGAATGGGAAACTCTGATGCTTGACCTCAGAACTCATAGTCATCAGACCAGAACTGCGATCAGATTGCATTTTTTGGGAATTTCAACTTTTTCGACCCGAAATGTCAGTTCTGGTGAATTCATTGGGAGTTCTCGAGTTCAGATTCAGAGTTCCGGTGGATATCCTCCCAATATGTTATGGAACTGTGCCCACCTAACGCAGAACCTATAGTCATTAGACCATAACTGCGATTACATTGCATTGTTTGGAAATTTCAACTCCTTCCATTTCTAATACCAGTTCTGGTGAATTAAACGGGAGTTCCGGAATCCTGATTCATAGTTCTGGGAAATATCCTCTCTCCAGATTTTGGAAATGTACCTGATTAATTCAGAACTCTCCATATTTGGCTCAGAACTTTTGATGATTGTGAAATTCAGGACAGTTGGACTTCACTCCTTCTATCGATAGTTCTGCAGGAATCGTAGAGAGTTCTCAGCCAATTGGATCGAGCTCTGCGTTCATCAAGTGTCGAAGAATGGGGAACTCTGATGATTGACCCCAGGACTCATAGTCATCAGACCAGAACTGCGATCAGATGTCATCGTTTGAGGATTTCAATTTCTTCGATTTGAAATGTCAGTTCTGTTGGATACAACGGGAGTTCTCGAGTTTTGATTCGATGTTCTGGGTAATATCCCCCCTCCATAATATGGAACTGTACCCACCTAACCTAGAACTCATAGTCATGAGACCAGAAGTGCGGTCAGATTGCATTGTTTGGAAATTTCAACCTTTTCGACCGCAATGTCAGTTCTGGAGAATTCGACGGGAGTTATGGAGTTCTGAGTCAGAGTTCTGGTGATTATCCTCCCTCCAGATTGCGTAGCTGTCATCACTCGACTCAGAAGTCCCAGTACTTGAGCGGGAACTGTGGATTGATAGAAGACTCCGAGGGCTCAACTTCCCCCAAGCTCTCATATTTCTAGCAAAATTTCCAAGATATACCATCCTCCAATATCTAGTTCTGAGATATTCATGTCTTTTTTCCCATGGAATTCCTTACATGATCATAGCACTCACATCAAATCACTGAGAAGCGCCGTAGCAGCACATTCTCTCTCTTCATGCACACATGCTGTTGTTCGTATTAATAGCACCGGAATTTCCACAAATCACTTTTTATCCCTAGAACTCCTCGGAAAACTCTTAGTTTTGTTGATCCGCATCTAGAGCTCCATACCTCTCGACCTCCCTCAAAATTAGGGGTGCTGGTGGAAAATTATTTTTCTCCTGTGTTTAATACCTTTGTCAAGAATATTCTCAAAACCTATCAGGAACTGTAGAACTCCACTCGTAGATACAAGAATCATCATAATATGAAGCATTTTCCACGTATGGGGTGCAGCGTCAATTTGGCACCCCATATTTCGAAAAAAAATTTTTCCGCTCATATCGACGGAACTATTTTCGGAACCGTTTGGGAACTGTAGAACTATGCTCAAGGAATACAGAACTCCATTTCAAAATTTTTTTTTGTAAATATGAGGTGCCAACTTCACAGTGATGGTGCATGTCTGACATAAATTTGGAAGAATAACATCATCATGGATCTGTTCATCAATCAAATGTGTGGGACGTGAAATGTCGAATAATGTGAAATATTGTAATGTAAATATTGGAATTTTTTGATGTATTCATCAAAATGGATTTAATGGTGAATATCACCTATCCTCCATCGACATTGCTGGAAGAGTCATTAAATTAATTCCTATGAATGATAAATCACGATTACGTGGACTATTTCAGATGGTCAACACGTTCGTACTATAATCTTTTCGAATTAAATTATGAATTTGTTCAATCAATAATTTGAATGCAACCCAGACATTTAGATCCATCCTCCCTTGGTGCGGGGTGCCACGCCTCTCGCTGAATGACACCGCACGGAATCCCTGCGATCTGAGTGGTCAACTTGAAATGTTTATAATTCAAAAACTACAATTCGGATGAAATTTTTTCGAATACAGTTTTACTCAACTTTCATTGTAGAATCTACCTGTGCAAAGGGGTGCGGTTGCTTCGAAACACCCTGGATAGTGATCGCAATATGTTGCTGATGAAATGTTCTCTGAAATTCAAAGCTCTGAAGTAGAAAAGGAAAATGCAAAAAAGATGGAATTTGGAGAATCTCAAATAGGAACAAACACAGAAGGCATTGAAGTCATTTCGGACAAAAAATTGGAGGGTCGACAACAGAAAGGTTTGGAAATAGAGTATATGGACAAATATAAAGGGGAATATAGAACAATGTGCAGATGAAATTTTGAAGAACGATGGAGTAGAACCTACGAAACCATGGATAACGGGAGAAATTCTCGATTTGATTGATGAAAGGAGGACATACAAGAATAAGAGTAGCGAACAAGACCAGCAGACATACAAGGCACTGAGGGATAAAATAATAAAAGAATCGAGGAATACAAAAGAACAATGGTTAGGAGAAAAATGTCAAGATATAGAAGTAAGATTACATTCAGGGGGAATAGATGAAGCATATAGGATTGTTGAGAGACAATTGATAAGAACGGAGGAAAAATTAGAACAATGGATTGATCATCCAGAAGATCTGTATGAAGGAAGCGACAATATAGGATTTCCAGAGAGGGAGGAAGATGTCGATGAAGAAGAATTGGGAGATTCAATTTTGAGATCAGAATTCGACAGTGCTTTAAAAGAATTGAAAAATAATAAAGCGCCAGGAATAGATGGCATAAGTGCGGACCTTATCAGAGCCCCCAGTCAAAGAACTCGTGAAGCACTGTTTAAATTGGTCAGAGATATGTACGGAAGGGGAGAAGTACCGGCAGATTCCCAGGAGAATAAAATTGTCATCATTCCGGAAAAACGAGGAGCAGACAAATGCGAGAACTACAGAACGATTAGTTTAACTCCATATACCTCGAAAATATTGACAAAAATCATATACAGGAGAATATAGAATAAAATAGAGAGTAGATGAGCAGAAGATCAGTTCGGTTTTAGGAAAAGTAGGGGAACGCGAGAAGCAATATCAGCACTCAGAACATTAGTAGAGAAACGTCTAGAGTTAAAAAAGTCTGTGTATATAGGTTTTGTAGATATACAAAATGCATTCGATAATGTTGATTGGGGGAAAATCTTCCCGATTTTGGAAAGAATAGGAATTGATTTCAAGGATAGGAGAATCACATATAAATTATATAAGAATCAAACCGCAATAATAGGAATAGAGGGTCAAAAAGGAGGAGCACAAATTAGAAGAGGGGTGAGACAAGGATGCTCACTATTACCATTCATTTCCAATTTGTATATAGAAGAAGCGATGAACGAAGTGAAGGAGCAAGTGCAATTGAAATGACAGATTCAAGGAGGAAATGTAAGCATGTTGAGATTCGCGGATGACATAACTATATTAGCTACACGGAAAGAAGAAAACAGTACTGGTTACTGTCCATAACAGCAATCCGTTCAAAAACAAATGAAAACACGCTTGGATGATAGAGGTTAGCGTGATCACAGTGATGTGTACTGCAGTTAAATTCGTCAATGCTGCTTGGACATTAACGGTTACTGGGAGACGCAGTAATGAACGGCGTGAATTTGATTTTTAATTATTTTTCAATGAATTACTGCGATTCACAGTAACCATTGCTGTTTTCTTTTTTCCGTGTACGAGTCGTTGGTACTATGTCAAAACCTCGTATCTCGATTTTCGACAGTATCGAGGTTCTATCGGAAATACCATCAGTACATACTAAATACACATATAATCAAGTTATATCCCACGTGACAATTCCTTGCTTGCGCCAATACTGACGATGGAAAACAGGTAGGCGCAATGCTGAAAAGTGGCACAATGTTGCACCAGTGTTGGGAATCATAATTTCCAATGATCAATCCATCATTGACTCAAGATTGTGCCAATCATGGTTCATCGTTGTCCCAATATCGTTTGGACAAAAGGAATTAACTTCATACGAACAATTTCATAGCACGGCTGAATATTAATCCAAACGTTGACAGCGTTTAGAAGAAATGAGTACCCAATGCAGTGCCAAGCCTGGTCAAAGCTTGGCTCAGGCCAGCCACGATCCTCAATTATACGTCTCCATACAAAAATTCCCGCGTCCAATGTCAAAGCACCACCCTTCGGTATTGTTCCCAACGCTCGGTTCGTTTCTCGCAAGCGCTCAACAAACTATGCGGTTGATATATAAGCATCACATAACCTTCTGATTTGAAAATTGTTGTCTTCATCATAGGTCCTTCATCGAAGGAGAGATTTTAGCTGTGCAGACCCATGGACTCGTGGACATCAGAATTTGAATTATACTTGATGTAATTGATTTGTAAGGTAACCAGTAATCATTGAGTTATATTGAACTTATAAACACATCTTGTATTTGATTGATCAAATGAGTTTCTTCGTTTCAACGTATACAGAGATTCTCTGGCCCTGGTTGTATAAAATATTTCAGGTTCGGGCTGTACTCCTTAACATGTGTGGGGGGAAGCATCGATGTCGGGAATATATGACTCTGAATTTTCATTATATTTTTGCAATCGTTCAACATAGAGTTGAACTTCGGCACAACATTGGCTCAACGTTGGCGCGGGATTTTCGCAACGTTGAATCAATTTTGGCCGAATATTGACTCAGTACTATTATAGTCTTGACTCAGATTCAGCAGTCAATGTCATTCATGTGTAATGAATGATGGTACATCCTTTAAATACATACAACATCTGACCATTGGCAGACCATAAAAAAATTCGTTCATCAGTCTTGGTTCGTTGGTAATGAGTACAAGCATGATCCAATCCTGAATTTAGATCGAACGACAAATTTTTTCATGGGTTGCCAATGATGGCTGATTTGATTGCCATAATCGTACCAATGTTGGTCCGTGATTGGCAGAATACATCAATGAAGCCTGTAACGATGTTATCATTCCAAGCTTGCACCTTGCTAACCGCCAAGGCTCGGCCAATCTTTGTCAGTGTTGCGCCATCCTAGTGCCAATCGTCAATTTTCACCTGGGATGTGATCAATTATGTTCACTCAACAATAATCCAATGCCACTTTGTTTATAAAAGTCTTGTTCATATGTGTATTAGCATGTGCTGATCATTTTTCCGATGGAACGACCAAACCGTCAAAAATCAAGATACGAGGGTCTGTCATAGTACCGACGGAGTGGTTCTGGGTTGGAAAATATTCTCAACACTATAAAAACAATATGACCAAAACACTATTGTATGAATGTAAATAAGGACAAAACGAAATTCATGATTTGTATTGTGAGTACAAATTCGGACTGTTTTTTCACAGTTAAAGATGCGTTTATTCCAGGAGAGCATGAATTATCAAATTAATCAAAGTATTGTCCATCGCTGGCTATCACTTTTTCCTATCTTTCGGGTAATTTCCGAATCCCGTTAGGGAAAAACGTCTCGCCTTTCGAGGCGATCCAAGTTAGGAGCCGATTTTCGATTTCTTCGAACGAAGTAAACCGGTGGCCTGCCAAATCGTGCTGCATCTGTTGGAATGACCAGTAATCAGGAGGAGCAATGTCCGGCGAGTACGGCGGGTGCGGTAGAATATCCCACTTCAACGTTTCCAGATAATTCTTCACTACTTTTGCGACATGAGGCCGAGCGTTATCGTGTAAAAGAATAACTTTGTCACGTCTTTCCTTGTATTCCGAACGTTTTTCTCGTAACGCACGACTCAAACGGTCCCCCCAGATACACAGCATGATCTTTGAACCATGAATATTCTTCTTTGTTGTCGATGTTGAAGTCGATGGCAACGATTGACCGGGCATAGCATAGTATTTTCTTTTCTTGGGGTTATCATGGAATATCCATCTCTCATCTCCTGTCACAATCCGATGTAAGAACCCCTTTCTTCGTTGTCTTTGAATCAGCTGCTGGCAAGTGAAAAATCGCCGTTCAATGTCTCTAGGCTTCAAGTCATAAGGCATCCAATTGCCTTGCTTTTGAATCATGCCCATGGGTTGTAATCGTACGGAAACTGCTTGTTGCGTAACTCCTAATGATTCCGCAAGCTCCTGTTGCGTTTGACTCGGATCTTTGTCGAGTAAAGCCTCCAATTCCTCGTTCTCGAATTCTTGTGGTTGTTCTGAGCGAGGCTTGTCTTCGACACTGAAATCGCCATTCTTAAAACGTCGGAACCATTCCCCATATGATTTATCAGTCGGAGCATTGTCACTATAAACTTCCACAAGCATTCGATGGGCTTCAGCTGCACGTTTTTCCAATTAAAACAGAAAACTAGCACCTCTCGCAAACGCTGCTTAGTTGAAACGAAATTTGACATACTCCATTGAGTAAAAATCGGGATTCTAGGAGGAACTCGGAGTGATATCAACTGAATATCATTCACAGGTGTCTAACCTCTCTGGAACAATTGAAATCGGTTGTGACTATGAAACATTCATGAGAGCGAGAGTCATCTTTTCAAACCGGACCGAACTGATTTGTACTCCCAATACAACAGCAAAAACATCAAGAAGAACGTAAATCAAAATAGATGTAGAGATAATTCAGCGAATCAAAGAATTTGAATATGTAGGAAGCATCATTCCAGAAAACGGTGAAAGCGGAAGAGATATAAGATCAAGAATAGCACAAGGAAAACAGGCTTTTCACCGAAGGAAACAGATACTATGTTCGAAGAATATTAGCTCAGCAGTAAGGAAAAAATTCTTGAAGAGTTACGTTTGGAGTACAGCATTATATGGTTGCGGAACTCGGACAATTGGAAAACTGGACCAACGAAGACTTTAAGCTTTAAATGTGGTGTTACAGAAGGATGCTTAGAATACGATAAAGAAAGTAAAAAATGGAGAAGTACTTGAGGAAGCGAATGAAAAAAGAAGTCTTGAGACATGTCGTGAAAAGAAGAAGTAATCTGATAGGATACCTATTGAGGCTTGATATCTTATTAATACAATATTGGAAGGAAAAATAAATTGTAAAACTCGCAAAGGTAGACCTGGATTGAGTTATATGAAGCAAATGATACAAGAGAAGGGTCGTCGTATATATGTAGGAACTAAGAGTCTAGCGGATAATAGTCAGGGTTGGATGATTTCATCAAACCAGTCATAAGACTGATTACTTAATGCTGGCCTTTTTCTATATCAAAATCAGTTCAATAAATCCTACATTAATAATAGTGTTAAGGCTGCATATTATTTGTGGTCGAATCAAAATGAGAAATGTCATCACAAAAACGAAATCGAATACTACAATATTTCAGCAGTTTTAGTTATATTCATTGAAAACCATTCACAATAGTACAAGTTTCCGAGCGTTCATATCAGTATACTATCATCCAATTTCCCAATAATTTCAATTTGCAATATAATTATTTGGACTGAAAATTTTCCATTTGATAATCAACTTCATATGCATATACTATATCTGTTAGAAAACATTCAATTCATTCGGATATTTTATTACTAATTTTTGGTTTTTTTCAACATCCATACAAATCATTCCTCTCGGGAACAAATGTAAGTATAGAGATAATCCATAATTCCAGTCCAATTTTTCGAATTATCAATCATAGGTGACGGTTCAAGTAGGAAACAGTAGAAAACGAGTAAGATATAAACATTACATTATTACATGTCCCTGTCGCACATTATGGAAACAATTAAGTGTGTACCTCACCACACGGACGATAAATAGAAAGACAAGACGCGATAGTTGTATACACATTACATGAAATATGTCCCTCTCCTTATAAGAATTCAACCTAACCGGCACTGTTTCCACATATGCATAACGCATCTATCATTTTCACAATTTTGGGATCACTGTAGGTGCAGCAATCACCATACCCCAGTTGTTCTTGCGTAAACGCACTTCCTACTGGAATCAGATGTGCATCCTCGTGTGGATAGATACTTTCATCATAAATTGTATGTATAATTGGAGGATTATTTATTTTCATCATTCTCATTCACTGCAGCCCAATTCTCATTTATTACTCACTTGTTTCATGGAACGCTCTTCCAACCAACTATTACAGTTGGGCCTGAAAGTAGTGGGAAACTACAGCTGAATTGCGATATTTTGTTCTCAGTGTGTTGGACTGAAATTTCATCAATCCAATAGAAAATCAACTTCAAATTCACTCTCACTTTGGTTCAACCTAACTCCAGTGACGAGATTTGATTATACCATCATCAGGATGGACACGTGGTTGAAAAACAATGATTCCTTTTCCACAAATGCGAATGAAGGCGTTTTCTGATACTGTCAATATGCCTTTAAAACAGTCTGTTCAAAAAGTCCGTAGGATGACACATAAATGGCGTTACTAGAATTTTTTCCATATGCTTTTTTTCAGTACTAACCTTCAAACGATACATGTGTGATTTTGATAGCAATACGACTGTTGATTCGTGAGTTATAGCATTTTGTGCCAAATAGATTTTGTGATTGAAAAAAATCTTAAAAAATGAATTTCAAGTTTCGATCAAGCATTGCTTTTTGATGAAAAAAAATACCGTGGAAACCAAACAATGGCTTGATGAACATGCTGAATTCAAACGTGGTCGTACCAGCACAAATGATGCAGAGTGCAGTGGACGCCCAAATGAGACTGTTATTCCAGAAAACATAAGAAAAATCCACAAATTGGTTATAAACGATCGCAACTTGAAGGTGCACGAACGAGCTAACATCGCGAAAATATCAGATGCACGAAATGAAGAAAACAGTAATGGTTATGGTGAATCGCGAGTAATTCATTGAAAAAAAATGAAAAATCAAATTCACGCCGTTCATTACTGCATCCCCCAGTAACCGTTAATGTCCGAGCAGCATTGACGAATTTCACCCTGGTAAAAATCCAAAAGTGAGGGCAGAGGGTATTGGAACAAATGAAACGTGAAAATGTTTCAATTCCCTCCTAAATTACTTTTAGGTAACTCTTTGTTACTCTTAGGCGACTCTTCGCTTGCGCTTTCGCTGCGCTTACGTCGCGTTTCAACGCTTCATTTTCACCAGGGCACTGCAGTACACATCACTGTGATCGCGCTAACCTCTATCATCCAAGCGTGTTTTCAATTGTTTCTCAACTGATGGCTGTTATGGACAGTAACCAGTGCTGTTTTCTTCTTCCCATGTGGTAGTGTTTTTAACATTTATTCGAACATTTGGGTATGCGAAAGCTCTGTGCGAAGTAGGTGCTGCGTGAGCTCACAGTTGACCAAAAACAACAACGAATTGATGCTTCAGAGGAGTGTTTGGCGCTGTTAAACCGCAATAAAATCGAATTCTATCGTCGATATGTGACAATGGATGGAACATGGCTCAACCATTACACACCAGAATCCAAAAGACAGTCAGCTGAGTGAACAGCAGTCGACGAATCGAATCCAAAGCGAGCGAAGATGCAACAGTCGGCTGGTAAGTTGATGGCGTCTGTATTTTGGGATGCGAAGGGAATGAAATTCATCGACTATCTCCAAAAAGGAACCACCTGAAAGGCTGAAATCGCAAAGAAACGGCCACATTTACGAAAGAAGAAAGTGTTGTTCTACTAAGACAATAGACCGTGTCATGAATCGCTGAAAACGATGGCAAAATTGAACGAATTGGGCTTCTAATTGCTTACCCACCCACCGTATTCTCCAGATTCAGCCCCCAGCGACTATTTTCTGTTCTCAGATCTCAAGAGACTGCTTGCTGGAAAGAAATTCAAGTCCAATGATGAAGTAATTGTTGAAACTAAGGCCTATTTTGTAGAGACAGATAAATCGTACTATAAGATTGGTATCGAGAAATTGGGAAATCGCTATACTCGTTGTATCGCCCTCGAAGGCAACTATGTTGAATAATAAAATCGAGTTTTGTCAAATTTTTTTTTTCTCACTTATCCTACGAACATATTGAATGACCTGGTACCAGCATTTCTGACTCATTGCTGACTGAAAAAACAGAAGAGTAAAAACATCATCAACACCACAATGTAGTTCGAGCTACCACAATTTGAGTGGATTCTATAGCGATGAGTGTGAGATATACATCAGCTGGTGTGTATTATACACTCGCCACTGTGAAATCTACTAAAGGTATGGTGACTCAAACTACATTTCGACAGTTGGCAATATTTTTATTTCTGAGAATGTAAACTCAACAACGTCCTTTCCTCCGTGTTTAACATTTCTTTATAACTCCTCTCAGAATCAATTAACTCTTATTGCATCTGGATGAGCGAATGCCTTCATTTGGTCCAATTTGATTAAGATCAATGTATAGAATACAAGTCCTAAAGGTCTATACATACGGTTGAAAATTTTCTACTAAAATTCTTCATCGCGTATTCTAGTAGTTTTTTCCAATCAAAAGATAGGGAACATGATTTGCATTCGAACTACATGTAGATTAAATTTCACTTATTGTCAACAGATTGATGCCTACTATAATGGGTCATTTCATGTGAAATTTACAATTAAATTTTCAATTCGTGTAAAATATTTTCCTGATGGATAAATATTGGAAATGTATTTTTTCTATTCCAACATATTCGAAATTTCCGGATCATGAATTTTTGAAATTTCAGAATCCGAAAAATTCCGATTTTGTTTGGCGTTTTACAATTAAAGAAGAATGAACATATGAACGTGTTATTCGACATAAAAGTTAGCATTTTTTTCCAGCTTTCTCACAATATATTCAGAAAAAATATTCATTCTGTGTGAATACACAAATTGACCGATTTCAATAAAAAGACAATTAGTTCTCAAATTTGAACATGATTTTTTTCAATTCTCCTTTCCTTAAATTCATCCAAGTCTCAAGAAGATACTGTGAGAATTTCAGGATGGACCGTTGAATACTTTTCGAGTTGTCTATGAATCAAATCCTTTGCATCCTCTAAACGTATACCGTTTTACGGGTACAGACAGGCATGCTGCCGTGGGCAAGAAATAGTAAGACTTTTCAATTTAAATTTCGCGCGGAAACCCATTCGTCGAAATATTTTTTTTTCTAGGTTGGTATGACTGTCAGTGACATTCGTGCCAAATGTCACATAAGAATAATCATTAGTATTTAGTATACGCTTGTCTTTCTGGAGTACAAAAAGTGCATTCGGCGATTTTTACAATGAGTGAAATTATTCAACAAAGAAGTTCCATTAAATTCTTGTGTGTGGAATCAAATTTGTGGTGCCGAAACGTTCAGAATGTTGCAAAAGGCCTTCTGTGATAATTGTTTGTCACGAGCAAGTATTTTTGATTAGTACAAATTATTCAAAGAGGGTCGAGAACGCGTTGAGGACGAACCACGTCCAGGACGGCCATCAACATCAACTGATGATCAACACGTCAATAAAATCAAGGAATTGGTGCTTGGGAATCGACGATTAACAGCTAGAAACCTCACTGGCATCGTTGGAATATCGGAAGGATCAGTGAAAATCATTTTGAAAGATCATTTGGGCTGCCAACTCTTGGTTTTTGCACCACGATAATGCACTTTCGCATACTGCATTGATTCTTCGTGAGTTTTTCGCCAAATTTTCAACCAATATCGTGCCGCAACCACCGTATTCGCCTGATTTAGCTCCACGTGACTTCTGGTTATTCAGCAAACTCAAACGACCGCTCCGGGGAAACCCTTTTGAGTCAATTGAAGACGTTAAACGTGAATCGCTACGTGCATTGAAGGCTATTCCGGAAATTGACTTCAACAACAGTTTTGAGGATTGGACAAAACGTTGGCACAAGTGTATTGGGGCCAGGGGGGATTACTTTGAGGGAGACGGAATAGATTTGGAAGAATAAATTGAGAATTTTTAAATTATGAACAAAGTCTTACTATTTTTTGCCCACAGTAGTATATACTCTCTGCAGACAAGGTGTTATATAATCTTTATTACGGGTTCCATCACAGGTAATATTGCTAACAGCTCAGGATACATGATTTTGATACAGCGTAAGATTTCATTACAACCGTACAAAGTAAGAATGAAGAGCTGGGTTCTTGATGAAAGAATTAGTATTCAAGAGATATTTTGATATTCCTGATTCAATCGATTCATCGAACGCTTAAGTTTCTGTTTCAAAGAACTAGCTGTTCCAAATTTCCCACTAGAAGGATATGTCTTCACTTTTAATTTTTCATTCAGGGCTAGCTCAACGCTATGTAATTTATGCGTAGCTGATACGGTCTTACAGCTCTCGAAACGATTCTCTAAGAATTTCGCTGCGGTTTCATAATGCTTCGTATTTTCGTAACAAACCGGAATATTCGATGGAGAAGAACTGCGTTCATTTGAAGTCATTTGTAGACTCGCTCCACGTGCCATCCTTTTGAAAATACCGCCTGCACCATCACAAGGACTCTTTCCGTGCGCTGTTGCTTGAAAATGGCATGTTGCGAAACGATGAAAGTTTTGTTTGTAATAAATATTGGTAAAATGTTTTACATCTTTGAATTGTTGAGTTGCTCCATCAGAGAAATATATACATTTACGTATACTTGGACGAAATGTCGAAAGGAATTCGTTGAAGCCATGTAGAAAAATGTAAACAACTACAGTCATGTTTGTTACAATCAGAAATAATGACCAATGTCTTATGCACTGAAAAAAAAATAGTGGAGCGAAACCCGTAAGCATTCGGATACAGCGAATGTCACCACGCGGTTGAGGCAACTTAATATCAATTGAAGTGAATCTCCGCTTAATCATCCCTATCGATATTCAGTTGACTCAACCGCGCGACGACATTCGCCGTATCCAAATGCTTATGGGGTTGAGCCAAACTTGGTGTTTTCTCAGTGTGTCTAATAGAGCCATTATCTCTGTACTAGAAAACAAAAGAGAATAACATTGTTTGATTATTATTCCAATGAAAACCTGGAACAGCGTTTTTCATTACAAGTGCGCATAATTCTCTTCGAAATCACAAATAACAAGACATCAGTGCCAGATTTGCCATATAGGCGGACTAGGCACCGCTTAGAGACTCCCACAATCAGAGAGGCCTCCACTTCCCTTATAAACAAATATTAGCTTGACTATTCCTTGCGAGGATAGCATTGGAAAATATGGGCTCCAAAAACTTTCTTGGAATACAAAAGTATTGAGATCTAATATTTGTCAATAACATTTCCGCAATAAGTAGGAGAGGGTCGCTCAAGTCGGACCCCTTTTTCTTCTCATTGCATCAAATTCTCTAATGTCGATCAATCGCCTGGTACAATATACCGTTGGCGAGATTTTCCAATTTCCCAAATATTCCTCAAACCACTTTTGACATATCCCTTATCGGTACTTATTCATGGTTGGAAATCGAATATGGCGGAAAGCAGTAAGAAACAACAGTTGAATATGAACAGTGATTCCAATTTGGACCATGCTTGCTCTAAAGTGGACTGCCCAGTTTTTGAGCTTTGCAGTGGCTTTTGATCGTTATTTTGTTTCTGATTCATCCATCAATCAATTGACTAATAATCGGAATCAATCATCGATTATTCGGGAAAACGTTTAATCAGAATCGGACAATGGATCGATCAATCAATGATCGGAAGAAAAACGATTATTCGAAATCGAACCATTAATCGATTAATCGGGAACAATTATCTGTCTCATCCATTGTGTCACTGGGACATGTTCTGAAAGTCCAGAAAACTTCTCCTACGTTCTATAAACCTCCTATAAACGTTCCCGTCGCACGTTGTGTTGTCTGAGGAGCACTGCTCCAACATGGAGTACAATGAAATACTTGTGAAGTACAAAAGTCAACCCAAATCTTGTATGTGTGCACATATATATACATATCCATACTTGAGCAATTTATCCCGAATAATTTTTATGTTCATGAACCTCCCGCCTCACATGGGCTCCCACAAAGTTCCGCCTAGAGGCCTCACTATGGTCAAATCCGGCACTGATTGTTGCACGATAATAAAATTCATGAACAAACGGATGTGCTCATTTTTGAGTGTGAGAATTTGGCTGTGATATATTCGAGCATGGTCAAATACGCTCGAAGTGCGCAAAGCACTCTCCATTCATTTATAATTCGAAAAATATTCAACGGTCCATCCTGAAATTTTGACAGCATTTTCTTGGGACTTGGATGAACATTTGAAAAAACAAATTGGAAGAATATCATGTCCAAATTTTGAAAAAACTCTGCCAATTTATAAGCACAAAGCTTTCTCGTTTCTGAGAACAATGTCAACTATTGCAGATTACAAAAACATTATTTCCACATCTCTCAACCAATCGAGACGAAACTCGTATGGAACCACTATGGAATCGTAATCAAAACGTGATATACATTTAATTGCAATCAGATAACCAGAAACATAGATATGAACGGTTACAGTTTTCGATAATATACTTCCTTTTCCTCTCCTGTTCTTCTATGAGAATGAGGTTAAAATTTATATGGGACCATTATTGATACTGCACATAACTGCGGTAACAATTTTATAGGGATCGGATGATATCCTGGCGAATCCAATCATACCGAAATTGTCTGTATTCTGTGAGTATAATTTTGATATGGTATACAATCAGTATGAATCTAGTAGTAATTCAGTGAAATACCAAGTTGTGATGAAAAGTGAACTGAAAGTATACCGTATGCTCGTGAAACTTTTGCACTTGAGGGATACCGAAATATTTCCAATCATTCGGTATTTATTCCATACGAATTCGGTATGAATTTGGTATGAATCCTCCATACTCAATTATAACCGAAAACATATCAAATTTCGGTATGCTTTTAGTATGAATCCCGTTTAATTCCGGTAACAGTATTATTTGAGTATAATTGAGGGATGGAAAATTTACGAACATACTGAATAATTTCAGTATAATCACAGTATGATCAAATTTGCTAAGGTAGGTACGGCATGTATCCGCATAATAGTGGCATTCACGAGATTCCAAATTTCCTTTTCAAGTTCATTGCTCACCCTTTTTCCCTCTCAATTTAGATTTGCCTGAAACTTATATCACACTTGACACCCTATGAATTCACTATGCTCAGAGTTTCATGGCATTCGGATAATATCAACACAGGGGAGGCATGCTTTGAAAATGTTGTAGAACATTGCAAATTGCTGAAGACATTTTTCCCACGCTCTTCAGTTGATTGAGGTGGGTTTCGTATGGGATCACTATCGGATCCTGGTCAGAACGTGGTATGAGTTTCATTTTAATCAGATGATAGGGAGTGGAGGTATGCGCGTTTGCAAAATCACAATTTTCGATAGCATGTTTCCTTCCACTCACCCGTTTTTCTATGAGAGTAAGGTCAAAACTCATACATGACCACTATTGACATTGCGTATAACTGTAGTACAGATTCCATGATGATTGGATAATAGGAACGGAAAATATTCGCGTTCGCAATTTCTTCATAGGACTACACACATCCATCCACACAGACAGATAGACCGGAACCAAAATTTTTCCCCGAGTTTGAAGAGACATTTTGGTCTGAGAAATTTTCAATTTGGCGACAAAAAAGTTTTCGGTCCCTCAAAACGATCATAAAGCTTTTCTCTCGCGAGGAAGCAAAATTATCTCTTCATTCAAATCGGTCAATTCGTGTATTTACATAGAATAAATATTTTTTCCGAATATATCGCGATAAAGCTGATAAAAAATACTCACTTTTATGTCGAACAACTTTTTCATATGTTAATTCTTTTTTGAATTGTGTAACGCCAAACAAAAGTGGATTTTCCAGATTCCAAAATTTCAAAACCTCATCATCCGGGAAT
Source organism: Gonatopus flavifemur (assembly GCA_018340375.1). Taxonomy (NCBI): domain Eukaryota; kingdom Metazoa; phylum Arthropoda; class Insecta; order Hymenoptera; family Dryinidae; genus Gonatopus; species Gonatopus flavifemur. The sequence goes on from JAFFJZ010000033.1 coordinate 665,124, forward strand.
TTCGAATAATATGTTGGAATTCAAAAATACGTGTTCAATATTCATCCATCAGGAAGGCAGAAGAAAATATTTCACGTGAATTGAAAATTTAATGGTAAATTTCACATGGAATGACCCAATATATTATCAACAATCAAAATTTCAGTCACAAGTTAATTATTTCTACTCCTACGTATTAGGAACTAAGAATCCCTATCAACTTCATGAATCTCCGCCACATCTATTTTTCATATCATTGAACACTAACTGTAGAGAAATGTTTAGCTTATCAAGAATTCCTTTGTAATAATCGGATAATTTTCAAAATCAAATGTTGTAATTTAACTTCATTTGCAGTTATTCATGCAACCCATAGATCTCCACCTCAGGAGACAGTTGCCTCCTCATGTTTTTTGGAATGCAATCGTAATTTCATACACAGAACTTCAGTTGTTGAGTAGGACATTTGAGCTCAATTGATGCAACGAAATCATTTTATTATCATCTAATTAGAATAAAAATGGATTGGAATTGCGGGTAGAGTAGAGTAGATAAACCTGAGTGATGAATTCTTGGAGCTGTAAGAACATTCTTACTAAGTGTGTAAAACATTGGCACGTTTATTGCTGGTATACAATTGTGTTTACGGAGCGAGTGAAGGAAGAATAAAAGTTAGCAACAAGACAAGGTGAGCAAAGGCAGGCAGGCGCAACGTGTGAGGTGTTTCACGCAGTTCGCCTGGAGGACTCAGTCGAGGTTTAAGTGGGTGTCCAAGAGATAAGCGACCACAACTGGCATAACAGCTCGGTGAACTCTCATGTTTATTGAATCGCCTCTGTTATCTCACTTTCGTATTCCGGGTGAGAAGGTCTGTATATGGACCATATAGAAACCATATAGAGTTCATTCAAAGTATAAGAGTATATAGAGTATATAGAGTACATGGACTATATGTGATTGTTAACAGGAATCAGAGTAATGAAGTTTCCAAAATAGAAAAGAGATTCAAACATCGTTCCAACATGAAATTCAGACTTTTAGTCAACCAATTGGTTTAAATCTCTCGTGGTCGGGGAGTTCAAAATGTTGTTCCACCTTCTTTGAGAAAATTCAACGATGATCGTTCTCAACATCTTCCCTCCCACATTTCCTTCAACATGAAAACTTGTTGTAATCTGAGAAGTTTTTGCGAACTGTTGATAGCTCTATGAAATCCATTACATTTCCGGAGATTTCAAGTGAAAACTTCTCTTCAGATTTTGATTCAGACAATGTTCTTGTAATAAAGGTTCAGATAGAAGCCAAGCATCACAAACCTAATTAGGATCACTGTTAGATGAAAAAAAACAATATCAATCATTGAGAAGAATTAATCCTTTCTCATGAATCAATTAACTAATTTTTATGAATTTTCATCAGATACAAATGAAAGCGGCAAATATTCTCTGTGCAGAAGGGTTGACTCAACGGCAGGGAATTTGGTGCAGACTTTGGACCATCACCATGACGAAAATATTAACCCATCAGTACATCGTTGATCCAGACGATGCAACTTCCAATTTCCAATGGGAAATACTGTTGTTATGGATTCAGTTGATTTGAAAATTTTTTGATTGCGAGCATGCAATGATTGCGCCACGAAGTGAGATATAAGGAGCATCATCTTTCATGGCGTCGGCTTCTGAGAGTGACACATTTTTGTGGAAAAATGACAAGTCAAATTCTACCACTAGTGACGCTGTACACATTAGTCACGTACAAGAATCTTATTGAAATATCATATCTTAGTTTATTTTCACTCCGTGGGATAGAATTGAACAATCAACCCCAGATTCTTCTACATGACTAACGTTTACAACGCCGCGAGTAGTTGGAATCTGACTTGTAATTTTGTCCGAAACAAATGTGCCATGTCTGTTGGACGGCGATGATACTTCTTGTATGTTACTTTGTGCATCGTGCAGAACTCGTGAAATGGGAATTCTCTTCGTATAATAGGTCAATTTGATCCATTGGTGACGATCCGATATCCCGAAAGTTCAATAACTCGAAATTTGCAGATTGGTCAATTTCTAGTTGATCACAGTAAGGGTACTGGGAATCTACCTCTAGCCATTAGGGATCTGCCTACTGTAGTATGTTCGCATTCTAGTGATTATATGAGAGCCTCTGAGAGACAACTATAGGTTATCCCCCAATGTCCCGAACGCTCAATGCCCCGAATTCCAATGTCTCGAATGCGAATGTCCTGAAATTCTGGACATTTGAATTGGAGGTATTGAGTGTTCGAAACATTGAGCATTCGGGACGTTAAGGGACTACCAACTGCTGATGACGGTGTAACTGTCGATATTTCGATACAATATTTTGAATATCGATATTTTCACCTTCAATATTTACAAGAATCGATGTTTCGAACTGCGATACGTATGGATACACGATATGGATACTTTTGCGCCGTATCGCCCATCTCTACTGGAAGGACACCGCAAGCTATCCCTGCTGGAAAAAAGGAATTGAAATGAATTCAAAAAATTCAATCAAATTGGATGCATTTTCTTGTTTTTTCTAGCTGAGGAGTATCAAAATCATTCTACTCTCAAAATTGAGAACGATTCAAATCATCACCGTTATTTCACGTGAATTAATAATCGTGAATTCATACAGATTCGATATTGTGCTAATTTGAAATGGAATCAAGCGAATTGATATGAATTCATATATTCCAACATGAATTGGATTGGCATTTATTGTGAATTGAGAAGGGTGACTCACGATCTGTAGACAAGTTGAGAGAATTGAGATGAATTCGAATGAATTAAATTTTCATTTTTATCAATTTTCCTCAATCGTTCTTTTCTACAGTATCTACTAGACAAAATAAATCATGCACTGCTCACAAAACTGCGATCATTCTTACAACTGAACGGATCGTTAGATACCAACGAAAGGGAAGGATGAGAATGAATCCAGTTGCAGGAATCCTGATATAACCAAGAATATGCTGAATTTGGCAGAGAACAATTCATTGTATATGATATGGTTGTGAGTAGTGTATGATTTATTTCGCCCATCACTGTAGCAGGGATTCCACTAGGTGTACATTGAAGGACTATCCAACCAATCCCCATTTGGAATGCGGATACACCGAATCCCTACCAAATTCATACTGACGTTGTACCGAAAGCTATCTCACCCAAGTCACGCTGAGAAACAACTTTCAGTTTTTTTTGCTCGGATACCAATACACCGGGTTTTCACTGTGTGGTAGGTAGAAATTGAGTGTGAATTGAATGTAAGGTCAGTGGGATTTTGATGTACCTATCTTTCGATTCAAATAATGTACAGAGGTCTTCTGGTGTAAACCAGCTGAAATTGGGTGTATATTCTTCATTTTTTTTTATTTTTTCGGTGCACAATCATGAGAAATTGCTTGTAGATTTTGTGTAAATGAAGTGGGGATTCAGTGGCTCTATATTCCAATCGAGAATGTGTACAGTCCCTCACAGCACCACAGCCTCAGAAGTATTCTTACAGAATTCATAAACAACAAAATCATTCCAATTAGAATTTTCTATGAACTCTTCGGTATTCTTGTCGTATGCGGTCTACCGGAGACTGGTGGTCTACCGGAGTAGATCGCATACTGCCCCACATAGGGTCGCAGTATGCGGTCTACTGCGGTAGACCACAAGGTGCTTACTATATGCTTCTTGTATGAGGTCTACCCTAAATAGAGTGCATACGACAACGGTGACGGTTGCAGTATGGGGTCTACCTGGGCAGACCGCAAGGTGCTTCCGTAACGACTGTTGTATGGGGTCTACCGTGAGAAAGTGGCAAAGCATAGGAAAAGAAGCAGGCAAGTAGTACAGAAAACGAACTGCAGGAACTGAAATGAAAACTACTGGACACATTTCATCGGCTACTGGACACGTATTCCAAACACGACTGCTATAATTCACAACCGAACTGATACCTGACTCTCACTTCATTCAGAAGAGACTAACGGTTTGTGATGGAAATTCTTCACACGCACACGTACGCACATACACGTAGTTGTCGAAAATTCATTGAATACACGCGCGTACGTTTCCTACATATTTACTGTTTCATTCCGTCGTGGGATTCCAGGTACTTCTTGTACCAACACTTTGATGTACAATGTGCTGCCATTCAGGTCGTAGATAACGTTATTCTTTCTCTTTTTCTCTTTCATTAATTTTCATTTCTGTGGAACATTTTCTTTCCATTATTCCTCTCATTCTCCTGCTCCACTCAAATTTCAGCAAGTTCCGGTGCTTCCACATAAGTACCAGACTGTTATTCCTCTGCATTTTTACCTGCACTCGAACTGCTTTTCATTACGCATGCTGCAGTTTATCGAGGTCGTTTCACACCCACCGGGGTAGACTGCATAATACAATCCTTACCCTTATCGTATGCACTCTGCTCAGGGTAGACCCCATACAAGAATCATATAGTAAGCAGCGCATACAGCAACCGTATGCACTGCAGCATGCGGTCTACCCCGGTAGACCGCATACGACAATCCAAGGACCTACGTAGACCGCATACGACAAAAATACCAATTCTTCTGGGATCATGGTGCTGTGTTAGGTAGTATGTCACTGTGCACTGGGTGGAATCCAGAGGACACTTCGCATGAGTTTCTGGTGTATTCTTAGTAGAAATTGAGTTGAGATTGGGTATTGATTTAGTGGGATTGCGGTGTACCTGCGTTTCGAGTGAAATTATACACAAGAGTTTTTAAGTGTGAACCAGGTGAAATTGGATATATATATTTTCTTTATATACGATAAGTCGAAATCAAGTGTGGATTCGGTATAACCATTGGGTGTAAAAAATTCACAAGTACACCGTATTTTTGGAGTGTACATTTGCAGAAATACCGAAATACCACCAGCTCAACACTCAATCTATACTCACACCCAATTCGACCTCTGAAAAAAACAGTGTCACGTTTTTGTCAGCGTATTTCTTCACTAAATTGTGACCCAAAATCATATATCTTGAGAGATCTACCTAGATCACAGTGGATCTAATCTTTTCTTCTCGGGTTCACATATTCCAGATGTATAGAATTCCATTGTGCATCATGATTTAGTAGATGAGACAAGCACCCTAGTAGCACCAGAATGTTGTATATACAGTGATGGACAAAATAGTTCATACACTACTCCCAACTATGTCGTATACAATGAATTGTTTTCTGCCAAATTTATCATATTCTTCGTCGTATGAGGATTCCTGCAACTGGATACATCCTCGTACTTTCCTTTTCTCGGTACTTAGCATCCCGTTCAGTCATAATCCAATAAGCAAAAAGATATTCCAAAGATATCTTTAAGATATCTGAATGCATCTTCAGATATCTTGAGATTCTTTCGTGAAGGTATCTTAAGAACTCATAAAAGATGACTGATGCAACATAATCGGAGGATTCAAAAACGTCTTTTGAGATGAATTTCAGGAAGTTTTTGCAGCATGAAATTAGGATCATCGTACGGACTCTCATTGCAGACATTTTGGAGATATCTTTAAGATATCTTCACTGTATCTCAAATTTATCTCCAAGATATTTTCAGAACATTTCAAAGTTATCTCTACGATATCTCGACAATACGTTCAAGATCCCTGCACAATATATTCAAGATGCTGTAACCAATAACAATGCAAAAACAATGATTTTCAATCAATGTAAAAAAGAAGTTTTTTTTCAGAATTTTACTGTACTCCCCCTTGTCGGTCAGTATTTGAGGTATGCTTTTCCTGTCTGAGAAATTTTAATCACATAGAAGGGGTTCGAACCTGCCTACTTGACGTATGACCTACATAAAGACCTCGGTCTTAACAGCATGAGCTTACTCGTCATACGATTGTGTAGTGGCTTATTATCACTTATGATCATAAAGTCACACAACTGGTGAAATTTTTGTTCGAGTAAAAGTACTCAAAATTTATTTCATGTCAAGGTCTGGAATTTTCGAGAAATGAATCCAATATTTCATCTAATGCTGTACAAAACCTGAATTTCAGAAAAGAATGTCCTCCAAAATTTTCTTATGGCCAATATCTTGACTCCATAATTTCAGGATATCTCAAAGGGAACTTTCAGATGTATCTCGGAGATATCTCAATTGCGATCTCATCAAGACATCTTGTAATAATCTCAAATTCGGCATCCATCGCGATACATCGTGAATATATCTTTGTGGACATATGGAACCACTGTATCTTTCAGGTATTTTGCGGAAGATATCTTCATTCCATAACTTGAAGCTATCTGGAAGAGATCTCTGAGATGTATCCTGAAGATATCTCAGTTAAGATATTTTCAAGATATCTCATATCCATCTCAAATTCAACATCCTAATTCCATTATGTCAAGTCATCTTTAGAATACCTTCATGACACATCTTGAAGATATTTTGATGAAGATGTCTTGGATTTATCTTTGAGGAATTTATGTTTATTAGAAAGAATAATTGAAATTTTGTGAGCAGTGTATTATTTATTTCTTCCAGTATTGTATACTATGCATCTTCAAAATGGATCTAGATATATAGTACTATAAACGTTCATAGTATGTATTCAACCTTGGTGTGCTACTTGGGCATCTTGGACTTATTGTTGTTAGAAGAATAGCCTCAATCTTTTGTGTGCAATGACTATGATGAGGATGATTTCTAGTTCGCCATGGAAACCTTGGATCGTGAACGTGTGCCAGTTTATATAATTTGTATATTGTATTGTCTCATCCGTTTTCTCTTTGACTGTAGTCTTCAACTTTTCCGTGTCATCTCAATTATGACGATGATCAAGTATGGCATATGATTTCATTCCAATCCGTCAGCAGGAACAAACAAATTTTCCTGCTGATTCACAAAATATAACGCAATAGAATGAAATGAAGTAATCACAAGTAACGCGGAGAAAAGATAGCGATTATTGTATATCAATTGGATGAGGTTTGAAATGAATGCAGCTCATAAGTTTCTAATGAGAAGGAATTGATGTTGTGTTTCCATGATATTTCAACCTCGGAAGTTCAAATGAGATAACTAATTGTATCCCAGCACGTCTTTGAAGTTGTTTAGCTTGTCGATGGGCAATGTTACAAACTTCTATCTCAATCCACAAGTCAATTTGAATCTTCTAGAACAGGGAACAACAGTTGATCCCATTAGTTTACGTGCAAGTGTTCTATTGTAGGGGAACGGCGAGCGATATGACTCCCTCAAGGGGAGACTGAGATCAAATCACTCCAGAGTAAAAGAATGTCGCTACGATGTGGGATACAACTTTTTGGAGTATTTTTCTCACATACATCCTGAAGAAAAAATTTCCATTAGTGGAATATAAGTTGAGGAACAATTTTAGTTTGAATGCATGTATGAAAATTTTTCCGGTGTCGGGTGGTATGGCCCACCATTCAAAAGCCGGTGAATTGAAACGATAACATATTTTTTAACACGGAATTATTTGTCTCGAACATTGAATACGGTTTTTCCAACTCTTACTCAGACTGTGAACTGGATAATTCACATCTATCGCAACAATAATATCGTTCGTCCGTAATATCTGCACAAAGTTCATGTGTCCATCCTTCACAGGTATGGCATTGAATCCAATCTTCCTGGAAACTTCCACCCCGAATTTTCATGTGGAACGCATGCATAGGAACATTTTTTGTGAATAAATTGTCTGAACAATTTTTTCAGAAATAAGTGTTGGGTAAAACTGATCCCACCAATCGATTGTGAGGAAAAAAATACTCGAAAAATATGTGACCTGATCCGATATTGCGATTGTTTGTTATGAAAAAATGAAACACGTATTCGTTTGTTATTTTTTTTTTATAACAATGAACAATCGCAATGTGGATGTGGAGAATTTTTTGACCAATCTATTTGTGAACAATTTTTTCACACACGTTTCTCACTCCACAAGGCATAGCATGGGTTTGCCAAGATTCCATAAGTGATCGACAGCATATCCCCCATTATTTCAGCATGAGCTCTAATGGGTTGATGTGGGGTATACCACCCGAATTCAATGTCGGCCATACCACCCGATCGAGATTTTTGACAAAAAAATTAGTTCATCATTGAAATCAAATCAAAATGAATAATTCAATATCAATAAAAATTATATAAATATTGAAATTTGTTGAAAATATAGACATTCTCATAAAAAAATTCAGGATAATAATTGGAATAATTGAAAGCCTTGGTCCTATTGTAACTAAATGAAAAGGTACATTTGTCATAATGAGAACATGTTTGTCTTGCATTTGAAATTCTCCCAATAGGAGGTATATATAATCGAATTGATGTAACGGATATTTCGAAGATATATAATGAATTTTCGACGGGAATGATGATTATCATCGTCATGAAAGATACATTATTATTACTATTACTTAATAATGTTGATGGTACATGACCAGCAATCATATTAGCTGGTAATCGAATTGATGGAGTTCAGGGTCGAATAATATTTCTGAGAGTTCCAATAAATACTATATAAGGCATCAACAAATTGGGAGTTCCTTGAGGAATTAAATGGATGAATACATGTAAGGATAGCATCCTTAGTTGTATTGAATTTAGCGCGCAAATAGATCGATAAGTCAGATGTGCGACTGTACCAAAAGAATCTCACCAAAAGACACGAGGTGTGAGAATAATGATGTAAGCCAAGTAGTGCAAATGTAAATCTAACCGAAAATGATAAAGCTTACTCGTATAATTGAATGAGAAACCAAAGTGTGAATGATAACATTGAATGTTGTGCCTTTGTTATCACAGGTGGGTGTCATACTTAGTTCAAGTAAAAATATTATATTTTGTTTGTAATAATAACATTCTGTGTTATTACAGAGAAACAATTCTACTTATCATCCGCCAATAATTCAAATAACTGAAAGCGCATTATGAAACAGCATTCTCGTTAGAATTCACAATAGACGAGATGAACAAGTGGCAATTCACCTTCGAGGTTCGCAGCACAGCAGATCAGAAAACAAACGTGCTGTGTATAACCTCAATCAGCACACTAGATGGCCACGTATATGATATCCGGGATGAGTATCAACCAGAAACACTGCACAAGGAACTTATAAAACTATCTGCATATAATGAAGTGAAAAATTCGCTAACAAGAAGACGCCAAACAAGGGAGATGTAGATTAATTTAACTGAAGAGTGAACCAACTTCTACCTAAACGAAGAAGGGAATTTACAAGTAGGCCAGTTCTATCTGGAGGAAATAATTGATGAACCACAAACTGGTGAGGTCTCAGAACAACCACCAATAAAAATATTAGAGAAATTGCTTGGAGAAAGCCGAAAACAATCCGGAAAAGTAAGAATAGGTGGAATCACGAAACAGTTTATAATTGAGGAATTTAATGGGGAGAATCCAAACGCAGATCAATGGATCATTAGTTTCGAAAGAGAATGTGAACGATTCAATATTGCTGACGACGGAGAAACAATTAAGATCCAAAAATCATTTATGAAAAAAGGTGCCGCAGATTGGTACAGTTGTACTTTATTGAAACTTACTATTCAAGCAGAGTGGAGTGAGTGGACAAGAATTTTTTTCCGAAACATTTGTTACGAGGTTGGTCTCCAATAAGATATGCACTGTTATTTGAATATCAAACCGGCTCTCTAGTAGATGATGCGATGGAAAAGGGAGGTTTTGCTAGAAGTGAGAAAATCTATTGATAATGGAACGCTAATTGATTTCATTGCGACTGGCCTGCCAAATTTCGTAGCTGACAGGAATAACAGAGAAGATTGGGAAAAAACGGAAGACCTATATGAAGGAATAGGAAAACTGGAACATTTGGTTCAAAAAAGGAACTTAAAAGTGGAAAAAGGATGGGAATTACATTGATGAAGGGGAAATAGGAAAAACGTCATGCGAAATTTGTTCAAATAAAGGTGAAGGTACACGCTTCCACCCGGCAGCTGAATGCTGGTTCAAAGATGAGGGACGCGAAATAAGACATATCAATAATTCAGTATTAGAAGCAGAACTGAGTGACGAAAATCCAAGAAACTAATTATTCCACCATTGATTGAACTGAAGATAACATTGAACAACACTCCAGAAGTATCCGCTATTTGCAACTCAGGCTCAACTGTATCACTTACAAATTCAGAACTAGTTCATTTGAAACAAAAAAGAATGAACCCACCCAACGCAATTTGTCACAGCAACGTAACAGCGACAAACAATTTTGTTACTGGTGATGTAACCTGTTTGTTACCGGCCATGTCCTGGTCGGTAGTAATTTCCTACTCAACAAATGTAACTAGGATGTAACCACCACATTGCAGATGAAACATCATTATACTTCTGCGATGTTGGCGTTACGTAACAGGTGATGTTCTAAAATCACTGCAACATTCCAGTAAGGAAGTCTGTTACATTTTACTTTCCCGAAAAAGTCATCAGTGTAACATCCCAGTAATGAAATTCGTTACATTTTCCTTTCGCGAGAAAATCATCGCTGTAATATCCCAGTGATCAAGTTTGTAACATTGGAATTTCATGGAAATTTACGAATATTGGTATGAATCATTGTTCCTTTATAAAAGTTCAGAAAATACAACGGGGGGAAAATAAGGGTTCTCGTGGCAGATTTCTATAGAATATGTTATCAATTCATTATTAACTTTGATTAGTGAATACGATTAATCCAAGTCGGATAATCGAATAAATTCTCATTATTGACATACATTATTATCAAACAGGGAACTCATAAGAGAAGGTATCACATTGGAATAAGTACATTATCATCGAAACATGGAAAAATTGATTATATTCAGAAAATGGAAGGACCGCGCATATAAAATAAGATATGATACTAATCTATTTTGATCACCGGGGACTAGATTGATAGATGTACATTTCGAAGGGTACTTAAGGACGTATAAGCAATGAGCGAGGAAAATCAGTCCCTCGATATTTGAGAGATCTCGAGCGATATATCATCCATCCTCTCTCAATATATGACTTTTCCACTTGTTTATAAGGAAAAAACTTGATAGAACGATTATACACTAGAGTGAACTGAAAGGTTGTGGAAGACAACATGACAAGTTCGGGCCATATTTTTCGGGAATGATAATGATAATAAACGTAATAATTATAACGACAATAATGATAATAATAATGATAATGATAATGATAGGTGACAAATTATGCACTTGTGATTTCAAGTGGAATGAAAATGCAGGTATCTTAGTGACTGAGTTGATATTTGAAAAATCATAGGAATATCTGAATTCATATTCAACGTTCGATCCTCTACGAAAAGGTTATAATGATATTGTGAATTTTTTTTCGTTGAAGAATTTTTGGAAAAATTCTTTACAAACTTGTGACCTCTTTGTTCGTACTTGGGGGCCATTCAGGTCCTCTCATTTTTTGAATCCTTTTCTATAAAACTCATGTCACGGAAGTGCGAGATCGCTTTTCCGCGAATTTGATTGGTTGTTGGTCATTTCCCCACCTTGAGTAGGAGATTAGGATTTTTGATTGTGGTACTATAGGAAGTCCCTTAGCAAGTTGGTCATCGTTCCGCGTATTGTGTGCCTTCGACGGTCAACTACTACTGATAACGTGTTATGGTGGTGTTGTGTCATTGGACATTATTGTATTGTGTGCGTCTGACGGGGAATACTCATATACGAGAAACATTTTGTACATGTAAGTGTTGAAGCTTTGTATGATATTACTCCATCAAATAAACCCTCAGTCGTTAAGCAGAGGTTGTTTTCGATCGACTGAAAACTGAGAATTTTGGGTTCAAGTGATTTTGGTTGAACGAAAAATTTCATTTTTATTTCTGAAAAGAGGAGGAAATAATGATGATGCATTGGAGAAGAATTTTCAAACTTGAGTCATGATTTCCTTCCAAAGGAACGAAAAAGGGAGAAAAAATTCCAGAAGGAACAAACTAAGCCCTCATAAGTTATGAACGGATTGGAAATGGAGGATTTTCTGATGGGTGAACGGTGAAAAATTTCGTTTGGCTATTACACAGTTGTTTGTTGATGTTCCGAGTTTGTTATTTTTTGTCATGAATGAGAATTTGAGCCTCAATGAATATGATCATCAACTCCCTTGGACCTTCGGCCTCTACTTGATGATAGTGTTCTGAATTTGGGCCTGGGATCCGATCCAGGACTACCTCAACGCTGTAGAAACCAGCCTCGCATGATCTTTTCATGAATTCACTCCTTAAAAATTCATTTGAGGCTGAAGTTTAGCATTTAATTAGATCTTATTTTTCAGTCCCGATAAAATTCCGAGACTTCCCATTATATCATGAAATTTTAGTTACAAAATTTTTGTATCCTGTATGTTGTACATTGCATGAAACAGTATCTATATTTTTTTCGAAAACTATCAATTCCTTATTCTGATAATATATGTCGACATCAAAACGAGTTATAAAATTCTATTGAACTGTAAAAAAAGTTCTTCTCGGGTTATTGAAATACCGATGAGATATACCTGTATATCAATATTGAGAATTTCAATTTTCTTGTGAAAGACTAACTGGGCTGGTCGCAGGTGAAATAAAAGAACTCACAATTACACAAAACAAGGGTTCACTTTATTGTAATACTGAGAAGCACACAGAAGGGCAGTTGGTCAGAGATTGTCGCGCTCAGCATCATACTTACGCATAGTCAGCAACAGGCGCTCCGCGCATGCGCCGTTCATACGCACAAACACACAACTACAACTTCTCTGAGCCTTATTTTAACACTCCCCCCCGAAGAAAGTTGGAGTTGTTCACAATAGTATCACAACCTGCTGCAATAAATAATACAATCCATATTATATTATTTTGAGTAAATACTTCTAAAAACAAAATACATAGTACAAACGAACAATAATCAATTTAAATGCTGGAACAAAATATCCTAAATAATTTTTCAGATACAAAATCTAAGTAGAAGGCAGAAAAGAACAAAGAATGATTGTTATTTGATCTTCAGAAGTCAGTTTTGGTATTTCTCCATCTACTCTTGGTTCCCTGTCTGGTTCTGGTCTGTTTCTGAAATATAAGTCAATCATAATCGAAATGATTATTATATCTTCAATAAATTTCTTCCAAATTTCCTAAAAGCTTCGGAAGGCAGAGGTTTTGTAAAAATATCAGCAGTATGTTCTATAGTGGATACCCATTCTACTCAAATTTTGCCTTCTAAAACACATTGTTTTATGTAATCTCCATGACTTCCAGATAAGCGACTTTTGATTTCAGTTTTCTTTCCATTCTCTAGCTTCGCTCTTATTTCATCTAAACTATCATCAAAACTCTTCAATTCATGACTACCCTATCTTTGAGTACATTTCACAGCAGATTCATCATCACATTTCAAAGTAACTGGATACATAGTTTCATCAAGCATGTCTCTAAGTGCCTCATCTAATGAAATAGCTTCTTGGCAAGCCTCACTCATTGAAAAATATTCAGTATGACAGGTTGATGAATTTACAGTCGGTTGTTTATGACTTCTCCACATTATCGTGTCTCCAAATAAAAATATAGCCATCCCACCAGTGGATGTAGAATCTGAATGATCTCTAAAACTTGCATCAACATGAATCTCTAAGTTTTCAGATTGGCCTTTATAAATCAAACCTAAGTTTGTAGTACCTCTAAGATATTTTAAAATTCTTTGAACTTCAGACCAATCTTCTTCAGGAGGATTTGATTGCTTTCTGGCCAAGTAGTGTACAGCGGAAGAGATATCGGGTCTAGTAACATTGGCTCAATATAATAAACTGCCTATTGCTTCTCTATAAGGGACTTGTATTTTGTTTTTAGGCATTGCTCTAATTGGACTATTATTAATATTCTAATTTTTGACTTGTCTAGTGACCATGGGAGTATCACGAGGTTTGCTGTCGCTCATTCCAAATCTTTCTAATATTTTCTCTGTATATTCAATTCGATTCAATGTCATAATTTTATTTTTTCTATCTCCAGTTATTTCTATTCCTAAATAATTTTTGAGTTCTCCCAAGTTTTTCATTTTAGAGGCAGTGCTGAGATGGTCTATTATGTCATTTAATTTTTCCAAATTATTTCCAGCTAATAGAATGTCATCTACATATAATATCAAAATGATTAAAACTTTCATTCTTCTATAAGTAAACAAACAAGGTTCATTAATATCTTTTCGCAATCCTAACTTTTCGGCTTCAACAGAGAATCGCTGATTCCATTTCTTTGGACTTACTTTCAGTCCATATAAAGCTTTATGTCATTTATATACTTCATTTTTCCTAGTATTTTCATTTACTTTCAGACCATCAGGAACTTCCATGAATATCTCTTCTTCCAAAATGCCATTTGAAAATGCAGTTTTTACATCTAATTGAAAGACTTCTAACTCTAATTTATTTATTACAGCAAGAGCAGCTCTAATTACCAAAAGTCTAGACACGGGAGCGTAAGTTTCTCTCAGTTCATATTCATTCGTGTCTTTGAAACCTCGAATAACAAGTCTAGCTTTGAAACTTTCTTTGCCATCTGAACCAGTCTTGCTTTCAAAAACCCGTCTACTGTCTATAACGTTAGGTCTCCTCCCGTCAGAAGTTATGGTAGGTCTATCAACTAGACTCCATACTTCATTTTCATGTATCGACTTAAATTCTTCTTCAATAGCCTTTTGCCAATTCATTTTGTCTCTAGCATTCATTGCTTTTAAATAATTAATTGGATCTCGATTCGTTACAGCCAGTGAAACAAAACCTCTTCCACCTTTATCTATTTTTTTCATACATAATATTATTAGCCAGATAAGCAAAACTACAATCAATAACAGCCACTTTGCCTTCAGACATAGCTTTATAATCTTTTCGTTTCTTTGCATTTCTTTTGGGTTGTTTTCTAATTTGATTCTCAACAGAACTATTATCTACTTTTTCATCGCGTTTTCTCTTACTCTTATTCATTTCTACAATTATTTCTTTTTCTTTTGGAATTTCTACTACACTTTCCGGAATGTTCTCATCAAATAAATCTATAGCATTGTCATCCGATTCATCTATGTTCAAGCTACTATTTTCATCTTCATCTACTTGAGGTTTCAAACTTTCGTCAATATTTTTATGAGTCAACTTTTCTCTAATTTTTACATGCTTTGACAGCATCAATTTGCCCGATTTGGGATGCCAGAGTATGTATCCATTGGAAGCTCGCCCAATCAGAATGCCTTTTATTGCTCTTTCAGACAACTTGGTCTCACTAATAGGCCTTCTAGCATAAGCAATACTACCAAATCTCTTTATTTCATCTACGTGGCATTTGCTATTTGGTGATATCAAATTGAGCGGTGTTTGAGAGTCAATGGATGGATTAGGTGTTCTATTATATAAATTCACAGCCACTTCCAGAGCCAAATTCCACATACTTTTAGGTAGACCAGAATCAAACATTAGAGACCTGACTTTTTCTATTAAAGTTCTATTAAAGCGCTCGGAAGTACCGTTGTGAAAAGGCGTATGAGGATTCGAAAAATTAGCATCTATTTTCTCTTTTTCCATCATTTCAAAAGAATTGCCTCCAGTAAATTCTTCAGCATTATCTGTTCAAATAAAACAAGCTTTTAAATTTTTGCCGAGTAAATTTCTCATAGTCCTTAAATAGTTTTCTAAGCAATCGTCAGCATCAGATTTATTTTGAATGGCATAAGCTTTGGCATATTTAGTACAATCATCCACAAAAACAATAATATATCTTCTACGACCTGGATGTGACAATGTTTTAATAGGACCATTAATATCAGTGTGCGTTAACTTGAGAGGCTTATCTGCTCTAGTTCGAATTTCAGCAAAAGGTTCTCTATTCATTTTTGACATGATGCAAATTTCACAATTCATGATATTTTCTTCAAATTTAACTTCCTCTAAGTTTTTGTCTACTTTTTGTAATTTCTTAAGATACTCCAAAGATGGATGCCCTAATCTTACATGCCAAAGCATCCCTTCATCTAATTGTTCAGTGTACTTTTTCTCCAATTCAAATGTAGCGAACAAGTCATCTAGACTATCATCATTATCAAGATCATCTAAATTATGAAATTCGAAATCTCTATATTGACTGAATTGTGGAGAAACATTATTCATATCAAGCTCCCTCCCAACCTCTGAATCTAATATTACTGATTCATTTTCATCTACATCTTGGGGTTGAGAAGTTAATTCATCTAATGTAACTCAGCGAGCTCTACAGGAGTATTTATGATAATTATAATTATTTTCATCATTACTTGAATCTTTAATCTCTAATTGAATCAACCAGTTTGGTTTTTCATAACGACCAATGAAATATTCAAAACCTGAATTTGTATCACAAATTCTAATGGTAGAGTCGTCTCAATATATGCAAAAACCTGCTTCAGCAAAATGTCTGTGCGAAAGCAAGTTTTCAGAAATATTTTGCGCTGCTATTACATTCGTGAGTTTAATAGGATAACCTTCTTCATCTAATTTATTTATATATAAATCTCCTTTGCCATCTATTTCTATATCGGCAGATTTATTTTTATTTGCACTTTTAATGGAAGCTCCAAAACATTTTTCAAAGTTCTGCAAAATGAAGCCTTTATTCACAATATGCTCTGTAGCTCCAGAGTCTACCAAAAAAGTTATCCTGTTATTTCTTATATTGGAACAAGTTTTACCTTTTAAAGCAAGTTGAGCTGCTTTAGCCATCTTATTTTGGTTGCAAGCATTGGCAGGGTTGTATAGACGTTTTCCGCCTCTTTTGAAGTTGCTTCTACCATTACCTCTAAAGTTACCAACTCCACCTCTACCACCACCTTTACCACCACTTCTATTGTTATAGTTCTTGTTGCCATTTTAATTATTGAAGTTGTCTCTTCCTTTGAAATTTCCATAGCCACCAAAACTACCACCACCTCTAAAACCTCTATTATTATAAAAATTACCTCTTGCATATACGCGATTCTGTTTGCGAGCCTGATACTTTCATGTTCCTCTTGGCTAAATGAAGGAAAACTCTGACTCTTATGCTTCGCATATTGTTTGCAAGAATAACAAAAATATATATCAGTGCCTTCAAACTGGCATAAGTTAGGCTCGTGACCTGGTTGATTGCATCGACGGCAAGCCCTATTTGCGAGATCACTGTTGCTTCCCCGGGTAGCAAGATTAGCTGAGGCAGCCGAAGTATTAGGTCGTCTATCAACTTCTAGTTTTAAAACAAAAACTTTCAGTTCCTCCAAATTCATTCCAACCCCTTTGTTTTGCTGCGTTAATAAATCCATCTCTCTCATTCTAGGATATGTTTCTTTTACAGCCTTCAAAAATGCAGACCGCTTTTCTGGTTCGGTGATGGGAATCGCTGTTTCACTCAGTTCGTATTCCCTGATTATTGAATCGAACTTTTTTATGAAATCATTCGCTTTGTCATTTCTATTGAGTTTGAGGCTGAACAGCGTTTCTCTCACACCAGCATCATCAACATTCAGTTCTGAAATTTTATGTTGTTTAATTTTATTCAAAACTTTTACTGGATCATCAATACCCAAAATAATCCTACAGTAATAATTTCCTAAATGAATGACTATAATATCCCTGACTAAAACTTTCCTTTTATTTTTCTGTTCGTCATTATAATCTCTTTTTGATTGAACATCAGAATCTATTACATCTAATAATTCTTTGGTTAAAAGTTCAGATCTAAGTTTATCTAACCATACATTAAGATTAGTCTTTGGAGTCAAACTGTAATCTCTCTTATAAGATGACTTAGAAGTATCGTTGTGAGATTCCAATGTTTTATCCAAGACATTCAATGTCTTATTCAATTGAGAACCAAATTGAGAATTGATATCAGGAACATAACTTTGTGGGACATTATCTGATGCTGTACTATTGAAAATATTAACAGGAGGCTGAAAAACTGTGGAACCATTATTGGTTGAGGTTGCAGTCTCTCTATTTTCTAAGATATGGCTGATAGAAAAGTTAGTCGAATGAGTATTTTGATTTCGCTGCGTTAGTGTAGTGGCAATTGAGCTTGACTGACTCAAATTATTCAAATTATTCTGTCTATTCATCTCTGAGCGTATAATTTCTAATTTATCTTCTTCTACTGACAATTCCATTAGCTTTTGAGAGTGACCAAGAGCTTGGCTCAATAGAGGTAAGACTCGAGCTTGAATATTCACCATATTCTCTAAGACAGTCATTAAATTGGCAGTTGTGGTGGGCGGTTGTCCAGGCTATCCTGTAGCCATTTGTGGAGAGTTCAACATGTTGAATACTTGAGTGTTCTCAACAGAGGGCCACGCGAAGGGATTGGTGTTCAAGCCTGGGTGAACGAAACCTCGAATTGCTCCGCTCGTTGAAACACCAATGTCATGAGCAATAGCGTGTATTGATGGGAGGATCTGTTGAGTACTCGCAGTCGGAGTCGTTCGAGCAGAAAAAACTCCAATGCTCGCTGAAGCCAAACCAGTTTTAGTTGGAGTTACAACAGCAGAAGTAGCAGTAGTGGCAGAATTCGTAGTTACATTATCAGGTGTCATTGAATTTGCTAAAAAAAATGTTCTAATTGAATATTTGGTCCTTTTTCTCTAAATTCTATCTACGGATCCGTATCTAATTTTTATTTATTCATTCTAATGTTTCAACTGTCCATTAGCATTCCAAGATATCTAAGTTCGTTTTCTCTATAGAAACAAAAATAATACCTGCTACTTCAGAGTTGTTTAAGCCATCATTGGCTAGTGAGCTCTCAGCATCAGACACCGTAACAGAGAGCGGAACATTGTTGTTGACGCCTTCGTTGTTCGTAGTATTCTCCGCGACTCTTTCTTGAATCGACATTTTTCAATCTAAAATTGCCAAACATTCCGTCCAATCATATGAGAGTCGTATGATTTCTTTCCGAAATTGCAGATACTACTGGCAAACTCAGTGCAAAATCGCACTCATTGTTTGCACTGACCAACGCTGTACACGTGCTCCCTCCCTTTCCGCTGACCATACATAGTGCAGAGTATTCGCGAGGGACGATCGCACACGTGCACAACACCGAAACAGCGATCCCAAAAACTGCTGAGAGTCATGTGAGTTGTTGACCATACATAGCGCAACAAACTCGACTTTCGGAGAATTTTATTTTAATCAATTTGTCAAAAATTCATTTTCTAAAATCATCTAATCAACTTTTCTGATATCAATTTTCTATTCAATTGTCGATTCAGTCAGATTCAATTCATTCATGAATATT
The DNA here is from genome assembly GCA_018340375.1 of Gonatopus flavifemur. Classification (NCBI taxonomy): domain Eukaryota; kingdom Metazoa; phylum Arthropoda; class Insecta; order Hymenoptera; family Dryinidae; genus Gonatopus; species Gonatopus flavifemur. The sequence continues at coordinate 684,433 of JAFFJZ010000033.1, forward strand.
CAGATATATATAAATATATGTATGCATAAATATGTAACTAAAATGTTTAACATTCATTAAGATATCTATTTATTATAAAATATTTGTTATGATACGTATCAAATCCTCATGAAGATTTATTCTAAATGTTTTGAATGGAATAAAATTCGAGATAAACATCTTCATATTTGTAACTTTGGTGTATGTGTACTCTATGTGCATAAACAATTTCATGTGAACGAATTTCCTCTCTTCCTCTCTCGTTCGCTTCCTTCGCGCACACTCTGCTATGCCTCTGACTCACGCTCGCTCTTTTCTCTCGAGTTCGAGCAGCTCTATGCTACTTAGCAACAGCGACGCGACAATGGCCGTGTTACAGATGGCAACATGTGCCTTTCCTGTTCATGCCTGTTTCAGCCGAGAATCATGGCGTCGAACCTTTTGTTCAAATATCTATCTAAAATTCTTTTTCTAGTATTATTTGTATATTTCAGATATTTAATTTACTTCTCATTGCTCTTATTTACTTCTACTTTAAAAAGCCAAGGGTAAAATACGATGTGACTTCATGAAAGTCCTTTGTTCGAAACTCGCGACTTTTGATTTCGCGGCACTTCTAATTTTTCACCTTTTCACTTACTTGATTTTCCTTTTAAACCTTGCGCAGTTCGAAGTCGTGCTGGGCCCATTACCTGAAAGACTAACTGAGCTGGTCGCAGGTGAAATAAAAGAACTCACAATTACACAAAACAAGGGTCCACTTCATTGTAATACTGAGGAGCACACAGGAGGGCAGTCGGTCAGAGAGTGTCGCGCTCAGCATCATACTTACGCATAGTCAGCAACAAGCGCTTAGCGCATGCGCCGTTCATACGCACAAACACACAACTACAACTTCTCTGAGCCTTATTTTAACATCTTGTGCATCTTTTCTACCAATAACTAAGCAGATATATCGCTTTGGGTTTTGGGCAATGATATTATACCATTTTTTCCGAACCAGGCTGAGGTAGACGTACCAAAGCCTGAACCAGTTCCAGTAGCTGACCCTTTATGTATAATTACAATTCAATCAGCCAATTATCAATATTTGTCAAAGTTCTGTGCAAAACTTGCGGAACGTTTGGGAAAGGGATCATCCATAAAATGCGTCCGCTTTTCGTTGTTCATATCTTTGTCACATCAACGTGGAGTCAGTAAGGTCTGAGGAAGACAGACATATTGGAAAGCGAACGTATTTTATGGATGATACCAGGAATTTCAATGAATATTTGCAATGTGATGAATTTTTGATTTATTATTTTTAATTTATACACGAAGGGTCAGCTACTGGAACAGAGTCAGGCTTTGATACGTCTTCCTCAATATAAATCTTATGATCAAAATAAAATATATAAAATATTGTGATTTATACTGATGTTTCAAACACTCACATTATTGCATGTAATATTGATGAATTTTGAATAATGACAACTGGATGTTCGTATTATCATTAATTTTTATCACGCACAAGGGACAATTAAGGTGAAGGTCAACTTTCACTATAGATACACAGTACGGAGTACATCTCATAGGATTCCGTTTATTAATCCGTGGTCTCCACACCTCTATCCAGTACACACGGACTCCAGACGGATGCAAATTGGGATTCTTGGTTTCTCACCGACAATGGTTTAAAAAATGATGATCCAACTTCGAGACATTCAAACAACGTAGGGAGGAGGCGTGACTACAATGTGTTGTTAGGAAGAAATGGAGGAATTAAATTTTTGCTGGTCTCGAATTGCACCCCTGTGGAGTCCACGGGTTGATTTTGTTTTTTATATAGAGAATGGAGAAAACTGTTATCTTTTGTTCATTTTCCGATCATCCTATCCCAAACAGGAAAGCCCTATTCTTTTGTGTCCTGTGGGGAGAGGGCTCTATTGTCAAGAATGTTGGAAAAATCACTGATGAATGTAACAGTTGGGAATGGTAAAAAAAATCGGTATAAAGAAGTATAGGACCAACTTTCACCTATCCATGACATTCGAATGATACAGACAAAAAATAGCATGCTCTGAAAATATTCGCAAACAATACGGTTTGCGTAATAATTCCCCTTTGTCTTCATCAATTGGCATGTAACGCATGAGAGTCCGTCATGGAACAATAGCAGAAACGTGGTGGTAGTTCCATCGCATGTGGATAATAAGGAACGGAGATTTGAGCGGTCGCAAAATCATAACTTTCGATAACGTTTTTCTTTTCCTCGCTTCTAGGACGGATGGAGGTAGGTAATCACCACTTGACGTGTTTTTGGAACTCAATATTGAAAAAAACAACGAAAAATTTGCGATACCAGAAAAATTCCTAGCGGGAAAGTCGTTGCGAATGTGTTCAACAGCACCATGATAAATTTTGGGACAAAAAATCTCGTCTTGTAGGTTAGAAATTATCGCAGATTGAATGGAAAAAACTCTATCAATGGAAAATATACATCTTCATCAATGGCATTTTTCCTATCTCACCTGTGATGATCCCTGAGCTCACAGTACGGAATTTTTTGTCTCAGAATCTGTGACAGTGTTGTTTGACACATTTGCAACGACTCTCTCACTGGAAGCTTTTGAGTATCGCGAATTTCACATTGTTCCCTTGATATGAAAGTTATAAAATGCGTCAAGTGAGGGTTGCCTACCTCCATCCGTCCTAGACGAGAGGTCACGCGTACAACCGATTATTCGATCTGGCCATTCAATTGTTCATTCAGGTCGGATCTGTTCGATGTTGTGTTTCTCTTATAACGGTTTTAGTATTAATTGGGCATCAACATTGTATTCTCAATAATTTGGTTGTTGAAATTTTTTTGATGTCAGAATAACAAATAATAATATACTGTGAGAAAATTAGCAGTGTTGGTAAAAGTGCACCCTAATTGATATTGCATTGATCTCTGACGGTGTTATTTTGACACTGCATACCCAAGTGCAAAATTTCCGTAGAATTCTTGTCAGGATTTGGTTCTACACGAATTCTATGAGTTTGATGCAACATGAAACATGAATGAGTGAAAATGGCTGTGTAGAACCAAATCCTGACAAAAATTTCACAAAACTTTCCCACCTGGGCAGTGTTATCCCAACGCCAGTTTGAGCTGGAACAATAAATTTTGCGGTAGACTTGTACACAATCTGTACGGTGTTCTTTAGTTCAATATCGCTCCTTCACAGTGCGACCATTTTGCTTCATGTTTAGTGTTGAACGAAAAGTGTGAAACAGTGCAATCTCTCAATCGCTGGACACCTGTGGTGTCCGACCGACAAGAACCTACGAATTCCGTTTCCATGTCAATTTTTAGTAATTCCTCGTTGAATCGAGAAATTCCATTTCCATTCTTCCAAGGAAATGATGATGATTTATTGCGGAAGGACATCCAAACTTCCGTCATGGATTTTTTTCGAATTTTTGTACGGCTCTTCCTCATAGTTACAATAGGGAAGACGAAAACGACCCATGTTGAGCGAATTAGAATGCTCAAAAATACCTTAGCTATTGAAGATTAAGAATACTTATTCATAGTTTGTTTTTGCTGTACAGGAAACGAGTAATATACAGGGAGGAAATACTTATGACCCAGTTGATGAAGATTCATTATAAATGTTCAATGTTTGACGATTGATGTTTCATGTTAGATGTTAGATGTTAGACGTTTGATGATTTATGGTTCATGGTTCTTGATAATTATCATTAATTGATTGTTTGATTGATTGATCCATGATTTGATTGATTGAAAACAATGATACTGAATGAAATGATATATATAGGAATTGATGAATAACGACAGTTCATGTTCCATCTATTTATCGAATTTGAATACAGTCGCACACAGAATTTGATAATTATTTGGGTGAGTACAAAGATTTCATTGCAGTGTTCTTCTCTGGTGCGTGTGTTATTATATTCATCATGCCGCGACGGAAAATTTATCCAACTCCAGAAGAAGAGGGAGAGTTTCAACGTTTGAAAAGAGAGAGGACATGAGAAAATGATCGACGGTGGCGTGAGCGTCGGAATGATAATAATACTGTGAATCAGTCACAAGTGGAAAATTCTGCAGAGAGCGACGTCGTTATGAATATTGAAATTCCAAAGAGAGTAAAGAATAACTCAGAGCGAAAACAAATATCTCGCAGTAGGCAAAGAGGTTATGTTAGTATTTCTAATGGGTTTAGTGACAATCCTGTCCAAGAACAGTATATTGGTCAAATGAACTCATTATGTATCTATTGCAATGCAAAACATTTTGAATCTGAGAAAGGTCAAAATTCGCGGGTTTCATCTATCGACTGTTGTAGTCATGGAAATGTTCGGCTTGAACCTTTACCGGAACCACCTTCACAAGTTCGGGCTTTATTCGGTGGTACTGATACAAAATCTCATATATTTCATGGACGTATTCGTAGTTATAACAGCAATCTTTCTTTGGCATCATTCAATGCGAATTTAATCGATATGCCCAGTACTCGTCGAGCTCCATATTGTTTTAAGATCCAGGGTCAAATTTATCATCAAATGAAACATCCATCTATATATCCTTCTCCGAAAGAGAAACCCAGTTATGGTCAACTGTTTATAATAGATACAAATGAGGCTGTCGATTGTTGTTTGAATCAAGATCCTGCAATAAATCGTCAGATATTAGTATCACTACATAACATGATGAGATCACATAATGTTTTCGCACAGTCTTTTGAGATGATGGAACATGAATTGAGAATCCAACAACAGCGGTCACACGATAGTGATGAAAATATTCCGAATGAACTGAGATTGTTATTTACTTTAAAACCGGGCGTAGACCGACAACGTTATCATTTCCAAAGGTGTAACGAAGTTGCAGTAGTGTTTTCAACGACAGCTAATGGTGAAATCCCAGAATCTTATGTTGTAATACGTGATGAGAGTACAAAAGAATTACAGTCTGTGAGCACCATGGACCCAAATGTTGAACCCTGGGTGTATCCGATTTTTTATCCAGGCGGTACTCGAGGATGGCATCGAGATTTGTTCTTAATAAACAGCAAACAGAAACGTATGACCAGGAATGCTTATACCAAATACCGAATATCCGTACGTGAAGAATTTCATTCTATTCTCATGGGACGTCGTCTATTTCAGCAATTGGTGGTTGATTCTTACCGGTTGGTTGAGAAGTTCCTGCGTTCGAAATGAAAGAATACTGTTTTTGTTACGAAATATATTTTTTTATTCAATATAATCTCCTAGAAGCTCAATACACTTGTTCCAATGATCTTCAAATAATTTTATCCCATCCGTATAATGGTTTTCCGGAAGCTCTGCAAAATAACCGTCTACGGCTGCTATGGCCTCTTCATTCGACGAAAAATGCTCTCCACGAAGGAATTGTTCGAGATTTCTGAAGAGATAGTAGTCGCTAGGAGCCAAATCTGGCGAATACGGTGGATGTTCAGGCAATTCGTACTTGAGTTCCTTGAATTGAGCCATCGTCAAAACACTTTTGTGAGCAGGTGCATTATCTTGATGAAAAATGATTTTTTTCTTCTTCAAACCAGGTCTTTTCTCACGAATTTTTTCATCCAGCTGATCCAAAAGGCTGCAGTAATATTCGGAGTTGATTGTTTTACCTTTCTGAAGATAATCGATGAACAAAATTCCTTTTGCATCCCAAAAAACTGATGCCATAACCTTCTTTGCTGATCGTTGTGACTTCACCTGCTTTGGAGCTGAACAACCAGCTTCAGTTCACTGTAAACGTTCTTGTTTCGATTCAGGATCATGGTGGTAGATCCAAGTCTCATCCATAGTTATAAAACGACGCAAGAAGTCGGTTTTATTCTGCCTAAAACGCTCCAAATCACGCTGAGAGGTTTGTTTTCGATCCAGTTTTTGTTGAATTGTTAACGTGTGCGGCACTAACTTTCCAAACAGTTTTTTCATACGTAATTCTTCATGTAAAATATGAAGTACTCGTTCGTCTGAGATGCCTATGGCATTAGCGATTTCACGCTTAGTCAAACTCGGATCTTCACTAACCATATTATGTACATGCTCAATGATTTCCGCTGTGGTTGCAGTTTTTGGTCGTCCTCCGCGTGGATCGTCTCCAAGGCTAGTACGACTACGTTTCAATTCACCAGCTCAAAATTCAACGGTGCGTTTTGGAAGTGAGGACTCCTTATACACTTCCAACAATTTTTCATAAATTTCCTTCGCTTTTAAACCCTTCAAAACAAAGAATCTAATGACTGCACGATATTCAATTTTTTCCCATATTAGGAAAAGTCAATGACACGTCAACTTTAAATGGCTTGTAAACGAAGAATGAATTGACAGAATGACTTGTAACTTTGCATGTGTTCTCAGGAAAGATATACCAACTTGAGAGAAAAAAGTTCTGAGCTAGCGGTGCTATCTCTTGGTGAGTGCGGGAACTTTTCAACCAACCTGTATGTTGAAGTGGAAAGAGACCGGATGAATTATTCATCTCAAAATAGAAAAAAACGTCGTGTCGATAATTATGTAGGTTTGAAACACCACTTCGAAGACTACTGGTCGTAGAGATGTTAGAGTAGGAAAAATAGTTGATCTTCCTCCAACTTATATGGGGTCTCCACGAAACATGGTTCGACTTTATCGAGATTCAATGGCAATAGTTCGTAAATTTGGGAAACCCGATTTTTTCATAACAATGACGTGTAATCCACAATGGCGGGAGACACAAGAGAATCTTTTCCCTGGTCAACGAGCACATGATAGACCAGATACTTGTGCTCGTGTCTTCAATATTAAGGAAGAATATTTATTGGATGTTATTGTTCGACAAAAACTCTTCGGCCAAGTCGCAGCATATGTATATGTGATAGAATTCCAAAAGCGTGGATTACCGCATGTGCGATCATGAGTTACTTTGCATCGAAATAGTAAAATGACCTCACTCGTGATTATCAATCGGTATATTTTTGCTGAGATACCAAATATCAATGATTCACCTACATTGCACTCAATCGTAATGAAACATATGATTCATGGTCCATGTGGGACTTGGTGTGAAGTAGATGGAAGATGCTCTAAACACTATCCGAGATTGTTCAGGTCAGGAACAACCATAGACCAGGATAGTTATCCTTCATATCGACGTCATGATACTGGAATTACTTATGAACGTCCGAACGATTACATAGTAGATAACCGATACGTTGTCCCACATAATCCAAAATTATTACTACTTCTCGACTGTCATATCAATGTTGAGGTAGTTTCAAGTATAAAGTCCGTGAAATATTCATATAAATATGTGTATAAGGGACATGGTGCAGCTTGTATTGTAATTGACGATCCCAATGATGGCCAAAGTGTAGAGTATGATGAAATTCATAATTACATAGAAGCTCGTTATGTAGGACCTGTAGAGACTATTTGGCGTATTCTCAGGAAACCGTTACAAGAAAAGAGTCATGCAATCATAAGGTTACCCATTCATGTAGCGAATGAACAGAATATAGTTATTCCAGACCATGTAAATGAAGATGAATGAGATCCGCTTCAGATAAAGTTACCATGTTGATGGATTATTTCGCACCTCATGAGCGAGATCCTGAAGCTACGGAATATACTTATCCACAGATTCCGCAACATTACGTTTTCAAGAAAATTTAAGTGAACGGTGAGAATGTTTTCAAATGGAAAGTTCGTGAAGCACAGTTCAATGTGAATGGTCGAATATATTCCATTAGTCCTTTTCAAGTAGAATTGTTTCATCTGCGTTCGCTATTGCTAACTGTGGAAGGTACAACAAGTTTTGGACAGTTGAGGACAGTCGATGGAGTAACATATTCATTATTCATTGCAGCGTGTTTAGCGCTGGGTCTCATAGAAGATAGTGGAAACCGGGATCGAGCAATAGCAGAAGCTACGATTTCAATGATGCCTGAACAGCTTCGAAGATTATTTGTGAGAATTCTGATCCATTGTCAACCCATTTGTCCTGAGGAATTATGGAAAAAATTTGAAATCCCATTGTCAGAAGATTATATCAAAAAATTTGATGCAATTTAAGGTCCAAAAAGAGCATATGCAAATATTGCTGAAATGTTGAATGGTGAATGATATAGTTTGTCAACATTCCCAATATGAATCAAATTGTGGAAGATAATATTGAAATTGACGAACGTATTCTACATCAGCAACTCATGGATATTGGGTTGCAACAATATTACATATTGAACCAAGAACAAGAAAAAACCGTTAACACTGTTTGAGAATTAATTGAGCATACAGACTTACATCAAAATCACAATAAAGTCACTTGTTTTCATTTAGATGGGCCAGGAGGGTCGGGGAAGACTTCCATTGATACTACTCTTTCACACTTGATAAAAGCTAGAAATAAGAATGTTTGTGCAATGGCTTTCACTGGTATTGCAGCAACACCACTCCCTGAAGGTGAAACTGTTCATAAAACGTTTGCATTATCAGTTCCTTTGTTCATTGATTCATCATCGAATATTGGAATTCAATCTAGAGAAAGAAAATATTGGGAAAGTGTTGATGTATCCATTTGGGACGAAGCTCCAATGTCTCCACGATACGCATTGGAGATTATTGATCGTACGTTACGTGACATAATGAAGAATAATTCAGTATTTGGTGGAAAAGTTGTTATTTTAGGAGGTGATTCCAGACAACTGCTCCCAATCAGAATCAATGACACTCGAACAGAAATGGTAAATCTCTCAATTAAAAATAGTCCCTTGTGGTCAAGTTTTCAAATATTTTCTTCAACTGAAAATATTCGTACTTTGCCTGGAGAAATTGAATTTTCGCGATTTCCTTTAGCAATGGGGAATCGAGAATTGAATGATCTAGATGACATTGGCATTCCAGAATATCATTCAGCGTCTCCTGATGCTGATATTGTTCAGGATATTCACGGAGATTTGATCAATAAAAAGAGGTTCCATGAAATCACAAAATGCGCCATATTATCAGCCAGAAATGTTGATGTGGACGGGATCAATAAAGAAGTTCTTCAACTCCTTGATCAGGATACAGAGAAACTATACGAGAGTATAGACACCGTTTCCAACGTTCGTGATGATGGAAGTATTGCAGAGGCGATTTTACCAGAATATTTGAATACCCTATCACCTCCATGTTTACCTCCTCATGAATTGCGTTCGAGAGTTAATAGTGTTTTGATCTTGATACGGAATCTCAGTATTAATGAAGGTCTGTGTGATGGTACTAGATTGTTACTGTTGGAATTGGGTTCTAATTCATTACGTTGCACAATTCTTCCAGGAGATAAAGGGGGAAAAATTGTATCCATAAATCGCATTACTTTGTACTGTGAAAATGAATATCTTTCCACTTCCGGGAGGAAACAATTTCCAGTGAAATCAGCTTCCGCGATGACAATTAATAAATCGCAAGGGCAAACATTCGAACGAATTGGAATAGATCTTTGTAAACACGTTTTCAACCACGGACAATGGTACGTGGCGTTGTCTCGAGTACGTTCTCGACAGGAAGGAAAAATATATCTTGGAAAGCAACGCAACAGTGCGTCAGTGAAAAATTATGTTTATGAAGAACTATTTTTGTAAGATCATATCAATTCACATTGTACCAAAATCCGATTGTAATAATTGCGTTTACTTTATCAAAACTATTTCTACGGAGGTGTCTTTTGACACCTTTCAAGTATCTTGAATTGTTCTTCAAGTTTCCATTATCATTCCATTGTTTTTCCATAATATCTTCCTCGACTCTTCGTACAATAAATTGTACGAAAAGTCGAGGAACGGATTGTGGAAAAACGATGAAACTTGGAGGATAATTTTGAATTGAAATTTGGTAGCCGTCAAAAGACACCTCTTCGTAGGAATAGTGTTACTAATACAATGTATAAAATATGATTTCCTGATTGATCTCCTGTATTCCAATGTGTTTTGAGAACACTTTTACATGACTGTTCCACAATATTATAAAGTAGTATTTATATGATCTGTCCATGCACATTGAATCTATGACAAAATAATATATAATTATGCATATGATAAAAAATACCTTCAAATTCGTGAATAGGATTTTATGGATGTATTTTTCAGGCAAGAACCATTGTCTATCTACCGTTTCCCAATCTCATTAGATGCCACACTTGACTTCAACGAACAAATCAAATAGAAGCTATGAATATATACATAGAGTATTGAAATAATCAATGTGCTTGACAGCTGCATAGTTAACTTATTTAGAGTGACTACCTGAACTACATGAGTACTGAGTACATATAAATGTTATGAATGCAAAATATATGAAAAATTATATAAATACAAACTATATAAAACATATACAGAAAAATCACTGTGAAGTTGAGATTTGAGATTTGTATGATTCAAAGAGACCCCCTTATTCGTTTGCTTCTGAATTTGAACCTGAAAGCGGACGGGAAATGAAACTTATATGAAAACACTAACATGGCATAAATTTGATCGCAATCGAATAACAGAGAGCGAAGATATGCTCCGCCGCAAAATCACAATTTTCGATACCATGTTTCCTTCCCATTCCCCGTTCTTCTGTACAGATCAGTTTCAGATTCATACGGAACTACTATCGTCACTGTATAAACTTGTAGTGAAAATTTCATTATGATCGCATAATAGGAACGGAAGATATCCGCATGATAACGATATTGATGAAATTTGCAAATTTTGTTTCGAAGCTCAACGCCTACCATTTTCTTCCCTTACGTCCAATTTGCTCGAAATTCACACCATACAACTCATGCTTGGGGGGTTGATTATATTCAAAATTTCATGATATTGGGGCATAATTTTCAATCCTCTATCCATCGTTGTATAGAGTCGACATTCCAAATTTCGAGAAACAATCCCCTTCCTCAGTCGGTAAATTTGCAAAATTTGTTCCTGAAAATGGAAATTCGAAAAATTTGAGCTGTGTACAGCAATAGATAGAATCAGAGATTATTACCTAAAAATTTGAGACTGTTTCGTGAATTGAATTGACAGAAATCTTACAGACAAAATATTCACCTGTATAATATGCTGGTGATTACTTAAGGCCTATTGTTGAACCGTCGTGAATAAAAAAAAAGTAAATATGGAGATGACAGCATTTGATCGAAAGATGGCTTACTATGGAAAATAAATCTTTCCAATTGTTTAAAGAATTTTTGCTTGAACAATTATATTCATGAATCCGGATATGGAAAAACCAACATCCCTATTCGTTTTCACGCAAAAAGTTACATAAAATCTATGTATGCATAAATTTCTTTGCCCACCGTATTTCTTGGAAACACTTATTCAAACAATTCAAGTTTTAGTCACCATTCAGGACCATAACAAAACTATGGTGGATCCCACACAGCATCACAGTTCAGGAAGAAGTCATAATCAATTCATTTGGAACTATGAAAATTCAAAATTAGTATATTAGAAACTGTTTCCGAACTGTGGTTCTGTGTGGCACGAGGAAGAATAAAACATGAGAATCACAGCATTCGATCTAAAGATAATTCTGCACAACGATAAATTTTTTTATCACATCCTCATCCTATAGCTCATCCTATGGACCAGGGTTGAAATTCTACCAATCTGGATATAACTGTTACATTGACAAATCCCCTAATGTTGTGACACATCCAGCTGGTCTCTAATGAACCATACTCTTTCAGGAACGAAACCAAATTTAAAAGCTCAATTGATTCTTATACGGTAACTCAGCAGAATCCTCTGCAAATCCTTGAAGCAGTACGGTCCATGGAAGATAAACCAAACAGGACAACGCGTGCGTCTGAAATTGCTAGTATAATGAATATTCCATGTTTCGACGATAATGTACTCATTCCAATGTGATACCTTCTTTTATAAGTTCCCTGTTTGATAATGATGTATGTCAATAATGAGAATCCATTCGATTATCCGGCTTGAATTAATTATATTCGCTAATCAACGTGAATAATGGATCCATAAAATATTCTATGAAATTCTGCAACGAGGACCTTGATTTTCCCTCAGTTGGCTTTTCTGAACTCTCATGGAGAAACGATCATTCATACTAATATTCGTAAATGTCCATGAAATTCCAATGTTACAAACTTGATCACTGGCATATCACAGCGATGATTTTCTCGCGAAAGGAAAATGTAACAAATTTCATTACTGGAATGTTACACTGATGACTTTTTCGGGAAACTAAAATGTAACAGACTTCATTACTGGAATGTTGCAGTGATTTCAGAACATCACCTGTTACGTAACGCCAACATCGCAGGAGTATAATGATGTTCCATCTGCAATGTGGTGGTTACATCCTGGTTACATTCGTTGAGTAGGATATTACTACCAACCAGGACATTGCCGGTAACAAACAGGTTACATCACCAGTAACAAAATTGTTTGTCGCCGTTACGTTGCCTTGACAAACTGCGTTGGCTGGGAATTTGAAACACAGGGCTAAGTTGAAAACCATTAATGGTGTGTATAAATCAGAAGAATTGATCAAAATCAAGGCAAGAATATTGGATATAGAGAAACACATAGACGTATTCCTAATTAATGATGAAAACTTCAACTACGATTTTTTAATAGAATTAGATTGCATAAAACCATTCCATTTGATACAAAATGAAAAATTAGAGATAGAACAGAGACCCTCTCACGTAACAGAAGAACAGGAATTTCGAATGAATTTTGATGAGCACATAGATTAAATTTAATTTTAGGGTCCTCAAATCACTTGAGCGATCACGAGGGAGATATAATAAAGAAACTCAGAGACAAATATAAACATATATTTGCGGAAGATAAATATGACATGGGGGTAGTACAAGATCATGAAGCCAGAATAGATCTCATAGTAGATAAATATTATAGCAAAAGGCCTTATCGATGCACAATGGAAGACAAGAGAGAAATAGAAGAACGAATCTCAGAATTACTTAAAAGGAATCTGATAGGAGGATCATAAAGCCCCTTTGCCGCCTCAATTACGTTGGCATATAAAAGAGATGAAAATACAAAATCAAGGCTATGCATGGATTTCAGTGACTCGAATGTAATAACAGTCCCTCAATCGCAACCATTCCCGCTGATTGAAGATTTTGTACTGGAAACAAGAGACTGTAAATATTTTTCAAAGTTGGATATGAATTCCGCATTTTGGTCTATTCCTCTCCGAATCGACGATAGGGGAAAAACAGGATTTGTAACCCGAGAGGGTACATTCCAGTGGACGTGCTTGTCATTCGGACTAAAGACGTCACCGGCCATCGTTCGAAGAATATTAAGCAACATAATAGGGAAACATAAACTATCAGATTTTACAGTAAATTATATCGACGACATACTAATCTTTTCAAGATCTTCTGGAGAACACATAGAGCATCTGTCACGACTACTAGAAGCAGTAACAAAAGAAGGATTCAGACTCAAACTTCCCAAATGCTGATTTGCATTGAATTCTGCACAATATCTAGGTCACATTATAAAACACAACTCAATTCCTCCAACAAGAGATAATTTGATTTCAATGAAAAATTTCCCAAGACCAAAATATCGAGAAAATATCAGGCAATTCCTAGGGAAGATTAATTTCTACAACAAATACGTTCCGAAGATTTCACTAATTTCAGAACCTTAAGATAACTCACTAAGAAAAGGACAAAAATTCATATGGTCTGAAGAATGCGAAAAAGCATTTGAATATATGAAAAACTTCCTCTGTACCAAACCAACGTTCACCATTTTTGATCCGAGTCTAACAATACACATATACACAGATGCAAGTTTACAAGGCATAGGAGCTGTATTGAAACAACCACAACGAGATAATCATTCAAGAATTCAAAAGCCAGTAGCACATTTACAAAAAAAACTGAACGAAACACAGAGGAAGCAAGAACCTGTTCACTTGGAATGCCTAGCAATGAAAGAATCAATGAAATATTGACAATATTGGCTTATAGGTAGACACTTCAAGATTTTCTCGGATCACAAACCATTGGAAAAAATGGATATTAAAAGTAGAACAGACACAGACTTAGGTGATCTGACCTATCATTCATCACAATATGATTTCGAAATAATATATCGTCCTGGTAAAGATAACTTAGAAGCAGACTGCTTGAGCAGAAACCCGGTTTTAGAGCCTTTGGAAGACGAAAGATGATCAATTAAAAATCGTTAATTTGATACAAATGGAAGATATTTCCGAGGGTCCACAAAAGAATGGAAGTATCAAAACTAACAAAGCCAGATGGCTTCTCAAAATCTGTATTATACAAGAGTGAAAAGGAGATAAAAAATTTTTCTGTCAGAAGAATTCTGCAAAAATTTTATAGAAAACACTCACAAAGAATTTTGCCATACAGGCATAAAATAAATGCAAAGCAAAATATTACCATACCATACAGCCAAAAATACTTCAGAAAATATGAAGAAAACATGCAGACCTTGCGAGATCTGTATAAAAAACAAGTCAAGGGGACAAGATAAAATTGGTCTCATGACTAATCTCGGTCCGGCGAAGAAACCATTCGAAATAGTTTCTATAGCGCAATAGGCGGACTCGGTGGCTGACGATCCACAAAACGATATTCACATCTCCTAGTAGATCACTTTACAAGGTTCGCTCACATATTAACATCAAAAACACAGAACGCAAACGATGCCATTGAGTCAACGAAAAACGTAGTCGAGGAAAACAATAAAAATATAATTTTCACAGATCAATACCCAGGCATAAACTCAGAGGAATTTGAAAATCACTTGAAAAGGGGGGAAATCACGATGATTTTCACAGCAGTTAATGTACCATTCTCCAACGGTCCGATCGAAAGTCTCAATCAGACTTAAGTGAATGAAATTAGATGTGCAATAAATGAAGTGAGAAAAAAATGTGCATGGACAACTGTAGCACACAACTGTGTGGAAAAACATAATGAAACCGAACATACAGTGACCAACTCCAGATCGAAGTATTTATTACAAGGTGAAGACACCTCAATATTACCAAACGAGTTGAAAGAGAAGAGAGATAATAATATTCTGAACAATGACAGAATAATTGCCTTCAAGAACAGTACTAAATACCATAATTACAATAAAAAACCATATGATAAGAATAGAAAAGACTGTAATTCCAATATCGGGGACTTGGTATATGTTGGAAATGTAATCGACTAAATCGAAAGGAATGAGATGAATTAGGAATCGGTCCTCACAAAATTTTGAACAAAATATCAAAATCAATATATGAAATCGACACAGGACACAAAACATCAGAATCAAATATGTTTCACATCTCAGAACTCATCCCAACTCCGACAAACTCAGAGGAGACAGGTGCTGCGGGCACCTAGCTACAAATTTTTGTAATTTCGTACCAGAACTTTGTTCTAAATTTCTGTCTTCAAGGGGGGAAATTTGAGGATAACATCCTTGATTGTATTGAATTGAGCGCGCAAATAGATCAATAAGTCAGATCCCCAACTGTCCCGGAAGAATGTGATTGAAAGACACGAGGCGTGAGAAAAATGATGTAAGCCACGTAGTGCAAATGGTAACCTAACCAAAAATCATAAAACTTACTTGTGTAATTGAATAAGAAACCAAAGTGGAATAATAACATTGAATTTTGTTTCTTTGTTATTACAGGTGGGTGTAATACTTAGTTTAAGTGAAAATATTATATTTTGTTCAAAATAATACAATTCTCTGTTATTATGGAGAAACAATCCTACTCATCATTCGCCAATAATTCATATAACTGAAAGCGCATCATATATATATGTAGTCACTATTGTTCATTCAATCAAAAATGTCTTGTATTAGTGAGAATGTAAGGAAATAATCCTCAGATCCATCGAATAGGACAATCAATAAGACTGTTGTTTCGGCTATCCTTCGTCCACTGTATCTTAAACTACGTTAGATTACTCGGTTCTATGGAATATCGTTATAACGAATGAGCATGTTATCATTCAACGTTACATGCTCGATCAGAGGAATTAAATCTCATACCCGCCCTGTGTTCATTACTGTTCTTTCCCTGTGGATCACCTGAATCATACATGGTCGAGCTGAAGGGGATCGACCTTATACGGATCGATCGTCAATCGATACCCAATTAGTCAGTCGAGACCATGGGTTTGGCCAGTTAACTTTATACAGGACAGAACATGGTGGCAAATGGCCCGTAAACGAGGAACTCTTGGTGGGAGGCTTAAAGATCTGGGACTCTCATTCGACACGTCGTGGGTTTTTTCACTCTGGCTTCAATCATTGCACGGAGGTTTTCAGCTCGACATCTCAGCTCGACGTCTTTTGGCCATCCTTCCCCCTTTATCCCGCATCGATGCATTCCGGGGATGACGATAAGTTTGATACATCGGTTCTATTTATTTCTTATTTCAATTTTCAAGCATAAGAATCCATGGATCTCTTCAATTACTCGTATCGGTTCCTTATCTTTGAGATATGAGTATGAATGCATGAGAAGGTTGGATGTGTGGTGAGCTCACACCTCTATTTCTGAATATTGTTCATTCTCAAGGGGGGATTTGTAAATCTTATATTATCATTTTGTCTCTTTCTATTATACTTTTTTTCATTCAAAACCAACTCTGGTATGTTCATTCAAGGACTCCCTAAAGATTTCTTCCAATACGTGCATTCTTCCTTCAGTTATTTAATTTCTTCCACAAACATTCCTTTTTTTCATTCCTCCTCTCTTTTCCACATATCACACGAAAGAGCAGCCAGCATATTTGTTGATTTTGGCAGGGGTCGAAACAACTGTGATAAAAATCCAAACACTTGAATAAAATTTTTTACCAATTAGAATTTTTATTTCATCGAATATATATTGATTATGAAATTGATTCATAATAAATTAAATCGTGAAGGGATTCACGAAACCATTATGAATGATACTGTGAGAACCTCTTCACTTCCACAATGGAATTATGATAATTATGTATATGTGGAATGAATTAACTAACTGACTCACTAACTAAATTCATATTTGCACACAAGACATACAAGTATCATTCTCGTTGTTGAAATAATAAAGTTGATTTCGCAAAACAAAACCAACTTTGTGAAATCCCGGGATCAACCTGAAGTAAACCCGAAGTCCCGGCATCGAGAAAATGATCCGGGATTGGAAGCATTGATGAGGAAATATTTTTCGGAATAGAAAATGTCAACCGATAAACGAAGAAGTACACAAGATATTACCAATAGTGGCTTCGACGTTATCGCGTATGCAGATGCATCCGTCACCGATCCTTCAGATCGAACTATGGAAATCATCAATAACTCACTCGACGTGATCCATACTGAAAGTCAAGAAAAAGTTGGATTCAACTCGTCAATTTTCATTTCGCATCGCGAAGATCTAAGAAGCTACCTGAATAGAAGTTTCGAGAGTACAATGATTTTGACTCCTCTCAACCTCGGAGGGAAACTAGGGTAAGAAATGTATCCCCTATTGACACAACTGCTCATAAGTCGAGAGTTTTCAATTCATGGAGCGAAACAACTTTTTTGCTGAAACCATTTCAAAGAAAGTGGAGTGAACCATTCGATAATTTTGACTTATTGATTCTTTGTTCATTACAAAACTGAACCAATAATTTGTCGTCATTTCATTCCAAGGATTCCATCGGTAGTGCTTGTGGATCTGGCCAACCGAATCGACAAAGTTTCCAATACCCGAGCTGACATTACTTACAATCCGTTTTCCTCCCTGAATATCCCTACAACCTGGTCGTTTTTTCTGGCGCATAAATTATGTGCGCTTGTTACCCAGTGCTAATAAGCTGCTCATTCACAAAAAAACCTCTTGCGAAACTAGGTGATTCAAAAAATGGTGCGTAGAATGAATTTGTTACCCTTCTCAAAAACATACAAACTTGTAGGTATACACTTGAACTCGTTCATCGTGAATTTATAAACCACATCAAGCACTGGAGCTCTCAACGCAGCGCCGGTGATTTTTGCTACTCTTAAGTTAACGTACCCTGTCATGGAAACTACGAAATTTGTTCATGTGAATTTTTATGTTAATTGAGTAGAGTTTTAGTAGTAAGATTATCACGTCGAATATCTCGCTTTTCAAACGAGCGAGTATGGAAACATTGGGCTACGTTGGTTTCATTGCTTGTGTCTTTGTCGTGTGACATTCAACACTATACAAGTATAGATCGATATCGATTGAATTCGAACTACGTGGTAAGAGCAGTCGTTGCGATGCTTTCGGAATCGATAGAGCGAATTCTGGATAATGCTGTATTCTTTTCCTTTGTTACAAATATTAGTGTGGCGAGGCCTAATTCGCGATGAGCGATTGATCTTCTGATCAAAAGATAATTTTCGGTCTTGCACCACTATGCTTTGATCTGGTGCTCCGTGTTACGTTATCCTTTTAGAAAGGTTTCTTTTCTTTTTTTTCTCTCTTCTCTTCGCGCTCTTTTCCGTTTGCAGAGTAACGCCTCGCTCTCTCTTTCGCTCGAATTATACGAGTGGTTCAATTGAAACGGATCTTCTATGTGTAATAGATTGTACTGAATTAGATGGTGGATTATAAGGAAGTTGTTATTTGGAGTGACATGCAAAAGTATGAAGGTGTATTGGGTTAAATAGAGTTGATGGTTGAACCGTTTCAATGCAGACAAGTTTTTTCACACAGCCTAATCCGGAGCCACAACGCCTTTCATTCTACTTTTTCCAGGTGAAAATCTTGATTCGTCGCTATTGGTGCATTACTCTCGTGCTCCACAATTCTCTAGCGGGGGTTTCAATTCTTTCTGACGTAGAATTTGTTCCAACAAAAAAGTAAGAGAAAGAACAAAGGAAGGCAAACTCTCAATAATGAAGTACATTTCTCAGATTATTGTGCAATTGAGAAATGTAAGGAATAATAAAAAAAAGGAAGCACTCGAATATTCTAGAGAAGTTGATTTAATGACTGAATAAAGATCAATGAAAATTCTCATGTGAACAGGCTGAGCGACGAATGTCTATCGAAAGAAAGAAGTGAGAATTTAATTTCACGAAGTTGTGAATTTCATGAATAATTACACGCAGCGCAATTCGCAGCTCAGAAGGAGCTTACTAAAGGGAACAAAACTTACAGCTCTTAAATACTAGTGTACACAGCTCGCAGAATACTCATGAGCATCACACGCACTCGTTCGTCACGAGATCCACCGTGAGTGTACAGCACGAGATACACAGGAAAGTACTCTCGGTGCACGAGCAAAATCACAGAAGGTGATTGTAATCAGTCAGCGGAACTGATCGAAAACTTGGAATTATCGAATGATCAGAGGATCACTAGGAAGCGCGAACTTGATACTCCATGACGAACGTTACGTTGCGACTAAGATCTATCGCTCTCAATTCGAACGACAATTTTCAAAATCGATGGCACGTGATCAGCTGACTAAAGAGGACGATGAACCCGGATATACTTTCGTCGCGACAAGTGTATCGTTCACACGCCTCTTTCAGCGATGAAACTTACAGAAAACTCATATGCATGCAAACATACATACATACATACATATACATTCCAATTATCCGGAACACTTTCTAATCACGAAATGAAAAGTTATGCAATTAATAATCTCCGAAAGGATTATCGTTTGATTTAAACAGAGGAGTGATTTATTCCAGGAATTCGAAACATAACTCTCGATTACCAATGAAATCTTTCATTCCGGCATAAGTTTGAATTGGCGGACGCCAGACTCCAAAGGAAATTCCATCTTGTAACAAAATTTAGATAGTCGCACTTATTTCTACACAAATCTCACTCACACACCACACTCTCCTCATGCACTATTCTGAACAAAAGAAAATTCACCGAACCAATATTTCGAGTTATAACAAAATGTAAGCGCGAAACTAGTACAAAGGTGGTGCACGTGGCTAGAGCACTCGCTTCACGACACCACGAACTTTACTTAACGAGAAAAATATGTCAGATTGTCTCAGAAGGAGACGTTACAGTGCACAGAAGTCACTAAAACGATATAATTGAATCGATATAACTTGATATCCGATCTGCAGATCGTGAGAGTTTAGTCAAGAACAAGTATACGCGGTGGTGGCTCCGCAACGACTCTGCCTTGATCGTACGATATGTAATCGGAAACCCCTCCAAGGGCACCGGTTGGATTAGACAAAGAGCGTCGCGGTGATAGCAGTATTCATAACATTTTGAATCTAACGAATCGCTTGAATTACCTTCGTTGAGTTTCAAACTATAATCTTGGACATCCCGCCCGCCTCGTTTGGTTATGGCAAACGACACGAGCTTGAGCAGTAATGCTTGAATCTAATTATCATGAACCGAGCTATTTATTTTGACGGGTAAAATGCATATCTTAATAATGGGCCTTTTTTACATGCCGCTCGCAGTTTCCAGAGTCACCACTCTCACCAGGTTGTCAGCACCGGGGTGAACCTTCACAACCCTTGCCAATTCCCACCTAGAGGGAGGTGAATTGGGGCTGCGTAAAAGAACTAACTCTCCCAGGGCGATGTGACGTTGTTGGTGGAACCAGCGGTAACGCTGCTGGAGCGTGTTCGAATAGTCGGCGGACCAGCGACTCCAAAATCGCTCTGAAATCTGTTGCATGGTTAGCCAACGTGACAATCTGTGCTCGTTCGAATCTAGAACAGAGCGAGCCGGCACCGCGTTCATACTATTCCCCGTCGAAAAGTGACCGGGGGTAAGTGCATCAAGGGACTCAATATCATCGTACAGAGGAGCGATGGGTCTGCTGTTGAGGCAAGCCTCCACCTTACATAAGATTGTGCTGAATTCCTCCCTCGTGGGAAGCATTGAACCCATAACCCGTCGCAAATGATATTTGACGCTCTTCACGCCGGATTCCCACATGCCGCCGAAGTGGGGAGCACCTGGGGGCATGAAGTGCCATTGAATTGAATTTCCAGCAATGTGATTATTCACTACAGGGTCCTGAATCAACTCCTCGAAGGCTCTAATTAATTCTTTGTTCGCACTGACAAATTTCGTCCCATTATCGGAGTAAACATCCGATGGGAGTCCCCTGCGTGCCACGAAGCGGGCCAAAGCCGCCAAAAGTCTTCCGAAGAGTACCCATATACCAATTCGAGGTGAATCGCCTTGGTGACGAGGCACACAAACAATGAAATATAAGTTTTATAGGTCTGATGACCTCTCCCTTTCCAGGGGCGTATGAGAAATGGCCCTGTGAAATCCACCCCAACATGGGAGAATGGGCGCGCGTAATCAACGCGAAATTCGGGAAGTGCACCCATCAGTTGGGTCGCAGGTGTCGCCCTCATGCGTGCACATTTGACGCATTCGAATATGCAACGCTTGATCGATGTTCTGACTCCCATTACCCAGAATCTAAGTCGTAGGGTCTGCAACATAAGTTGGACACCTCCATGCAAAGTTTTAGCATGGATTTCTCTGAGCATCAAATCCACTCACTCACATTTAGGGAGAATAATCGGGTGTTTCTCAGCTGGAGGAAGAGGCGACCGTTGCAGACGTCCGCCTACCCTAACGATACCTTGCTCATCCAGAAAGGGGTCCAGTTTTAACAATGAACTTTTATTAGGGATCGGACAATTGCGTGTTAGGCATTCCAACTCCAACGAGAAATATAATCTTCGGATCTTCTTGACCCACCAGAGCTCAGCAGTGGCCAGCTCGGAGACGGAAGGGATGATTTCGGTTAGCCTGGGAGTTCGTCCCAAGGCATGGTCTCTGAATCTCCTGCAGTAGCCTAATATTCACAAAAGTTTGACCCAAGAAGAAACTGGGCGGAAGGGAAGCCAAATATCCTCCGCGGACATAACGAGCGTCACTTTTTCACCCCTCAACTCTTCTAACGCGTTCGAGCCTGAGTCTGAAATGCCTGTAGGCCAATGGTTCAAGCCCAAGCGTAACCACTCAGGTCCCTGCCACCATGAGGTGCTGCTAACTGAATCCCGAGCTGGAACTCCACGAGATGCGAGATCGGCAGGATTCTCCGAGCCCGGAACATGTCTCCAGACGGATGGCGTGATCAATTCCTGAATCTCCGCAACTCTGTTCGCGGAAAAAACCTTCCACTCACTCGGAACTTGTTGAATCCACGTTACCGCAACCATGGAGTCTGTCCAGCACCAATTTTCCACTTCAGGAAGCCTTATAGACGTACGAACGGAATGTACAAGTTTGGCTAGCAAGTGCGCCGCGCATAGCTCCAGTCTGCAATCTGAAGCATCGATATCCGTCATCAAATCCGAAGCATTCCCAGCCCATTTCCTAGGGCGGAAGCCGCCCGCCGTGAGCAGATTGTTCACTTGGTGCTGCAATCGTTTGGCACTTGAGATATCATCCGCGCCGAACATGAGATCGTCAACATAGATATCGTTCAACAGAATGTTGCATGCCTCAGGAAATCTTTCGGATTCATCCAGCGCTAATTGTTTGATGACTCTATTCGCCAGGAAGGGAGCACATGTAGTCTCATATGTAACTGTTGGCAACTGAAATGAAGAAACATCAGAAGATGTAGGTAACCGCCAGAAGATTCTTTGAAAGTTGACATCGCGCTCGTCAATCAAAATTTGATGGAACATTTCCTCTATGTCGGTGCTGTGAGCGAACCGGAAGTTACGCCACTTGCACACCAAAGCGGCCAAGTCCGATTGCAACTTTGGACCGACCAAAAGATAATCATTCAGAGATTTCTGATTCGCACACTTCATTGCGGCATTGAATACCACTCGCACTTTCTGAGCAATACCATCATCCTTCCAAACCGGATGATGTGAAAAATGCATTGCCGATTCGGGGGTCGAATCCTCCGAAACCTGCCGCATGTGTGCTAAATCGAGGTACTCGAGCATAAACTCATTGTATAGCTGAAGCTGAACCGCATTCTTCGAAATGCGAGCCTCCATGCTAAGAAATAGTTTGTTTGCAATTTCAGCGAAATTCGGCAAGTCGATTTCCAAATTGATTTTGAAGGGAAGTCGCACGATATAACGACCAGAGACCATGCAAGAGTGAGTCCAAGCGAAATGTTCCTCGCACTCGATCTCCTCTTCAGTTAGGGGAGATGCTTGCGGAATATTTTCCAAACTCCAAAATTTAGCGAGGGACTGATCTAAATTGCTGCAGATACAAGGAGAGTTCACAGAAATCGACGGTGACAAGTCATCAACAGAAGTGGGGCAGTTTCCAAACAACACCCAACCAAAGATGGTGTTTTGAGCAATGAGATTGTTCTCAGCGCCCTTCCTGATATTTTCGAGAAGAATCTGCCCTAAGAAATCAGATCCTCTGATCAATTCAACAGGATCAGCGTCTTGTGGAATTGGATCAGCCAGTTGCAACCCTTGAAATGGAGTCCAGCTCGAATCAAGAGCGCTCGCCTTTGGCAAGTATGAAGAGAGCCGTGGAAGCACATATGCCCTCAGTCTGATTTCAGGCCCATTCTCATGGAGCGGAGGAACCAATAAATGAACAGCCAGCCTGACTCTATCAATGTGCTCACCTCCAACACCACTCACGCCGACTTCGACTCTCTGTTCCCTCAGTCTCAAAGCTTTTGAACATTTATTAATTATGGACCTCAATCATTCACTGAACCAATTGATAGAACGATTGGGAATGCTAGGTAAACCGCGAAACAATTCAGTCGCGTATTTAGTAATGGTGACGAAATCGCAGAAGCCTTTCAACAGATTCCTTAAAGAATCACAGGGTTTGGATTATTTGAAAACGAGAGGGGGTTATATTCCACCATTAGGAATAGAAATTAATGAGAACAACGATATCGTGCCTGCGAAGAACCAGTCGGTAGGAATGAATGAAAATATTACAGTTCAAGTTATTCCTTTGCGTGATGTTTTCACGAAATTTTTTACCTCTCCCGAAATGTTGGGAAACACGATGGCTCATTTGCAAGAGTTAGGAAGTCAAAAAATTTGTTGACGAAAATAATCCATGGCCTGTTTTGGGGACAAAAAAAAGCAACATTCGGTGACCAACTTGTTCTTCCAATTTTATTGTACCAAGATAACTTCGAAACTGATAACCCATTAGGTAGTCATAGGGAAATTGGGAAAGTTGTCGCTGTTTATATCGTTATTCCGTGCTTACCTCTGTATTGGCTTTCAGGAACAGAAAATATATTCACATTGATGCTGTACAAGTCATCTGATGAGAAGCACTAATCTCTCGAGAAAATTTTTGACAGAGCAGTGACTGAATTACGTTTTTTAGAAGCAGAAGGAATAATAATATCGACACCATCAGGTGAAGTCAAAAAGTACTTTTTATTGGCGAAAATGATAGGCAATAACCTTGCATGTCATACAGTTTTAGGATCTGTCAGAAGTTTTTCTGCAATCTTTCCTTGTCGATTTTGCCTAATTTGAAGAGAGAACATCAATTCCACGTTGTCAGAATCATGAAGTCAAATTAGGAAACGAGAGAATTATTGGGAACATATAGTTGAAGGAGCGCTAAGTTCTACCCTAGTAGAGATCACTCTAGTCATCCTCTAGGCGATTACAAGGCCTCACGAGTCCTTGCAAGTCTCTGACCAGGGTCTGGTGAGGCCTCGCGAGGCCTAGAGAATTACTAGAGTGATTTCTGCCAGGGTACAGGTATAACTGGTCCTCCTGTACTGTACAATTTCAAATCTGCATTGACAGTGGACATTATCAACGCAGACGTAATGCATGATGTTCTTGAAGGTACTTGGAAATATGATTTCGGCTTGATTTTGCACAATTTCATTATAGAAGAAAAACTGTTCCCACTTGATCGGTTGAAAAGCAGAATTGTACAGTTTTGTTATGAAATAAATGGAGTTCAAAATAAACCTCGTCCTATGACAATGCAACAGGTGGGAAATGAATTTGTCAAAAGGTCCGCTGGCAGAGCACTGTGTTTACACAGGAATATTGGTTTGCTTATCGAGCATTTCATCACACATGGGAACAATTGCTGGAAAGTTATTATTCTATTGGAAGGGATAATGGATATTCTTACAACTACCGCAATAACTATGGGTTTCACTCACTATTTGGAGAGTTTGATTCATGAACATTAAGGTACGTTAGTTTGGTCGTTCCAGAATTGTTTGAAACCTGAACATCATTTTTGTTCCACTATCCCACTTTTTCCAGACGTTGGAGACCAGCTTGGAATCTATCCACAATGCGATGTGAGAGGAGCCTTGCGGAATAGCTGATCTGATCATCTGGTCATGACCAGATCACCTTTGATTGGTTGAGAAAGTGACCTGGGTCATGACCAGATGATCAGGTCAGCTACTTCGGGAGGCTCCACCGTCAGCATCATGATGAAGAAGTGACAGCACATGTTTCTCTGAGTCGCGTCGATATATGTAAAAGGCTTGCGATTAGAACACGATTGCAATTGAGTCACCGAATTCAACGTGATAGCTCAATCAATGAGGCTCTCCATGAGTCTGGACCTTCCATCTCCACCATGTTCCATGACCTATCTGAGGTGCAATGTTTTTTGCCTTTTTGAGAATACCGTCGACTGACAAAGTGGACGTGTGTGAATTCCTCAAATTCTGCAATGAAACTACAACAAAAAATTTTGTGTTAATGTCACCGAGTTCTGAATATAATCAGCTTCTCATAGTGCATATTATTTTCGAAAATCGCACTCAAAACGTGTCCATTGTCATAAAAGAAATATCCAGCTTTACGCATTTCGATCATCATTTTCAATCATACGCACTTTTGAATTTCACCCCCTGCACATCTGAATTTTAGGGATAAAAAATGTTTGATGGGCTTAAAATTTTCGTTGAAGTGTATCCTTTTCCATGCCGTATGGTACTTTTTGATATTCATGTGTGTTCTCCCAAAATGGCGGCCAGAACGGAAAAACACCATACAAAATTACAGATATGTGGAACATAATGTGTCAAATGTGCTGTTTCAACAATTTTACCAAGGAAAAACGATACTGACGGGTTCCACAGAACGACTCATCATGAACCTGCATTCAGATTTTCCGAAATTCGGAATGGCGGAAACAATATATGGAGGGTGAAACATCGAGAATGCGATCGATCTTGACAAAACTCGGAACGTGGAAGTGTTCGAACCTTCTGATGACGAATTTTGATTCAATTTTTCAAAATTCAAGATGGCGGATCCAATATAGGTGTCTAAGAATAAAAAATGCGATCAATCTTGACAAAACTCGGAATGTGGAAGTTCTGGGACTCCCTGATTAAGAATTCGGAGTCAATTTTTCATAATTCGAAATGGCAGATCCAATATGGAGGTTGAAAAATCAAAGATGTCCTCAATCTCGGGAAAAATCAATATGCAAGAGTTTTTGGACCCTGTAAAGATGAATCTGGAAAAATTGCTAATATGCAGTCTTCTGAGTGATTCGTCATGATTTTGTATAGTTGGCTGCCGTCGGCATTAGTATTACCCAATGTGCACCGCGAGGTGGTTGCGCGATCGGACTTGGCACATCATATGGTGGTCCTGAAAAGGACTGATTTCCATTGGTACAGTGTATGGGAATTATTTTTGGTGTGACCACGATATTGTTCCACCTTTCGCATTGGAGTACCTTCTGATGAGTACCTTATCATCAGACCGAACTATGAACTCATGGTTTTCAGGATTTCCGGCACTGGTTCAGTGGTTCCAAATCGTTTATTCAGTTTTCTTCGCAATCTATCGCGATGAGCTTCATAAAAGTAAAAAGCCCCTATGGTTTGAAAATGGTGTTTTGCCCAATCGCAGAGCACTGGGAACGTTAGAATTGCATCCTGTAGCTCAGCGATGAGACTTGCTCTATATGCATCCCTTTTAAATGTCGCGCCGATGCCATCGTATGCACTCTTACCGTGAGCGGTGGCACTGTGATGCCATCCCGCTTCAACATTGAAATCTTCTTCATGACGAATTAAATCATCCATCTGAAACCTATTCTTGAAATGCTGTTTTGCCCCGTCGGTCATGTATATTATCTTCTTGAGATTTTCTATATCCTCCTTGATCTCAGGGAGTAACAATGTTTGTATAGCATAGACGGCAGCGATATCGTGTTTCAAACTGTTTGATGAGAAAACATAACTCTTGTGCTTCAATTGTTTCGTTCCCTTATAGTAGCAAATCACAGGAAATACTGTACACTGATCATTGTTGAAATGAAATGCTTGTCAAATTCAACATTAATGAACGTTTCTGCTGCGTTGTCCGTTTCTCATCAATTATCACAGAGATAAAATCCTTGATTCCAGGCAAGAACCTGATTCTGATTGCTACCTTGATGAATGTGAGAAATGCCCTGGTACTTCAAAACTTTTGGCAGAGCTACGAACATTATTGGAAAATTCATTGATCACACATATACAATGCGCTATTATTAGTATATACACATATACGATCCGATCTAATCAGATCTGATCAGATAATTCCCCAATAATTCTCAATCTCACATTGAATATCAAATTTCAACGCAATAATGATAAATCATATAGACTTTGGAAGGCAACGCTGGAAACATGACACAATTACATAACACTTCACAGAATCTAACGAATTCTGTCACTGCAGCAGAATTCCATGAAAGTCCATAAAATTTTTAGGAATCTGACAGGTAATTTTGGCCGATTCCTACTACGAAAACATTCAATATCTCAAAATGTTGGACAGTACAACAATCTTCATGCCCGTAATTGATGTTCTGTATCACGTATCTCGTACGGGTTACAATATTTCTTCAGTTAGGTGTGAAGCAAATTACAGTAATTTGCTGCTCGATACATCGATATTTCATGCAAATGAATTGGCTCACACCATAACAACAAACACCCCAAATACACATCGCTAGTGTACATCACAATGATCACCATTGCGCTAGTACAATGAAGAGTGTTGTATGCACATTATTAGTCAATGTGTGGACGTCAATCAGGGATGCACGTACACTACTCAGCATTGTATGTCATGAAGTGTGTAGGACACTGATGATCGGTGTGCGAATCATCAATCATTCTTTGGCACCCATCAATCAGTAGTGTTGAAGAAAGATGTTTCGTTGCACGCTGGTGGTCAGTGATGCCCAGAACTTGTTCTCTGTCTCTCTCTCTCTCTCTCTCGATCCATTCAAACATGCGACGTAGTAAAGGATCAAGATGGTGCAGGCCTGCAAGCTCTGAGCACCGCTGCTGGTGGTTAGTGTACAGAAAATTGGCTACTCGTGCCAGATTTTCTACGTTCAAAGACCATTTGATCCTTATCAAAATCGGATGAGTCCTGTTTTTTTATCATTCTTTCCTTCAAAAACAGATGATCACAGAGAAAATTTTCTCCGCTGTATATTAGGGTGGGTCGAGGAAATTTTTTTTTTCTGATCTAAACCTAATAGTGTGGGAAAGTTCCTTCCAGGGATCGATATGAACCACCAAAAACTCCAGCTTCATCAGACAATATCTTTTGTCTCAAACCTGAGCTTGAATTCCCGATTTTTCAGCCGAAAATACATGAATATGCGGTGAATCGCAACTCATTTTATCTTCATTCAGGAATGTTAAAATCAATATTCTTCCCTTCAAATGACTTGAAATATACTTCTTTATATCAATGATTACCTGGAATAATTAATCTTCCCTGAAGATTCAATCAATCATCAATCATGTAATGGAAAACACCCAAGTGACAATAAACACAGCGATTGGGTAGATCGCAATCAAGTTTGAGTACGCACAATCCGTCTGAATCTTCTATCCAATTCTCCCGTACATCAACTCTATCAGCGTCGTGTTTCAGCTAGCATCATAATATCTTATTTCCTGTTGTACATTTCAGTTTGATAAAATTCCTCTATTGATTTGATCATTGAGGTTTGATTATTTATTGAATACTAGATCGCTCGTATAATCCGTTTGAATCGTCTCTTCACTTTTCTCTGCATACTGACTTCACCAATATTGTGTTTTGGTTCGTTTCATAATATCACATTTTTCTTTCTATATTATAGTTCGATGCAATCCCTTAATTGATTGAGTCATCGAAGGTTTGTTATTGATCGAGTGATAGATCGTTTGCATCGCTCTGCGGACTCGTTTCACAGCCATGCCATTTTCTAAATTCTCCTCACGAAAGTTGATGCTGTGTCAAATTTTTGGCAACCCAAAAGAGTTGGTCCATCCTCAACTCCTCACGTACGAGGACGTTATGAGATGTTGTTTCCATGAACGTAGATCTATGGATTTACAAAGTAATGGGAATGAAGAGCCGTCTTTTTCTATCATTGCCGATGTAGCCGCGAACAAAGTAGAAGCAATTCATGTTGAAGTTAGTGTCCCGGTCGTAACACACACTCGTGTCGTAAAAATGGTATGTACTTATCACAAAAAATATTCGAAATTGAAAAATGAGCTGAGACATATTTCAAGGTGCACTGGACTTCAATCTGAAGCTGTCGAATTTGAAAAAGCGGCAAAAAATTGTTAGACATTGCCTTCTGCAAATATATTGACTTCGCTACCTGTTGCTGTCAGAAAGATGAGAAAGTTCCTGCTCTAGAACGTGCTTTCCTGCTTGACCAAAGAGGTCCTCGAATGGGCAATATCGGTGGTGTTGAGTCTCATGAAACAAACAAATTACTCAAAAACACTGAACGTAACTTGAAGTGCCATAAGCATAAGATGAAATCGGTAATGGAACTTGAACCTGGACCCTCTACTTCATGAAACCTTGAATACAGTGATTCCGATTTAGGAAATGAAGATTGCGAGGAAGACGATTTATGGAAGCCTCCATACCATCGTGATTGCAGTTGAATGAAATTGTAATTACTTCACAAAGATTTGGCATAAGTGATAGCACTCCTCGTTACTCCAGCTTTCAGAGATGTAGGATTGACATTTTCGAAGCAAACACGCTTGGTAACCGACAAAGCAAAAATTAGACGTGGAAAATTGAAAGTAGGAAAAAATTCGAAAATTTAATCACAAAATGATAACGAACTGATTCTTGGCCTTCGCTTTGACGGTTCTAAAGATGATACGCTATCCCAGGTGGGAAAGGGATCTGAATTCTATCGGAGAATAATAACAGGAGAGCATATTTCTCTTGTGGCAGAGCTTTCATCTGAATATTTAGGTCATGTAACTCCCAATTCGGTTTCTGCTCTTGATATTTCCACTACAATTTTAGAATACACTGCGAGAGAATTCAAAGGTGCCCTCAAGGAGCTCTTGGTTGTAGGTGTTGATGGTACTAATGTCAACACAAGATGGAAGGGTGGCATCCTTCGGAATCTTGAAGAAAAACTTGGGATGCCCGTGCAATGAGTTGTGTGTCTGCTCCATTTCAACGAAATTCCTCTTCGTAGCCCTTTTCAATACATAGATGGAACTACATCAGGTCCAACAACATACGGAGGACCCATTGGATCAATACTTCATACGTGTGAGACTCTTCCTGTTGTAAAATATAAGGCTATACCATGTAACTTACCCAACATAGATCCAGCAGATTTCGGCCAAGATCAGAAATATTCATTTGATAAATGCCATGCAGTGTGTTCTGGAAATCGTAGTTTCGATCTTAGTAGCCGAGATCCAGGTTACATCAACAAGGCTCGCTAGCTCACTACTGCTAATAGAATATCAAGATTATATATTTCGACGTCAAAACTTTCAACAGCATTGAGGGATATATGTCAGTTGATACTCACCGTTTATGCTCCGATGTGATTCTTGATTCAATCAAACTATTCCATCAAAGATGGTTCTCGCTTCCTGTTTGAAACAATTCGGCTCTCAAGATACACACCCCCCGAATATCGCGCTGTTGTTCATACTTCAATCGCACAAAATGCTTCCTTTGCTCCACCAGAAAACATACTGTTCAGTATGGCAACTGATCCTCCGTCAGATGTGCATGAAGACGCACTCCGGAGAATTCTACGAACTTGATCAGAAGCTGTGAAGGATACATCTGACACCGTACGTTATAACATTGTCCCTAAACTGGATGTTAAGGCTAAACATTATTGGAAAATGATTGATTGGACGAGTGTTCCCATTACATCGTGACCAGTGCTCAGAAACATCACTGATGAAGAACTTGCGATGGAACTTTCTCATAAGAAATCCTCACCTTGCTTGGAGTTCAGTCAGTTTCCCTGTCACACTGTTGCAGTGGAACGGATGGTGAAGTTAGTGACGGAAACTTCAAGTCGAGTGTGTAGTCAAGATTCCAGAGATCGACACATTGAAGCGACTCTCAAGTCAAGAGCTGCATTACCCAAGTTCGATAATGAACTTGAGTATGAAAGCACTATGAGATGCAAAGAATCCGAGTAATCTCCGAAGTCCTAATTAGTTTGTCGGTTGGGTAGGGCGTTAGAGGGATTCAAAGTGTAATCACCTTCGCGTGGTGGATCCTAGGTTCCTCAACTAAGTGAGCCAAGAATTGCACAAATGTAGGAAGAATTCTTTTTCAATACTTTCCTAATTTTCTTCAGCTCAGCTGAAAAGGCGCTATAATATAATTTTGAAGTCTATATGAATGGATGAAAAATTATCAACTCACTCTGAGTGTACTGTGAAGTCCAAAGGATGAGCGATAAATAACTTGAATCACCTTTCTACATACTTGAAACGTCAGGACTAATTGGCAAGAATCATAACCATTATTCGCCTCAAATCGTTCATGGACACTAAAATTTTCGTTATCACATCATCATCATGAAGTGATCAGTCTTATGACTGGTTTGATGAAATCCTCCAACCCTGTTCATTATCCGCTATTCGTTATTACATTAATATCAATTGAATGAATCTTTAGTAAACATTTATTGTTTCAGTTAATCATTAATATGAAGAAGTATCATCCAAGTCATTCGAAGGGAATAACATTGATTCTGACATTCCTAAATGAAAATGAAATGAGTCGCGATTCTCCTAATATTTACGTATTCTCGGCTGAAGAATCGAAAATTGTATCTCAGGTTTGAAACAGAAGATATTGTCCGATCCAGCTGAGGGTTTTGGTGGTTCCTATTGATACATCAAGGCAACTTTTTCGTTCCATCACTTTTCGATTGGAAGAAGAAAAATTTTCTGGACCCACCCTATTGTGTGCCAACTGAGTTATGTCTGACTGAAAGACTGAATGTAATAGCAGTATTAGTATTTTGAGAACGAAATAAATTCGCGAGAAGGAAGTAAAATTTCTAGGGATTGTGTTAGATCCTCATCCAGAATTCAAAGAACATCTTGATCTCATTTAGGATGGAGCAAACAACAATCTGAAGACAATCAGATTTCTACGTACCACATGGTGGGAGGAGGGGGGGGGGGCGTCTCTATTTTGAAATTCATTTGAACCCTTGTGAAAATCCGAGCTCCAACTGAGAGTCAACAAAGAGCGACCGGAAGAGTCACCTAGAAGTGAACCTAACGCGTACAAAAGGTCAATGGAAAGGGTTCGTAAAGTATATGAGGAGGGAATTGAAACAATTGGAGGGTATAAGAGATCTTTTTTCAATAAAAGTGACGGAAGGGTTAGAAGAATCCCATTTCAAAATTGTGGAAAAGTGAATACAAAGTATATGAACCGTAATAAATTTCATATCCCGCGGATTTGATAAATATGATTCAAAAAAAGGAAACACAAAATATAAATTATTATTGCAGTGAATTGCTTCATGTTGAAATGTAAAATGAAGTTCTGAATATATGAATTCTGTTTGACTCACCATATTTCATTGGAAATCTTATTTCACATTTAGCATTGAGCTGTAATTTCTCAGATAGTCGAATGCTATTTGAAAATTTAAATTCAATAAGCAACATCAGGTTGCCGTCAATGAGTTGACCAACATTCCCTCACTTCAATACAATATCAATTGAAATGAGGATAAAATAGGAACCTCTCACGCCAATTGTTTTATCCGACGTGTCAATTCTTGAACACATATTTCTATTGATTCTCATTGTCAAGATATTTGAAACGTTTCGTTGGATAAATAAGGGCGTTGCATTCAATGTTGTTACATACATATAATACTGAAATACATGATGAAAATTGATGATGAAAATTGACAATATTCTACCACTCAATCACGGTTATGGATTTTCAAGAATTGAAAAGTTCTCGTTTTTCAATATCAAAATCAAATAAAGTGAGGGATTCATCCGTGCTGAATTAGAAATAAAGAGAATATTCCCATTTAATCAGTTCCCTTGAATTCAGAGAATTCGTTGAGATTTGAGATAATATGATGTAGTAATAATGATAGTATAATATTTGAAACAAAATATGAAACTAGTTTGAAAAATTGTATCTAAGTGAAAAAAAAACCAAAAAGTGAAAAAAAAACCAAATTTGTTCATGAATCCATTTCTGAATCTACATTGAAGTTGTTCAACTTTCATTTTTCAACATTTCACTTCCACTCTCAACATACAAATAGAATAAAGTAGGGGCTTGAATCAATTGAAAATAAAATGATATCAACATATAATAAAATTTTTCGAATTCACAGAATGGGTTAGGATTTACGGTGATATGATATAACATTAGCGATCGTATAATATTTGAAACAAAATATAAAAATTTCAATACTTTTCTGAAAAAGATTCGATTATGAATTAATTTCTCAATTTACATTAAAGTTGTTCAATTATATCTTATTCAGTAGATTCAGTCTCTAACTTCGCTCCATTAATCTGGAGATGTTCCGATTTATCCTATCACTGTTCAAAAGAGTCATCTTGAGCATCACAATCATCTTCTCTTCCCTGTATAGAACTCATTATGCCAGTTACAGGATCCAGTAATCCCTCATGCTCTTCTTTTTCCCATTCTCCAGTGAAAGGATTCAGTAGTAACCTATAATTCAATTCCAATGAATGTAGATATTGTGCATTATTATCTAGTATCATTATTCACTATTACATACTTTCACCCAAATAATTTTCAGTTAATATCAATCCCATATATTTTTGGGACGAGATTGAATCTCAGGTGTATAAGCATAATGTAATATGATGTTACTTTTCCAGATGTACTTGAAAAAGAATAAAAGAAACAGTGTAGTTTATTGAAATGATAAAAACACGAAAAGTTCATCATTCACTGTTACATTGGAAGGAGTAAGGGATTTCCCCGAAGTATAATTTCAGTTATGAAAATTTCAGATGTTGAAGAAGAATTGATAGAAAAAGTGAATAAGTACCTTCGAAATTCTACTACAATTTATAGTTGAGCGAGATGTTTTGAAATATCGACTTGACACTTCAAATTTACAGTGTTTGTAGACGTATAAACATTCCAAAATATCAAATATACCTATCCTGCTCCAAGAAAACCAAGATGTACGAACATTCAAGGAACGTTCACACACGTCTTCCAAACATTCTTTGAACATTGAAATGTCTGTACAATTTTCGGATGTTTATTGAATGTTCATTGCATTTTTGACAGCCGTTTTGTTCTCTTTGGGTGCACATGGCTTGTCTATACATCTGAACATATTGAGACTTTTCAATATCTACATGTTCAATCTCCAACCTTCAAGAATCAAAATTCCCTGGTAAAAATGTGCAAACATTGTTTGCCCACTTCATTTCTACCAGGGTTCCTTCTGATATTGAATGTAATTCTCAATTCAATGTTAGGTTGGAACTGAAAAACATCACCTTCAGGAATATTACCTCACAGCTAAACATTGAGAACAATGCTTTATACGCAATTTGTTATTTAATTTCATGATTTTAGCAAAGTATTGGCAGTGACTTGTATTTTTATTTTTTTTTGTAGCTCTGGATGTATCACGGTATACAATTTTTTTTGGATGGATTGTTAAACTGTAGCCGAGAGGGAAACGTGTTTCCGAGGAAGCCGAGCGAAGCGACAGAGAAGCGTGACTTTTGTAAATACGGGACGCTGATGGCCCGAGTGGACGATACTGGCACTTGCACACTGGCATGTCAAGTGCTTAGAGCGGGGGGAGTTGTGACGTCATATCTCGTCACAAAGAGAATCACGGGGTGGCACCGCGCACCATCGCTGGAGTTTGTCATGTCATTTGCGAACACTTCAATTCGCTAGAGAGAACACTGCTGTCGCTCGCTCACATGAGAATCGGGAACACATTTCCCCTCCTCAACCAATCCCGACCTCCTCTAATCCCTGTCCTTCTATGATTTGTCGAGGTTTCCTGCCCCGAGGATGCAACGCCATCTGCCACGAGGTGATACAGCGGTCCCTCATCACCGGAGGACGATCCACCAATCACGGGAGTCCATCTTCTCTCACCCCAGGCCAACCAACAGTGGAGGGAGAATCGCCCTCTCGCCAAGGCCATCAATCCGAAGGAAAGAAGCAGGATGCATGCGCCGTTCAACATCCCCCTAGAAGAGAAGAAGGAATGGACGAGAGAGACGACCCGAACCCCGACACTTCCCGTCACTCTCACACTGGGAAAATCAGTCGATTGGAGAAGGACAGAACCCCCGCCCCACCTATACCGACACTCACCCAACCAATCAGAGACCAGCACCGTCAGAACCAATGAAACAAGTTCAACAGGCGAGCTTCAACGGAAAGGCACCGACGGGGTTCCGTGTATCATTTTGCGAACTCACCCGTCGGTGAAGAAGAAGAAAAGGCCGTCTTGGACTCACTTCTCATGTGACTGAGCCACGGCGACGCACAGTGGGGCCAAATGCCAAAAAGCTGGACAAAATTATAAGGGGCTCTCAAATTCGCCTGCGACTTCGTACTCGGAAAATTTATGGGGTCACTGATTACGAATCCGTTGTCAGAATTTCAAAATTCAAAATGGCGGATCCAATATGGCGGACGAAAATTGAAAGAAACCATCGGATTTTCTTCAAACTTGGTGATCAGGGGTTTTTGGGGTCGCTGATTACGAATCTGCTGTTTGAGTTCCAAAATTCAAAATGGCGAATCCAATATGGCGGACGAAAATTTGAAAAATCATCGGGTTCTCCTCAAATTGGGTACCCAACGGTTTTTGGGGTCGCTGATTACGGATCCGTTGTTCTCATTTCGAAATTCAGAATGGCGGATCCAATATGGTGGACGAAAATTGGAAGAAATCATCGGATTTTTTTCAAATTTGGTGATCAGGGGTTTTCGGGGTCGCTGATTACGAATCCGCGGTCTGAGTTCCCAAATTCAGAATGGCGAATTCAATATGGCGGACGAAAATTGAAAAAATTATCGGATTCTTTTCAAATTGGGTACCCAGAGATTTTTGGGGTCGCTGATTACAAATCCGTTGTCTGCATTTCGAAATTCAAAATGGCGGATCCAATATGGTGGAATAAAATCGAGGAGATCATCGGATTTTCTTCAAACTCGGCATCCAGGAGTTTTTGGAGTCACCAATTACGAATCCGTTGTCAAAATTTTGAAATTCAGAATGGCGGATCCAATATGGTGGACAAAAATTAAGAAAGTCATCGCATTTTCTTCGAACTCGGTACTCAGGGGTTTCTGTGGTCGCTGATTACGAATCCACGGTCTGAAATTCAAAATTCAAAATAACGGACCCAATATAGCGGACGAAAATTGTAAAAATCATCGGATTCCCTTCAAACTCGGTACTCAGGGGTTTTCGGGATCGCTGATCACGAATCCGTTGTGGGAATTCCGAAATTCAGGATGGCGGATGCCAAAAATCAAAACTTCATTCATAACTTGATATTAAACAAGAACTAAACGGC
Organism: Gonatopus flavifemur; assembly: GCA_018340375.1. Taxonomy (NCBI): domain Eukaryota; kingdom Metazoa; phylum Arthropoda; class Insecta; order Hymenoptera; family Dryinidae; genus Gonatopus; species Gonatopus flavifemur. The sequence goes on from JAFFJZ010000033.1 coordinate 721,250, forward strand.
CCATTTTGTTGTTCCTATTATGATCATTATTATTATTATTTCCAACATTGAATCATTATTAATATAATTATCGAATGATATTAACACACCAAATGTGTTAAATCGAAAGATATATACATTCACAATATATACAATAATATAAAAAACTGAAATCGTAATGGTTTTTACTTTTGCCACACTTTTTTTACTCAGATCAGTCTTCTCCTTCACTCTCAGAGGAAGATAATGGGAAAGTTACGTTGTCTTTATCAAGTATATCCGGAGTTTTGATCAGGCTTAACACGTCTCTACGGAGAAACTTTAGTTTTTTCTTGGGCAACTGTCTTTTACTCGATAACATTGGATCAGAACTCAAAAGGAACCATTTAAAAATGTCTTCATTCGTTTTTTCTCTACTGCAGTTCCTGGAGTGATGCTCTCGGTACCTTTGGAAATGAATGTTGTTAAGATATTTGAATATAATTATGTATTCATCGACACCGTTAAAGCTTTTGATCTCAACATGACAAGCAAAATCAAGGAAAAACAAAAAGCAGCTGCACTTTGGCGTCATCAGTATAAAGTTTTGAATAAATCCTCTAATTCATAAGTTTACTTGATTCTCAAAATTGTTTTCTAGTCTATGAATTTATGTTTCCAGAGGATGAACAATGTGGCTTATTAATAAAAAAAAGTATATGAATATTCATAATTCCCCGAATTCCTTACCAGAACAAAACAATCTTCGCGAACATATATTCTCGTGGTTACCATAAGTATATAGTTTGCCTAGTAGTCAAAAACGTATTGTGCAATGTATCAAACTGATTGCAGTACTTGAGAAGTCAAATTTTTCCCTTCAAAGTGTCGAGTCCACTGTGACAAAGATAGACTATTATTAAGTGATATACATCATTTTCACCTTTTAAAATCTTTGTTACGAGCCTCTTGTGCTTCCTCAGTCAATTGGCCTATAGGTAGAAGAGCAGATGCAATGATTTCAGGTCTGTGGATCAAAAACTTGTGCATCGTAGGTGACATTGGGTACCACGGATATTTTGTCGCGTAATAGCGTGCCGTGTCTAAAGCGTAACTCCGAAACTTTTCAACGTCTATTTCACGGCCACTTGAAACGGTAGCTAATACTACATGAAGTCGTTGTATTAGGTTGACATCCACCCCTGTGATTTCGGCAGAAACTTCGGGTTGTGCGAAAAATCGCCTAGCGGTATTCACATCATTTGAGTTCCCAAACCCTGGCTTAGGAACATCGACAATGAGGCCACATTTTTCTTTAAAACTTTTCTGTACAACCTTTTTTCGTTCTTCCACCAAAGCTTTATCTTGTTTTCGTGCTTGCCACTTCTGAATGGGTAGCTTATAAGACAAATGCAGGAGGCCCTCAAAAAATCGTATCCAGCCGTGTAGACAAGACAAACCAAACTGGAGGTTTTCGGTTTTGACCGGCCTGGATAGTATATCATCAATTTTGTTGAATTCCTTAGATGTGGCACCACATATATAGCACTTCTGGGTATAGGTTGTCTCAGTTATGGCATTGCATACCTTCCCGTCCACCATAGAAAAAATCATCTCATGTTTCACTGAAACATGTTTTTCATCAGTTCTGAAAGAAGTAGCCCTCAGATTTTCTATTTCATTATCAACCCGTAGCTTCTCTGCAACCGAAACTTCAGTTGATTCTTTCACAAACTCTATTTTGATTGGCCTACAAAATCTGGTTGATGATGGCCTTGGATTCTGCCAAATTATTTTTGAATTGCAGTGTAGGCGGAGAGGCACAAGTGAAGTAATTAACACAGCGGAATCACTAGCTTCCGAACTTTGATATGCTTGTTTGTATGAGGAGTGGCCAGAGCTCCCATCAAACCCCCATTTGGAAATAAGTACCAGGTTTTGTAACTCTTCATCAGATAAAGTTGACAAAACCGAATTCTGTAGCTTTAGAATACGTGTAGCTGTGTGATCAAGAAGTGCTTGTAGTTGCACAACAGCGCAGGTTTCTGTTATTTGAATAAATTCCTTGTCAGGGAAACACATGCGTTTGGCCAGTTGAATTTTTTTATAAGGTGGAAATTTCTGCGGATCAGCTTCACGCAATAAGCAGTACTGATGTTTTGAGAGCTCGGCATCTACTAGGAGAGCTAGAGCATCTTCATCATTCAACATCTTTGGCTCATTTCGCTTGAAAGTTTGATAACCTTTCATATACATTTTGGCAAGCTCAGGATCAGAAGATGTAACATCCTTTACAATTTTTGCGGCTTCGATCTGTCCAGACGTTCTCAAACACATTTGTGTGGCGTAAGACAGCTCTGAGATAGGAGTATTTACTCTGATATTCTCCGTTTTCCTACGTTTCGTTCTTTCTGAACATTCGTCGAATTCAACAAGAGGTCTTCCCACTTGCGTGTGAACAGTTACAGAATGGGGATTCCTAAAAGTACAAAACACTACCTCTTGTTTTAACCATTCTTCATTATTTTTAAGAAATCGTTCTTCGGTCCTTTGAGAAGATTCCCATCTCTTCTTAAATACACATTTAAAAGTGGATAAAAGGTTAGAGGTCTCTGTATTTTGTTAACACGTTATCTCGATGATTTTTCCTTGAAGGAAAGTGAACTTTTCATCCAACGTAGGTAGAGGACTGCTCCTTAAAATATTGTACATCTCTCTCCGAGTCATAGATATTGAATCATCTTTGAAATCTACAAACGTTGTAGAATTCGATAAAATTCGCTACAGAAACCCCATGTGTTTCTAAAAATTTTCCTAATGTTCTTGGGTTGGATTCAACCCTCTTAAGCTAATTTTTTTTGCAGTCAACTGTTCAAATTAAACTACTAAGAAAATATAGGTTGTTGAAACACTAACCTATGGCAGCGGAATCCATCTCATTTGGAATTGTATGTTAACATTGAATGATTTTAAAAAACGAAAAATATTCACCAAGCTCCAAACTTGCACGCGGAAAAAAGTTCACGGTAACGATTACTAGCAAGAGTAAGAATTCGGTGACAGCTATTGCACAATTGTGATAAGCACCATTTGAAATCAGACCGATTACAACCAACTATTTACGTTGCCATGAAAACGATAGGTTAACATAAGAACGATCACCAAATCGCGAGTCATGATTCAGTTCACGAAAAGAAAAGAGATATCAATACTTGAATAACATTTATAAACATTTAGGAAAATGACGGTTACTTTAGGGAAAAAGAGCATCGCTGAAGAATGTTAGCAGTGAAGTTACCAAAAATTCGTAGTAATAATACTAAATGTTGGTAGTTTTATTGTCATTTCCCATAGTGAATTCATCAACTCATAGTAAATTCACTACGAATATTCTCCAGCAATACTGTTTTTCTCTCAATGGTCCATCTTCTTCCTGAATATCAATGATTTCTGGCTTTTGTGTACCCTAAGCCCGCGATGAGAAGAAAAACGAATGGTAATCAATCTCATACAGTTTTCCTTGTGCAGCAAATGTACACTGGAAATAAAACACATACTAACGTTGAGATAAAATTCAAAGCGAATCTACTGAATTCTGAGTTTTGTGTCCACCATATTAGATACGCTATCTTTGATTCTTGGAATTTGACAACTGATTCGTAATCAATGACCCCACAAAACCCTGGATACCGAGTTTGAAGGAAATCTGATGATTTTTTCAATTTTCATCCGCCATATTGGATCCGCCATTCTGAATTCCGGAATTCAGACACCGGATTCGGAATCAGCGACCTTAAAAACCTCAGGGTACCGAGTTTGAAGGCAATCCGATGATTTTTTCAATTTTCATCCGCCATATTGGATCCGCCATTTTGAATTTTGAAATTCAAACAACGGATTCGTAATCAGCGACCTCAGAAACTCCTGGGTCACGAATGTGAAGAAAATCCGATGATTTCTTTCAATTTTCATCCGCCATATTGGATCCGCCATTTTGAATTTTGAAATTCAACCAACGGATTCGTAATCAGCGACCTCAGAAACCCCTGGGTCACGAATTTGAAGAAAATCCGATGATTTCTTTCAATTTTCGTCCGCCATATTGGATCCGCCATTTTGAATTCCGAAATGAAGACAACGGATTCATAATCAGCGACCCCACAAACTTCTGCATATCAAGTTTCAGACGGATCTAAGGACTCCTCATCACTCCGTCTAATTTTTTGTGATTTCCTGCACAAAAACATGGCGGAATTGCTTAGGGGCAGACATGGGCAGCCGTTTTTTTTTCTGATGTTCAGGTAAGAGTCCCATCTACCACCTCCAATAAGTTAAACGACGTAATTTTGCGTAATTCTCTACTATTCCTTCAAAAACCAAACACATTTCCTCATTTATAGATATAGAAATTACATCCAATCATTGCTCTGTCAGTATTTTCCACTCATCAAATTGATATTCTCTTAATTTTTAGTGTATTCTACATAGTTTCAGTAATAGACTCCAATTTGAAAAAGTTAAATCGGTTCATTTTTCGAGACACAGCGTCTTTTTGAACATGCTCGTTATTTTACTGTCTTTCAATCACGCGGATTATACTCCAAGAAGGGTATTTTGCAACTGGTACACAAGGGCAGGGGGAGGGGATCAGATCTTCTTATATCAGAATTCCAATACTTGGGACATCACCTTACTTATCCCAAGGGTCAAATATCCCCAACTACAAACTTCATTTTTGGGGTTTTGTCCAGCTTTTTGGCATTTGGCCCCACTGTGCGACGTTTGCCTTTGAGAATTTTTCTCGCGTAACTTGGAATACAGTGAGTGTACGGTGCCACGGGGACCTAGTTTTGGATCAACTAGCATCTGCCGTATCGTCCATCCGGAGTGAGAGTGCCAGTGTGGTGGTTTTCGGGGTAGTATTGCGTGGAAGTTATCCTTCCCGTGGCACCCTCCCCGTGCTACCTTATTCGAATTTCCCTCCGCCCTTTGTGTTTGTTCCCTCGAATCACTCCCTCGTCCGATTTAGTCCACCCTCGTGTACAATTTCATGGTCGCGGTTTCCCTGAGCCCTTCCCTTCTTCGCGAATGTCAACGGCGTGGTCCGTATAGTATATTCACTCGTGGTCGTGCCCTCCGTGTTTCTTTCAATTCCCTGTGTTCCCCAAGTTGAATGGATAAACTTTAATGAATTGTTTATGTTTTTCTCCTCGCGACAAAGTCGCGTGTGTAACCTAAAACTCTTGAACATGAAATATATACACGTGCTCTTACACGTGGTTGAATTCATTTCGGGATTGGTTATTCTAGTGAATTCAAAGCAACCCACCTCCTCTCCCTGAGCTACCTTCATCCCTTGAACAGATCCACCCTATCGTGAATGTTTTACGCGTTCGTTTCAAATACATTCCAGATGTCGCCACTACTTATAAATATCCATGACGGGAGTCGTGGAGGCGCCCAAAACTATATGCGCCTTTGTGTATGGGTTCGAGGAAGAACCATCACAGAGGTTATAATTTTCCCAGAGAAGTTTGAAACTCATTGGCTGATACTGTAAAAGTAACCCTAACTTTCATATTTTGGGTGGTCAAAAGTAAACTTTCAGTCTTGATTATATAATCAAATCATGATCCCCATTGTGTTTCCTAGTTTTTATGTTTGTTAACCCTTTGTACAGTGTCAATTTAGGAATAAAATTACGTCAATAGAATTAGCAGTAGTCATAACCTTGGAGTGGTTATTGGAGTGAGAACGAAAAAACAACCCTTGGGGTAAAAGTGGACACAATTTAGGGGGCAAAAGTGGACATGCATTATCATGTTAATTTTCTACTAATTTTTATCTCAATGTATAATTATCATTTATTAAGCTGTTGCTATGATAATCTATATAAGTTTATTCTCATCCATCCGTACAATAAGCCTTTTTAGGCCCAAGTAGACAGAAAAAAAAGTTGTCTTGATTCCACACCCATTGTTCAATTCATCACGAAAACAATAATTTTCTTGTTTCAAGTGAACTTGTTTTGAATTGAGAGAATATTGTTTCGGTCTCATTTTAGGTTTTAAATTTCTCTTGAACTGAAACAATATTCTTTCAATTCAAAGCAAGTTCACTTGGAACAAGAAAAGTATTGTTTTCGTTATATATGAGACAATGGGTGTGGAATCCAGACAACTTTTTCTTCTGTGTACAAATCATGTCATAGAGTAGTTTTTCTATTTTTTTCTATTGATAGAAATAGGAAACAAAAATAGCACAGGCAGAAAAATAGTTTGAATTTCCTCATCAGTCTGTCATATTCGCAGGTGTGAAATGGTTCGTAACTACAAACGGAAGACAGATAGAGCCGACATTCCAGGAGAAGCAGTGAAGGCAGCTCTCGAAGATATCCGAAATGGAAACATGACTATCAGACTAGATGCAACTACGCATGGACTGAAAAAATCCATCCTGCACAAGCGTTCCAAGAAGCTTGGACCAACAGAGCCTAATATCTCAGATATTGGGCCTACTGTCTCTCAACATGGAGGGAGCGAGTACAGCCATCTTCAAGTCTTTTCTGCGGAAGAAGAGAAGTTGCTTGGAGAATATTTGATCCAATCAAGCAAGCTACAGTATGGACTTACATATAGACAGCTCAGAGATCTAGCCTATGCCTATGGCATTAAATTCGAACGAAAACTTCCAAAAAATTGGGAAACTCAGAAAACGGCAGGAATAGACTGGATGAAAGGTTTTATGAGGAGACACCCTAAGTAAGGCTCAAGAAAACCAGAAAATACTAGTCTTGCTCGTAACATAAACTTCAACAAACACAATGTTGATCTTTTTCTCCAAAATTTTGAAAGAGTAAGGGCTGACTATGACTTTCCACCTGACAGGATAATAAACGTTGATGGGTCTGGTTTAACAACTGTTTCACGATCTCCCAAAATGATAGTCCCCACTGGAGCAAAACAAATAGGTCAAACAGTATCAGCTGAATGGGGCGAACTTGTGACTTTTTGTGGAGTTGTCACTTCTGCGGGACAGGTTATACCCCCTGTATACGTCTATCCAAGAGTCAATATGAAATCTTCTTTCCTTGCTAGTGCACCGAGCGGTAGTGTGGGGTTCGCCTTCCGAACTGGTTGGATGACAAAATCTGTTTCCTTTGAGGTGATCAAACATGTAGCAAACCATGACTTACCAACCAAAAAAACCCAGTATTGAGTATCATGGATAACCATGAATCCCATATAAGTAAGGATACAATTCACTCCTGCAAAGAGAATGCGATCGTGCTTTCAACTCTCCCTCCGCACACGTCACACAGACTACAACCACTTGATGTGGCTGTATTTGGACCATTTAAAGGTGCATGCAAAGCTTCTTTCAACAATTGGATCAGTTCTCATCCTGGTCAGCCAATAACTATCTACAGCATAGCACATTTATCCTCCATTCCATTTGATGTGGCTTCCTCTAGAAAGAACATCACATCTGGTTCCAAAAAACTGGAATTGAACCATTTAATAGTGCAGTTTTTGAGGATGAGGACTTTAACCCTACAAAAGTAACAGATCAGCCCCAAAGCACTCCAGCAAATGTTTCTGTACCTGGTTGTAAGCCTATGACAACTTCTAGTGATGCGAACGATTCTCAGCCAACAACGTAGATTGTCGGAACCATTTCCCAGAATGGAACATCAAACACCACAACAGCAGGTTCTGATGTTACTAGTTCAATTCAATTTGACATTTCTCAACTATAAACTTTTGGGAGTCTATCTTCACAGGGCCCTGATAGGCCTCAAAGTATGCCTACTATCACTGCTAATCAGGTCAAACCATTTCCGAAATCGCAGCCCAGAAAAAACAAACCCAGAGGGACGAAGAAGGGGGAGACTTGTGTGTTCACAGACACACCAGAACAAAACAGAAGTGGAGAAGAATCGAAAGAAAAACTGTTGAAGAAGGAAAAAAAATCTTGTAAAAGAAAAATTGATATAGACTTACCAGAGAAAAAAAGATTGAAAAAGAAAAAAGGACTCATCAGGAATGCAAATTTGAAAAACTGTTCCGAGAGTGATTCAGAAGATGCTGACGACATAAGACTGTGTGATGATGGGGGTATCAGCTCATTTTCTGATTTATCCAGTGACACAGAACGAGAAGTAGCAGGGGAAAATAAGCTGTGATGATACAAATTTGAATATCAATGATTTCATCCTTTTTGAGTTAGCAAGTAAAAAAACCGTCCAACATTTCGTTACCCAAATGGAAGGAAAGATCAGAAAAAAATTCACTGTCAAGTTTTTAAAGAGAGAAGACAAAACATACAAATTTGTTGAACCTCCATTCGCGAATGTAAGTTCCCCGGATATTTATGATTGTATCGTTAAATTGCTTCATCCAGATATTACAGGGGGTACAAGAAGAGCTGTAACTGTTTTTAATTTCAATTTTGATTTTTCTGAGTTTAATATGAGTTGAAACTATAATTCTATATGTATTTTTGATTTTTATAACCAATGAATTCAATTATTGATCAATATTTATGGTATTTTGACATTCTAAGCTTGTCCACTTTCACCCCTCAAAAAGAAAGGAAGGTCCACTTTCACCCCGTGATGGGGTGAAAATGGACAGAATGTAAGGTGTTACAAAAACAATGAATACATGATAAAACATATTTCGATTTATTAAACAACCATATCCACTCGTTTGAATACTATCTGGGGCCATGTAGAAAGTCCATGTTCTACATTTAACTCTCGCTGAAAATGTACAAAAAATGAAAAGTGATTTTTGTCCACCCGTGCCCCCCTCTCCCCTATGCCTAGTCTGACTGTCAGACTCGACGAAAAAATTTTTTTGTAGAGTAAGTTTTTTGAGGTTATGTCAAAACTCAGACGTGCAGGGGTACTATTGACCTCAGATTTGGATTCAGCGACCCCAAAAACATATAGTATGCCTAGTCTGACTGTCAGACTCGACCAACAATTTTCTTTTGTGTGGCTGTGTTATTGATTCAAAAGGAACACTTCCACTTCAGAACAAATTGGATTCTAAAATACAATACAGTGTTGGAAAAATTGTGAAAAGATCTCGAGATGAGTTGAATAAACTCGAATCGACATTCTCTCGATTGAATTCAGTAACAAAATGTAAAAATGGTCTGAAAAATAAAATCGAATTTTTCAATTGTGAATGCTAAATAAATCTCGAAAGTATACTGAATTTAATTGTGATGAATCGAATCTGATGAATTTCACTGATTTCGAATCGATGATAATTTCTATCAACAAACAACTGTTTCGAGCTCCTTTCACCATTCCCGATGTCTCATTTTGGAATTTTGAGAAGAATTGTTTCCTTCAAATTTAATGAGAAAATTCTAGCTTAGAAACAAGTTCGATGAAGAACCGTTGTGTGATGTTGAAGAATCACTCGAAAGGAATGTTCATAGGTCAAATCGGCTTCAAAAGTATGTGCATTCCCAAATTCGAAAGCTAGAAAATCATCAAGTCCAAAGAATAAAAAATGCCAATAAAATTAATAGATATAAAAATTGTGAAATGAATGAGATAGGATCTTCCAAGTGCTTAATTTGGATTCGTTTGTTGGAGAATTATGTTGAAGTCTCCGATACTGAATTAAAATGGTTAAACCTGACTGAACACGAACTGTCTCATATTGAAGTATGCAAAATTTTAATGTAATAAACTTTATATTCTATATAAATTCAATGTTCTCATTTAACCTCCCTTCTTCCATTGCTCTGTTTCTCCCCGTCTTTGTCCATGACACGTAGTAGGCGAACTTATATTTTGAGGTGTTGATATTTATATAAATTCCTATCCTATTGTCATCGAAGGAAATATTCTTTAAATATCTCCGGACGTGACAATTTCCATAGGGATTCTTACGTTTTGTATCACAGTATAAGTTCCACATACGCTCAAACATATTCCAATGTGAATTGTATCTCATCTCGCTTCTGAATTCCAAAGTTTCCTTGTTATATTAGAATGTGATCCAGGAAACAATGACTCACATTCTATGAGAATATTCCCATATAGATGATCGATTCATGACGTGGTTATGAAACATGATTGAATTCGATAAGCATCTTCCACAAAAAATGAGAAAAGTGATATGCAACGCTTCACAGTGATCTCAGTCTTATGAATAAAATATATTAGATCCCTAGCAGCACCCCAATATTGTAGGCATAATATACACGTTCATATCATATCTTGATATACTGCACTGAGAAAAATTCTTTGACACGAAGGAATAATTTTTCTCGGATTCTGAATTTTTCGAATTGAATGCTCTAACAGTAAATTGTGTCTCTGGTATATTTTTTGAACATTCAAAAAACGTCCCCTGCGTTTCATGAACCTTCCATAAACGTTCCAGTGACACCTCATGCTGTCTGAGAGCCTGGTGTTCATAGTAATGATTAATTCGTCCTTTCTATAAGTTATATCATACAATTCAATCAACGGTTTCATTGGAATTTCTCTCTTTAGTGGACAAAATATTTCTTTGAGTGGATTTCTGAATTATTGTTCCAACAATCCCTTCCTCTGAGAATGAAACTTCCAATTCCTTCAGAATTTCAATTAGGCAGTTCTCTGGCTTATATGAGGGCTAGGGATACCTCTAGTCTGCCTTGATAGCGTTAGGTGAGGGGCGAAAGGGGACCTAAATTGATTTTACTCAAGTTTTACTTATATTACTTGCCTTTTCAGGTATGAATGGAAGATTATCATATGAAATGTGCAAATATTCTAGATGATTGTATCTTTGCTTTGATACTGCATTTCTTGAAACGAAATACGTCTTCCTTTGTAAGTGATAACTGATAACTTCTTTGGAGAAAGAAAACACAATTCTTTCAATGTTCTCAAAGAACTCGTTGATGTCCAAAGGATTGAACTCCTCTCAGAGCTCTTTAAGAATTGATTAGTTCGGAAAGAGTTCTTGAAGAATTATATTTTTGTTCTTGGAGAAGGATTTTTCGAGATGTTGAAGTTTGAATCGTTCATAGGAACAGAACTGAAAATCCCAACTCATAGGATCTGATGGAATACCATCATCCATTTTCTCGAATTAATTCCTTGAAACTAGAAACATAGATCACAAAATGCAAAATTTCCGGTGTCCAACAACTGAGTTATTCCGTCATTCGGAACACCAAACGATTCAAACTGCAACGAAATTTTTTCGAGTGCTATATAGGATTTATTCGGAGAATTTTCATCACTCCCCGGAAGATATAGGAATCAACGTGCTGAGAAAAATAGTCGTTACTTCAATGAAATATATTTCTCATAACGCCATGCGCAGAGTTTGAACACCGTTCTGGGTGTGCAAAGTGCCACATTCCCGCACGGCTGTTGAGAAGAATAGTATGTGCAACTTGTGCGTGAAGTCGGTGATATCCCCAACAGGCTTCGCAGGAATACAGGAATCACCAATTTCACGCACTTGTTGCACAATTTACTATTTTCCAGGTTCAACATTCATTGAACGAATATATGTTCATCTCAAGATGATTATTCCATAGACGTAATGAACTATGTCATGAGATGAGGAACATTCCTTTTCAAAACAAAATGTTGAACCGATCAATCGAATCCATAGTGTTCGAATTCATGTCATTCTAGTGATTCTCGAGGCCCTACTTTTGCCTTTGTAAATACGGCACTTTATCTTGCGTAGAGGTCACTGTTGAGGCTTCTTGTTGAGTCAGTGTGAAGTTAAGCGTTGTGCCGTTGAGATGTGTTCCACTGTACCTCGTTCCAAATTCTGATACAGTCCATTGACATTTTGATTTGGGTTCCAATGAATAAACAATATTAATTCGAGCATATGCGAAATTCGATTATTTCCTAAACAAAATTGGTCCCTCGAGCCGGATGCGAACTCGCATCTTTCGTGAACTCGTGGTGTGTGGGGACAGCAAAAGGCCTTCTCGTTACAAAGGACATTCGGAAAGCATTTTTAGTGTGTGAAAGATATCGAATCGAAAGAACAGTGACAGTCAACATTATTTCACATGTGTTGATTGAATATTCGTGACACACCAGGTGTTGAATATCGATCGAGAACATTCTTAACGGTCAAAATTTCTAGAAGTTTTCAACGACGCCGTACATTTATGCGGACAGCGGGCACCATCAACATCATTTATTCGCAGTAGCTAAAGGCACACTCTACGATAAGGACGAGGAACACGCATAGCGATTGGGATACCGCATTGGCGTCGGCTCGCAGGGAGTGAAAAAAGCAGCTTCATTTGATGCAACGTCTTGTGAACATTTCACGGCATAGAGCTGAGTGAATCATTGTACATTGAAATCTAAACTATCGTTCTGTTTCAAATTGACCATGGATGGGGAATTGAATTTGTTCAAGTTGAAACTACGTAAGCGGTTGACTGAATCGGCAATAAAATGCATTGGAAAAGATGTAAATAAATTCGATTTCAATATTGATGCGATCGATGATTTAAATAAAAAGTTTGAGCGTTCAGAAATTGCGTGGATAGGTTTTCAATACTTTGTAGATAATTTGGTAAATACAGATGAACAATTCGACGGAACTAGTGTGAATGGAGAAGTAGAGCAGGGCGAAAATCAATATGAAAGGATACGTTCGAAGATTAGAGATATATTGAAAGATACGCGTTCAAAGGCGCAGATGCATAAATCGAGAGGAAGTATTAACGACAGCAATGATGATATTGTTTCCGTTCATTCGAATCATAATGTCAACACTGACATGAGCAATACATCAACCACTGCTGGTAAGCATAACGTTAGATTGCCTAAGATAGATCTTCCAAAGTTCTATGGAAGTACACTTGAATGGGATTCTTTTTACAACGTATTCGAATCCTTAATAGATTCCGATCTACATTTGGATAACATCAAAAAATGTTCATATTTGAAAAGTGTTGTCAAACGTGACATGGCGGTTGTAGTATCATCTCTTGGTGATGAAATTGAACAATATAGAGGAGCGTTCACAGATTGCGCGAACGATATGGCAATAAGAGAACATATAGTAATTAAGGGTCATATTCAATCGATTTTGGATTCGTCTCTGATGGAGAAAGAGAGCTCTGAAGCATTACGACATTTGTGAGATGGCGTTTTACGACATTTTAGAGCCTAAGCAGCTTTGAGAAGACCCACAGAACATTGGGATGATTTTTCGATTCAAATCATAAAGGGAAAAATTGATACGAATACGATTAGAGGATGGAAACTCAAGCTTTCACCTCCGCAAATGCCAAGTTTCGAACAATTGATTGAATTCTCAAATTTTAGATGTCATATTTCAGAAGCTATTCATTGTAAATCGCAGAATAATGTAATGCCTCAAAAGAATTCTCATTTCCGTAAAATCATCTCGACAAATGCCACTTCAGCCGAACAAGATTGTGCGTTTTGTCATGAACCGCATGCAAATTATTCATGTCCCAAATTCGAAGAACTTGAATTATCGACTCGCATAAGTTTGATGCTGATAAATGATTAATATGTTGCTGATGAAATGTTCTCTGAAATTCAAAGCTCTGAAGGAGGAAAGGAAAATGCGAAAAAGATGGAATTCAAAGAATCTCAAACAAGAAAAAACACAGGAGGCATTCGAAGTGATGTTGGACGAAAAATTGGAGGATCGACAAGAGAAAGACTTGGGAATAGAGAGTAGATGGACAAATATGAAGGGGAACATAGAACAATGTGCAGATGAAATTTTGAAGAACGATGGAGCAGAGCCTGAGAAACCAAGGATAACGGAAAAAATTCTCGATTTAATTAATGGAAGGAGGAAATATAAGAATGTCAGTAGTGAACAAGACCAGCGGACATACAAGGCACTGAGGAATGAAATAATCAGAGAATCAAGGAAATCAAAAGAACAATGGTTAGAGGGGAGATGTCAGGATATAGGAGTGAACTGACATTAAGGGAAAATAGATGAGACATATAGGATTGTTGAGAGTTTTTTTGGACACATGGAATCTAGAAGCAGTAAGATTAAAAATTCTCTCGGGAGAGAATTGATAAGAACGGAGGGAAAAATAGAACAATGGATTAATCATTCAGAAGATCTGTATAAGGGGAGTGATAATACAGGATTTTTAGAGAGGGAGGAAGATATCGATAAAGAAGAATTGGGAGATTCAATTTTGAGATCAGAATTCGACAGGGCTTCAAAAGAATTGGAGAATAATAAAGCCCCAGGAATAGATGACATAAGTGCGGACCTTATCAAAGCCTCCAGTCAGAGAACTCGTGACGCACTGTTTGAATTGGTCAGAGATATGTACGGAATAGGCGAAGTACCGAAAGGTTTCCAGAAGAATAAAATTGTCGCCATTCCAAAAAAACGAGGAGCAGACAAATGCAAGAACTACAGAACAACTAGTTCAACTTCACATGCCTCGTAAACACTGACAAAAATCATATGCAGGAGAATAGGGAATAAAATAGAGAGTAGATCAGCAGAAGATCAGTTCGGTTTCAGGAAAAATAGGGGAACGCGAGAAGCAATATCTGTACTCAGAACATTAGTAGAGAAAAGTCCAGAGTTAAAAAGGTCTGTGTATATAGGTTTTGTAGATATACAAAAAGCATTCGATAATGTTGATTGAGAAGAAATGTTCGAAATTCTGAAAAAGATAAGAATTAATTTCAAGGATAGGAGAGTAATATATGAATTATATAGGAATCGAAACGCAATAATAGAAATAGAGCATAGCTACATTAGCCACGAGTGGTGCTGAGTTAGAAAATACTTCCAACATAATCAAACAATATTACTAGGAAACTATTGTATGAATATAAATGAGGACAAAACAAAATTCATGATTCGTACAACAGCGAAAACATCAAGAAGAACGAAAATCAAAGTAGATGCAGAGACAATTCAGCAAGTGAAAAAATGCAAAATCTAGGGAGCATAATAACAGGAAACGGTGAAAGTGAAAGGGATATGAGAGCAAGAATAGCATAAGGAAAACAGGCTTTCCACCAAAAGGAACAGTGACTATGTTCGAAGATTATTAGCCAGCAGTAAGGAAGAAATACTTGGAGAGTTACGTTCGGAGCACAGCATTATATGGTTGCAAAACTTAGACAATTGGGAAAACGGACCAATGAAGACTTGAAGCTTTCGAGTTGCGATGTTATAGAAGGATGCTTAGAGTTAAGTGGATAGAGAAAGTAAAAAAACAAACTATTCGAGGAGGTAAATGAAAAAAGAAGTCTTCTGATACAGGTCGTGAAAAGAAGGAGTCATCTGATGAGACACACATCAAGGCATGATAGCTTATTGGAAACAAAATTGGAAGGGAAAGTGAATGATAAAACTCGAAAAGGTAGACCCAGATTAAGTTATATGAAGCAAATTGTACAAGATGAGGGTTGTTGTAGATAAGCAGAAGTTAAGCGGTTCGCGTATAATACACAGGGTTGGAGGATTTCATCAACCCAGTCATAAGAATGATTATTTCATGATGATGATAACCAGTTCAAGTTCATGTTTGTTCAGTGTTCCAATAATGTCCTCAATTGTGATAATTGTCAAGTCCACGTTGGAAAAGTTCAAATCACTATTCCTCAATGGTTGATCAATTGGTTGATCACACCACAAATGGAAGAGATCTGTTGGTTCTTCAAGGTTACAAATTGTGCGGATATTCGTAGGTTTTACGCCATGCGAAGTTCCATTATTCCTCATTTTCAGTTCGTAGGCATCAGCTAGTCCACAATCAATGACGACTCGCTGCCATTTTGGTGGACATCTAATTTCAAAGTACCGGGCAGGCATGTAATCTGGTTCAGTGCTGAAGAGCACCAGGTAGAGAGGAGTTTTCAAATATCTGTTCGTGTCCGCATTCCGTAATTTTATCTCTGGTACTTTCAAGTATTCAGGGTTCCGGCGGTTCATTATTGTGGAATTCAAGTTATCCCAAATATTTTTACAGCCCACGAGGGTGATCTGATTACGGAATTGTGCAGCCCAATTGTAGGTGTCATCACAATTAGGAAGTTGAGCTTGCTCTCTGAATCTTTCGAAACATAATCTGGGAAGTCTATGTGGAGGCATATCTGAGATTTTGGGCAACCACTCTCAGGCGCATTTCATAGCCCGATACATTAGTAGTCGCAATCCCAACTCGAGTCTCAACGCGTATCCTGGAGTATTTTTCGGTAGGGCGAATAATTTCTTGAGAAAATCAGTTCGAATGCACTCTCACTTCTTTCCATACCGGAGGCTTCAAATTGGAAAGTCGTATAATAATACCGAAGTGATCATGGAATCATACAGTTCTGGTTTAGTATCCCAGGCATCCGACTTTCTTGAAACAAGAATTTGGAGAACTGCTTCCGTTGCCTGCCTGACCTGTTTGATTGCGTTATCTGCCGCATTTAGTCCCAAGAACGAACTCTCAAAAAGAACTCCTACATAATTCATCACGTTCACTACGTAAATTTGTTTTTAACCGTAGAAATACGAGACTTTACTTTCTTTTCTAATATTACCAGATCTGGTTGAAGGCACTATTTGTGTCTTAGAGACATTGGCTCTTAGAGCATTTACTACTGGAGCGAGCGAAGGCTACGGAGAAGTGTGGTTGGTTTGAATTCAAGATAGTTTGAGAGTAGTATGCTGCCGGGTCTGGGCCGTCACAACAAACTGCACCTGTATAGATAAGATAAGATAGTCTGTCTGGGATGAGATAATTCACCTGTATAGATGTGATAAGTCGTCTGAGATACCAGGTGGTAGGTGGAACAGGTGGATGAGAGTTTTGAAGGGGAAGCTGAGAGGGTGGTGGGTGGTGGGTGGTCGTGGGTGGATATGGAATGTTGGGTGATGGGGTGGCAGGTGATGGTGGGTGCTGATGGGGTGAAGGTGATGTGGGTGGTGGTGGGTGGTGATGATTTGGTGGGGGGTGGGTTTTTTCTCAGGCGTAATATATGGCTATTTCTATCGTCATTCTACGTAAGAGATTTTACCTGTGTAATGTCTATGTATAAGAAAGGTGAGAGAGAAAGAGACAGCTTCTTCATGTATCGTGTATGCTGAAGAAAGAGACAGAGTTATATATTACAGAGAGATATGGTTCCTCTGTGTCTCCTATGTCTAAATGCATATACCTATTGACGAAAGCGAGAGACATATTCCTCCTCTCTCTCTTGACCGTTTGTTTTGTTTTGAGGGTGAACTGGGTGTTCGTCTCTCTCTCTTTCCTTCAAGTGTAAGATTAGGCCTGGCAAAACCCAGACTCTTCGATGTCTCGGTACTGTCTCTGTACCTGGACTGGACCTTGGTATTCTGACCTGTGGGAAAGGCTTGAATGAAATGAGGATAATAATGAAAGAGGATGATGGGTAAAATGATGTCAAATGTATTAATGAATTCTTAACGTATTTTTTCAGGATTTGAATGGAAGAGTCAGAGGTGAGTATCTCAAAAATCAACCTTTTTACACATTAGGTAAGATTACACAATAAGATATTTATTTCAATTTCCACTACAGATTCGATGTTTTACAAAAAAAGGTTGTGAGATGGTACAATTCTTTATTATTTCATATAATATGTGTATCATTACAGCAAAATTTATGAAGAAATAGATTCGATTGTTTCCAAACAATTATTTACAAAAAAGATTCATTCGAAATACAGATTCATTCTAGTGTTTCGAAACAAAAGAAAAATTATTTCATAACATTATTTGAGTATCCATTAAATAAACAATCAAATCATCCAAATGAAGAGTACATAATTCTTCATAAACAACATCGAAATGGGACTCGCTGAACAGATTTTCACTCATGAGCTCAGTTTTTACAGCTTCTTTGATGTTTTCATCGTACATGTTGAATACTCGTTTTATCAAATCCTCATCGTGGAAACGATTTGGTAATCTTGAGATGAGTTCCCTATGTAATTGTAACACACATTCGTTCACACCGTCTGAAATATTTTCTAAATGATTCAAACGTAGAATCACACACCAATGTCAATTCTTCAATCCTTCAAATGACACTTTTTGCAAAGTGATTGAAACGGTGGAAATGCTTTTCCGTTTTTTCACAGCATCACCGTCACGTTCTTGTATTTCACCTTCCGATGATACGACGGTATTCTCTGCCACAGACTCGTACTCGTAATCGTATTCAAAAACTATCACAGGTGTATTATACGTAGTATTGAATGAAATTCTGAACGAATCGGTAACGATGGGTGTAGGTGGAGGATTTCTTGATTTTTTATTTCCAAAATGATGATCGATAGTTGGGAAATGGTTACGGAGTGTTATCCAATTATTCAAATCAAAATGCATACATTTGGATTTCTCTGGTTGCAGTTGTATGCATTGAATAAATTTCCCTCCTCTGTACAACACTAGTCCTAGAACAATTCTTTTCGTGCCCGATTCATTGAGATTGTATACTAATGAGGAAATCATGTAATTGTGATGATGATGATTCTCCTGCATCCTTTTCCTTGCACCCAAGGAATTTGAAACATTGTTGAAAACTGGATTTGATGAAGTCGCTGATGCGTTGACGGTGATGTTGGTATTTCCCATGTTGAAACTATTACTTCACACTTGGGAACAACTTTTAATACAATTCAACTGACTTTGAAAGTATCTCACGAGAGTCTCTTCGTCTACTGATATTTTTTAGAACCATGTCTCGCTTTTTATATTTTCCGAAGTAGATAAAGATATTTGAGATAATGTATAGTGTCTCACAGGATATACACATTTCATCTACTTTCCGAAGGAGATGAAAATATTCGAGATAATGTACGGTATCTTACAAGACATATATTTCTATCATATCGATGATAAATATTGAATCGTCCAAATTCATGAGGGCTAAGTGTATACTCGATAACTATTCCTCCATCCAAATGAAACAGGATGGAAATATCTACGATAATCAAACGCATGTGAATACCGATGAGAAAAACTCAAAAATACCGAAGTCTTGTCTAGACATAGGCCATGATAATCTGTAAAATCTAATCCTGTTTGAACCACTCCCAGATTGAATAGAGAATTGGTTATCTTGTGGAAATAAATACATTACACAAGACCCCATCCTGGAAAAACGAAAATGGTCGACAGGATGTGGGATCTTAAGATTCCACAGTGGAAAAATTTACCTGAATCGGATAAATTTTATTGAACGCTATGGAATATCCACTACATTAGTATTGACGATTACCATTCTTCCCCATGATCTTATCTACCTTTCTTAATAAGGAACAATTCTCACAAATGTTGGCGGTGGTGGGGTTTCGAATCCCATAGATCTAATAGGGTGAAAATACATGTCTTGTCAAATTTTTAACAGATACATTTGATCTATTGCATCGTCAACATTTCATGTATACCTTGTAGTAGTGTCTCTTCGTTTTTCACTCACTGTTACACAACAGTATATTCATTTCGCGATTTTTTTACAAGTGTGAATTTCTCGGGATAATTGAGGATTACATTATTATCATCATTATTGTTACTATCTTGTGATTTTTTTGTCTCCGTGTTTCACTTGTTTTACTTCCCATAATGAGTACCATAAAGGAGTGCATCATCAAGTGTGCCGAATGTGTGTTTGTGGCTACAGGTCACTTGGGATTTTCTAATGATTATGTAGTGAAATTGAGACACAACAATGTGGAAGAAGATTGTGAAGAACTATTACATTCATTTGAAGAATTAGTGATTGAGTGTGGTGCGTCATTGATGGCACGTATATATTTCGTCACAAAACTCGATAATATCACTGTATTGCGTGATATTTTTCTGGGCGTGAAATTTCAGATCTGTTTGCTACTCACTTTGAATCTGTTTATGTTTCTCCCAACGATCTGTTGCCTGATTTCGTATCTAATTTTCAATTGGATATTTCCGATCTTCATATTAACATTGGGGAAATATTTCTTGGGATCAATTCTCTAAGCATCAATAAAGGACCTGGGGATGACGGTATTCCTCCTTTATTCCTAAAATCTTGCAGCTATATATTATCACGACCCTTATGGCTAATCTTCAATGCTTCCTTATCTTCAGGTCATTTTCCATCTCGCTGGAAAAATAGTCTGATTATACCGATTTTCAAGGCTGGCAGCAGATCTGATGTGAGAAACTATAGACCAATATCAATTATAAGCGTGATTCCAAAATTATTTGAATCTTTAGTAACTGATAAATTATCTCCTCTATGTTCTAGCATCTTCTCTGACATGCAACATGGCTTTGTGCCTGGTCGCTCAACAGGCACCAATTTGTCTATTTATTGTAATTATGTTTCGAGGGTTCTGGATGATAACAGTCAAGTTGATACTGTTTATACGGATTTCACCAAAGCCTTCGACACTGTTGATCATAACGTTCTTTTATCTAAATTAAATCATCTTGGTTTCCGTGGTAATATTCTTATTTGGATAAGAAGCTATTTGATGAATCGAACCCAAACTGTCAAAATTAAAAACTTTACCTCAAGGACTATCAATGTTTGCTCAGGCGTTCCGCAAGGGTCGCATTTGGGACCACTGCTTTTTACACTTTTTATTAATGATATTGGCAACAACTTCAAATTTGCGAAGCATTTAATTTTGCGGATGATTTGAAATTGTTCATGAAAATTTCGTCATACGCTGATGCCATTGCTCTGCAGTCGGATTTGTATGAATTGGAATCATGGTGTTCCTTGAATAAATTGAAGCTGAATATAGTGAAATGTAAAGTTATGAGACTGTCGCGCAAATTGCAGCCCATTACCTTCTCTTATGAGTTGAGTGGCTCAAGCTTGGAGGTTGTGCAGAATATGCTCGATTTAGGTATTACGTTCGATTCCAAGCTTAATTTTACTTTTCACTATCATAATGTGGTGAACACAGCTATGAAGCAGCTCGGTTTTTTGAAGCGTATGTCTGCTGACTTCAAGGAGCCCTCAACATTGATAACGTTATACAATGCTCTCGTGAGACCTAACTTAGAATACGCGACTCACATTTGGTCTCCTCATCATGACAAATATAGTAAACTTATCGAGAGAGTTCAGCATAGATTTTTACGATTTTTGGCTTTCAAAAATCATACCCCCATGGCTATATCCTGCCATGATTATGGTCCGTTGATGGGGTTGTTCAACATGAACACTCTCGAAACTCGTAGAATGATCAATGATTTGGTATTCATTTTCAAAATAATCAATGGTCAAATCAATTGCCCTGAACTTCTCTCTCTCTTAAATTTCAATGTACCCTCCAGGTCTCTTAGGAACCCATTACTTTTCAATGTTCCTATGTTTAAGTCGCAATTCTTTTATACTGACCCAGTAAATCGAATTTGTTGTTTAGCAAATACTTATAGAGATGAGTTGGATTTCTTTTCTGGATCAGTTTCAGTATTCAAGACTTCTGTCTCTAGAGCATGTTCTAGTAGGTGTGTGAGATTGTAATATTCTTATACTCGTTATTTATCCTGTACAGGATGTTATATTTTGTACTATGTCTTTTTGTAATCTGTCTGTTCACTTTATATGATTTCTTTTTTTTTATTTTTATTTTATCTGTTAAATTTTCACTGTATTGTATCAATAATTTGGTCACTAAAGGGCGTTATTGCCCGTTGAATAAATAAATAAAATAAAATAAAATAAAAAATATTTTAGCAGAAACTCTTCTCTCCGATACACAGAATACGAGCAGGGTCCCCCATGTGAATGAAGTGATAGGAAACTATCACGTATCAATCGGTAAGTACCACAAACAAATCGTATCCAATATATATATAAATATAGTATATCGATGATTTTTGAAAAAAATTTGAATTTTTCTTCGTAAAATTTTAAAGTATCGCGGGTGTGATCGTACTGTGATTCTCTGGAAAATTCGAACTTTTTTTCCAGTCTCCCTATTCAACAACGATGGAGTGAACCTTGTAGGAGTGGAAGACAATGGCGCGGTTGATACAGAGAATGGTAATAAAAAGAACAACGATAATATCACTTTATTCACTGTATTATGTATATATATATATCTACATTTTCATAGCAGAATGTGAAGTATTTACATTCGTTTCATTCTTCCTAGATGACGGTGGAGCCGCTGTAATACATCATGAAGGAGAAGAAGCTAGGGATACCGAAAACGAGGAAGACGAAGAAGAAGAACGTTGCCGACAACGACGACAACGAAGAAGAAGAACGTTGCCGACAACGACGACAACGACGACAACGACGACAACGACGACAACGACGACAACGACGACAACGACGACAACGACGACAACGACGACAACGACGACAACGACGACAACGACGACAACGACGACAACGACGACAACGACGACAACGACGACAACGACGACAACGACGACAACGACGACAACGACGACAACGACGACAACGACGACAACGACGACAACGACGACAACGACGACAACGACGACAACGACGACAACGACGACAACGACGACAACGACGACAACGACGACAACGATGACAACGACGACAACGACGACAACGACGACAACGACGACAACGACGACAACGACGACAACGACGACAACGACGACAACGACGACAACGACGACAACGACGACAACGACGACAACGAAAACGGGATAATTCTAATGTGAGTTCAAATAATATAAATAAATATTTTACTGGTGGTAAGGTTTACTGTAGAACTTGTAAAGAAGTTAAAGATTGAAATCATTTATGTTACATGAAACCAATCAATAACAAAAAGAAAGATCAAACCGTAAAGCATACCGCATTCGTTTTTTACGACTTCGAAACTACGCAGGATGAAACGATTGATGGGGATGATCAGACAAATGTCCATATCCCAACCCTTTGCGTTGCACAACAAGTTTGCACTCTTTGCTTGCACGATGATGACATCTCAGGAGATTGTCTTCACTGCGGGCGGATGCAATATATATTCAATCTTGATCCAGTCCATCAACTCGTACAATTTGTTACTCGTGAGCTGGACTCTATCAAAGAAATAATATGTATTGCCCACAACGCAGAGGGGTGAAATGTACAATTTATTCTTCGCTATCTGGTGCATAATAATACAGCTCCGGAGATTGTAACAAATGGGACCAACATAATTTTAATGACAATAGGTGAAACGAAATTCATTGATTTCTTCAACTATTTACCTATGAGTCTCTCTCCTTCACCTGAAGCTTCCGGTTTAGTTGATGAAGAGAAAGGTGTTTTCCCTCATTTTTTCAACAAATTGGGAAATCAGAATTGTGTTGGTCCAATCCCGGACATTGTATTTCATGCTACAGATACCATGCGATACGAAGAAAGACAGAAATTTTCAACCTGGTATGATACTTGTAAGAATACTGATTATGTTTTCGATTTCGAAGAAGAAATTCTCAAATATTGTATCAATGACGTGAATATTTTAGGGAAAGCTTGCCTAGCTTTTCGTAAAATATTTTTAGAGTGTGGTCACCTATGTCCGTTCACGGAAAGCGTTACCATAGCTTCGAGTTGTGAGCGTTTATATAGAAAAAACTTTTTAGAGGAAAACATGATCGGCATTGTACCCTCAAGTGGTTATAGACTCCTGAAAAATTTTTCGACAGTAGCTTTAGAGTGGTTGTTTTGGTATGAAAACCAATACGAATGTTAAATTGTACACGCCGGACGCGGTTCTGAGTATCGATTACCCGAAGGACCGATCGTTGACGGTTACTTCGTGGACAATGATGGTACTCGTACCGTGTTACAATTTCACGGTTGTTATTGGCATGGTTGCCCGGAGTGTTATTACTTCAATCGAAATGTACCTCTCCATACAGGATATGATGATGAAACTCATGATATCAGGTATGAACGTACAGTAAATATGACAAAACGTCTTAGGTCCTATGGGTACAGGGTGATAGAACAATGGAGATGTGATTTCCATCAGAAGAAGACGAATAATCCAGACCTTGAAGAATTCTTGGAAAATAACGAATTTCTGAAAATTCTACCACTAGACCCTCGTGATGGATTTAACGGTGGTCGTACAGGGAATACTCACACAATAGACGATGTGAGAAAAAATGAAAAAATCAAGTATATTGATATTTGTTCATTATATCCATGTATATTGAAATGTGGTGATTTTCCTATCGGTCATCCTAAAATCTATGTGAGGGAGGAGTGTGATCGTCTTTTCGGTGGGGATGATTTCAAGGAAGTGGAAGGTATGGTAAAATGTCTAGTATTACCTCCTCAGAATCTCTATCACCCCGTATTGCCTTCACGAATGCATGTGAAATTATTGTTTCCTTTGTGTCGTAGTTGCTGTGAAGTTTCAGAGAGCCAAGAATGCACTCATTCGACCGATGAGCGTGCGTCCGAGGGGACATTGGTACCTTGTGAACTTCACAAAGCTATGCAAAGAGGCTATGAAATATTGACCATTCATGAGGTGTGGCAATATGGAACCACTCGCTTCAATTCTGATACGAAACAAGGTGGTCTCTTTGCCACATACATCAACACTTTCCTTGAAATCGAATAGGGAGTGAGTGGTTGGCCCAACGAATGTATGGATGACACTCCGGAGGAACGTTACCTTGAACGATACGAACGTAACGAAGGGATCATTCTGGAGAGGGAAAAGGTCTCCAAAAATCCTGGACTACGTTCGGGAGCCAAACTTTGTTTGAATTCATTTTGGGGTAAATTCGGTCAAAGACCAAATCTACCACAAACTGAACTGATAAAGTCACGTGAACGCTTAATGTTTCCACTGAATAGTGGTGAACACGAAGTGACAAACATTTTACCCATCACCGAAGATATAATGTATGTAACATGGCGATATTGTAAGGAAGCGGTCACTGTTTCACGCGAAACCAACGTGGTTATAGCAGCCTATACAACAGCTCAGGCACGGCTGAAATTATATGAATACCTCGAGAAATTAGATCGGCGTGTATTATATTACGATACCGACTCTTGTATTTATATCAGTCACGAGTCAAAAATTGGATATGAACCTGCGACTGGTAGTCTTTTGGGTGACATGACAGATGAACTGATTGGATACGGTGTAGGTAGTTACATCGAATCGCTTGTATCTGGTGGCCGAAAATTCTATGCGTATGTCGTACGAACATCCTCGGGCGATACTGTGGAATGTTGCGAAGTTGAGGCTATTACTCTTAATTTTGCAACATCATATCTCATCAATTTCCATCCAAAAAGAAGGATGGTATTGAATGAGGAGGAAAGCGAAAAAACAGAAATGGAAGGTGATGGAGATAAATCCATGAAATTGAATTTCGTTCAATTCGCCGTACAACCACACATCAAGTAGTCACCCGTGACGTATCAAAGACATGTACAGCAGTATGTGTTGAACGTAGGCAAGTTAACACATACGATTCTGTACCGTATGGTTTTCGGTTGAATTAATTTTTTTCTCTGTGATATAAGTGCACGAAATTGATTTTTTCTCATCATTCTCATATTATGATTTCCCACATACTTGTATACAATTTATGATTATGAAAATGTATGAGTTAATATTCGAACAGATGTGTATATATTGAAGAAAATTAAATGTAACAAAATTTGTGTATATTTGTATATTTGTGAATTTGTGTGTGTGTGTGTATATTTGTATGAATGCATGCCTTCCTATACATGTTTTGTTCGTTTGCATATGGATATATAACTCTGTATACTTCCTCAATTATTTTTATGACTTTTCTGTCTCCCATATGTATTCATTATTCCCACATTCTCTAGATTCTATAAATCTGTAGATTTCCATGATTTTGTTTCGTTTTCCCCGTATGGAACCCTGTATTCTCGTGTCTATTGTGGATTGAACTGATATTTTCTAAGATAAATTGATAAATAATGAACCGTAAAATGTGTATCTTGAATTTTTTCATGATGACCAAATTCCACCATTCCACATTCCTTACTATTCTTTTCTGTAACACAACGTGTGTCAGTGGTACAATGTCTGGGTTAGTAATGATGTATTTATGAATCAATGATTCCTTCATTTGATATCATTATCAATATAGCATTGGTCAAAGCTCCATTCCTACGAGCACAAGTGAAGATTATTATCATTGTTACCATTATTATTATTATTATTATTATCATTATTATCGATATAGATGTACGCTGGAATCACCCTTGGACATCTATGATTTGTGGACCTACAGGTTGTGGTAAAACTGTCATTGTCGAAACTTTCATACGATATTTGAGTGAAATGAGTGATACAACTTTCGCGAGGATTCTTTTCCATGACTCCGAGTGCAGGTTGGATATAGTGAATACGGTACAGAAATTGAATTCCATGAAGGTTCACCATCTACACAAGATTATGGTGATGATCCTAGACCAAAACTGATCATAATTGATGATCTAATGCGTGAATCGTCAAATAATAACGTTCTTGATCTCTTCACCAAAGGTAGCCATCTTAAAAATGTAAGTGTAATTTTTATAACGCAAAATATATTCCATCAAGGACGAGGACAACGAGATATTTCACTGAATGCTAATTACATAGTGATATTCGAGAATCCACGAGATCGAGCACAAATACAACATTCAGCTAGACAAAATTACCCTGAGAACCCAAGATTTTTACAGGATCTTGACAACATCTTGACCTCATGGATACTTACTTTTGAATCTGAAACAATCAACACCTGAGAATTATAGATTTCGTACCAATATATTTCCTACGGATTCTCTTCATTACGCCTATTTTCCACGTGCAAGATCATCCTTATCCAAATAATAAGTATAAGAAGGCTGCAGTAGTATAAATATTCGTCAGTCGTTGTGGCACCTACATGCGAGAAGTTACAGTTTTTGATCCAACGATTCGGTAAGAAGAATTGATTCATTTTACACGCTTTGTGTCACTTGAAAAGAAAGCAACGTTGTGCTTAATTACGAGATGCAGATATTTCACTCGTCAAATGTATTTGCGAGTGTGTGTTGAATACCTCAAACGGGAACGTACTTCTTGACAACCAATGTAAGAGACGATTGAGACTTTATAAACAAATTTTACGTCGTGATGCACGTCAAAAAGGGAACTGGAAACATAAAAAGCGATTGATAACTCAATCTGGTGGAGGTTTTTTACCGTTATCGATCACTCCGTTATTAGGTGATTTACTGACTCATTTGATAAAAAATTTCTTGAATAATGGAGCACGCTAAATGAATGATATTATTACCCCAAGAGAGTGTAGGAAAATTTCAACAATTCCACACGAGAAGTGATATTCAAAAATCTTCGTTACCTGGAATAGACTCGTTATCTAAAATTGAGGAAACAGATACTGTCCAGACTCCAGGCGATATTTTAACACGTTTCGATCAAGGAATGAGTGATAGATATAGATATAGATATAGATATAGATATAGATATAGATATATGTTTATTATGTTCTAGGATGAAAATCCTGTGGAACAATTGAGAAAGAAGTATAAACAACAACAAAGATATTATATACAAAAATACTTACATATATATACAGCATTGAACCCACAGCCCGGAAAGCAAAAAAGGCACAATGAATGAACCTAAAAATGAAGATGAAATGAGAGTGAGGATGAGATGACAAAGGTGTGAGAAATGAAAATACAGATATGAGATAGAGATACAATAGTTATAAATGCGCAGAATGAAGATGAAGGCAAGAGAAGCGTAAGATGAACCACGATGAACCTACTCGAAAAGGAGTATATATCTATGAGTGAGAAAGGGTGGAGGTGAGCAAGAAGTCATAATACCTCTTTTTGAAGACGTTAGGGGAAGAGCTACACTTGATGTTATCTGGGATCGTGTTCCAGAGTTTACTACCTGTTATCAAAAAAGATTTTCGATATGTGGTAGTACGATGTAGAGGTATTTTGAGGAGCCCACTATTCGATCCAGTGCAACGAATTGCATCGGAGGTACCAAAATTTGAACGATCGTAACGAAAAGGAGGATCCTTGAAAGCCAACAGTTGATGCGAGTACGACCCCAGGAAAAATTTCCGTCGCTCAGAAAGTTTGAGCCAGCCGAGGCGCGTGGAGGAAGGAGAGATGTTAATATCTTTCCTGAGATTGAAAATAAACCGCACGCACGCATTCAGTTTACGCTGCAGACGTATACTGTCTACTTCGGGGAGATCAGTGAGAACTAAGCAACAATAATCAAAATGGGGCATAACTAGCGTTGAAATCAGTTTACTTCTCATCTGGATAGAGAGTGCGTTGCCATCAAGTCGCAATTGGTAGAGTGCGCACGAGACTTTCCTACAGACAGAAGTTACTTGCTCATTCCGATTGAGAGGAGGTGTCAGAATAATCCCAAGCGATTCAAGCGAAGGGACAAGATTTATAGGGGTGCCCTGAAGTATGATGTCCGGTAAGGAGCGAAGAGAAATATCGTTGACGTAACGTGAAGAACCGAGGATCATGCAATTGGTTTTTAAGGGGTTCAGAATTAGGTAGTTGGTGGAGCACCAACTGGCAATTCTCTGTATATCGTCATTCAATTTCGTGATACATTGTTCTATGAGAGGAGGTGAAGTATGCAGATAAATATAAAAGTCATCAGCAAATTTAAAAAGTTGACAATAGTGAATAATCGATTTTATGTCGGTAACATACAGTGCGAATAAGAGAGGGCCCGGGTGAGAGCCTTGGGGAACACCTGAGGTAACTGGAGTCCATTCGGAGCAACCTTGAGAGCTTCCAACTGCTTGCGTGCGACCAGATAGACAGGACCAGAACCACTTCAGCACCGGGGTAGATATATTGAAAGAAGCGAGTTTTTGTATAAGCAGAGAGTGGTTAACGGTATCAGAAGCTCTTGAGAAATCAAACCCCACCAAAAGAGTGATCATGCGCTTATCAATCGCTTCACGAACGTCATCAGTCAATTTCAGGAGAGCAGTTTGAGTGGAGCGGTGTTTGATGAATCCACACTGATATTGGTCAAGTAGAGAATTCTTGGTCAAGAAATCACGCAAGAAGTGATGAACGATCTTCTCAAGTATTTCAGATGACTCACAGAGAATGGAGATAGAGCGAAAATCACGTGGAGTTTGTGGTGATCTTGTTTCAGGTATAGGTGTAATGGAGGAACGTTTCCACGCCATAGGGAAAAGAGATAGCATGAGAGAGGAATTGAATAAGGACAGGAGGAATGGGAAAATGGACGGACCGATCAGGTTAAGGAATCGACCAGGAAGCCCTTCTGGAGGAATAGTATTTGAGTTAGAAAAAGGATAGAAATGTAGCAGATCATGAGAAGTTAAGTGAGGGAAAAAGAAAAGGTTATCACTGTAGCCGAGACTTTGGTCGAGAATGGATGGTGGAGGACAGGCTGGATGAAAGCCAGCGGAGAAGTGTAAACTAAGCTCGTTCACACAAAATTTATCCGTGGGCGGATGATTACTATTAGATTCAATTATTCTCAGGGTACGAAGTTCTCTCCAAAGTCTGCGTGAGTCGGGAGTGCCCATCAATCTGTCGTTATAATATTGACGCTTCGCATTCCTGAGAGGAGTAACATTATTCCTCAGTCGTGTGAAGAGTAGATGACATTCAGGATTTCTTGTGCGGAAATATGTCCTCCTCGCAGTGTCACGTTCACGGATGAGATTACGAATCTCCTGAGTTATACAGGGAGCAGTGGGACGTCTGAGGGTGGACCTTCTGAGCGGTACTTCACTATTGTATAGATCAGTGAGATAATCATGGAAAACCCCAACACACTCATCAATATTTGTAATACCCGATGTTCAGCAAAATCGATGGTATATCAATATCTTGCCCATTGATACGCGAGTAATCACGCACAGAGACGATCTGCTGTTGACTCATGGGTAGATTGAAAGAGTATTCAATTGAGATCATGTCATGCCGAGGAAGAAAAGGCATTTCCTTTTGTTCATGGTCAATCACTTTGGAGAGATCGTCCACTACACATAAGTCAAGCAAGGTAGAAGAGATGGACGTGTGATGAGTGGGGTCGTAGGGGACAATGGCCAGATTCAGACTGGAGAGTATTTTACGGAGATAAGTACTATCAGGAGATGAACGGCACAAGTCGGTGTTCCAGTCACCCATGATGATTTCGTCGTGATAGTCAGTACTCAGTGTAGAGATCACCGTTTTCAAATTAGCAAATCCTATTTTCGGAGGTCTGTAAACTACAACAATGAGTACTTTGCGCATACACGTCCTGGAAACCTGGACGAATAGATATTGGGGTTGTGGACAAGTGGCATTGTACCCAGATTTCTGTATAATTTTGTATTGGGGATTCTGTTTGATATAGTGACAGACCCCCCCGTCAATACGACCCATCCTATCGCAACGAACATCCTATCCACATATCCATCGGATGAGCAGAATGAGTCATCCATGTCACTCCTAAACCAGGTCTCAGATACCGCAATAACATCGTACTTATTCGGATTTTTAGTGCAGGAAAAATCAGAAAATTCATCAAAATGAGCCAAAAGTGATTGTGCAATAACATGGAACATTTGTAACGAACGAAAAATTTGATTGGAGTGAGAGTTTGGGGGTCGAATCGGGAATCACCGGAGTTGATCAAAGTCTCTGTTAGATGAGATGACAATAACATTTGAGGTATCATCTTTTTCACCAGAATACGTCCATTCCTCGACCAAATATGGAGATATCCTTCAGACTCCGCAACTTTCTTAGTTTTTGCGAGAAGAGAGGCTATATCAGACGGCAAATATTCATTGAGATGAAGCCTAGACTTGGGTAGAGAGGGATTAATATCAGACGCGTCGACTAATCCTGTAGAATGTTTGGCCTCAAGTATTTTCGTTCGGAGAGAAGGAGAATCAAGCTCCATAAGGATGGTACGTGGACGCGATGTAGTTTTGGTGGACCAATGACGAAATGCTCTAACAATGTTAGATTGGGTGATCTGAACATCAAGATGAGCCATGACATCCTTGATACGGCTCGGAATGAATTCATCAGGAAGTTCAGGTGATCCTGAAAGAGTGAGAAGGTTCCTATTTGATTGAGAGCGCAGCGCGCGAAGTTCTTCCTGCAACTTGGTCTTTTATTGTTCCAATTCAGAAATGCGTGCTGAGTGAGATTGAGAGTTATCTTCAATGGTTATAACACGCTGGCTCAGCGATATGAGGCTGGCATCAGTCATTTTGATACAAGAGGAATTCTGTTCCAGTGAGGTTCCTGATTCCTGGTAGTCTACAGTGAACGATTTCACATCCTGATCGACTGTCATAACAGCCTGTTCAAGCCTCGCAAATCTGCTGGATAAAGAGGAGACATTGTTTTCGATGGAAGACAGTTGTTGAAGTCGAGCATGAACCTCAGTATTATTACGTTCTTGCCGTTCAATGGAATTATCGAGTTCATCTGAGGATATTCGAATAGCTCTCATAATACCATCTATAGTGAAGGTTGTATGAGGAGTAGTACCACCACTGGTGTTGCGATCAACCATCGAAGTTGACGGACGATCAACTTCTATTGATGAGGGAGGAATATCTCCAGATTTTTTGAAGGATTCCAAGGGACCTCCGCGAAGTACAAGCTCGTTGTTGTGGTCATACGTTTCATGTAGTTCCACACAACCAGGATGGGAATATTTCATGCAAGGTGTACACTTAATGACATCCGTTTTCACAGATTTTCTGCAGATTGAGCAAATGTGATCTATTGTCATAATGAAAGAGAGAAAAATCTGGTACTAATATGTGTGAAATTCCAAATGAAAAACGAATTACATAGAATAAAAGTCGTTGTAGGAACGGTTAAGATGAGTATATGCTACGTTGGGTGAGAGAGAGTACCATCGAGTATTTCGAGAGACAGAGATGAGAGCAATAACGTAGAAAGAATACAACAGTGTGCACGTATCTATACACTTAGTATCATAGTATATGTGTGACACACACAACGCAGTATATGTGAACGAACGCTAGCACTATGAAATAATCGCGCATTATAATTATGAATGTAATGAAAGTATTATCGAGGAATGCATCACCGAATTATTATCTATGTAGACCGCAAATGAGGATAGAGGAAGCATGTGTCAAAAACCTCGTTGAAAAGTCATGTGATACGAATTAGTATGCCAACAAAGATGTTGTCGTCAAGGCTCCCGTTGAAAGGCAAGATTCATGCTATGGAGTGTGGATGTGCTACGATGGCCGATACCTCAACGTTACCGTGATGACGTGTAGAGAAGACAGACCAATCAATGATAAGAGGCGAATCATAAGCGCAACGCGCGAAAATCACTTGTAATACACCAGCCTTGGTCTTCCTGCTTGGCAGATGCTCCAACAACACCAGATAAATGCGAATCACAAAACATTTACCATCGGCTGCCAATGAAACAGCTACTTATCGTTAGTTGCTCAAAAAAAGAATGGCCGAGCCGATAAGGGATGCACTGAAACAAGGTCGACCCCGATAAAACAGTTGACAAAGTAGAGCGAAGCAAGAGCGTGCAGGCTTATACTCACAGAGAGAGAGAGAGAGAGAGAGAGAGAGAGGGCCTAGATATCCTGAATTCAGAAAAAGATAAACGTGAGAAATGAAATTCATATCAGCAAGCCTTACACAGATGTTTATTTTTCTTCAAAAATTCTCATCCGATGCATTTTGAACAGTATGAAGATGAAGAACCAATAAACAAAGAAGATACCAGTAACCCCACACTAAAAAGCGGATCTCAATGGAGCATGAAGAACAATTTGATACTCAAAAGTATTCCAAAACTTTGTCGTGAGAAAGCTGAACTTTTATTAGAACATTTACAATCATCATCGAGAGTAAGTTGTAACGATGAAGGAAATATTGTTATAGATGATCATTCGATCACAGGTTCCAATATTATTGATTTGATCAATGATGCTATGCGTTCTAGAAAAACTGTGGAATCTATTGGTCGGAATCAATTTGCTCAGCTACTTTTTGATATCAATACACCTCTTGAATATATTGGTAACGCTGATGTGTGGAATTTGACAACACCTTCCGGAATGTCTACTCCTCCACCAAATGAAAAGTTGAATAACACCTCAGAACAATCAGAGAGTGGTGAGAGTTCCAACAACACAGTTGGTAAAATCACTCAGTATTTATCTATGAATGACAGCAGTGAGTTAACTGACAATAAACGCAGTCGAAATAAAACGAGACGATATATGAATGAGTCACGTACGACGGAAACACCTAAAAAAGATGATATACACAGATGGGACTCTATTAAATTGAAATAATGGACGAACTGGAGAAAATATATTATAATCCATTGCATTATGCAGGATATTCTTCACGAAACAATCTTATAAATGCTTCGCGAACTCATGTACAGAGCAAGCAAAAAGTAATTGAATGGTTGGAATTTCAAGATGCTTACACCTTACACAAACCTATTCGTAAAAAATTCCCTCGTATACATTATAATGTCACAAATATTGATGATGTGTGAGAGATCGACTTGGTAGACTTACGGAGTCTGAAAACCCATATCGACGGTTATTGTTACATCCTCGTTGTCATTGACATTCTGAGTGAATTTGCATGGGTGGAACCATCAATGGATCCAACAACCACAGAAGTAACGCGGACTATGACGCGTATTTTTCCAAGGAGTGATTCTCGTAAACCACTGTACATACAATGTGACAAGGGTAAAGAATTCGTTCCTAAAATCTTCGGCGATTTTTTAACTGGGAACGATGTAGGGATACGTTTCATGCGAAATCCAGATGTGAAAGCTGCTGTAGTTGAACGATTCATTTGTACATTGAAAGAACGAATGTGTCGTTACTTTACGCATATGAATACGAAACGTTATATAAACGTATTACAAGATATTGTACATGCGTATAATCATACTATTCATTCGACTATGAAAATGAGTCCTGTAAGTGTGACTTTACAAAACGCTTCGACAGCACTCGAAAATACCAGAAGACGTTACAAAAATCCCAAACAAACCTCACCTGTATATAAGGTTGGTGATTTCGTTCGTATCAGTCGAGCAAAAGGGGTTCTTGACAAAGGGTGTGACGCAGGATGGAGTGAGGAAATATTTATCGTTCATCGGTTATTACATTGGCGGAGACCACATGTATATGAGTTGAAGGATATAAATGGAGAAGTCATTGATGGATTTTTCCACGGACCAGAATCGAATAGAGTGAGAAAAAATTTTGAAGGAGAAGAATTTCATATTGATCAGATTATAAAAACCAAGGGACGAGGAAAAAAGAAACAGTTGTTTGTTAGCTGGCGTGCATACCCAGGGAGATTTAATTCTTGGATACCAGCGTCGAATTTGAAAAATCTTCCTACACCATGAATGACCAGTTTTATGTTGTGTTACCAAGCAATAGTGGTATGAAATATTTCCCTGATAATACAACGACACATTATACCATGAAGTTACCCAATCAAACGGATTTATCAGGGAAATGGGAAGTTGCTCTCACTGAAACTTCCTAAAAGTTTCCTTCACATTCGAGATGATGAAGGGGAAATCGATTATTATCGTTCGTTGAGTGTGAATGATCCAAGAGGAGAAAAAATGAGTCCAATCTCATGTGACCATTCTATTAGAATTCGTTCTGGAGTTTACAAATGTGTTGAAGACATCGTGAATGCTACAAATCGAGCACTTCTTGAAATCAATTCCAGCGATGTAGAGCATTTGAAACTAATTTACGATCCTCACAATGAAGGTCGACCTTACCTTATACCGACTTGTATACAAAAAAAATGTCAAGATATTCATTTCATCCATTTCGACGACGAACTCTCACGTATATTGGGTTTCGAAATGGGTGCTTCTGATAGTGAAGATATCAATCATATGTGGAAAATTAAAGATATTCAAGAACATCTCCCGAAAAAACAACGATTGAAGAATTATAAAAACTATTATTGTCTGTACAGAGCGGATTCTCTGATTCATGCTAATCATCCAGCTAGCTTGTCTCGTGGTATTCCTGATGAATTATTTGTATATTGCGATATATGTGAACGATATATAGTTGGCGACGTTAAGGTTCCACTTTTACGTATTGTGCAAACTGATACGAAGGACTATGTGTATGGTTCTCACGAAGTGAAATTATATTCATCACCACAATATATACCTCTCTTGAATACATGTTTCCGTACAATCGAAATAGATATAAGGGATCAACTTGGTAATGTGATACCATTCGAGTTTGGAACTTTGGCTGTTACATTACACTTCAGACGGTTTTATTTCATCGTTCCCCTCCTGAGTGATACATGTATGAGGTTTATAACCAACCTTGAAACAATGAATGAGAATTTTTATAACGGAAACGATCAAATGGGCTATGGTTTACCCCCTAGGAATACCGATCGTCGATTTAGTCGCGTTTTCGTGGGTTCACCTTATCAACGAGGACATGGTGTTGGTAGTTTTTTTGGTGGATTGTTTCGTCAAGTTTTGCTCTATCTTACACGTGGAGCCAGTATTATTGGTAAAGAAGCCATTCGTTCAGGTATGAATGTGATAGATGATATGAGTAACCAACATATACCGCTGAAACAAGCTCTAAAATCGCGGTTCGAAGAGTCTAGTCATACACTGAAAAGGAAAGCTGAAGAACAAATCGGTAAGCTTATGAAAGGATCTGGTTATAAAAAGATGAGAATGATCAAAAACACTCAGTCCCCGTTTGCTCTTCCATCAACATACACATCGTGTCGTAGGAAACGGAAGAGTAAGGAAAAAATAAATAAAAAGATAATCGTGAAGAAAACGAAAAGTTGTAATACAAAACGTGAAAGAAGTTCTACGAAGAAGAAGAGGAAAAGGAGCAAGGTTGGGAAAACAACCGTAAAAAGACGTACTGTGTCAGATATATTCAGCGCTATTTGATCAAACGATAATTGGAAAAAATGTCTTTCTTACACTCTCATTATTGTGAATGTTTGGAATCTGAACTTGATTTATTTTCAATACCACCAACGCAAACTAGTGCAGAAAGTTCACAATGGATACATTACAAGCCCGTTTCTTCTCTAACGGATGACTCTCCAATAGAATTCGTCATACCAGGCCATGGGGAAGAATATTTGGATCTTACGCATACCATGTTAAGTGTACGTGTACAAGTGGAATCTACAGCTGCAGCTACTGGTACATCGACTACACCAACAACGGTCGTTGTAGGTCCTGTGAATAATCTTCTGCATTCAATTTTCCACCAGATTGATGTATTTTTCAATCAAAGACTCGTTTCACCACCCAACAATGCCTACGGATATAGAGCCTACATCGAATCATTGATCAATTATGCATCGCCAGCTAAAAAATCCCACCTTACATCGAGCCTTCGGTATCAAGACACTCCTGGGGCGATGGATGCTCAACCAGGTTCATCAACAGCGGCTAGTCTGAATACTGGACTTGCAGAACGACAAAAATTCGTTAGAGGTGGTAACACGATTGATATGATGGGCCATTTACATTGTGATGTTTTCAATCAAGACAAATTTTTACTCAATGGTGTTGAAGTTCGTTTACGCTTGATCCGTGCGGAGGATTCTCTTTGTCTCATGGGAACGCAAAACTCATCATCGGAATTACATATACTTGGAGCAGCATTACTGATACGCAGAGCAAAAATCAATCCCGGTGTTTTAATCTCACATGCTAAAATGTTGGCTCAATCTTCAGCTAAATATCCTCTAACACGGGTTGAAGTGAAATCCTCCACTATTCATACGGGTGTGATCAGTAGAACATTGGATAATGTGATATTGGGTGAACTACCAAAAAGAATTATTCTTGGATTCGTGGATAATAAAGCTTTCAATGGTGATCGTACTTTGAATCCTTATAATTTCCAAAATTATGGTGTCAACTTCTTATCTTCATAAGTTGATGATACGCGAATTCCTAGTGAACCTCTTCAACCATGTTTCAACAAAGATAAAGGACTTTACGTTGACGCCCATCACACACTCTTCTCTAGGACAAAGATTCATTTCTCAAACGAAGGGAATTCAATTGCCAGAGAAGATTATCCAGATGGTTATTGTTTATTTGCATTTGATCTAACGCCAGACCTTCCCGCTCATTGCGGAACACATTGGAATCTTGTGAAACATGGTTGTGTACGAATTGGAGTACGTTTCGATGAGAGTTTGCAACAAACTATCAACGCTAGTGTATACGCTGAATTCGATAACATATCGGAAATTCATTCTTCAAGGCAAATCATGATTGATTTGAATGGATAAATCCTTTGGAAAAGAGGAAAGATCAACGAGAACATCTCTCTGGGAGTCTTAGAAACCTTCCTCTACGTATCAACGGAATCATCTTGTTTGAATACAAAAAAGATAGAAATATTATCTTGTGTCCACAAAGGTGACCACTAGAACTGGAAGACATGTCTTCATAAGTTAGGAAACGTAGATAGTAGAACTTATCGACTTCTATATTTCTTGTCCATTCCTGTGAAAAAGGAGAGAGGGTGAGGATGCAGATATAAGAAGACGTTTGTGCAGAGCAAGAATGTCAGTTCATAGTAGGGGTCTTATTTGAGAGACTTCGATTTCTCCCGTAATATGGATTTTGTATTCAAAATCCAAGGTGTATATGATTTGAATGGTGTATTTATATCCGAAGAAGTTGCTGTAGTGTGTATCGATTCATCTTACTACGCACATTGGATGGTTGCTCCACCACATTCATTCGTTGAACTTCCAGAAACATATAGGAGCAAGAATAAATATTCATCAAGACACTATCACGGTATCGAGTGGTTTGATGGTGACATAAAAATTGAACAGCTTCATCAAAATCTACGAGATATTGCCAGATCTGCGAACATCATATACGTGAGAGGGAGAAAAAAAGTTCCCTATTTACAAAACATTCTAACGAGGGAAGTTGTGAATTTGGAAAAGAAGTCACCGGCTTCCAAAGATTCATTCTATAAAGACGAACGTTGTATACATCACGTCTTGAATACTGCTCAGACATATCGGTGTGCATTGACTAACGCTGTAAAATTGCAATATTGGCTTTTGGAAAACAATTCAATTCGTGAATCATATTCTAAGCCCATCAATAATTTGAGCCAATCGTCTTCTGGATATATTGGAACAGATGAACAGCATGGAAATACAGAGAGTTTTGAACCGATTCGATGCCAACGACATAGGAGTTTATCCTGTAGACCGTCTCCCGCGGGTGTGGACGAGACTATCGTGGCCAACACCGATGAACACACAAAACCAGGAACCCACTGGGTCGCAATGTATGTCGATAGTAAAGGGAGAGGAACATATTTCGATAGCTATGGAATGCCACCACAAGACTCAAGATTCGTCCAACGATTCCAACGAAACACATCATCCTTCGTCTTGAACACTCGACGACTCCAAAGCATTACCTCCTCATATTGTGGACAATATTGTATTGTTTTTTTACATCATATGTGTCGTGGCTACAGTCTTCGACAATTTTTGGGGCTTTTCACGAACAATACACGAATCAACAACAAGAGAGTCATGCAACTTCACCGAAGGATGAACAGGTTTCCTACTTGTGTAAACAATCGGAATGGAATTCTACGTGGTCATGGTCAAAGACAACGATCTCGATACTACGTTTCGCACCATATTCAATCTTGTGTTAGTAGATTAGCGTGTTTAGCTTGAGAATGTATCACTATTGTACTGGACAGAAAATTGTTTTGTTGTTGATGTTATTATAATCATATACATATTATATTAAATAATAAAAAAATGGTACCATCTTACAATTTTCTTTTGTCAAACATCGAAACTGTAGTGGAAATTGGAATAAATATCTTATTGTGTGAACTTACATAATGTGTAAAAGGTTTATTCTCAAAATACTTACTTCTGACTCTTCCGTTTGAATCCTAAGAATACGTTGAGGATTCATTAATACATTTTACATTCTCTCCCATTACCTCTCTCTCTCTCTCTCTGTGAGTATAGCGTGACGTGTGTAGTTTGGTCTCTTACTTCCTGAGCTTCTTACTGCTGCTTTTCGCCCCCTCAGGGTCGTCACACTGTTTCAGGTCATCCCTTATCGGCTCTCGCACATTTTGAGCATAATCGATTGGGTTCTCTTCTCTTGCCGTTTGTGGATGACATAATTCCTTTATCTTCTCTGTATCCTTGCTTTCTGGAGCCATGTTTGCGCGGGAACTTTGTTGCTGATAGCGTTGCGTGAATTATCAAACGACTGCCTCTTCTCTGCGCACTGGCTGTGTCCGAATGCTTCACACCTCTTGGCCATCATTTCACGCATCCACTTACGAACGCAGCTTATCACTAGCAATACTACCTTGTATCATAATACCTCGCTCACCTCTACCAACGTATCACTATATCGTCTCTGCTCTCTGTCGTCTGCTATGCGGGTACATTGAATCATCTGATCATTGGCAAATTTTGACAGGCGAGGTTGTGAACACTTGCTGTATATACAGCTCCATATCAATATCGTCTCTTGTTTATTCTCTTGCGTTCGATTTTATTTCATTTTATTTCATCTTTCTATTCGAATTATATCAATTGAATCATGAATACGGATTGGGTTTGTCGCTCATGTCGTGAAGATATTAAAACAGGGGCGGTGAAGTGTACTCTTTGTATCAAAACTTTTCATCCAGGTTGTGCAAGATTACACAAAGTTTTCAATGAGAATAATGAGCTGGTTCCATGCACTGCAGAGTTCATTTCTATGCGTAGGAAACCTGAAGAAATGGGAACTGACTCAGTCTCATCCCATACGCAAAATGAGGCTAGTGCTGCTACTTTGCGGGAACTTGTA
Organism: Gonatopus flavifemur; assembly: GCA_018340375.1. Classification (NCBI taxonomy): domain Eukaryota; kingdom Metazoa; phylum Arthropoda; class Insecta; order Hymenoptera; family Dryinidae; genus Gonatopus; species Gonatopus flavifemur. The sequence continues at coordinate 761,151 of JAFFJZ010000033.1, forward strand.
GCAGCCGTACATAATCTCTCCTCAAAAATAGATAATTTATCCAAAGAATCTTCATCTCTTGCGACGAAGCTTGTTTCTATTGAAACTCCTATCACATCTTTTGAAACAAATGTACATACTCTCTCGCTTAACATGGATAGTGTAGTAAACAAAGTTGCACAACATGACCAACTCTTTACATCTATGAATATGAAGTTAGGTCAGCTTGAGAATATAACTACTGATCTAACTACTTGTATTACCTCCAAAACTGAAGAGATTCAAGCTATGACAACCAGAATATTCAATCTTGGGACTCGCTGTGAAAGATTGAATACGGAGTTGAATTCCTGTAAACAGCGTTCTTATAACTCTATTCTGACTATCTCAGGATTACCTGGATCTCTACAGGAGAACCTCGCTGTTTTGGTTAGACAAACATTTGCGGAAATTGATGTGAATATTGAGAGTCACGAGATTTTTAGAGTATTCCGACTGAAAAGTACTCGGGAGACAACAAAACCTCGTACTGTTTTTGTTGAACTGTCCACTCCTAAATTGAGAACTAAGGTCATTGAAGCAAAAAAATCTAAAGGAACCCTTTTGGCTTCTGAACTGAATTCTGATTTTTCGAATATCAGAATTTAGATTAATGAATTTTTGAGCTCTAAGACAGCTTCTCTGTTATCGAAAACTCGTGAATACGCTACATCTAAAGGTTATAAATACACCTGGTGGAAAAATGAGCGCATACTGGTCGAAAAAGATAATAAATCTTCTACTATTTTGATAAGCTGTGGAGTTGATATAGTAAATAGGCTGATCTGAGGGTATGGACCTCCACCTGCTCTTTCCTCGAATGTTTATACGAATTGCAATTCACTTTTGCTGTGTCATGTGAATGCACAATCTATCATAGCTCACTTCTCTGAATTTCTCGATTTCGTCCTTCAAAACGATTATGATGTGATTGCGGTTTCTGAAACATGGCTCAAGCCTGATATTGATGACTCCTTCTGCTCAATCGAAGGGTATAATACCACTCGATGTGATAGAGTTGGACGTGGAGGAGGTGGTGTCTGCTTTTATACTAAATATCACTTGAATACAAACCTTCTACTTTCCTCTTATACTGATAAATATATTTTTCAACCTGAGTATTTATTCATACAATTTACTGGTCTATCTATGCGTAAACTTCTTCTTGGAGTTATCTACTGACCCCCCAAGATAGGTTGCTCTAATCTTGATCCAATTCTCACAGACATCACTTCTGACTATCATCATAAAGTCATATTCGGAGATATGAACGCTGATCTGAACTCACAGTCCTTTGATGCTTCATATCTTCGAGGACTGACACATAGCAATAATATGTCTATCGTTCCGTATGGTGCCACGCATCATACTAAATCCACATCTACGTGGTCGGACGTGTGCTCAGTTGATGATTTATCTAATGTTGTGAGGAGGGGACAGGTTGAGGTTCCGTTTTTGTCGAGTCATGATTTGATATATGTTCAATATTCGTTTAAGTCTCTCAATGCTAGTGTACCACGAACAAAAAGTAGAAAATATACTAGATCGAACTGTCAGATGCTGCAGTCACAATTACAATTAGTCTCCATGGATCAAAATAGTGTGCAATGTTTGAATGATCTTGTTGAAAATTTTAATTCCTCGTTCCATGAATTACTTAATCTGCATGCTTCTGTTGTTTCAAACCGATCAAATAATATGATATATGTCCCTTGGATTAATAAAGAAATCAAAGAATTTATCAAATTGCGGAACCAGGCGGGACGACATTACCAACGATGTTCTTATTCAGAATTCGACAATCATTATCGGTTAGAATACAGCAGACTGAGAAATCTAGTCATCTTCCTAATGAGGAAATCTAAAAAGGAATTTTTTGAGATGCGACTCTCCCAAGCTGAGGGATCGAGGCAGTTGTGGAGAGAACTCAGAAGCTTGGAAATAATCAAAGATGGGAAATCTCACACCAGCACAGTTAACAAGTTCTCACTAGAAGACCTCCAGCAGTATTTTTCTCCGGTTTATAATAGTACCCCATCGGATAGACCTAGTCTGCTTGATGGTTTTCATACATTTGATGATTCACTATTTCATTTCCCGTACGCCACACATGCTGACTTGCGACCTTACTCACGTTTGTCACAATCTTCCATTTTTGGCCCTGATGAACTACCTAGTAGATTCCTCTCCTATTGTGTTCCCTCCATTTCGACTGCACTTCTCGATATCATGAATCACTCATTCACTGATTGTGAATTCTCTTGAGTTTGGAGAAACTCATATATTACTCCTGTAACGAAAACGAAAAATCCAGCGAATGTCACTGAATTTCGTCCAATTTCTATACTATGCGAGTGCAGTAAAATCTTAGAAGAACTTGTACACCATTATCTTCTTACTTACTTGAGAAAGAATGAGTTGCTAGACTCTTATTAATTTGGTTTCGCTAAGCATAATTCTACACAAACAGCACTCATCAATATTATTGATGATATCCGTAAGGGAGTTGATCAGCGTATGGTAACGATACTTGTGTGCTTTGACTTCTCTAAAGCATTTGACACTGTTGATCATGCGTTGCTGATGAAAAAACTTGCGAAATTTAAGATATCTAGATCTGTATTGTGCTGGTTCTGGAGTTATCTAGCTGGAAGGTATCAAGCGGTCAAAACTCCGGCAGGGATTATTAGCTGGATCCCAGTAAACTCAGGTGTGCCCCAAGGTTCAGTGTTGGGACCGCTGTTATTCGCTCTTCATCTGAAAGATATCAATGAGGCCATACAGTTTTGTAAAATATGTAAATATGCAGATGATTTACAAATATATTTCCATTGTCTTCCTCATTCAGTGAGTGATACTATTGTGTTGATTAATCTTGGAATAAAACGCATTGTTGAGTGATGTAATAATAACTCTTCGGAATTGAATCCCAACAAAACACAATGCATGATCCTTGGATCTTCTACGTACATCAATTCGCTCGAAATTGACAACCTACCTAAAATCTGTGTCGGGGATGTGTCGATTCCCTATGTCAATCGAATCAAAACGTTGGGTGTCACTCTTTCTTCAGCGTTGAATTGGAATGAACATGTGTTAGATCTACGGAGAAAAGTTCATCGTGCCCTATATCAGTTAAGACTGAATGGCCACCTTCTCTCAATCAACATGAAAGCTGAATTGGTATCTAGTCTAATCATCCCTTATTTTGACTATTGCTGTCCTGTTTTCACGGATATAACGGAGACAGAGAATCTGAAACTACAACGCTCCTTCAATGCTTGCGTCCGTTTCATTTTCAATGTTAAGCGAGATGAACACATAACTCCCTATTTTCTGAGGTTACGTTGGTTGAAGTTGAAGGAACGACGTGAATACTCTCTTGGTTCATCTGTATATCAGATGTTGAGAACACGATTACCGTCATCTCTCTATGATCGTTTCAAATTCACCTATCAACACTCAACCTTCGATACTAGATCTGATCGTAACGCTCTAGTTATCCCCCTCCATCGTACCTCAACGTATGGGAAATCATTCACGATTTCGGCTGCAAGAATTTGGAACTCACTCCCAACCCACATTCGGAATCAGCCAACTCTTGCTCCCTTTAGAAGAGATCTAGATCATCTTCTTATTAGTAGATACTCATGATTAGGTCAATAACTCGAATGATGATTTTATGTTGGCATTATGGATGGTAGTATGAAATGGAATGAATTATTTAGATCTAGAGAGCATGTAAAGTGAATTTATTAGCTTTTGATTAGTTTTATAAGTTCTCTTTATTGTTGCTAGTTATTTAGAACCGCTGTAAAATACTATACTGTATTTGCCCCATAGGTTTTCCTAGGGCATAATAATAAACTTATCTATCTATCTATCTATCTATCTATCTATCTCTCTCCCCCCCTCTCTCTCTCTCTCTCTCTCTCTCTCTCTTTATCTCTCTCCCTCTCTCTCTCTCTCTCTCTCTCTCTCTATCTCTATCTCTATCTCTCACCTCCCTTACACATAAACATTACATAGGTAAAATCTCTCACGTTGAACGACGATAGAAATAGCCATATATTACGCCTGAGAAAAAACCTACCTCCCACCAAGTCATCACCACCTACCACCCCATCACCACCCACCACCACCTGCCACCCCATCACCCACCATTCCATATCCATACTGCTGTATTTATTATCCTCAGATTTCCATACAGCAACCCATCTTTGTTAGAAAAATGGTTGAAGGCTATAAATTCCCAAGAAATAGTTATCAACACTCAGGGTGTTTTGTGTTCAGAACACTTCAGTAAAGAATGTTTTCAAATTTCTCAATGTGGCACACTTGGGCGCGTGGAACGTAGTGCTGTTCCATCTGTTTCCTTACATACGAGATTGGAAGGTACGTAGAGTAATGCGAAGATAAAATCACAACTGTATCTCATTTTTTCAGTTATAAAATTCACAAAATTCGTCCGATGAAATGAGTGAAATATTTCCTCAATGTACAATACATTTTTTTAACATGTCATAATGATTTGTTTTTTTTCATTAAATTCAATTATGCTGATAGATTTTTCCTATTCAGGAACGGGAGCAGTGTCAACGGTAACAGAAAGTAAGAGATCTCATCCATTATCTGATGTAACTAATGAGAAACGTGTAAAGACGGACACACCAATTGCTCCTAATGAACTTGGAACTGAAAAGAATGGAAAATATGATGAAAATCTTGAGCCGAAACAAAATATATTGCAACAGCAGAATACTTAGGTTGAGAAGTACATGTCACCTCCCAGAGGATGCGTTCGAAACCGAAGTGGATATCAAAAACTAAAAGCTTTAAACGGAAATATTGGTAAGAGAACTGAACTGTATCATCTCAATATTATCATATCCAAATTATTGCCCAATGAGTATATGATATTACAGCATACTGATGTAATATGATTTTGAGTTGACTCTGGGGACATAATTCACTGATATTAGAAAACTACATTTAGGGTTCTATTACACGGTTGTTTACGTGAAGAAAAAGTACTGAGTTTTTGCCCTAAATGTGTTCTTGTATTTAACGGTAGAGCAAGTATAGAATATGAAATTATATGATGTTCACAAGTTAATATCCATAAAATTTCATAGAAAATAATAAACGTTGTAGCAAAGTTGCTGAAATATGACATACATCATATTTCAAATATACATATATTAAATTCCGGAGAAATGAACACGTTTACGACGTTGTTTCATTTATTTTTGAAGATGGAACTATTTAATAATTTGGATGTTTTCAACATTGTTGAAAAAAATATGGTGTTTTGCATTGTCACACCAGTGCCGTATTTACAGCTTTTGTTTCCCTCTTCAATCACCATGTAACAAAAGATAAACACTAGGCTGCATCTTATCATTTGTCCTTTGGTATACGTGCGTTGAAAAAGGAAACAGAATTTCTGAATCCGGCTCTGTGTCACACTAGTGTTACAGTGATGTCATGTTTAGTGAGTAATAACTCTACACATAGCCCAACAGTTCAGAAAAAGTTCGTAATGTACTTAGTCGGAATAATGGGGAGTTTTGAAGTGCTGTTGTGCATGGGTCATTTTATACAACATTATATTTATAAGATTGTGTTCAGAGACATTTGAAATCCATATTGTCATTTGCAATATATATACCCCGTACAGTACAACCCAGTGTCCTCAGATTTGACTCGCTAAGGTTAAACACACAGATGCGACTGTACACCTGTGTGAAAAAAGGGAGGGTACGGTTGCGCGCGCAACCTAGCATGCTTCCTCTATTGCTCATAGAATGTTTGATGGGAGAGCGAAGGAGAAAACATGCTAGGATGCGCGCGCAACCATACCCTCTCTTTTTTTACACGGATGTACAGTCGCATCTGTGTGTTTGACGTTTGCGAGTCAAATCTGAGGACACTGGTACAACCACCGATCCTCCACCTACCCGTAGAAAAGTTTTCCCTTTCCATTTCCATAACTTGCAAAATTTTCATATTCTTTTCCACGTTTCGGGGAAAAAGTTGGGGGAAGAAGAAGGAAATTTAGTAAGTTGCGGAAATGGATAGGGAAAACTTCCCTACCGGTAGGACTTCGGGGAAGTGAAGGTTGAGAATTGGTAGAAAAATGGGAACCGTAAAAATAATAGAGACCTAAGGGAGAGTTTCCGTTGATGCAAAAGAGAGAGGACGAAGAAATCTCTGCCCCCTGCTTTTCCAATAAAATTCATATTTGTGGGTTTATATGTTTAGATTCGATTATATAAATCCTCGAATATGAATGTTATTGAAAATACAGGGAGCGGACATTTTTCCGTCGCCTCTCCATTGGCTCAATGGAGACTCTCCCTTATTCCTTTTCCATTTCCGTGACTCCCATGTCTCCACCAATTCTCAATCTCTACTCCACCAAAGTCCTAGGTGAAGGATCGGTGGTTGTGCTGTACGGAATATATATATTTCCAATGTAAATTCTGAGTATATCTTTGTACAGAGCCATAGTATAATACCATTCTTCCTTTGGCGGGACTAAAATTGAAATAATTTGCTCATAGTCCTGCCCAATGTTGACGGTTTTTTAGTGATCGATGAAGAACTGAAATTTTGTGAATATTCTGAGCTGAAGACTTCTTTGCATATAATGAATAACAAATTTCAATATATGTAAACAATTGAGACATTGATGAAATTAATTTCATGTATGGAGTAACCTCTCTTCTTCACGTAGACATCTTGGAGATGACTAAAAATCACGAGAATATTCCAACTAAAATGAATGCTGTACCTGCCGAAAAAATTGTTCAACAACCTACTCTTCATGATCACCGTTATGAGGACTCTCCACGTACACTCAGAAGAAAACTTACTCACTCCAGAAAGAAAATACAAGTATTGAAAAACAAATCTAGAATTCAACGTCACCGAATCAGTCGAATGCAGAAAAGGATATCCTCATTACAAGATATAGTAAGTGAATTAAAAAAATCTCATGCACTTCCAAGTTCAGGCCTCGCATGCCTAGATGCAATAACAAATTCTGACGTATCAAGTGATGTATCCGAATTCTCAAAATGATTCATGGTGAATTCACAACATCGCCAAAGACGAAGTCCATCTAAAAAAAACTAAAAATAGAAGTGATGGGATTGTTGTTTCTCGACAGAAATATCCACCAAGTCTTCGATCGTTCGCGATCACTTTACACTTTCACTTTCCAAAAGCATATGCTTTTGTCGGGAAAAAGTTTTGCCATGCTTTACCGGATCCAAGCACGTTAAGATCTTGGTATGCTTCTATTGATGGTAAACCTGGTTTCACAGAAGAGAGCTTTGAAGCTTTAAAATTGGAAGTGTCAGAAGCTAAGAATAATAACGAAGAAGTTTTGGTTAGTTTTATACTGGATGAAATCGGCATTAAGGAAGGTTTGCAAAACCTTTCCAGTGGACATGTTGGAGGTTATGTGGATTTAGGGACTAAAATAGAAACGTGCGATACTATTCCTCTGGCAAAGGGGTAGGGGGTCTTTTGGTCGACAAAGTTTTTGGCCGAATCGACATGATTTGACAATCACTAGTCGCTTTCAGAGAACACTAGGAAATGACTAGCGATTGTCAAATCATGTCGATTGGGCCGAAAACTTTTCCGGTCAAAAGACTCCCTACCGGCAAAGGATGCCCTAGTAATGATGATGGTATCATTGAATAGTGGCTGGAAAATTCCAATCGGTTATTTTTTGATTCATGACATTGATTCGGTGCCGCACGTGGGCCTCATAACTGGAAGTCTAATTCGTCTAAATACCATTGGAGTGACAGTTGTATCTCTTACTTCAAATGGTACAGCTGAACATTTTGCAACCTTACGCTTATTTGGCCTGCGTTTGAATATGCCTGACCCTACACCTTTTTTTACGCATCCTTCTGCTGATTACGAAATTTATGTTGTCCTGGACGCATGCCATATGTTGAAATTGATGCGCAATTGCTTGGGCGATTATAAAATTCTGGAAGACTCCGAAGGAAATTTGATTGATTGGAAATATATCACGCTTTTAGCTGAAATTCGAGGAAAAGGTGGATTGAGAGCTGGGAATGAGTTGAGGATAACACACGTGAAGTATTGGACCATGAAAATGAAGGTTACTTCAGCTGCTCAAACTCTCAGCAGTAGTGTAGCGAATTCAATACAGTTTTGCACTGAGAATTTAGGTTTACCGCAATTTCAAGGGAGTCAGGCCACCGTTAAATTTATTAGGTGTATAGATCACGTTTTTGACTTCCTTAATCCTCGCAATCCTCCTGCACCAGGATACAAAGCTCCGCTGCGTCAAATGAATGAAGTATTTTGGCGCAATCAAATTGCAGCGAAGGTAGAATATTTGAGAGGTATTACAGACATTACAGGTACATCTATGTGGAATATTCGAAGGTACGTGCCATTTGTTGGCACAATAACAGCTATAATGTCTGTGATATTCATTTATGATACTCATGTGAAACCAGGAACGTGGCCAATCAAGTACTTGTTGACCTATAAACTCAGCTAAGGTCATCTAGAGTTATTCTTTTGTGCAATCAGAAGTTGTGGGGGTTGGTGTCCGAATCCCACTTGCGCCCCATTTATATCTGCGTATAAAAGACTGTTGATCAGACATCAAGTTAATTCTACTCATGGCAATGTTGAGGCCATGGATTCTACAACAATTCTCACTGTTCTGTCAGGTATTTCAAAGAAGAGAAAATGCGATCCCTTTGATAGTACTGTTTATGATGCTGCAGGAAATATCTGAGGTAAAAAAAAATATGGGCTAAATGATAAATTTGATTCACAGGATCAAGAAGAAAATGTTTTGAATGAATTTCCCCAGTTTAGTTACATGCTCCCTAAGACTCTTCCTGATTTTTCGAAGAATTCAGTGGCGTATATAGCAGGATGGGTGGGCCAAAGTATAATTAGTCAAAATTCTTTGCTTCCTTGTGGAAAATGTGAAATTGCTCTTTTCCAAGGAGAAGAGAAGATTTCAGAAATTCCCGATAATGGCCTCATCCAAGTCAAAACTAAAGGTGGATTGATATTTCCAAACGAATTAGTTATTCGTATTTGTCAACATGCAGAATCTATTCTGAGACATGCTTCAAATACAAATAAAGGGACGATACCTCATGAACCTAATTTTGCAGGGGTGCTGTGCTCCAAAATTTCACAAGATCTTCTGCAACCTCCTTGTACATTGTTTTCTTCACTAGACGACCACCTTTGCGATGGAGCTATAGATGAATTTTCCAATCATTCATATGTTTTAACCAAATTAGCCTGTAAAACGTACATTGAATTGAGACTTTATGCCGCAACGCGATTGTATTCCGGAAAAGCTATTGGGGCCAAAATTCGGCATCATATGACGCGCCAAATACTCTGGAAACACCAAGGATATTCAAAGTTTATGACGGGTTATGTTTTTATTTAGTATATGATATCTGGTCTGGCTTATTATATAGTATATTCATACCTTTTATAAGTTATATTTATTTTTCTAAATTATATTATGACTATATATGCATTGTTGTGATTAATGACTGTGATGAATAACTTACTGTGAGTAATATTTTACTGCCAACATAATGAATTGTGATGAATGCCTTGAACATGTTGGTTATTTGAAATGTATATTTTATTATTGAAAAACAGATCGAACTCTATACATTGAGAAATCTCAATTAAAATATTCTCAAAAACCTTATTTTAAAAACATTTTTTTTACAGCTGAAGTCATATCAAATATTCAGCCCAACCTCATTGGAAAAACAGTATAGCAATCAACAATTGATGGAAATGAAGGAATCACATCAAAAAATCAGCACAACTGTGAAGAGACCAGACCAATTCAAGCGACACTAGACATTGTACCTGCTATCATCAAGACGATACTGTGAGAATGCTAACTATAACTTGATTGTACTTGATAATGCAATATGGATTGGAAATATGGTTCATGCCATATTATAGCAACTTCCTTGTTATGCTCCTTCTCACCCATCTCTCAGGAAAATCCATCCCAGTTTGACCGAAACGCCTCATTTTTTTTTCTTCAGTTCTTCGGAGGGAACAGATGTTTTGGCTGAAATGAGATACATGTCCCTGGAGGATGATATCGTGGGCATATTACTTTACGAACATTATATTTAAACCGTAATTATATGGTACTACGATATCGCTCCATATTATTCAAAAACTAGATTCAATATCAAATTGCATTACCACAGCAGGATATCGATTAGGTATGTGAGAGACGTACCTAAAATCAAGTATGAATTTATTCATTTCATTAGAACTCGTGAAGTTCTTCAAATTGAGAAAAAGTGGCACATTCCACGCTTAATAGCATCCGTGCTTTATGTTCATGATCAATTTACAGATGGCAGAATGGAATGTCATACCCAAATGAGCAACAGCGAAACTGGGAATCAATTCTGGGAGAGAATGACGCCAGATTTATTTTCATTTTCATAATTTTGGTCCTCATCATGATTTCTCTATCATGTATTATCACGTATTTTATCAAAAAACTAGGAGCAACCTTTTGTATGCTCCAACTCATTAGCAGATTTAGGAATGTTCTATCCCTCTTCATTGGACGCGTAATAGTGCAATGCAGTGCGTGAAGTCTTGAACTTCATCACATGTCGAGTGAAGAGGAATAGAGCATTTCTAAACTCGCCACTGCTTCAACTTTCTGAATCAGAATATTATACACTCTGTAACATTGAAATTCTCATGAATGAATTGTCTTACGTAACCTGAGGAATATTTTCACGTTATTGTTAATCATTATCTTTGTTATATAATCTTATTTCATATGATTTAAGATCAATTGTTCATTATTGAGATTTTCGCCTCGTTCCCCCCACCCCCAACGCCCCCTACAGGGCTGGGGAACTCAAGGTCCCCCGTTGAAATAGCCCTTGATCCCTCCTTTGATTGAAAAAAAATTTGACCCAATTGTCATGCCCCGTTCAAAAGTTATGGGTGTGTTTCCAGACTTTGCCACATCAGAGTATTAAAATTACGATAACTCAGCGAAAAATAATCCGATTTCAAAAAACAAAAAACCGCTGGATTTGAATCGAAAAACCCTATCGAACGACGTATCACGAGCCCTCCGGTCTCATTTGAGATTTTGGCCCCCCTTCCCCTCTCATCGTCCCCTACAGGGCTGGGGAACTCAAAGTCCCCCGTTGAGATAGCCCTTGACCCCTCTTTCAATTCAAAAGAGATTTGATCCAATTATCATGCTCCGTTCAAAAGTTATGGGGGTGTTCCCAGACTTTTACGCCACCCTGTATATCAATCAATGATATTTATTTCTTCCAAATGATATCTGTCATCATAAAACATAATTTACCTTCCTTCACTTTTATTCATGTTCAAATGAACAATATTGAGAATTGGTAATACTGTTGCGAATTGGAATACCACAAATAATCATTCTTCATTTACGAATGATTAACTAAGCGTTAACTGAATGTTATTTTCTAAATTGTAAGGTAACTGCCCCCATTAGTGAACATTTAAGAACACAAGCACTCTAAATATGAATTATTTCATGAATAATTTCTTTAAAATGAATTTCCACGAGTAAATGAAGTAGATTGAGCATTTCATTTTTCTCTTACCGTGATTTTTTATTCATTTTCTAAGTGATAACAATGAAAATAATGAAATTAATGAAATGTTAACATTACTCCCATTCATGAACGGGTCGCATGAATTAGTGAACGCTGATTGACCCCATTACTGAATGCGTAGAATCTGAGTCTGCTCAGATGAGTTATTCTCACTTTCCTAATGATATTCGAAATATATTCTGTGCACATTCTAATGAGACCTTTTCATAGGTGCTATGCATATTCATCGAACGTATGTAATCGAATATATGACGGGACGTCAGTCGAACGTCGATTGAATGAATATCGTACATTTCAAATGTACTATGTACGTTCTGAGTATATTCAAAACAGTCTCATTCGTATATATATTCGTATAGAATATTCTATGAACCTTCATGATATGTTCTTCGTATCTCATTCTCAAATTCTACCAACATTTTTATCTCATATATACTTTGAACTTCTGTTGCTGCTTGAGTTACTTTGGCGAAAAAAATTGAGAATCTCAAGTAGAGTTTATAATTTTACATGTTTATTCCAATCCTTGGAGAAATTTATAGATTGATTGAAAAATTATGCGCATTATGAGAATTCATGAAAAAATTTTCCTAGAGTAGATACCTATGATATGAATTGTTACGTTTATTCGTTCAGTAATAGATTCACCGATCATTTTCGTGTGTGTATTTCTGAACGCGCAATTTTCTAGTTTAGCGACTGACAGTTATTGAAAATAACCCTATATTATCTCAATTTGAATAATATCCATAGATTGGATACATAAAATAGTTCAATGGTCGCAATAATACTATGAAAATGCACAATTGAAAAAATGTCCATTCTTAACTCACCTTGTAAGATTCACGAAGGCAAAGCTCGTTGTGACACTCGGCATGAATCTTTATTTATTTCGTGAATTGCATTTTTCTTTCTTCCATTTGTTTTCGCATTAATCACGAACAATAATGTTCGAAGATTGGAATAATGCTCACAGCACGTAATAGGTCAACACTTCTTGTTCGTAAAAGAGGTTTTATTATCTCGAGGTTCACTAAAGGGGTCGCGTTCGCTAATGGGGTCAGTTACCTTGTTTCATATTCAATAAAGTATTATCCTGTAATACTCCTTCTGTTATATCGAATTCCTCTGATGGTTTAGTACCCTGTTTTATCTGAGCGGTCGCATTGATAAACAATTGTTTGTGTATTTGGATAATTTTGGCACTGACATCGAGACAGAACAGCTTTCTTCATTGAATTTTGTGTTTCACTGAGTCAAACGCTCCTTTGGAATCAATGATTAGGCAATCAGCCGTTCTATGTCTACGTCCCCGCTGAATTTGTACCGCGGCCAATGGAGAAGAAAAGATTATTGTAGCAGCTCCTTCTAGAGCGAAATCCGGCTCGACATTGCGGAATTATATCCGAATTTTCTGCCCATAGAGTTGATCTGTCGTTCAGCATTTTGAAAAGTTCAGTAATTGTACATATCAGAGCTATACTTCTATAATTGGCTGGTTCTCTCGGGTCTCCTCTCTTATGTAGCATAGAGAACAACGATCTAGATCAGGTATTTGGCAGATTCTCGCATTTGAGTAATTTATTAAGGAATGCCTCGAGATAGAGTAACCAGTGATTTGGTAGCGACTTGTGGTATTCAGTCGGGATAATATCGATTCCCGAAGCTTTAGAGTTCTTAAACTTCACCAATGCTCTCTGTTCTTCAAACAAAGTGAAATCCTGGTCCAGATACGGGCGTTCTACGCTAAAGAAATTCTCTTCGTTCATTATCCTCGGGGGATGGAGATTTGAAAAATGATTGGTCCATTCAAGGAGAGTGTTCCTTTCTACGGTTCACAGTCTCCGATCGCACTCCAAAATTCAGATGCATTTGTACTGTTGACCAGCCGATCCTCATGCAATTGTATGTCTTGAGTTCTCTTTTCTTTTAGTGATGATCTATGATTACGTTCCAATCCTAACATTCTATCTATATCAGATTTGCGTAAGCATACTCCTTCTTTGCATTCTGACAATCTGCATCGAACCATTCCGCAGTATGCCGATTTTCTCCAATGGTATTCCGTATTTCATGAAAACCTGCCTCTTCGCAAGCCCCTATTGTTGCGGAGGTCAAATTATCTGAGATTTCCATAACGCTACTCTGGTTGAAGTCCATTTGAATTCTACTTGAATAGTGCATATAAGCAGCATAGACCTCAGCATGTTTGAAGTTCCATCTTATACGTGATAATTCATTGGTAGTTTCATGATTTACAGCAGATCATGGGGATTGTAGTCCGTGATCCTCTGATCTGAATGTAGTTATCACTAGGAAGTGGTTGAACAGAACTGGGGGATGCAGTACTTCAAGGTCTCTGATTAGATCTAAATTCGCCATCCTGACCCACATCAGGTCAATAACACTGCCCCTGTTTGAATTTCTGGAGGTGGATTGAGCCGGAGCATCCCCTCTAGTTGACCCATTCAAAACACAAAACCCGTTCTCTTCCATGAATTGGAGCAAACGTTCCTCTCTAACGTTACAAATTCTATCACAAGAGGTTTGAGTATTCTACTGCTTACTACTGCTTAAAATTTCTAAGGGTAATTCATTATAGTGAGAAATCCTCGAATAAAAGTCTCCGCCGATAAATAATTGATCCCTTGGGTACGTCACAGCGATATCTAGAATAACGGGTTACAGCAAATCTAGAGCGTGCTGCAACTCAAGCGTTGGTTTGAAATCAACTATGCCAGGAATAATATTCATCCCATATACAGTGAATTTTGCAAAAATCCATAGATGTCAGCAATCCAAAACTATTGACTCAGTAGCCTTCTTTGTTACCAAAGGAAGAAGCCCACCGCTCGGCCTACCCAAGCTTTCCTCTTTTTGCGTATTTGCCGATAAACAATGATATTCTCCTATGAAGTCAGCGTGAAATTTGGATGAAGTGGTGGGCCAGGTTTCGGTGAGCCCTGTCACATCTGCCTTTAATGAATCCAGGCCCCTCTCTGAATTTTTGACGCTCTCGCAGTTCCACAAGGCTATTTCAACACCTGAGGATATAACTGGAATTAGGGTTCTCTCCGTACCTAAATTTCCATCCGATGCTTTGTCCCGTTTTTTAGTCCTTACTGCCAGCGTTCTGGTTCTTGTGTTTCCGCCTTCTTTCAAGGGAGAAACGCCTGGTCCTTGTCGCTCAACAACTCGAGTTTGCTCATCTACAAGCACTTTGAGTTCTATGCTGTTGCTGTTCCACCGCTCTCATTGATGTCGTGAGCAATCTACCTTTGTACAAGATGTAGCGCTCTTTTCCGGTGAGATCGTTTGCGATATATACGTTGACATCGCGTAGTTCCTCACTTCTTTGTGAAATACTTTGATGTTTGACTTGCATTGATGTGAATTTGATTGATGTATTTTTCCCTTGTTCACCGATAGTCTTTGCTTTTGGAACTGCATTTGGGACATCAAACATTTCCAGCAAAAATTCGTTGACGTCTTGCACGCAATTCTTTGGATCTGTTGCCAAACCTGACACAAACACATTGCATTTTCTTATCCCCCTATCGTGTCTTACAAGTAGATCCTCATTCCTCTTCCCGCTTTCAATAAGTTCCTCGCTCATTTGTTGCATAAGTGTATTTTTGGTTCCCAGTCTCCGTTCCCAATCCTATCAGTCAAATCTCTACGCAGTTCATGAATCGCAGATTGTCATTTTGACTAGCAGACTTGCTGTATCTCTTCCTCATCTTCTTCCCTCTCTTCATCATTTACTTCTAGTCTCTTCAAAATCTGGTCTAGTTGACCTTCCATCATAAAATCTTGGGTAGAGGCGGAAGAGGTGGAAAGGAGCAATTCTCCACTCCTACTGCGTAGTACACTGCCGTTCGGAGTACCCAGTACTGCAGATGCAGCGGAGTAGTTGACATTCCCAATGTTCTCTGAGTCAGGAAAAGATAATGACTCTTCTGTACGAGGTAATTGATGATTGAAGGATTGCTATTTGTTCTTGTTTCAATCCACGTTTGTGCTTTGGACGGTTTTCCTCGGCCGATTCCTGCCAAGTTACTGGTTGTTCCCCACTGTATATCCCGATGAATAGAGACATTATCTCCCTGATAAGAATTTGAGGTATCAGGCCCTCCCTTGGTATTGCCCAAATCCTGATGACCGTCTCACCCCGTATCAATGTTCTTATCTCTCAGCCCCGCCTCCGGCATCGGAATCAATCCAGGACGTGCTGCCGTCTCGCGTAATCAGAATGAACTACACCATAAACGTGACATGCACACTCCACTATTGATCACCAAAACAAAGCAAACGGCGGAATGTCCTAGCACTGCTACACAATTCTCACTCGCGTTTTCAGACTGCAAGCTCAAGTTCTCGGACTACTTTTGTTCTCCTCCAGAACAAGAAACATTACAACGAAACGTGGATGAGTTTTCACAAAATAACGGATCGAAAAATTATTCAAAATTAACGGATTAATATGCACAGCCTTTAATGCACGTCTACTCGGCGTTTGGCTACACGAGCGCCTCCTCCCCCCCAATTGATCTCATGTCGCGCGGTGGATTTGGACTGCATAAATGGCGTTCGAATATATCAGAGTTATCCGACAAAGGACAAAGCCCTGAAAGAATTCTCAAATCGGAGGATAAATTGGATGGAAGAACAAGGGGTGTGGTCTGGGATTCTAATCGGGACATCATCCAATATTTTAGTGGCGTACATAATGACATTGATTGAATTACCAAGCGTGCAATTTTGTCTGAAATATCCAAGATCTTTGATCTCCTCGGCCTAATAGGTCCCGTAGTGGTTATTGCGAGAATTAGAATTCAAAGGTTGTGGATATTCGGGCTCAGTTGGGATGAACCTGTGCCCCAGGATATTTGTGAGAATGTGAACGGATTGAAATCACAGAATCATTTCCTCCCTCGATTGCGAACACCTACATTGGTCATGACATCCAAATCATGAAAACGTTTGGAACTGCATGGATATCACGGTTCAAGCTGACGCGTATATGGGGCGTGCATATACGTACGCAGTATTGATGAGAACGAGGAGGTTGTGAGCAACTCTGAATGCGCTCAATCTAGAATCAGTCCTGTGAAAGCCATATCCTTGCTACGTTTGGAATTATTTGAACCCATATCATGAGGGTTGTTGAACGGTCCATGACTACGGAATCCCATGCTGTTCATGACTGTACTGATTCGAAAATCGTATTGTCATGGCTCAGATCTCCTGAGAATCAGGAGTTTGTAGCGTATAGAATAGGCGAAATTCAAGAACATTCGGTTGTATCCCAGTGGCATCACGTCAATTCAAAAGAGAATGCAGCAGATGTGATTTTCCGTGCCATGATGCCTCAATAGATTATTTTAGCCCCTTTATGGTGGCATGAGCCGACATGGCTGTCCGGAAGGAATATAGATACACGTTATAAAGCCGGAATCGTAAATTCATCAGATGGGCCTGAGGTGCGTAAATATGTTCAATGCAATATTCCAACCGATTCTATTTTTGTCAATGCTGCAAGCATCTGATTTTGCAAGCTGTGGTCGTTTACCATACTGGTCACATTTCTGAGAAATCTGTTGACTTTTGTGAAGTGTTCTTTATTTCCGTGTATTTCTTCAGCATTTCCTCTGATCTATTCTGTACGTAACTCATCCAGGACTCCGCTTTGTACATTTGTTCGATCAATAGTGTTGCGAGATGTTGTGAGTTATCATATACTCCGTCTATTTGCTCATTGTAGTGGGTTGCGTCCTTCTCGCCCAATGTTCCAAACAGGGCCCTTCATATTTCCCCGATGAAGCCTAAAGGTGCACTGCGCTCTACCCGATCGCTTATATCTTTATTTTGCTCCTGCGTTCCTGTATGACCAACTAAGTTTTCTATTCGATTTTTCAGTTCAATGAGTTTTCCTGATCTCATTTTCAAACCACCGATTGAAACACCAACTGTACATCTATCCCGGAGTCCTTGATAGCATTCTTGTTCCAGTTCATTTATCAATTGAGGTATTTCCTCTATTATTCCAAGCGGTCCTTCCAAATCTACGTATGTTAACATTTTCCATTGACTGTCGTATATGAACAGGTTTTCCAGTTCTTCATAGTATACTCCTGGATTGTGGTCGAATCTCGTATTCTGGTATGCGGCCTCTCCTGATGTTCCCGTTGCCATTATTGCAGTTCTGCAACATGTGCACGTTTGAGTTTATAACAGTGAACCGTTTTTGTCTTTGTCGGTGTTATATATATTACTGCATTTATCCTGTTTATAACTGTTTTTATCATGTATGGTCCTTTATATTGATCATCGAGTTTCTTCCTAGTCTCATTCATCATCCATAGTATGTCCCCCGGTTTGAATATCTGCTGGTTAATTTTCCTGTCATGATATTCTTTCGATTGTTCTCCCGCCTCATTCAACTTTTTCGCTGCTACTTCACGCGGCACGCTGATTTGGTTGGTCAAGTCCTTCAGAAATGTTCCATATGTCACCTCTGGAGTATCTTTGCAATTGAATGAGGATGGGAGTCTAGCTACTTTGCCATATATCAATTCAAATGGCGTGTAACCTGTGCCCTCATGTAACGATGTATTATACGAGAATATCGCGTATTTCACCTATTTATCCCAATCTTTCTCATTATCCGTGTAATGTTTTAGGTACTCTACTAACCCTAAGTGCGACCTCTCAAGTGAAACGTTCGTTTGTGTTCTATATGATGTCGTTTCGATTTGCTCTATTTGAAGAAGTTGTGCAAAATTTTTCATGACTTTACCCATGAAATTCTCCCCCTGATCCGTTAGTATTGTCTTGGGTGTACCGTACCGACAGGAAAATTCCTCGGCTCACTTTATAGCTATTGATTTCGCTGTTTCCTTCTTCAATGGATACGCGTCGCAAAGCTTTGGTGAAGTTACATTGTAACGTTAGTATGTACTCATCTCTACGTCGCGTCTTATGTAGTGGTCCCACGATGTCTAGTGTCACTTCCTCAAATGAATCAGTTGGTGTATCAGTTATTGTCATCGGCTGTTTCGTTTTTATTCTGGTTAGTTTCGTTTTCTGACATTTCACGCAATTCTTCACGTATCTTTGTATCTCCTCTCTCATGTTCTCCCAATAATACTCAGTTTTCGCACCTCCTTTGTTTTCTCCTATTGTTCCTCCATGATTTTCTTGTATTATTTCAATTCTGTCTCCCTCCGGTGGGCATATTATTCCATTGAGGCAGACTTCCACTCCAATTCCAGTATTTAAAAATACGTAACTCAGTATTTTCTTCACGTGATATCGTTGTAGTTGCGTTAATGGTACATCTCTTATTGCGATTGACAGGGATCTTCTATGATCTTCAACACTCATATCTTTTAACTCATTTAACATGTTGAACATGATTTCTGTTGATATTTCATCATGTTCCCGGGTTTTCATCACCACCGTGAGAATGTCCTTGTCTTTTCCTTTTGTTACTAGGATATTTCCCACTTCAAGGTTTTGTTCCTTCAATTTTTTCTCGTTCAGATATTTTTTATCACATAATTCTTTGAAGTTCGTAGTTGTATTCTTTGAGTCTGCGTTTATGAAGTGTACGTAGTCGTTATTTGTCATGGTGATCTTGTCTTCGGTTTCTGTGATTTTCTGGTTTATGGTTATATTCTCAAATTTTTTCAGAAATTCCATGTAATCTTTCTTGTCTTCTTGTGAGGTTTCAATTATTCTTCTTGTATCCTTTCCTTCGTTCATCATTGAGTGTTCCCGTTCGAGTGTTGATTCCTTGTCTGTATTGGTACTATCGCCTTGTCGATGCATTGAAGCTTGTGTTTCCTCAATTTCGTGTATGAATGAGTCATCACTCATAATGTTTCTATCGTTATCCGTTCCTCTGTGTTCATTTTTATCATTATCTCTTATTGATGATTCATTTCTTACCCTTCTCTGGGCATCATCAGTATGATTCGAATAGTCCGTGGTGTCTATATCTGAGTCATTATTGTAGTCCTCGATTTCCGCAAGTGATTTTAGCGATGAGTGTGTGCTGATTTTTTCAGTTGTTGTTGATTCATCCGTGTCACTGCTGTCTGATTTTTCCTTGTAATTTACTCTAGGAATTTTCCGGGAAACTCTCCTTGTCTCGGTATCGGATGATGACTTCGTTCGCTTCCCTGGTTAAACAATCTGATTGGACCCGATAAAAAAAAATTTTATCGGAATGAATTGAGTTTCTGCTTCGGAAATTTCCTATTGATACCAATAAGATAATTTTTAATTGGATTTAATCGGTCTTTCCCCTGGTTAAAAAATCCGATTGAATCCGATAAAAAAACATTTCATCGGAATGGATTGAGTTTCTGCATTGGAAATTTCCCATTGATACCAATAAAATAATTTTTAACTGGATTTAATCGACATCTCCCCTGGTGAAAAAATCCGATTAAATCCGATAAAAAAAACTTATCGGAATGAATTGATTCCTGCATCGGGATTTTCTTATTGAATTTTATTGGTTGTGAACCCAACCAACGAACGATTTATATACATTATATACGCGCATTTTATATCAATTAAACAAACACATATATCATTTATTCAATCATTACGTATGACAAATTATTGCTGGAATAAATTCAAACGATCATTTATGTGTCATTAACATGGTGATCACCCATCCACCTTGTACCGCAGTTGTAGTTACTTAACCTAGAAGATCGATCTGGAACACCCGCTCGCTCGATGCCGTGGTTCGCTTCCTATCAATGTGAACCAAATGACTGTCTTATGTCAGGGATGGGTGTCCTATAGTAATAAGATTCAATTGGTAATAGTCCATTGAGCATATGAAGGATTGTATCGTTCCTAATGAGAGCATAGGAGTTCATTGATAATAAAAATCCCAATGAAGACCAAGAAAATATTTTCCAATTGGATTTCATCGGTATTCTATGATAGATGAAAAATCCCGATTGATATCAATACAATATTTTCCAATTGGATTCAATCGATATTTTATCAATTATGAAAATTCTAATTGATACGAGTCAAATGTTTTCCAATAGGATCCAATAGGTATTTTATCAATAATGAGGATTCCGATTGATATCAATGAAATATTGTGTAATTGGATTCACTTGGTATTTTATGATCAATGAAAATTCCGATTGACGACAATACAATATTTTTCAATTGGATTGGATCGGTATGTTATTAATTATGGAGATTCTAATTGATACCAGTCAAATATTTTTCAATGGCATCCAATAGGTATTTTATCAATAATAAGAATCCCTATTGATACCAAGAGAATATTTTTCATTTGATTAAATCGAGATTTTATTGATTATTGAAATCTTAATTGATATCAGTGAAATATTTTTTAATGGAGTTCAATGGGTATTTCATCAATCTCTCAAATTCCAAATGATACCGAGAAAATATTTTCTAATTGGATTCAATGGGTATTTCATGGTTGATAAAAAATTCCGATTAATACCAATAAAACATTCTTTAATTGGATTGAATCGGTATTTGATTAATCATGAAAATTTCATTTGATACCAGTCAAATATTTTCCAATAGGATCCAATTGACATTTTATCAATAGTAAAAATTCCGGTTGATACCAATACAATATTTTTCAATTTGATTCATTCGGAGTTTTATCAATCATGAAAATTCTAATTGATACCAGTAAAACGTTTTTCAATGGGATCCAATTGGTATTTTATCAATAATAAAAATTCCAATTGATGTTAATGAAATGTTTCTGATTTGATTTAATAGGTATTTGATTGATCATCAAAATTCTAATTGATATCAGTGAAATATTTTTCAATAGAATTCAATGGGTATTTCATTAATCATAAAAATTCCAATTGATACCAAGAAAATATTTTCTCATTAGATTCAATGGGTATTTTATGGCTGTTAAAAAATTCCGATGGATACCAATGAAAGATTTTTTAATTGGATTGAATCGGTATTTCATTATTCATGAAAATTTCAATTGATACCGGTCAAATATTTTTCAATGGGATCCAATTGATATTTCATGAATAATAATTATTTCGATTGATATCAATGAAATATCGTGTAATTGAATTCACTTGGTATTTTATGACCAATGAAAATTCCGATTGATGCCAATACAATATTTTCCAATTGGATTCAATCGGTATGTTATTGATCATGAAGATTCTAATTGATACCAGTCAAATATTTTTCAATGGCATCCAATAGGTATTTTATCGATAGCAAAAATTCCAGTTCGCACGGGCACAATATTTTTTGATTCGATTCAATCAGCATTTTATTAATCATTACAATTATAATTGATACCAGTAACATATTTTTCGATGGGATCCAATGGATATTCCATCACTGATAAAAATTCCGACTGATACCAATGAAAAATTTTCTAATTGGATTCTCTTGGTATTCTATGATTATAGTTTCCTATTCCAGCAACTTTCCCATTAGTTTCAATACATCGAGGTCACCAGGGATTCCGATAGAAACCAATGATCTGATGCAATGAGAGAAATTTCAAAACTGAATCGGTTATTGCCGGTACATACCTATAGGACTTCAGAATCTGTAAACTTGCCTATTATTTCCAATAAATTTGAATGTTGGAATAATCCAATTAAAACCCATTCATCATCCAATTTCACAAATTTTCCCATTAGTTCCAATAGATTGAAATTGTGGAAACTTCCGATAAAAACCGTTTGCCTGATAGAATGGAGAAAATTTCAATCATCCAATCAGATATCTCTCATACAGACCAATAGATTATGTGAAGTCTGATTAATTCCCATAAAATGCAGATTTTTTAATTGATGAATCCCCGATTGAAACCTATAGAAAAAAGATTCCGATAACCTCTTATTGATTTTGAATCGGGGATTGAACTGTTCCGATTGATCCTATGTAGTCCGATTAATTCTGAATTGGTTTCTATCGGATCTCATCGGATTTTTTAACCAGGGCTAATGCGGTGGAATAAAGTCCAAAATTGAATTGGACATTTCTCATTCAATGCTATTGAATATCCAATCCCGTGAATATTTCTTCCATTTCCCATAAATTGCACTGAAAAAAAAATTTCATCGGAAATCAATTATATTTTGTTGTTAGGGTAACTGAATATCATAGTCAAGTCAACGAATATACGGTCAGATTGACAGTATAATCGTTGACTTGACACCATGATGGTTGATTCAACTGCATGTAGTTGAGTCAACAATGCATGTAGTTGAGGCAACATTCAGATTCAGTTGGATGTATCCAATCGTATTCTACTGTTGAATCCACTATATCACCGTTGTCTGTACCCACCTTTTTTTCAGTGTGGGATGATCAAATAATCCAATTGAAACCTATTGACCAATAAAATAAACAAACTCAAATCGAATTGGATATTCTGGATAGAAACCCAGTAAGTCTTGAATTTTGTACAATTTTCCCATTGGTTCCGATAGACCGAAATCACCAAAAATTTTGATGAAAACCGATGATTTAATCCGCTGAAAGGAATTCTGAATTCGAATTGGATATTTCTCATTCAATCCTATTCAATTTTCAGATCCGTAAATGGTCCTATTATTCCCCATGAATTCGGATAGTGGAATAATCCAATTAAAACCTACAGACCGATCAAATCTGTACGAACTCCAATCGAATTGGACATTCTTCATAGGAACCGATTAAATTTCCCATTAGGTAACATTCACGATCGGTTCCAATAGCTTTAGGTCATGGAAATTTCCGATAAAAACCATTTGCCTCATGAAATGGAGAAATTTTCAAACTCTCAATCAGATATCTCTCATACAAACCGATTGATCACTGAAAGTCATATTAATTTCAATAAAACAAATATTTTTCTATCGGTTAATTCTCGATTCAATCCTATATAGACCACGTTCCAATTGATTCCTATTCATCTTGAATCGGTAGTTGAGCCTCTCCGATTGACCCTATTCATCCCGATTAATTTTGAATCGGTTTCTATCGGTTTCTATTGGACCTTTTAACCAGGGTTTCGTCGTCCTTTTTCTCCCTCTTCCACTAAATTTCGCTCGTCATCACTGTCGTCAGTTGTTCCTACCTCAGAATGTGTGTTTGTTTGACTTCCTGAGTCTGTTGTAGATGGAAGAGGTATATTTTTTATATATTCAGTTGGTAGATAGTTCGGAGCGATATTATTCCGTCCGTTTTTGTTTTCTTTCTGTATTTTCTCCTGCACTGGGTTTCCCGAACATTCTCCTGTCGTTTTGCTTTTCCTTTTGCGTGATTCATAAATTCGCGCTAGTTTTCGGTTTGCTAAAATCGTCGTGTGGTTTGTTCTCCGTTTTTTCGTTCCTGTCCGCGTTGTTTTCGGTATACGTTTTCGCAGGCTCTAACTTCCTTTCACGTCTGGATTTGTTTCTGTTGATGATCGTTGTCGCTCTGCCGTTATTGGGAGTGCATTCATTGGCTCATACGGTATCCTTGATAATGCGTCTGCATTGCTGTTTGCTTCGCCGGATTTATATACAATCTTGTATGGATATTCTTCAGGTTTGAGTCGCCATCTCATGAGCCTTGAAGGAGGATCGCTTACGTGATTCAAATACGTTAACGGTATATGATCCTTTACCAATACAAATTCCGTTCCGTACACGTATGACCTGAAGTGTTCAAGTGCGTACACGATCGCTAAGAGTTCCTTCCCAGTTACCGAATAGTCTATTCCTGCGCCGTTGAAGATCCTAGGAGCATATGCAATGGGTTGGTCGTTTCCTATCTCTCCCAGACTGAGAACCACTCCCATCGCGAATTTCGAGGCATCTGTTGTTGAAATTAATGGTTTCTCGTGAACCGGATATTGCAATAATGGTTCTGTACATATTACTTCTCATAGTTCCTCGAAAGCTATCTGCTGCGTTGGTCCCCATTCAGAACTCTGATTTTTCTTCAACAAATTATTGAAAGGTTTTGCTAGTTCTGAAAAGTTTGGGATGCCCCTCCTGTAATGGCCTACGAGTCCTACGAATTGTTTCATTTGTTCTGGATTGTTCGGTGCTGGGTAGTCTTTCACGACTTTCATTTTTTCGGGATTCGGTTTTAGTCCCTCTCCCGTTATTGAATGCCCTCAGTATGCGACTTCACGTCTAAGAAATTCGCACTTTTCCGGATGTATTTTCATACGCGCGGCTGCCAGTCTATCCATTAGGTTATTAAATCTGACTCCGTGTTCTTTAAGGGATCTTGCGGTTAGGATTATGTCATCGATGAACGTATCTACTCCTAGTAATCTTTCCAGAACTCGACTTATCGTCCTCTGGAATTTGGCTGGTCCGTTTTTTAGCCCGAACGGCATCCTGTTGAATTCAAAATGTCCTGATGTTGAGAACGCTATCTCATGTGCGTCCTTTGGGTCCATAGGAATTTGATGGAATCCTGATGTTGGGTCGGAAGTGGAAAAATACTCCGCGTTCCCTAATTGGTCCAGTATTTCGTTCACATTTCGTATCGGATACGCATCGGAAATTGTTTTTTCATTCGGTTTCGGTGAACAATCACTACCTTCCATTTTTTGTTCCCGTCTGAGTCTGACTTTTTGGGTACCACCCATACTGGGGAATTGTATGGTGATGTGGAAGGTTTGATTATTTCATCTTGCAACAGTTTTTCCATTTGTATTTTTATTTCATTCTTATGGGCTTGAGGGTGTCTATACTGTTTCGTATTGATGGGCATTTCGTCCACTGTGGGTATCGTGTGTGGACTAACTCTTGCCACTGGTGATTTATCTCCTGGTAGGTAGAGAAGGTTATTCTTCTTTTGTGTGATTTCCAGGACGTGTTTTTTTCCTCTTCATTCAAGTGAGTTAATTTTAGTTCAGTTTGTGAAATTTGTATCCTTTCCAACTGTGTTTGGGGAGTTTCTTTACTCAGACTTCTGTCTCTTGTTGTTTGTGTTGGAGTTCCATTTCCAGGTATCCGGTTCAGTGTTTCGTTTCTTAGTTCTGTTGTTCCCATATCACAAGTTTGGATGTGAAACAACGTTCTTGTCGGAGGGTTGTAGCCTGCTCCTCCATATTTTCCCTCCTTTTTTCTGTCTCAATCATGTTTTCTGCCTGTTTGTTGCGCTGACCATACTATTTCGTTGCTGTTCCCATTTCCGACAGGTCTTGACTTTCATTGCGGTCTTCTCCCGGAGATCCTTTCATTCCGTTTTTATCCTCCGTACTCCCCATCGTACCCGAAATCTCGCTTTGTTCATCTTTCCTTCCGATCTTAGCGCTCCATCTTTTAACATAATCATGATCATATCATTTTCGACATAAAATTTTGCGATTGTTGATTCTGTATTTCCTTTGATGCAGTTGTTTTTCTTTGATTTTTTTTCCGTTAGTGCATTTTTCATGGTCATTCCTTTCATCTACTAGGGTTCGTGCGAGTCTTGACTCTAAGATTGCCTCGGCATCCTTTTGTGCTGTTCCCCATACGGAGTCTTTCTTACTTTCCTATTCGATTTTCTAATCGTCTTTCATTTTGTTCTGTTATCGCCGTTGGTTCACGTCTTGTACTGCGTCTACTATTCCCTACGATATTTTTGTGTTTTATAGATTCGATACGTTTTGAGCTACTGTTCTAATCTCTTCCACGTCTTCCAATTCTGTTATCAGTATCGTCACATTAAGTTATGATCATTTATATTGTACGCGTGAACAAAAGTTCTATTATTCAAATTCGTTACGAGGGCTCTCCTTATAAAAACGTTTTTTCCTCATTCGATATCGTTCAAAATTCCCTCTCCAACTCCACCTGAATTTATCAATTCAATCGGTATTATCTTTTTCGTCCCTGCTGGAATTTGGAGTTTTCTCTGATTGAAATGGGATTTCTATGTTCTGTCTGAATTTAACTAAATTGGTTTGAAATGAGGGTAGCGTTTTCTTCTCGTAAAAATTGGATTCCTATTATACCAGCCTGTTCAATAGGGAAATTATTTGGAACCATATGGAATCTGTGTTCATTATTGTTTATTCAAATCTTGATTCCTGCTAATGTATGAATCATTTGAGGTGCGATACCTTTTAATCCTATAATCTTTTCTGAATCACAGGAGGTGGGAGGGGGAATTACTTTTTCTTCGATTATATTGACTTCTGCACCCGTGTCCACTAAAAATACCTGTCTACCGTTTTTGAATGAAATTGATTCTAACATGATTTCAACATGTTTCTCTTCACTCATATTATTCACATTGAAAATGGGTACTTCGCTTCTAAGATCAGATTCTAAGGTGTACCCTCTCTCAGAATCTAATTGCAGTTCAAATCCTCTATATTTCCATCGATTCCTACTACGTGAATATTCCTCCTCCTACATTCTTCATCTGTGTGCCCGGTCATAGTGCAATTTTCACAAGATTCTCCCGATCTAATGAATGCCCTACATTCTTCAAGAGTATGGCCTGTTACACATATTGCAGAATGTGCACATTTCCTTCGATCTTTGAGAATTTCGGCACTCTTGTATAACGTGCCCCGGTCGTTTACAATGAATACAATATCTTTTGTTATGTTGATTGAATCCTTGATCATTCTGGAATCTTGCTTCCGGTCAAACATTTTGGTGCTGCGGTCAATTAGGATAGGTTTGTGGGTTTCTGGCAAAATGCTGTGGAAAAGGTTGTCGCGGCTGGTATTGTGTTGTTTGCATGGAACTTGTATTTTGTCTTGAATCTCTCAGTTGATTTGCGTTTGCGTACGTATTATACCCTACCTCCCGATGAGGTTTCCGAATCCTATCATTATTTGGGATCGCGTTATTCGTTACTTTTGGTTGTTCGGTCGGACAATTATGATGTGTGTGCCCTATGGTCCCGCAATACTGGCGAACCTCTGATTTGAAGTTGAAATATTTGGTTCCTAATCGCTCCGCCCTGTTCTTCAAATATTCCCATGCTGAGACGGCGTGATCGATTGCTTGTTCCAAGTTATCTGGATTGCTGTTAGTAACTCTACTTTCTAAATCATTGTCCCGTAACCCAGCTATGAAGCTTGTTATTGCCATTCGTTCTGAATTTGCCCTATTATCCCTGTTGCTATCTCGGTAATATTATATTCTCTTATTGTTTCTTTTGCGTTATTCTGAATATTTTGTATCTTACGGCCGAATTCTGAAGGTGTTTCCCACATTTCCTGTTTTGCGATTGCTAGTTGGATTTGCCATTCAGATTGGGATTGTTTCGGAATGTAAATATTCTTCATTTCTTTTATTAAATCTTCTACTCCCGAAGAATCAGTATTTCGAATATTCAAGTCTGCGTCCGCTCTAATTCTTGTTCCTACTAAGTTCGCGAATAGTTCTTCTCCTCCAGGCTGTATGAATTCTTTTGCTTTTTCGCAGGAGCGGATAAGTGAAGTTGGAGGAATGTTATGACCATCGGAGATCGGTACGCATTCTATTGCATATTTTGATGGAAAAACATCTCTATTGGCTGAAGAGTTCGCGGCCAGGGTTGTTGTATCCCAGGGAGTGAGATTGTCTGGCGTTTTGAATTCTTGAAGGGTTTCGGGAGGGGAGAATTGTGAGGATTGCACCGAATTTATTAGAGGAAAATTCTCTCAATCGTAGAGAGCGGAAGATTTACGTGTCTCTATTGAATAGTTTGCAGCAATTCGAGGATCCAATCGAATCTATGAATATATATATGTATATTTTTTTGTCCTTCAATTCCTCTTGCTTTCGTGCGTTCTTTCCAAAATAAGAACAATTTTATAGACGTTTGTTCTTTTCTCTACCTTTTTCTATTGATCTCATCCATAATTCGTCTCCAATTTAACGTGAATGCAACTATTTCTCTTGAATGCGGGGGAAATGGAAAATATGTAGAACGGAACTGTCAAAATTCCCTGAAATTTCATGGACATTTTTTTTCTAGCATATCTGTAGATGGAATTCTGAATTCTTTGTCATTGATTCATGAATTTGATGATATGTAATTGAATCTTCCTTCTCTTGTGATTGAAATTTCGAGAAATTGCCAATCATTTGAGTAAGAATTGCTTCCATTACATACGAGAGTGGATTGATAAGTTTCCGGCCTGACCGCGAAAAACAACGTTTTTAAGAATTTTTTTTTTTTTTATTTCTCAACATGATCTCCTCCAAGGCTGATACATTTCTCATAGCGGTGTTCTAGTCTAGTAATGCCATCTCTATAGACTGATTCGTCAAGCTCCTCAAAATACCCATTTACAGCTTCGATTACTTCTTCATTTTCCGCAAATCTCTTACCGCCAAGCCATTTTTTGAGGTTAGGAAACAGGTAATAGTCACTCGGGGCTAGGTCTGGAGAGTAGGGAGGGTGCGGCATTAATTCAAACTTCAGATCGTTGATTTTAGCCATCGCAACGATTGACGTGTGCGCTGGTGCGTTATCGTGATGGAACAAGATTTTTTTCTTCGCCAGATGAGGTCGTTTAATTTTCACTTCGTGGCTCAAACGTTGCAATAAGTCTGCGTAGTATTGACCAGTGATAGTTTTACCCTTTTCAAGGTAATCAATGTATATAATACCTCTTGCATCCCAAAAAACAGTAGCCATAACCTTGTTCGCCGAAAAAATTGTTTTTGCTTTCTTTGGAGTTGGTTCCCCTGGTCCAATCCACTGTTTAGACTGTTCTTTGGTTTTAGGAGTGTAGTGGTGGACCCAAGTTTCGTCAACGGTTACGAACCGACGCAAAAATTCGCTTGGATTACGCTTATACAACGCCAAATTGGCGGTAGAAATGTTCTTTCGAATCAATTTTTGGTCGACTGTTAGCAAACGCGGCACCCATCTTGCACAGAGCTTTTCCATACACAAATGTTGGTGCAAAATATTTTGTACACGTTCATATGACATCTTACAGGTCTCAGCTATCTCACGAACTTTTAATCTGCGATCTTTCAGCACTATTTGATGGATTTTTTCGATCATATCTGGAGTTGTGACCTCAATGGGGCGTCCTGAGCGAGGCTCATCAGAGGTGCTCACACGACCCTTTTTAAACTCGGAAACCCACTGCTTAACGGTTGAATATGATGGGGAGGATGTCCCCAGTGTTGAGTCCATCTCTTCTTTAATTTCCTTCGGCGTTAACCCCTTCAAATAAAAGTATTTGATGACAGCACGATTTTCCAGCTCTTCCATTTTTACGAAAAACACAGAGGCGTCTTGGTCAGCGTGCTCTCAAAACTAAACTAACATGGCGATCGGACTGAAACTATAGCTACAAACTATCTAAGGATGGTACTATAGAACGCCACCTCAAGGTAGGCCTAGTGGCGCCATCTCTTGGTCAGGCCGGAAACTTATCAATCCACCCTCGTATGATCAAATTTCGTTGTCGAGAAAAAGGAGAAACAAAATAATCTTCCAACAGTGTATACATGTATGTTTGTGTGAAGAGTGAAGTGTGGGTGTTTTTCACTCACAGGAGTAGACCCACGATGTTGATCATCTCGCTGCTGCTGAAGCTGGGTAATTCCTGGTCCACGGTTTCCTGTTGATGTTGTCCCCTTTCGTTGTCTTATTATTGTTGGAAGGGAGAAACGGAAATTTCCTCTTTCACTAAGTTTTAGTTTATCTTCACTATCAGTTCTCTTATCTTTCCTGCAGTACGGCGTTTTTTCATTTCGGTGTTTTGGATTATTTTTGGTCTGAACTCCACTTATTTTTGAATCAATCATTGATTCATTCCTCTTACTTCACTGTTCTTTTCTTCCACTACAAACTGTTTGTTCTTGTTAGTTTCTGAATAATTTCTTGAATCATTTTTTTATCTTTATTTCATTTTCAATTCATAACGTTCTTACTTCACCATTGATCCTTTTGTTCAACCCGTTGGCGCGTTTTCTCGGAAGAGTTTGAATGTATATATATATATATATGTTTTCGTTATTCATTCATTTGTTTTATTCATTCAACTGTTCTTTCTCTTTTGGGTGCGCTCCGAGGCGACCACCGCAGCCACCAAATGTTACGTTGGGCGGATGAAGGTACTCTTTGTCAACAAATGAAGTGATTTTAATTTCGAGTAGCAATCTATTTCCGTGAATGAAAAGTACATCCGCTCCGTAGGCGGTTGGAGAGCAAAGTGTCCGCCAAGCGCCGCTTGACTTTCCTGAAGCGTCTCCCCAAGAGGGAAAGTTTTGGAACGGTTCCCTTCTGGGTTTTTTCCGACAGGGTTGAAGCTACGTTGGATGATCCTTATTCGCGCGCGCGTGTGTGTGTGTGTGAGCAAGACAGGGCCATACATCTGGAACACTACTGACGGCTTCGTCGTTGTTGACAATTTTCAATGATCTTCAACTACTATAGTCAACGATTATTTGTCTAGAGTCAATTCCTGAGATATCATCGAACTCTGCCCAAATTACGGCGTTTATGGTTTTCTCAATGGCTTTGGTGAAGCCCACTTCGATTTTTCCACTTCCGTGTTTCATGATATTCCAATGAGTAGCACAATGTGCAGAAAGATCAGGCGTGAGGTCGAATGCGAGAAGACAATATCCCTCAGCATAAACTTGTCGAGGAATTGAATTCCTCTCGTTCAAGAAATGAATTCCTATTCCTGAGGAGAGAGTATGATATGCTTCAAAGTGAAGTTTCCCATTCTCACTGAATTCAGGTTGCAATGGTCTGTTGGGTATCTGTTTTCCATCCACCTGAAGGGACAAGAAGTTGATACGAGTTTCTGATTGAAAAATACATCTACTTGATCAAACATCGAATGCAGTGAATTATTCACTAGACCAACAATGGCTGTGGATTCCCCATCTGCATTAAGAGCATCGATTCTTAAACGTAGACTCAGTAAAGTGTGAGCGACATCAAGGTATTCTTCACCTGGTCTAAGTATAACGAGTTCAATAGGTAAGTCATCGGTGAAAGAAGATATGGGTTTATATTGAATCCATTGTGAATCCTCTATACTCGTTTGTGTTGGTGGTAAAATGAACAAATCTAGTTCAGATTTGATGCACTCGTTCAGATGTGTATGTAGGAAAGACATTATGATTCCCGCGAGGGTCCAAAAATATCACTGACTTAACGTTTTGTCAATTTTTTCTTCTTATGCACTTTGTTTTCATTCAAACATACTTTTCCAATTTTTGGATTTGTAGTTGATCGCTGACGCTTCCTTGTATTCGATTTCCTCTTGAATTGAACTTCACTCTTCTCCAACAATTTCTTCTGTGTACATTTCTTACGCCTAACGGTGGAGGTTTTCCGTTTTGTCGTAGGAGGAGGACTGTTCAATGCTGGAGATCCAGATCGAGACTGGATATCTGTATCACTATTCAATCTCTTATAACCCGAACCCCTCATCCGATTCCCCACTCCATGTTGTTTTTCCTCTTCAGCCCTCCTCCGTAGATATCGACCAGTTTCTTTAAAGCGTGTCTCCAACGCAGTTTCGAATGGCGTACTATTTTCAACATCTTCGATAATAGTAATTCCCGTTCGCATGGCTTCTCCACCTAGAGTCCGAGCACCGCGTATCAATCATGGTAAGGCACGACGGAATAATCTACCAAGAAAACTCCCTATACCGTGACCACGTTGATGGGACGATCCAACAGATACACGGGAAATTCCTCATCCACCCCCTACCTGAGTCTCGTAGTATTCTAGGTATGGATTCATTTTTTCCAATCAACCCGTCTGAAGTGGAGAGTTATGGTCAACGTTCCAGTTCCAAATGGGATTGATTGACCAAGATGATCTTTCATATCTATCACCACTGTGCTGAATTCTGTATTCGACAACGGTATGTAATGCAATGGCGAGAAAGTTTCAACTTGAAAACTACCATAAACATAATCGCGATTATTTACCCTGAATATAAGCAACAAAGGTGCTTTCACATCACCAATAATGTATGGTTCACATAAGTCACAATAGATGAACATTTTGTCGGGGAGACCTAGTGATAATTTAGCAGGATATTCAGCCGATGATATGGTTTCCTTCGGGTGTATTGGATCCCATCCCATGTTTTCAAGACGTTCTATATTATCTTTGTTATCATATAGCTGACTTCTGTCGAACCCGAATATACGCGGAAGTTTGTCGTCAAAGTGTATGAGATGTATCTTCTTACAATTTTTACATTCTTTCTCAACTGGTATCTGTTACCGTTTACACATTTTATCCCCAAGTGAATGGTAAGAAGTCGTCGCAACATGTTGTTACATTCAGTCACAAGTTCTTGAATATCGTAAAAAACACCAGATTGTATGAATACACCGCCGCGTACTCTATATCATGTTCATAATCACGGATATAACCTTAATTTCCTTTTATGTGTAAGAATGTGCGAGGGATCTGAATTTCAGATAGTGCCACTTCCCACTGTCCTTCCAAATCTGTTCTTTGCGGTAGCTCGGTGGTGAAGCATACTGTTTTGTTGTCAGGAAAATACTCCATACTACTATCGCTAGGTGAAACGAGATAAAATCGATCCTTCATGATGATTTCATACCTCGTAGGAAGCAGTTACGTGAAATTCCGATTCAAACTAATTAAGCATCGATAACAAAAAGTGATGAGAATTGTATGAGACATTTCTCACGGGAACCTATTGAACGTCTCTATTCTGGAAATATCCCATCATTCCTTGTAGAATGAACTTTCAGGAAATTCCGATTTGAACCGATTAAACATTGACATGAATAATACTGAGAAATTCTATGAGACATTTCTCATAGGAATCGATTGAGAAGTTTCACTCCAGAAATTTCTCATCATTTCTTATAGACTTTGCTCCAGAGAATTCCTATTGGAACCGATCGACGGTTGGTACAGACAGAAAAATGTGATTGAATGAGCATTTCCCTACAAATACTCATCCAACTCTTCACATTAGAAACTGTTCTATCATTTCTAATTCCATATTGTACGTATTTATTGAGGAATAACCGATTGGCTCTCATTAGATACTGATTCCTAATTCATTCTCATTCGTGTTCGTCCCTCTTATTCTTGTATTCCCTCCTTTCATTGATTGAATCGAGAATTTCTTCCGTTATCCATGGTTCTCAATTCTTCTTCTTGTGGATCCTCCAATTTTTCATCCAACATCACTGTGAATGCCTCCTGTGTTTCTTCTCGTTGAGGATTCTTCAAATTCCATCTTTTCCGCATTCTCCTTCCCTTCTTCAGAGCTTCGAATTCCAGAGAACATTCCATCAGCAACGTATTGCGATCACTATTTGTATCCGCGCCTGGATAAGTTCTACAGCTTTCCACTTTTTCTAAATGTTTTTTCTACTGTTATGTAATTATTTTGGTATCTTGTTGTATCTCCTGGCATTTCCCAAGTATAGATTCTTCTTGGGTGATTTTTGAATAATGTGTTGATAACAACCATTTCATGACTTGCACAGAATTCGGTTAAATGTTGTCCTCTTTCATCTCTTTTTCCTAACGCAAAACCTCACATGATGTTGTCCCCTCTTCCTTGCCTTACTACCGCTTCCCAGTCGCCCATGATCATCAAATTCTCTTCTGCCTTTACATACTCTATCACTTCTTCCATTTCATCGTACGTTTTTCCGGTATCTTCCTCTGAGTACGCAGATGTGGGCATGTATACTTGAATTATGACACTGTCTACCGGTGTTGTCCTAACTTTAACCATCATTACGCCTTCGCTATGTTGCAAATAATTTTCTATCCTATTCCCTACCCTTTTATGCATTCTTATTCTCACACCTGCTTGACCATTCTTTGACCCTGTATGAATTATTCTATGATTCCCAATCCAGACATCCCCTTCTTGCGGCCATCTCATTTCGCTAATTTCCATTACATCGATACCTAACCTATTCATTTCTAATTTCAAATTTTCTAGTTCTCCTGTTTGTCTCAGTGATCTAACATTCCACGATCCGACTCGAAGGATGTTCTCTCTCTTCCTCATCTTTTGTGGTTTCCTATCTTGTTTGATGAAGCTCTCTCGAGCAGCCTCCACCTAGAGATCCGAACGGGGAGCTATTTCACCTCCAGAATATTTGACTCGAGAGAACGCCATCATGTTGTTGTTTCTCAATTAATTATAATTTCAGAATCCTAGGTTTGAAAAAAGATTTCATTCCCTCGGGAATATTGGAAGATGTCAAGGGAGGTAGTTTCCCCTTGCTTTCCCACCGGTTTGCCGATGTCCCTGGCGTTGGGATGATTTTGAATCTCTCAGTTTGTATTCTCCCCATCGAGTAGTTTATCCCACCTGAGAAAGAGACTGAAATCTGAGATAATCATCCTCCCTACCACCTGAAGGAAGCAAATACTACCGGGAATGGATAAAAAGGATATTGAAAACAGGTATCAAGGATATCCCCCGGGAGACCCGCAATGATCCCACGGGGAGGAAAATTCGTTGAATCAGCAATATATAAAGTATGATATGTTTCTGCAGATATATATATTTTCCAGAAATTATTCGAACTCTATCAAGTTGATTCGTTCAGTAGTATATGTAACGTTTACATCTCCAAATTTTTGATAAAATCAAACGCCCTGTGAATACTCAACATCAATCGCAATCGTTTCATGATGCGACATTCCCGGATCAACCCTTTGAGGGATACATTTTTCCAGTGAAAATTTTCTTTGAACATGGGGTTTTGGGGTCGCTGAATAAGAATATCATATTCACAAAATGGAATTCCTATTCTCATACATCCCGGCAACACCCTCAGCAGATTTTTGGGATATTACAATCTTGGGGATATATTTGACAACTTGGAATGGTTGTAACTTCGCAAGAAAAAATCGGAGGTGGACGTTCAATAGCTTCCTAGCTCACCGTTCAATCGCTCAGTATTTCGAAGGGGAAGAATGGTATGAAGTGATGCAGTTGGGAAGAAAGATCAAGGAAATTTTGTGCATCTTGTCATAACCTCAAAAGTGGCACAAAACTGCATTTTTTGAGTATATACCCTTGAATATCTCAAAATCCTGACGGAATAGCCCAATTTGTACTTCGCATTCGGATTCTACGCAGCAAATTACTTCAGAAAATGACCGTCAGCCGCGAAAGGGTGAAAATTTTCATTTTCTCGCAAGCCTGTGTTATTATTCACAGCAGTACAAAATATCTGTTGCGTATTATATTTCTTTGTGATAACCTGGGAATCAGCATCACAATCGCAGATCGTCTCACACGTGGAATTCGGACTGTTGATGAAGGTTTGAAAAATTCCAAAATGCAAACGCCCCACAGTGGGGCCAAATGCCAAAAAGCTGGCCAAAACCCCAAAAATGAAGTTTGTAGTTGGGGATATTTGACCCTTGGGATGAGTAAGGTGATGTCCCAAGTATTGGAATTCTGATATAAGGAGATCTGATCCCCCCCCCCCTGCCCTTGTGTACCAGTTGCAAAATACCCTCCTTGAAGTATAATCCGCGTGATTGAAAGACAGTAAAATAACGAGCATGTTCAAAAAGACGCTGTGTCTCGAAAAATGAACCGATTTAACTTTTTCAAATTGGAGTCTATTACTGAAACTATGTAGAATACACTAAAAATTAAGAGAATATCAATTTGATGAGTGGAAAATACTGACAGAGCAATGATTGGATGTAATTTCTATATCTATAAATGAGAAAATGTGTTTGGTGTTTGAAGGAATAGTAGAGAATTACGCAAAATCACGTCGTTTAACTTATTGGAGGTGGTAGATGGGACTCCTACCTGAACATCAGAAAAAAAACGGCTGCCCATGTCTGCCCCTAAGCAATTCCGCCATGTTTTTGTGCAGGAAATCACAAAAAATTAGACGGAGTGATGAGGAGTCCTTAGATCCGTCTGAAACTTGATATGCAGAAGTTTGTGGGGTCGCGGATTATGAATCCGTTGTCTTTATTTCAGAATTCAAAATGGCGGATCCAATATGGCGGACGAAAATTGAAAGAAATCATCGGATTTTCTTCAAATTCGTTACCCAGGGGTTTCTGAGGTCGCTGATTACGAATTCGTTGTTTGAATTTCAAAATTCAGAATGGCGGATCCAATATGGCGGATGAAAATTGAAAAAATCATCGGATTGCCTTCAAACTCGGTACCCTGAGGTTTTTAAGGTCGCTGATTCCGAATCCGGTGTCTGAATTCCGGAATTCAGAATGGCGGATCCAGTTTGGCGGAAAAAAATTGAAAAAATCATCAGATTTCCTTCAAACTTGGTATCCAGGGTTTTGTGGGGTCATTGATTACGAATGAGTTGTCAAATTCCAAGAATCAAAGATAGCGTATCTAATATGGTGGACACAAAACTCAGAATTCAGTAGATTCGC
Organism: Gonatopus flavifemur; assembly: GCA_018340375.1. NCBI lineage: Eukaryota > Metazoa > Arthropoda > Insecta > Hymenoptera > Dryinidae > Gonatopus > Gonatopus flavifemur. The sequence goes on from JAFFJZ010000033.1 coordinate 798,227, forward strand.
TTTGAATTTCATCTCAACGTTAGTATGTGTTTTATTTCCGGTGTACATTTGCTGCACGAGGAAAACTGTATGAGATTGATTACCATTCGTTTTTCTTCTCATCGCGGGCTTAGGGTACACAAAAGCCAGAAATCATTGATATTTAGGAAGATGATGGACCATTGAGAGAAAAACAGTATTGCTGGAGAATATTCGTAGTGAATTTACTATGAGTTGATGAATTCACTATGGGAAATGACAATAAAACTACCAACATTTAGTATTATTACCACGAATTTTTGGTAACTTCACTGCTAACATTCTTCAGCGATGCTCTTTTTCCCTAAAGTAACCGTCATTTTCCTAAATGTTTATAAATGTCATTCAAGTATTGATATCTCTTTTCTTTTCGTGAACTGAATCATGACTCGCGATTTGGTGATCGTTCTTATGTTAACCTATCGTTTCCATGGCAACGTAAATAGTTGGTTGTAATCGGTGTGATTTCAAATGGTGCTCATCACAACTGTGCAATAGCTGTCACCGAATTCTTACTCTTGCTAGTAATCGTTACCGTAAACTTTTTTCCGCGTGCAAGTTTGGAGCTTGATGAATATTTTTCGTTTTTTAAAATCATTCAATGTTAACATACAATTCCAAATGAGATGGATTCCGCTGCCATAGGTGAGTGTTTCAACAACCTATATTTTCTTAGTAGTTTAATTTGAACAGTTGACTGCAAAAAAAATTAGCTTAAGAGGGTTGAATCCAACCCAAGAAAATTAGGAAAATTTTTAGAAACACATGGGGTTTCTGTAGCGAATTTTATCGAATTCTACAACGTTTGTAGATTTCAAAGATGATTTCATATCTATGACTCGGAGAGAGATGTACAATATTTTAAGGAGCAGTCCTCTACCTACGTTGGATGAAAAGTTCACTTTCCTTCAAGGAAAAATCATCGAGATAACGTGTTGTCCGGATAACAAAACTACAGAGATCTCTAACCTTTGATCTACTTCTGAATGTGTATGTAAAAAGAGATGGGAATCTTCTCAGAAGACCGAAGAACGATTTCTTAAAAATAATGAAGGATGGTTAAAACAAGAGGTAGTGTTTTGTACTTTCAGGAATCCCTATTCTGTAACTGTTCACACGCAAGTGGGAAGACCTCTTGTTGAATTCAACGAATGTTCAGAAAGAACGAAACGTAGGAAAACGGAGAATATCAGAGTAAATACTCCTATCTCAGAGCTGTCTTACGCCACACAAATGTGTTTGAGAGCGTCTGGACAGATCGAAGCCGCAAAAATTGTAAAGGATGTTACATCCCCTGATCCTGAGCTTGCCAAAATGTATATGAAAGGTTATCAAACTTTCAAGCGAAATGAGCCAAAGATGTTGAATGATGAAGATGCTCTAGCTCTCCTTGTAGATGCCGAGCTCTCAAAACATCAGTACTGCTTATTGCGTGAAGCTGATCCGCAGAAATTTCCACCTTATAAAAAAATTCAACTGGCCAAACGCATGTGTTTCCCTGACAAGGAATTTATCCAAATGACAGGAACCTGCGCTGTTGTGCAACTACAAGCACTTCTTGATCACACAGCTACACGTAGTTTAAAGCTACAGAATTCGGTTTTGTCAACTTTATCTGATGAAGAGTTACAAAACCTGGTACTTATTTCCAAATGGGGGTTTGATGGGAGCTCTGGCCACTCCTCATACAAACAAGCATATCAAAGTTCGGAAGCTAGTGATTCCGCTGTGTTCATTACTTCACTTGTGCCTCCCCGCTTACACTGCAATTCAAAAATAATTTGGCAGAATCCAAGGCCATCATCAACCAGATTTTGTAGGCCAATCAAAATAGAGTTTGTGAAAGAATCAACTGAAGTTTCGGTTGCAGAGAAGCTACGGGTTGATGATGAAATAGAAAATCTGAGGGCTACTTCTTTCAGAACTGATGAAAAACATGTTTCAGTGAAACATGAGATGATTTTTTCTATGGTGGACGGGAAGGTATGCAATGCCATAACTGAGACAACCTATACCCAGAAGTCCTATATATGTGGTGCCACATCTAAGGAATTCAACAAAATTGATGATATAGTATCCAGGCCCGACCCCAACCTGCCAGCCGTCGGTGAAGTCTTGGTAAGGACTCGCCTTTACTACTTTTCCCCCAGAGTCCTTCTCAGGACTTTGGTTTTTCCCTCCACCATACCTTTCCTGTTCTCCAGCACGACAGTGACTAGTCGCTGGTGTGTTCGAGAACACTCTCCTGTGAGTCCTGACGGGTAGAGTGAGACGGCCGTTCGAGGCCTCACCTCTCTCTCTCTTCGGTTCTCACATTCCGTTGGATCCCTCTGTGGTGATTTTCCTTTGGATCTGAGCCGCAGTGGTGTGCAACACACTCCCCTACCTCTCCCGTGAGTTCCACCGGGTAGAGTGAGACGGCTGTTGAGGCCTCACCTCTCTCTCTCTTCGGTTCTCACATTCCGTTGGATCCCTCTGTGGTGATTTTCCTTTGGATCTGAGCCGCAGTGGTGTTCAACACACTCCTTTACCTCTCCCGTGAGTCCTGACGGGTAGAGTGAGACGGCCGTTCGAGGCCTCACCTCTCTCTCTCTTCGGTTCTCAAATTCCGTTGGATCCCTCTGTGGTGATTTTCCTTTGGATCTGAGCCGCAGTGGTGTTCAACACACTCCTTTACCTCTCCCGTGAGTTCCGACGGGTAGAGTGAGACGGCTGTTCGAGGCCTCACCTCTCTCTCTCTTCGGTTCTCACATTCCGTTGGATCCCTCTGTGGTGATTTTCCTTTGGATCTGAGCCGCAGTGGTGTCCAACACCACTGCCAAGTGCAGAAGGAGAGGATAGAGCAGCACTTCCTGGATGTGCACGCCGGGGAGGAGGCCTTCGAGCCTGTCCCTCCCGCCTACAGGTTGGCGGCGTTGGACGGTGCGGACACGGAGGCCCTGGAGATCCCCTTCGCGCCCGGTGAGGTGGACCGTCGGATCAGGCGCATGACCAATTCGGCGCCTGGTCCTGACGGCCTGACTTACAGGGATTTGCGGGGGGGTGATCCTGGGTCGGTGTTATTAGCGTCGCTGTTCAACGCCTGCTACAGAATAGGTCGGATCCCGGACGCCTGGAAAGCATCAAACACCGTGTTGGTGTACAAGAGGGGCGACCGAGACGACCTGTCCAACTGGCGTCCCCTCGCCATGGGCGACACCATGCCCAAGCTGATGGCTGCGGTCATGGCGGACCGACTGACGGGATGGGCGGTGCGACACGGGAGGCTGGACCCGGCGCAGAAGGGTTTCCTGCCGCACGAGGGATGCTACGAGCATAACTTCGTGCTGCAGGAGATCATTCAAGATGCGAAGCGGCACAAGAAGCAGGCGGTGGTGGCGTGGCTGGACCTTTCCAACGCGTTTGGATCGGTCCCGCACGCGACCATCGAGAACGCCCTGGTGCACTCGGGTGTGCCACATGGCTTCCTCAACATCTGGAAGTCCATGTACCACGAATGCGTGACCCGCGTGCGGACCGCCGAGGGATACACCGGTCCCATCCCCATCCGGAGGGGGGTTCGTCAGGGGTGTCCACTGAGTCCAGTGACCTTTAACCTCGCTCTCGAGTCCGTCCTGCGTAAGCTGGACGGGCTTGGGGCGGGTTATACGATCCAAGGTCAGCGGCGTAATCGACTGGCGTACGCGGACGACGTGGCACTCATTGCCGACACTCCCGAAGGAATGAGGGAACTGCTGAGTGCAGTGGAGGCCGAGGCTGAGTCGATCGGATTGCGGTTCAACCCCGCCAAATGTGCGACCCTTCACATCGGTGGAACGGCTCGCGGCGGGGTCCGACCGACCGTCTTCGGGCTCATGGGGGCGGATATTCACCCGCTGGAGACGGAAGAGGCGTACGTGCACCTGGGTGTGCCGACGGGCTACCAGGTGAGGCAGACCCCAATCTCCGACATAGACCAGCTGATTGGGGATCTTGGCATGGTGGACCGTTCTCTCTTGGCCCCTTGGCAGAAAATCGAAACTGTGGCGACATTTTTGCTGCCCAGGTTGGATTTTCTTCTGAGGGGAGCCCACGTGGAGAAGAAACCACTGAAAACGGCTGACGACCTTATCAAAAAGGTCGTCAAATCTTGGCTCAACCTGCCGCAGAGGGCGAGCGCGGAGGTGGTCTACATCCCGCCTAACAAGGGTGGCTGTGGACTCCTCCCGCTTGCGGACTTGGCTGACGTGCTCACCGTCGCGCATTCCTTCAGACTTCTGAATGCGGATGACGAGTCGGTGAGCATGCTGGCCTGGGACACCCTCCGTCAGGCGGTGAGAGACAAGATTGGTAGGCCTGCGTCCGGTGAAGACCTGGCGAGATACCTCCGGCTCGCTGGAGGGAATTTCGAAGGACGCTCAGATGGGCTCCATGTGGTCGAGAGTGCGGAACGCCGTAATGAGACAATCCAAGAAGGCTGGGATAACTTGGAGGTGGTCTGCCGAACTAGTGGAGCTGCAGTTGGTGTGCCCGGGGGCGGAAGGGCGGCCTGTCGTCATTCCACCTGGCGCCAAGAAGCAGGTGATCCATCGGGTGAGGGCGGCGGTGACACAAAGGTACCTGGTCTCTCTTCTCGCGAAGAAGGACCAGGGTAAGGTCGCTGATGTCTCCGTGCGGTCGAATGTGTCTAATCACTTCTTCCGTACGGGGAGCTTCACCCGCTTCGCCGAGTGGCGGTTCATTCATCGTGCCCGACTAGATGTACTACCTCTTAACGGGGCTAGGCGTTGGGGCGATGGTGACAAGCGCTGCCGGCGTTGCGGTAGTGGACTGGAGACCTTACCGCACGTCATCTGTCACTGCCCCCCTCACTCGGCGGCCATCCAGTATCGGCATAACGCTGTGCTGGACCGCCTGAGTGCGGCCTGCCGTCTCCCGGGGGAGAAAAAGGTCAACCAGCGGATCGAGGGCGTCGATCACGACTTTGGGGGTTTAAGACCTGACTTGGTCATACGTCACGAACCCTCAAAGAGCATTGTGATAGTGGACGTTACCATCCCCTTCGAAAACCGGAGGGAGGCGATGTGGGAAGCCAGAGAGCGTAAATTTGCACACTATACGCCTCTGGCTGAACACCTTCGCTCGAAAGGGTACCGTGTTGCTATCCATGCGTTCGTGATAGGAGCGCTCGGCTCGTGGGATCCGTCCAATGAGGGGGTCCTTAGGCTGCTCAATATCAGCCCACGATACGCGCAGCTTATGCGCCGCCTCATGGTGTCGGAGACCATCCGCTGGTCACGCGACATATACGTGGAGCATGTTTCCGGCGCGCGCCAGTATCAGGCGCCGTCCGCACCGCGAAGGTTAGCCGGAGCTGAAGCGGCTCAAGAAACTTCGGGCGATTAATCCACCGCACGCTTGCGCGCTCCTGTGTTAAACTTTTTCTTTGTTTTTATGTGTGGGTATGAGTGCATTCCCTTCTTTTGAACACGCAGATTGATTATGGCACTGCCAATTAGCAACTTTTCTTTTTTCTCTTTTGTCTCTTTTTTCCTTATTAAGTGTGAATGAGTGTGTGAGTGTCGCGATACTATTTTATACATGCGATGATTTTATCTTGGCCCCCGCGGATGACCCTGGTGTGCCTTTTAACCGCTAGTCATACATGTAAAATCTGTGAGTGAGCCGCCAGGGTCAAGATTTTAACTGATTTTATTTATAACTGATTTTATCTATACAATCTACAATTTTATTTATTTATACAATTTATTTATACAATTTATATGTTCATGTGTCTATTTATTCATCTATGTACCTATTTATTTATTCATCTATGTACTTATTTATTTATCTATTTATATACTTATTCATTCATAACACTGTGATAGCTCCGCGGGGGCAATTATTATTATTACTATTTTATGTTTAGATTTAGTATATAGGTCTGGTTGCTCCAGGGGGTACCCCATTGATAAGAATGAGCTGAATGTGATATGGGTGGGCCAGGTGGTGCCACCCATTTTTATTATTAAAAAGTACGCTTAAATTTTGGAATTTTACCATAGCCCATAGATGGGCTATAATCCATCTACTAGAGTACCTCCTGGAGCCAGATGATTATTGTATCTTTGTTTTTGCCATAGATTATAAGCCAGGCCTCAGTGCCATTTTGTAACCGCCCCCGGGGGTAAAACCCTGGGGAGCATTCTCTGATAAATAAAGTTTGATTAATTAGCTACCGTTTCAAGTAGCCATGAAAGAGACGTTGAAAAGTTTCGGAGTTACGCTTTAGACACGGCACGCTACTACGCGACAAAATATCCGTGGTACCCAATGTCAACTACGATGCACAAGTTTTTGATCCACGGACCTGAAATCATCGCATCTGCTCTTCTACCTATAGGCCAATTGACTGAGGAAGCACAAGAGGCTCGTAACAAAGATTTTAAAAGGTGAAAATGATGTATATCACTTAATAATAGTCTATATTTGTCACAGTGGACTCGACACTTTGAAGGGAAAAATTTGACTTCTCAAGTACTGCAATCAGTTTGATACATTGCACAATACGTTTTTGACTACTAGGCAAACTATATATTTATGGTAACCACGAGAATATATGTTCGCGAAGATTGTTTTGTTCTGGTAAGGAATTCGGGGAATTATGAATATTCATATACTTTTTTTTATTCATAAGCCACATTGTTCATCCTCTGGAAACATAAATTCATAGACTAGAAAACAATTTTGAGAATCAAGTAAACTTATGAATTAGAGGATTCATTCAAAACTTTATACTGATGACCCCAAAGTGCAGCTGCTTTTTGTTTTTCCTTGATTTTGCTTGTCATGTTGAGATCAAAAGCTTTAACGGTGTCGATGAATACATAATTATATTCAAATATCTTAACAACATTTATTTCCAAAGGTACCGAGAGCATCACTCCAGGAAATGCAGTAGAGAAAAAACGATTGAAGACATTTTTAAATAGTTCCTTTTGAGTTCTGATCCAATGTTATCGAGTAAAAGACAGTTGCCCAAGAAAAAACTCAAGTTTCACCCTAGAGACGTGTTAAGCCTGATCAAAACTCCGGATATACTTGATAAAGACAACGTAACTTTCCCGTTATCTTCCTCTGAGAGTGAAGAAGAAGACTGATCTGAGTAAAAAAAGTGTGGCAAAAGTAAAAACCATTACGATTTCAGTTTTTTATATTATTGTATATATTGTGAATGTATATATCTTTCGATTTAACACATTCGGTGTGTTAATATCATTCCATAATTATATTAATAATGATTCAATGTTGGAAATATTAATAATAATGATCATAATAGGAACCACAAAATGGGCCGTTTAGTTCTTGTTTAATATTAAGTTATGAATGAAGTTTTGATTTTCGGCATCCGTCATCCTGAATTTCGGAATTCTGACAACGGATTCGTGATCAGCGATCCCGGAAACCCCTGGGTACCGAGTTTGAAGGGAATCCGATGATTTTCACAATTTTCGTCCGCTATATTGGGTGCGTTATTTTGAATTTTGAATTTCAGACCGTGGATTCGTAATCAGTGACCACAGAAACCCCTGAGTACCGGGTTTGAAGAAAATGCGATGATTTTCTCAATTTTTGTCCACCATATTGGATCCGCCATTCTGTATTTCAAAATTTTGACAACGGATTCGTAATTGGTGACCCCAAAAACTCCTGGATGCCGAGTTTGAAGAAAATCCGATGATCTTCTCGATTTTATTCCACCATATTGGATCCGCCATTTTGAATTTTGAAATGCAGACAACGGATTTGTAATCAGCGACCCCAAAAATCCCTGGGTACCCAATTTGAAAAGAATTCGATAATTTTTTCAATTTTCGTCCGCCATATTGGATTTGCCATTCTGAATTTGGGAACTCAGACAGCGGATTCGTAATCAGCGACCCCGAAAACCCCTGATCACCAAATTTGAAAAAAATCCGATGATTTCTTCCAATTTTCGTCCACCATATTGGATCCGCTATTTTGAATTTCGAAATGAGAACAACGGATCCGTAATCAGCGACCCCAAAAACCGTTGGGTACCCAATTTGAGGAGAATCCGATGATTTTCCAAATTTTCGTCCACCATATTGGATTCGCCATTTTGAATTTTGGAACTCAAACAGCAGATTCGTAATCAGCGACCCCAAAAACCCCTGATCACCAAGTTTGAAGAAAATCCGATGGTTTCTTTCAATTTTCGTCCCCATATTGGATCCGCCATTTTGAATTTTGGAATTCTGACAACGGATTCGTAATCAGTGACCCCATAAACTTCCCGAGTACGAAGTCGCAAGCGAATTTGAGAGCCCCTTATAATTTTGTCCAGCTTTTTGGCATTTGGCCCCACTGTGCGCCCTTCCCACGACAGTGTCGCACATGTATTGTTTGTGCGTGAAATCCGTCGGTATGATTCAGCAACAAATACAGATTCAGTTTCATACAATCGATGAAAAGAATTACTCTGTCTGAAATGTGTTCTGTCTATGCAACCACAATCCAACAAGGCATCATTCATATGATCAGGTAATTTATTATCAGTATGGATGAATTTTCCAAGTGCATGTGTCCCATCGGAAATAAAATGCTTCTTCATACGTTGAGCTTTGTATGTTGAATTCTGACACCAATGTATTGCACCTTATAAGAACAGCTATTCATTTTCCAATGTAGGAATTCCTAAATATGTGGACAAAGCCGATATGATTAGTAACTGCGGACGATTACTCCCGCAAATCAGTTTCTTAACGGTACCATTCAAACTTCCGAATGGATAGCAAGGAGTCGTCTACAGGGGTCCACGCTTCTGTACAGTCACTGGGAGATGCATTAGTTGATGTACGTTCGCAGTCACGTATTTTGATCCATATAATATCCCGAATCTATTCACAAATTCATTCAATGATCTCTGTACAACATGAACTATTTCCACAGATACACTCGATTGATACAACAGCGAAACACGCAAAACAAGTAGTACATAATGCTCAAAATATTCGTTCGACATGATATTATACAACACTGGTAGTTGATAGTAAAAGAACGAGATTTTCTCCATAGATCGGAGTAATCTTTGAACGAGGAACGGTAGTTTTATAGAGCATAATCTTTTACCGACAAGTGGTAAGTAGTCCGACACTGGGAAAGGTTCAACTCAGAATTTGGATGGGAACCATAAATTTAACAGTAACTTGGCAACACCTTCAAATACGCAGTGCACGGCTCCTACGGCAGCTGCGTTAATATAGTTCAAAACCACCAAAGATGAAATTGTTGTACCCTTCACTCCACATACTGATTGGCCACTTTCAAAAGCTTGTTGAGCATGTAGATGAGTTTCCTCATCTGTACGCAATTAGTAAATTTTATACGGATGAACCTGAACGTTTTCGGTATTCGAACGCTGTCCTGGGTGTTTACAAGCTTGACACCCAATGTACCACTGTACTGCTTCATGTTGAGAAACAAAACTTCAGCTGGAAAATCGCACGTAGCATAAATTATAACGCCCCAGATTCCGATAGATCCATCATGATTGGGCACATGTACATCTTTACCTTGATTAATTGTCTTCACACTTAGACGGATATATTGCAAGAACAAATTTCAAATTGGTTTCACGGTTCCAAACCAAAGGCTTACAAGTAAAACATTTTCAATTTTGAACCTCTTTGAATAGAGTAGTTCATTCATTACTGAATATACTGGCAAAATACTAAATTCGGTTGATTTGAATACAGATATTCCATCTACATACCTTGTGAATGAAATATTCAATGCGTTACTGAATATTCCTCGATTGCCGCTCAATTCCTTGTGAATGTTACCATCAAAATAGACCTCATGAATAACAATGTTATTGCGACTTCTAGTATATTCATCATCGAGTTGTTCAAAGAATTCGGACCGTTTGAATAACGCTGTCAATTGAGCGACTGGTGATATTTCTAGAAAATGAGGAATCGACAGGCTTTCATGATCCGCAGGACAAAAAACATTTTTGCCTTCAACACTCCGATTACAATCAGTAGAATAAAAATGTCGTATGAGAGGAGTTTCGAAAGTGTTGAAATATCCGCTGGATTGATAAACCGAAGATGTACGAGCGTTGGGTTGAGGACAATATAGTCTCATTAATCTCAAAATATCGGTGGGTAATGACTTTGTTATATTGTGCCGCAATGCGGCGATGACCGAGATCATAAGCATGCTTTAAGCAAATGTAACAGGAACTCGATCATAAAGTGGCTTGTCATTATTTTCTCCATGGTTTCTCCTTGCGTAATTTTGATTCTCAGCATAATCGGAAAAATTGAAATCATTCCCTTGATCATCGGTATTATCTTCTCCATCTGTGATATCCCAAGGACATATAAGAATATTCCATTTTAGGAAAACTGGAACAAGGATCTGACAATTACGAGTTGCGATATGGGTAAGGTAGCATAAGTTTGAAAACGCGACTCACCCGAAAGTGATGAAGTTTTCTGCGATTTGAGGAGACCTAGGAATATCTGATAATTTTCACGAATTCACAAATCATCTTATCGTGGGTCAATGCAATTTCGGACACTTGTTACCTTACCAAGATCAATTTGACTTCATGAAGGCTCCTGTAAAGGGATACTAGCGATGGTCAACACCCCTCTTCTCAACGTATAATCGTTCCTTTTTCTAACCAATGAACTTGAAATGCACCATCAGGGGTCGTTAGTATCATCTTAGAAACCTCTCGAACAGTTTTCCGTGATGCGATTGGAAATGAACTGAATATGAATTCAAAATTTATGCGTGTTGAATATTTGAAGGATTTTCTATGGAGCTGCGGTATGAGAGCTCTTTCTGAACATATTAAGCCATTCATCAAGATTCAATTTCAATTCAGAATATTCATAATGGATATATATTGAGTAGGATAGCGGAAGCTCTTTGAAAGGACTCTTGTGCTAGGTGAAAACGCTACTGCATTTGTGATTCACATTCTTTCTGAATGCATGTCTGTTTCTATTCTTAGAATTCTTCGAATTCATTCATCTTCGAAGGTTTCGACTACAAAAATTATTACCTTCGATATTAAATGTCACATCGAATATGGAAGCACTGTTCATGTCATCATCATGCCCAGTATCACTGGACTCTTGGCGATCGACATCATCAGTTTGAGGATATTCAGACTCTGCATCCAGAATCAGAGCACTGATACTGCTGTCCTCTTGATCGTTCTCACTCGGAATATCGGAATCAGACGATCCTTGATCTCGTGTGAAGCCATAACTAGTCTATGGAGTTGATGCCAGTTAGCGTGAGATGATATGTATTGAAAAACAATCAAATTCAGTGGATATCCGCTTTTCTCCGGATCTTTCTTCCTATCGTACTTTATATCGTACAGGTGTGGCTTCTTTCAACCACCTTGCAAGGATAGTCACATTGGTATCCCCTCATCAATGGTAATATGTTTTCATTCGATACATATTTCGAGTCGTATTACTTCAGATCTTCCCAAAATGGTCTCTTTGGTGCCTCGATGATTTGCTGATGAATTAGTTGTTGAGATCTAGGAGCGTAACTTTCAGATTGTACTGGCTTTTTTGGCATTCCCAGGAGTTGTGCAACAGTATTCTCGGAATATTCTTTACAACATGAAAATTGAAAACACACACAATATGAAGCATCTTGGGGAAAAATCAAAATGTAGAATGTACGGGACTGTCTTCACTTTACGGACGATCATTTAAGAGTGATGTAGTGGAAATAAAAACTCAATAATGACCAAAAGTTCCAAAAACCGAGTCCAATTGAACTCTTCCGAAATTATGACTGCATGAACCCCTGGAAGGTCAGCAGAATAGACTTCTTGAAGAATTCAAGTTTGGTTCCATAATAGAACCATGAAAGATCCTGTGTGAATTTTTGTACGAATTATTTGAAAATATACGATCATTCTATAAAATACATTGAGCATAACATTTACACAAGGAAAAAATTCCCCGATGAAAAACCCTGAAGTGAATCCAAAATAGAACAGGTCAGGAATGCTCATCAATAATTTATCAAAAGGTTTCATCACCAGCACAACCCCGAGAACACAGGTGGGTGAATTTCGGGAATACGATGGCGTCATCGGTTCCATATCATGGTTCTATGGTGGGAACGTCGGGAATATCTTCAGAATAGGAGGAATCAGGAGCGAGATATTCCGGAGGATTTTCGTGAAGATCGAGAAGAAAGGGAAGAAAGATGAGCACCGAACATAGGGATGGGTTCGGTGAATCGTCGGAACGATTGTGGGAGAGAGATCTTGTCCAGTCCACCCCTAGTGGATACGATAGAATTCAAGGAAATTTCGAGGGGGATTCAGTCCGATTGCAGGTGGATCGGAAGGATGACGATACCCTCTATGTTATATCCAGGCGATTTCGGATCTTCATTGGCGTCATCGGGATGAAATCTTTGAGGACCGGTAAGTATGGCTTAATCGACAGGACACCAGGGGAATTTCGGGGACCTGCCATTGTCTTCGGGAAGTTGTTGGATACAAATCAATCCCACACGGAAGATATCATTGAAGCTTCGAAAGAAATTCGGAACAATTGGAAACATCAATACTGTCCGTGATATATCGGAGTGGATTCAGACCCCGATCGGGTTCATCGGATCACATTCATCGAGGTGTGGGAATTATCACTTCATTGGCATGACGTCCGAAGAATTCCGGGAGCTTCTTGTTTCCCTCGGTAATGTGTCGGATATACAGGGTGGGGCATTTAAAGTGTCGCGGGCGTTTTTTCCAAATATAAAGTGAGATACGAGAAAATTTTTCGGACAAAAGTTGTAGGGTACCGAGGGGGACATCCGATGGTGGCCTTGGCTTTGACCTCAAATCTCATCTTCAAGGGCATTCTGAGATCAACTCTTGTTTTTTAAATAGCATCTCATATTTTTTACTGCAGATTTGGATTCTAGGTCAAAAACCAAGAAACTTCTGTCTGAACCATTTTCCTGAAATCCGCAAAAATGGCGCTCTAATCGATATTGTTCCATTTTGAATCTGACATTCGAATAACTCGAAAACGAAGGGTCTTGCAAAAGAATGTTTCGTACAAAAGTTGTCAATACACAACACATTTCAATCGTCTACATTACCACCATTCAGAGCTCACGCGATGTAAACAAACGACGGGGTTCAGTGAAAATTCACGATTTTGAAAGTCAGTTTGTCAGTTACATTTGATTATTACTTGGTTTATGACAAATTGAAAATCATGGATATCCGATACACGGTTTCTGAAAAGATCGATATGATCTACATTCACGGTGAAGTGCATAAGAACCCCAGACAAGCATATGACTTGTATGCAGAACGATTTCCTGAAAGAACAACGCCATCCATTAGGTATTTTCAACGCATTACAAAATTATTCTCAGAAACGGGAAGTGTTACAAGGGAAAAACGACATCGAATGAGAACTGTTAGCGGGGAAAATGCGGAAGTTAATGTACTAGCTGCAGTAGCCAATAATCCACACGTGAGCTCTCGTGAAATTGAACTCCATTCGGGAATTTCTCGAAGAAGTGTTCTTCGAATACTGAAACGTCACAAATTTCATCCGTATCACATTTGTTTGTATCAAGACCTTCACGGTGATGATTTCGAAAATCGTGTACAGTTTTGTCGATGGGGTCTAGCGCAAATGCACAATAACAACTTCATCAACATATTATTTTCTGATGAGTCGACGTTCACCAATCATGGTCAAGTAAATCGACATAATATGCATTACTGGGCGACAGAAAATCCAAGATGGTTACGTCAAGTAGAGCATCAAAGACAATGGGCTGTGAATGTTTGGTGTGGTATTTTTCGATCTCGAGTAATTGGACCGTACTTCATTGCAGATACGCTAAATGGAGAGAAGTACAGACATTTCTTAGATCAAGTACTTCCAACATTACTTGAAGACATACCTATTCAGGAACGATTGAATATGTGGTATCAACACGATGGTTGTCCATCCCATTATGCAGTCACAGCTCGAGAAATATTGGACAGAGATTATCCTGGACGATGGATAGGACGTCGTGGACCAGTTCATTGGCCTGCCCGTTCTCCGGATCTTACTTCTCCAGATTTTTTTTATGGGGATACATAAAAGATACAGTTCATCAACAAGCACCGACTACACCTGAGAATATGCGTCAACGAATCATCAATGCATGCGCGAGCATCAATGAAGATATTTTAGCACGCGTTCAGCAATCTTTTGTAAAACGTTTTGAAATGTGTATTGAAGTCGAAGGCCATCATTTCGAGCATCTACTGCATTAAAATTATCCAAGTGATGTAGACAATTGAAATGTGTTGTGTTTTGTCTGTTATACCCCATCACCTCCGTTTCAGTTCAAGAGGTCCCCCTTGGAATCAGACAACTTTTGTCCGAAACATTCTCCTCCAAGACCCTTCGTTTTCGAGTTATTCTAATGTCAGATTCAGTATGGAACAATATCGATTAGAGCGCCATCTTTGCGGATTTCAGGAAAATGGTTCAGACAAAAGTTTCTTGGTTTTTGACCTAGAATCCAAATCTGCAGTAAAAAATATGAGATGCTATTCAAAAAACAAGAGTTGACCTCAGAATGCCCTTGAAGATGAGATTTGAGGTCAAAGCCAAGGCCACCATCGGATGTCCCCCTCGATACCCTACAATTTTTGTCCGAAAAATTTTCTCGTATCTCATTTCATTTTTGGAAAAAACGCCCGCGACACTTTAAATGCCCCACTCTGTATATCAATTCCCTGCGAGGGATATCGTTGAAGCTTCGGAAGACATTGTGAGGGATCGGGTAGGGTCCATCGTACGAAGCGCCCTCTCGGTGGAGCCGGTAGTATCGGCAATACATCAGGAACCTATCTATCTACTCTGATATAAACCGATACAACATCGATTCGTAACATATAGAATCAAGATCTTCCTCTCCACCTCTTTGGGGACTGTAACCTTGCACATGCCTCATGGCGTGCGATACGTAGTGAAAAATCATGTGCAATACGGTCTGGTGCAACTTATGACAAAGTGCAATCCATACACAAAGGCGCAAGCTGAGTTGAGTACCTCCACGACTCCTCCGATATATTGGAAAGAAGCCAGTTACTTGTCCACGATAATGGTGGAGGGATCCAGGGCAGAAGGAAAGCTCAGGGAGAGGGGCAGGGTCGCATTAAACTCAATCAAATAACCAACTCCGAAAGTTCGGTTAGACACATACTTGGACACGTATATATTTCAACTCTGTAACTTTACATAGATCGCATGACAGTGTCGTGGAAAGAAGAATGCAAACGAACAATTGAAGTTTATAATATCAATCAGGGAAACACAGGGAATTGCAAGGAAATATGGAGGGCACAACCACGAGGGATTATTCTACACGGACCAGGTCGTTCACATTGACCAAGTAAAGGGAGAATACAGGGAATTATCCAAGGGAAGGCTGGTACAAGTGGAGGAGGTGAATCTAGGTTGTAAGTGCAAAGGGTGAAGGGAAAATCAAGAAGAAGAGCACGTAGATGAACGGCCTGAATGATGTGAGGGTCGTCTTCTGGTGTTAGACCAATCCTCCCTTGTACTCGTGGTATAGGTGGCGCTGCTTACTTGGGACGGAAAACCTCAACAAATCATAAAGAGTACGGGGATTAGAGGAGGATAGCAATATTCAAGGAAGGGCTGTGCTTTCCCGGTTCTTGTATAAGTCAGCGCCAACTGTGTTTTTCTTCGTAAATCAATCTGTTCTGAAACCATACGGGTAAATTTCCCGGGGTTCGTGCGTGGTGTCATCCCACGACTTTTTTGTAACGGAAAATCACGTTACACAATTCAGGCCATTTGTGAATATTTCAATTCCTTCAATCTATTCCAAAGAAACGATATCTCTAATGCGTTCGGCCGAATGCTAGGTTCATTGTTCTCAAGTGACGGTTCTATAGTCACGATGTCGCTCGATGAATCTCTTCTTGCATGTGATATTTATCATTCACCTCTTGTATCTGAACTGAGTATGAATTCATCCAACTATCTTTCTCATAATAACGTTTCTTGTTATGATTTCTAGTTAGCTGATTACAGTGCTATTCATGATTATTTGAGTCGAATTTCCTGGGATATCATGTTTGAGGGTTTGTCGGTCATTGACGCCACCAAGTGTTTATACAAGATCTTTTGCGATGCTAATGAGCTATATGTTCCTAAATATAAGTCTTGTGACTACAAGTATCCCAGATGGTTGTGATCTTAGGTTATTAATTTGATCCATGCCAAAACAATGACACACTGCGTGTATAAGATTTCGAATTTGCTAGAAGATTATTTGATTTTCTCCAATCTGCGTTCGCAATACGAAGGTTTGGTGAAAAAGTGTGGCAGTGAATTTGTCCGTTCAACTAAATTGCAGATCCCTAATAATGTAAAAAGTACTTGGGATTTCGTCAACTCTCGCCGTTCCGATAATATTATGCCTAGCAATATGGTATTGGATCAGATCTCACAGTTTATTCTGGACAAAAAATAGCTGATCTTTTCGCGACTGATTTTGAATCTGTTTATGTTCCTCACAATGCTTCGGTCCCAGGTTCGAATATGATTCTCGTTTGGATATTTCTAATTTACATATTAATATTGGGGAACCTTCAATGTCTCATCTTCTGATCACTTCTCATTTTGACAAGAGAATACTTCGATCACGCCGATATTTCAATCTGGTAGATCAGTTGTCTCCTCTGTTTGCCAACATCATATCAGATGGGCAACATGACTCCGTAGTTGGTCGTTTGAGTACTACCAATTTGGCTATTCATCGTAACTATGTCTCCAAAGTTCTAGACGATTACAACCAAGTCGATACTATTCACACGAATCTTACAAAAGCCTTCGACACTGTGGACCATGATATTCTTTCGTCTAAATTACATCATGTTCGTTTTCGTGGAATTATGCTTAGTTGGATGAGAAGTTATTCGATAAATGGAACGCAAACTGTTAAAATTAGGAATTTCTCTTGAAGAACTATCAATGTTTGTTCAGGCGTTCCTAATGCATTATAATGGACCCAAATGCGATCTCTGCGGAACGCCTGAACGAACATTGATAGTTCTTCAAGAGATTAAATAAGATCAATAATTCGGATGAATGCATTATATATAATGGAAAGATGATATGGAAAGAAGTTTGATTTTATAATCAGAGGAAGGAAAAAAGGATGATTCAGTGTCACGGTGGTGAATATTCTCCAGTTTGGATTAAGGAGGTTGATTTTAAATCAAAATAATGACGTTAAATTGAAAGTATTTTTGGTTTTGGTACCGCAATGTGTTACACGGAACTGATAACACCTCCGGTTTCGGTACCGCAATGTGACACACGAAACCATGATATTAGACAAGGAACATTAACGCAAACAGAGAATATTCCAAGCTTTAGTTCGCAAACGTGACAAATGAGGTCGGGACATGAAAAGACCCATGATCATGAAAGAGCAAAGAATATATCGAACTTTGGTTCCGCAAACGTGATACACAGAATCGAAATATTGAGAACAGAATGATGGTGGATTAGTATAAAGCATATATCGAACTTTGGTTCCGCAAACGTGATACGCAAAGTCGAAATATTGAGAATAGATATATCTTCAATTCGAAACCGCAATTGTGAATCAAAAAAAGATATTAGTCAAATACTCACTGTTGAATTTGTAGACTTCAAGCAGAAGAATCGTTGTAAGGTCAAGATTGACGTTGTTGGACAGTAGAGGACTTTGGGAATATGAATTTGTAAGTGAGATTCAAAGATTGGTAAACACCCGTTGGACCGAAAGCCCGTTAGGCCGAAAGACCGTTGGACCGAAATTTATTTTACCGAATGACAATAATCCGAAAAAGTTTTGGTGACATTCTATCTTATTCGCACACGACTAGTAACGTATAGTAATATTTCGGATTATTGTCATTCGGTAAAATAAATTTCGGTCCAACGGTCTTTCGGCCTAACGGGCTTTCGGTTCAACGGGTGTTTACCTCAAAGATTGTGCTCCTACTTTGACTATGGAAGAATTAGTGGTGTCAAAGGGCACAAGTTCAGCCTTTATATACTTTCCTGGTATGTCACTTCTGAGATGGGGTCTAGTTGTTTGACAGAGAAAAAACAATACCCCCTTTCTTTGTATGGTCTCAAATTTTTTTTATATACATCTTCTTATGTGTGACTGTTCGCTTATGTTATCGACAGTAGTCCACAAGGAAACTTGCACACCTAGATCAATGTAAGATTTGGAATTAATCAAAATTGTAGGCATTCTCTGGTTGGCAACGTTCATGAAAACTGTGTCTGGAGGGTATCATCAGAATTCAATCGAGGGTTCAGAAGTCCATGATTGGAACGCAATCAAAAGTCTTCGAACATTGTTCGAATATCTTTTTGCAACATTGCAAGGGGTTGAATATCATTTATGAATAGACAATAGACAAGAAAAACTCTCATCGCAATCATAACTGATTTCCAAATTATCACAATTATGTAATGTTATTTGGATAACATTGTTTGTGAATTCCGGAAAGCAGTAGGAATATATGGTTGGGAATGTATTCGATATAAATCGATAGTAAGATGATTTTCTTCTGACATTTCAGGCCGAGATCTCATTGTGAAAGAAGGAATATATTTATAGTTATATATATATATAGTTTGTTGATGAATGTGAGTAAAATCAACTAAGAATACTTCTTATTTTAATCAGCCATGAACATTCCTGAAAGAATACATAGGCATGAGTTTTTTATATATAGAGTGAGAGAATGCATAGGTTCACGTTGCGTAGCTTAGTAGCAAAGCAGCACACGCCTTTGTTCAGGTCTCGATTCTTTATGCATGCTTTTCCTTTGCACGAAAGAATTCTCTCCGAGAATTCCCAGTAACTGTAACCCAGATGTTTACAGAGTTTGGAGTGTTTATTCAAATCGCGATTTTCTTGAGGTAGGATTATTCTTTCAAAAATGTTTCATCAGCGTAGGTACAGAAACAGTATATATATATATATATATATATATATTTATATACTGGGTGATTCAAAATTGCCGTACACTCTCCTGAAAACAGATTCTTGATGAAATTCTGAGAAGATTTTGGTCCGGCATATTCAGATCTGATCCTTAGATCCGAAGATTTGAGGATTTTTTAAGTTCTCGAAAATCCGAATACCTCGGAAGTACCATATTTCTGACTTTTGAATCCAACACAATTCTCTAAATCAGATCACGGGGTGTCATTGGGAAGGAATAAATCTGATTTAGCTTCCTTCGTTCTGGAGTTATTGCGATTCAAAGTTGTTGAATTCTGATTGGCTGAATTGGAAGCTAGATGAGATTTATTTTTTTCAGGGACGCCCCAGGATCAGACTAAGAGAATGGTGTTGGATTCAAAAGTCAGAAATATGGTACTTCCGAGGTATTCGGATCTTCCAAAGAATTAGAAAATGCTCATATCTCCGGATCTAAGAATCAGTTCTGAATATTTCGGACCAAAATCTTTCCAGAATTTCATCAAGAGTATGCTCTCAGAAAAGTGTACGGCAATTTTGAATCACCCAGTATATAGATATTCAAAGATTCATTCGATCAATTATTAGATAGATATTGGTATATTCAAGATATTCGGATGTTTTGATATTGAAATAATTGTGCGGTGCTTGTGTAGCCTGTTGACGAGAGGCTGTATATCAAACGTGTGCTGATTAGATAGTGTTTTGAACGGTGTTTAGTGTCTCAAAATACGGATTTCATACCACCTAGTGAAGGACAAGGTCTGGGTCATCGGTGGACATACTAAGACCTTGCAGACGTTCAAAGTGAAGTTTCGAAATCGAAACAATGAATTGATGCCGTTTCGTCTAGTTTCGAATGACAGCTGTTCCTTTATCAGAGCTTCCTTCCCTTCTGCAGTGCGCGAACTGATAATGGAAGAAATCCTCATCGATGCCTTTAGAGGCCATCACCTGACGGCAGATGACTGATAACTCACTAAATGATGATTATACGAATGCTGGGCGTAGTTCATTGAGAAGAACTGATAACAGGTGTAAGCTGTATAATTCGGGGAAGACCGCCCAAGACATCTGCATGGCGACTTGATCAAACGAATGGCGACAGATCCATCGTTGAATACTTCTCGCCTAAGAGGAAACGAGACCTAGACAAATCACTATCGGACAGTGATATCTCACTCGATTCAACAGTAACAGGTGAAGGCAATATGAACAAGTCTGAATACTTTGTGATGGGTCTACTTTGAACCCAAACACAAAGGCGCATATGTTTCTGAGCTCCTCCAGGACTCCCGTCGTGGATATTTATAAGGAGTGGCGGCACCTGAAATATATTGGAAACGAAAAAGTAAAAAGTTCACGATAAGGTGGATGTGTTCAAGGGATGAGGATAGCTCAGAGAGAGGGGTGGGTTGATTTCAATACAACTGAGTAACCAATCGTGGCATACAATTTACCACGTGCCAGAGCACGTATATATTTTACGTTGAGATTCCTACATCACATACGCGACTTTGTCGCAGAAACAGAACCAAAATATAAAGATTTCTGAGAGGCTCAATGTATTTATCTAGGGGAACACGGGAAGTTAAAGAAACACGGAGGTCACGACCACGAGGGAATATACTATACGGACCACGCTGTTTACATTCGTGAAAAAGGGGGGGGGGGCTCAGGGGAACCGCGACCATGAAATAGTACACGAGGGTGGGCTGAATCGGACGAGGTGGTGATTCGAAGGAGCAAACACTAAGGGCGAAGGGAAATTCGAATGAGGGAGCACGTGGAGGATGCCACGAGAAGGGCAACTTTAACGCAATACTTCACTAAACATCCACCGCACTGACACTTTCACTCCGGATGGACAATACGGCAGATGCGAGTTAATTCAAAACTGGGTCTCAGTGGCACCGTACACTCACCGTATTCCAAGTTACGCGGGAGAAATTCTCAAAGGCGAACGTCACCATGGCTCGATCACATAAGGAGTGGGGATCCAAGATGACCTTTTCTTCTTCTCCACCGACGGGTGAGTTCGCAAAGCCATACACGGAACTCCGTCGATGACTTTCCGTAGGAGCTCGCCTATTGACCGCGTTTCATTGGTTTTGACGGTGGTGGTCTCTGATTGGTCGTTAGGTGAGTGTCGGTATAGGTGGGGTGGGGGTTCTGTCCTTTTCCAATTAACTGATTTCTCCCGTGTGAGAGTGACGGGGAGTGTCGGTGTTCGGGTCGTCTCTTTCGTCCTTCTCTTCTGCTCTTCTGGGGGCATGTTTAACGGCGCATGCGGCCTGCTTCATTGCTTCGGGTTGACGGCCTTGGCGAGGAGGCGATAGAGGGCGTTCCTTCCCCCGCTGTTGGTTGGCCTGGGGTGGGAGAAGATGGACTCCCGTGATTTGTGGATCGTCCTCCGGAGGTGAGGGACCGCCGTGTCACCTTGCGGCAGATGGCGTTGCCTCTTCGGGGCAGGAAACCTCGACAAATCATAGAAGGATTCAGAGAAGGTCGGGATTGGTTGAGGAGGGGGAATGTGTTCCCGATTCTCATGTGAGCGAGCGACAGCAGGGTTTTCTCTAGCGAACAAAAGAGTCCGCAAATGACATGCCAAAATCTAGCGATGATGCGCGTCGCCACGCCGCGATTCCCTTCGTGAAAAGATATCACGTCACAACTGCCCCCGCTCTGAGCACTTGACATGCCAGTGTTCAAGTGTCAGCATGGTCCACTCGGATCATCAGCGTCCTGCATTTACAAAAATCACTTTTCCCCGTCGCTTTGCTCGGCTTCTTCGGGAACACGTTTCCCTCTCAGCTACTCTTCAGCAATCCATAAAAACCGTATACCGTGATACACCCAGAGCTACGGAACAAATAAAAAAAAACTTCCCACGAATCTGGGGTGAAGCAGACGTTTACTAGTTTCCGTGGCAGTTCTCTCCTAGGACTACCAGGACTGCTAGTGGCGGGGCAGGGCAGAAGCACAGATGGGGAGGTTGGGAGCATTGTTGAGGGGCGGTTACCTGGGAGCAGGGGATGGAGGGTCAGGATTCTTCCAGGGGATGAATCTGAAAGGAAAAAAGGAACAAAACGAGGGGCCTCGTGGAAGCGCATACCAGAAAGCACGGTAGCTTGTGATCGCATTCACTGTGGGCCCCAGTGCTGGAACGAAAGATTGGATTGAAGCATCACAACCACCGGAAATCATCAACGGCTATTCGACCCGAACCGAACCTCAGGGCTAAGCTCGATCCTGATTTCGAACGGGACGAAACTTAGTAACGAAACCAGTCTCAGGGAAAACGACCACTCCGGAAATTAAAACTCCGAGCCCTGTCGTATGCTCTAGGCATTACTCTGTAGTCGGGACGAATTCGAACGACCAATGAGAATAAGCGATGGCTACCTGTTGCGTTTTAAGAGGGAGTTTACGCGGGACAACACGAAAAATATCTTCCCATATCCCCATCCAAGCCATGGGCTCCGCTATCCTTCCATGAAGTGAGAGAGGAAGACCTATAGGGCAGATCGAGTCCTTCTTTGGGGTTCACATGGTATTCGGGACCGTAGGTTTATAGGGTGAGTTCTTCTCAGGGTGTCTGGAGGAGAGTTATCCGGGGTCTCCGGGGCTCCACCAGGCGAGGAGTAGGGTTTCAGATCTACCATCCAAAATCGCCCAGCTACTCGGCCTTGTTCGTCAGCCAGCACGTACACCCTAGGGCGACAGACATTGGTTATCGTATAGGGAACCTTATATTCCTTAGCCAGCTTTGCAGCGGAGTGTCGCGAGGCGTCCGATGGGACAAAATTTCGTCTCATTACCTTGTCCCCTATTCGATAGACAACGTTCCTCCTCCCACTGTTGTAATAGCAGGACTGACGTTCAAAAGCTTCGTCTAAGTTTTGGCTGACAATATCTCGAAGGGCCGAAATTCTGGACATGTGGTCTTTCCATTCTCTCAGGTCGGAACAGGTGAGCAGGTCTACAAGGGCATTCTGGGGGCCTTCCACGACTTGACGATAGAACTGTGGAGGGCGGGAGTTGAAGCCATAATTGAGGAGGGCAGGACTTACGTGGGTGGAAGAGTGAACCGCAGTATTGTATGCCTTGCAAAATTCTGGGAGTTACTTGTCTCATTCCCGATGGTCTTGGTCCAGGTAAGCTCTGAACATGGTCTTTCATACTCGGTTCACGGGATACGCTTACGGGTGATATAGAAGGGTGAGGGACTGCCGAATGCCATGATACGCCAGATACTGGGTAACATCCCGGTTGGCACATGCGGTTCCATTATCGGTGATGAGGACCTGCGGAGCACCGTGACGATTCACGATCATGTCGTTGAATCTCATCAAGATCCTTTCGCAGTGGCGTTCCGCATGACAGCAACTTCAATCGCTTTGGTCAATAGGTCCATACATACTAGGAGATACCTATTGCCGAGCTTGCTCGTGGGCAAAGGCCCCATGATATCCGCTGCTACCACGCTCCACGCTTGCGTGATCTTCCGGAAGCCCATCATGCCAGGTGAAGCTTATTGTGAGACTTTCGCCTCCTGGAAAATCTCGCAACTTCGGATATACCGTTCGATGTTCCCGAACATGCCTGGTCAATAGTGTTCCCGGGCCACTCGTTTTTACGTCTCCTCGACGCCGAAGTAGCCTGCATCTGGGGCATCGTGGCACTCGTGTATCACGGAGTCCCTGAAGGCATCGAGAACGACCAGTTCCCATTCGTTCAAGTCGTTCATGACTTGACTAACAAGTAGGTCTGGACGCTTGACGTAGATCCGGCCATCCACGATCCTCCAGTTGGGATAATATCTGGGGTGTGAGTACAGGGCGTCATATCTCCTGATGTACCAGTCCATGGGGGTATCATTTCGGGGTGGGGTACTTTGTGGGGCAGGGACTTGGGAGGTTTCAGGGCAGATGCAGTGGGAGAATCTTCTTCGTACATCCGTGACAGGGCTTCGGGGACATGATAGAGGGCGCCTTTTATGTGGACCATATCGAATCCATACTCCAGGAGTTCCGGAGCCCATCTGGCTAGTCTTCCCGTTGGGTTACGAAGTTGATAAAGTCACTTCAAACTTGCGTGGTCGGTTATCACTGTGAATTGTTAACCAACCAAGTATTCTCGGAATTTCTCAATGGCCCAGAGAACAGCCAGGCATTCTCGCTCTGTCACGGAGTAATTTTTCTCAGCGCCGTTTAGAGTTCTGCTTGCGAAAGCAATAACTCCCTCCTCCCCCTCTGGAGACTGGGTGCGGACAGCGCCGAGACCAGTGTTACTGGCATCTGTGTGGAGGGTGAAGAGCTGGAGAAAATTGGGGCGAACTAGAATAGGGGCTGAAGCCATGGACTCCTCAAGAGATTCAAAGGCCTCTTGTTCCGCGTTTCCCCACTTCCATGCTGAACCTTTCTTGGTTAGCTTATGAAGCGGGGCGGCGATCGTGACAAAATGTCCGATAAAACGTCAGTACCACGACGCCATACCGAGGAATCTCTGAAGTCTCTTCAGATTGATGGGTGGAGGATAGTTCAGTACGGGCTCGATTTTACTGGGATCGATTTGAAGACCATTTTGGTCGACCAGAAAGCCGGAGTATCTCACCTTCGATTCACACCATCAACATTTCTCCGGATTAATGACCAACCAAGCTCCTCTTATCCTGTCTAGGACTTCCTTCAGCCAGATTTGATGATCCTCGAACGTTTCCCGGCACTAGCCACCTCACCAGGAAAGGGACTTCCTGCTTGACAAAATTTCCTGAACGCGTTTGTTGGGAGGGGTTCAAAGGCAGTGAACCGTGAAGGGTGGGTGGCGGGAGTCGAATCGCGGGACTCGGGGTGGAATGCTGCCAGTTCTCTTCCTCTCCTCTGATACGCCAACGTCAGTTGGACCCATTCAAAACCAAACCGGATTCATAAAAGAAATCCATCTCGAGGATGAAATTAATATCTAGGCCAGGTACCACCCGACAAGTTGAAGTCCTTCGACCGTTCAGAATATTCATTGGTCCTTGGGCTTCCTCCGAAATGGGCTCAATTTTCCCGTTGTCGACCTCCACGGCACCGTAGGAGGGTTTTCTGACAGGGATTCTGAGAACCCGCAGTGAGTCACGACCGGGAGGGGCGATCAAGGTACAAGATGCACCTGTGTCCATGGGGGCAGGAATATCGTAAGGGGAAATCCTGATCGTCAAGTATATTTGGGCTAGGGGGCTCGGGTCGCTCCGGCGGTGGCTATTGGGTTCCCCCCGAGGGATTCCCTGAGTTGAGTTCTGGGAGTTGTGTTCGGGCTGAAACTGTGATGATGGGGGCGGAAAAATGTTGCTTAGTCCGGGTGTTCTTTTAGGATCTGGGGGATTATCGATTTCTGACCTTGGGTGGATTCTGGGGGGTGAATTTGCCACTAGATCGCTCGGAGGGGTGTGTCCAGGGTGTTCTGAGAGTTCGGTATATCGCTTCTTCCGGTAGGGGGTGATTTCTCTGGGGGGGGGGGGTGGGGTGGAAGACGAGGTTGGTTCCTCCGAAGAGATAGATTCTTCATGAGGATATCCATCTTCATATGAGGATCTGTGAATTTATCTCTCCTGGTGATTCCCTGTTCGTGGGTGTGCAGGGACTCCTGGGGGATTCTCAGAAGGGTTATTCCTTTCGATTGGTTCCGGTTTGTGGGGTAGATTGGTTATCAGGTCAATGAGGAGGGTGGTTAAGACGGAGTTCTGAACGTCTGGGGTCGGGTGGAAGGGTAGGTGGCTTCGGAGCACAATCGCTTCGGGATTATTCGGGCCAGGGGTGGTTTTGTGGAATAAATCGAAAAAATCCAAGGTGTTTGGGGTAGGGGATGGAACCAATGATAATTCTCTAGGAATATCGTCTGGGATGGTTCGATATAACTCTCGTTGGGGTAGGGGTGGGTTTTCATCCCAGTGGGATCTCGAAAGTGTAGAGGGTTGGGGTGTATTTCCCATTTCTGTACTCTGCTGTGGTTGGTGGGCGAGTACCCTGTGTCCGGGGGTAGGATGGTGTTTTAGGGTCGACGAGGGCGTGCTACCAGAGGTTGTGTGGACCCTAGTCACCGTTCCTCTGTTCAGTTTCCCTCGTCCTTCCTTTTGGGGGAGCAATTGAAGCCACGAGGGGTGGCACATCGTTTTGAAAAATGCCCGCGTTCCCCGCAGCGCCAACATTCTATTGATCCGTTCGGGGTAGAGTCCGGAACCCTTCGAGTAGGTCGTGGGGAATTTCTGGGGGAACTATGTGGTACATACCCCGGGGGCACAGGAATAGTCATCAATGGTTGGGGTTTGGCGGAGGATGGCGATGGTGGGATCTGATTGGGTTGGGCGAATCGTCGGGGATTGGGTAGAGGAGAGGCCGGTAGGGCAGCTTTTGCTGCATATGTAGGTTGTGGTGTAGGAGTCTCGGGAGGTGGTGGGTTATTTGGATGTTTGTTTTTTCTTGGGGTCCCTCCGTTTAGGGGGATTTGGAATTCCTTGGGACATTGGTGTGGCAGGGGGAGTCTCTAGGGAGGCTAGGGATTGCGAATTTCTCAGTGGCGTCTTCTTTGGCTCATGAGCCGATTCCGAAAGGAGTAGTTGGGACGTTGGGAGTTCTGAAGGGATTTCCTGGGGCCCGAGTGATCGCTCGACTTCAAGGGCCCGCATTTCCATTTGCTCGTACAGGGTTGCTACAGGTCAGGGAGATTCAACGGGATTGACCATTCATACGTTCTCATTTTATAGACCACCAATGAAATTGAGCGATTCCGTTGAATCTCCCTGTCCTGTAGCAACCCTGTCGTATGTATTAAATGATGCCCTTATCATCTGGCAGCGATACTCCGGGCGCATGTGATCAAGCGCCAGAGAAAGCTGTTCCTCCAGAGGATGAGGTCTGCGCATGCTCGACCATAAAAGCTGTACACAATTGATGTCATTTGCGGGTGGTTCATATGGTCCTTGAAATCGAGTGAGCACCTGTAGGCGCAATTTCCCTTCGTAATCCACGGAGCCGAATCTATATCGGAAGGAACTATAAGAGGAATCTAGGGAAGTGAAGGACGTTCTCTTGATCTGGAACCATTGTAGGGCAATGTCCTTCAGAACGGTGGGCATCAAGTTGAGGACTCCCAAATCCGACAAGTTGGTCATGGCCCAGCATCCATTCAATCTCAATAGGAATTCCTCGGGATCGCCGTCTAATCCAGAGAAGGACAGACGCTAATCCCGGGCAATAGCAGCTAGGTTGCTGCGATGGGCTCCGGCCGGGTCATATGGGGTCATATGTGATGGGGGCAGGGTGCTGGGCCATGTGTTGATACTGGTAGCTTGGTAGTGTGGGAGCAAGGAATAGGAGGGCTGAGTCAGGGCATACTGGGAAGTGACCGGAGGTAGCAAATGGGCTTGTTGTTGCCAACGAGGAGTGACGTGTAGATTGTTCAAGGCTTGGGACGTCGGTATCGGGGAAAAGTCTACTGTTGGTTGAGAATACGAGGGCAGAGTAGGGATCGACGCTACCGTCGCGGGGGTCGGGGCATGGGAGTATAAGTGCTGAGTCACGGGTACCGAACTGCTGGGATCATTGGTGCACTCATAGGGTTGGGTCAATTGAGGGCCAGGAATGCTATAGATTCCATGAGTAGGGGCAGTCGTGGGGATTGTCGCGGCATTATGACTCACTCTTGTGGCCATCGGTTGGGAGATGTGGGTTGTTGGCGTTATTTGCGCCGAAGAGTGTCCTCCTGAGCCATATTCAGTGGTTCGTGGGGCAGACGGGGGGAAATCACTGCAATTCCCCGTGTGATTGGGGAGGATGGTCGAAAAATATTGGAGACGGGTGACCAGGGGTGGGCTTTGCACGATGGTTGATCCGAAGTCACCAATATAGACAGGAATAATTCGGCTCTGAGGCACAGAAGTGGTCGGGGCAGTTATGGTGCGCGGGAGTCGACGTTCACAATGGTTGTCGTGGGGTTAAATGTGGTTGACGATACGGCATGGGACGTGGGAATCTGTTGGGAGTTGGGGGCTGATTCGATATGGGTGGACTCGTGGATGTGTCCCGATGAGAGCTCAAAAGGAGAGTTAGTATCTCCGGATGTGTCTCAAACGGGTTCAGGGGGTGTGGGATTCGAGAAAGATTCGGGCTCAGAGGGCCTGAGTTCCGGGGACAAATCATCCATTGTCCAACGGATGGTTCTGTCCCCTTGTGCTCGTCGGTAATAACGATGGGCCCGATCTCGCTTCTCGTCTACCATTCCCGCGCAGTTTAGGGAATGGCCCACTGGGAGGGCTACTAATTTTGCCGGGGTAAGGGCGTCGATCCACGAATGGTCGTTGGGGTCTTCTGCGTACGACAAACCGCGCGATGGGAGTCGATTATCGAGGGAGTTATCGGGATCTTCAAAGAGTCCCGAAATTCCGGGTAGGGTACCCGAAAGGGTGGATTGGGAAGTGACTGGGGGGTCACTCATAGGAGCCAGATGAGCTTGTAGCCGCTCACGCAATTCTCTCTCTTCTCCCTCCGTGGAAAGCCCAAGACCGCGAAGTCGGCTTATAATTTCCTCTAGGGAGAGTTCAGAGATGCCTTATTGGTTTCATCTCCGTTCAAAACTTGTGGGGAATTCCGGACAATTCGGTATTAGCTCTCTAATCTTCCCAGACAAGGTGGGAATACTATTCAGGAAAGGAAGGAAGAGAAAAAAAACCAATTCTTGAAACCATTCTCGAATTTTCCACGTTCTCACAAGAAAAAATAAAACGGGTCACGTATCCTTAATCTCTTCTCGATAAACAAGTTTGATAGAGGAACCAATGAATGAAAAAAACTTGTTCACCCCGAATGGAACCCGATTGCGCCACAAAATTGTTGGATAGACAGAACAAAAAAAAATTTCTGAAACTTCGCTTAGAATAGAAAAAAAAATCGAAGATCTTCCACTTAATGGATCAAAATTCCCCAGCGGGGAAGAATTCCTCTAACTGTTCATAAATAACTCCGAAGGCTATGAGAGAATTTCAATTCATCCCTCCGATTCCATATATTGGATCGAATTCGGAGTCCTGTTCGGGTACGCTTTGGGGAACAGGGAAATGATCCGGTTATTTCAGGGGGTTGTTTCAAAAACAATGGTCTTCCCCGTCGTTGTTACGGTTTGTGAGGTTCAATGGGCGCCACAAGCTGAAAACAACAAATAGACAAAATGGCCAATTGCGAAAAAAAATTCTTCCAGGATATGTATATATATATATATATATATATGTATCGTATATACGATTGGTATAAAGAGGAAGAAAGAATCTATCAGAGCAAACAAAACAAATTTGCAAATTATCCTAGGGGTATCACGCGTATTTCATTGTTGAAGACACTTCATTAATTCCCCAACTATGTTCAAAGAAACCAAATGAACGAATAAAACGAATCCTCCAATGAAATCAATATGTTTGTGCAAGAGCTTGGAATACAAACGTTATAATCAGAAATAACTATTTCCAAATGTTATCTTTATACTTCAAGCGTGATTTGGTTCACCAAAATTATTTTAATCCAATCAAATGATTCAGCTCGAAGTACGAAACTTATTCGAGGTTCCCAATTCTTGAACATAACGAGTTATCGAGTAGTTGATGCATAAGAATAATAATAATGATCATTCATAGCACGAGATATTGGAAATTTCTTGAAACATTCTCCGAAGAATTCACTCGTGATATCTTAAATGCGATGTGTTATGATTAAAACACTATGTACAAAACGGTTCAAATCATCATCGATAATGTCCTTATACATATATATATATATATATAGATACATATATAAGGAAACACTCGCTACTATAGAGTTGTTCCTGTGATAGATGGCAAAATGAGACTTGGATATCTTTTTGAAAGCTCTTTCAGAACACACTCATGTCGTATTCAACTTGTATTCTTTTGTATGAGGGTTCGAGTAGTTTGTATAGGGTGTAGAAAGTTTACTAAGGTTTCTTTATTCCATCCATATCACTATTTTATGCAAGTGAAAATCTGCATTTTTCAATATGGTCTCATGTAGCGCAAAGTCGTTCTTAACGTTCAATGAATATCTGCCAAGATTTCAACGATGCAGATATCATGTGAATATCCATTCACAAAGAATGCTCTGAACTACATGGGATCTAACAAGAGTTATTTTTTGCACTCTTTTTTGATAAAGGAACAGCGTCCATTGAGGGTCTTGATTCACTCCTCCTCGAGTTTTTCTTCCACGAGAAAAATGAAAGATACAATGAAAGTGAATTTACGCTAGAAGTACGCTATTTTTCCACCACAATTCTATCCGTTCTCATATACCAATCACTCGTTCCGAATGAGATTTTCAAAAAGAATGAATAATTCAATCCATATATATTCATCCTAACTGAATCGATGTGGCATGATTATTTATTTTAGATTGATTCAAAATAAAATTATTATCATAAACCAGTATTACAAAACGTGAATTATTCTCACGTAAATATGTTTTTATGGACTCTATAATCGTTATTTTTTATTTTTATTATCAATGAACTATGAATTTAATTTATTCATACGTTTCGAATATTTCAATACTGTTGAATGAAAGGTTTTACGACCCCGCAATGTACGTGACTGTGATTGAGTTGAAGAAATCCCTACAACTCATTTGAAAGTCAAAAAATAATTCATTTCATAAGAGTTCTGTCATTCATATTCAATTGACGAATGAAATTATATTGGAAATCGGAAAGCTGTCACGTGATTGTTCATTCGTGATGTGAGATAATTTTCGAAAGAAATATGTCAATTAAGAAAAATTATGAAGATATACGTCATTAGAAATTTAATTCAATTCTCAAACGGTTATCACACCAAAGTATTTGGAACACATTCTTGAGTTATGAAATTGAATACAAAAACAAACGTAACCAAAGCACTCGATGGTAATAAAAAGCAAAAATTCACAGAAAGTATTATTTCGAATCATACATCTATTATTTTATGGAATCAATTACAAATTAATGTTCTTCTTTCTGTATCCAGTTGATCTATCGAAAATGTGTAGATGCACAGATGGATTTCATAACAACTATTACAATTTGCTTCAACGCAAAATGGAAACAGATAGATAACAAATAATGAGATTTTTAATGCCTAACTTGTGACCATAATGCAAGTAAGACGATTAAATAATTGAAATTAATCATTCGCTTGTATTGTATATCGAGAAAAATCTATAATGAAAAATCAACCTCTATATGATCATTTGATATGTTTTATTTTTTATAAAACGTTTACCTCGAGTTGAGAGTGGAATATAGAACACATTATTCGATTTTAAAGATCACCAGTAAATAGTATGCACAGATATATTAAAAAAATCAATTCGATACTCGGAGTTTTTTCATTTGACTTTGGCGAAGTTCCAAAAACCCTGTGATTCCTTAATTATTTTTATAGCATACGCGTATGAAACATTAAAGATTTGGAAATCTTGCTTACATCACGAACTTTGCATTATTTTTTGTTTTTCATGTGAGATTCTCTCTTTTAATGTTCCGCATTCTCAATGAATTTGACATAGATAATAATTTTGAATGGTTACACTAATGAACTTTGATGTTGCGTTACTTCAGAGACGAATAATCTCCCAACACTAACGAAAGTCGACCCTCAAAGTACTCGAAATGAACAAACTCATTGGATGCCAGAAAGTAATCAAATTTAGACATAAAGACCCGAAAGTAACTTCCACTGCCTACGGATGGAAATATTGCTTCCCTGGGTAGAAAACTGGAATGGACTCACCGATGCAGTCAAATGAAACAGGATAACCATCCGATACAATCCTGACCACCTCGCTTGAGCTCGACTGCCAAAAGACGAGGCAAAATATTGAGATTCGACTGAGTCGGAGACAGTCACTCACTATTCCACCACTTCCTGGACGTTGGCAGATGCCTCCGAGCCTCAAATTCATACACAGGGCCCCACGTTGGGCGCCAATTTGTGATGGATATACCCAGAATCCATGCACGGAGGCGCTTGGGTTGTTGAGCGCCTCCACGACTCCTGTCGTGGATATTTATTTGCAACAGCGGGACCTGCAAATTATCGAGAGAGAACAAGTAACTTGCTCACGACAATTCCGTGGGGTCAAAGGGAAAGGAACCAGCTCAGGGAGAGGGGGTGGGTTGATTCGAATTCATACACTGAGTGAACAAACTCTACGTATAGTTGATGATGTGCCAGAGCACGTATATTTCTACAAATTCCGGATTTTACAAGGGTGTGACTTCGTCGCGCAAAGAAGAGGGAACACAAACAACTCGTTCGTTCGATAGATTGGTTCTGGGTGAACACAGCGATCGAGAAATTAATGTGGAGGGCGCGACCACGAGGAAACGTATACTTACGGACTATGCCGTTTACATAAATCAAGACAGAGGGGGATATAGGGGAACCGCGACCATACAATTTAACCGGGGGAGGGCAAACACGGGCGAAAGGGGTGACTCTATATCGAAACACGGAGGGTGAAAGGGAAATATAAGAAGAGGGACACGTGGAGGAGGCCACGTGAACGACACTATTTTTACCACGTAAATCCCGCGGAGGAAACACCGCACAAACACTTCACACCGGTAAACTTCCTCGACAGAAGCGAAGGATAAAATTCTAATTGGAATCGGACCCCGATGGCACAGCACACTCACCTATCCAAAGTTTCACAGCGCGAGTTTTTCCTGGAACGTTGCCGTGGCTCAGTTACATGAGAAGTGACATGCAAGATGGCCACTTCCTTCTTGCTCGACGAGTGAGTTCGCAAAATCATATACGCAAAATCACATACATATGCTTTTTCTCTCCGAGGAATCCGTGTGCTGCCTGAAAGATGGGCAAAAGTGGTCGCTCCCAATGGTGCATACTTTGAATAACATTATGTGATAATCCATTGTTCGAATAAAAATCAACTTTGCTTGAAAAAGGGCGGAAACTTATTCCCATACCCAATAGAAAAACTTGGAGACCATATAAAGAAAGAAGGTATTGTCTCTTTTCTGTCAAACAACTGGACCTCAACCCAAAAGTGACATACCAGAAGGGTATATAAAGGCCGACCTTGTGCCCTTTGACCACTACTAATTTTTCCACAGTCAAAGTAGAAGCACAATCTTGAAATCTCACTTACAAATTCATATTTTCAAAGTTATACTGTCCAACAACATCAATCTCGACCCTCCAACGATTTTTCTGGACGAAGTCTATAAATTCAACAGTAAGTATTTGACTATAGTACATGGTGTACCAAGGAGGTGAAGAGTGTCTTTCAACGACGAGCGTGATGTTCCCATCACGAGTCGTCGGCGTGTGCGCCGAAGGCACGCGAGCCGAAGACAAGTAATAAAAACATCGCGCGAGGCGTTGGAGACTCTGCCTCTGTGGTGCACACAGTACTTTATGTAACAAAGTACGATTTGTGAGTATTTTGCATGTAAGAGCAACGTCCGAGCGCGAGGGACTTTTGCCTCCTAGGACATTCATAGCACATTTGCCTACAGTGTGGCATCCCCACCACTGACTTTTCCCCCAGTCACCGAAACTACCGTTTTCATGTGCAGGGATGCGCATGAAAACACGCACGAATCGTACTGCGTTACAAGAATATCTTTTCTTGATTAACAATCACGGTTTCAAATTGAACATATATCTATCTTCAATATTTCGACTTTGTGTATCACGTGTGCGGAACCAAAGTTTGATATATTCTTTACACTCATTCATCATCATTCTGTTCTCAGTATTTCGACTTTGTGTATCACGTTTGCGGAACCAAAGTTCGATATATGCTTCGCTCTTTCACAATCATTCGTCTTTCCAATATTTCAACCTTGTTTGTCACGTTTGCGGACTGAAGCTTGAAATATTCTCTGTTCGCGTTATTGTTACTTTTCTAATATCACGGTTCTGGGTGTCACATTGCGGTACCAAAACCAGAGGTGTTATCGGTTTCGTGTGTCACGTTGCGGTACTAAAACCTGAGGTGTTTTCGGTTTCGTGTGACACGTTGCGGTACTAAAACCTGAGGTGTTTTCGGTTTCGTGTGACACATTGCGGTACCGAAACCAAAAATATTTTCAATCCGACGTCATTATTTTAATTTCAAATCATCCTTCTTGATCCAAACTAGAGAATATTCACCGCCGCGGTACTGAATTATTCCTTTTTTCTCTCTGATTATAAGATCCAACTTCTTCCCATATCATCTTCTCAATAAACAGGGTGATTCAAAATTCGCGCACTCTTTTTTGGGAGTAGATTCCTGATGGGATTCTAAAACGATTTGTCCTTTTGCACAATGCTCTCCGACGCCTAATTTCCGAAATATAATTAATTAAAGTTGACTATATATGAGGTGGATCCATCGGTCATTCAGGAGTGTCATAACAGAACAAGAGGGGAATGTGCTTGCAGAGGGCGCTCATACGATCAGCTGATCGGTATAATCGATACGATTTACCAACATACAAATTGGTAAATTTTCTATGTAGAACGATTGAATTCGTCGACACTGTGGAAAAATTGATTATTGCCATGAATTCTTATCACGATAT
Organism: Gonatopus flavifemur; assembly: GCA_018340375.1. Taxonomy (NCBI): domain Eukaryota; kingdom Metazoa; phylum Arthropoda; class Insecta; order Hymenoptera; family Dryinidae; genus Gonatopus; species Gonatopus flavifemur. Next base: position 832,970 of record JAFFJZ010000033.1, read on the forward strand.
GCTGTAGGTGAAAGTTGTAATTTCAGTCATGATTTTCATTACGCAGACAAATGTAAAATAGTGTTATTTCGTAGGGATAGGGATTCAAGTGGAAGAAAAGAGTATAACTACTCGTTTTCAATCAGAATTTCCATGTAAAAAAGAAAACATGAGAATTTTCATTCATCCGATACCCAATTTGAACGGTTTGATCAGTAAGCTTAACACAAGAAATTGGATTCCGAATCCTGTATTCTGATTGGTCGAGAATCAATGTATGTTAGATCAATCCTCGGCCGTTTCAAATTATTCTCCTGAAGAATGTGTTTTCGACTTATCCCAACCACAACATTGAACAATGATGAATTTATTCGAAGTCACCCTTTTTACATCATTCGATGACTATAAAGGGTTTATCGAACGTTAATAACTTACTTCAACTTGCAGAATCCATCAATTTTGACGAAAATACAAGGTGTGACATTGTATACGACCCAATCATTGCACTTGATTGACATTGTAATCACATACGGTTTGTTTAGCTTGAATCAACCATTCGTGATACGAATCAACCAATCAGGTGACAGCTCGAAACAGTTTCATTTAAAGCACATATGACTTCAAAAGGCATATTGTTATTTCAAATGGAAAAGGAATTGTCTTTGAAGATTAACCAAACTCGTCCTTTTTAGGACGGATACATTTTCTAAACGTAGAAACGCGCTCGAACTTGCACACAATTTGAATTAGATTTTGATTTAAACATGAATGATCTTGAGTGATCTCAATTAAGTTTTTAACGTTCGATAAACCCTTTATGATCATTGAATGATGTGAAAAGGGTGAATTCGAATAAATTCATCATTGTTCAATGTTGTGGTTGGGATAAGTCGAAAACACATTTTTCAGAAGAATCATTTGAAACGGCCGAGGATTGATCTAACATACATTGATTCTCAACCAATCAGAATACAGGATTCGGAATACAATCTCTTGTGTCAAACTTACTAATCAAACCGTTCAAATTGGGTATCGGATGAATGAAAGTTCTCATGTTTTCTTCTTTACATGGAAATTCTGATTGGAAACGAGTAGTTATACTTTTTCCTCCCACTTGGATCCCTATCCCTACGGAATAACACTATTGTACATTTGTCTGTGTAATAAAAATCATTACTGAAATTACAACTTTCACCTACAGCATATCGTGATAAGAATTCATGACAATAATCAATTTTTCCACAGTGTCGACGTATTCAATCGTTCTACATAGAAAATTTACCAATTTGTATGTTGGTAAATCGTATCGATTATACCGATCAGCTGATCGTATGAGCGCCCTCTGCAAGCACCTTCCTCTCTTGTTCTGTTATGACGCTCCTGAATGACCGATGGATCCACCTCATAATTAGTCAACTTTAATTAATTATATCTCGGAAATTATGCGTCGGAGAGCATTGTGCCAAAGGACAAATCGTTTTAGAATTCCATCAGGAATCTACTCCCAAAAAAGAGTGCGGAAACTTCGAATCACCCTGTATATATTGTATTCATCCGAATGAATGATCTTATATAATCTTCTTATGAGAATTCAATTTTTCTTTCTTTCAAATTTTTCCCAGTAACTCGTGACGTAAATCAAATCCTGCTGGACCTTCAACGCAAAAAATCACACATCATTTCAGAACAGAAACTGAAAAATACATACGGGCATTGTTTGGAGCCCAGGGTCTTGAGGAGATCAGATGATAAAATAGAAAAGGACACACGTTTATATGAACAGCTTTTGGAAGAATATAGAGGAGCATCCTTCCCCTTCGAGTCCTTCAAGAACACATACACAATAGGTTGAAGTTGCGTAATGCTAATTGGCGCTGTGCTGCCGAACATTCAATTGCTATAACTTTGAATCGAAAAATGTTGAGATGTCCGAACGATCCGCTGTTTTATGACTGAGCAGATAGTGCCAAGCTCGAATATGAAGAACATACATTGGAGAGATTTAGATTTTTCAAAATTTTTGAGTGCTCATATCTCAAAAACCATGATTGAGTTCAGTCGACTAGCTCAGTAGCTTAGCTTTGAATTCGAATTAAGTTTTTCCGAATGGAAATAACTGCATTTTGGCTGCAGAATATGCTACAGAAGAGCGAATGATGAGTTCTGGAACACTCAGTACATTTAAAACATTGGGATTCTACTTGAGATGTCACTCAATGCATAAAATTCTGATTTCTGACGAAAAGCTTTTTCGAGAACATGAAAATGCTTCCATCCATGATAAATTTTATAAACAATCATGAGGTTCAACATCTTATGCTCACCCTAACGCAACTGAAGTATCAATGTGTAGCATGAATTGTTCGCAGAATACAGTCACGATGCACTTCATAGCAAGGAATATCGTTTGATATCCCTTTGAATTAATTCCACATTACACTTGATCCTCCATTTTCGTCAGGGTATATGATAAGAATCTATCTGGAGATCGAATATACAAATGAGACGAAGCAATTAGGTGACACTGTAGACAAAAATCGAACTTCCTATTCCGTATTCTTATACGCAGCAACCGAAAAATTCTGATCATGCGATAGGGAATCAATTCCCGATGAATGTATAATACTATAGTATATGGAGTTTCTCATAAATTCAACCTGAGAATGCCAAACCTTATAGGATTCTCACTATAATTTCCCAGTAATCCGGTGAAATGTAAACGATTCCTCACGCATGAATGTGTTAATTACTTCCGGACACTTATGTAAAGTTCCCTATAGAAATTCTTAACAGTGTAGTTCGTATATAGAGAGGCACTTAAAAACCATAATACTATAGGATTATAGCAGTAAAGGATAATAGGGACTTCCCCATAGGATTCACCATCAAAAATGCAAAATTTTGTCAGATCTTTATCACTACCATTCAATCAATTTTGATCAAAAGCCATTTTTTTACTTCTGTTATAAAGTAATAAAATCAATGTAACCTGAAGTTTTCTTCACATAGAGAGTGAGAATCAACGTCGTCAAGTATCAATGCCAAAATATAGAAGACCATGCGAACCATGATACACATCTCTGCACCTGGTGTTTCCGTTACGAATGAAAGTAGGCGGAAATAGGGAGCGATTTCATCTCACTGACGTATTATTCTCACCCTAAAACGGACGTCAAAAAAGTGGAACAATGACACCAAGTAGATGGAAATGCGGTCGATACTTTCAGAACAGAAAAAACGTTTTCAAATCTGAAAATACTTCCTAAAGGAAAAGTTGACTGCATGGAAAATTCAAGTAAGATACATGAGAAGATGCTTCACAAAACCGTAGCTCGGGATTTCAGCGCCCAGGGCGGGAACTAGATTTTTGCGCCCCCATATATATATATACAGGGCGGCGCAAAAGTCTGGAAACACCCCCATAACTTTCGGACGGGGAATGATGATTGGATCAAATTTCTCTTGAATTAGAGGAGGGATCAAGGGCTATTTCAACGGAGACTCTGAGTTCCCAGCCCTGTGGGGGACGATGGGGGCGAGAAGGGGGGCCAAAATCTCAGATGAGACGGGGGGGCTTGTGATACGTCATTCGATGGGGTTGTCCAAACCGAATTCAGCGGTTTTTTGTTTTTTTGAAATCGGATCATTTTTTGCTGAGTTATCGTAATTTTAATATTCTGATGTTGCAAAGTCTGGAAACACCACCATAACTTTTGAACGGGGCATGGTAATTGGATCAAATTATTCTTGGAAAACCCTATCGAATGACGTATCACAAGCCCCTCCGTCCCATTTGAGATTTTTCCCCCTTTTCCCCCTCCCTCCGTCGTCCCCTACAGGGCTGGGGAACTCAAAGTCCCCATTAAGATAGCCCTTGATCCCTCCTTCAATTGAAAAAAAATCTGATCCAATCATCATGCCCCGTTCAAAAGTTATTGGGGTATTTTCAGACTTTTGCGCCACCCTGTGTATACAGGGTGGTCGATTTGGAGTGATATAGTCAAATATCTCGGAAACTAGTGGAGGTGGAAGAAAATGTTTCGGGTGAAAAGTTGAGGGTTCCGGAGGAGGAGGATGATGCTGACCTTGAAAAATCCCTCAGAGGTCATTTTGGAGGTCACGTAGGGGTCAAGATGGTTTCTTTGAACGAAACCCCCATTTTTTCATCATAGCATGGGAGAGCTGGTTTCAAACCCATGACGAAACACTGGTCATGGACCCTTTTCCGCCCATTGGGATGCAAGGTATGGACCGTCGAAGTTATTGATGAACTACTCCTAGCGCTACCCAGGAACAACGACATGGACGTGGTAGTTCTCTGTTCCCTCCGGAATGCTTGATTATCGTTAGTCCCCTTGCCTCTCACATGAGGAGTGCTTGATGCTGTTACAATGATTGCTCGAAGTTACCCCCCTCTGCCTGGATACATAATCCTGGTATGTTGGCACAAACAGTGCGGATGCGATCGAACATGTCCTCCCTTATTTACAAAAAAGCTTCCCAAATTTTCTTGGTAAATCTACAAAGAAATTTCCCACAGTGTAACTCTCTTTGGTGAATTCTCTGGGAGCTCGAAGGATTTTTGTATCCGTTCGAATGTGCATCCTAATCGACGTTACGTGGTATGGTCAATACTTCCAATGTTTCCAGCAACCTCTCAACAATTTTTGAGAGTCGATACTCATTCTTAACCCTCACTGAATCAAATGAAATAATTTATTCAATGGAACGCAATAATCGTAATGAATCGTACACATTACTGCCAACCATAATGAGTAGAGACTCAGTGTTCCCGTTTGTTTATGTCTACGTTTCTTTCCCAATGAAATTAACTCTAATCTGCATCGAAATCAGTCCTGATCTTCGGAGAAAAGCGATGGACAAGAATACATAAACAAACAGGAACATCGAATTTCTGTTCATGATGGTTGGGTATGTGGATGATTACGGAAATACGTGATCATTTGAACACTGGTTCTAAACTGAAACCATCACAATCGTTCTTCTCCTCTGCATATTCAATCATCTACATTTATCAATTCATTCCATCCGATTCAATCGAAGAAATGAATCACTATCCACTCTCTAAAATTATTGATATGGTGCTTGTGCTTGACTCATGTCACAATAATTACAACGGAGCCGGAAGAGTCTACCGGGATCAGTATCTCGATCGCCGTATCGCACACCCCACGACCATCCGTCGACTCGGAATAAGGGCTTGACGAGGAGTATTGCAGCGAGATCTAAGACATCACCGGTACGATGAAAATAATATCCGTGCACTTACCATATTGTGACTTATCCACTCGGATCCTCATGTGAGTAGCAGATCGTTGGCACGAATAACTGGTATACCCCGGACTACTGTTCCAAAAATCTTGCAGCATGTCAAATATCGACCATACCACATTACGTTAGCTCAAGCTCTCACTCTAAACAACATGAGACTTCGAATTAGATTCTGCAACATGAGCACGAGCAAAGCTGGTTGACGATCCTCAATTCTTCGACTATGTAATGTTCTCCGACGAAGCATTTTTTCAGAGCACTGGGCATTTGAATAGACACAACTCTCATCACTGGTCGGATGTTAATCCGCATTGGTATCGAGCAATCGACAACCAACATCGTTGGAGTGTGAATGTGTGGTGCGGGATCGTCGATGGCTATTTAGTTGGTCCACATTTTTTCAACGGCACTTTGAACGGCCCCATGTTTCTGGAATTTTTGGTGGATCATTCACCAGGCTTGCTTGGGGATCTGGATTTACTAACAAGGCAGAGGATATGGGTCCAACTAGATGGAACGCTACCCCATTACGCATTGATCGTGAGAGAATACCTTGATCATCATTTCCCGAGAAGGTGGATTGGACGAGGTGGGCCAGTTGCGTGGCCTCCACGCTCACCCAACTTGACATCTCCCGACTTTTTCTTGTGGGGATTTATGAAAGACGAAGTATTCAAGGCCCAACCAATAACGAGGGAGGACATGATCGATCGCATCCGCACTGTTTCTGCCAACATACCGCGATCAGTGTTTCTGAAGACGGTTACAAATTTCCGGCGGAGACTGGGATTATGTATCCAGGCAGAGGGGGGCAACTTCGAACAATTATTGTAACAGCATCAAGCACCCCTCATGTGAGAGGCAAGGGGACTCACAATAATCAAGCACCCCACATGTGAGAGGCAAGGGGACTCACAATAATCAAGCACTCCGAAGGTAACAGAGAACTACCACGCCGACGTCGTTGTTCCTGGGTAGCGCTAAGAGTAGTTCATCAATAACTTCGACGGTCCATACCTTGCACCGCAATGGGCGGCAAGGGGGCCATGACCAGTGTTCCGTAAAGGGTTTGAAACCAGCTTCCCCATGGTATGATAAAAAAATGGGAGTCCTATTCAAAGAAACCATCTTGACCCCTAAATGACCTTCAAAATGACCTCTGAGGGATTTTTCAAGGTCAGCATCATACGCCCCCGCGGAACATCAACCGCTTTATCCGGAACATTTTTCTCCATCTCCACTAGTTGTCGGAATATTTGACTATATCATTTCAAATGAACCACCCTGTATATACATACCCAAAGAAAACTCCAAAAAAGTAAAAAAATAACGCCAAGTACATGAAAATCCCAAAAACAAAGAATAAAAGAATCTAAAAACACATTCTGAAGGAAAATTCCACTGCATTCAGAATTTCGAGGGGATATAAAAGGATATGCTCCATTTCGAAAAAAAGAATATGAAATCAATATGAGCGACCAAGCACATTGGTTATCCAAAGGATATGTGAAAGATTTTCGGTATGTTGTAACTTCAGTTTGTTGAAACTGTATTGAAGGTAATTTATGATTTTCAAAAAAGCATCATCGTATTAAAAAAATAAATAGAACAAGCGTATCGTTCTGCTCGTATATATAGATACCAAAAAGTGAAAACAAAGTAGAATTCCACAAAACATACAAATGTCTCACAAAAACCCCTAAAAACTCCAACACAGTAAAAAATAACGTCAAATCCCAAAAACCATACAAACGTTTCACAATAACACTTGAGAAAAAATCCTCGAAAGAAATACTTCACTCTCTCCGGAAGATTAGTTGATATAACAAATGAACCATTAGAAAAAAATATGTGAAAGGCAACCCTGTTTCGGAATTCGCATCAACCAGTAACACTTGGCGTGGCCGAAGAAGATTTTATGAAATTATATCATATAAATTTCTTGTTCAATGTTCTATAGGAATTCATTTGTATATAATAAAGGCTAAAAACTTCTACCATCAGCCACGCCAAGTGTTGCTGGTTGATGCGACTTCCGGATTTTGTTATCCTTTGTTTTTGGGATTTTCATGTACTTGGCGTTATTTTTTTACTTTTTTTGAGTTTTTTTGGGGTATGTATATACAGGGTGGTCCATTTGAAGTGATATGGTCAAATATCTCAGGAACTAGTGGAGATGGAGGAAAATGTTTCAGGTGAAGAGTTTAGGGTTCGAAGGGGGAAGTATGATGCTGACCTTGAAAAATCCCTCAGAGGTCATTTTGAAGGTCATTTAGGGGTCAAGATGGTTTTTTTGAATGGGACTCTCATTTTTTTATCATGGCATGGGAAAGCTGGTTTCAAACCCTTCATGAAACACTGGTTATCGACCCCTTGCCGCCCATTGGGGTGCAAGGTATGGACCGTCGCAGTTATTGATGAACTACTCTTAGCGCTACCCAGGAACAACGACGTGGGCGTGGTAGTTCTCTGTTCCCTTCGGAGTGCTTGATTATTGTGAGTCCCCTTGCCTAAGTCCCAATATGGTAAGTGCACGGATATCATTCTCATCGTACCAGGGATGTCTTAGATCTCGCTGCAATACTCCTCGTCAAGCCCTCAATTCGAGTCGACGGATGGTCGTGGGGTGTCCGATGCGGCGATCGGGATACCGATCCCGGTAGACTCTTCCGGCTCCGTTGTAATTATTGTGACATGAGCCAAGCACAAGCACCATATCAATAATTTTAGAGAGTGGATAGTGATTTATTTCTTCGATTGAATCGAATGGGATGAATTGATAAATGCAGATGATTGAATATGCAGAGGAGAAGAACGATTGTGATGCTACATCCTTGTTGCTTTTCCTTCATCCACCTATGATTCTGTTGGAAGAATCTGATAGTGGTATTATTCAATCCAAGGACTTGTATATCCACTGCACTCCTGCCTTCCCTTCATTTACCTCCTATGCTACCTGATGATATTGATCGTGGTGGTAAGTAGCATACAGATGTATAGTATACCTGCATCCTTTCTACTTCTTCTTGATCCACCTGTAATTTCACTCAAAGGAGCAATGGAAACCATTTTGTACATAGTTCATAATTTTGATTCAGGATGTCATATTTTAGTATACCTGAAGTGCTCGGTGACTAACCTTTTTTTCGAATGTTCCTCAAACTTGCTATAATTGAATTTACATTCATTATCTATTCACTATTCTGTTTCATTATCTGTTCACGATTCTGATTGCAGAATAGTGGATTCCATTAGAGATTATGGTATATCCATTATACTTTTGCCTGTAAAAAAATAGCAAATGAACTCCAATAATCACCCTTGAGGAGGCTCGGTATGACCTTTTTCATCGATTGCCTATGATCCCAATTAGAGAAATCGACAGTGGAGCCTTCCGAAGTAGCTGGTCATCTGGTTTTGATCAGCTACTTCGGAAGGCTCCAGTAGTTGACTGTCCGTCAGAACTTATGATATATCTCTGACTTTCTGGTATGTGGAGGAATTGCAAATAAACTCGAATCTTTTCCCTTGAGCATACTCGATATGATCCATTTGATCATTTTCCAACGACTCTAGCAGGAGAACCTGATAGTAGATTGTTTGTAAGGGGGTTATGGTATATCCGATAAGATTTCACCTAAAAAGTAATGCATAAATTTGAATCATTATTTTCGACTAGACCTTGAATGATTTATTTGATCATCAGCCTGTGGTTCTGGTGGTAAGAACCAACAGTAGCAGACTGTTCATAAGGGATTACGGTATTTCTGCTGAGCTGTTGTCTGTAAAGGAATATTGTATTTTATGAATAATACATCATACAGAGCTTACCTGTGTATATACCAATTTCCTGAATGTAGCAAATAGATTCATTCATACCTTTCTCAAACTTTTTGTGTTTTTTTACATACATTCTTCAATTATTCTTTTAATATTATAATAACCTATCAACACATCGCCTCATCGACAGGTTATTTGTTTATGTTTTGACAATGTATAGACCACACTACATTGAAATCAACGCCATTGGATGTTTGGATTATAATATACATCAACTGAAGTGAATGCTATTGGATATTGGAAGAAAGGAAAAAGGACAGAGTATTGGATGTCCCAAGAAGAAAAGAGACAGAATATCTCTATGCCAATGGAAGAAACCCTCCCGAATTCCGATGACGAAAAACTATAGTCGCTATCGTTATTAAAATGAATCGAAAGTGGCGATGATGATGAAGAAAAATCCTGATGTTTTGATCGCATGGAAATTTGAAACGTTTGTATCTCGGGATCGCGTGAACGGATCAACTTCGTAGTGTGCTTAATCGAAAGTGTGTATTCGAATTATATGATAGAAGTGTAATTATTTTTTCGTGAAATTCAATGTGCGATGAGTTATTGTGGGTTAAAGATTTTTTGACTATAGACAATCTTGGTTTTCGTGTAAAGATACACGGTAGCGCACGACTTATGCTTTCTCATTCTTTTTTCTTCCACGGTTTTCATGTACTTGGTGTCGAGACGCTACCGCGTCTCTTGATACACACATACATGCATGCAATGGCATCGTAGGCATAAACATGTCAGAATAAAATAAACAAAAAAAAACATATATATACTTTTCAAATAATATTTATTTATATTAGTTTGATCTGTTATCCCAATGAAAAGACGCCAAAATAGTGAAAAAATGACGCTCAGCACATGAGAATGCGATTAATATCTACAAAAAAATTTGTGAACCTATTCTCAACAGAAATTTCATTACATTCAAAATTTCGATGCAATACAACAGGATATGCCCTATCTGAAAATTTCGAGACAAAAAAATTTTTGGCTCCTCGTAACGATCCCAAAACTTCCCTCTAAACGAGGAAGCAAAAATATGTGAAATCAATATGAGCTGCTGAGTACATCTGGTTATCCAAATGGTATTATATGTAAACGATTTCTTGTATATTGTAACTTCAACTTCTTTCAATTCTATTCATAGTGATTCATGATTCTTGAAAAACATCATTGTATTAACGATCGTTTGCAACATTCAAATGATAATTGATGTTCCCTGGAATCGTATAGGCTATGCAATTGTGCAAAACAGTATTTGACATTACATTCTTCCAAGTCACAGGCTAAAGATTAATAAGTACATGTATTTCATGATTTAATAATTTCTCGTAAGCATTTATACAATATTTAAGGGAGTGAGATTTATCACTCTCTCCCAAAAACTATATTCTTCTTATCATTCTGTTTGAATAGAGCAGTGAAGAGTTTGTGGAAGAATGCAACACATGGAAAGAAAATTATGTTGCCCTGAAAAAAGTAAAGTCGAGAGACTGTGGAAGAATACCCTTCTCCGCAGTTCCATCGCATTAAATCACGGAAGTTGGCAGTGCGTTATCTCTGAAAAGTTTTTACGGTATTGTTAGAGTGAGAGTATTTCAAGTTATTTGGTGAAACGACGAGATGAACATAAAGTACATCTATCTCTCTTTTTCTCCTCTTCTCCTTCTTCTTCATGCATTCAGGGATATTTTATTCGCTCTCAAAGAAATACCAGTGCCATGAGATGAGCTGATTTTCCTGTAAGATCACTCGATGGAGGAATGAAATTCGAATATTCTGATGTACTTCTATCTTTATTGAATAAAGAATTGGAAATGTATCGAGGTATTCCAAATACATTCCACCACTATCATGAGATTTACCAGAGAAAATCATCTAATCTTACGGTATAAGTATTTTCTTAAAACGATTTCTTTGGGTTTGTCAAGACAACGCAATCGTCGGAGTTGTTCTTATTATGGGATGTCAAGTGTTGTTTCACTCTCAGCAAGGGAACATTGGTATGAGTTACGAGTTGTGGATTCATTGTGCATAGTAAAGAATATAGTGTGACGATGGATGGTGAGTTTTGTACACGTATCTGCGTATTCATGTATTTGCGATGAATAAATCTTCTGTGAACAAATAATCACTCCATTGTTCCGACTATATTCATGGTACACTATTGTTTTCATCTTATGACTCGTGAACAGAAAAGGAGAATAAGTCGGTTCAAATCAAATTATTTGGGAGGATGGATACATTTGTTACTCCCGCGAAACGTAACATACTATGAGAACCAAGATGTTCTGATGTCATCATCATATTCCCTTGGTTGTGATCAACCGAAGAATGTCTCATCGCGGTCGACCCTAGCAACACCTATTATGTTTTCTTTGTGCAAACCACAATTTTTTTCCCGCAGTCAGTGAGAATAGATTGACCTGTGAAAGTAATTTGATGTAATGACTTCATCTTTGATATTGGATAAATATAGCATAGAGATCTGAAAGCAGGTTTTCAGATAATGCAAATATTTTTCAAATTTCAATTTGATTTTCAAGCTCGGAATACATTTCGATGTTCTAAAAAAATCACCACACTAAGAAGAAAGATAATGGACTCAATTACGCACGACAGTTGGATGCGTTTCCCATATAGCACAAATGTCTCAGTAATATCTCCAGAATATTCTGACAATATTACGATGTCTCCAGAATATTCTGGAGATGGGGATATTACTGAGACATTTGTGCTATGTGGGTTAACCACGATCCTTCGTCTACTCAATTTGAATACAAGGTTCATCCAATTATGCATAGTTGAGTCAACTACGAATCTAGTTGGATCAAGCAATTCTTGCATTTGAACGTATCCAACTGTCTTGCGTAGTGGGGTCGACTATTCCCTTTTCTCAGTGCATGATATATGTAAAGATTTGGTACTATCTGACTATCGGCTAGTCATTTCAGACAGTGGAGAGGTAGTAATGTAACGCTTACATCTCTCAGTAACGGACACATATTAACTATCCAGAAGCTACATAGAAAAATATGCACGGCTGTGAAGCAGTTTTCATAATATCGAAACTGGAAACATCAGAATTTTATTTCCATCCATTTACATACAAGAATCATAGAATACCCTTATTACATGCATTTGGTACAGCTGAACGGTCAAAGTATCTTCATAATACGTTCACGAAAATGAATGTTACCAATGCAATGTTTTTAGCTGTACCAAATGAATATAATCAAATGGCATTTTCACAGTACTTCACAAGCACTTCAGTGTTACTTAGATGGCTCCTGGGATGGATTGAGACATCTCAAGCATTCCTGAAAAAATGCTTACTCGACGATGGGTTTCGTTTCCGGGTCTCTTGGATGATGAGCCAGATACGCTGTCTACTGAGCCAACTCCACGTTGGCATATATCACGTTATAATTTCCCATTTTCTACGTATATTGTGAGGATGAAATCAGATTTCCGCTATTGATATGAATTTAGATTAAGTGAACGATGTGAAAACAACAAATCACGCTGTTCGCATAATTTGAAAATTGTTATTCAGTGAGATAACGTAATTTCACCTTTCATCTGTTATTACTATCCACTGGATGACCTCTTTGTGCTGACTAGATGGTATACCAGGTTATTCAATATACCCACAGGATGAGTAAGAAAAAAACAAAAATTTGACAAAACTCGATTTTATTATTCAACATAGTTGCCTTCGAGGGCGATACAACAAGTATAGCGATTTTCGAGCTCTTCGGTACCACTTTTCTAGTACGATTTCTCTTTCTCTTCAAAATAGGCCTCAGTTTCAGCGATTACTCCATCATTGGACTCAAATTTCTTCCCAGCAAGCATTCTCTTGAGATCTGGAAACAGGAAAAAGTCCTGGGAGCTAAATCTGGAGAATACGGTGGGTGGGTAAGCAATTCAAAGCCCAATTCATTCAATTCTGCCATCGTTTCCATCGATTTGTGACACGGTGCATTGTCTTGGTGAAACAACACTTTCTTTCTTTCGCGAATGTGGCCGTTTCTCTGCGAATTCAGCCTTCAATCGATCCAAAAGTGCACAGTAATAGTCGCTATTGATGGTGATTCCTTTTTGGAGATAGTCGATGAATATTATTGCCTTCGCATCCCAAAATACAGACGCCATCACCTTACCGGCCGACTGTTGCATCTTCGCTCGCTTTGGATTCGATCCGTCGACTGCTGTCTACTCAGCTGACTGTCTTTTGGATCCTGGTGTGTAATGGTGAAGCCATGTTCCATCCATTGTCACATATCGATGATAGAATTCGATTTCATTGCGGTTTAACAGCGCCGAACACTCCTCTGAAGCATCAATTTGTTGTTGTTTTTGGTCGGCTGTGAGCTCACGTGGCACCCACTTTGCACAGAGATTTCGCATACCCGAATGTGTAAAATGATAAAAACACTACCATCTGATATCTTCACAATGTCAGCGAGCTCGTGCACCTTCAATTTGCGATCGTTAATAACTAAAATAACAGCCTCATTCGAGCGTCCACTGCGCTCTGCATCATTTGTGCTGGTACGATCACGTTTGAATGTAGCAATCCATTTCTTCACCATTTGTCTCGATGGAGCAGAGTCTAGATAATGTTCATCAAGCCATTGTTTGGTTTCCACTGTAGTTTTTCCATCATGAAGCAATGCTTCATCAAAACTCGAAATTCATTTGTCTGCATTTTTTCCAATAACAAAAGTTGCTTCACACAAAATGCTATAACTAACGAATCAATAGTCAGATTATCATCAAAATTACACACGTATCGTTTGAAGAGTGGTACTAAATAAAAATCATATGGAAAAAATTCTAGTACCGCCATCTATGTGTCATTTTACGGACTTTTTGGATGGACTGTTATTTGTGGCAGGAAAATAACTTCTACAATTTTCACCAACTGTTCAGTCAATACGTAATTATTGACGAAGAATGGAGTGTGATATCACAGGAAGTATAAATTTGTATATCACCCGATACGTACAATGAACACACTCCTCATTCATTTTTCACTTGATGTGAAAAAAACGCTTCTACACATTGGGAAACAAAAATTAATTCGTATTTGATAAGTCTTCACTTAAATATATCCGAATGAATATTTATTCCACACTAAAATGGCTTATTTTTCTCAGATAAGATTCATTAACAATTACGCAAGATCTATTCGAAATTCATTACCAATTAATTCACTTTATTTGGAAAAGATGAGCCATGTTCGTGTGAAAAAAAAATTCATTTCAACGTACAGGAATGAGTATTCATTCAATATAAATAAATTTGTTTCCCAATAGATGTGTCTTTCTACAATCAGTGATGAAACTCCAATATTCTTGTGAAGTTCTCAAGATCTTCTTACTTGTCGTGTTCACAGAATTTCTGTTTTTGCATGGTCTAACGATATTCGCCAGCGGCTTTCTTCAGAACATTATCTTCCAACCATCATCTTTCCTTGGAATGTAACGGCCGTCTGGGGACACCCATAGGTTAATCTTTTCAACACTAAAGCTAACTACACGGACGCTGATCATGAAATTTAATCATTTCCACGTTGCTTGGTCACTTATATGAGTTATTCGATGAATTATGGAACAAATGTGTTACATGGATATACAATGCAGCATATTCAATTTATGCTAATTTTCAAATTTTTTTGAGTCTCCATTGTCCATATTTCCTTGACTGAAAATGAGTTCCACATTGCGTTGAATGATAATGCGTGGTATTCTGATATCGAGTATACTAGATTGAGAACATAGGAATTTGAAATGAATAACCTCGTTCCCTCCCTCGTACAGCGAGAAAGTCGTGTGCTAGGATTGAGAATATTCCTCTCAAATATGTGATTGGTGTAGGAGTTCCTCTGAACGTTAGATGAATTCTCCTGTATACACTGGAGAAAATATTTTTTGTGCTCCCTCCATTATATATTCATTTGACGGAATTGAATATTCAATTGAATGCAAGAACTGATCATTTTTGGGCAATGGATTATTGATTGAGAAGACCAATTAATTCGGGACACGCATTTTATTATTTTATTTTATTGATTATTTCATTATTCTCAAGAAATATGCTATAGGAACAGGACAGATGAACTATTCATTTGGTGAGAAGAAATTTGTTTTCAGTTTATTGAAGATGATATGAAGACTCATATTACACAATAGATTCTGATTTTTAGGCACTCATCAGTATCCCAATACAAAAAAAACTTCAAAAAAGTGAAAAAATAACACCGAATACATGAAAATGCGGTCAATCTCCGAAAAAAAATTCAAAAAAACATTCGAACTAAAATTTTTCCACAACGAGAATTTCGATAAGATCCAATAGGATATGCTTCATTTGAAAAAAAAAGATGTGAAATCAATATGAGCTGCCAAGTACATTTGAGTATCCAAATGATATGCGAACGATTTCTTGTATATTGTAACTACAGTTTGTTCAGATTGTATTCAAAATGCACTGAGGAAAGTGAACTGTTACAATTACCATGCGAAAATAGTAGTTGAATGACAGAATCAGGTTATTTGGTATCAATCTTCATGTAAATGGTAACCATTCCCATGTGCATGAACATTGCTACGATTCTCTATAGTATCCGAAACCAAATTCGCAAAGTTGTCCCCTAATTACTATTTGTACATAGTAATCATTAGATTCCACTCCTCTCAGTGTGTTTGTTTAGATTGTATTCATGATTGTATTGAATCAAAAATATATACTCGTGTGAAACAAGAATAAAGTTCAAACATTTAACACACTAGAAATAACTCTGACCTATTTGAAACTAAACCTGTTGATCGTTTCTGATATGTTTTGAAATTTCGAACATACTAGAAACAGCGCTGAGTTATTCCGAACCAAAGGTGTTGGTCGTTTCTAATAGATTTTGAAATCCACGTCAATGCCGAACACTTTGTGCGGCCGATGAAGATTTTATTATCCAACTTTTTGATCGCATACTTTCAACAGAATTGTTTGAATACATTCAGAGCTCAAAACTCACATAATCGACCGCGCTAAGTGTTCGGCATTGACGTGAATTTCAAAATCTATTAGAAACGACCAACACATGTGGTTTGGAATAACTCAGCACTGTTTCTATTGGGTATGGGAATAAGTTTCCGTCCTTCTTCAAGCAAAGTTGATTTTTATTCAAACAATGGATTATCACATAATGTTATTCAAAGTATGCACCATTGGAAGCGACCACTTTCGCCCATCTTTCAGGCAGCATACGGATTCCTCGGAGAGAAAAAGCAGGTTCTTTTGACTCGATCCATTCATTGAGCCAGTTTTCGACACTTTCGTAAGACGTAAACCGTTCTTCAGTAAGGGCTGATTGCATAGATCAAAATAGATGATAATCCGAGGGCGCAATGTCTGGGGAATACGGTGGGTGGGGCAAGATTTCCCAATTCAATCCTTCCAAATATTTTTTAACAGGTTGAGCAACATGTGGCCTAGCATTATCATGCAGCAAGGTAAGTTTAATCATGTCTACCGTCCCGTTCCGGTCGTTTTGCTTTTAGAGCTCGATTCAAACGTATTAGCTGTAGTCTGTAACAATCGCCAGTGATTGTTTCTGACGGTTTGAGAAGTTCATAATAAATGACACCTTTCTGATCCCACCAGATGCACAACATAATCTTTGAAGCGTGGATATTTGTTTTCGGTGTCGATGGACCTGGTACACCTGGCAGCCCCCAACTTTTTCGACGCTCAAGATTATCGTAATAGATCCATTTTTCATCGCCAGTGACAATACGATGCAGGAAACTCTTCCTTTTCTGCCGTTCAAGAAGCATCTCTCACGTTACCGAACATTTCTCGGTGTCTCTCTCCTTTAGTTGATGCGGCACCCAATTACCTGCTTTTTGGACCATTCCCATCTTGTGCAAGCGTTTACCGACGGTCAACCTGTCAACACCCAACTCTTCAGATAACTCATCTAGTGTTCGACATGCATCTTCATTCAATAATTGTTCCAGTTCTACATCTTCTGATTTTTTCGGTGCCCCTTCGCGTTCTTTTTCACTCACGTCAAAATCGCCACTTTGGAATCGTCGGAACCACTCTTCACGAGTTGTATTAGACGGAGCGTGATCAACGTACATATTGCACAGTACACGATACGTTTCAGCGGCACTTTGCTTCGAAATAAAATAATTCAGCATATCATCCCGCAAATGCTGTTTTGTCGGGCCAAGCGTTGTCATTTTTGACACCAGATAAAAAATAATGTTTACGCTTGTAACAAATCTTAACTACCGCAATCGACACCTTACATACACACTTCCAAATCACATGTATTGTATAAGAATTCTCATTGTTTTGGAAATATCCCATTGTTAGGAAATTGATACAAAATAGATCTTATTGACAGGGCAAACTTGGACACAATATGTTGAAGGTATCCAACATAAATTTTCCTGATGACACGAGAATTTGTAACATGGCATGAAGCTGAAAATAGTTTCCCAGCGAAAATGTTCCAATCACTCCTCGGGATGATTCCAAATAGTATCTCTGAGAGAGTCCACTATTCATTTATCACGCAACAAAAAGAAATATCTTCAAAATATCTGATTACGAGCAGTTTTCAGTACTGTACAAGAAATTTTTTAGAATTCCGTGAAATATCCATCAAAATCATTTTGAAAAATCCTTCAAGCATATTTAGTTGGTTGTGGTATCATGAAGGTATGCTGTGTTCTTCAGAATCATCTATAGAAGATTAACGTGTTCGAATTCTTATTTGATGAGCAAGTGAAATTCTTCTTTTTTGAAGAGATATATGTATGAGCCTTTAGCATTACGTGGCTAATGTCGTTCTTCAACTTGCAGATCATGAATAAATATCCACACCTTTGTACCTTCACTTTGTAACATGCACGTAGAATTACCTTCGGAAATACTTTTTCTCTGATGAAAAACAACGGCTTTAACTTCATAAAAGTGTTCTGCAATGCGTATTTTTGAGGTTGGCACTGCTTTGATGTTTATATTTTCTACCTCTGTTGCTTCAACATTATCGTGAATTAAGATGATCAATTGTACAAGGACATATTGCTGTGATGCTGTGATAACTGATTTTCCAGCTATATGCAGGTTATTACAATTACCACAAGAATTTTCGATGATTTCCCATGTTGAAAAATTTAACCTGACTATTTCTTTGAACTCAACTGATTCTTTCGAAATTGGAGGTAGTACAAAACGTATAACACAATTTGTGTAGACAATTTCGGTATATCAATGCCAAGGAGGTTGAGGAAATCATAACGGAATCATCATTGATCGTGATTAAATACAGTGTCAGTGAAGGGTAAATTCAAGTTATCCTAAGTTGAAAATGATTTGAAATTGAAAAATGTTGAATCAAAACTGTTAACGACATTCATTCACAACTTATAAGTTATATTCTGAGTTTGACATGGAACCATAGATTGAGAACGACTTTCATTGGGAAATAAGGTGGAATAGAGAAGAATACAACTCTGTGGAAACGAATTTTGTCATGTCCAAATTCGAACCCAGTTCTATGAACTTCAATTCTTTCCTATTCTTTGCAACCACACATCTTTTGTTGGGTAGTGTTGATAATATTCAGGAAGAAAATCATGTGGGAATGAGAATAAAAATATAGGTTTGTAGGAATAGAAATATAATCCAGCTTGAATAGAATAACTGGAGAGGTGAAATTTTTGGTGAGAATATTTTAGAATGCATTGCATCTGCAGTTCCTTCAGCCCAGTTGACCTCTAGTTATCCTAGGTCTGAATCAAATTCTATAATCACAATATTATTGCATATGTTGAATTTCCATCAAGTTAATCATGAATAGTCTGCTTACTCATTTACCAATGCATCTGTAGAGTACAAAAGTGAAAAAGATAAGCTTTATATGATTGCAGCCTTGATTTTGGATATAACATCAATTTGAAGTATCAGTTGTCTGTGCAACTGCTTCAGTCAAGCTGAACTACAATTACTCTTCACTAGTTATGAACTAGTCTCTCTACAGAAGATATGATTTCATATGCTCAATTTTCTTCACGCAGACTTTGTATAGTCCGCTGTACGTTTGTTTACAATTCTGAATGAAGGCACAACAGGCCTCTCAACACAAGGATTTTGAATGTATGCACTATGGAGCCTCCCGAAATAGCTGACCAGACCAGATGATCAGCTACTTCGGAAGGCTCCTATGATTCTGCTTATGAAGAGATCAAGATTGTGGATATAATACCCTTTGTCAAAACTAAACAGACAACAACATCATATAAACATACTTTCTCTCACCAGACATTTCTTTATAGTTTTATTCCTGGAGAGAGATGGACAATATTTGGGACAGTTATTTTAAAATGAACTTCCTAGCGAATCCGATCATACCGAAATTTGAAGTATTCTGTGCGCATAATTTTGGTATGGTATACAATCAGTATGAATCTAGTAGTAATTCAGTGAAATACCAAGTTGTGATGAAAAGTGAACTGAAAGCATACCGTCCCTGGTGAAAATGGGAACGAGGAGAAAGGGTAAACGAAGCGTATGCTGAAGGGTAACAGAAACGTTAATGGAAAGTGTACGAAGCTTGAATGGAAAGGATACAAAGAGTATGTGAAACAGGAATTGAAACGAAGAAAGTGGGATAAATTCTGTTAGGAGAATTAGACTTCATATTATATTAAAATAGAACATAATATCTTTATTTATCAACGTAACCGATTATAATTGTTTTTACATCACGACCAGTGATGCCAGCATTTGGTCGACCGAGTCGATTTTCCCCCTCCATCACGCTGTATACAATCAAATTTCTTTTGTCGGAGGTTTGATTGTGTGTGTGGAATTTCTATACAGACAGATGTGATGGAGAGGGAAAATCGACTCGGTCGACCAAATGCTGGCATCACTGATCACGACGCTACCGTTCGCCATCTTGTCATGTTACTATGTGCATCGCTCGGTCCATAGACATAGACATAGCGTGCCAACTTGCATCACAATGTTGCAGTGGAAACGCATCAGTTACAGGGTTGCAAACTTGAACGATCTTATAATATATTTCAGATCATATTTCTAACACACCTCCTTGATTTGAATGGGATTCAACAAAACAAAGGATAAATTCAATTTCCGCTTCTATTGCGTTAATGTAGGTTCAACAGTGCCCCAAGCTTCTGGAATTTCAGCTTGCCTGGAGATTTCGTAAAAATGTCAGCTAATTGATTCGAAGTATCTACCTTTATAACGCTTACGATACCTTTTTTACAAAAATCGTTCACAAAGTGATAGCTCACATCGATATGTTTAGAATTTTTTGAGAATTCTCCATTTTTTGCCAGTGAAATAGCACCAGTATTATCCTCGTAAATTTGAACAGGATCTGTTATTTCTATACCGATATCATTGAGTATTTCTCTGATTGGTAATACTTCTTCAACGCAGTCTGCCAATGCATAAAATTCGGCATGAGTTGATGCTCGTGAGACAACACTTTGTTTTTTCGATTTCCATAATATAGGATTACCAAGTACTCGAACAACCATACCTGTGGTCGATTTCCTATCTATTTGATCAGATGCCCAATCAGCATCAACGTACGCATTCCAGAATCTGATTTGAATTTTTACAATAAACCAATCTTATAAAACGAGTACAGTAAAGATATTTTGAAATACGTAAGGCATATCGATAATGAGTAATATTATAACCATTTTGAAACCGACTCAAGAAATTTATAGCGGAAGTTATATCTGGTCTGGTTCCATTACTTACATACAGAAGACCACCAATCAAATTTCTATATTTCAAATTTTCTTCGGAGGTTTCAGACGGTTCCAGTTTCAAATTTATTTCCATAGGAGTTGGGAATGATTTTGAATTTTTCACATCGTATTTCTCTGCTAGACTTTCTATATAGTTGGTTTGACTTAGATACATTTTCTTGTCGTTCGGTTTGTATTGAATTTCGATTCCTAAATATTGTTCAATGTTTCCTAAGTCTTTCATTCGGAATCTTTTGCTTGAGTGCGATTTAACGATATCAATTTCTTTCATATCCGAAGAGCAAATTATAAATCATCCACATGAAGAATAATATATATGCTTCTTCTGTTAACATTCTTAAAATACAGACAATAATCGAATAATGATCGTTTAAAACCTGAACTTGATATAAAATTATGAAAGCATTCGTACCAATCACGTGGGCTCTCTCGTAGTCCGTAAAGAGATCTTCTTAAAAGACAAACTCTATTCGAATTTACTTCAAAACCATCTGGCGGGTAAACGTCTACTTCTGATTTGATCTCACCATTTAAAAAGGCAGCTTGAACATTCATCTGTTCAACAAACCAACCTTGAGTGCACGCAATTGACAGTAATACTTTTGAGGTACACATACGAGCTACGGGTGAATAAATATCTTCTTCGTCTTTATATAATTGTTGGAAACCCTTTGCTACAACACGAGCCCTGTATTGTCCGTTTGATTTAATTCTATAAATCCACTCAACTTCAATGATTTTTTTATTTATTGGTACATCGACTATTTCCCACGTATCGTTTTCGACTAAATTATCTAATTCTGTTTGAATTGCATTCTGCCATTTTTTCGAATCCGGACTGTTCATAACTTCTTCATAGCCCTCAGGAACTAGTACATTCGTATAATTTGTATAAACAATATAATCATCGAACCTTTTTGGAACCTTTGGAGTTCGCTTTGGACGAACTGATTCAGGCACCTCCTCAATCTCTGTATCATCTACTTGTTCTCCTTGTTCTATTGTCTTTTGAAATGAATCTACTTCTGCTATTTCGTTACTATCAAATCGCGGACTTGATTCAGCACAAAGAACATTTCAGTATTGACGCTGAATGGCATTACAGCGCAACTACTCACGGTAAAAGTGCTTGTGATGGGATTGGTGCTCCATTTAAGAGGGAAGCATATAGAGCGAGTCTGACTGCCAAACCTCAAAATGCCATATTAACGCCCCAAAAACTCTACAGTTGGGCAGAGAGCAATTTTGAAACCATAGGCATCATGTACTATCATAAAACATATCACGAGAAGATGAGACAGAAACTCAACAAACGATTCGAGAATGCCCAACCTGTACCTGAGATTCTCAAGAACCACGGTTTTGTGATAGGATCCAATAATGAAGTGCTCATCAAGAGGTACTCGAATGATGATAGAAACAGAGTGTGGTGGCCAAATGGACAACCATGAGGTACGTACGCTGAGTTGGACGATTGCTAATTGAGAGAGATGTTACAATAATCGGCCCTTCTCAGGGACATTCGATGTGCAAAGTCTGATCGCGCAACCTTCTCGTGATGCACATTGGGTTATGCTAATGCCGACAGCTTGGAGCCTGGATACACAAATCCACAAGCTAAAAACCAGCAGTATTCATGGTTAGGGTCAGAGAAGATTTGCAAGGAGTTTTATTGGAATGGAGTCCATTGAACAGCACTTATCATTTGTACTGTAACACATGCGAACGTCATTCGGGTAGAAAGCAAGATGTGAAGGAACAATGTGAATTAACTGACAGTTTCAAGTGTGCTTGTGGAGATGGATTTCATAATATTGAAGAACTTCCAACATTTTTACTTCTGATAAATCTAGAACCTCAAGTACCAGAATTCTTGGAAGATCAAAACTTTTTAGATGCCCTCAATTGTAGATTTGAAAGACAAAAATCAAAGGAAGAACATCTTGAAGATATTTGTAATGGGAAAGTTTATAGAAGACTCAGTGCACCTGGACAAATACTATCCGATCCTTATAACCTATCTCATACTTCTAATACAGACGGCGTTCCCCTTGGCGAATCCTCTAACCAAAGGATGTAGTAGATTCTGTTGCTCGATGCAAGATGCTACATATGAGTCAATTTAATGGAATATACGGATGCACATTATGTTACCAAACTACTGAACACACTCCAAACGGTCGAAGATTCACAATATGTGCAAATTCTGCTCCCAGGACTCATGAAAGCATTCTGATGGATGCTTTAAAAGCCTTCAAGAATCGGAACAATGCTGATATAAAAGCAAGAATATGTCGTGGAGTGAACGGTCCAACACCTCTTCACAATCTCCGATATTTCAATTCAGTAGATGGCATGGTACCGGCCTACATGCACTCTGTACTTTTGGTCAATGTACGTCATCACACAGAATTATTATTAACATCCGTTGAAGAACCATATTACATTGGATCGGATACGTATTTGGATATAATAGACAGTAAACTGTTGAAGTTCCAGCCACCAACTTGTATCGCCAGAGCGCTGCGAAGCATCCATACTAGAACGTTATGGAAAGCTTCAGAGTACAGGCCATGGCTTCTATTTCATTGTATTCCATGTTTGGAAGGTATATTGCCTAAAAAATGTTTAAATCACATAGGCATGCATTCTGAAGCAATACATATTCTCCTACAAAGATCTATCGCTGTAGATGATTCAGAATATGCTCACAAATTATTGTTGGGATACGTTTATTTGCATCAGAAAACCTTCTATAGTATATAACGTACATCTTTCAACACATCTCATTAAAGCTGTAGAAGATTTCGCACCACTTTGGGCAATTAATACTTTTCATTTTGAAAGTTATAATCGATCCCTCCTCCAATTTCAACAGAATCCAACACGAATTGCCCAAGAAATTGTCCAAAAATTCCATACTTTGAGATCTCTATCAAATCCATGCAATGAATATGCTTCAAGTGACGAAACATTTAATTTTTGTGTACAATTGTTCGAAAAGTCCAATAAGTTTGGTATTGAGTGTAAAAGGGCGTTTCTAATCGGCTGTAAATCTACTCAAACAATCAAGAAGAAGAAGCTTGTCTTCAGGGATTGGACTTCAAAGAAATCAAGATTTTTGGGAAAATGATTCGAAATAATCATCTTTATACCAGTTCTTCATACAGTCGTCCAAAGAAAAATGATTCATACATATGTACCAATTGAAACGGCAGAGGCAAACTAGAAAAAATATGTGAAATCAGGGTAGAGAACATGACAATGGTCATACTCCTTGTCAGACAATTAATAATCAGCGACGAACACATCTTGAAAACTGAATATCTGGAATCGTATCATGAGCAAAAAAATTATAGAAGAGGGAGATTTAATTATGCTTGAAGAGACAGAGATCATTTCTCACAGTATAGTCATGAATGTGGATAATGAAGATTTCATTTGTGCCGTACCATTCGGATGTTATGGTGACTGAATCCAATTTGATGCCAATACTGCAAGAATTGATAGTAGATCATTTTATTGTTCGATAATGTCTGTATACTCGTGTGTGAATTTCATTCTCTAATAACTCTAAATCTGTTTTGAGAAAGTGTGATTTTTCTGAATCAGATACTCTTAAAAATACTTGAAGTCAACAATCTTTCTGTGGAACTGTCAACAATTCCTGGCACCTACAAATTGGGCGGCTCTCCAGAGTTATTTGAAGGTTCCAAAAAATCTAAAAACTATGATGAAAAATTCTCAAAACTTTCCAGAATTTACAAAGGAATTATACGGCAGAAATCTCGAAAAATCATTTCGGAACCCAATCAAGCAGTTCTCTAGTAATTCTTGAATTTTGAGTTTGTCAGAATGAACCGAATTCATTTTCAGCCAAGTACACAAATTGAGCAATAACCTCCGTACTTCAGTGTTGGCTCAAACCGTATGTAGATAAAAATTTCACAGTTGAAACATTTTCGCATAATTTTTGTATAAAATTTCAAGAGTTCGGAACATTTATGATGATTCTCTTCGATTTTCTGACAATTCCCTTCAAATTGAGGGTCCGGATGCAAGAACCGACGATACGCTCGAACTGCGGGATGAGTATTGTCCAAGCCGTGACGTCAGGAGGCGGAAAAAAAAATCGGAATTCCGGCAAATCTGAAAATACTGGGTGATAGGGCTTAAAAATCGATACAAGTCTCCCCTTCCAATTTTTTTCTATGATCAATAGTATTTGAGGAGAAATGAAAACTACCTATTTTTTGCAACCAAAATCAATGTTTTTCAATATTAAACTCGTCATAACTCGGTCATTTTTTTATGTATCATAGTGAATCTCACAGATTCTGATTCGTAAGACTTCCTCGATGACGAAAATGTTGAACAAATTTGTAAAAATTCATAACAAATTTATCATTTTTTAATCCGAAGTGAAAAGCATGTTTTCTATGCTTTGGAATCAAAAAGTGATGGGGAAAATGTGAGGTACAAAAAACTTCCAGCGACAAAGTTGTTCGTTAGTATATGGACAAACTTTTTGGAAAGTTTCAGATCGATCGGATTATTAGTTTTCAAAATCCAGCGATTTTTTCATGAGCGCGCAACGGTTTTTTTGCATTCCTCTGCGATGTGTACCAGTTGAATATCAGAGTTCGCGGGGAAAATTGTATTCGTTCGATTTTTCAATGTGGATTTATGTTTTTTGAGTCATAAGATTCGAATATCGGACTATATTTGCTGGATTCGGAATTCTCTTTTTTTATCAACAATTTCATTGTTTATAACGTTTTTATGGTCAAACTATTGACTTTGGAGAAAAATTGTCCCAATTAATGAAGTTTCTCATCCTTGTGAGGAAGAAGTTTGAAATCCGGGAATCAAACTATTTTGGCAAGATTGCTCATTCAATTTCATAATACACAATCGATTGGTTCAAAACAATGACATCTACAAAATATTGACTTTATGAAAAAAGTATTGGAACAAAAAAGATTTCTTATCCTGTAACTGATCAATTTTGTACATATTATTTCTCAGTATCCGAATTTTTTATTTAAATATAATTATGATATTTCAATAGAGATGAAAATAATTCTTATAATTTGGTCTCTTAACATAGATTGAGATTCTTCAGGTTGGGAAATTGGAAAATCGAACAATTCCAATGAGATCCAAAAACTGAAGTATCAACGACGTCAGATCGTCTAGTGCGAGCAATAAAATTACTTCAGTGAAGGAAAACCATGGGTATCTGCTTGTAAGTGAGACGGAGAAGTACTGAAGAATATACTGATTACGTGGAATTAGGAAGATCGAAGATTTTTTGGAGATTCGAAATTTGAAGTCAGATATTTTTCTCTTTTCATACGATTTTGTGACTCATGTTGATAAACTTCAATTTCATTGTTTCCTTTTTCCATTATCCTTTTAGGGGAATTGATAATTGAGAAATCCATGTTGAGTGTATATATACACAAATTATAATTGAAAATTCAATGAATTTATTCTTGATGAAAACTGCTACTGATGAAATACAATCTATCCTATTTTTGAAAGTTGCACGTTGGCAAACGTTTTTCATTTATTATAATAATCTCCAGCCATCTCCGTGGGTGTTCTATTTCCTTTTGTTTTGATCACCTAGTATCAAAACACAGCATTCATGATATCCATCCCTCAACGTGCATGAACATTTATAAACAAGGAAGAATTTGTAGTGTTGTTTTTTTCTTTATAATGTTTCTGAAGTAATCGATAATTCATCATTCATTAACGTATAAATATGTGTGATGAGAAAATGCAAAGTCCGAACAATCACAAAAAGGCCGAAAAAGAACGAGAAAAGAAATTTTGAACCCCAAATAAAACGTGATAATCAAAATACCCCCTACTTAATATTTTGGTATTGAAGTCCTGTTTATAATGCCTCATGTCGAAGGTGTAAATTCCAATTAAATCTGCAAAACATACATTCAACTAGATTAGACATTGAATTGTGCTAACATCCAAAAGTAGCTGCTTATACGAGTTTTATCAATGCCGACACAGAATGCTTGCCTCGATGTGGTCGTGAAGAATCCTCCATGAATCCAATGTAAGATTCTTCAAAAGTCTCTGTTATGATAGTTTAGAATAAATGTTTTATGAATCTCTGGTATTCAAAAAGAATTTTTTGAGAATTCTCAAGAATTCATTACGAATTCTTCCGGAACTAACATAACGGGAGTTCGTCTGGAACATGTGCCGTGTAGATAATTACTTAAAATAACTGCAATGTTATTATATGACGATACTCATTCATTAAATGCAGCTACAAGAAATTCTCTGTACAAAAGAAATGTGATTTGTTGTGTTTGTTGCATTAGGTGCACTACACTTGAAAAAATGTTTTGTAAAAAACAACAACATAATGTTTCCGAAATGTCATCAAGAAAATCATGTTGTTATCCCAGCAAAACTTTTGTGATTCGAACAAAAGAATTTGGTTTACCTTCTTTTCCAAGAATCATTCTTATTTTCAATACCAAGGTTTAGTTAAGAGAACAAAAATCTTGTTGGAATAACAAAATTTTCTGTTGATCCTATTTCAGAAAAGTATGTTTTTCAGTATATGAAGCCTCAATTGTCTTCAGAATATTTCTGTAATATTTTTAAGGTATTACCGACACAGCACTGAAGTTCAGAAAAAGTTTTCAATGCGTGCATTTTGGATTTTCATAGTTCCAATTGAATTTGTTACAAACTCTTTTTGAACTGGTGTGCTTATGGATACTGAGACGTTTCAATATTTCTCGAATATTTCTGTGATATTCTGTGAGACATTAGTGCTGTATGGATGTTTCGATAGATTTATATTGTTCCTTTTGAATTCTGTAGGGGGGAGAATACAAATCTTCATCGACGGGGAAAGCCGTGCCTGCGAGGGGATTTCGGGATATCGTCCTTTGCTGCGGAAGACAATGCTTCTTGAAAATTGAGAGCCAGCACCAGAAAAAAGTGCACGATACTTTTTGGAAACTTGGGGATTATGCGTCACAAAATGTTTTTTTAATGACACTGATGAAGCAGACAGAGTCTGCTGCTGATTATAACTCAGTAAAATATGTACGATGGCATTACTATTTTCCTCATCTGTTTCAAGCTCATGGTGAATTCGAAATTTGTCAAAGTTTTTTACTCGCAGTCATTGGTATCAAAAGAGCTCGAATCATAACGGTGCAAAACAAACTCAGAAATGATGAAGGCCTTCAGGATATGCGTGAGAAAACTTTTGATCATTTTACAACATGAACCAATGATCTGAAAAGGCTTATTCTTCAGCACTGCCAAAGTCTTCCTCATTCAAAATCACATTATACAACTTCGGAATTGGATTATTTTCTCGATAGTCATTCGAATTTAACGGGTTTATATAAAAAATTTCTTGATTACTAAAAATCCGAAAATGGAAATGATGACGTTCCACTAACAGAATCTACGTGTTCTAAATGTTTGAATCATTTCGTAAATTTCACATTCCATGTTCCCAGAACGGATTGTTGCGATGAATGTTATGAGAATGAGAAACTCGGGAAGCAAAATGAACTAGCTGCGAAAGAGCACAAACGAAAAATTGGAGCACATAAAAATTTGAAGGACACAATGTTAGCAACTCGTGGAGAAAACTGATGCCTCGAATTCGATTTTGGGCAGAATCTTCCATTACCGAAACTTCCGATTCCGGCTCAGTTTTATTTGCGGTTGATTTGGCTCCATATATTGAACGTTCACATTCATGTCCCCACTGGTAGTGTATCACCAAGCTCAATGTTTTTTCCCATGGAAGGATCCTTGAAAAAAGGCGGAAACATGGCGTGCAATTTCCTGCCGCATGTCATTTTGGAATCATTCAAGTTGCATTGTTACAATAAAATATTTCTGTTCTCTGATTCATGCGGCGGACAAAATAAGAATTATACAGTGATGGTGTTCTTATCACTCTTGTCACAGGAATTTCAAGTTCCCATTTATCATTTGTTTCCCGTTGAGGGACACTCATCTTGTCAGTGTGATACGAATTTCGGCATGTACGGTCAAAAGAAAAAAATGGTAGAAACTATTGAAACTGAGGAAGAGTACATCGAACAGATCAGGAATGCAAGAAGTCCGCCTTTTACTATAGTGAAACGAGAGAACTGCCTCGTGAAAGATTTAGAATCTGTGATGCAGGGTAGATATAGAATTCCGAAAGACCTGAAGATTACAAAAGCTGTGATAATTGAGTATTATCCAAACGGTAATGTTGATGTTTATGAAAATTATAAGGGCACTCCAAAGACGTATTTTATCGACAAGTCAGTTATATATGATGATTGAAGGAATGCTCCACCCGCCGAACAAATAGGAATGAGTGCTGAAAAATGAAAAATTTGAAGGCTTCGTTGAAGTTTTTAACTCCTGAAGGAAAAGAATATCTTGAAGAATACATGACAGAAATGAGTGTGAAAAGTGAAAACACCAAAGAGTGAAACGAGAGAAAATACAGTCCACGAATTCGATGAGTACTTGCATTATCGAAAACTGTGATATGAGGTAAAATGTTCAGTATTACTCACAATTCACTTTATGATTGATAACTCTGACTATTCTGTGAGACGCGGAACTATAATGTTACAAAAAAATAGTATCTTCTATTATATATGAAGGTAAAGAATTATGTAAAAAAGTATGAAAATACTTCATATAAACATTTTTCTCCACATTAGTGTTAGTTTTTTGCAATAAAATTATTTATAAAAAACGAATTGGTGAGAAGGCTTACAAAAATAGTTTGATATTTGAATTCTCTGACCAAGTCGATGTTCAGCGGGTACACGTCGTAAAGGCATGCAAAATAACCGTTGCGCGCTCATGAAAAAATCGCTGCATTCTGCAAACTAATAATCCGATCGATCTAAAACTTCGCAAAAAGTTCATCCATATACTAACGAACAACTTTGTTGCTGGAAGTTTTTTGTACCTCTCATTTCCCCCACCACTTTTTGATCCCAAAGCATAGAAAACATGCTTTTCACTTCGGATTTAAAACTTATAAATTTGTTATAAATTTTCACAAATTTGTTCAACATTTTCGTCATCGGGGAAGTCTTACGAATCAGAATCCGTAAGATTCACTCAGATACGAACAGAAATGACCGAGTTATCACGAGTTCAATATTGAAAAACATTGATTTTGGTTGCAAAAAGTAGGTAGTTTTCATTTCTTCCCTCAAAAACTATTGATCATAGGAAAAAATTGGGAAGGAATACTTGTATTGATTTTTCAAGCTCTATCACCCAGTATCTTCAGATTTTCGGAATTCCGATTTTTTTTTTGACTCCTGACGTCACGGCTCGGACAATACTTATCCCGCAGTTCGAATGAATCGAATGCCTCAAACGCAAATGGAACATACAAAAGATAATGAAGCGTCTTCAACATGGAATAATGATTTTGACAAGACAAATGAAAATTTGAATACAAAAATGAATAATCCATTTGAAGAACATACTGTTCAACCGATCAATGATATACAACGGAATAAAAGTTCGACAGATAGTATTGTCATTGATTCAAGTGTATCTGTCACAAATTAAATGTGCTGTACCCAAGTAGTAACTAACAATGATCCAAAGAATAGAGGCCGATTTGGAACGCATGTTATCAAATGTCTCCAGACCATGAATACATGAATATCTGAACTCGGTGAGTATTCATTGTTTTCATCAGAATGTACAAATTATAACTGCATGTGATGAAACCTATACTACGTATAAATGCAATGATCTTCTTCAATGCAATTTTATGAAAATCAATTTGTATTGACATTTGATTGAGAATCGATAAAATATAAATTGTTCATTCAATAAACATGTTCATTCAATCGATCAAAATCAACCCAATAGCGCTCTTGAGGATGCTTCGGGTTAGGAGCAGAGTGGGGGACAGATAGTCGACGATCATGTGAGTGATAACCACAAAGTGTGATAACTAGGACAGACTGATATGTGAATAATGTATGCATTTTCGAAATGGATACTGAAAGATTTATAAATTATACGGTTCATTACAAAGAATGTTTTGTAATATACCCCGTATATTTAACGTATGTTTAATTTTTTTTTTTAGTTATAAGAATTTCCTGTCAAACAAAGCAAATGAACATTCAAAAATTCTTGCCACGACAAAACTCTTGTCACCCTTTTATGATTTTTCTTTTCAAATAAAATCCTGTTATAACTCACGATGGGTCATCGATGACAGATACTCAATATACAGGAGCCAGGCACGGACTGGTACGCCAACGGCCGCCTGAATGTCGCGCCAGGCCATAAAAAGATCCAGGGTAAAACCCTGCGTAAACAATAGATTTGTACACCGATTGGAAATATATACATATATTTTAAGGGGATATATGCAGTAACATGCATTCAATGATATCCAAAATGCATATGATAAAACATGCAAAATATAACACCTATTATAAATTATGTACAAGTGAAAACACACAAATTTAAAAATACTACAATTCAAAAACAAGCATTTAATACTACAAATTCAAATAATCAAACAATAAATTATAATCACACATAAGAAATTATTGCAATTTAAAACATACACGAATACGCAATCATTCAAATTACGAACAAAGAATAATTGTTGCAAAGAACAAACAAAACGTGAAAATTCACAAGTAACTGAAAAACTACCATTAATAAAAACAAATAAATAATCGAAGTTCCAAATTCTACACAAACCTACCAATATTAATCGCACAAGAAAGAACTACTGAATAAATAACTAATAAACAATTACACAAACAAAGAGAATAAAAACAAACGAATATAACAGACACATGCAACAGTAACAAAACAAATACCGAAAACAAAACACATCTAATATAACACCACAAGCGAATAAATAATCGAAGTTTAAATAACGCATATGTACCTATTATTGACACATATTAATTTGATCAATAATACAAATTAGACAATTAAGGAAAACATGTTTCATAAGGAACATGCAAAAAGCGAATGAAAACCTCAACATGCAAGTGACAAATTCATGCATACGAAGAGAAAGGACGTGTGAGGAGGAATAGAAGAGGACCCCTAAGGGTTCGAATACGCATCACCGGAAGGACAACGTGCATCGGAAAACCCTCGATCGATGATCTACCTGGCCAATAGAACGCACACTGTGCCACACACAACCCCTTCTATTACAAGTACCAGCGCGAGCCAATAGGGAAAATCATCGATCGAGAATCAGCTCTATAATCAATATGAATTTTCTGATTGGATGACCATGGCACCCAAAAACTGTTTAAAAAGGGGTGCACCCATGGTCAAAGCGCCAATTAATCGCCAGGCTCTCTAGCCATCAACATCTCCTGCTCTTTAGCAAAAATCAAGGAACTCTCCGCTAAACAAAAGGTACTACGACCATACAGCCTTCAACAACAACGCTTATACCTCGCAGTCAGGAATCTTCTGGTGATCCCAGTATAGAACGAGATCCATCTTCTCTTACAAGCATCACGCTTGATTTGAACGAAATATAGAGAATTCTTCTTCTTTTACAAGTATTACGCTTGTTTTGAACGCAATACAGAGAATTCATCTTCTCTTACAAGCATTACGCTTGATTTGAACGAAATATAGAGAATTCATCTTCTCTTACAAGCATTACGCTTGTTTTGAACGCAATACAGAGAATTCATCTTCTCTTACAAGCATTACGCTTGATTTGAACGAAACACAGAGAATTCACTTTCTCTAACAAGCATTACGCTTGTGTCGAACGCATTGTAGAGAATTCACATTCTCTTGTAAACATTGCATTTTCAACAACCCCGAAGAAGGACGAACATATGGACGTCGGTTGGAGGTGAAAACACTCACAGATTCGAGAGCGGAATTTCGATGATTGATACCAACCATATCAATTGCTCCACGACAATCCCAAAGGAAAGGAAGGACGACACCATCTGGACGTGAGGACATCCACGGATTCAGAAGCAGAATTCCTGTGGCGGGTATCAGGAATAACAGCAACAACAACAACACAACAAATTTTCTGCCAGTGAGTATTACCTAATTCTCCGTGTTTGCACACGGTCCCCTTTGGATGAATGCTCTGTATGTTCATGCATCATTCGTCCAACCCTTTGAACTTAGTTTACATTAAATTCAAAGGCTAGGCACCCTATACCCAATCTTTTTGCTCGTTGAAACTTTCCCCAAAAAGATTTCCTTATTTCGAATTTTTGTTCTGGTTATTCAAGAAAAGAAACATTTAAAATTTTCATATACTGATTTAAAAACCCTCATTGACATAGTTCTATCACCCCCGGTATGCAAAGAAATTCAGGAATAAAAATTAATACAATTCTTTCTCTTATTTCTCATTCTTTCAACAGTGGCATCTATTCATGAGGTTGAGGAAAAACTACGGAGAGCTGAAGAAAGAGTGACTGAGAGAAGAAAAATCTTTCATTCCTCATCAGCCGAATCCCATCCTCGGATGAATAAACTGCGGAAGAATCACATAAAAGATAAAAAGTTAATTTTCACCTTAAAAATCAAATTAAAAATCATAAATTGGAATGCCCAATCTATTAATCATCCTGTTAGGTGTTTGAATTGTATTAGGTTCAATATCTTTTTCTTTAATTGTGATCTATGTAGAAGTTATTTACCGCGTTATTTGCAATATACGCAAAATCAATTATTGGAAGCTGGTTTAAGTTCAGAAGAAATTATAGAATTCCACTTAAGATACAAATGAAAATGTAACCTTAAAATTAAGAATAAATTTATAATTTTACCAGATTTCCAGTTTGGTCATTTTCAAAACCTTTTGTCATTTTCAAGGAATCCTCAATCCTACCCCTTCCTTTCTTAATTGATAAATAGGGGAATAAATCTATTGCCGTTCTGAATGGAGACATCCAGGACGTGACAGTTCCATCTTCAATGTATATATATATATATATATGTGAGTTTGAGCTAGCTAAAACTACAAGCGCGACACTCAGCCAAGCCAGAGTCGCACAAGAGTGACGATCGTCAGTCGACACTGCACAACACAAGCAGTATTGAGCGAGATAGACGTGCTCGATACGTGACGTTTGTCGCTGAAGAATATTATAAGATCATTCTAATAATCACCATATATAAGCATAAATATAATAACATCAAGCTGTACTTGTTGTTGATTCAGGTAAATCGATGAACGAACACGAATCATAATACGTGTAAAAACTCTGTGCACCATTATGGCTCGTGAAACTAGAATTCTTTTGAAAAAATCCAAAAAGACTTCCGAAGCTTTTCCTTCTTGGAAAATTCTCAATGAAAATTTATCTAAACTGTCTCTTTCATCATCAAATTGGTTTCAATTTTCGATAACTATAGGGTTTACGATCATTTTCCCATATTCAAATCTTATACGTTCAGCTTCACTTGTTGTCAAATGATCCTTGTCAACCAGAACTCCCAATGTAATTCCCAAACGTGTCACAGTAATAGTTTCATTGACCATAACATATGGAGGAAAACAACTGATGTCTTCCACGAATTCGAATGATGAAGGACATTTGAGATTCAATGTTTCACATATATTTACAACTATTTGCTGACAAGTGATTTTGAATGATTGTTGATCTTCAATTACAGTTCAATTTAGTTTCATCATCGGACGAGTCCGATAAGAACGATAAGAACTGACGATTCAACGATGGAATTCCGATATCGGGTTCTTCCATAAGCGAATGAATAAGTTACAAAGTTCAATCATATTGCACCCAACATTTTTCCAATCAGTTTATTGTCCTTCAACGTACGAAAATCAATGGATTCCATGTGTTAGTATGGTTGTTTACTTACGTCTGTATTCAGCACAGATCTGTGTATATATATATACGTAGGTAGGTAGGGCGGGGCTAGTTGAGCATAGAGGCAAGTTGGGCAATTGAAATATCTCGCAAACTATTAACCGTACGCATAGGCATCTTATGGCGGAAAAAAGGAGTCGTGGAAGGGGTAATCATCACGCGATCGCTAGTGGCGCTCCGACGAGTGAGTGGAGCACCCGTGTGATTTGTTTATTTTGTAACCAAAGAGTAAAAACGTCGTTTATCGCAAGTTTTCGTCTGTATTAGTCAATTTTTATTTGTTCCCAATCAGGTAAGTGTGAATCTCTCAGAAAATTATTGTATTTTTGATATATAGAGTGGTTTTGGGTATAATTATTATGATTTCTTCATAACTTCGCTTTTGTTTTAAAATTCCGGGCTGGGGTCAGTTGAGCTATAGTTGCTCAACTTACCCCACAACTCAAATAACTGAAGCAATGAATGTTTTATTTTTTGTTAGGATGTGGACTTACAAGAGGAGGACTAAAAGATGTTCTTACACTACTGAGGATTTAGAAAATGTTGCGAAGGCTGTGAACGATGAAGGAAAAGTATCAATGACGTGATTAATTTTTGAAGAAATCAAATGGAGGTGGTGATTCACTCATGGGCTATGCAACACCGAGGCAAGTACTTTCTCCTACACAGGAAGACTCTCTGAAAAAATACTTGCCACAAATGGCATCAATCTCCTATGAATATTCTTCAAAAGACGTCCATCGCCTTGCCTACGAATGTGCTGCTAAATTTGGCATTGAAATTCTACTCAGCTGGACTATAAATAAGATGGCCGGAAAGAAATGGCTTACTATGGTTTTGAAACGAAATCCGGAGCCATCCATACGAAAACCAGAACCCACCAGCCTTGATAGGGCAACATCATTTAATGCGCAGAATGTTGAATTTTTCTTTCGAGAAATTAGCGGAAGTAATGGCTAGATCTGGATTCACTGGAGCAGACATGTGGAATGTGGATGAGACAGGAGTATCCACTGTGCTTAAGCCAAATAAAATTATAGCTGCGAAAGGTGAGCGCAATGTCGGTGCAATGACTTCCGGGCAACGAGGGACTAACGTTACAGTAGTAACTGCTGTATCTGCTCTGGGAAATGCTGTACCTCCTATGTTTGTATTCCCAAGAAAACAGTTGAGGACACACTTCCTTAACGTTGGCCTCCCTGAATGTATAGGAGCAGGCAATGCCAGTGGTGTGACGTGATATCTTGTCACAAAGAGAATCGCGGGGTGGCACCGCGCATCATCGCTAGAGTTCGTCATGTCATTTGCAAACACTTCAGTTCGCTAGGAAGAACACCGCTGTCGCTCGCTCTCATGAGGATCAGGAACACATTTCCCCTCCTCAACCAATCCTGACCTCCTCTAACCCCTGTACTTCTATGATTTGTCGAGGTTTCCCGTCCCGAGGAAGCAACGCCATCTGCCACAAGGTGACACGGATGGGGGCCGAATCAACGAAAGGACAAATCAACGAAACCATTGGTTGAAAAGGAAGAGATGTATAATGTATGATGTCTCATTCTTTCCACTTAACGGTTTCGTTGATTTGGTTTTTCGTTGATTTGGCCCCCATCCGGTGACACGACGGTCCCTTACCACCGGAGGACGATCCACCAATCACGTGAGTCCAACAGCGGAGGAAGGAACGCCTTCTATCACCCTCTCACCAAGGCTGTCAACTCGGAGGAAAGGAGCAGGCCGCATGCGCCATTCAACATGCCCCTAGAAGAGAAGAAGGAAAGGACGAGAGAGACAACCCGAACCCCGACACTTCCCGTCACTCTCACACGGGAGAAATCAGTTAATTGGAGAAGGACAGGACCCCCGTTCCACCTATACCGACACTCACCTGACGATCAATTAGAGACCACTACAATCAGAACCAATGAAACGAGCTCAACAGGGTAGCTCCAACGGAAAGTCACCGACGGGGTTCCGTGTATCACTTTGCGAACTCACCCGTCGGTGAAGAAGAAGGAAAGGTCATCTTGGATTTTTACTTCTCATGTGACCGAGCTACGGCGACGTTTGCCTAAGAGAGTTTTCATGCGAGAAATTTGGAATACGGT
Source organism: Gonatopus flavifemur (assembly GCA_018340375.1). Classification (NCBI taxonomy): domain Eukaryota; kingdom Metazoa; phylum Arthropoda; class Insecta; order Hymenoptera; family Dryinidae; genus Gonatopus; species Gonatopus flavifemur. Next base: position 869,936 of record JAFFJZ010000033.1, read on the forward strand.
GAGTGAACGGTGCAACTGGGGTCGGATTTTGGAATAAAAATAATCACGCGCATCTGCCAGACTATCCATCCGGAGTGAGAGTGCCAGCGTGGTGGATTTTGGTGGAGTATCGTGCTGAAGTTTTCCTTCTCGTGGCATCCTCCACGTGCTTCCCCGTCCGAATTTCCCTTCACTCTTAGTGTTTGCTCCCTAGAATCACCCCCTCGTCCGATTTAGCCCACCTTCGTGTACTATTTTATGATCGCGGTTTCCCTGAGCCCTCCCCTTCTTTGCGAATATAAACGGCACAGTCCGTATAGAATATTCCCTCGTGGTCGTGCCCTCCGTCTTTCTTGGACTTCCCATGTTCCCCCAGACCGATACATCGAACCCAAAGAATTGTGTATATTTTGATTCTTCTTTCTGCGACAAAGTCGTGTATGTACTGTATCAATCTTTAATGTTAAATACATACGTGCTCTGGCACGTGGTTGATCCTATATCGATATTGTGTGTTCTAGTGAATTAACATCAACCCACCCCTCTCCCTGAGCTTTCCTTATCCCTTGACTACATCCACATTATCGTGAACATTTTACTTTTTCGATTCCGATATATTGGGTTGGCAACTAAGTAATTGCGGATTTCACTCATAGATGGTGTCAGTTGAATTTGTAGGTTCGCAGACGTAGTACAAATGTGAAACACATCCTGTTATTTGATAGTTGGCAATTCAGTTGTCAATCAGTAACAAAAGTTTTTTGATCGTTTGCGTAGTTTTCGTTTGGCGTTCGTTGAAAAATGGTAAATCAAAAGGAACATTTCTGTCATATTTTGCTTCTTTATTCCCGCGAAGGGAAAAACGCATCGCAAGCTCATGAAAAGCTAGGTGCTGTTTATGATGACGAAGCCTTGAAAGAACGGCAGTGTCAAAATTGGTTTGCCAAATTTCGTTCTGGTGATTTTTCACTTGAAGATGAAAAACGCTCTGGTCGTCCAGTTGACGTTGATGACGCCCTAATCAAAGCAATAATCGATTCGGATCGTCACAGTACAACACGTGAGATCGCAGAGAAAGTTCATGTATCACATACATGCATTGAAAATCACTTAAAACAACTTGGCTATGTTCAAAAACTCGATACGTGGGTCCCTCACGAACTGGAAAAAAACGCATTCAACGCAACGCGTTGACACGTGCGATTTGCTGAAGGAACGTAATGAAAATGATCCAATCTCGAAACAACTGATAACTGGCTATGAAAAATGGGTTGTGTACAACAATATTGAGCGGAGAAGATCGTGGAGCAGGCCAGGTGAACTAACTCAAACAACAGCAGAAGCTGATATCCATCAAAAGAAGGTTTTGTTATCAGTTTGGTGGGATTACAAAGGAATTGTCTACTTTGAACTCCCACCCCCCAACCGAACGATCAATTCTGATGCCTACATTGAACAACTAACGAAATCAAACAATGCAGTTGAAGGAAAGCGGCCCGAATTGAGAAATTGGAAAGGTGTTGTATTCCATCATGACGATGCAAGGCCACGCACATCTTTGGTCACTCGGCAAAAATTATTGGAGCTTGGTTGGGATGTTTTGCCACATTCACCATATAGTCCTGACCTTGCACCATCTGATTACTTTTTGTTTTGATCTTTCCCAAACTCCTTGAATGGTAAAAATTTTAGTAATGATGATGATGTCAGATGCGCTGTCCACATAGGGATATATCTGAGCATTATTCCCCATCTTCTACGTATATTTTGAAAATGGGATCACATTCCCACTATTGATGCAAATTAAAATCAAGTGAATAGTGTGAACACAAGAAAACAACGTTGTTCGCTCGATTTTAACATCGTTATTCGGAGACATAACATAATTTGAGGTTTCATCAGTTATCAGTGCCTATTGGATAGCCTGTTTGTGCTCACAAGATGGTGTGTTTGTGGCTTCTATGATCTTTACCAACTGTCTAGTCGACATGTAGTTATTGAGGAAAAATGACTCGAATAACCACCCCATTTTCCTCGTGGATGAAATCAAACTCTCCAGTGACAAGTCGATTACTAGGTGATACTTTCAATGCAACACGATGGTACCTATCACCAAAACTGAATACAACGAACGAAGTAATTGATCAGGCACGAACGAACTAGTCAACGAAATTGGTTACTTGTCACGATTTCAATGATTCACAACTTCTTCTGTTTTCAAAATTACATTCATAATTGTCAACTGACAATCAGCTGATAATCGGAAGAAGAAACATAGTCTCAAATTCATAATCGTAATCGACTGGCTAGTGATGAGTGAGTCAATCGATATATTTTCATCATTTGACAACCACGTCTATAACCAGAATAATATGGACAGTCAGGAGCCTATGATTGTATGATGTAACATGAAAACACATAAACTCACTCCTTCATAAACGTCTCATATCAATTAGCTCATCACGCGATGATTACTAGGTAATCTTTTTTTCTTGATACAGTGACATGTATAACTATTAGGAATTGGAATTGATTCGTGGCGTTTCTTTAATGGAAAAAAATTATTTATTCCGAATGAAAATCAAAGGATACATTAATCAGAGTATTGTCCATCGCTTTCGACTACTTCCGACGATCTTTCGGACAAGGAATACCGTGTCGGAAGAATGCATCATCTTTGGATGCAATCCACGAATCGACCCATGTTTGGCAATCTTCGTAAGAAGTGAATTTTTACTCAGACAAGCTATGAGCCATCGAACGGAACAAATGATAATCAGATGGCACAATATCTGGTAGGGCGGGTGAGGTAGAACTCCTCATTTAAGTGTTTCGAGGTATGTTTTCACCGGTTTCGCGACGTGCGGACGAGCATTGTCGTGCAGCAAAATGACTTTGTCGTGTCTTTTGGAGTATTCCGGTCGTTTTCCTTCCAATGCACGGCTTGAGCGCATCAGTTGTAGTCGGTAACGATCCCCAGTTATGGTTTCATTCGGTTTCAACAGTTCATAATAAATCACACCCATATGATCTCACCAAATACAGAGCAGGAGCTCAGACCCATGGATATTTGGATTTGCCACTGATCGTGATGGTTGGCCGGGCGTAACCCATGACTTTCTGCGCTTTGGATTGTCGTAATGGATCCATTCCTCATCGTCAGTGACGATTCTATGTAAGAGACCTTTTCTTCTGTGCCGTTGAAGCAGCAGTTCACACGTCAAAAAACACCCCTCAATGTCCCTTGGTTTCAATCCATATGGGATCCAACGTCTTTCCTTCTGGATCATTCCCAAACTTTTCAGACGTTTCCTTACCGTTAATAAGTCAACTCCCACTGGTCGGTTTTATCATTTTTCGAAACGAGGCCGACCTTTAGCCTTGCGAGGCCTGATCACCGATATTTCTGAGGGGCTCTTGAGTACAAACAAAGTGCCGCCGGACAAACAAGAAGACACGTAATATTTCCAAATTAGAGATGGGAAAAAAATTTATACATAAATTATAAATAACCTATATATAAACTGTATTGAAGTATATACAAATTATATGATCTTGAAAATTTGTCCATTCGGAGAGCGCGAGGTCCGGTTTGGTGGGATCGATCCAATCGGCTTAACCCATTAAGTCCCAAAATGACATTTTGGCGTTGTATTCTTCAACGGCTGTACTTTCTGAGAAAAAGGGTTATGAGAAATTCCAGACCAACCAGTTTCGATGGAGAATTGACTGATCTTTCAAAATCTGATATGAGTTTTTCCGAGAAATGCATCTGTCACAAGATATACAGGTTTGTTTTCCGAAAAAACGCGAACTTTGAAACTCCTTTTTTTCTTTATCTCATGTTTTCACATCGAAATCGTGTCATAATTCTTCTTGTAACTACAGGAACCGCGTCAATTCACTTCAAACTTTGATTTATGCCTTGGACAATTGGAGAAACTCATGTGGAAACAACCAAAATGGCGGCTCAAACGTGGAAAAGATGTCAAAAACTTCAAGAGTTTTTCATTCAAAAACGATGGACTTGAGGCGAAAATTTTACTGCACAAAAAGTTCTCAGAATTAATCAAAAAACACGTTCAAATTTTTTCAGAATTTTTTGACAACTTTTTTGAATTTCCAAAATTGCAAAAATTTGACAATTCAAAAAAAGCGTCAAAAAATTCTGGGAAGGATTTGAGCGTGTTCTTTGATCAATTCCAAGAACTTTTTGTTCAGTAAAATTTTTCCCTAAAGTCCATCGTTTCCTGATAAAAAATTCTTGAAGTTTTCGTGCACTATTCTGCGGTTTTTTTATAGTTTGGCATTTTTGAATATGCCTCTTATGATATATTTCATATGGGATGTAACACGTTATTTTTGGTGGACATGTTCCATTTATATATGTTTTCATGTCGTGAATCGATTACGTATTATTGAAAACCTTCTGAAAACGTTACCCAACACCTCTTATCGTAAACTGTTTCATTAACTCAATGTGTATACATTCGTTAGCCGTCAAAATTTCGTGACCGTTGTCCGGTCCTCACCACGTGGAGGTAAATGTATAAAGAGACCCTTCTTTTTCTTTTCTTTCAATTTTAAAAATTTTTTGGTAGTTTTTTAATTAAAAAAATTTTTTTTTTTTTTTTTATACATAAAGATGGAGTTTTATGTTGCACTACAGGTCGATGTAAGGCAAGAATTGCAGAAGTAAGAATTACAAATTGTACACATTTTATATGTCCTCATCCCACATTTTTTATAATTCCTACAATTTTTTCTTGCTATACCAGTAAAAATTTCATGGACTTCTTTCCCTTTGATAACTTTTGCGAAATGAAATTCAGCAAGTTCTAAAGCCATCTCCTCAGATCCAATTTTTTGGTTACTTGATGAATTATGGATCACAAGGGCATTTGTTATCGATGATTGGATTCGTCGAAGAAAAATGGTCCAAGTCCATTTTTTCGCTCTTATGCATGGCATCAAATTACTACAATGTCCATCATGTAGATCGACACCACCCATGTATTTATTATGTTGTGAGAAAGCTCTGAGAAATGGAATATCGTTTTTAGTTCTTGATTCTTTCGAATATCTTTTGACTGTTGACATTGGAGCTTCACCCGCCGCGGTGGGAAGCAAAGATACTGGTTTTGAATCCATGATTGTGATACAGTTCAAACCGCTTTTTTCTTCGTGTTTGATTGAGAACGTTCCTCTTATTACTTTTTTATCCAATTCATTATCGGTATTCACTCTGTTTCCCCTCACGGTACCAGTTGCTCTCAAGCCGACTGTTTGCAAATGGATCAGTAAGTCTGGACTACAAAAAAAGTTATAAAAATATAAATGATATTGAATTATTCTCCGTGGAACAACATCAACAAGTAGCTTTTGGATCATCTGCATAACGACACGACTTCCTAAGGGACATTTGGATAGTTTTACTTGTTCATCAGACGAACAAATATTTGACCCCTTGCCACAATAAATCTCACAATCGAACAGATATCCCTCTGAGTTACAAATGCCCCACATTTTGATGCCGAAGCGTGCGGGCTTATCTTCCATAAACTGGAGCAAAATGGTTTTTCCGTGAAACTTCATCATCATTCCATCTATCGACAAAGCGGTAGAGAAAAAACCAAATTGCAAAGCATTCCTCTTGAGAATTTCGGAAATACCACGTACTCTCCAAGCTCTGTCATTATAATTCTGATCTTCAGGTTTCGGAAATTTTGATTTTGTATTAATTTTGAGAAATTTATCACGACTCATTGTTTTTGCCACAGTAGGACAGGCCAGTGATGGCCGATCAGACCAATAGTCTTTCTGAGATTTCCTTTGATTGAAGATTGACGTTATAATAATTATCCCTAAAAAAATATCGAATTCATCTAATGTTGAATCGCAGTCATTCATACGAGTACTTTCGATGATATATTTTTTCAAATCGGCGGAGAAAAAAAGTTCGAACAACTGTACATATGAAGATTCAAGAATAAATTTTTTCGTTTTCTCAGGGAGTAAGTTTTCATTTTCAGGATATTGTTCACACTTTCTTTCTCCGTTCTTTCATACGTAAATATGATTAGGCTCCAGTTTCGACTGATTTTCTCCATAGTTACTCATAACCTGATGATAACTAATATTTGGAACTTTATTATCAGAAATTTGACAACCTTCAGATTCAGATTCAGAATCAGAGTCAGATGGTCCAGAGCAATCATCCTGAGGAAAAATTATTGCATCAAAGTCACCATCTTCACGCTCTTCAATTTCTACATCTTGCTGGTGACTTGATCGTTTCCGGCGTTTTCCTGATGAAGCAGACATTGTCTGTTTCACTTTCAATAAATAATATCACCAGTTTTGTCAGGCTAAAGTGCTATTTGTTTATTTTATGGAATCAATGTTTTTCCCACAATAGATAAGTTTATTATTGAATTCTATTTCTGTGGAACATGAAGTATTCCGTTGATATATTGTCCTAATACGGTTCGCAATTTATAAGAGAATGCAATCTGATACCAAGTCACAAAAATACCGATTTTCTTTCACATGTTAGATGATATGTAATCATTGATCATCTATCAGAGTCATCACGTCGATAGTGTTTAGAGAACATATAAGGCATGGACTATATGTTGTAAAAAGACAATTTTGTGAATAAAAGAAATATCGCAGATACTTATAATATTACATGTGAAATATATCATGAGAGGCATATTCAAAAATGCCAAACTATAAAAAAACTCCAGAATAGTGGACAGAAACTTCAAGAATTTTTTATCAGAAAACGATGGACTTGAGGAAAAAATTTTACTGAACAAAAAGTTCTTAGAATTGATCAAAGAACACGCTCAAATTTTTTCAGAATTTTTTGACAACTTTTTTGGATTTCCAAAATCACCAAAATTTGAAAATTCGAAAAAAGCGGTGAAAAAAATTCTGAAAAAATTTTAGCGTGTTCTTTGATCAATTCTGAGAACTTTTTGTCCAGTAAAATTCTTCCCCAAAGTCCATCGTTTCTGAATGAAAAATTCTTGAAGTGTTTGATATTTTTTCCACGTTTAAGCCGCCATTTTGGTTGTTTCCACATGAATTTTTCCAATTGTCCGAAGCATAAATTAAAGTTTGAAGTAAATCGACGCGGTTCCTGTAGTTACAAGGAGAATTATGACACGATTCCGATGTGAAAACATGAGATAAAGAAAAAAAGAAGTTTTAAAATTCGCGTTTTTTCGGAAAAAAAAACCTATATATCTTGTGACAGGTGCATTTCTCGAGAAAACTAATATCAGATTCCGAAAGATCAGTCATTGGTGAACGTCGACTCATCAGAAAATAATATGTTGATGAAGTTGTTATTGTGCATTTGCGCTAGACCCCATCGACAAAACTGTACACGATTTTCGAAATCATCACCGTGAAGGTCTTGATGCAAACAAATGTGATACGGATGGAATTTGTGACGTTTCAGTATTCGAAGAACACTTCTTCGAGAAACTCCCGGATGGAGTTCAATTTCACGAGAGCTCACGTGTGGATTATTGGCTACTGCAGCTAGTACATTAACTTCCGCATTTTCTCCGCTAACAGTTCTCATTCGATGTCGTTTTTCCCTTGTAACACTTCCCGTTTCTGAGAATAATTTTGTAATGCGTTGAAAATACCTAATGGATGGCGTTGTTCTTTCAGGAAATCGTTCTGCATACAAGTCATATGCTTGTCTGGGGTTCTTATGCACTTCACCGTAAATGTAGATCATATCGATCTTTTCAGAAACCGTGTATCGGATATCCATGATTTTCAATTTGTCATAAACCAAGTAATAATCAAATGTAACTGACAAACTGACTTTCAAAATCGTGAATTTTCACTGAACCCCGTCGTTTGATTACATCGCGTGAGCTCTGAATGGTGGTAATGTAGACGATTGAAATGTGTTGTGTATTCACAACTTTTGTACGAAACATTCTTTTGCAAGACCCTTCGTTTTCGAGTTATTCGAATGTCAGATTCAAAATGGAACAATATCGATTAGAGCGCCATTTTTGCGGATTTCAGGAAAATGGTTCAGACAAGAGTTTCTTGGTTTTTGACCTAGAATCCAAATCTGCAGTAAAAAATATGAGATGCTATTTAAAAAACAAGAGTTGATCTCAGAATGCCTTTGAAGATGAGATTTGAGGTCAAAGCCAAGGCCACCATCGGATGTTCCCCTCGGTACCCTACAACTTTTGTCCGAAAAATTTTCTCGTATCTCACTTTATTTTTGGAAAAAACGCCCGCGACACTTTAAATGCCCCACCCTGTATATCTCTCACATAACGATTCCATTCTTCACCATTTCCATAAATTAATTATAATAGAAATTCTCTACGATTATATGTATATTCCTTGTCGATAATTAAATTATCGCTAATAATTATAGATGATAACGTACAATAAAAATGATTTTGGATTGAAAACTTGACTGATCAAAAATTAATAATAATATATATATATAAGCGATCTAATGATTGTCTTCGGAAAAGATGAGAGAAGGCAGAACGAGAAGAGAGACTTATCTTGTGTGGAAGGAAGAGAGTCCGCTCCAAATGGCGTGTATTGAGTGTGTTGATTCTTTCCTTGGATTTTGATTCCTCCCTTCTGGTTTTGGTCGGTTCTTAATTCCAAGACGTCGTTGAAACTCCCTTCTCAGTCACTTTGTCCAGATAGTTTGTCGTGGTCGAGATTTTCAATATTACTTAATTCATTGTTCCACATCGACACGTGTCGTGTATTTTATATAGAATTGATGAATTTCATATATAGAAAAGATGGCTTGCTGTCTGTTTCGACGATCGTCAACCCAGTGCCTCTTGGTTTTTTGAAATTCCTTGGCCAAGTGATCTAATATTTTCTCCTCCCTTCCCAGCTTTTCTCTACTTCTCACCCCCCTTCTCTTACTTCCTTCTTCCCTTTCCATCTCTTTCTACTTTCCTTTCTCTTCCCCTTCTTCTCTCATGATATAAGTTGAATATGTATTTCATCCGTTACAAACCCTACCTAACCTATACGCCTAACCTACCTGAGTTATGTCGAGATGTTAGATTCACAGAACAAAATACTCCAGATAAACAGTATCTTATGATGACATCAACTTGTAAATTATTCCCCTATATTATCTTCAATGAAAAGGAGAAAATACTCCAAAAAACTGTGCAGAAATGTTGTATCGTACGTGAGAGCAGAATTTTCATAAATGTATATTCAAATTTGTGTATTCTGAGAGGGATTCAGAAATATGACAATATGTATCTTCGAAAATATATAATGGAAGAGATTTGAAGTTTTAGGCAAGACTAAACTTACCCGAAATATATGAAAACGTATAATGTTCATTTGTCTTCATTTGATTTTCTCATTTTCGTTGGCCCTTCAAATGGTAGATTCTTTCAGAAAAAATAAGAAAACAAATACTAAACTTACCCGAAATATATGAAAACGTACAAAATGTTTATTTGTCTTCATTTGATTTTCTCATTTTTGTTGGCCCTTCAAATGGTAGATTCTTTCAGAAAAAATAAGAAAACAAATGTAGAAATTTTGTACACCCAGAAAAAACCGAAGAAATATTCCAAAACAGATAGTACATTAATTCCACTTGTTAAAAAGATGAGGGACTAAATAAATTGTTATCGTCTAACTTGAGTACAAAACAAGGAAACATAAAATTGTTTCTGATGGATTGTCATATTTCATCCAATGTGAATCTTTATGTTTCAAAAAATTTTAATTGTAGTTTATATGTGCGGAATTGAAAAATCATATGTAATGAATTTGATATTAAAATTATATCCTTCATTACTGGAATATCTTTACAATATATCTCATCAGATTTTCAGTCGGTCGATTGATATTCCTAAAATATGTGACATGTAAATATGTGTACTGTAACTATCGTACCTATTCAAGAATAAAAACATTTTTTTCATTTCAATATTGTAACATAGCAAGTAAGACAATATATGCACATGTTTCATAAGAGAAATGAGATTGGATATTACATTGGAAAATTGAAAGTAATTCGTACAATCCCGCATTGCAAAATTTGAATGTCATGGCATTCTAATGAATAAATATGAAATTTTGATCTGAGAATTGAAGAATAGAGTATAATAGCAAATATTATTATACTTACGTGAGGCAAAGAATTCATTTTAACGTGATGTTAAACATACAGCGCGTCCGTGATTTGTTGATACACGTTACAGTTCACACATAACGCGCGGTCATTTGAGCGATACGAAATCACTCTACAAAGAGCGATTTCTCAATACAGTGAGGAGTGAAAAAAAATTCGCTCTCAAGTTTGGAGTGATATTTTTCACTCTTGTTCATTAAGTGAAAATCTTCCCTCGATTCGGGTGAATATATGACTCTTGAGGAGTGAAATGGTACGTCACTCTAAATTATGAGTCGACATTACACTTCAAGGAATTTAGAGAGCATATTACTGTATTTCTATGCATCCAGTACTGATCCCGTACGTGTTGGCCGAACATTGAAGACCCAATATTGGCACTGTACTGCACCTGTTGTCAACATTGACATAGTTTGGATTCTCCTCATTGGGCTTTGTCCGATACTAATCCAATTTATCAATAGTTAATGAATGATATTCGACTGAAATGCATTTGGAAAACATTCTGCTCGCTGTACTCGCCACTTTTGGAGAGTATTTATTTGGAACGCTGTGAAAGAGTGAACTTAATCAAATTTCCAATCAAACCAACGTTTTTTCATCGCTTTGTCTCCAAGTGACATTCTTCATAACATGAATCGCTTCATTAATAAAATGTCCACCGGAATCATGGATTTCAATCCAACAAGCTTCCCCTCCACATGGAAGTGAACAAGATTATTTGTCACACGTTTGTTTCATAATTACATATGGGAATCCCCTGAATAGAGGGAGCACGTTGTGTCCCTGAATATAGAGTACCTCTTCACGGAGAGAAAGGAATAGTGATAATCACTAAGCGAATAGTAAAATATGGGCAGATCAAACTGCGCTATGAAAATAACTGAACGACTCAATCGGAATTACAATATGTTTACCTCAATTAACCATAGCTTCAATCAGAATAACTACGCGATTGATCGTATTAACCAAATGTTTGGTCCGTCCATATTGTACTGTACCAGTTTTCTCCGTGGTCCAATGTGTGCAATCGTTTTTGTATAATTTTCATCTATCGTATATGCATGTCATCCATATAATTATTTTCCACCGATTCACCAACTCATAAAAGCACTAGGACTCGTACGCGGATGAAGTCAGAGATGGGGAACGTTGTTATTGTTCACATTGATCTGTGTATCGCGTCGTGGACCTGATTCACTACCTACCTGTGTATTTGACTCCCTGTATTCATCGACTAGTAATTACGTTACGTTTTCAACTCATTAATATTGTGCATTCAACGACGCCCAATCGTGACTGCATTATTCATTGGAAATGCCAACTCCACATGTATGCGACTCAGAGAGAGGATATAAAGTTTTATATGCAGATGAATAAATTTTGATCATTCTCATTATCATCACTATTCTGATGATTGAAGAATGTTTGCCAACAAAAACACATATCATAGAATCATATTTTAGTTCCTTTGGATACGGTACCACTATAGTCAAGAACGAACAGGATTGCTGATTAATTTCTTCTCCAAATGTTATCGTGAATCAAATTTTTCGTGCGGAGTATTGAATTTGGATTCGTGGAAACTATAATGAATACGATGATTGTTTGCTTCGCGAATCAAGAGGAGCAAAATATGGAGACCGATGTTTGAGGCATTATAATCTTATGAATTGAATTACATGAACACTGCTTCGAAAGTGATATGTCAGCTAATTGTACTTTTTCAACAAGGAGACATCTCGCTGACTCTCTTGGGAATTTGAATCAGACTTTTTATGAATGTTGTGACAGTGAAAAACACGTGAATTTCCTTCATGAGTTATCGGGATAATTTTAGACATCCAAATTCTGTGCAAAATGTGTAAAAAAATGTCAAAAACTGCACGGAGGAAAAATTATTCCCAAAATTGACTCAACAACAGTAGTAAAGGCTTGTGAGTAAATTTTACATAATATTTGTTATAACTCACATGTTCTAGAAATGGAATTTACTTTGACTTGTCGTGAAGATCAATCTAAAATTGTAGTCAATCAGTTTAGTAGTGTATACTTTTGAAATAGTAGTTGCAACAAATCTAAAGAGTAGTATTTTCCATAGGTTAAAATTGTTTTCTTCGTGATTATGCCACTTGATTTGCGATGTGAAGATTACTTCAGTCCTAAGTAGATTTGATTCCAATTCAAAGTATCTGTGATTATGAATTTTTCAGCACATCACGACGTTGTACATTCACTTCACACGAATGTAAACATTATCATCGCTGGATTAGTTTTCACCTTAGATACAAGGATAGAGTGAACGTGAAAGAAAAGAGAGAGCAACAACAAAGTCTCGGTATGTTGTAGAAGTTTGAACCGTTCATAAAAACGAAACGAGAATTCAAACTCACAAAATTTGGAAAATCATCGTTATTTACCTCTCAGAATTCACTCTTTGAAATTGAAAACATCGTTTGAAGAATGTGCTGTGAAATTCTGAATCTTCAACTGCGGTTGGGTCTGAATATTGGGTTATTATTAATTCCTTTCAATAAACGATTCCATTTTCAGCAACATAGTTTCGGTCTATTCCCCCTCTCTCGTATGTATATTTCTACCGTCCATGCTTGATGTTCTTTTGTTTTTACGTGTTGATCGATTGTACCGAGAGACGGAGAGCGTTTTCAAATTGCAAATACGGTTTTGTGAAATCGAATTACAGTACAATGGACTTTAATTTATCAACTGATTTCAATTTATAACGTCTTTTGGATGATGATTGCGGGTATACGATGATATAAAATGCAATTATGACAATATAAAAAAGCCTAAAACCAATTTTTGTAATTAATACATAGTGTCTGAGTTGTAGGGGACGAATTATTCGTTCTAGTGTATGAATTGTTTTCCGTTTGTTTCAATGGACATTTCTTTGCATATGAGGTGGAAAAGATATGACATTGCATATGATTTCATATGATTGTCTGCCGAATTTCGAACAATGTCTTTCAATTGATAAAATCACTCAAATATATGTAATGACTCGTTTTGGAATATAACTCATCACTGCTTATCAGTGTCTTATGATTTTTCACAGACCAAGACCATTCCAAGCAAGAATATATTAAAAATTACTCCATTTACAACTAATTTTTGTTACATACTCTCAATACCTTAATATCATACATATTTCAAGGACTCAGACAACAGTTCACGGATAAGATTCTGAAGAAACTTTCGAAAGACAACTTATGTAACACGAAAAGATATTGTTTGACAAGAACATTTCTATAAGGAATTGAAAAGTGTTACATACCATATCATTTAGAAGTCTTTTTAGAATCTTGTTTGTGAAATGCTATCTGAGAATTTATTCTTCAGGGAATAACAAAAAGTTAATCTGTTATATTGATAAAAAAAAATATAGGGTAGTCACATAAATCCACTAATTCAAAACTGAGCGAATTTTGAAAAATTTCGAAAATTGTTCAATGTACATCACAAACTGTGGAGGATGAATGTACAATGGCATGTTATAGATACGGGCGATCTCGATTCGATCTCGATTCAAATCGATTATTTGCTCTCGATTAATCGATTTTCTGAATCAACCTCTATGCATTCGATCTGCCGATTAATCAATTATTTCCACCGATTTTTCGATCCGATTCATTGAAAATAAGGATAGCACACTCTCTGAAATTTGACCTTCGCTAATCACTTTTTTGTGTGTATATAAAGTCCATAAATTCGGTGTTGAAATTTTATTTCCGATTTGTATTGACTTCCTATAGATTTGTGTTGTATTTTGGAAATTAATGCTGATCAGGGTTGGGTTTATTACGTGATTTTTCAATTTCTTACGTATCATACTTGGTTTCTGACACGTAATATATGTAAGATATTTGAACCCCCCTGTCCCCCCAAAGGCAAGGGGTTGGTTTTATGCGTGAGATACTAGGTTTCTTACGTGTCGTAAACTATGTAAAATACTTAGAAGTATGTTACGTGCTAACCCTGATGCTGATTCAAGTATAATTTGTACACAATCCCGGTGTGTATATAAGTCCATCAATTCGGTGTTGGATTTTTTAAAAAGTGAATCGATCAAAAATCGATTGTGCCGAAAATTTATTTCAACCTATATAGCCCAGTACACAGAAAAAATCTTGATTCCACACCCATTGTCTCATACATAACGAAAACAATATTTTTCTTGTTCCAAGTGAACTAGCTTTGGATCAAGAAAATATTGTTCTGATTCAAATTTAGGTTTCAAATTCTTCTTTGACCGAAACAGTATTCTCTTCATCCAAAGTGAGTTCACTTGGAACAAGAAAAATATTGTTTTCGTTACATATGAGAAAATGGATGTGGAATCAAGGAAATTTTCTTCTCCGTGTACTCTAAAATATCTTCAGAAAATTGGCAAAATGTCTTTGCAGTATCTTATGTCATTTTTTTGCTAATAATATGGCGAGAATGTCTCCAGAACATTCCAGTTGACGTTGGTGACATGAGGCATCCTAGAGATGTTCTGAAAATAATCCTAAGACGTTTTGAAATATTCGTGTTATGTGGGGAGAACGAAATATAGCCCTTCTACAGATTTTTTATAACTCTCCTTCTCCATATTTATATCTTTATGCACACCGTACCTCAAGAAAAATATAGAGACCCGCACACTGATCTCTATTATACACGGAATGGAAAATGAATAAAAATCGTTATGACGAGCAGAAGACCACAATTGCCATTTGCATTTCGGACGGCATGGAGGAAACCTCAAAATTATATGGAGTTCTTGTTGCATAATTCACATATTGAATATGAAATGAAGCATAAAAATTTATTCTATTATGTATATCCCACAATTAAAAGTAAATGCAATCATTCATCCAATTGAAACGTTCATGAGGACTCAAAATAAATAAAAATTATTAAATAATTATTCCTAGTATTTATAAATATATTGAACTAGATGAATTATTGTATTTCATGGTATTTTGTTGAATATACATTCCAAAATTAATTTTTAATAATCGATTATTTTTCAAGATCACCCATCTCTACTGTATCGTCATAATATTTTGTGCGATATGAAATATATTTTGTGTTATCTGAACTGATGAAATGGACATCAGATGACATCATAAGTGTAATAACATAAAGCAGGTATTGTAATCATAGAGAAAAATTCGATTAAAAAAAGATCGATCTGGTGGAAAATCGATCATTTTCCCCGATTAATCGATCAATCGAGATCGAAAATTTTTCGATCCGCCGATTTTTGAAAATCGATTATTTTTCAAGATCGCCCATCTCTAGCATGTTATGGAAAATGAGAACATAACTTCTGATTGAATACTTTGGTAACATTCCATCAATAATTGAATGAAAATCACAGGCAATGTGAAATTTCATTTTCAAATATAGAAAAATTATAGAAAATTGTGGAATTCCACTAACATTAAATGAACAGATTATGACTGATACAATTCTTGGTAGAATTTCAGTTTTCTATAATTTTTCTATGTTTCAGGATGAAGTTCCATATTGTCTATCATTTTCTCATAATTATTGGTAAGATTTCATCAAAGTATTCAATTGAAAGTTATGTTTTCATATTCGGATAGCGTGTAATTTCACACTCATTTTCAAAATAGGTTGTACCAATTAAATGTTCCAATTTTACTCCTGGCTTATGTCAAATTATACACGCTTTTGGTGGGATTAATTTGTTGTCTAAGGTTCCTTTCATATATTACGTATGATCAATGTACTCTACATAAATATTACTTGTACATGCGGGAAGTATTTAATTGACCTCTCACGAAGTAAAATTCACTAGATATTTGGAATTCCTCTTACGCATGATGTAGAGCGTCACATGCAAATCATACATATTATAATTGCAAAATTCACTTCATAACAGTAGTGAAAACTACTTTTTTTTTTCAATTCAAATTCCATTCGAAATTTTTATATTATTGCCCATCGAATTCACTACAAAGCTTGAATGCTTTTTACTTCGTACGGATATTGTCCATATATCAGCTCGCGACTTTAGTACAAATTTCTTCACTTCAAGTATATTCTACCATAAATTTTTCTCCGTGTGTCCATTCTTTGTTCGAAATGTTCCACGTTTTGTGCAACATCGGTTCGACACGTCCATGAATGTCCATTCTTTTCAAACTTCGAACCGACGTTAGGACATTGGTTCATTACTTCACCAATGAGTACACTGAAGAAAAAATTCCTCCCAGCCAAATAAATTGTCATTTATCTTGTACCAAAGAAATATTCATCAGGATCACCAAAATATTCTTTGGAACCAAAATGATTCAATTGAATCGAATAACTGATTATAACCGTTTATTTGATTCGAATGAATTATTTTGGTTTCAAAGAATATTTTGTTGATACCAATGAATATTTCTTTGGTACAGGATGAATAACCATTTATTTGGCTAGAAGAAATTTTTTCTCAGTGTTATCCACTGGGATCTCCAAGGGGCGTGTCCGGAACCTGCCCGAAATTGCCCACGACTTCACGACTGACAAATGACATGATGGATAACTTGTTTGCTCGTTCTTAGGGGCCATGACAGATCCGATTTTGACTTCTTTTTTGGGGTCGTCCAAGCTTTCTAATACGCAAATGATTGTAGTTTGCCATTATTCGTCCATAAATTTCCCTTGTCAACATATCAGAGTTTAAAATGCATCACAATGTTGTCTGAATTTTACTATAATAGGAATGATATGACAGTTTCAAATGTATCCCAGAGTTTGGAACATGTCCATAACCCTGGAGAACAAGTGGCTGAGCTTGAGAAGGTCTGGAATTTTCATGAAATAATCTTTAGTACTTTGTTTATTGCGTAGCGCATTTATTCCCAAATATGCTACGCTTACTCTGTAATGATGTTCAGAATGTAGGAATACTAATTGAGGTACATCACAGGAAGATATCACGTAAATTTACATAGAATATAATTATTTCAAACAATGTGAATCAAAGGTTCTATTCGAGTAGAAATTGAACTAGCCTATCTGAGTTATGTACCAGTGACTATCTTGTCACAGGTAGCTCAATTGTTTTGTGTAATCATTGGTTCATCACTAGCTAGTATCCTCATGCAATTTTTGTTACAGTCACTCTTCGACCACTGGAATGCCTATCATCATCACAGATGTCGCTGTATCACGAAGAAAAACATTGCCCAATAATTATCTCGTCATGCACTTCCATGGAAAATTGAAATTACGTGTTTGCATCATCCATCATCTAACCATTACCTCATGACCGTCTACATTATTCCAGTCATAGAAGAGATCAGGGCATAATCCAAGTGGAATCTATAGCTAACCAAAACATTAAATACTCAATTTTTGAAAACAAAGAAAAAACCCAAGTGAAAAAATTCTCAGAATTATACCTAATTCATACGAAATTCATTATAATTTGTACATGAGTTATGTTAGTATTTTCTTGGAGCATTGCACCAATCAATGATTTATTACCTTCATCAATAATTTTTCCATTAATAAATAGACGAACAATGTTTGAAACAATGAAACCCGAGTTATTGTATCAGTATGGTTTGGAAATTGATTATCAGGCTCTGGTTATCCTGTTGAGTTCGTGCTGATCTGGTCCTGTTCATACAACTTCCAGAACAAGAGTTTATATGAATTTTTGAAACTCATGCCCACCGTCATCTTATGGTGTGTCCTTAAAGAGAAACAATGTCAAGGAAAACAAATTCCTTCTGAATTAAAAAAATTTTTTAATCACAAAGATCCCTCTACTTGCTACTTTGTCCAGAAGAAGTGTACAAACATTCAACGATGGATTTCATTTTTCCTTAACCTGCCTCATCAAACATCAATTCTTGCAAATAAATATATCAAAGTAACGTGTACTCATACAGCTTGCCTGCACACAAAACGAAAGACTCATCTTTACAGTCTGACTGTTGAAAATTTACGCGTCAAAAAAGGAGCCTGCTTACGAAATTCACCAACATGATTTCGTACTTTCTGCGCGGATGTTATGATACCCAATTATTATGGGTTGGTTGCTCCGAATGTAGTTTCAACAATTCATATAACCTCTTGTTGCGGAAGTTGTATGAACAGGACCAAATCAGCACGAACTCAGCCGGATAACCAGGGCCTGATAATCAATTTCCAAACCATACTGATACAATGACTCGGGTTTCATTATGTCAAACATTGTTCGTCTATTTATTAGTGAAAAAAATTATTGATGGAGGAAATAAATCATTCAATGGTGCAATGCGCCAAGAAAATAGTACATCAATGGAAAAATAATTGATACATGTCTTTTCACTCTCATCATCTATCACTCACTTCTTCTACACCTTTCGCATATACTATCAGAAATTTCTACATGAAGCTTCAATCACATGTGGTGGAACCAATTCCCACTCACGTGATTGCAAAAGTTCTTGAAATTTTAGTTACACTTGAATGGAAATTCGGTTAATAAACTGTACTATTATGGATAATATAATATAGCGAAAATTGAAAATTCAGTTACACGCGATTGAATTCGTAACTCAATCACTAAGAATTGAATATTTCATTCATAAGTGTACTTTAGAAGTGAATGAAAATTCAAGAAATTTTTCCCAAAGATTCCATTCCAATATTCTTTAGTTCCTCATTATATAATTCACTACATAATTTTCACCGCCTGTTTCTCTGATTATTGAGAATTGAACATTGTCCGTAAAGTTTCATATATGGCAGACATTTTCTGTGGATCAGTCTTCTAGCATGGCTTCTCTATTCTTACACATTTGCATCAATACTAATTTGTGTACTTCATACAAGACGCGTCCGCTCGTGTGGAAAAAATGCAAAAATGGATGATGATTGAAGGATATCATGGAAGAAATAGAGTCATTTATGGAAGAATAACTCAGAGATTGACAATATTATTCTTGCTTAAATCGAATTCACGAAATTGAAATAACCAAGCGGTAGATACGATCAACCTCAGTGAACATCTTATCTAAAATGTGTCTAAAAGTGTCGCGTGAGATATCTTTCACATATCTATTAGACTTCTAGACAATACTCTGAAAGATGTTCAATAGATATCTAAAAGATATCTTATGTGACGCTTTTGGACAAGTGTTAGTTATTTTGTTCATTGGGATGCTGATGCACGTGTTCAAGCGTGTATTTCGACAATAACTGCATATGAAACCCCAGAGAGAACCATAGTTCAAATGCCATCCCAATTGATGCCTTGAGTCAAGGAATATGAATTAGAAGATGCACTGGATCATTATAAGTCAATGACTATTCTGATGGTAGAAACTGCTGAATATGTAGTTACTCAAATCATCTCAATAACTCCCGTCAGATTTCACAAAATTATAATCAGCAACAAATACTGATCAGCCATCCGTATTATGTGAAACTCCTTTTGCACGAAATCTTATGATTATGCCTCCATGGTAAGAATCATTCTTAGAAATTTTCATATCCTTCAAGCGAAGGAGGGAGCATCTCTCTCTCTCTCTCTCTCTCTCTTCCTCTCTTTTTCTCTGTCCCTCTCATTTTCGTAAGAAATTATGTACATCAAGTTACATGGTTGGTAACTCCGCCAATGGGACACAAGATACATACACATATCATTCGAAGTCAGAAAGAGAAGGTTATCGCAGGGAGCAAAAGATAGACGATATTAACTCGTGTACTGCTGTTGCTATTGCTATAGTTGCGGTGGTGTGGTCTTTTCTCTCGGACAAATCGCGTATTTATGATCTTCCATGTACAATGGTTGGATTTTTAATCCCTTGATCCCGACGTGGTACTGGGTACTTCTCTCCACTAACCAGTTATATCTTGGTATATTCCATCCTTCTCTCACAGAAAGCGTTTATTGCATGTGCTCGGATTGACTTAGGATTGTGGTGAATACATATGTGTCCCATCGATGGCGCAGTACGGTGAATAAGACTATCTCCGTTACATTACTGTGATGGCGATAGATAACGCTTCTTTTCTATGTTCTGCGATTAATGGGACATCCTATATACTCGGAGAAGGAGTTTAGGCCAGGAAAGATCGAGGAACGAAAGGGATAAGGGTCCTGGTTTGTGTACATAAACATGTCAAACAGCCATTATGCAAATTTTTAAATACGACGGGACCATATATCCTACTTGCCTGTACGGAGTGTGAAAAATAAAATTAGCATTACCAAGAATGCTTTTCAGCTTATAAGATCATTCCGATGCTTGGAAAGAGTGGAACAATAAACTCAAACCGTCACGTTAAATAGATGTATATCTTGGACACGGTCAAAAGACGTTTAATTATTTGAAATGAGTTTCCCGCTATGTTTTTCAATACGAATAAAGCTCTATATTCTCTTATGCGGATGATCTCAGCTTTCAAATCTCTTCAGATTTTTCTCAACATTGTACTTTAGTACAACGAATTTCAACTATAATCATCTGAATTTCTTCTAGAATAAAAATTGTCATGGTTTCTTTTATCGTTCATTTGTTGCGAGTAATTTCAAGAGTTCCATGAAATCTCAACTAAAATATGGTGTCAAATGCAACTGTGAATAATGAATTGAAATTCGATATAAACCATGAAGTTTATTTTCAGAAGAAATTGGATTCACTGATTATACTTTGAGAGAATACTAGCTTCACATATCGATTTTGGATTTACTGTATGGATTAATACGTATTCCATGAAGGTTCATTGTAAATATGTACGTTAGCACCCTTGATGTACATATATTACAGAATCTTCAGAGTTTTGAGTTTTTGGCTTGAAATGAGACCTGTCAGAAATATGTAAAAATAGTGTTGGTAGCGATATCCTGCGTTTGCACGACGGACCCGATACTTAAGTGTGAGACGAGTCCCGCTATCCCTACCACTAAGATCAGTATACTTGTATGAGACTACGCATAACTGTGAATGCGACATAACATGCCATCGACCGTATCTCCTCTGAACCGCTCAGTTCCTTTGCTGGACCCCAGGTCTCGCGTGTCACTGCCTCGTGCGCAGCAGTCAGAAATGAATCCTCGCAGATATAAGAGAGAGTGCGAACACAAATTTCAGCACTCCATCATCTCGTGGCTTGCAGGCGTGGTCTTACCTGCTTGAGAACAAAGTCAATGAGAGAATACTTCTATCGCGAGATCGATGAGTCAAGCTGTTATCACGGCCTTATTATTGATAGATCAGGGTATTTGCTGATTTCATCGCGACATGTGATAGACCAGAGATTCACTGGTGCTTTGACTAGCGTAGATGGGAAGGAGTTATATTACCCTTCTTACAGAGTAGAAGTTGGTTAGAGGAGATGATGGATTATAACGGTTTCCACAACGTTCCGGTAGATGCATAACAAACTGTAAATGTAAGACTGCTACGCATACAGCATATATAACGAAGGAGAATGGTTTCCACTCGCTTGGCATATCCAAAAATATTTTTATGTAGCAAGAAGGTAGGGGGGAGATGAAAATGACCGCAAATGTGTCAATTACGTGATTTCATGTTCTAGGTATATTCTTTTTGCCATGTGTGTTATATGCGGGTATGTGTTCTACGATGGTGAGTGACGGAAGGTAGAATACATCTGGAATAGACAATCCGATTTCTATTAAATATGAAACATGTCATCTGATTTGGAACATGTCTGGAAATTTTTTGAGAAATCTCAAAACTTTTTCTGAAAGAGATATTCAAGATATCTCTATGATATTGGACGCAACACAAATATATATCTTTGAGATATTTGAGAGGAGATCTTTTAGAAGCTTGTTTAAGATATCTTAATGAGGTCTCATTGGGGAGCAAAATTAGATAAAAGATGAAAAATGATTTCAGAAGTCATATAAAAAACCCTGGGAATATATATCATAATTTTCGATAGTCCTCATAAAAGTCACAATGTCTTATATTCTCTCATTTAGTCCAAATTCAAAGAGGAAATATGAGGAATTGTCACTTTCATGAGATATTATGAAGAATTATGAGATCTACCCCCACCAGGAAATCGATACTTGAACTTGATGATGATGTTTCGAGAAAAAGACAGCATGCTGCGAATTCATGTATCCAGGTTCATGGATCCATTATTATAATAGTTCAAGACATTCGGAAAGTACAACAGCGCTTATAAATAGGATGGAATCTCACTAAGTAAGTGCATGATATTTTATTTGTATATTATATGTATATACAAATAAAATATGCTTATCAAGAGACGCGGTAGCGTCTCGACGCCAAGTATATGAAAAAACCCTGAAAAAAAGATGTATAAGTATTTTTTTTATTTTAAGTGAAGAAAGCAGAAGTCGTCCGCTACCGTGTATCTTTTACTGCTCAACCGAGATTTAACCTCCTGAAAAAATGTTCAATGCACAATAATTCGACACATATTGTGTGTCACAGAAAAATAACTACACTTTCATTATATAATACGATTACACACTTTCGATTAAGCACACTAAGAACTTGATCAGTTCATCCGTTACCGAAATATAAACGTTTAAAGTTTTTATACGATCAAAACATCTTTTCGGAATTTCTGATTAATCGGTTTCTTCTTAACACGAAGACCTGTTATCCTTGAGGCGATTTCCAATGCTACAAAGATTTATTCTGTCTCTTTTTCTTTCTTCGAACGCCCAATAGTAGATCATTTGTTCTGTCTTTCTTTCTTCGAATGTCCAATAGTGGATCATTTGTTCATTAGTATGTAAAATATAATAACGTATAATAAGGTGCTTCCAATATTGTCCAAATGGTTTGTCAGTCTTTTGTAACCTGTATAATGATTGGTAGATCAATTTTTTTCCCTATAGAGTATATACATTGTAAATACGTAAACAAATATAACCTGTCAATGAGGCGATGTGTTGATAGGTTATTAAAATATTAAAAGAATAATTGAAAGATGAATGAATTACAGGTGACTACATTATTATTACAGATTACTACAGGTTCATACATTGTAAATACGTAAACAAATATAACCTGTCAATGAGGCGATGTGTTGATAGGTTATTAAAATATTAAAAGAATAATTAAATTACAGGTGACTACATTATTACAGATTACCACAGGTTATTCAGAACAATGAAACATAAATAAACAACTTGGAATTATATATTCTCTCATATATTACTCCAAAAAATTGATGAATTAATGAATGAATAAATGATGAAGAGGTTATTTGTAAAAAAAACAGAAAAAGTTTGAGAAAGGTATAAATAAATCTATTTGCTACATTCAGAAAATTGGAATATACACAGGTAAGCTCTGTATGATGAATTATTCATAAAATGCAAGATTCCTTTACAGGCAAAAGCAGAGCGGATATATCATGATCTGTGACGGATAGTTTGCTACTGGTGGTTCTTCTAATTGGAACCAGAGACGAATCATAGAAAATCATACAAGGTTTAGTCATGGAAAATAATTCAAATTTATAAATTCTGAGGCGAGAACATATCGGATACATCATAATTCCTTCATGGACAGTCCGCTACTGTCCTATCCTCCTACTGGAGTCGTTGGCAGATGATCGAATGAATCATACGGAGTATGCTCAAGGGGAATGATTCAAATTGATTCGCAATCATTCTATAGGCCAGAACATACCGGATATATCATAACTCCTGACGGACAGCCAGCTACTGTCAATTTCTCCAATTAGGATCGTAGACAATTGATGGAAAAGATCATACCGAGCTTGCTTGAGAAGTATTCAAGTTTATTCGCTATTTCTTTACAGGTGAAATTATAGTGGATATACCATACCCTTGATGGACAGTCCACTGATCTATACTATTCCCCAATAGAATCATGAGCAAATAATGAAACAGATGATATTGAGCCTGCTCCGAGAGAAGTGAATGGATGAAACATTGTCCTCCCTGCATACCCTGATCGACAATGACTATACTTAAGCTCAACTGAATAACTAAGCTCTAAACTAACTGTTCCAAATCTTTTTCATCTCTCTTCAGAGAGAAAACCATGAGGAGATGTCTGGTAAGAAAAGGTACGTTTAATATAATGTATTGTCTTTGTAGTTTTGATGAAGAGTATCATCTAATGGAACAGTCCATTGAATCTAACCAAATTTGATTAAGAATCAGACATCAATCAACTACATTGACTACAACAACAACAACAACATGAACTACATTCTACTGCATTGACTTCAACCAGAACATTGTACAAGATTCAGTAGGTTTCTTTGACAAAGGCTGTTATCGGATTCTTGAATATAAATGAAATTGATAGTATTGGTAGCTAACATACAGATCTATGGTATATTTGCTTTATTTTGTTTCATCTTCATCCACCTGTGATGGTATTCGATGAATCTAATAATAGTATCGGATAGATCTGTGATATATTCACTGCACTCTTGCCTTTGCTTCACTCCACTAAGAGGCCACTGAATGGAATTGATAGTGACAGCTATCGTCTAGCTAAATAGCTAGCGTACAAATTTATGATTCGTCTGCTTCATTTCTGCTTTGTCTCCATCCACTTGTGATTCTACTTCGAGAAACTGATGAGTCCAGTATGTCGTCAAGATCTGTGGCATATTTGCTGTGCTTTTGCCTCTAGACAAATCGTTTTGTTGAATTAATAGTTTTGATTTAAAATATTTGATATACTTCAATGTAACTAAAGTGCCTGGAGACCAACTTCAACCTTCAACGTTTTTCAAACTTCTTATATCTCATTGAGATTGTGTCATGAACTTCTCATTCTAAAAACTTTTTATACTTCATTGGGGTTTGTGGATGATTCCTCGTTCTGATTATATTGGATATTTGATGAATTCCACTTTCTGATTATAAGCGATGATTCAGTTGTTGATTCGTTACATAATCTTTAATCATCCATTCCATGCCATTCATTATCAATTGAATCCACTTTATAATCTGTAGTTTATCCATTCAATACAAAATTGCCTATGAAATTGCCTAAATGAAATGGATAGTGGTGGTGGACGACGTACAGATCGAATGGTATATTTTCGTCGTTTTTGTCTTTCTTCATTGGCCTGATACTTTCTTGACCAAGAGTTGTTATCGGATTGCTTGAGTAGTATCACAGGTGTATAAGAAAACACGAAAAAGAAGCAAATATACCATAGACCTGTACGTCGTCTACCACCACTATCAATTTCATATAGGCGGTCTTGTGGAAATTTTGTATTGAATGTATGAATTACAGATTACAAAGTGGATTCAATTGATAATGAATGGCATGAAATGGATGATTAAAGATTATGTAATGAATCAATAACTGAATCATCACTTATAATCAGAAAGGGGAATTCATCAAAAAACCCCAATGAAATATAAAAAGTTTTTAGAGAGTGAAGTTCATGACAAAACCTCAAAGAGATGTGAATAGTTTGACCAACGGTAGAAGTTGAAGTTGGTCTCCAGTTACTTTAGTCACACTGAAGTATATCAAAGCGATTTTTTCGAAGGCGAAAACACAGTAGATATGCCACAGATTCTTACAACATGCTGGGCTCATCATTTCCTTGGAGTAGAATCATAGGTGGGTGGAGACGAAGCAGAAATGAAGCAGACGTATCACAAATTTGTATGCTAGCTATTGTCACTGTCAATCTCATTTGGTGACCTCATAGTCGAACGAAGAAAAGGCAAAAGTGCAGTGGATATATCACAGATCTATCCGATGATGGTATCAGATTCTTTGCGTAGTGTTTCAGGGGGACGAGAAAGAAACAAAATGAAGCGAATATACCATACATCTGTGAGTTTGCTATCACCACTATCAATTGGCATTACAGATTACAAAGTGGATTCAATTGATAATGAATCCCTAGATTCTTCGAGTAGAATTACAGGTGGATGAAGGAAAAACAGGCAAGATGCAGATATATCATATAGCTGTGTAAAAGCAGTGCCAACCACAAAAATCCAAATTGCATGACACTTTTATAAAGTTATAGCCGTTGTTTTTCATCAGTGAAAAAGTATTTCCGAAGGTGACTTTACGTGCATGTTACGAAGTAAAGGTACAAAGTGGATATTTATTCATGATCTGCGAGTGGAAGAACGAAATTGGCCACGTAATGCTAAAGACTCATACATATATTTCTTCAAAAAGCAATAATTTCACTTGCTCATCAAATAACAATTCAATTACTATAATCTCCTATAGGTGATTTTGAAGAACATAGTATACGTTTATAATACCACAACCGACTAAATATTCTTGAAGAATTTTTCAAAATGATTTTGATGGATATTTCACAAAATTCTAAAAAATTTCTTGTGCCATTCAAAACGTGCCATTGCCCTCCACGTGTAGTTGAAAAATTTATGAATGGATCAACGAATTTTTACTTGAAATGACTTGGAAATTGTAGAATCAACTACGCTACCTTTCATTGTCTCAAACATATGACTCGATTTTATGAACCAATGTGTGTCAACGTCAACAAATCACAGAAGAAGTTTCATCCAAAATCTCACGTAGTTGGTTCAACCTCGCAGGCAATCAATGCTTCGTTATTTTGTGTCAAATGTATATAATAGAAGTGTGATTATTTTTTCGTGAAATTCAATGTGTGATGAGTCATTGTGGGTTAAAGATTTTTCGACTATAGATAATCTTGGTTTCCGTGTAAAGATACACGGTAGCGCACGACTTATGCTTTTTCATTTTTTTTTCTTTCAGGGTTTTCATGTACTTGGCGTCGAGACGCTACCGCGTCTCTTGATATGGATACTTGACGGAAACTATTTTTCATTGTCCCAATAATTCACGTAGTGGACTCAAAAGCGTCATGCAACCTGGGGAATGATTCAATGTAACCTCCAGAGTCGGTTGAACGTCTTTAACCTCCTGGCGTAGTTGAGTCAACTACGTTTCCGTTCAGTTCACTAATTCTATTTCTTAGTGCAGGAATTGAAGTTCTGGAAGATATCTTATAGATGATATTTCAATAACTCCGATGGAACAGACTTTTGAGATATATTTCAGATATCATATACAAGAATCTATGAGATATCTTTCAGAAGCGGTCTGATATACATCTATAAGAGATCTTGCAGATACATCTCAGAGGTTTCTTCCATCGGATATCTTTTATTCATCTCCAAGAACTCAAGGTTTATTGGGCGTATACGAGGATTACTAGTGATCTCACCTTCTTGAACCTACGAGGGTCCATGTAGCTACATGATGAACACCCACAAGAGAAAAAATCGTCACTCATCCTTTATTCTCATTAAATCAAGAATCTCTCAGCTATTTCACATATCACAGTCAAAACCAAAAGGTGTCTTTCAAGCATATACTCCTAATACCGTCGAAGTCACCATCTTATCGCTGTATGAACTGTTCGTTTCCGCTAGGGCCACCCCACGCCCTCAATCAAACCGTAAATCTAGCTAGAGTCTTGAGCAATTTTTCCACATCGAGAAAAAATTCCCTTATATGAGAGGAAATTCAACTCAAAATTCTACTCTGTGGAGTCATTTCTCAATACATATACATGCAGAGAAGGAGAGCTTTAGAAGCATAAAGCTCTTCGTGCTTCTACGCTTCCGACATCATATGCTTTGAATGTATAAGGTCCTGCTTAGAAGGCTGGGATTCATGTTTGCGAAGTATCAATCCATGCGTTGAGAGCACATCATGACAACAGCGTGGAGACGTTTGAGGTTTCCATAGCTTGATTTTTCTCCATTTAGAATTTAGATGCAAATCTAGCAATAAAAATTAGAATTGTTCAGGGTAACCGTGCGCAGTGGGTAAATGTCTTTATTTTGGAAAGGAGGGCAAGGGAGTCGTAACATATGTGTGTATATACACACTTGAATTGTAGATATGCGGGAGGAGAAATAATTTATGCAGGATAAAGTGGTCTTGTCCAGTCCATATGTTAGGAAGAAATAAAAATATGCATCAGTCGTTCCAAAAAAGGATTTGGCCGTCACGGCAAAGATTGTCTCAATGTATTAGTAGGAGCCACAAAAGTACATGAGCTTTATATGTTACCGAAGTATTCAATTGTATTGTCCATCATAATATTCAAGATTATATCTGGACTCGGTAAAAGTATGCGAGTGATTATAAAATGAGTTGATCTGATGTAAATGTGCGTGGGTCAATGTGCGAGAGCACACAATATTATTTTGAAGGGGATACGTTTGTCTGTGATCACTGTTGAGATGATTTGTCATAAGATTCGTATGACCTAATTCTATCTCAAGTGATTTGTATGCTACTGATTCTATGTGATACAATATTAGTAAATAGATCTCTAATTATTTATCTCTAGTCTCACACAACTTTGTCTGATCGTTTCAATGTTTTCCAAAGAAGTAATAACCTAGTAAAAAGATTTATAAGTTTCATTAAGATCATTTCCCAGATACACTGAGAAAAATCTAGTGCTCACGAAGATGCGGTATGATTGAGACAAGCATTCAAAAGCAACAATGAACGGTAGCGCAGTGACAATGTTAATATCAGTGGCAGAATGATCTGGTATCCGGCCTACGATAATACGAATTCATTCTTCATTTACATTATCGCTGCATTAACTATACTCTCGGTGCCACAGCCATGTGTTGTGAATAGCACACAGTTTCGCAGTAAGAACGATAATTTTTCTCAGTGTAACATGTAAGGTCGTCATAAGCTTGTCAAACTTATCATTCGATTATTTTGGCTTGTTATTGACAATCTTGTCAGCACGGAGAAAAAAGTGTTGCTGGCATAACAAGCAGGCCTGTTACTATAGCGCTTACAAAAAAAATTAGCTGAAAGAGTAAGAAAAATGATTGACACAACTAAATTTTTTTGCTCACATAAACCAATTTGTTAACAAAACTAACGTCTTAGCTGCTGGAGTGAATATTCTTGCGCGGACAACAAATTCCTTTGTAGGTGCTATGGTAGCAAACCATGTGTATGAGGTGACTCTACAACTCTGCTGTAAGGGTTTTGTGAGCTTTGTATCCTTGTTGTGTGTCAACTAGGAATCTTATGTCAACCTTGTCATAAGCTTGCCTGACAATATTGCAGTGAGGCTAAATTTCTATCTGGGTTCGCTGATGAGATGTTCAAAACTATCACAAAAAAATACATACACTCCTCTCAAATGCGTGCACTTGAACCACACAAGTGCGCTCACTTACCCATAATAGGGGCCAAGTGTACGGATTTCTGATTTGTTTTCATTTGCCCTCATTTTCCTCGAAGTTCCAAACCTTTATGTATTATTATTCATAATGTGTGATGATAGAAGCGATGAATAATCAGTGGCCTCAAACTGTACTGAGAGTATCCTTCCTACAAGAATTCGATATATCAATGCAACAGAATTCATTTTATCAAGAAAAATGGAGACATTTGAATGGAACCGACTGTGAGGAGTGATCTTGAAATAATCCTTATCATGCCTTGGATCACGTTGCAGTTATACAAGTTTGACTTCCGGGGAATCATATACGGTTGAGATGCAATTCACAGACGGGAAAGAATTTCACAAATATATTATATATGGTCCAAGTATGTAAAGAGTTGCGGGACGCTTGTAAAGGGACCGGTTCCCTGTATGAGACAAACCCGGGGCGTTGAGAAAACTGAGCAGGAATGAAGGGTAGATGAGATCATGGGCGAGAAAGTCTACGGCGGAAATGATGGGGTTGATATATCTGCTCAGGAGTCATAACTCACTAAGTAATTGCATATGTAACCTCTCTTGCTTATAACTCTTTTCCCATCTCCCCCTTCCTCTTTAAACGTGGGTTGGTTACCGCTCGCTTCCTTCTCACTTTTTTTTTTCCTACCTGTTCGCCCTTCGTTGCGCAGGAGACAGGTCAACGGAGCAGGGAGGAACATGATGATAAAGGAATAGCTAACTTGTTTAAGTATCCAAGTAGCACCCGAACATTGTATACGTGCTAAGAACATTCATAGTATATTTAGATATCCTATGAAAGGGCATTCAGAATCACGGTAACGTCTTGACATTCAGTACAAGGAACAAGAAATTTCCAAGAAAATAAATACGAATAAAATATAAATTATACATATCGCTACCGGATCATTTGCAACAAAACAGTAGCTCCTTATTTTTATTCGTCATTATTTCCAACGTTCATCAAATACTTGAAAAATGAAATCGATTCATTGTATTGTTTGAAAATGAGCATTGAATTTAAATATATAAGAATAAATCGATCCATGGTCAATCCAGATATCCTCATTTCAATGTTATTCAGGCCCATGCAAGAATCTCACCAAATACCTTAGTGGGAATGATCTAGGCATTAACAAGGCATGTAACACTGAATTGAAGAAAAAACTAAACAATTGCGAAAAACTTTTGAAAGGACAATTGAAAGGACACTTGCAAGGAATTTGCAGATGATCTAATTTTCCCAGTCAGCATTACGTGCCTTTTTAATGAGAGCATTTTTTTAGAGTTTCCGCAAGGCCCTTGAGAGCGTCTAGTTTTTGTGTAGTGCGGCGTTAAAAAACTCGCGAATGCCCACAGCACTGCTGCTAAGGTTCATTCTTGTATATTAATTGTATAATGTGTATAAAATAAGAGAGTGGAAAGGTTTCCATCACCCTAAGATGTATCATTGAAACAAAATAATTTTCAAACTCAAGCAAAATCTTGTAATGGTCATAAACTCGTTTTTGTAAACGGGGACGTAATAAACAACCATCATTCACAAACATAATACCTTGTGGACAAAGGACGTTTCCGACATTTTTGCAAATCGTGCAAACTTGATACTTGTGTCCCTTTTTTTCTTATTGGGTTTGCAAAATTTGCACAACTTTCGGAAGAACCTAAAGGTGAATTTTCAATTTGATCCTAATTCTTATTGACATTGAATAATCGGGAAATCATCTATTATAATTCTAACACAAACATGTACCTCTAGTGAATTTTCTCAACATTCACCTGTGCAGCATCTCGGATTTTGAATACATATTAAACACATCTCAATATTACGTTAACATTGTATTTGATTTCATCTCAAATTCAATGCATTCAATATGTGAATCTCGCAATAGTTTTAAAGTACAAAATCTATAAGATGTATCTGATATACCGACAAAAGAAAAGGATGAAGATGTATCCAGTGGCAGGAATCCTGATGCGACGAAGAATACTAAATGCTGGATATAGCAGGAAACAATTCATTGTATACGACATAGTTGTGAGTAATGTATGATTTATTTTGTCCATCACTGTATGCAATGTTCCATGTCGGTTAATTCACTTATCATTTACGCAACGAATATGTGTGAAATATCATGTCATCGTTTTTATGAATTATAATCTAATTCATGAAATCCTTTTCTTTGGTTAAATATACTTCCGGCTATTTTTGCTTTTGCGGTTATGTAGTAAATCTCAATATAACATTCCGTACACTGAGAGAAGAGCGATTTGGGAGTTCGGTGGATAGTATTATGTTCAATCGATACACCCAAATATTATTGAACTTTCAGCGATGTTTCATGGAATTTCAAGAAATTTTGCTCCATATTTCACAGTGTTTTTCAATCGTTCCTTAGCAAATGCGATCATACTGGAATTATTCGGTATGTTTGTGAATTTTCCATACATCTATTATACTCAAATGATACTGTTACCAAAATCAGACTTGAATTATACCAAAAATATACCGAAATTCGATACGTTTTCGGTAATGATTGAGTATGAAAGATTCATAGCGAATTTATACCGAATCTGTACTGAATTAATACCAAATGTTTGAAAATATTACGGCATATTTTAAGTATACAAATTTCACAAGCATACGGTATGTTTTCAGTTTACTTTTGATCACGATTTGGTATTTCATTGAATCACCACTGGACTTATACTCTGATTATATACCATACGAAAATGATACTTACAGAATACTGAAAATTTTAGTATGATCAGATCCGCTAGGGTTATTATACATATAATATAATATCCATGGCCAAATTTGCTGTGTGTTACTCAATCACTGGACATTTTGGAATTAAGTGACACATAGGGAGTTTAGCCATGGATATTGTATTGTATGATAACGATTGAAGAACATTGAGTAATGTAAAGCAAAATTTCAGTAATATCCCTTGAAATTTCATGAAACATTCCAGAAAGTTCAGTAATATTCAGATTCATTGATCAAACATGTAGAAGAAATATGATGTGAGACATGCAACTAATCGTATTCCTTTTAAACATATTTCAAATGAAGTATTTATCGCGCATGTGTGTAAATGGAACGACTAATCGAGAAGAAATAATAGAAGAGTGTGAAAGAACAAGACGACATGTGTGATTAGTACGAATTATTTATGATCGTGTGAATAGAATTATTGAATTGAGATAATCGCTTTGATGTCGTTCCTTAGTTTTTCCAGGTGAGTATGTACACTTAGGTTAAGGAATTCTTTGCGGAAATAATTTATAATAAAAAACTAGGTTTTCCCAGTGAAACTAAATACTATTGTTATTCTCGGGAATAATTTACACATCATACATATATTGCTATTCACCGAACCTTCAAATCGCCCTTCTCTCAGTGTATATTTTCAAGAAAATGATGACTTTTTATTCTCAATTGGACCAAAAGTCATCATCAGATGAAATATGATAAATGTGTATATTCCCTACCCTGGTTAAAGTGTCTGATAGTATATGATAGGAATTATTCCTATCATTTGAGAGTATGTTTTTGGCGCATATTTTTAACATAGAACTTCAGACATTCAACAACTGAACCATCCGAAATGAATCGCGCATTTTATGAACGAGTACCTATCATATCTTTTGATATTTTTAACAAGTCACATTGGGGATGAAATTTAAGTCATTCTATGATATTCTACGCGATTTTCCATGACCCAGGACTATTATAACTTATGTGATATCAGGCTGGTATGATGTTTTATCCGGTTTACCAAAAAATTGTTCTATGGTATTGTATCTGATCAATAATTTGTGAAAAATCTCGACAAAATTTTGTATGATCTCCTATCATAACTCCCTCACAATCTGTGAATGATAACCTGTATGAATAAAAATTCGACGGGTTGTATGACGATACATATGATTCTATCATATTCTGTACGATTTTTCACAAATCCGGGCTATCATAACTTTTGCGATATCAGGTTGTTATGATGTTCTATCCGGTTTACCAGAAAGATGTTCTATGGTATTATTTCTGAGCAAAAGCATCTCCAAAATCTGAACAGAATTTTGTATGATCTTTTATCATAATTTCCTCACAATCTGTGGATAATAACCTATATGAAATCGAAGTCGAGATAACCTGCATGAAATTGATGACGATTCATATGAGAATACAGAACTGAGGTCTATCATAGTGTATGAGGGTCCTATAGAATCAATGATGTTCTATGTGAATTATCAGTCATATCACTTATCAATATCACCCCGTATTAGTCTGTCTACATAGACAGAAAAAACGGAGAACGTAAACGTAAACGGCTGCACACAACTTATATACTGTTTCGGCGCGTCCGTTCTTACGTTTACGTTGGTTATGTAAGACAGACCATATGGAAATATTTCACGGAAAAATTTCTGTGAAACCATAATCTCTGAAAAACATTGCATTTTCTCTGCAAAAATCTGACAAACTCCGACAAACTGCAATAATAATCATAAATGGGAACGAAATTGCGCTCTGAAAAAGTTCTGACAAAACTAATGAATTTTCAATATTTTTTTTATGACTAGAAAATTTTGAAATTCTATAAATACATTCATGTGCTATGTTGAAATATCATATGTGAAAAAGTGTTTGAAAATATTTTAATTTTTTTTCAATAGTCAGGAAAATGTTAGGAATTCCTCATGATTCCGTTGGAATTTTTTCATGGCGCAATTTTGTTTCTAGTTGTGTGGAAATAAGTGAAAAAAAAACTCTGAAAAAATTCTGAAAGACTCAAACAAGTATGTACAAAATGTCCCATCTTATTAGATGTTCCATTACAATTTCAGAGATTCTTAGAGTTTGTCAGAGTGTTTCAGATTTTTGCGAAGAAAATGTGGTGTTTCTGAAAGATTATTCATGGTTTTGCAGAAATTTTTTAGCGAAATATTTCCGTACGAGTCGAAAATCGGTTTGATCATGATGGTGGGCCTTTAATACACCGAATCGTTTGTGCACCGAATGTTCATTGTACCGAAAACTACAGAATGGTTCGTCTCTTGGTATCTATGAGAAACAAGCGATACCATTGAATGAAAAATATTCGGTACAATGAACATTCGGCAGATCTTCCTTAGGGGCTGAAATTTTCGGTTCAATCATCTTTCGACGTATTTACCTTTTGGTGGATAACAGGGCTACCAAAATTTCTACTCGTGAAAATCCTTAGAAAAATTCGCGCCATTTTGACCAGAACGCGTCATTTTCCCGCAAAAAAATGACGCGTTTTGATTAAAATGGAGTGATATTTCCCTAAGAGGAGCGAATATCAGAACAAATGAAACCTAAATACGTTTCAATTTCCGCTCCTTCCGCGAATAGATACTGCTTCGGTTACTCTTCCATGTGGTCTCATACGCTAATTTTCACAGGGACTTGGCCGTGTACAATATCATAGGCCTGATACTCTTTGCGTCTGCGCGAATGAATTTTATACCTACACTAGCAATTTCAGACGCGCGCGTTGTTCTGTTTGGTTTATCTTCCATGGACCGTACTGTTTCGAGGATTTGTAAAGGATTCTGCTAACTTACCGTTTACGAA
This sequence comes from Gonatopus flavifemur, assembly GCA_018340375.1. Lineage (NCBI taxonomy): Eukaryota > Metazoa > Arthropoda > Insecta > Hymenoptera > Dryinidae > Gonatopus > Gonatopus flavifemur. The sequence continues at coordinate 904,924 of JAFFJZ010000033.1, forward strand.
TCGATTGAGTTTTTAAATTTGGTTTCGTTTCTGAAAAAGTATGGTTCATTGGAGACCAACTGAATGGTGTTACAACATTATGAGATTTTTCAATGTAACAGTCATATCAAGATTTATGGAATTTCAACCCTGGTGCATAGAATCAGCTATAGGATAAGGACCTGATAAAAAAATTTGTCGTTGTGTAGAATCATCTTCAGATCAAATGCTGTGATTCTCATGTTTTATTTTCTTCCCGTGCCACACAGAACCACAGTTCGGAAACAGTTTCTAATATACTGATTTTGAATTTTCATAGTTCCAAATGAATTGATTATGACTTCTTTCTGAACTGTGATGCTGTGTGGGATCCACCATAGTTACGTCATGGTCCTAAATGGTTACCGAAACTTAAATTGTTTGGATGAGTGTTTCCAAGAAATATGGTGGGCAAAGAAATTTATGCACACATAGATTTTATGTACCTTTTTGCGTAAAAACGAATAGTGATGATGGTTTTTCCATATCTGGATTAATGAATATAATTGTTCAAGCAAAAATTCTTTAAACAATTGGAAAGATTTATTTTCCATAGTAGGCCATCTTTCGATCAAATGCTGTCATCTCCATATTTACTTTTGTTTTCATTCACGACGGTTTTACAATAGGCCTCAAGTAAATACCAGCGTATCATACATGTAAATATTTTGTCTGTGAGATTTCTGTCAATTCAATTCACGAAACAGTCTCAAATTTTCAGGTAATGATCTTTGATTTTATCTATAGCTGTACACAGCTCGAATTTTTCGAATTTTCAATTCCAGGAACAAATTTTGCAAATTTACTGACTGAGGAAGGGGATTGTTTCTCGAAATTTGAAATGTCGACTCTATACAACAATAGATAGGGGATTGACAATTATGCCCTGATATCATGGAATTTTGAATGTAATCAACCCCCGGGGCGCGAGTTGTATGGTGTGAATTTCAAGCGAATTGGACGTAAGGGAAGAAAATGGTGAGCATTGAGCTTCAAAACAAAATTTGCAAATTTCATAAATATCGTTTTCATGCGGATATTTTCCGTTTCTATTATGCGATCATAATAAAATTTCTACTACAAGTTTATACAGCGGCGATGGGAGTTCCGTATAAATCTCAAACTGATCTGTACAGAAGAACGGGGAATCGAAAGGAAACATGTTATCGAAAATTGTGATTTTGCGGCCGAGCATGTCTTCGCTTTCTGTTATTCGGTTGCGATAAAATTTATGCCATGTTCCAGTTGTGATTCCATAGTGTTTTCATATAAGTTTCATTTTCCCTCCGCTTTTAGGTTCAAATTCAGAAGCAAACAAATAAAGGGGATCTCTTCAAATCACACAAAGCTCGAATCTCAACTTCACAGTGATTTTTCTGTATATGTTTTATATAGTTTGTATTTATATGATTTTTATATATTTTGTATTCATAATATTTATATGTACTCAGTTCTCATGTAGTTCAGGTAGCCACTCTGAATAAGTGAACTATGCAGCTGTCAAGCACATTGATTATTTCAATACTTGATATATATATTCCTAGCTTCTATTTGATTTGTTCGTTGAAGTCAAGTTTGGCATTTAATGCGATTGGGGAACGGTAGATAGACAATGGTTCTTGCTTGAAAAATACATTCATGAAATCCTATTCACGAATTTGAAGGTATTTTTTATCATATGCATAATTATATATTAGTTTGTCATAGATTCAATGTGCATGGACAGATCATATCAATACCACTATATAATATTGTCGAACAGTCATGTAAAAGTATTCTCGAAACACATTGAAATACAGGAGATCAATCAGGATATCATGTTATAAATATTGTATTACTAACACGATTCCTACGAAGAAGTGTCTTTTGACGCCTACCAAATTTCAATTGAAAATTATCCTCCAAGTTTCATCGTTTTTCCACAATCCATTCCTTGACTTTTCGTCCAATTCATTGTGCGGAGAGTCGAGGAAGTAATTATAGAAAAACAATGGAATAATAATGGAAACTAAGAGAACAATTTGAGATACTTGAAAGGTGTCAAAAGACACCTCCGTGGAAATAGTTTGATTAAAATAAACGCAATTATTACAATCGGATTTTGGTACAATGTGAATAAATATGATCTTACGAAAATAGTTCTTTATAAACATAATTTTCCACTTACGCGCTGTTGCGTTGCTTTCCAAGATATATTTTCAATTCCTGTTGAGAACGTACTCGAGACATCGCCACGTACAATTGTCTGTGATTGAAAAGGTCTTCACGAAGATCTATTCCAATTTGTTCGAATGTTTGCCCTTGGGATTTATTATTTGTTATCGCGAAAGCTAATTTCACTGGGAGCTGTCTCCTCCCGAAAGTGGAAGGATATTCATTTTCACAGTAAAAAGTGATGCGATTTATGAATACAATTTGTCCCTCTTTATCTCCTGTAAGAATTCTGCAACGTAATAAATTAGAACCCAATCCCAACAGTAACAATCTAGTACCATTACACAGACCGTCATTGATACTGAGATTCCGCATCTAGATCAGAACACTATCAACTCTCAAACGCAATTCATGAGGAGGTAAACATGGAGGTGATAGAGTATTCAAATATTCGGGTAAAATTGCCTCTGCAATACTTCCATCATCACGAACATCTGAAACGGTATCTATACTCTTGTATAGTTTCTCTGTACTCTGATCAAGGAGTTGAACAACTCCTTCATTGATTTCGTTCGCATCAACATTTCTGGCTGATAAAATGTTGCATTTTGTAATTTCATGGAACCTCTTTCCATTGATCAAATCTCCGTAAATATCCTGAACAACATCAGCATCAGGAGGAGCTTAATAACATTCTGGAATGACAATGTCATCTAGATCATTCAATTCTCCATTCCCCATTGCTAAAAGAAATCGCAAAAATTCAATTCCTTCAGGCAAAGTACGCATATTCTCAGTTAAAGGGAATATTTGAAAACTTGACCAAGAAGGACTATTTTTGATCGGGAGATTCACCATTTCTGTTCGAGTGGCATTGATTTTGATTGAAAACAGTTGTCTGAAATCACCTCCCAAAATAACAACTTTTCCACCGAATACTGAATTATTCCTCATTATGTCACGTAACGTATGACCCATAATTTTCAATGCGTATCGTGGAGACATTGAGGCTTCGTCTTGAATGAACACATCAACACTTTCCAAATATTTTCCTTCTCTAGATTGAATTTTAATATTGGATGATGAATCAATGAACAAAGGAACTGGTAATGCAAACGTTTTATGAACAGATTTACCTTCAGGAAGTAGTGTTGCTGCAATACCAGTGGAAGCTATTGTACAAACCTGCTCATTTCTAGCTTTTATCAAGTGTGGAAGAGTGGTATAAATGAGAGTCTTCCCCGACCCTCCTGGCCCATCTGAATAAGAACAGGTGACTGCATTGTGATTTTGATGTAAGTCTGTATGATCAATTGTCTCTAAAACAGTGTTGACGATCCTTTTTTGTTGTTGGTTCAATATGTAATATTGTTGCATCCCAATATCCATATGTTGCTGATGTAAAATACGTTCTTCAATTTCAATATTATCTCCCACAATTTGATTCATAGTTGGAAATGTTCACAAACTATATCCTTCACCATTCAACATTCCAGCAATATTTGCATATGCTTTTCTTGGACCTTGAATTGCACCGAATTTCTGGATATAATCTTCTGACAATGGGAATTCAAATCTTTTCCATAATTTCTCAGGACAAATGGGTTGACAATGAATCAGAATTCTCACAAATAACCTTCGATGCCGTTGAGGCATCATCCAAATCGTAGCTTCTGCTATTGCTCGATCCCATTCTCCATCATCTTCTATGAGACCCAGCGCTAAACACGCTGCAATATGTGATGAATATGTTACTCCATCGACTGTCCTTAACTGTTGAAAACTCGTTGCACCTTCCACAGTTAGCAATAGCGAACGCAGATGAAACGATTCTACTTGAAAAGGACTAATGGAATATATTCGACCAATCACATTGAACTGTGCTTTACGAACTTCCCATCTGAAAACATTCTCACCGTTCACTTCAATTTTCTTGAAAACGTCATGTTGTGGAATCTGTGGATAAGTATATCCCGTAGCTTCAGGATCTCGCTCATTGAGTGCGAAATAATCCATCAACATGGTAACTTTATCTAAAGCGGATCTTAATCCATCTTCATTTACATGGTCTAGAATAACTATATTGTGTTCATTGGCTACATGAATGGGTAACCTTATGATTGCATGACTCTTTTCTTGTAACGGTTCCCTAAGAATACGCCGAACAGCCTCTACAGGTCCTACATAACGAGCTTCTATGTAATTATGAATTTCATTATACTCTACACTTTGGCCATCATTGGGATCGTCAATTACAATACAAGCTGCATCATGTCCCTTATAAATATATTTATATAAATATTTCACGGACTTTATACTTGAAACTACCTCAACATTGATATGACAGTTGAGAAGTAGTAGTAATTTTGGATTATGTGGGACAACGTATCGGTTATCTACTATGTGATTGTTCGGACGTTCCTAAGTAATTCTAGGATCACGGCGTCGATATGAAGGATAACTATCCTAGTCTATGGTTGTTCCTGACCTGAACAATCTCGGATAGTGTTTAGAGCATTTTCCATCTACTTCACACCAAGTCCCACATGGACCATGAATCATACGTTTCATTACTATTGAGTGCAATGTAGGTGAATCATTGATATTTGGTATCTCAGCAGAAATATACCGATTGATAATCACGAGTGAGGTCATTTTACTATTTCGATGCAACATAACTAATGAATGCACATGCGGTCATCCACGCTTTTGGAATTCTATTACATATACATATGCTGCGACTTGGCCAAAGAGTTTTTGTCGAACAATATCATCCAATAAATAGTCTTCCTTGATATTGTAGACACGAGCACAAGTATCTGGTCTATCATGTGCTTGTTGACCAGGGAAAAGATTCTCTTGTATCTCTCGCCATTGTGGATTACACGTCATTGTTATGAAAAGATCAGGTTTCCCAAATTCACGAACTATTGCCATTAAATCTCGATGAAGTTGAACCATATTCCGTGGAGACCCCATTTGAGTTGGAGGAATGATAACTATTTTTCCTACTCTCAGATCTCTACGACCAGTAAAGTCTTCCAAGTGGTCTTTCAAACCTACATAATTATCGACACGAAGTTCTTTTGATTTTGAAATAAATGATTCAACCGGTCTCTTTCCACTTCAACATGAGAATCAACCACTCATTGCTGAAATAAACGACGTCCCATGAGAATAGGATTAAATTTTCCACGTACAGATATTCGGTATTTGGTATAAGCATTTCTGGTCATACGTTTCTGTGTGTTGTTCATTGAGAACGAATCTCGATGCCATCCGTACCGTATGGATCAAAAATCGGATACACCCAGGGTTCACATTTGGGTCCATGGTGCTCACAGACTGTAATTCTTTTGTATTCGTATCACGTATGACAACATGAGATTCTGGGATTTCACCATCAGCTGTCGTTGGAAAGTCTGCTGCAACTTCGTTACACCTTTGGAAATTATAACCTTGTCGGTCTACGCCCGGTTTTAAAGTGAATAATAATCTCAGTTCATTTGGGATATTTTCATCACCCTCGTGTGACCGCTGTTGTTGAATTCCCAATTCCTGTCCCATCATCTCAAAAGACTGTGCAAAAACATTATGTAATCTCATCATGTTATGTAGTGATACTAATATCTGATGATTTGATGCAGGGTCTTGATTCAAACAGCAATCGACAGCCTCATTTGCATCTACGAGGGTGAATTGATAAGTTCCCGGCCTGACCAAGAAAAACAACGTTTTGAAGAATTTTTTTTTTTTATTCCTCAACGTAATCTCCTCCAAGGCTGATACATTTCTCATAGCGGTGTTCTAGTCTAGTAATGCCATCTCTATAGACTGATTCGTCAAGCTCCTCAAAATACCCATTTACAGCTTCGATTACTTCTTCATTGTCCGCAAATCTCTTACCGCCAAGCCATTTTTTGAGGTTAGGAAACAGATAATAGTCACTCGGGGCTAGGTCTGGAGAGTAGGGAGGGTGCGGCATTAATTCAAACTTCAGATCGTTGATTTTAGCCATCGCAACGATTGACGTGTGCGCTGGTGCGTTATCGTGATGAAACAAGATTTTTTTCTTCGCCAGATGAGGTCGTTTAATTTTCACTTCGTGGCTCAAACGTTGCAATAAGTCCGCGTAGTATTGACCAGTGATAGTTTTACCCTTTTCAAGGTAATCAATGTATATAATACCTCTTGCATCCCAAAAAACAGTAGCCATAACCTTGTTCGCCGAAAAAATTGGTTTTGCCTTCTTTGGAGTTGGTTCCCCTGGTCCAATCCACTGTTTAGACTGTTCTTTGGTTTCAGGAGTGTAGTGGTGGACCCAAGTTTCGTCAACGGTTACGAATCGACGCAAAAATTCGCTTGGATTACGCTTATACAACGCCAAATTGGCGGTAGAAATGTTCTTTCGAATCAATTTTTGGTCGACTGTTAGCAAACGCGGCACCCATCTTGCACAGAGCTTTTCCATATACAAATGTTGGTGCAAAATATTTTGTACACGTTCATATGACATCTTACAGGTCTCAGCTATCTCACGAACTTTTAATCTGCGATCTTTCAGCACTATTTGATGGATTTTTTCGATCATATCTGGAGTTGTGACCTCAATGGGGCGTCCTGAGCGAGGCTCATCAGAGGTGCTCACACGACCCTTTTTAAACTCGGAAACCCACTGCTTAACGGTTGAATATGATGGGGAGGATGTCCCCAGTGTTGAGTCCATCTCTTCTTTAATTTCCTTCGGCGTTAACCCCTTCAAATAAAAGTATGTGATGACAGCAAGATTTTCCAGCTTCTCCATTTTCACGAAAAACACAGAGGCGTCTTGGTCAGCGTGCTCTCAAAACTAAACTAACATGGCGATCGGACTGAAACTGTAGCTACAAGCTATCTAAGGGTGGTACTATAGAACGCCACCTCAAGGTAGGCCTAGTGGCGCCATCTCTTGGTCAGGCCGGAAACTTATCAATCCACCCTCGTATTATAAACAGTTGACCATAACTGGGTTTCTCGTTCGGAGAACGATATATAGATGTATTTATTTGATAATAGATTTCACCCTGGATTTTGAAACAATATGGAGCTCGACGAGTACTGGGCATATTGATTGACTCCGCTTCGAATGATGCAAAAGAAAGATTGCTGTTATAACTACGAATACGTTCATAAAATATACGAGATGTTGTATCGGTACCATCAAATAAAGCGCGAAGTTGTGAAGGTGGTTCCGGTAAAGGTTCAAGCCGAACATTTCCATGACTGCAACAGTCAATGAAAGAAATCCGCGGATTTTGAACTTTCTCAGATTCCAAATGTTTTGCATTGCAATAGATACATAATAAGTCCATATCATCAATAAGATGTTCTTGGACAGGATTGTCACTGAACCCATTAGAAATATTAACATAACCTCTTTGCGTACTGCGAGATATTTGTTTCCGCTCTCAGTTATTATATACTCCATTTGGAATTTCAATATTCATAAAGACATCGCTTGGTGCGGAATTTTCTACTTGTGACTGATTTACAGTATTATTATCATTCTTCCGCTCACGCCAACGTCGATTTTTTTCTTGTGTGATCTCTCTTTTCAAACGTTGAAACTCTTTCTCTTCTTCTGGAGTTCGATAAATTTTTCGTTGCGGCATGATGAATATATTCACACACGCACCAGAAAAGAACACTGCAATGAAATCCTTGTGTTCACACAAACAATTATCAAATTCTGTGTGCGACTGTATTCGAAATCAATAAATAGATGAAACATGAACTATCGTTCTTCATCAATTACTATATATATCATGATATTCAGTGTCATTGTTTTCAATCAATAACATCATGAATCAATCAATCAATCAATCAATCAATGATAATTATCATGAACCATAAACCATAAATCATCAAACATCTAACATCTCACATCTAACATTTAACATAAAACATCAATCGTCAAACATGGAACATTTATAATGAATCTTCATCAGCTGGGTCATAAGTATTTCCTCCCTGTATATCACTCGTTTCCTGTACAGGAAAAACAAACTATGAATAAATATTCCTAATCTTCAATAGCTAAGGTATTTTTTGGCATTCTAATTCGCTGAACATGGGTCGTTTTCGTCTTCCCTATTGTAACCATGAAAAAGAGCCGTATGAAAATTCGAAAAAAATCCATGACGGGAGTTTGGATGTCCTCCTGCAATAAATCATCATTATTTTGTTTGGAGAATGGGGTTGGAATTCTTCAATTCAACGAGAAATCACCAAAAATTGACAGAAAACCGAAATTCTTAGGTTTTTGTCGGTCGAAAACTACCCGTGTTCAGCGATTGAGAGATAAACTGTTTTACACTTCTTGTTTAACACTAAACATACAGCAAAATGGTCGCACTGTGAAGGGGCGATATTAAACTGAAAACCACCGTACAGATTGTGTACAAGTCTACCGCAAAATTTATTGTTCCAGCTCAAACTGGCGTTGGAATAACACTACCCAGGTGGAGAAATTTTGTAAAATTCTTGTCAGGATTCGGTTTCTACACAGCTATTCTTACCCATTCATGTTTCATGCTGCATCAAACTCATAGGATTCGTGTAGAACCAAATCCTGACCAGAATTCTACGAAAATTTTTCACCTGGGTATGGAATGTCAAAATAACACGGTCAGAGATCAATACATCATTAATTAGGGTGCACTTTTACCAACACTGCTAATTTTCTTACAGTATATTATTATTTGTTATTCTTACATCAGGAAAATTCCAGCAACCGAATTATTGAGAATACAATGTTGATCCCTAATTAATACTAAAACCGTTATAAAAAAAACACAACATCGAACAGATCTTACCTGAATGAACAATTGAATGGCCAGATCGAATAATCGGTTGTACGCGTGACCCTCGTCTAGGACGGATGGAGGTAGGCAACCATCACTTAACGCGTTTTATAACTTTCATATCAAGGAAACAATGTAAAATTCGCGATACTAAGAAGCTTCCAGTGGGAAAGTCGTTGCAAATGTGTCAAACAACACTGTTACAAATTCTGAGACAAAAAATTCCGTACTGTGAGCTTAGGAATTATCACAGGTGAGATAGGAGGAATGCCATTGATGAAGATGTATATTTTTCACTGATAGAGTTTTTCCTATTCAACCAGCGATGATTTCTAACCTACAGGACGAGATTTTTTGTCTCAAAATTTATCATGGTGTCGTTTAACACATTTGCAGCAACTTTCCCGCTGGAAATTTTTTTAGTATCGCAAATTTTTCATTGTTCTCTTCAATATTCAGTTCCAAAGACGCGTTAAGTGGTGATTACCTACCTCCATCCGTCCTAGAAGCGAGGAAAAGAAAAACGTTATCGAAAGTGATGATTTTCCGACCGCTCAAATCTCCGTTCCTTATTATCCACATGCGATGGAACTATCACCACGTTTTTGCTATTGTCTCATGACAAACTCTTATGCGTTACATGCCAATTGATGAAGACGGAAGAGAATTATTATGCAAACCGTATTGTTTGCAGATATTTCCAGAGCATGCTATTTTTTGTCTGTATCATTCGAATGTCATGGATAGGTGGAAGTTGGTCCTATACTTCTTCATACCGATTTTTTTCACCATTCTCAACTGTTACATTCATCAGTATTTTTTCCAACATTCTTGACAATAGGGTCCCTCCCCCACAGGACACAAAAGAATAGGGTTATCCTGTTCGGGATGGGATGATCGGAAAATGAACAAAAGATAACTGTCTCCTCCATTCTCTATATAAGGAACAAAATTAACCCGTGGATTCCACAGGGGTGCAATTCGAGACCAGCAGAAATTGAATTCCTCCATTTCTTCCTAACAACACATTGTAGTCACGCCTCCCCTCTACGTTGTTCGGATGTCTCTGAATGGATCATTATGTTCAAAATTATTGACAGTGAAAAACCAAGAATCCCAATTCGCATCGTTCTGGAGTCCGTGTGTACTGGATAGAGGTGTGGAGACCACGGGTTAATAAACGGAATCCTATAAGATGTACTCCGCACTGTGTATCCATAGTGAAAGTTGACCTTCACCTTAATTGTCCCTTGTGCGTGATGAAAATTAATAATGATACAAACATCCAGTTATCATTATTCAAAATCCATCAATATTACATGCGATAATGCGAGTGTTTGAAACATCAGTATAAATCACAATATTCTATGTATTTCATTTCGGTTATAAGATTTATATCAAGGAAGACGTATCAAAGCCTGAACCTGTTCCAGTAGCTGACCCTTCGTGTATAAATTTAAAATAATAAATCAAAAATTTATCACATTGCGAATATATTGAAATTCCATTTCGGGATCATCCATAAAATACGTTCGCGTCCCAATATGTCTGTCTTTCTCAGACCTGACTGACTTCACGTTGATGTGACGAAGATATGAACAACGGAAAGCGAACGTATTTCATGGATGATCCTTTTCCCAAACGTTCCGCAAGTTTTGCACAGAACTTTGACAAATATTGATAATTGGCTGATTGAATTGTCATTATACATAAAGGGTCAGCTACTGGAACAAGTTCAGGCTTTGTTACGTCTACTTTAGCCTGGTTCGGGAGAAATGGTATAATACCCTTCCCCAAAACCCGCAGCGATATATCTCCCCAGTTATTAGAAGAAAAAGATGCCTGAGAGAATTGAAATTCTCAATATTAATATACAGGTATGTCTCATCAGTATTTCAATAACCCAAGAAGAACTTATTTTCACAGTCCAATAGAATTTTGTAACTCGTTTTGATGTCGAGATATATTATCAGAATAAGCAATTGATAGTTTTCGAAAAAAAATATAGATACTGTTTCATGCAATGTACAATATGTATTATATAATACAACATACGAGATACAAAAATTTCGTAACTCAAATTTTATGATACAATAGGAAGTCTCGAAATTTTATTGGAACTGAAAAATAAGATCTAATTAAACGCTGAACTTCAGCCTCAACTGAGTTTTTAAGGAGTGAATTTATGGAAAGATCATGCGAGGCTGGTTCCTACAGCGTTGAGGTTGTCCTGGATCGAATCCCAGGCTCAAATTTAGAACACGATCATCAAGTAGAGGCCGAAGGTCCAAGGGAGTTGATAATTATATCCATTGAGGCTCCAATTCTTATTCATGACAAAAAATAACAAACTCGGAACATAAACAAACAACTGTGTGATAGCCACACGGAATTTTTCACCGTTTATGGAATTTTTTGGGGAATTTCATCAACACCGAATATGCAGATTTGCAAACACCAAAGGAGACAATCTCACGTTATAACAGTTATAACACAGAGAAATTGTTCTCTTATACCATTTTGAAATTCAAGAGAATCAAATGAATTGAAGATAAAGAAACATTATATTCGAAAATGTCTCGAATTCACCCACCAACAAAAATGAATGCATACATACACAAAATGAAACATCAAATGAAATAAAAATATTAATATAATAATGTTCCTGTTTAACTCATAGCTGCGGTGTTTTTGGCATGCCATTTATTTGACCATAGATCGTTTTCGTCTCCTCTTGTGTAGCTATGAAAAAAGCTATATGCAAATTCGTGAAAAAATCATGACCCAAGTTTGAAAATTGTTTCCCAATGCATCATCATTATTTCCTTCTTTTTTCAAAGATAAAAATAAAATTTCTCGTTCAACCAAAATGACTTGAACCCAAAATTCTTAATTTCTAGTCGATCGAAAACAACCTCTGCTTAACGACTGAGGGTGTTTTTGATGAAGTCATATTATACAAAGCTTCAACACTCACATGTACAAAATGTTTCTCGTATATGATTATTCCCCATCAGACGAACAGAATACAATAATGTACAATGACACAACACCACTATAACACGTTATCAGTAGTAGTTGACCGTCGAAGGCACACAATACGCAGAACGATGAACTAACACCCTGAGGGACTCCCTATAGTACCACAATCAAAAATTCCAATCTCCTACTCGAGGTGGGGGATAGTTAACTCCCTTCCTCGAGCGCGCACCAACGTGTTCAAATTACCGCGCGCTTGAGAAGGGGAAATGACCAACAACCAATCAAATTCGCGGAAAAGCGATCTCGCACTTCCGTGACATGAGTTTTATAGGAAAGGATCACAAAATTACGCAAGAATGAATTGTGACTAATATAATGGCTTATTATAGCATGGCAAAGCTACATCCGCTATATCGCAAACATTATCATACGACCTCCTCCCGACGGATATTATTGAAACAACCACCCATTTGGTCTTTCCGTAAAAGCTCATGAAATATGATAGAATCCTATTCTCCTTAACCATATAGATTATCATAGGCCTGATACTAGTTGAGCCCACGCGGATGAATGTTATACATCACAAAACAACGTAGAAATGAATTGCGACCAATATGATAGCTTATCATCGCAAAACTACTTCCGCTATATCGCAAACATTGTCATAGGGCTCATTCATGTCACATATTATGAAATACCACAGCCGTTTGACGCTTACGCAGTATCTGATATATCATGATGGGGTTCAGTACTCCTTTTTCAACACAGAATGTGACTCCAGTTCGGTTTCCTATGCATAACATCATTTCGGATAGACTGCCTTGTTGATACATATGATGCACCTTCCAATCTGAGTTATTCTGTTTTTCGCATCAACACATATCACAATTGTTTATGTATCAGTATCATTCAATCTACTTCATCTGGGGTAACTCATAAGATATGATAGGTCCTATGTATTGTAAATCCGAAGTATGCGTATGAAGTAATATATATAATTGAAATAATAATTGAATATATGATATATGATATAAGATATGATAGGCCCTATGTATTGTAAATCTGAAGTATTCGTATAAAGTAATATATATGATTGAATATCATAAACATCCTATCATTTGTGTTCCAGTTTATTATAGAACGCATAGAATATCATAGGATGGATAGTAGAAAATAATGATTTCCCTGTCATATCTTATCACACACTTTGAGCAGGGTATATTCTCAATTATTTGAAAACCAACGAACTCATATATGGACGGGAAAAACAAAATCATTTGATCACACGAAAATCAATGGAATATTAATACATGATGAAATTATGAGTATCTTAAGATAATCATTGCAACCATGATAACCATAAAGTATGATCATGGTATAATTATAACCATCAAAAAGCCGTCACTTTATATGGAACATATGTGGGTAATTTTCAGGCATTCATCGGTATACGTAGTATACCCAGCACGAAGTGCCTATTGCATCCGCTGTCGCGCCCCGTAACCGTATCTGTTGAGATAATTGAGTAATCCAATTGGGAGTTGGATCGTTTCCCATTTCATGCAATACTGATTAATAATGCATGGGATTGCTCTGTGTGTTCGTGTGTCTGTTTGTATTAAACATATCTCGTAACCGACTGGACCGAATCGGCTGAAATTCAGAGGGGGCCTTTTTTGAACCCTTCCCAAGGGCTCATTGAAGAGTAAGCGCAAGAATCACCTGTTCTTCTAGGACCGCGAGTTTCAGGTTAAAAGTCATTCTGAAAAATACCCTATGGCGATCATTTGCAAGGGAATACCATTCTCCGGTAAGCACAACAATGGTTTTAGAGATACAGAAATCGACAGAATCGATAGATTCTTGAACGAACCGATTCTTTTCTATAGAAAACGTAGATTTTTATATAATCTTGTTCGAAAATTGATACTACTTAACCTCCAAAACCAGTGTTATGCTCACCGGCAAATGGTATCTCCTCACTCATGATCAACATATAGGATTTGTGAGAATGCAACTGAAACTCGCGGTTCCAAAAAATAGGCGGAAAAGTACTCTTCTTCGCGGTCACTCTTTGTATTGCAACCGGACAAGTCCTTCCATTCTCTCATAATGTTTTTTCTCAAAAACATGGGATCTCGGGGAAAATTTTCTCCACTGTATACATATATATTGGGTAGGGGTGTGCGGGTACCCGAGTCATCGGGTTTTTATCGAGTCGGGTTGGGTTCTTCAATTACCCGAGTTTTTCGGGTACCCGATTACATTCGGGTAATTCAAATAGAGCAAACGTTTTCTTCAGCAGGAAATATTGTGACAGCAACTCGATCAAGATTGCTGACAAAACATGTGGAAGAGTTGTGCTTCCTCCATTCAAATTCAAAAATATGAAAACAGAATGATATTTATAAGAAGAATATTTATTTTCATTGATGTTCAAGATTCTATATTGTGGTTACTGAATACGGAGATAGATAATATATTATTTATAAGATATAAATGTGATTATATTTTTTAATTGAATGAAAAAATAAATATAAACATTCCATGAAGCAATTTAAAGATTTCTTAATGCGCTGCATAATCAATTACACGGAGTAACAACTCTAATAGACTTGTAGTGAATATGGCATTCTTCATATTAGAATTGAATTCATATGAAATCCCCTTATTCCTACAATCGCTCAAGACAATTTGTCCTTTGAATATCAACGGCAATGGCGACTTCGAATAGGAGTTGAAAATGTTAAATTCAAGCGATTTCATTATATTCGGGTACCCGACCCGACCCCACCCGAAAAGAAATACAAATACCCGAACCCGGCCCGACCCGATAAAAAGTGCTACCCGCACACCCCTAATATTGGGTGTATAACTTTGCTTCCGCCGTTTTGCGATAGATGGCTGTGACGGTAAGTGGTAGTTGAAATGAATAGATCATAGATGTCATACAATAAGTTTAGGTATTTGTGAACATAACGCCTTCGAAATATTAGTCGATTTTTGTCTGCATCATAAAGTTATTCTCGATCAAACATGTGAGTTTACGAGCCAAATTCTCGTCATTTGCGGGAGGTTTCAATTTTCTGCTTTAATATGAAGAAGTCTGCGGCTGGAAGTCATCGAATGCTCTCGAATACTTATGGTGAGGCCGCGATTAGTGGGAGAACAAGCCGAGAGTGGTTTCAACGCTTCAAGAACGGTGATTTTAACGTCGAAGACCAGCATGGCGGTGGAAAAGAGAAGGTTTCCGAAGATGCAGAATTGGAGGCATTACTTGATCAAGACTCGTGTCAAATGCAACAAGAATTGGCAGGATCATTGGGAGTGATGGAACCAGCCATTTCAAAACGCCTGAAAGTCATGAGAATGATTCAGAAACAAGGAAATCGGGTGCCGTACGAGTTGAAGCCAAGAGATGTTGAACGGTGTTTGTGTGTTCGTAAACAGCCGCGCGTGACTGGGGACGAAGAATGGGTCCATTACGATAATCCCAAGTGCGGGAAATCATGTGGATATCCCGGCCATGCTTCCACGTCAACAGCCAAACGGAATATTTACGGTTCCAAGGTTATGCTCAGTATTTGGTGGGACCAGCTTGGCGTAGTGTATTGAGAGTTGTTAAAACCGACTGAAACAATCACAGGCGATCGTTATTGGACGCAATTAATGCGTTTGAGCTGAGCATTGGAAGACAAACGGCCGCAATACAACATGAGACATGATAAAGTGATTTTACAGCATGACAACCCTAATAGAAATCAACACCGGATCCACGTTGTTCCGAGGCATCTGAGCTCGAAACAACGTTGATTCGGTGTTCATTTCTGCTAGGGAATGCTCGACCCCATGTTGCGGAAGTGGTCAAGACATATTTGGGAACTTTGAAATGGGAAGTTCTATGGCACCCGCCGTATTCTCCAGACATTGCTCCCTCGGACTATCACTTGTTTCGATCAATGGCACACGGCCCAGCTGACCAGCACTCCCGGTCTTATGAAGGGGTGAGAAATTGGATCGATTCTCGTGGATCGCTTCGAAAGATGACCAGTTTTTTCAACGCCGGATTCGTATGCTGCCCGAAAGATGAGAGAAAGTGGTGGCCAGTGATGGACAATACTTTGAATCATGAATGTATAACCAGTTCCTCACAATAGAGCCTCGAATTTCGGAAAAAAACGGCGGAAGTGAAGTTATACACCTAATATATCACTCAGTTCCTCCGCAGTGTTTGAATATTTATGACTCTGACTTTCATGAATGGATTTGAATGAAACATCGGTTCTAGAAGTTTTCGGGGATGCTGAATCCGAATCTGAAGTCTCAACCCGAATTCAAGATGGCGAATCCAATATGGCGGACGTGAATTGAGGTGCCGGGAAGAATAACTCGCTTAGCGCTCGGAACGCATCACAAATTTGATCCAAACGGCCCCGTCGGACGTCGAAAAAAAAAGTCGGAATTTCGAAAATTGAAAAATACTAGGTCATAGAGCTTGGAAACACAAGGTCAGTGTCCCATTACCATTTTTTTCTAGGATGAATAGTTTTCGAGAGGAAAAATGAAAACTACACATTTTTTTCATACCAAAACTCAATGTTTCCCAACATTAAACTCGTTGGATCTCATTCATTTTTCCGCGAATCGGAATAAAACTTACAGATTCCGATTTGTGAGACTTCACCGAAGACGACAATGTCGAAAAAATGTGAGAATAATAATAATAAATTAATTAATTTTTTATTCGAAGTGAAAATCACGTGTTTCATGCTTCGCATTAAAAAAGTGTCGGGGGAAGTGTAAGCTACAAAAAACTTCCAGCGACAAAGTTGTTCGCTAAGGTATGGACAAACTTTTTGGAAAGTTCCAGATCGATTGAATCATTAGTTTGCAAAATACAGGGCTTTCTCGATTAGCGCGCAACGGAAATCTATCACGATTATGCGTCTTTTACCGGGTGACTATCAGGGCCCGTGGGAAAGATTGTATTCACTCACTTTTCCAACTTGAGATGTTTTTTTGGGTCGGAAAATTCGGATGTCCAACTATTTCCACGAGATTTCATTTCCTTGATCTATGTTTTTGTTATAAAAAATTTGATTCAAGTAACAGAAAGAATAACTCGCTCAGTGCTTGAAATCACGTAGAAGAGTGATCATATTGGGCAATGAAAACAAGTAGGTGGAAACAAGTAATAAATAATATACATATTCAGATTCTTGTGAGTAAAACCTCCTATTTTGACACATATTTTTCAAGATGAAGATGATAAATCAAAAACATTCTCGGTCTCAAACCGATAGTTAATGTGATCGTGAGGTATGTTTTCAAAAATATTGATTTGAGACCGAGAATGTTTTTGATTTATTATTTTCATCTTGAGAAATATGTGTCAAAATAGGAAGTTTTACTCACAAGAATCTGAATATGTATATTATTTATCACTTGTTTCCACCTACTTGTTTTTATTGCCCAATATGATCACTCTTCTACGTGATTTCAAGCACTAAGTGAGTTATTCTGTAACTTCAATCAAATTTTTTATCACAAAAACATGGATCAAGGAAATGAAATCTCGTGGAAATAGTTGGACATTCGAATTCTCCGACCCAAAAAAACATCTAAAGTTAAAAAAGTGAGGGAATACAATCTTTCCTACGGGCCCTGATAGCCACCCGGTAAAAGACGCATAATCGTGATAGATTTCCGTTGCGCGCTAATCAAGAAATCCCTGTATTTTGCAAACTAATAATCCAATCGATCTGGAATTTTCCAAAAAGTTCGTCCATACCTTAGCGAACAACTTTGTCGCTGGAAGTTTTTTGTAGCTTACACTTCCCCCAACACTTTTTTAATGCGAAGCATAAAACACGTGATTTTTACTTCGAATAAAAAATTATTTATTTATTTATTTATTCATTTATTTTGTTCATACGGGTATAAAAGACCCTTTGGTACATAGAATATACATTATTTGAACCACATTAAATATATTATGCATCAAAGCATTAAGCATCATGTTAAGCTCGACTACATGCATCTTATATTACAACAACAGTTAACGTGTATAATTATAGGTGAAAAGCACAATTAGATATTAAATTTGACAAATAAGAGAAAGAGAATTCCTAAGATCAGAATGAGATGAAAATAATTCAAGCACATCACTGTAAGAATTTGCTAGGATAGATTTCCGATTTACCGGATCAGAATAACCATATCTCGATTTATAAGAAATTGGATTGAACAATTTAGGGCGTCTTGATAAACGAGAAGGGACATTAGAACGTACAAGTCCAAGCAGTTGAGGGCAGCGAATTTTCCCATTAACAATTTTATACAAAAATGAAAAATCATTGAACAAACGACGTGATTTTAAGGAAGGCAAGTTAAGTAGAGCCATAATCAATGACAATGAGTAATCGTGACAAGTGACGCTCAACGGACGGCCTATCTGATAGGCAGCAAAACGCAGAAACTTATGCTGAACTCTTTCCAAGTCTGTACAATCCCGAATTGAATGAGGACTTCAAATTTCAGACGCATACTCAAGACGAGGTCTAACTAAAGTACAATACAGTGTTCGGAGTGCAACAGGATCACGAAAATCTTCACAAACGCGCTTGATGAATCCGAGAGATTCCATGGAAGTACCAACTATGTAATTGTAATGATCTGAGAAGTTAAAACGAGAGTCGAATGAAACTCCAAGATCACGAACAGTATTCATAGGTGATAACAGAGAATGAGACAAGTTATAAGGAAAATAAATAGCATTTTTACCTCTATGAAATCTCATCACATGGCATTTAGTGAGATTTAATGACATATTAGATAGCACATACCACGATTGTAACCGATCCGAATCAGATTGCAGATTTTGAGCATCTCTGTAAGTTCTTATAATCATAAACAGTTCCAGGTCATCAGCAAAAAGAAGATGTGTGCAGTACTTGAAAATCGTAGAGATATCATTAATGAAGATAATAAATAATGAAGGACCTAGATGTGAGCCTTGCGGTACACCTGAGGATACAAAAAATGAATCAGGAAAATATTGAGAGACACGAACTGCTTGCGTACGATTCAGGCTATAACTCTGTAACCACGACAAGAAATTGCTGCGGATACCTAAATTACTTAATTCATTTAACAATGTATTATGATCAACTCGGTCAAAAGCCTTTGAGAAGTCTGTATATATAGTATCCACTTGAGATACTATATATCCCAAGTGGATACTATATATACAGACTTCTCAAATTCTTAAAAGACTTCTCTTCTTAAAATTAATTAATTTATTATTATTATTCTAACATTTTTTCGACATCGTCGTCTTCGGTGAAGTCTCACAAATCAGGATCTGTAAGTTTTATCCCGATTCGCCGGAAAATGAATGAGATCCAACGAGTTCAATGTTGGAAAACATTGATTTTTGGTATGAAAAAATGTGTCGTTTTCATTTTTTCTCTCGAGAACTATTCATCCTAGAAAATAATGGTAATGGGAGACTGACTTTGTTTTCTCAAGCTCTATGACCTAGTATTTTTTAATTTCCAAAATTCCAACTTTTTTTTTCATCTCCGACGGGGCCGTTTGGATCAAATTTGTGATGCGTTCCGAGCGCTAAGCGAGTTATTCTTCCCGGCACCTCAATTCAGTCATTTTCGCGTCCTCGCACAGATTTATATGAGACATGGGTTCTAGGGGTTTTCGAGAGCGCTGAATCCCAATTTGAAGTCAGAACCCACATTCAATATGGCGGATCCCACATGGTGAACATGGATTCAGTCATTTCCGCATCAATGGATAGATTTATGTGAGACATGGATTCAGGGTGTTTTGGAAAGCGCTGACTCCGAATCTGCAGTGAACACTTGAATTCAGGATGGCAGACGTAAATTTGGTTAGTTTCGTGTTCGTGGGAAGATTCCTATGAAACCTGGAATCTTGAACCACAAGAATCAGTCAGCACGCTGACAAATGATTCATGTCGACTGAATAGACAGAGCGACGAGAATATCTGATGAGAATCAATGCGTATTCTGACATACATTCGAGTTGTATATGAAAATTGTCCCCAATTGGATTCAATGCGCGATCGGACGTTTCACTATCACTGTCAGTATGGGGAGATACAAAATTATCGTGTTATGAGAATCAATCGGGATGCCGACAATAGACTGACTCAAATCTGCTTAGTTATGGGTTC
Source organism: Gonatopus flavifemur (assembly GCA_018340375.1). Taxonomy (NCBI): domain Eukaryota; kingdom Metazoa; phylum Arthropoda; class Insecta; order Hymenoptera; family Dryinidae; genus Gonatopus; species Gonatopus flavifemur. The sequence goes on from JAFFJZ010000033.1 coordinate 925,132, forward strand.
ATGAGATCCAATACGGATTTCGACGTTTAGTAGAAGCAGATTGTAAATGTTATAGCTTGACGGTCTGAATGGGATCTAATGCGTAATTCCACCGGGATTTTAACGTACAGCGCGGCTTTCCCCCAGACGATTGTTTCATGAGAATCAATGAGTGAATCGCCGAGTGGTTCATGTGGATTCAAAAGACAGTACCACGATCAGATTCGATGAGAATCAATGCGTATTCTGACGTGCATTCAAGTTGTATATGTATAGGAATTGTCCCTAGTGGAATTCAATGCGTATTCGGACGATTCATCATTACTTTCGGTATTGGGGGATATAAAATTATCGTGTCATGGGAATCAATCGGGATGCCGACGATAGACTGATCCAAATCTGCTTGGTTATAAGTTCAAGAGATCCAATACGGATTCCGACGTGTAGTAGGAGCAGATTGTGAATGTTTTAGCTTGACGCACTGAAAGACATTCGATGCGTAATTTGACCAGCAATTTGATGTCGAGCGCCCCTTTTCCCCAGCCGATTGTTTCATGAGAATCAATGAGCAAATCGCTGAGTGGATCATGTGGATTCAAAAAACAGTACCACGATCAGATTCGATGAGAATCAATGCATATTCTGACGTACATTCAAGTTGTATATGTATAGGAATTGTCCTCAATAGGATTCTATGCGTGATCTGACGATCCATCTTAACTTTCAATATTGGACGATGTGGAATTCCTGTGTCCTGAGAATCAATCGGGATGCCGACAATAGACTGACCCAAATGTGCTTGGTTATAAGTCCATGGGATCCAATACGGATTTCGACGTTTAGTAGCAGCAGATTGTAAATTTCATAGCCCTAGCAGAAATTATTCTAGGCATTCTCTAGTTATCTCGAGGCCATTGCAAGTTTTTCTCGAGGCAAAACTAGTCCAGTTGAACTTGCAAGTTAACAGTGAGTTCCTCACAAGTTTGACTGGTAGATGCTTTAGCAAAAATCATGCTGGCCATTCTCTAGGCCTCATAAAGGCCTCACTAGTCCCTTGTGAGGGACTTGCGAGGCCTTGTAACAATCTAGAGAATAACTGGAGCGATTTTATTGAGGTTATGTTCACTGCAAAATGACAAAATCTCTCACATGTTCATCAAATCTTTGTAATGCTTCTGAATATAACAATCATGTTTTGAATTCTTCACAACAATGCGAACACTGCTCATAAATCAATATGCATATTGAGTTCAATGCAAAGTTCAAATAGACTAGTTGGACTCATAGCGAACTTGACAATTACTCGCACGTTTTGCTAGACTAGTGTGAACTTGGAAAAAACTTGTAAAGGCCTTGAAATCACTCGAAAATGGTAGATCAATTTCTACTAGGGATATACGTGAACACAAAATACCGCTATCAACGTTTTGACTAATATAGTTGGCGCAAGTATAATTTTTTATTGCACATGGTCAAAGGGGAGCAAAATTTTCGCCAGATCTTGCGTAGAATTTTCGAGGTCAGAAAGATTTCAGAGGTTTACGTGATTCAGTGATAAAAATGTATAGAAACCGACTGGCTCGGGAGGGAGTGAGAAAGTGCCGAAGAAAACGTAAACTTCATGGTAAGTATTATGATTTGTTTGTTATTTGAACAGTAGATGAAATGTGAACTAAATTATTCAATGATAACCTAAGAATTGCATACGATTTTTTGCAATACGGGGATTGTATGTAACATATATCGAATAACCCAGATTGGACACAAGAACCACTCATGAATTCTGAGAAAAAAACTTTTCCCAAACTCCTTTGGAATTCAAAGAATTATTTTGAAAACTCGATAAGAATTTTCTGAATTGTAAAGGAGTTTAGGAGATGTTCTTTTCCCAGAATTCATCAGTAATTCTCATATGTTATCTGGACAGTAATTGCTTTCTGAAGAATGCAAAAGGAATAAAATTATTTGAAAAATTTTTTATATAAAATGCTGTGAGCAGGGAATTCTTCTCTATTGGGAATGAATTATATATGAACCGTATGTAAACCATATATGAATTTTGTTGAAATCATATATGAGCCATACGTGAAATACACTGAGAAGAAGGTTTTGTTTATAATGCAATATCCATATTCAATAATTTGAAAACATTCTGTAAACCCTAGGGTTACTAGTTATTAGGGTGGGCCGAAAAGACTCAACTTTTTTTTCTCGAGTCGCTATACCGCGGAAAAGTTGCGATTTGGAATGACAAAAAATATTAAAAAAAATTAATAACAAATATCGATGTCTTCCGGTCGCGCAAAGCCCCCAAAGTTCATAAAAATAGGTGAAAATCCACTATGTCATGTGAATTTTCGAAATGAGTAGAGATATTACGATTCGAACGCTATAGCTGTGATTAATCAATGATGAAATCATCGTAAACATTTGTGAGGAATCACCGAAATCATTCAATGCATTCAGTTTACCCATTAGCATGAAATTCATGCGGAATATTGAGGAAGCAAGTGCGTGCGTGCACTGAAAAAAACAATGTAGCTGAATTTGAGTCCAAGTCCATTCTGAAGTTACTGTAACTGTATTATGACCATAAAAAATGTGCAATAGATATGACCGAACTCGTGTGGATCCCTCAGAGAGAGAAGAAAAATGGAATTAGTATTACTTTGTTTATTTAATACAATGTATGGAATAAAGAAACCTTTATTAGTCTGAGTGTTTTCTGTTGAAATATTTTATCTCTTTCTTACATGACTCTTTTCATTTCTCTGATTTATTGCCTTCATTTACTCAATTCTGATTGATTGTCTCTGTTCTATGTCTTTATGATTATGAATGTTGCACTTACTTCCACAGTGACCTCAATAAGAACATGACTTCCGCAACTACAAAAGTCAAATTCGATTGCATTCTCTTCTCAATGTGTGATTGCCCTGTTTATTAATCTGAGGATTATAAGAAATTCCTGTTTTGTTACCACATGATATGAATATATTACTACATGAAAAAATTGAGAATATTGACTCAGCTCAGGTTGAGTGTGGTAAAATACGATAAACCCCTGGGCGCCAAAAATTTACAAACGCCCTTGCTCCTGCCTTCTTTTGTTATCATTATGCCATTTTTGCTGAAGCTCTCATGCGTTCACATCTTCATGTTATTTCACGTTTAGTGTTGTGCAGTGTTGTGTTGTGAAGTTTTTGAGATACATAATGGCAGCCTCAAATATACTATAGTACAAATATATATAGGTGCTTTCTCAAACAAACTTTTTATTTCATCAGCTACTTTATGAGCCACGTTTGAAAAACTGACACTTTTGTCATTAACCTTTACAGATAAATCATACTGTTCTTGGAAACAGCACCGAATCACGTCTTCATGCGTGGGAAGTATATTTTGCACAAAATCTCTGGGTTTACCAAACATAGGGCACTCAAAGACATTTCTTGTGATCATTTCCCTGAGGCTGCCATTATGTATTTCATCCCATACTGGCCAGTCCTCACGCAAAAAATCCAAATAAGAATCACAGCACGAACCTACAACTATTACCAGAGGTGTGTGTTTGTGCAATATATTTTATTTTCAATGATTGAAAGGGTGATAAAATTTTTTCTACAAAACGTGAAAACTGTGATTTTGAAAGTGGGATCCGAATATGGGCTACCCGTAAAATTTTGTTGAAACTTTTGGCAGCTGGGGGTTCTTGGCGAAACTGTTATGATTTCATAACAATGATGAAAATGATAATTATTCATTTTCCGGTTAATTTACTTTTCTATACTTCCCGAATAAACTATCGGTGATAAGGAACATGTTGAATCGGTCACCACCAAGCGGCAGCGCCATACAAGCCCACAACTTCGATTGCCCATATTCGGACCATAGTCCATTTTCGGGCCCTTTCCTCTATCGATAATATTGATAATCACATATATACATACATAAATATTGTCTAAAGAATTTGTTATGCATGAATACCATTTTTGAATTGTTATTCAAATACGGAATAGAACTGTTCCATTATGTTTCAGAAATATTTTATAAAATACAACGGATTGAACATTTGTTTGGTATGAATAATGTTTCATTGAACTGGAGTTGTTTTTATCAACAGTGAATATTTGATTAATATAAACGCAATTCTCATTTATTTACAGGAAATGAATGTGGATCGATCAGAACCAAATTTGGCTATATTGAAAAAAGAATCAATTCGCGCTATTCAAAAAAACATTTAGTCAATATAATTGAATTATTTTCTCAGTGCCCCTACCAGCATGGGAACGTGGATAGATAATAGATGCTTTAGACATTCGTACAAAATGTCGAAATTCAATAAGAAGAGAAAGAACGCGAATATTGAACTTGAGATTTTCATGAATGTCGGAAATCCAAATATCACCGTCGAAATTGAGAAACTGAATACACAATTCATAATTCAATTTATCAAATGTATGAGTGGCGCTACGATCGAGGCATAGCGTTCCGACTCGTGAGTAAAATTTTGCGCGGTATTATACCTAGATTTGAACACTACAAAAGATTGCGGAGATTGCACCAGATAGCATAGGCTTCAATCCCGTGACGTGCAGAAAGCGTGCACAAAACTTTTTTCTCAAAAATTTGATGGTAATTGAGTTTCTGAAACCTTTACAAAGCATAGGAATTCGAGCGTGCTCAGACTTTTCATGAACGCTTATCGTACTTTCTGGCAGGGAGAGTCAATTGGAGCGAATCACGCTGTTTGAACTTTTCACTGACTTTTTTCTTACGCTTGGCGAACGTTGATTTTTTACCAGGGTAACGCTGCGGTTACTTTCATTAGCTAGTGTAAATAGCTGCCACAACTATTTGTTTTCCGTGCAGTATTTCCTGTATAAATTTTATGGAAACCAACCCTCGCGGGAGGGAATGTATTAGAAAGTGTCTGGAAGGTATTCATTATGAAGTATTAACAACGTGTACTTAAGCGTATGCCGAGCGCTATATGATCAAATTGTTTAGTAACAATCGATTTGGAATATCAATTAAATTCCATCCTCAGCGATGAAAATATCCAACACACCGTGATTAATAATACATCTAAAAATATTGAACGTATCAATGAAGCACAAAATGTAATATCCGACATTTCTGATGGTGAAACATATAAAAATACTCGATTTTTGATTGATAAATCAGATGGGATTGTCTTAACTTCAAATGTCAACATTGATGATACATCCATATTCGAATCTTCGAACTTTAGTTTATGGTCCACACAATGTATTGTAAACGAATTTCCACTGGATATAAGGTTTGAAACATTACTTGTAAGTGCACTGTTGTACACTCCTTATGAGCCAAAACCTCAAATAATGAATTTTTATTTGAAAGTATTTCTGAAGCAAATTGAACCCTTAATGACTGAAGGAATAATCTTGAGGAACAATAATAACGAGAATGTAAGATTTTTTGTTGTGCCATTGTTGTTTCCTGTTGATTCTGTTGCCTGTCCAATTTCAGTAAACAGACTGCTGTCCAATGGGTATTATGGATGTAGTTGGTGTTACCCTTAAGATGAATAAATTGAAGGGACTATCAAATATTCAGTGACCGAAGATGCTCCTGAAGAACGTAACATGGCAACACATTTGAGAGATGTAGGAGACAGTGAAGAATTCGGGAGAGCCATGAGAGGAGTTAAAGGTCGATCGGAATTGATGTCATTATCTGATTTTGATGGCATTTGAGGATTACAAATGGACTATCTCCACGGCGTACTATCAGGGGTGGTACGCCAATTGTGAGATACGTGGATAAGTCCTAAAAGTCCTCTCAAATTGAATATTACACAAAAAGCTCTAGTAGATAGCAGGTTGATAAATATTGAACGACCAAAAGAAATGTACAGACTCACGAAATATCTTAAAAAGAAATCCAAGTGGAAGGCATCAGATTGGTTATTTTGGTTGTTGACTGATAGTCTCCCCTGTCTTCATGGTATTCCATCAAAAGATGCCTTCAAATCTTTCATGCTGCTTGTTAGAAGCATGCACTGTTTATTATATTCGCACATTTCCCAACAATCGTTATCACAGTGTGAAATAGATTTATTGACGTTTGTGACAGAGTGTGAAAACTTGTACGGCTCTAGTTTCATGACATTCAATGTGCATTCTCTCACTCATATCACGACAAGTGTCAAAAAGGCTGGACCATTTTGGGCAACCTCCACTTATTCGCATGAAGCCAATATCGCAAGAATTAGAAAAAGCGTTGATGGACCTACAGGTGTCTCCGATCAGATTGCTAACTGAAATTTGGAATCAGGTACCATGAGGAAGAATCTGATTTCAATGCCAATGGATGAAAGTGTGAAATTCTGTAAGAATATTTCCGAACGAAAAAAGTATGTTGCTCGATATCGCAAGTCTAATGAAAATGCAGTTCTTCCTGAAGAAAAAAATTATGAAGGAAAAAATGAATATGGACGCTGCTTTTATAACGGTAAATTGTATCATGGAACAATGTATACTAGGCCTAAGAAAAGATAACACAATGGTGGAATTGAACGATAACAGAATTTTACAAATTCAATGTTTTTTTTTCATTGACAACAACTGTCACGTTAAAGTGCGTTGCATAAAAACGATACCCTTTGCAGTGGATGATATTGAAATCCCTTTTCATGGAGGGTATGTCACGGAAGTACCGTAAGACTCTTTCCCTTATTCTGATTGGTTCTTGGTTATGACCGTTTGATTGACCGCGCGGATTCGGAATATTGAAATGAAAGGTCTCGCACGTAGTAGGGCGCGTACCTGGAGGGAGGTGTGCGCAAGAATCGTTGCATGATCCCCCTCTCATTCTCATCCATCTCTTATATTCATTACGATGAAGAACATTTTATTATAAGGCCTGATTGGGGTGTATTGCATCATAGTCTCAGAGCTACCACCAGTGCGTAATCATGCGTGTCCTATATGAAATGATTTCCATTGTATATGTTGAGGATAAATGATTGTTTACGTAGTTTCTCAATCTTGTGCTCAACAGATATTATGAATGGAAAATATTTTTCAGTGAAAAGTGAGAATGTTTTTTGTAGATGATCTTCTCAACCAGTGTATGAACGTCAGTGAATTTGTGACAGTTGATCAACAAGTAGATTGTGATTTATGAAGTGACTTCGATGAATAATGTGACATTGAAAAGCTTTGTGAACATTGATATACATTTTTTTATATAATTCAAATATACATAATATATTAGGGTGGCACAAAAATCCGAATGTCTTTTGTTCGTGTATACAAGAATATGTAAGTTTTTCATGTTACAAAAGTACCCTCTGAATGCCATCTGAAGGGAAATCTTTCGGGGTTGCTGAAGATTCTCGAAAATTATGAAAGTAGTCGAAATTCAGTTTGAGAAAAATTTATCAATCTATCCTTCTCGTTGTGGTGGAATTTTGAACCTGACAGAACAGTATCTTTCTGAAAGTTATAGCTTAGATTATTTAGTTTCAAAGTTCGCTTAAAATTCATAAACATTCTTCAATTCATTGTTTTTGAGGTTTTGGTTCTACGAACTGATATCACTATCTAATATGTATTCTCATTGCCAATCAGCACATAGGACCATTGGATGAGAATACACCACGGGATAAGGAAAAAATTCACTGCAATATCACAACATGAATTTTTCTAATGAATGAATAGAACTACGTTAGGAAATTAGATTGATTATATGAGATGAAATTCAATTGGATTAATTAATCATATTGAATAGGTGATTGTTTGAATTTTTTCTGTAGTTTCTTTTCGAAAACACCAAAAGGAATGAATTTCAAAGTGTTCATGAATTCTGAATGACCTTTAGGAATGAATATTTCGAACGGTGACTTCGAGGAAGTGACTGTTGTTCCAGGTAACGAGTTATTTCACCTGACCGTCAGAGAGTATTCTTGGAACAAAGGAAAACCATCATACTCCCAAATGAAATACGGAAATGAAGAATAGTTCTTTAGTAGTTATATATACATCATATATATATATAAACAAATATATAATATATATATAAGTATTCTGAAAAATTGTAACTTTGTCACAAATGAAATGTCTTTGTTCTTTATTCTAATTTCCAACTCCTGCTATTGGCGCATGTTCAATAAATCTCCGTATAATATATTTCATTTGAGTTAATAACGTGCATTTGTACCTATTTTCGATCCGAACAATTTCATTGTAATGATGAAATAATGTTGTGAGAAACAAATCGAATCCATGAGTGTCTGACATGCTAATTTCACTAATACCGCCACAGTTTTTTTTCACAGTTGTAAAAAGTTTTACTCTGGATTGCATTCTAATATTTCTCCTTCATTTCTTCAACTTCCCTCAATTTGTCATGAACATTCTTCTTCGTCGTTGGTTCCTTCAGTGAATAACAATATAATATATATACCCTCGTAAAAATTCCCTATAGGAACTGATAGGATGTTTCACATTCCATAGAGGGTCCCCATAGAATTATATATAATTATATATATCCTATATAGAAAGTGAATCATCCTATCGGTTTCTATGGGAAATTTTTAGCAGAGTATATACATAATGTAATCTCATGTCACGGAGGTGGGATAACCGTGGGGAAGTCGGTGTATTCTTTTGGTTCTCCTCAAGCATTAGTGATATTCTGTCGTTCAAGGGGAACACATCATTAATATTACGGTTTATATTGGGAATGTGCCAAGTAGATCATACGGTTGATGAGAAAGAATTCAATTGGGAAAATCTCGGCCACGCTGATAGGAAATTGTTCACATCTCATTGAGACAACAGTTTCAAACATACAAGATCGAAGAGCAGAAAATAATTAAATAAATGAAATGAAAAAAATAAAAAAAATTTTTTTTCAAACTACGTTTTCATTCTTATAAAGGAATGATTGAAAATATATAGCTATAGCTATTCAAATTCACAATCCCGAATTCTGTGGATATATTTTATGGGATCTGGAATCTGCATGAGATGAAAAACATGTTGAGGAGCTGGGATAAATTACTTTATACTTCTTAGTTCGGTTTAAAAGAGTAGTTCTTTTCGAATTGTTTTTTTTCTCATATTGAGGTTGATTTGAGGAGGAGAAGGGTTCTGATTCTTGGTGGTAGAATGACGGACTGTTTGTAATGAACAGACGCACGTCAATTTCTCATAGCTAGCGTCAATTTGATCCCATTTCTGATTTTCTTGATCTCCATTATTTGAACTCGACATAATATGCACTAGGAATCTCGCGAAAGAGACACCTCCTTTCTCTCTCCAACGCATGACAAAAGCCATTCGAATGGGAGAGCAAGGGAGGTACATTACCGCGAGGTTCGAGTGTATTCTTGTTCTTGAATTCTCCAATTGGTTTCCAATAATGTAAGTTCGCTGTGTGTGGGGGTTTTGGATTTTCAGGTAGAAAGATATGTGGGGGGATTTTATTATTATTTCCGAGCTCTTGATTGGATCGTGAATGACAATGGAGGTCAGTTTGAAATAGAATGATCATGAGGTTCAAGATCCAGTTCTTGCTCAACTCTCTGATGAGTAAGTGCTAATAGGTAACACTATCAGTGACTTAAGGAATATATCATTCATCACCTGAACAGGTGAGTTATGCCTTGATTGTGTAGGATTATTATTATTATTATTACTATTATTGTTATTATCATTATCATTACTATTCTTCTCCTTCTTCTCATTATTATCATTATTATTATTCTTATTATTATCAATATTCTGGGAAATAGCCCGGAGGATGAGCGTAGGAAAATGCCGAAGCATGAGAAGAAGGAGACTCCCCTCTCAATTCAAGGTGCACCGTCAGTACTGAGGATTGAAGGTGCAACAGTCCCTCAGGATCCCGTAGCTCTGCCCTCACGTGATTGGACTGTTGTTCAGCCACGGAATGGGAAGGGGCCAGGGAGAGCGGGGATCAGTGAAGGAGGGAGGAGGATCGCGGGTCCATAGCGCCCCGGGGATCATGGCCAAGGGGTGAGAAACCGGCAAGGGAGTGAGGTGCAGGAGGAAGGGAAAAAGAAGAGGAAGAAGAAGGCGGCATCGAAGCCCAGGACCGAGGTAATTCTGATCAAAATCAGTCAGGAGAGGACATACGCCCAGGTCCTGGGTGAGATACGCGGAAGCGTTAAACCCGAGGACGCAGAGACAGAAATTAAGAGCATCCGCAAAACGCGGGCCGGTGATCTCCTGATTGAGCTTGGGCGGAACACCAAAGACGAGAAGGAATTCGCCGGCGCTCTGAAAGGCGTTCTCGGGGAAAACGCGGTGGTGCGCAGTCTGGAACCCTGTGAAACCCTATGAATCCGGGATCTGGACTACGTCACCGAAACAGGGGACGTGATGGCCGCTCTGCAGAGGGATCTTGGCGATGAAACCAGCGTCAAGGTCTCACTGACCAGCGCGAATATCAGGGACCAGAGGGCGGCCATCGTAGAGTGTGGCAGGAAGACCGCTGCCAAGCTGCTGGGCCTACCCAATCAAAGGATCAAGATTGGGTGGCTGTACTGCAGCATCAGGGTCAGGATGGTGGTGGAGCGTTCCTTCAGATGCAATGGATACGGCCACACCTCCTGGTCCTGCACAGCCACGGATAGGTCCATCCTTTGCTATAAGTGCGGAGGGGAAGCGCACAAAGCGAGGGAGTGCACCGCCACGCCAAAGTGCATGCTCTGCGCGGAGAGGGGGATAGAAACTGCTCGACTGATCCACGCTCCTGGCACTAGGAAGTGTGCGGTCTCCAAGGAGGCCTTGGAGTGGGAGAAACAGAAGTCGCGTTCAACGTCCTCCAGGCAAACATGAATGGAAGCCTGGTGACGGACAATCTCCTGCTCCAGATGGTGCGAGAGAGAAACACCGACCTGGTGGCGATCAGCGAGCAGTACCGGAACCGAGAATCACCAGATTGGTACCGGGACCTGCTCGGCACTGCTGCGATATGGGTGACTGATCGTGGCAAGGTGCTTGTTCGGAGGCACGGCACCGGCGAGGGCTTCGTCTGGGTCGAGTGTGAAGGGATGGTAAATTCCAGTTGCTATCTTCCCAAACGACCGTATGGCGGGCGTCCGACGGAAAGTCGATGCTCTGGAGGAGGCGATCCTCCACGTGACCGCGCAAGCGATTGTCGTTAGAGATTTCAACTCCGGAGCGGTGGAGTGAGGCATGAGCTGCATCAACTCCAGAGGGGAATATATCCTGGATATGGCAGCTAGGGAAGGACTGGTAGTCCTGAACATCGGCAACGTCACGACGTTCCACTGCCCAGGATACACGGAGACCATCCCCGATATCCCTCCGCCTTCGAAGAACTGACGCCCCGAATCAGGAATTGGAGCGTGGTCGAGGACTACACCGGCAGCGACCATCAGTATATCGGATTTGGGGTCCACGAGGATGCACGGGAGGGCCGGGTGCTTCCCCGGCGGCCGGAAGAATAGAATGTCGACCGCGTTGACGCTCAAGTGTTTGAACGGGTGATATCTTCGGGGTCCCAGACCCCCGACGTTTCGGCCGCTGGTGGGGCTCCCATGGTCGAAGCTCTTGGAGACTCGACCATGAGCCTGATCACTCCTGCGTGCGATGCTTCCATGCCATGCAGGAGGCCTCGACACGGGAAGCGACCCGTGTACTGGTGGACACCGGGGATTGCTGATTCGCGCCGAGAGTGGCTTCGGCTACACAGGGCCGCTTAAAGGGCGAGAAATCGCTCGGAGGCGGCGACCAGGTGTGCGGAACACAAGGCGACGAGGAGGCTGCTCCGCGGAGCCATCAACAGGAGCAAAGCCTCCTGTTGGGAGAAGCTGGCGGCGACGGTCGACGCGGATCCCTGGGGTCTGGGTTACAAAATCGTGACTCAGAGGCTGGGGGCCTGGCGGTCATCAGTCACGTTAGACGAGGCCCTCGCGGAGCGGGTCGTTCGGGAGCCCTTCCCGGCACACCCTTCTTGGCCGGAGCGAGATTTCGGTGACGTGGGTGACGTTCCGCTCTTCACTACTGGGCGGCTGGGCGTTGCCATACGTCAACTGAAAAACCGGAAGGCTCCTGGTCCGGATGGGGTGCCGGGGGAGGTTCTGAAGATGGTGTGGCGCTGTCGACCCCAACTGCTGTTGGGAATGTATAACGCGGCTTTGTTGGCTGGGATCTTCAGCGCTCGCTGGAAGCTCGCTCGCCTTGCTCTCGTCGAAAAGGGTGAGGGCGATCCAGGGACGCCGTCGTCTTTCCGCCCGTTGTGAATGTTGAACACAGCGGGCAAGGTGCTGGAGAGGCTCCTCAAGGGGAGGCTGCATCGGGTGATTAATGAGGCAGGCGGCCTGTCGTCGATGCAGTAAGGATTCCGTGTGGGGCGTTCGACCCTCGATGCGGTTCAGGAGGTAGTCGAGGCCGTGCGGCGTGCGGAAGATCACAATCGTCACTCCAGACGCGTGGTTCTCCTCGTCCTGTTGGGCGTGGAGAACGTGTTCAACTCCGGACGTTGGAGCGACATGCTTTGTGAGTTGGAGCATGCGTTCCGGGTGCTTCGGTACCTCCTCAGGATGGTGGACCATCACCTGAAGGGCCGTGCTCTCATGTACGAGATGACCGCGGGCTGGCGGAGGACCGCGATCACGTCGGGGGCGGCGCAGGGGTCTATCCTGGGCCCTGATCTTTGAAACGTTGCCTACGACGGTCTGCTGAAGTTGGAGATGCCCGATGAGTCCATGCTGGTTTGGTTCGTGGACGACGTTGGCGTACTCGTCGAGGCCCGCAACGTCGCGCGAGCTCAGCTTGTACTCAACCAGGCGATGCGTCGAGTCGGAGCCTGGATGAGGAAGCATGGGTTATCTCCAGCTTCCGGCAAGACGAAGATCGTGGTTCTCACGAAAAAGAGAATCCCTGCTGTCCTTCCTCTGCGGGTGAGGCAGGGGGCAGTGGAGTCGAAGCTCGCGGCATAGTACCTGGGCCTCATCTTGGACCGCAGGCTGAGCTTCCGGGACCACATCTGGGGGCTGCCGACAAAGCCGCTAAGGAGGTCACAGCTCTTAGCAGGCTTATGGCCACCGTCGGTGGCCCCAAGTCGAGCAGAAGACGATTGTTGATGTCCACGGTCAACTCGGTCCTTCTCTACGGGGCCGAGATCTGGGGGCATGCCACGGAGAAGAAGGGCTGCAGAGTGCAACTCGAGCGAGTCCAGCGACTAGGTGCGCTACGAGTCGCCTCTGCTTACCGCACGGTCTCTGGCCCTGCGGTGTTTGTGATGGCCGGAGTCGTTCTCGCCGCGCTCCTCGCTAGGGAACGACAAAGCATCTGCCGGCGGAGCGGGACCGGAAAACCGAGGACCGTCGTAGCGGTCGAGGAACGCACTCGCAAGTTCCTCGGGTGGCAGGCCTCCTGGGATGGGGAGACCAGGGAAGATGGACCGCGAGGCTCATTCCCCTGGTCAGGCCGTGGACAGAGCGCGAGCATGGCGAGGTGGGGTACTTCCTGACCCAGTTCCTCACGGGACATGGGTATTTCCGGGAGTACCTTCACCAAATGGGCAAGGCAGCGTCACCCGATCGTCTCTATTGTCTCGACGTCAGGGACACTGCCGAACACACGTTCTTCGAGTGCGTCCGGTGGGAGGCACACTGGGTGGCGCTCAAGTCTGAGCTCGGAGACATCAGTCCTGAGAACATCGTGGGACTGATGCTCCAAGACACGGACAGCTGGCGGGCGGTGGGTTCCTTGGCGCAGTCCATCCTCCGCACCAAGAAGGCGGACCTCGATAGGGCGGCGGTCTTACAGGCTCGAGCTCAGAAGGACTCAGCTCGAAGTCATGTGATAAACGGTTCCGGGCTGGGTCCGAGAAGCGAAGAGGTGGGTTTTAGTGGGTATACTGCGATTGGCAACCGTCATCTCCAGCCACAGCAGGAGTCCCACACACCGAGGAGCAATGACATCAGCTCCCTGACGGTGCATAAAGCATTTCCCCCTCTTTGAAAAAAAAAATTATCATTATCATTATTATTATTATTATCATCATCATTATCATCATTTTTTTCATTATCATCATCATCATCATTATCATCATTATCATCATCATCATCATCATTATCATCATTATCATCATTATTGTCATTATTCTCACTATTATTCCTTTCATGTGATTATTATTATCGTCATCGTTATTATATTCTATTCTAAAAATGAATTCAGATGTTTCTCTCCCTCCACAGATTGTCACTGGCGAATAGGAAGCGTATATTCGTTTGCAGTTGATATATGAATGTTAGATGATTGATCAGAATTAGATGTTCACATGATATATGATGGAACCAGGGATGAGTGATCACATATTACGTGATTGAGGAAAATTATCATGCTATTAATGATATTCGATGAGTGATGTTTGATTGATGCTCGGTGATGGATGATTGTGAGTCTGGTGATAGTTACAATAGTTTGATGATCAAACTTGATGATAAACAGTTCAATAGTATGAGGTGGATCATTGTGATTATTTGTGAAGGAAGACTTATTTACTCATTATTGTAATTTCTGATGCTTTTCGTTGGATGAATCAATCGATAGGTATTGAATTGGTAATTGATTTGGTCTTGCCAAAAGTTGATCATGCCACGGAGGAGGATTGAACGTACTCCAGAGGAAGAAGCAAAATTCCAACAGCTTAGGCGTGGAAGAATCGCTGAATATCAAAGTAATCATCGTAACCGGCAAAGAGCTGTCAAAAGGAGTAATGCAAATGCAGAAACATCACAAAATTTGCCGACGAACGAATGTGAGGATGAACATACTGATAGAACGCGTCATGATCGTCAAGAACGTCAGGAACGATGCCGGTTACGGGCGAGAGGTATTATCAGAAATCCAAATCTACCTTTGCAAATGAACAATACTACCGAACATTATATTGGAGAAATGAATGTTCCATGTGTTCACTGCGGTGCTGAACATTTCCAAGCTGAGAAAGTATCCAATGTAAGTTACTCTTTCAATGATTGTTGTAATCATGGCAGTGTATCCTCAGAACCTTTACCTGATCCACAAATAGAACTCCGTGCATTATTCGATGGTTCGGATTCGCGATCCAATTTCTCATATGAACGTATTCGACGATACGAGCGTGTTCTCTTTTGCGTCGTTTAATGCTAATTTAGTTGATTTATCAGGATTCCGTCGTGCTCCTTATCGTTTTGAAATCCAAGGTCGAATATACTATCAAGTGAATACATCTATATATCCTGTTCCGAATGAAACGCCAAGCTTCGGTCAGCTTTCCATTGTAGATGTCAATGAAGCTGTTCAACATCGATTGGATCGTGATTCCGCGTTGGATCGTGATATCTTATCGATGTTGGACAACATGATGAGGGCACACAATGTTTCCGCGCAATCTTTTGAAATGATGGGTGAGGAATTGAAACTTCAACAAGAGCGAGTTACAGAATCAGGTGAAAATATCCCTCATGAGCTTCAGTTATTATTGACCATGGAACCTGAGGTAGACCGTCGCCGGTATGATTCCCAAAGATGTAATGAAGTAGCAGCAGTATCCGCTACAACAGCTGATGGAGAAATTCTAGAGGCTTCTGTTGTGATATGTAATGAAAACACCAAAGAATTGCGAACTGTGAGTACTATGGAACCAAATGTTGAACCGTGGATTTATCCTCTATTTTATCCATACGGTACACGAGGTTGACATCGCAATTTGTTGTTGAAAGATAAGGATAAACGTATCACGAGATGCGCTTACACAAGGTATAGAATAGCAGTACGTGATGACTTCAATTCTATTGTAATGGGGCGACGCTTGTTTCAGCAATGGGTGACAGATTCTTATGTTGAAATTGAGAGGGATAGAATGAATTATTCGTCAGAAAATCGAAAGAAACTCCGCGTTGATAATTACACAGGCTTGCAAGATCATTAGGAGATCATCGGACATGATCGTAATGCTCGTTCAGATGGAGTTATAATATTGCCATCATCACATGTGGTTCACCGCGAAATATGGTCCAGCATTATCAAGACTCGATGGGAGTAGTACGTCAATTTGAAAAACCTGATCTTTTCATAACAATGAAGTTTAATCTGCAGTGGCGAGGAATCGAAGACAACCTACTCCCTGGCCAACAATCACAAGATAGACCTGACATTTGTACTCGTGTTTTCAACATTGAAAAAGATTATCTCTTAGATCTTGTCGTGCGTCAAAAATATTTTGATGGAGTTCGAGCTTTTGTATATGTCGCCGGATTTCAGGAGAGAGGATTACCGCATATACATTTGTTAGTCACTTTGGATCGGAATAGTGAGATAACAACTCCGAAAATTGTAGATCGTTACATTTGTGCAGAGATTCCTAACGCAACTGCACATTCTACCCTGGATGAAATTGTGATAAAGCACATGATACATGGCCCATGTGGGGATTGGTGTAAGGTGGATGAGAAGAAATGTCCGAAGCATTATCCTAGAACATTCCAGAAGGAAACCACGATGGATGCCAATGCTTATCCATATTATCGGAGAAGAGATACTGGGATCAGTTTTGAACGTCCAGGTAACTATATTGTCGATAATCGACATGTTGTTCCATATTGTCCAATATCATTGCTCCTCTTGAATTGTCATATAAATGTTGAGGTTGTCTCAAGTATCAAGTCTGTTAAATATTCATACAAATATGTATTTAAAGGTCATGAAGCTGCTCCAATCGTGGTACACGGGTCTGCTGATGATAATGTTTCCAATTATGATGGAATATGTAATCACATAGAAACTCGTTATGTGGGACCTGTAGAAGCTGTGTGAAGTATTCTCAGTAAACCTTTGCAAGAAGAAAGTCATACAATTATAAGGTCACCCGCACAATCGCCAAATGAGCAGACTGTGATTATTCCCGAAGATCTTGATGAGAATGCATTAAGAAACGCATGAGATAAAGTTACGATGTTGATGGAATATTTTTCTTTGAATTCACGCGATGTAGATGCGAGAAAATATACTTATTCAGAAATTCCATCTCATCATGTATTCAAAAAGTTCCGGATAGAGAATAGAAATGTGTTCAGATGGACCACCCATAAAGCTAAATTGAATGTGATTGGTCGTATGTATTCAATTAGTCCTTCTCAAACCGAATTATATCATCTGCGTCTGTTGTTGTCAACAGTTGAGGGTGCAACAAGTTTCAAAGATTTGAGAACTGTGAGAGGACAAATTCATCCATCTTTCACTGCTGCATGCTTGGCTTTGGGACTTATCGAAGATGATGGAGAGTGGAATCGAGCAATGGAAGAAGCTATTATTTGGATGATGCCAAACCAACTTCGCAGATCATTCGTGAGGATATTAATTCACTGTCACCCTGTCCATCCCGAACAATTATGGGAAAATTTCAAAATCCCATTATCTGAAGATCATATCAGACGCTTAGGTTCAATTCAGAGCGAGAAAAAAGCATATTCGGTGATGAGTGAATTGTTAAATACTGAGGGATGGAGTTTATCTCGATTCCCAAGTATGAATCAAGTTTTAGAATTTGACAATGATGAGGAATCTACTTCATCTGAACAATACGTGAACTTCGGAATGCAACAATATGAGAAATTGAATTTGAAACAGAAAGGAATTGTGGACTCTGTATTCAAATCAGTCGACGATACCAATTCACAACATAATAATGGATTGACAACTTGTTTCCACATAGATGGCCCGAGAGGGTCAGGCAAAACTTTCATCTATAGTACTCTCTCGTATTTACTGAAAATCAGAGGTGAAAATGTATGCGCTATGGCTGCTACTGGTATTGCAGCTACTTTGTTACCTAACGGTAGAACTGTTCATAAGACATTTGGTTTACCAGTCCCTATTTTTTCCGGTTCATGTTCGAATATCAAAATTCAATCCAGAGAAGGAAATTATTTGAGAGCTGTAGATGTTTTGATTTGCGATGAAGCACCCATGGGACCAAGATATGCTTCGGAAATTATGCATCGTACATTGCGTGATATCATGAATAATAATTCACCATTCGGTGGAAAAATAATAGTCTTAGGAGGTGATTTTAGAGAACTCTCACCCATCAAAGTACATGGTACTAGATCTGAAGTAATGAATCTTCCAATCAAAAAGAGTGCTCCTTGGAAAATATTCAAAATCTATTCCCTGACACAAAATATGCGTGCCTAACCGGAAGAGATTGAATTTTTACAATTTCTTCTGAACGTTGGAGATGGAAATTCAAATATTCATGATGATATCATTATTCCGGGAACTTTGATTGCTTTTGATGATGCAGAAATTGTTAAAGATACTTATGGTGAATTGATTAGGAAGAAATTGTATCAGCACATAACGACACGTTCAATATTATCTGCTGGAAATAATGATGTCGACGAAATCAATAAACGAGTACTTGCACTTTCAGATATCAGTACTGAGAAAATATACACCAGTATAGATAGTATTCCAGATTCATGTGGTGATGTAGAAATTACACAAACTATCTTACCTGAATATTTGCACACTTCATCTCCCCCATCTCTACCAGTGCATGAATTACGTTTAAGAGCGAATAGTGTAGTCATTCTGATGAGAAATCTGAATCTCAGTGAAGGCCTTCGTAATGGTACAAGATTGTTGGTATTGGAACTTGGATTCAATCTCCTCAAATGTGGAATTTGAACGGGTGATAAGAACGGACAGATAGTTTTCCTCAACTGTATTACGCTTTATTGTGAAAATGAATATCCCTCCACCTTTTCCAAGAGACAGTTTCCCATCAAGTAAGCTTTTGCAATGACAATCAATAAGTCACAAGGTCAAACTTTCGATGCAGTTGGGATAGATCTTCGCAGGGATGTTTTCAATCATGGACAATTATATGTTGCTTCATCCAGAGTACGCTCTTGGCAATCATTGAAACTTTATCTCGGTAATCAGAGGAGTACAAGAACTGTTAAGAATTACGTGTACAGGGAATTTTTCTCATGGAATGATTATGTTTGTTCATTTATATTTCTGTCATATTACCAAATTCGAGGCTGTTTCTAGAATTTATTTATTGTAGATAAGAAACCATTCCTAGTTCACGTTTTGATTATTCTCTTCATGTTGTCCTTCATTTCCTGATATCAACATTGAGAGGAATTGATGATCGATTATTCCGTACACCCATTAGATATTCCATTTCTCATTGAAGAATATATTTTGAAAGATTATTCAGCATTCCGATTATAAGCAATCAGGATATACGATGTTCTTGTCATACTTATGAATGTTATGACAATATGATGAATAATTTCAATCTGTTATCCAATGAGTTCAGATTTGTGTGTGATGTTACCGAAAATAAACACTAATTATTAACAAGTTTCATCGTTTTTTGCGGTTATGATCTCCTATTATTGGAATTTCAACTTCATTAAGATGACATATTATTCTTCTGGTGACGGTGAGAAAACTTAAAATTTGGAGATTCTTTGTATGATAATATATCGATTATATCATGTAATTGATGATAATGTATGATGGTGATGATGATGATAATAATGACGAGGATAGTGATAATGATTACGGCGATCATTCATTATCATTATTATCATATTATATTATGATTTCGATTATTTTTATTATCATTATCATTATTATTAGTATTATTATTATCATTATGAGTATCATTATCATTAGTATTATTATTATTATTAGTATTATTATTATTCGTCAGCTGAAGAATGATAAGGCTCCGGGTCCGGATGATGTGCCGGGGAAGGTTTTGAGGATGGTGTGGCGCTGTCGACCCCACTCGCCGTTAGACATGTACAACGCATGCCTGACGGCTGGGGTCTTCAGCGTGCGCTGGAAGCTCGCTCGCCTTGCTCTCATCGAAGAGGGCAAAGGCGATCCAGGAATGCCGTCCTCTTACCGGCTGCTGTGCATGTTAGACACAGCGGGAAAGGTGTTAGAGAGGCTCCTCAAGGGGAGACTGCTTCAGGCGATCGATGAGGCGGGTGGCCTGTCGCCGAAGCAGTGCGGGTTCCGTGTGGGTCGCTCGAACTTCGATGCGGTCCAGGAAGTAGTGGAGGCCGTCCAGCGCGCGGGGGATCACAATCGTGACTCTAGACGGGTGGTCTTCCTCGTGACGCTGGACGTGAGGAACGCGTTCAATTCCGCACGCTGGAGCGACATGCTCTGGGCATCGCAACCTACGTTTCGTGTGCCTCTGTACCTTCACAGGATGGTGAACCACTATTGACAGGGCCGTGCTCTCGTTGATGAGACTACCGCAGGCTGGAAGAGAACTGCGGTCACGTCGGGAGCGGCGCAGGGGTCTATTCTGGGCCCCGATCTTTGGAACGTCGCTTACGACAGTCTGCTGAGGTCGGAGATACCCGACGGTTCCCTACTGGTTGGGTTTGCGGAGGACGTTGGCCTACTCATAGAGGCCCGCGACGTTGCGCAAGCCCAACTGGTACTCAACCAGGCGATGCGACGCATCGAGGCTTGGATGAGGGAGCATGGGTTATCTCTGGCTCTCGGCGAGACAGAGATCGTGGTTCTGACGGAAGAAGAATCCCTGCTGTCCTCCCTCTGCGGGGGGGGGGGGGGGAGCAGGAAGGAGTGGAGTCGAAGCCCGCGGGACGGTACCCGGGCCTAACAGTAGACCGGAGGCTCAGCTTCCGGGACCACATCTGGGGGGCTGACGACAAAGCCGCTAACGAGGTCACAGCTCTTAGCAGGCTTATGGTCAACATCAGTGGCCCCAAGTCGAGCGGAAGACGATTGTTGATGTCCACGGTCAACTTGGTCCTCCTATATGGTGCCGAGATCTGGGGGCATGCCACGGAGAAGGAGAGCTGCAGTGCGCGACTCGAGCGAGTCCAAAGACTCGGAGCGCTTCGGGTCGCGTTTGCATATCGCACGGTCCCCGGTCCTGCGGGGTTTGTTGTGTCCGGAGTCGTTCCCGTCGCGCTTCTCGCTAGGAAACGACAAAGCATCTTCCGGCGAAGCAGGGCTGGAGAGCAAAAAAGCGCAGTGGCGACCGAGGGACGCACCCGCACGTTCCTCGCGTGGCCGGCCTCCTGGGACGGGGAGACCAGGGGAAGATGGACCGCAAGACTCATTCCTCTGGTTAGACCGTGGACAGAGCGCAAGCATGGGGAGGTGGGGTACTTCCCGACCCAGTTCCTTACTGGCCATGGACACTTCAGGAGGTACCTGCACCAAATGGGGAGAGTAGCGTTTCCCGAGTGCCTCTATTGTCCCGACGAGAGGGACCATGCCGAGCACACGTTTTTCGAGTGTGCTTGGTGGGAAGCACATCGGGTGGCGCTACGAACAGAGCTCGGAGACATCACTCCCGAGAACATCGTAGGTCTGATGCTCCGAGATGACTCCAGTTGACGGGCGGTGGACTCCTTCGTACAGTCCATCCTCCGCCTCAAGGAGGTGGACCTGGACAGGGCAGGGTAACTGGCGGCGGTCTTCCGGCTACAGGGAAAAAAAGGGCCCAGCTCGAAGTGATGTGATAAACGGTCCCGGGCTGGGTCCGAGGAGGGAAGAGGGTTTTAGTGGGTAAACTGCGATAGGCGCTTGACATCTCTAGCTGAAGCAGAAGTCCCACACACCGGGGAGCCACAATACCAGCTCCCTGAAGGTGCATAAAGCATTTCCTCCTCTATTAAGAAAAAATTATTATCATTATTATCATTATTATTATTATTAATATTATCATTATCATTGTTACAGGGGTGTGTGAACGAGCCCCGCAGCGTCGTTATCATGCGACCGTAGTACAATGAAGGTGGCTCACTTGGCCTCCATTTTGAACATTGCGCCAACTGATGGAAAACGAATAGGAAAGAAGGGTGGAGGTGAAGATGATTTGGCTTCCTGTGATACCACCGCTAGGGTCGAGACTTTTAACCAATTTTATTTATACACAGCTTTTATTTATTTATACACCACTTTTATCTATACAGTGCTTCTATTTATACATCGTTTTTACTCATACATTGTTTTTTAGTTATACACCGATTTTATCTTTACAACGTTTTTATTTGCTGACCAGATTTATTTATGTATTCATCCTATTTTATTATTGACTACACCTTTTCTCTGTGTTCTGTGGAGTCCTTGTTGTATTCCATCTGTCCTTTGTATGTATTCATGACAAAGACGAACGGTCTCGAGCAGAGTCCAGGATAAGGAGAGGGCCTTACAACAACAGAGGCCCCATAGGAGGCAGAAGGGCCAGGTGAAAACGGCCCGTAGGCCAGGGCGTCCCCCCCGAAGTAATGTGATAAACAGTTCCGGGGGGGAATTAATGCCTGTGAAGAGGGGGTTTTAGTGGGTAGACTGCGATAGGCAACAACCATCGTCAGCCACTGCAGGAGTCCCACACACCGGGGAGCAACTCAGCTCCCTGATGGTGCGTAACGCATTTCCCCCTCTACAAAAAAAAAAAAAAAATATTATTCTTATTATTATTATCATCATCAGTTCATTCATTCCATGCATTTCATCCATATATTGTGTCATTCATTCATTTATGTATTTGATCAGGTCAGATGGATATAGACTGGGTCCAGGAGGGAAGGAGAGGGGTTTTTGATGCAGGAGTTCCTGTTGGAGCCGAAAGGGTTACGTAAAGCCCGGAGGCTGAAGGCATGTGTCAAATTGTGCCGGAGGAAGGAAATCAATGCCAGCTTGAGAGGGGGTTTCAGTGGGTATACTGCAACAGGCGAAGACTATCGTCAGCCAAAGGAGTCTCACACACAGGAAAGCAACCCTACTTCCTGACGGTGCATGAAGCGTTTGCCCCTCCATGAAAAAAAAGTCACTCTCCGAAGAAAAATAAATTAGATCTAATGAGATCCAGTAGATCACTTGAGGTGTAAGTAGATCTGTCCGGATATATGTAGATCTCTTCAGATCTGAATTTTGAAGAAACAAAATCTACAGACATCCAAAAAGATTTACTCATAAACGAACACTCTGTAGTTTGGTTTTTTTGATGGGTTTAACAATCCCGGGGTACGATTTTCGATTCACGCCAAATTCAGGAGATTTAGAACCTGTAATCAGTAACACACCAAAATTTTCTTGATGTGGGCCACTGTTTCACGCGTGTACATTACTGATTCCAGGTTGTCAATCAACCGAATTTCGCGTGGATTGGGAATCGTACCATAGGATTGTTTGAATTACCGGAAAAACCAAACTTCAGATTCTCCGTGTAATTCAAGGAATCTGGTTCCAGAAGATTTTTCTTATATAAGCAGATCTCTCTGGATTTCATTTTCCCGAAATTGGAATATGAAAGAGATTTACTCATATCTAAAGAGATTTGATTCGTTTTTTCTCAGGTGTCTCCTTTCCCAAGGATAATGATACCAGGAACAGTTATGGCCTTGCAATACTCGAGTCGATGGACCTAGCCTGAAGCAGTATGTTGCATGGATCGGATTTGTCCAAACGTCCAAAAGTGAAGAGGCGGATGTTTAGTGGATGCATGTCTGTTATCATCATCATTCTTATCATTTTCATCATTATCAACCCCGCTGTGAATCGGTCCCAAATTTGAGATCAAACCTCGCAAGTGATAGTGGAACAGAGATGAAGGGAGACATTGCTGTGAATAACTACGCAACACTGCACTGATTATCCACACTCCTCGAATAACCTGGTGGGAGTTGAGGGTGTGGTTGAATACGATACGAAAGCATGTATGTGAAGTTCTTTATAACTTTATAAGTTTCAATTCTCAATTTATCTTTGAAAAGACTCGTTTTTAATATTTTCGCGCATTCAAAAATTTGTTACTCAGCCATTTTTGAATCAATTCCGAAATTGTAGACGGAAAAAGCTCATGTTAACACTTTTGAAACATATGAATTGTTTTGGATGTTAAACAGGAAGTTCAGGAGATTTTTTCAGACAAATCTGAAATTCTCATCTACTATTTTCATTTTCCATATCCCACACATTTCCATATATTTCTATATATTTTTCCTGTTTCAATAATCTGAAGGATAACTCGTTGGAGCATAAGAAATGGGGAGACAAATGGAAATTCTAGATGTGTTTGGAAAAAATTCCCTTGAAGTTTCATTTGATACAGACAACAATGAATATATATCACGGAAGTGGTAACACTAGGATGGTCTTTATTTTATATATAAAAATTTGTTTCTAATTTTTTTTTAGTCAACAAAAAAATTTTTCTGTATAGCTACCCTCCAATTTTGTTGGACATCATGAAGGATTGCTACAGTATTTTTTACAGAATTTTCTAGAGAGATTGAGTCGTTTCACCCGGCGTTTCAAGTTTAAAACTTCAAACGCCGGGTGGCATGACTTGATCTTTTTCAATGAGTGAACGATGAGAATTTTCCTTTTTTGATTACAAGGTTATTTGTTTATACTTCGAGTTAGTTCTCTTTTTGTCATGAGTAATAATACAAGCCCTAAGGAATATGATTATCAACTCCCTTCAGCCTTGGGCCTCTACTTGACAATAATTTCTTTCAAGTTTGGGCTTGAGACTCGATAGACGACTTAGATAGACTACCTCAACATCGTTAGGAACAAAATAAGATTCCCACGGTTTTCTTGGGTCTTTTTTGTTACGAATAACCAATTTTGTATGCAAATCCGTTAATTTCAACCAGAATTTGAGAAAGTCATTCCTATACACCAAAATTCTTTATTTTTGAATACATTATATAATTTCTACCGGATTTTCATATCATTTCTATGCCTAATCTATTATAAGTTCAATATTTTCATATGCAGAGATATGTTTTGTAACGTAAAACACAGGAAAAATGTATCGTCTTGGAAAAATAGTACTCCACAGATTTACCACCTCCTTTCTTTCAATTTTGATTGAAATTTTTGTAAACTTGGATTGAATGTTATGAAAATGCCACAGTAACACGTGAAGATGACACCTTTTCGCAGCATTTTGAAAGGAAATTCCTGAGCATCGGATGAAAATTGAGTCGTAATCTAATATTTGTCCATGAATATACCAAAATCCCCCACTTTGCGACGTAATGATATTAAGACATAATACATAATTTGTCAACAGGTTTCATACACACTGCACATAACACATGTACTATACGTAACATGGGATTTATGTAAAATTTGAATCAAAAAAACTCACATTTAATTCGATCAAATCTTAAGAAATTTCTGGAAGTTTGGTTTAACTATTCCATGAGAATGTGATTGAACAATTGTATGAAATTCTACTAACTTTCCAATAATCATGAACGATGTTTAACCATATTAATTTAAAATTCCAATTGATATTTTATCAAATTCAATATGAACTCGCTAAATTTCCCAAAAACATACCGATATATTCTTAAACATCACTCGGTACTAACCTTCATATACGTGATCTGTTCGAAAAGGCTTTCGCAGAATGTTTACATAAAGTTTTCAAATTTGTCTGAATTCGATAAAAATGTCGATATAAAAATTGTCTCCAGTCAGAGTGAATTGAAATTATATGGAATTGAATTTATCTGAGAAATTTATAGGAGATTTCCATGAAATTCTCAAGAAATTTCTATACAAATTTCTACCAATAACATTGTTCGCTGTCAATAATGTGATAGCTCCACAGATCGGCCTCATATCAGAATAGCATGGAACTTTGCATCAGACAAATATGAATAATATTCAATTCCATGAAGAACCTATATCCTCATACTAAAACATGTCGAAGATATATTTGAACTTCAAAATACTCGATAGAATTAATTGATGAATAATCTCAACAGTAGTACACTACAATTTGTGAAAATTAAATCAAAGGTTCTCAGTTATTCCTAATAATGAAGGCAAAGAAGATTAATCGCGCGCGCGAAGCGCGCGCCGGTGGTTGCCAGTGCATCAAATAAGATGTGTGATAGACATAGATGAGGAAGAACATATGATATTTGGTCAACAACTGAATTGGAAATTGGCTCACGTAGAAATG
This sequence comes from Gonatopus flavifemur, assembly GCA_018340375.1. Taxonomy (NCBI): domain Eukaryota; kingdom Metazoa; phylum Arthropoda; class Insecta; order Hymenoptera; family Dryinidae; genus Gonatopus; species Gonatopus flavifemur. The sequence goes on from JAFFJZ010000033.1 coordinate 951,148, forward strand.
AAAAATGGACGTTCTTATGTATGCATTTGACCCAGCATGCCTGATGTGCAGTAGATACCTTATACTCATTGTAGTAATACAATTTTCAATGATATTCAAGACAAGTAACCCGGGTAGAAATGATTCATGGCATTCCCCAGTTGTTTTCAGGACCAGGCCAGAGGCTGGTCAGATCTTGTCTGGCCGTGGTCAGGCCCTGAAGAGAACTGGGGAATGCCACGAATTATTTCCATACGGGGAACAAAAAACTCAATCGATACGATGTTAAGGATGTTTAATATGTTGGATCAGAAGTTTTCAGCGAATTGTGTATCAATGAAAATACATATGATTATTGTTTTTATTATGTTCAATAATAATTTTGATTGAGTGACACGACAGATGAATGTGTATTATAATGAATGTAGGTAAATAAAATTCTTGAACATGAATCATGAAGATTCCAACTGTTTCATTATCATTGTCAACGAAATTGATTAGAGATACAGCGAAGTCAAAAATTCGTGATGATGATTGTCATACGTAACGATATTAAAGAGTTATTGTTAGAGTTTGCATCTCAAAGGAAGTAATCTGGGAATGAGAGGAAAATCCCTCTCAATTGGGAAAGATATTCCACTTTTGTTTTCTTCTTGAATTGAGAATATATGCTCCGACGATTGAGGGTATTTTGAGCAAATGAAAATCGAAAGTTCTTTCACCACAAAGATCATTCCTCTCGAATGGAGAGGAATACATTTGATACCATATAGGAGAGGGGAAGTTGCCTCAAAATGACAGGAATACTCTTATTTCAACATTAATTTTTTTTGGGTGCGAATTGCTTGTCGAAATTGATTCTGAATTAGGATGAAAAAACTCGCGTAGAGAAAATCAGTATGACAGCTTGTGGAAATATTGAAGTGATTCGGGAGAGATCTCGGCAAGCCTTTGTGAATAGTATCAGGATTGAGACTCTGTTGTACTCTTGGGAGACTGACAAGAAGTATAACAGAGTCCCAAAACCCGATACTTGCTAAAAACTTTTTTGCCAAGACTTCTCTCGAATTACTTTAATACTTCCGCAAGCTGATCAAACGCAACGCTCATTGGATCCGATTCAACAAATTGTCACTTTTCTGATTGTATCGCATTCAGAATGGACGACCCAGTCGTCACGATGCTTCAACGACTGGAATAAAGACTCAGTATAGTACTCAACGAATATTATAGAACCCAATCATTGTCTTACGTAATGGATACGATTGGAACCTTCCATTTGTAATGTTCAGAATCTGACGTTTCCGATGATAATCTTATCCAGCGAAACGCTAATTGGATCTGATTGTCTGAATCGTCATATGGCTGATCGAATCTCGTTCAAGATACAGTACTGAATTCCCATGGTGATCTGAGGAGTGCCATGGCGAGTCAGTACATCACTCGGCTAATCACGTAGACCCCGATAGACGTTTCACATGATGAATACGACCGAGACCTCTCGCTTGTAACGTTCAGGACCTCACATTTTTGCTGAAAACGCAATTCAGTCACGATGCTCCGACGACTGGAATACAGACTCAGTATAGTACTCAACGGATCTTATAGAGCCCGATCAGTATCTGATGTAATCAATACGATTGGAACCTTCCGTTTGCAATATTGAGAATCCCACGTTTCCGATGGTCGCCTGATTCAGCGAAACGCTCATTGGATCTGATTGTCCGAATCGTCATATACCTGACTGAATCTCGTTCAGGATACAGTACCTGATCCTCAGAATGATCCCACGATTGCAATTAGGATACGGTATATCACACAGTTAGTCCCATAGACTCCAATAAGCGTTTTACATGATGAATCCGATTGAGACCTCTCGCTTGTAACGTTTAGAATCTAACTTTTTCCCTGACAACGTGATTCAGTGAAACACTCATTGGATCCGGTTCAACGAATCGTCATTCTCCTGATCGTATCCGTATTCGCTCCGTCAGCAGTCAGATGCTCTTTAATGATGCCGATTCTTCAGTCGATGCATCGATAATCGATTCTTTCCGGCGAAAAAAAATCGATTTTCAATCGATTATTTTGAAACACGATTCTTGAAGAATCGATACATTTTTTCCTAGAATCGATCCTAAGGAATTGAAAAAAAAGTGGGTTAGCGAAAATTTTTTACACAAACATCGACAAGTCGAATGATTATTATGCTGAAAACTCTTGATTGATTCGGCTCGCAGGATATATACGAGGTGTGTTCGAAAAGTAACGAGAGTTTTCAAATTTCGCGGGTTTGGAGAGTCCACCTGTATAAAATTTTTCTTTATTATGTTTGTACACATGCCCCTGAAGTACGATAAAATTTTCAGCAATATTCATTTCTTACTTTTTAAGTCGCAGCCGCTACCGTTATGACGTGTTTTTCGATCTCGGCGATTTTCGTTTATGAAAAAATGGATCAAAGAATTTGTATTCAATTTTGCGTAAAAAATTAAATAAAGTGTAGTGAAGTTTGTAAAATGTCAACCAAGGCATATGGTGAGTCTGCTATGAGTGAAGCGAGGATTTGCGAGTGGTATAAGCGTTTCCAAGATCGCCGCGAAAACGTTGAAGATGACGAACGACCCGGACACCCAAGCACATCAACAACCGATGAAAACGTGAGAATAGTGAAAGAAATGGTTATGAACGATCGCCGAATCACAATCAAAGAAGTCGCTGATGATGTTGGCATATCAGTCGAAGAGCAATCCGAAAAAAATGCCCGGATTTGTGGCAAAACAATTCATGGCTTTTGCACCACGATAATGCACCTGCTCACACTTCATTGCTTGTTCGTGAATTTTTGGCCAACAACAAAACTGTAACGATGCCTCAGACTCCATATTCGCCAGATATGGCTCCATGTGACTTCTTCCTATTCCCAAAATAAAGAGAACATTAAAAGGTCGTCGTTTTACAAGCATAGATGACATTAAAAGCGAATCACTGAAAGAGCTAAGAGCTATTACAAAGATCGACTTTCAAAAGTGTTTCGAGGATTGGAAAAAGCGTTGGCACAAGTGTATTATATCCAAGGGGATTTATTCATCAATATCTATTTTGTCCCCTTCAAAATAATTTTTCTCATAAAACGAAAATCCTCGTTATTTTTTGAACACACCTCGTAAGTAAGTAGTTCTTTTCATTCGCTTAAGACAATTCGGCCTATCGATGTTGGGTAAAAAACCTAGGGGAAAAGATGCTTCCGATATTGTCCAAATGGCTAGTCAGTCTTCAGTAACTTGTATGATCATTGGCGGATACATTTTCCCTGCCAATAGCAGCGATAGTTACAAAAGACTGACTAACCATTTGGAAAATATCGAAAGCACCCCTTACCTCTTTGTTGATCTAGTGACGTCGCATGCAGCGAATGCACGCATATAAAAGAGGCTCCAGTCGAAGGTCAGAGGTCTGACTCGTGCTTCTCAAATTAATGAATTCTAAACACAACAGAGGTAAACAAAATTGGGAACATCAAAATTTAATGGCCACGTGTGTATCAGATTGAGTTCATTATGATACATATGTACGTATTCATCAATACAATATGTGTCAATTGTACAAAAGTTGACATATATGGAGTATATGAGTTATTGTACTTTTCTTAATATGATGAAGGTTAAGTAGAGGTTATGTGACACAATCAATCTTCATTTAGAATGTTTATAATTTTCGATTGTTTAATTCCAATGGATCCGATTCATTTCACTCGTACTCACATGTCTATTGAATGAATATCGAATGCAAGAATATCGACATTTGTTTCAGTAAAAGATATAATATTGCGTGAATATGCATCATGTCTGATTCTACAAAGTGTAATCGTAAACGTAACAACACCAGCATCAAAAAATACTTCGTAGTGAATTATGAAATATCATGAAGATGTATTATATGCAACAACGTGTATAAAAGCTATGGTAATACTACAAACTTGAATAATCATCTTGAACGAAAACATTCCAATTTAATCGATAATGATACGGAAGATCCAAAACAACTTACTCTTAAGAAGTATCATGAAAACGATGAAAATTCATCCAATAATCTTGATGATCCTGCTTATTCTGACCATGACAACCAACCTTCAGATCCACCCTCTTCTGCCCTAGATGATTGTGAATCATTGTCTCAAATATCATCGCCTTCACTCTATTTTAGGACACATACATCGACACCGGATTCAAGATCAATGAATAATGTCCAATCATCTCTTCCATCTGCTAGAAAAAACCCTTTGAAACAAATTTCGATTGATACTGCTTTCGAGAAAGTCAGTGCATACGCTGGTAATAATACAGTCTATGAGAGTGAATTATTATTATTCTTATAAATACAAACAAATTTTGTGTTTGAAAACAATCAATATTTTACATTGGGAAATTTTATCAATTCCAAATAGTTTGAGAGGATGATGATTTGAATTTCCCCAATATTGCATAAATATCTATATTCAATATGTATAATAAGGTGTGTCAAAAAAAATTTGTCCTTGATTAAAGGGGCTTCAACTCTTTATTCCGACCCCAAACTGAACTTCCTCAAACCTGAGGTCTCTAGCTTCATATTTAGAGAGCGCTCAATCGAGTTTCATATTCCGATTTTACTGCCAGTTTGAAAAACGACCTACTATGTGGCATTTCGAACTTTTTGGACAGCATTCGCTGCCAAGCACAATTTTGAAGATATCATGATGAACTTGAGCTCAAAATACTCGTAAGGGATCCACCTTTGATGGCGATTCACCCCTTTTTTCGTGGGAAGGGTGGTTAACGTTTGTTACAAAAGGTGAATTTCATAAAACACGTGTGAAATAGAAATAATAATGATAAAACGAAGTAAAACCGTACAAACTATCGACGAAATGTTATTTACCCGTATTTTCGCATGGAAGAGGAAACATTAGGTGAGTAAAGAGTTCTCAGTATGATTCAATATCAGCTAGCAACCTTTATTTAGGGGTGAGAAATGAATTTTCCCAAAAATAGGAGTTGTTTTTCTAATCCATTGAGGCCCATCGGTAAACCAGACGGGATATGGGAAAGTTTGCATATGAATCCATGGGATGCTGAGGGGTGTACAAATTTGCAATAAGAAGATTTGAAAAACAATTGTTCATAAAAAAATTATCTCAACGAATTACAGAAACAATTATTCCACGTAGAAACTGATACCGCCATTCGATTGTCTGGGAGAAATGGTCCTGAGAACATGTATATAACATTGTCATATTGTACCCTGAGTTTGTTTAAGGGAAATAATAAACAATTGTTAGACATGGATTACATCCGTTCAACTCCATCCCCAAACCAGTTGGGATGTAAAACAGTTTGCATATGGATTCATGTGATGCTGGAGAGTGCCCAAGTTTGCAATGAGGAAACCTTGAGAAAAAATTGTTTATAAAAAAATTATTTAAACAAATTACAGAAAAAATTATTCTAAATAAAAACTGATAACGCCATTCGATTTTTCAGGACAATTTTTTCCGTAGAATCGAATAGCGGTATCAGTTTTTACGTGGAATAATTCTTGCTGTAATTTGTTTGAATGATTTTCTTATACACACTTTTCTTCAAGGTTGTCTTATTGCAAATTTGTACACCCCTCAGCATCCCATGAAAGAAGGGGTAGATCACCACCAAAGGTGGATCTCTTACGAGTATTTTGAGCTCAAGTTCATCGTGATATCTTCGAAATTGTGCTTGGCAGCGAATGTTGTCCAAAAAGTCTGAACTGCCACATATTAGGTCGTTTTTCAAACTGGCAGTGAAATCGGAATATAAAACTCGATTGAGCGACCTCTAAATATGAAGCTAGAGACCTCAGGTTTGAGGAAGTTCAGTTTGGGGTCGGAATAAAGAGTTGAAGCCCCTTTAATCAAGGACAAATTTTTTTTGACACACCCTAATGTATAATCTAAATTTTGGGTATCATAAATTTCATTAGAACTTCGTACAATAATTTGTTCTCCATAAACTCTTGACCTGTTCAACTATTTATTTTGAAGAATATGTTCATTCAGATTTTCAGGGAACTGATTTTTGTTTCAATTGACTCATCCAGCATTGTGCGATATAATATTTTGAATTAACATTATATTCATATTACAAGTGAATAATGAGGCATGAAGTCGAACAGATACGAATATTCATGCTGCTTTTCATATGAGTACAAATATTACTCATACTGGAACAAACGAATTCAATTCAAGATTGGATTTGATAAATATTTCTCATGATTGCGGTTACACGTGATAATCATATATTAAGATGGTGCAGAAAAACAACTTTTTTTAAATGTGTTTCGTATGAGAACACGTTAGTTCCCCATATAAGATCGGCTGGAAAACAATTGTTTAGGAGTTGCTCAAAATCTTGAAGCTTGATAAATAGTCAAAATACCTGTTCTCTTGATTTTTCAATTTTTTCTCTTACTGTGGTAAAATTCAGTACTATTAGGTGTATAACTTTGCTCCCGCTGTTTTGGAATTGATGGCTGTAGCGGTGAGTGATAGTTGGAATAAATAGATCATAGATGTCATAGAATAAGCTTAGGTATTTGTGAACATGACGCCATCGAAATATTAGTCGATTTGTGTCTGCATCATAAAGTTATTCTCGATCAAACATGTCAGCTTACGAGCCAAATTCTCGTCATTTGCGGGAGGTTTCAATTTTCTGCTTTGATATGTAGAAACCTGTGGCTGAGGCTCATCGAATGCTCTCAAATACCTATGGTGAGGCCGCTATTAGTGAAAGAACGTGTCGAAAGTGGTTTCAACGCTTCAAAAGCGGTGATTTTAACGTCGAAGACCAGCAGGCGGTGGAAGAGAGAAGGTTTCCGAAGATGCAGAATTGGAGGCATCACTTGATCAAGACTCGTTCCATATGCAACAGGATTCGGCAGGATCATTGGGCGTGACGAAACCAGCCATTTCAAGACGCCTGAAACTCATGAGAATGATTCAGAAACAAGGAAATTGGGTGCCGTACGAGTTGAAGCCGAGAGATGTTGAACGGCGCTTGTGTGTTCGTGAACAGCTGCTTGCAAGGCAAAGACGGAAGGGATTCCTGCATCGCATTGTGACTGGGGACGAAAAATGGGTCATTGCGATAATTCCAAGCGCAGAAAATCATGGGGATATCCCGGCCATGCTTCCACGTCGACGGCCAAACCGAATATTCACGGTTCCAAGGTTATGCTCAGTATTCGGTGGGACCAGCTCGGCGTAGTGTATTATGAGTTGTTGAAACCAACTGAAACAATCACAGGCGATCGTTATCGAACGCAATTAACGCGTTTGAGCCGAGCATTGAGAGACAAACGGCCGCAATACAACGAGAGACATGATAAAGTGATTTTACAGCATGACAATGCTCGACCCCATGTTGCGAGAGTGGTCAAGACATACTTGGAAACTTTGGAATGGGAAGTCCTTCCCCACTCGCCGTATTCTCCAGACGTTGCTCTCTCAGACTATCACTTGTTTCGATCAATGACACACAGCCTAGCTGACCAGTACTTCCGGTCTTATGGAGAAGTGAAAAATTGGATCGATTCGTGGATCGCTTCAAAAGAAGACCAGTTTCTCCAACGCGGGATTCGTATGCTGCCCAAAAGATAGGAGGAAGTAGTGACCAGCGATGGACGATACTTGGAATCATAAATGTATAACCAGTTCCTTATAATAAAGCCCCGAATTTCGGGAAAAAACGGCGGAAGCAAAGTTGTACACCTAATAAAAAAAAAGTCACTTCTTCAAAGTTACAGCTCAAAATATTCAGTATTTGAGGTAGCTTAGAATTTATGAACATTTCCGAATTCATTGATGAATTTTTTATTTCTTCGAGTGAAAAATTGGAAATTATAGGAAAAAATGTATGAAATTTATGAAATAATTAATGAATTATTCTAGTTGATGAATCCAATCAAATTCTGGTGCATATAATTAATTTAATTTTTGGAATTGATTGAATTTATTCATTAGGAAAATTCAAATTCTCGTGTTGTATTGAATTCCTTCTCCATCTCGTTCTGTATTCTTATCTATTGAGGTGTTGATTGAAAGTGATAGTATATATTGAATGATAATATGAATTCTGACAGGCCGCTCAGGAACCTTAACGGCGATGAATTGAAAAAATTTCATAACTTTGAGTGACCTTCCAAAATACATATTTTGAGCTGAAACTTTAAAAAAGTTACTATTTTTTTGGGTACTCAATTACAGCACAACGAGAGAAAACATTGGGAAATTGAACCCACGGGAAGAAGAACTCGACGAGCGCTCGAACCGCGGTAAAAGTATTGTCCAAGCGGTCATGTGGGGGACCGAAAAAGAAGTCGGAAGTTTGGAAAACTAAAAATACTGGGTGATAGGGCTTGGAAAATCACTACGAGTGTTCGTTTACAATGTTTTTCTATGATCAATAGTTCTCGAGAAAAAAGTTAAAAAGTACCTCTTTTTCTCGTACTAAGAATGAATGTTTTTTTATCTTGAACTCGTTATAACTCGAGCAGTTTTCAACGTATCAAGATGAGTCTTGCAGATTCTGATTCGGAACACTCCCCCGAAGATGACGATCTCGACGAAATTCTCAAAAATTTATGCAAAATTAATGAATTTTCAATTTGAAGTGAAAACTTGGTTTTCAACGAAGAGGAAAACTTTGCATTGGAAGAGTGCCGGGGGAAGTATGAGCTACGAAAAACTTCCAGCGACAAAGTTGTTCGCTAGTGTGTGGACAAACTTTATGGAAAGTTTCAGATCAATTGGACCATTGGTTCGAAAGATACAGCGATTTATCCATCAGTTCGCAACGGAAATTTCTCATGACTCTACGTCGTTCACCTGCTGAATATGAGGATCCGAATGAAAGGTTGCATTCACTCGATTTCTCAATGTAGATTCATGTTTTTTTGGTCGAAGCATCCAAATATCCAACTATTTTTGCAAAATTCGTTATACATTGTTTTTTTTTATGAACAATTTTTATTCAACGCATCATTGTTCAATCCTTATTCTGCAAGATGAAAATTGAAGATTGAAAATTTGTGTGCTCTCTCGAACTCAATAGTTTCTGAAACTTATTTCACGATTACTTGGCCAAATCTTATCGGAATGATATGAACATCCAGATTCGATGTGTATTGCCGAAGCTTGTAAAATGATTCGAATGATGAAAACATTTCGTTTTTGAATAATATTCGATAACGAATTAGTGGCTCTCAGGCTCGTGTTTTCCGAGTTTCAACGACACAAAGTGTCGAGCGAAATGTGAAATTAAGAAAACTTCGAACAATAAAGTTATGCTCTTATGTTTGAGGAAGTTTTTCTGGAAATTTGAAATCAATCGAACAAAAAATATGGGGTTTATGATTTATGTGAAACGATCTCGTCTTATGAACGGGTCCTGTATAACATAATATTTATGTCTTGAAATATATTTCAGACAAGTTTAAAATGTCTCATGCAACGTGTTTGGATATCATTCACATCATATATGACACATACAAACCTCGTGATGAAAGTTCATCATTTGTACTTTTTCTTCAGTCATAAATGATTTGGAAATGCTAGTGAACTTTGAATTGTTTATAGACATGATTGTCGAATTGAATTCGGACAAATTCAATTCGAATTCAATGTTACCCTAACAGCACAACTGCTTTCCGTTACCTTTCGATACCTTTCTGAAAGGTGTTACACGTTTCAGAAAGGTATCGAAAGGTAACTGAAAGCCCTTGTGTTGTGAGGGTACACGGAGAAAAAAGATTCGCTGGAATAGCAAGAATTTCGCTGTTCCAGCGAAATTCGCTCGTTATTATATGAACAGCAAGCAAGTTTGCTGATATAAACGCCAATGATATTTCCAACGAATCAAGCTTCGCAAGACCAGCAAAGGACTGATAATTATAACGAATCAATACGTAAAAACAGCGAATTGGTTCGTTAATCCAGCGCATTGGTTCGTTAATACAGCGAATTTCTATTCAATCCACTTAGCGAAGACGGATTCATTCAGATAGCGAAATCTTTTTTCTCCGTGTAATGAACCAAAACTGCCCCCCTTGGACACAATACACTGTAAGAAATTCATGTAAATGAACGATTCAAACTGCATACAATATATTTTGAATCAAAAAAAGAAATTATATCATTAGAGTGAATAATTATTCTTTATTTTCAGGTTTTCTAATTGATATTTTCGAAAATAACCTTTCAAAAAATTTTACACCTTTTGGACTCAAATATTTCAATAAAGTTTGTAAATCTTTCATCTTCTCTGCACTTATGCCAGTTGGAGCAGCTGGTGGTGATTCGCATAATGCATGTAAACTCACTGAAGATTTGATGATATGAATTTTTGTTTCTCCATTGTAACTTTGGAATATATTGATTTGACCGTTAGGAAAATATTGAATCCGTACTACTTTGCTGATTTGCAGATTCCTAATATCTTTGACATTTTCCTGTAACAGAACCTCATAATCTCGGACTGGGCAATCTACTTCTTTGACAATTTTAAATGGTGAATTTCTTGCACTTTCTTTGAGATCAATGTAGTCTTCATCCGTTTCAATGGTTTCAAGTTGTTTTTTTTTTTGCTATATACTCCAAAATTCCGATCGCAAGAGCAGTATGAATATCCACGAACTGGATACACATGTTCAAATTCAAGTTGCAATTCTTGAGCCAACGATGATAAGAAAGAGACGAGGAAACTGTTTTTATTCTGACCACCGCAACCATCCGAAAATAAATAAATTTTATTGTAATAATTAGGCTCCAATTCTTTCTTCATTGCATGTAAGATAAAATTGCACACAGTATTACCACCTTTCTTAAAATTTCCTTCTACAAAAAAGGACATGTAACTTCTGCCATGTTCACCGAAGACATGCACGTTAAAAACGTGTAGCCAAAGCAATCTCTTGCAGAACTGATCTGATACAGGAATTCCGGCAAAGGTAAATTTTGACCGAAATCAAATTCAAGACATAACACATTTTCTTCTGCCAACATTTTCTTCTTCAATATTTTGTCCTCTTCTATACTTTTTTTATGCTGTTTGAACTCATCACCAGGATTGTTTTGCCGCTCTTGTTCAAAACACATGTTACAAACATCAGTGCGTGGTATTGAGAAAGAAAAATTCAAATGACGATTAAAATATTGAGAGTAGGTTGATACATCAATCGGAGGATTTTCACAACTTGTTTTCGCTGTATAATATTCCAAAAACAAAGCGTATATTTTTTTCAGTGTTAAATTAGGATGATCGAAATATTGTAAACTAGACGTTTGACCGACTTGACGTTTATAATGCGACTCAGAGTGTGGGATTAACAAACAGTGTTGATGGATCATTTGTTTTACATCTTCGGTCAATCGCACTACGTGATTTCCATGTTCTCCCCGACTATCTCCGATAGTTTCATTATGTAATATCTTTTTCTGTATAGTTGTAAATCGCCCTTGTTCCATGTCCAATAAATTACATAAAAATTGTTGACAAGTCTTTATGTCACCGAATTCAGCATGCAAAAAATAATTCCACAAAACAACTTCATTCTGCGCATTTCCTGTAACATTTGGCGCTCTCTTTTTCATTGATCCAGCGGGGAAAATATTTTGAGAATCATATTTGCCATAGTTCCAAAATGTGTCATGAAATTTTTGTTGTTGTTGAACAGGAATATTTTGGAAACTCTGTTTTACGCAGCACGAATTTACGGGTTCAAATTGCTTAGCTGCAATAGATTTCCCAGGAGTCGAAACATATTCTCGTCCCTGTAATACCAAATGATCGCGTTATACAATTCGATATTCCAAACACTATCCAAGTTCTCAACATTGAATAATTATTTTTAAGTAATAATTTTGTATCGACTGTAACACACTATTTGAAAATTATGTCAGTAATGTATCAATTTTATTTCATCCTTTCATCTTCATTACATTTAAATATTGTTCCACAAGAATATATCAAAAATCCGTCAACTGAAATGTTACCTATTTGCAATGTCTCAGATATATTACAAAAGAAACATTACAATGAAATATTTCATAAATGTTCTTGAAATATTTCAAAAATAATTCAAAAATCTTGTATTGCAATGTAAGATTAGCGGACATTGCAATATTTTTGAAAGAACTTTGAAATCTCAGTACGACATGCAGCAATATTACAAGAATATTCCAATATTTCAAACGTTAGCTCTCTGCGGTCGTAATGAAATCTTCGATGCTCTATGCGTTGGATGACTGTTAGATACAGAAATATTTATACATCGATGACTGCGAGAATACAATGTATTATGTCTCAGTTATGCATGGAAAATTGAGAAATTTGTTGACAGCACCCTTCCATTGCACACTGTATTATACTAAATATATATACGGAATATACAAACCTCATTTTTAGCCTTTTTATTTTTGTTCTTTATCCAGTTGTTCAGATTTCTTGTACGTTTTCGACCAGTTTTTGAACTTTTTTTATCAGACATTATTATTACACTAACCCGGAGAATAAATTCAATAATAAGATTGTTCAAAATGTGGAATTATGCACTTTTTCTCACATCGGAGGGAGTAATGTTTTCTATTCTTACGGTTGCAATTACTATATAGGCATTTGTTTTTATTTGATGTTTTGTGTCTTCATTCGTCAACACCGAAGTTCTGCGTGCTCGGCGGCTCCGCTTGTTTCACATGAATCATAAACCCCATATTTTTTGTTCGATTGATTTCAAATTTCCAGAAAAACTTTCTCAAACATAAGAGCATGACTTTATTGTTCGAAGTTTTCTTAATTTCACATTTCGCTCGACACTTTGTGTCGTTGAAACTCGGAAAACACGAGCCTGAGAGCCACTAATTCGTTATCAAATATTATTGAAAAACGAAATGTTTTCATCATTCGAATCATTTTACAAGCTTCGGCAATACACATCGAATCTGGATATCAATGTTTATATCATTCCGATAAGATTTGGCCAAGTGATCGTGAAATAAGTTTCAGAAACTATTGAGTTCGAGAGAGCACACAAATTTTCAATCTTTAATTTTCATCTTGCAGAATAAGGATTGAACAATGATGCGTTGAATAAAAATTGTTCATAAAAAAAAACAATGTATAACGAATTTTGCAAAAATAGTTGGATATTTGGATGCTTCGACCAAAAAAATATGAATCTACGTTGAGAAATCGAGTGAATGCAACCTTTCATTCGGATCCTCATATTCAGCAGGTGAACGACGTAGAGTCATGAGAAATTTCCGTTGCGAGCTGATGGATAAATCGCTGAATCTTTCGAACCAATGGTCCAATTGATCTGAAACTTTCCATAAAGTTTGTCCGCACACTAGCGAACAACTTTGTCGCTGGAAGTTTTTCGTAGCTCATACTTCCCCCGGCACTCTTCCAATGCAAAGTTTTCCTCTTCGTTGAAAACCAAGTTTTCACTTAAAATTGAAAATTCATTAATTTTGCATCAATTTTTGGAAATTTTGTCGAGACCGTCATCTTTGGAGGAGTGTTCCAATTCAGAATCTGCAAGACTCATCTTGATACGTTGAAAACTGCTCGAGTTATAACGAGTTTGAGATGAAAAAACATTCATTTTCAGTACGAGAAAAAGAGGTACTTTTTAATTTTTTTCTCGAAAATTATTGATCATAGAAAAACATTGTGAACGAACACTCGTAATGATTTTTCAAGCCCTATCACCCAGTATTTCTAGTTTTCCAAACTTCCGACTTTTTTTTCGGTCCCCCACGTGACCGCTTGGACAATACTTTTACCGCGGTTCGAGCGCTCGTCGAGTTCTTCTTCCCGTGGGTTCAATTGAGGAGAAATGAATTATCACTATTCTTAGAACTTTCAAAACTTTCTTGAGCGGCTCCTAGAAAATCTTCTTTCCAGCTGTACTTCAGAGAAGACTTTTAAGACATGAGAAATCAACATATTCCCATACGAGACATGAAAACAAAAAGTAGCCGATTTTTTTTGTGCCACCCAAAGATATTCATTATTGAAATGAAAGTTGTAATACGTTTTCAGCTTTGAAAACAATGAAATCATGAATTCATTCAATTTCAGATGGTGGTTATATGTCATCTCGTATCTCTCATGCAATTGTTTACATGATATCCCAGGATTTTCAACCACTGTCCATTGTGGATGACAAAGGTTCTAGAAAATTGATGAATATAACTGCTCCATTGTACAAAATACCGAGCGGAAGTACCATTACATCTCGATTAGAGATCTCGACGGAAAATACAAGTTATTCAGTGGTCAAGTGAAATCCGTTTTCACAAAAATGGAGCATTATATACTCACTGCTGATATTTGGACGAATTATTTCAATACTCAGAGCTTTCTAGGAATGACGGTCCACTTTTCAATTCTGAAAATATGGAATTAGAATCTATTGATATTGGAATGGAATGTCTCGATGCTGGCCATGATTCTTGATATCTTGTTCCTATTTTGGATGAAGTTTGCGAAAAATGGGATATTTAAGGAGAGAAAATAGTAGCTATGATCACCAATAATGTTGCAAATATTGTAAAAACGGCTGCCGATAAGTTTGGACCGGGGGAACATCTTCCATGTTACGCACACACATTGAACTTGGCTGTTCAAGACTCAAAAGATTCTCCCCCTGATTTTTTGAAAGTGATCCAGAAAACGAGCGCAATAATAAGGCATTTCAAACAAAGTGTAAATTCAAGCGATGAATTGGAAAATCCACAAAACGGTGGAAATGTCTGGAAATAAATATGTCGCATGCAGCAAAATAATACCGATTACCAATTGCTTAATTCAAACTCTACAAAAATTCCAACCTGTTTGCGAAACATCCAAGATATTGTATGACAACATCATCAAAAATCTTAATGAGAGATTCTATTCAGAAGGATCTCATGTGGAAAAAAATAATTTCCTTCTAGTATCCACGATGATTGATCCTCGCTTCAGAAAAATCCATTTTGGAAGCGCTTTGACAGCTACGAATGCCACACATAAGATTACTAGACTTATAAATTTGAATATGAGTAATATTTCAGAACCTGTCACTGAAAATAATCCAAATGAAGTGTCTAGTGATGAATATGATTTATGGAGCATCCATAAACAACTGGTAACATCTTCTTTTCCTCACCAAGATGCACCAGGAGGTGTTCCGGTAGAATTGCGGCAGTATTTGAATAGTCCGGTAGTTGACATAACCTCTGATCCTATCAAGTATTGGAAAGATATGAAATTCGCATATCCAAATTTGTACATCATTGCGATGGAATATCTGATAATCCCTGTGTTTGGGTTTTTGGTAATGTTCTCCTTTCTGACTGCTCTCGGGTGGACCGAGTAGCTTGGGAGTTGGTCAGGTGGATGGTTTACCGGAGCCCTTGCATTGCCGCCGAAAATGATCAGGTGACCTAGTCATGTGGTCATCAATCTCGTTACCATTCAGACGGGACAGCACTTGTTGCTCGTCAATTCTCAACCTGAAAGCCTTTACCTCGCCTCACCTCCAATTTATCGCGGTTTTTTTTTTCTGTACGCGAGATTCTCTGTTCAAGCCGCTCGTCTCATACGAATCTAACGCGCTTATCTTTCTTTTTTCACACAAGTTTTCAATTTGTTATTTGTGTTCCTTTCGACATGTTTAGTTTAAATAAACGTTAAGTTTTTGGTTCAAACGAAGTGAGCGTCATTTTGGAATACCGGCTCGACTCCATACTTCCATCCTTTCGCACTCACAGAATTCCCTCTTCACATAGTTTCGCACTCTGCTTCACCTCACCTAAGAACAATCTACAGTCCGCTAACATCTTTCCTCTTTCCTCAGCTCCTTTTTCCTATTCATAAAGCTGGTCCTTCGAGCCGGATTCCCGGCTCGCCTCCCTGTGAAAAGTGCATTTTGTGAGGTGCATAAACATAATAGTTTGCAATCGAACACATACACGTCGATTTCATCGTGTTAGTGACTATCTTTCTATTCCGCTCAACTCGTGTTAATCGGTTTACGCGGGAAAGATATCACACGTATGGACACACACATCCTTATCGTCGACCGATACCCCTCTTTTCG
Organism: Gonatopus flavifemur; assembly: GCA_018340375.1. Classification (NCBI taxonomy): domain Eukaryota; kingdom Metazoa; phylum Arthropoda; class Insecta; order Hymenoptera; family Dryinidae; genus Gonatopus; species Gonatopus flavifemur. The sequence continues at coordinate 967,282 of JAFFJZ010000033.1, forward strand.
TCATCAAGAAGGGAGAATCATGCTTCGATCGCCATTATAGCTCATCGTGGGAGCACGCATCTCTTCTCCTTGACGTTGGAACGAATCTTGCCTGGGAAGTGGGGGTCATCGTCGCTTCATTCGTTTCGCGACACTTTGCGAAACGACATATGGATCCCTTCTCTCTTTTTCTAGTCTGATGATCATCTCCGTCGCACGCATTCGAAGTTACGAATTCTCTTCGATACAAGTTCGCCGTTGATCCTGCTTGGATATTGCTGGTTCACGTTGTGACTACGTTGAGTTTATTTCTTCAAGGAAGGTCCGTTCGATCCTTGATGAATTACCTCGTTAGTTGATTGAAAAATAATTCAATCTCGGTCTCTTGAAGAAACATTATCTCGTTTTGAATTCACATCTATCTTTTTCACCTCATGTGAAACTTTGTTTTGTCCACGATACAAAACGAATTACGAACTTCTTAGAGCTTGTTGAGATTTTGAATTTTGCTTGTCACACAAAGTGAATAATACGATTCTTTTTCTGCGCTCTTGTTATTATCACGTTTCGTTCACGTTGCATAAACCGATAAAATCTCGATTTTATTCGATATGGATGCCCTTTTGAAAGAACAAGAGGAAACCTATCGGGCTCTTTCTAGAATCTTGATCAATATGAAAAAAATGGGTGAGGCTAAGATCACATTGGGTGTTGTGGAAGCTCGTATAGAGCGTTTAGAAGAATTGTGGAAAGGGTTCGACACACGTCATCGAACTTTGTTGGCATTGTGTGATGAAGTTACTTCTGCTTATCAGTATTTCAAGGATGATGTCTATCCGCAAGCTGAAGAATCTTATCTTGAGCAGTTAGGTAAATTAATTGATTATAAAAAATCTTTTTCTGCTAGTCTTCCACAAGGATCTCGGGCACTGACAGCGCAAGACGTTGCTGCGGCAGCGAGTAATCATAACCCTCTTCCGCGATTATCGTTGCCGAAATTCTCTGGCGCGTACGAAGAATGGCGCAACTTCAAGGATTTATTTTCTTCTCTGGTCATAGACCGAGCTGATGTTTCAAACGTGCAAAAATTTAAGCATTTGAAAACATGTTTATCGGGCGAAGCTTCTCAACTTATTCGTAACATACCGGTTACGGAAGCGAATTTCGAGATAGCTTGGGATTCTTTGACAGGGCGCTATGATAATAAGCGGCTGTTGTTGAACGCGCAGATCACTGCGTTGTTTCAAATAAAAGGAAGTTCTAGTGAGTCTGCTTCAGAACTTAGGCGCATTCATACCGCGACCACTGAGGCTTCAGCGGCAATCAAAGCTTTGGAATATTCTACGGAGAATTGGGACCTTTCATTAAACCACATGACCTTAGTTAGACTCGATCCTCAGTCTTGCCGAGATTGGGAGTTAGAGAAAGGGCAAGAAAAAGAACCTCAACGTTTGCCGATTTAAGAACGTTCATTGAAGGTCGAATTCGAGCGCTTGAAGCTCTCTCTTCTTCTACAGGGATTTAGCCAAAAGGTTCGGGTGACAAACCTAAATTGTTCCGATTCGGAAAATCGGTTGGTGGTTCCTCTTCTTCAACGCGTGGAACTCCGACATCATTTCACTCCGCTACTTCTCATTCGTTCCCATCGTCGAATAGAGCGACTAACGCTGAAAAATGTTCACTTTGCAAAGAAGCCCATTACATTCTTGGATGTACCGAATTTCAAAATAAGCCGGTGAAAGAGCGGCGAGATCTAATAGCCAGGCTTAATCTATGTTTCAATTGCCTAGGCAACAATGCCCTCGTGATTGCAAGTCCGAGCGAAGATGTTCTACTTGCAACGGTAAACACAATTCGTTTCTTCACTTGGCGGAAAATCCAATTTTGTCAGTTGAGAAATCCTCAACTTCTGCGATTTCGTCATCCAGCGCTGGTCCAACAGCAATTTCTTCTAATACGGCAAATTGTGATCCAGTGGTCATTCACATGGCTAATTTTCCTCCTTCTGGTCGAACTATTCTTCTAGCCACGGCGAGAATCAGAGTAATTTCGCCCTCTGGTCACTTCGTTTTAGTTCGAGCGTTGCTGGACCAAGGTTCAGAGGTAACTTTTGTGTCGGAAGCCACCGCGAAGATCTTGCAACTTCCTAGGGACAGGACTAAGGTGCCGTTAATGGGAATTTCGGCCGCATCGACGGGTATCACCAAATTTTCAACGAAGGTGTTCATCTCATCTCCAATCGAACCAGAGCTCAGGATTGAAGCGGATGTGCTCATTCTACCCAAACTTACTAACGCAGTGCCATCCGCAAGAATTAGTGATTTGGATCTATCGGCATTCAACGACTTCCCGCTAGCAGATCCGCATTATAACCACAACGAAGGAGTCGGCATGATTCTTGGGGCGGATTTGTACGGCCGCATTTTGAGGAACGGGTTACTTTCTATACCGCGAACTTCAGTAACCGCACAAAATACAGCCTTTGGCTGGGTTTTATCTGGTTCCGCTGACCAAGTATCACGGCGTGAACAACCTTCTCCACCTCAATATACCTCATTCCACTGCACTACTAACGCTGATTTGTTTCAGGTCTTGCATAGATTTTGGCAGCCAGAGGAAGTACCTACTGCTGTAAATGATCTGTCTCCAGAGGAGGAGTGGTGTGAGGAGCATTTTCAACGCACGCATCTCCGCAACGAGCATGGCCGTTACGTTGTCAAGCTACCACGCAAGTCTGACCTACCTCACGCTGCGGACAAGACAAAGGGGATCGCTCTCTCTTCACTGGGCGCTCTGAGCAGGCGTTTCGAGCACAATTCCAGTCTATGCGAGCAATACACGACTTTCATGGAAGAATACTTACGTCTGGGCCACATGAAAGAAGTGACTTCTGAGACAAATTTGCCTTGCTCTGCCTGGTATCTACCGCACCACCCTGTTTTTGAATTCACTGGTTCGTTTTCGAAAATCAGGGTAGTTTTTGATGCGTCTCGACGCTCATCCTCAGGTTCTCCGCTGAACCATTATCTTCTTCCAGGTCCCAGTCTGCAAGGGGACATTTCGATAGTTCTTCTCGATTGGCGTCAACACAGGTACGTTTTCACTACGGACATCGTAAAGATGTTCCGTCAAATCCTGGTTCATCAGGACGATCAGGATTTCCAAAGGATAGTTTGGAAAGGCTTATTTTCATCCGCCGTAAAGGATTATCGTCTATGTACGGTAACCTACGGCACCACCTCAGCTCCCTTTTTGTCTATCAGGACTCTTCACCAATTAGCTGCCGATGAGGGAGGGAAGTTCCCTCACGGAGCTCACTCTTTGCGTCATCAGACATTCGTTGATGACATTCTTTCAGGGGCTGATACCGTTTCCGAAGCGATTCAAATTCGGGACGAAGTTATCGGCATTCTAAAGTCTGGCGGATTCGAATTGGACGAATGGTCGTCGAATCACCCAGATTCATTGATTGGACTCACCTCTGGCTCGACTAAGAACGAGTCATCTCATTCCTTCGATCTCCATGAGCCAGTCAAGACGCCAGGTTCAATTTGGATCCCGTCTGAGGACGCTTTCAGTTTTCGAATGCCAGCAGATCTGGATTCATCGCTGACCAATTCACAAGTCGTTACGAAATGGCTTATCCTCTCTTCTGTGACTAGGTTTTTTGATCCTCTCGGGTGGATTGTTCCAGTAACAACCACCACTAAGATTCTCATTCAGGATCTCTGGCCCCTGGGAATAGATTGGGATACTCCTGTGCCCACTGATATCAGGGAAGAGTGGAAAGGTTATTGTGACTCCCTAGGGGGGCTCAACTCTGTTCGCATCGACCGCCCAATTGGCTATCCAGCCTCAGTTTCAGCCACGGATTTGCTGATGCTTCTATGCGCGCTTATGCTGTTATGTTATGCTATAACTGTTCATGTTAGAATAGTTAACAGCGAAGGTTATACAAAGGTTTCACTTCTTGCAGCGAAGTCTGAGGTGGCTCCAGTAAAAACCGTGAGTCTTCCTCGCCTCGAACTGTGTTCAGCAGTACTTTTAGTCAGACTTCTTCTTTATATTCGCAAGATTCCGTTTTTAGAAAAGGTGGCCACGTATTCGTGGCTTGATAGTCAAGTAGCGCTATCATGGATTAAGAAACATCCAAGTCGCTGGACAACCTTCGTCACCAATAGGGTTTCTTTTGTCCAGACGTCTCTCCTTGAGGTGTCCTGGAGACACGTTCCTACAAAAGAAAATCCGGCCGATATGGCCATCCGGGGAAAAACGCCATCAGAACTAAGTAAATCAGCTTTGTGGTGGCAGGGTCCATCATGGCTTGAAGAGGAGGCTGAGAAATGGCCAAACTCTTCCGTAGCCGAGGACGTTTCGCTAGAGATCCGTAGCAGTGTTGGAGTCAACTTGGCGACTCAGACTTCCGTCACCTCGTTTGTCGGTCACGTTCGTGTCGTGACGGTAAAAACAGCCACCTCCACTCTAAAGCGTCCGATAGCTAAACTGAGCGTTCTGCCGATTTCCGATATTGCATCGGAGCCTCACGGCGGGCGGAACACCCCACCTCCTACTAGGCAGAGCTCGGTTGTCGTCTAACGACGAGGCGGGCGGTATGTTTGGGTTCTGGTAATGTTCTCCTTTCCGACTGCTCTCGGGTGGACCGAGTAGCTTGGGAGTTGGTCAGGTGGATGGCTTACCGGGGCCCTTGCATTGCCACCGAAAATGATCAGGTGACCTAGTCATGTGGTCATCAATCTCGTTACCATCCAGATGGGACAGCACTAGTTGCTCGTCAATTCTCAACCTGAAAGCCTTCACCTCGCCTCACCTCCAATTTATCGCGGTTTTTTTTTCTGTACGCGAGATTCTCTGTTCAAGCTGCTCGTCTCATACGAATCTAACGCGCTTATCTGTCTTTTTTCACACAAGTTTTCAATTTGTTTTTTGTGATCCTTTCGACATGTTCAGTTTGAATAAACGTTAAGTTTTTGGTTTAAACGGAGTGAGCGTCATTTTGGAATACCGGCTCGACTCCATACTTTCATCCTTTCGCACTCACAGAATTCCCTCTTCACATAGTTTCGCACTCTGCTTCACCTCACCTAAGAACAATCTACAGTCCGTTAACATCTTTCCTCTTTCCTCAGCTCCTTTTTCCTATTCACCCCGGTACTCCTGTACCCTGTGAAAGATTATTTAGTGAAGCCCGTAATATAATCACGGAAGAAAGGAACAGACTGGCCGGGAAGAGAGCATCAGATATTTTATTTCTGGGATCATTGAATCATCGATACTGGGATTCAATTTTTACTCGAATATTTTCAACTAAGAATATTATCATTTCAATAAGTCTCAAAATAGGATCAAGGATGTACTGTGACCAAAATGGTGATTATTTTGTTCTTCTCAATTCATTTAAAAATGTGATAATAAAACGAATTTATTTCATTTCTTCCACTTGCATCGAGATGTATCTCACGTGATAATAAATATTTAGAAATTTCAGTATCATTCTTTTCAATGAACTGGGAGTCAAGTAGCTGAAGTTCTTGAAATTGAAGAGAATTACAAGTTGAATTGTGATACTGTTATGATTAATTTCGATCATCCCCATCAGTATTATGGGTATTATAAATAATCATAATCGTTTATAATTTGTGAATAATGGAAATTGAAATACATTTGATTAGAAAATATTGTGTGGATTTCGATTTTGAAACATAATAAAACTGATGCGTGACGAGGGACTGCTCCTTGAGAATATTTCAATCAAATAGAAAATGTAGTAGAACATTCATGATGAGTCTGGAAAATATTCATTTAAAAACTACCACGGTGCATCCTGCATGCTATTCATCCTCCATACAGTTTGAATTTGATCCTGTATACCAATCAAGTCAATAATGTACACTACTGGATCAAAATTTATCATAAATATATTAAGGGGTTGCATACCTTTGGGAAAAAAATTTTTCCAATTTTTATTTTCGCTTAAATGGTGTATCAACATCCGAAGAATTATATACAAAAAGAATTTTGGGTGGCAAAAAGAATTGAAGGCTTGTGTGAGCTAAATTTCGGAGATGCCCTCAAGTGCTCTGATAATCACGCAACAACTTTGACATTACGCGGAGCAATTGGGAGTGCTTCAACCCATTTAGTATTCCCCACATATTACCAAGGAGTTTTGGGTACTCAAAAGCAGTATAGAGGGCGCTACTTCATCGACGGTACATTCAAAAAATTATCTAGAACAGCTGAGTAAACAGTGCAACCCAAAGCTGATTTATCTCTGTCAAACAGAATACCAGTGTTGTGCACGGTGCTTCGTATTCATTTGGGTTCAAGTGATTGTTTTGTGTGAAAATTTTCGAAATGTACTCAGGAAGAAAAGGTAGACGAGGATCTACTGGCTCGAATAAAAGAAAAAAGAATATTAAACATCGTCCATCACCGAAGCCATGTAATTTCGAGAATGATTAGGCCGATTCATCGACGCTTGCTGAGAAAATGAGAACATCTACAAACGAGACTGATACTGTAGTTGATCCAACTTTTGAGTACTGGATTATAAATTTCATACCTTTCTTCACTGCTCTCTCTCAAACCCTCGTTTGTAAAAAGTGTGGCACAAGTGTAACGTTCACGGAAACAAGTAAGGGGGACCTTGGCTTCGAAGTTGTTGTTTCGTGTGAAAAATGCCAAGATAATTCCATTGAAAATAGTCCAAGAATTGGAAAAGCATACGATATTAACCGACGAATGATTTTCGCTATGCGCTTGATCGGTATCGGACTCAACGGAATGTCGAAATTCTGTGCATTTATGTGTATACCAAAACCTCTTTCACAACACAAATATGGGGAAATGAATTCTTTCATAGCTACAGCAACCAATGCAGTCAAAACAAGTTCGATAAAAAAAGCTGCGGAAGAAGAAAAAAAGATATCTATCAGCAAAGGGCAAACGAACGGGTTGACCGTGTCAAGAGATGGTTCGTGGCGCAAGCGTGGGTTCCCGTCGTTGTTCGGTTTTGCTAGTTTGTTTGGTTGGCATACTAAAAAAGTCATCGATATCTCAGTGAAATCTAAATATTGTGAATCGTGCGAACAGTGGGGACAAAAGAAAGATTCTGCCGAGTACGAGGAGTGGGCCAGTTGACATGGAAGCGTTTGTCAAACTAATCATAGCGGTTCGTCGGGAAAAATGGAGACGGATTCGATTCGAGAAATGTTCACCCGATCTGAGTCACTACACGGAACTCGCTACTTATCCTACATCGGTGATGGGGATAGTAAGACGTATAAAGGTTGAGTCGATGGGAAACCTTATGGTAATGAAAAACTTTGGTGGCAGAGGCAAGCTCACTGGTAAGCTCATAGATGAATCAACGATTTATTATGGACTATCAATTCGCAGAAATTCAGACTCCGTAGAAAAAATGCGAAATGACATCTGGGCTACCTTATACCACGAAATTTCTACGGACAGTGACCCTCAACACGAGAAATGTACAGTCGGCGAGGACTCGTGGTGTTCGTGGCAGCGAGCATTAGCTTCCAACACTCTTGACATTTACACACATAAGCCGCGCATGCTCATGGAAGTTTTCCATGCCGTGAAAAAAATATACGAGGATCTCACTTCGGACGATCTCCTTTCACGGTGTTTGGGAAGATTCACTCAGGATACTAACAAAAGTTTCAATCTGGTTGTATGGACGATCGCTCCAAAGACTATATCAAGCGGAAAAATGATTCTCGATATCGCTACAAATATAGCGGTAGTCTCGTATAATGATGGTTTCAAAGGTATCCTCGACATTATGCAAGTATTACAGATGGAAATTGGATATAAAACACACAACTTCTGCAACGGAGTAGATGAACGTCGTGTAGCAGCCGCCAACCGTTCGTCATCGAAAACAAGGAAAGTTGCCCGTACGGCGCTTACATCGATCAGGAAAGAAAACGAAGAAGAGAATTTGAACATGGAAGGCATGCTTCATGGTCCTGGTATTGCCAAGTGAAGGTGAAAAATCAACAAGCGTATGCAACTTCGTATGCAAGATTTCACGTTAAAAAACGGTTTTGAAACTTTGAATGCATTTTTCTCAAAACTATGTTGTTCAAACTGGGCGAACACGTAGCTCCTACAATTTCCAACCGATTGACTTGAAATTTGAACTGTAGCTTCCTGAATATATTTTCTATAGAAATACATGAGGTTTCTCCGATTAGTTCACAATTAGGGTTGATTTTTGACGAAAAAAATGAACTTTTTTTCAAATTGACACCATTTCGCGAAAAATCAATAATTTGCAAAGCCCCCATGTATTTACATAGTAAAACTAATGTAGATAATGAAAAAATTCTTGTATCTGCCGTAGGTGCTGATGTGCGTCTGGAATCTGTCCGCCCGATTTGGGAATGTAAAAAATCAATCTCCACTGTATAGACCGCTGGTCCGCCATTTTGTTATTTTTTGAGGAATGAAAAATGTTTTTGAATACCTAAATACATGTGTAATACACCCTCCGAACCGCGTTTTCATTGCTTCACAAGTTTTTTCACAAAAAATTCCTAAAAACGTAGCTGTTTTTCGACCTCCCAAAGGTATGTAACCCCTTAATCTGATTACAATGTATACGTTGTACATTTCTGGAATGAATATAAATGTAAGCACGATTCTTTATTCCATTAAAAATATAAATTTAATTGATTTTCAAAATTCGCATCGAAGAATCGATTCTGCAGAATGGATTATTTTTCTCCAAAATCAGCATTACTAGTAACAAGTTGCGCCGTCTTGTTGAGCCCAGAAGCCTTTCGGACCTTTTTCACGCATTGGCGGTAACGCAAAGTGTGCCAACATCCACCGATACGGATCGCCATTGACAGTCCCACCAGCTATGAAGAAGGCCCAATGGTGGTTTTGGAGTAAACATCTAAACAGTCACTTTCCCATCATGTAAAGGTGTTTCGTGATTCATATGAGGGTTATTAGTGCCCCAAAACGACAATTCTGTCCATTTACGGTTCCCGTGAGTGTGGAATGAGCCTCGTCGGTGATCAGAACTCGCGTCCCAAAATCCGGCTCACCTTCAACCATTCGGATGACATTATTCGCGCAAGCCAAGCGACGCGGCTTGTCTGCTTCTGATGATTTTTGAGTCAATTGCACTTTTCATGGGAACATGTAAAGATCTTTCTTCAAAATTTTCCTTGGGGTGGTTCCACTGAGGTTCAATTGCTGATAGCTCGATGGCGATACGAGACATTTGCATTTTTGGCAATACTCTCCCTAACAGCTCCAATATTCTCAACAGAACGACGTGGACGCTGTCTAATGTGTTGTTGGCGATTTGCTACAGACTCGTGTTCGAAAAAATTCGGAGCTAAACTACGAATTGTGTCGCTTTTGGGCGCAGAACTGCCACGATATTCTCAACGATATGCACGCTGAGTCAATGTACTGACCGATTGTTTTCACTGTAGAGCGTCACCATTTCAGAGCGTTATATTGATGTATAATGATACATGCCTAGGATTGTATTTAACTAATATCTCCAAAACGTTATTGTTGACGTTGATCGACTGACAATTGTCTTAGTTCTTCATTTGTTCCATCAACCACATTGCGATGGCGCACCCTGTATAAATGGGATTACGATCATAGAAAAACATAGTTACAGCTTAGCCTGACTGAAGGGAGTGGGAAAACAACTGATTTTTATATTAAATTTCTTCTCCATCATGGCATTGAAGTTTGAATCGGTTATTGAGACGAATTTAAACAATCGAATGACAAAATCTGATCCAAAATGAATCATGAGGTTGAGAATTAGATTCTTTTCATCATTGAAAACCAGTTACGCATAGTTCAAAGGAAGTGGAATTACAGTAAGACCTTTTAATGGGAACGCTCACCCTTTTTCTCAATCGAACGGTTCTTACCTTGCGTTGGAGGAATGAAGTAACTGTTCTTATTAGAAGATACTGTATATGTATGACCTATATTATATATTATCTCACTATCTCACTGTATATGAGATCCGTCATCTTTGATTAGTTTTCCGACTTCAGATTTGGATCCAGCACCGTCGAAAACCCCCAGAACCCGTGTTTCATATGAATCTGTCTATTAGGACCATGACGACTATATTCACGTCCACCATGTTGGATTCGCCATTTTGGATTAATCTCTTGATTTCGAATTCGTATTGAGCATCCTCGAAACCCCCTAGAACCCATATTTCACAAGGATCCGTATATGAATGCTGAAACGACTGAATTCCCGTCCACCATATAGGACCCGTTATCTTGAATCCGTTTTTTGACGTCGAATTTGGAATCCTCACCCTCAAAAACCCCTAGAACCCATGTTTCACGAAAATCCATCCATGAACACAACAATGATTCAATTTACTTCCGCTATCTGGAATTCCAGTTTTCACGCCCCATTCAGAGTCCACGCTGTCTACAACCCCTAGATCCCATGTCTCATATAAATGTATCCATCAAGGCGTGAATGACTGGATTCATGTCTGCCGTCTGGGATCCACCATATTGGATGCGAGTTTTGACTTCAGATTTGGATTCAGCACCCTCGGGAACCCCTAGAACACATGTTACATATGAATCTGTCCAATAAATGCGGAAATAAATGAATTTACGTCCACCATCTTGGACCCGTTATCATGAATTCAAGATTTCACTCCGGATTAGGATTCAGCACCCTCCCGGACTTTAGGAACCCATGTACCACACAGCACGCAGTTTTTGAAGATGCCTGAAAGAATACTCAGTTGAGAGATCTTCAAGAACGTTTTTGAAAAGTTCTCGAAGATATCTTCCAGAAGTGTTGGGAAGACATCTTGTAAAACTTTTCTGAAAGATGTCTTGATTCCACACATCTCAAAGACGACCGTACGAGATATCCTGAAGATATCTTTTAGAAATGTTTGGGAGCTATTTTCTTGGTACACTTCAACAAGATATGTTTGAGAAGAGAGATTGTCAGCAGGTTTATGTTATGAATACCTGATCATATGAATTGACATGAATAGCACTTGGACTACGCCTTTGATTATAATCAAATTCCGGATCTGAGAAATTCGTTGATAAATTGGAACCTCGAAAATCTATATACATGCCAAGAGATTTCAAATTCTGCAAAAAGTACCAATTTGTGATCTCTCAATACCCGCGCTAGAATTAACGGATCTCAAAGACACAAATATTCTACAAATCACTGAGCTTTTTACGCTCGATTTCATGTACAGCTTCCAGGTGAATTTTAAAAAAATTCTCATTTCTGAGTATTATCAATATTCTATGCATCATATGACGTATTATGATATCGGATATGATGCTGACTTGTCCTATCATTACGCTGAGAAAAGAGTGTAGGCCAAATAGGTAGAACTCAGGCTAATATAACACGGTGCTACACTGGTCGGGCACTTTCCGAATGACCTAGTGTAGGTTGTTGGTCTGGTCGAGTACAACACAAAACCATGTTTGAAAAATTTTTGCACCCTCAAATTTCCAAGTTATGGTCAAAAAACTGATTGTTGGGGATTTTGTACATTTGAAAATTTCCAACTCGGCGGTTTTTCGACCAATTTCGAAATTTCGAACGGGTTCTGAAAGGAGAATGTTGGCACTTTCGAACCATATATATGGTTCCGATTATTAAATAGAACTGAGTGAAAATTTTTCCTCAAGAATTTGAAATTTCCACCTGTGTTTTTCATTTTTGCCAATTCAGAAGCATGTTTTCGCGACTTCACTCCAAGAACCAATGGTTTATCATAAACAACATTGAATTGTGTTCAATTCTGTGTAAAATGGGTCGTTGTTTATTGGCATCGATCAAGAATTGTCGGAGTTGAACAATTTTTTCCAAAAAAGGAAATTTCGGTCTTATACGAAAATTGATGTTGAGTTCAATTATTATAATACCTATAATTATATTAGCCTGAATTCTACCTATTTGGCCTATATACTTTTTTCAGCGTAATGATAGAACAAGTCAACATCATATTCGATACCATAATACGTCATATGATGCATAGAATATTATTAATTGAACTCCACATCAATTTTCGTATAAGACCGAAATTTCCTTTTTTTGGAAAAAATGGTATAACTCCAACAATTCTTGATTAATTCCAATGAACAACGGGTCATTTCACACAGAATTGGACACACTTCAATGCTAGATATGATAAATCATTGGTTCTCGGAGTATAGTCGGAGAGGAATGCTTTTTCAATACAAAAAATGAAAAAAACAGGTGAAATTTCATATTTCGATGTGAGTGATCCAATTTGCCGAGTAGAAAGTGAGGCCTTTTTATTCGAATTTTTTTTTTTTCAAAATTTTCCAGCCGACTTATCAGGTTGATTCAACCCATTATCGAGGTACAAAAATTCGGAGTGTTGAGGAATTAGTTTCGTCGTACGGACCCATCACGCTTGGAGAGGGTAAAAACTCCAACTGTCTGGGTAGTACTCGGATCAGGAATCAGAATATGATGTGTGTGATCCAATTTGCCGAGTAGAAAGTCGGGCCTTTTTATTCACAATTTTCCAGCCGACGTTTCGGGTTGATCCAACCCATTATCAAGGTAGAAAAATTCGGAGTGTTGAAAAATGAGTTCCGTCGTACCGATCATCACGCTTGGAGAGGGTAAAAAACTCTAACTGTCTGGGTAGTACTCGGATCAGGAATCAGAATATGATGTGTGTAATCCAATTTGCCGAGTAGAAAGTCGGGCCTTTTCATTCAAAATTTCCCAGCCGACGTTTCGGGTAGATTCAACTCATTATCAAGGTACAAAAAATCTGTCATACAATGTGAAGAATACTTACAGACTAGCGAATTTTGAGTCACAATTTTCTTTGAAAAATACAATTTGCTATTCTTATGAGCTAAGCGATCGTCAAAAAATCATGGGGAAACTTTCAGTTTCATGGTTTTTTATTCAACTGCTTCAACTCTACAAAATTCGGAGTGATGCAGTAAATGTATCGGTGGCTATGTATCCAGTGTTCTGATGGGGTTTCGATGGGTTTCAATGGTATTCAACGGGAAATTGACTTTAAATTAAATTCAGGCAGGACCTATGGGGTTTCTTGGTGGTTTCGGGTTCTAATGAGTTTTTAATGGGTTTCAATGGGATTCAATGGGAAAATTGACTTTTCATCAAGTTGGAGCAGGAACTATGGTGTTTTATAGTATTTTTTGGTTTCAATGGATTTGGATGGGGTTCAATGGGATTTAATGGGAAAATTGACTTCTCACCAAATTGGAGCAGAAACTATGGTGTTCTATGATATTTTTTGCTTCCAATGGGTTCCAATGGGATTTGATTGGGGAATGGATTGTCCACTGAATTGAAGAAAAAACTATGGTGTGTTATGGTATTTTTTGGTTTTAATGGATTTCAATGGGATTCGATGAGGATTTGATAGAAATCGACTGTCCAGATCAATAAATGGAAGAAAAACCAAATTTATGTGGAAAATCTTCGACACAACGAAGTCGACGATAGGTTAGGTTTTTTCGGACCTCTCCCATCTAAATTCAACCTCGAATGTGAGAAATTCACATCGCAGTGATAAAGCAGCCAGATCGAGAGAAATTTCACTTCGACATGAAAAAACCAGCAAACAAAACCATTAAACCATAGGCGGTATTATAGTGGATGAATCTAATGGAGGAGAAACATTGAAAGTATGAAGGAAAACTAAATGAGGGTTGTGAAATGCCTACACCCCAACTGAGTGATTCGGCCGAGCGAAGCGGAGCAAACCCGCGAGATGCATGGACCTGGACGAGAGGTCCAGTCACATAGCAGATGCAGTCACTGAGATGGAGGTAGAATTGAAGGGTCGACGGTCTAAACCTGTTGACTGACATCTCAGAAATTTTACACGGCGAAGAAGAAACGTTGGCATTTCTTTAATCCCTGATATTTTCCTAATCTATGAGGAGTTTTCCCTTCGGGTTACAAGGGTGAATGATACTTCCAAATTTTAGATCATTTGAATGAAAATTGAAAGATCTGGATCAACTCAAAGTTGTGCGCATGTTAACTACAAGGGGTTCCGCGGTCTATACCTGTTATCTGCAAAATTCCCACGATTCTTTCGTTTGTATACGTATTTGGTGAGGTATCCGTTGTTTATTCATTGAAGTATAAGGAAATAATGAGAATCCATTCTGTATAGTACATATTTTCATTATCACATTTATTATTATTTATGTATTGTTATATTATTTATTTAATTGTACATACATCTATTCATATATAGTGGATAATGAAAGAAACTATGAATACCAACCTTACTCGAGCAGAAATCATTCAAATAAAGCTTGCAAATCTTGTTTTCTTCATTCCGATAAGTGGTTTTCTCGTGAAGACATGACTTTGATTTTCAAAAAGCTTGTCCGCATAGTTTTTGCTCATCTGAGTAGGTGAGTGATAACGAAAACTTTTTTTGATATGGTGCCACACAGCACCAGAGTTCAGAAAGAGTTCTCAATGTATTCATTCTGAATTCCTATAGCCCCTGTGATGTAACAAATCAGCACAAAAGAGTCGCGGGATGGCACCGCGCACGATCCCTATCGATCGTAATCGCAAGCTTTCATAACGAGTTAATTCACTCGAAAGAACATAGCTGTCGCTCGCTTACACGAGAACCGGGAACACATCTCCTCTTCCTCGCTATTCCTGTCTTCCTCTGATCCCTGCCCTTCTTCTATTTGTTGAGGTTTCCCGTCCCCAAGGAGGCAGCGCTACCTATACCACGGATGCTTGGCAGGATTGGTTCAACGCCAGGAGGCGATATCAACGCCATCTCGGCCGTTCCAAAATCGACAACCCCCAGGAGACAGGAAATCCCTCGTGGGCAACACCATCTCTCTCTCACCCTGGACTAGAGAGAGAGGGAGAGTAAGATGAGTCGTCTCCGAGGATACCACCCCGTTCCTGGATCGGTGGAACAACGGCAGAGACCAACCCGACCACGCTGTACCCCTTCTGCCGGTCCCACCAAAGGAGAGAAAAGGACATGAACATCCGCACTCAGAAGATCTCCACAACGCACATGCGCACACTCACCCAACGAGTAGTAAGAAGCCACCACCACCCGAGCGCGCAAAACGAACTCGAGAGTGCGCTCCAACGGACAGTCACCGACGGGGTTTCGTATATGATTTTGTGAACTCACCCGTCGGTGAAGAAGAAGGAAGTGTCCATGCTGCCTGTCACTTCTTGTGTAACTGAGCCACGGCGACGTTCCCAGGATACTCTCGCGCTGTCAAATTTTGGATACGGTGAGTGTGTCGTGCCATCGGAGTCCAATTACAGTTAGAATTTTCTCCCTCGTTTCTGTCGAGGAAGTCAACCAGAGTCCAGTGCTCGTGCGGTGTTCCCTCCGCGGGATTCATGTGGTACCAGTAGTGTTGTTCACGTGGCCTCCTCCACGTGTCCCTCTTTTTACATTTCCCCTTCCTGACCCTTCGTATTTCGACATCGAGTCACCCCCTTCGCTCGTGGTTGTCCTCCCCCGATTAGATTGTATGGTCGCGGTTTCCCTCTATTTCCCTTTGTTTTGATATATGTAAACGGCATAGTCCGTCAATAGATGTTCCCTCGCGGCCGCGCCCTCCGTACTCTTTTCTTAGTCCCTGTGTTCCCCAGAGCAAATTGATAAACGAAGGAGTTGTTTGTATTTTTCTATGCGCGACGAAGTCGCTTGCTTTGTATAACGTTGTTGAATTGAGAATATATATACGTGCTCTGGCACGTGGTTACCTCATTTGGAGTTTGTTCATTCTAGTGAATTAAAATCAACCCACCCCCTCTCCCTGAGCTTATTCCTTTTCCCTTGACCCCCCAAAATTGTCGTGAGCAAGTTATTTGTTCCCTCTCGATATTTTGCAGGCCCCGCTGTGACAAATTAATATCCACGACAGGAGTCGTGGAGGCGCTCAATGACCCAAGCACCTTTGTGCATGGATTCCAGGAATATCCATCACACCCCAAATAAATTAATTATGAACTCTTCCTGAATTGTGGTGCTGTATGGAGTGGATCGTACTCCAGTACTTGTCCATTTCACAGAAGGTTTGTAAAGAATTGGTGGCGTTCTTGTGGAATTATGTTGATCATTTTTGACAGATCGCTTTTTTTTTCCTTGGATAACTCTCTCCGCCTCAGGCTTTGTGATTTGAATTTTCCCAGATCCTCCACAGTTCTCCGTACAACGGAGTGAAATACGAGGGTGGATTGATAAGTTTCCGGCCTGACCAAGAAAAACAACGTTTTTAAGAATTTGTTTCTTTTATTCCTCAACATAATCTCCTCCAAGGCTGATACATTTCTCATAGCGGTGTTCTAGTCTAGTAATGCCATCTCCATAGACTGATTCGTCGAACTCCTCAAAATACCCATTTACAGCTTCGATTACTTCTTCATTGTCCGCAAATCTCTTACCGCCAAGCCATTTTTTGAGGTTAGGAAACAGATAATAGTCACTCGGGGCTAGGTCTGGAGAGTAGGGAGGGTGCGGCATTAATTCAAACTTCACATCGTTGATTTTAGCCATCGCAACGATTGACGTGTGCGCTGGTGCGTTATCGTGATGAAACAAGATTTTTTTCTTCGCCAGATGAGGTCGTTTAATTTTCACTTCGTGGCTCAAACGTTGCAATAAGTCTGCGTAGTAGGGATGGGCGATGTTACATCGATTATTGCAACATCGATGCTTTTTTTATCAATAATCGATTGTTTCACTCGATGTTTTTGGAGACCGATACATCGATGTACCGATACTTTTACATGAGAACTTCGGGAAATTCATTGGATGTTTGACTTAACACACAAGCTACGTAAACGTGAACTCAACGAATGAGAGACTGCGTGAAGTAATAAGACAAATGGATAATGAGATAGATTCTGAACTAAGCGACAATCAGAACGAGGTGCCAGTCGATGGAAATGTTTCGTGTGATGAATCTGCTGCTAATAAGTTTTGGGCGATTTAGAAACGTTGAGTTAGAACAATTTTCAAGCCAATCCGTGGTAGAAAGATCGACTGATCCGCTTCAATATTGGAATAACATGAGAAACGCATACCCCAAATTATACCCAATTGCGATCAAATATCTCTCAATCGCAGCCACTTCTGTTCCAGCTGAACGCTTGTTTCCGAAAGCAGGAGTCGTAAAAAACCAATTGAGAAACAGATTAACAGGGAAAAGATTATCAAAACTTTGATTCCTTGGTTCTTTAGACGAGGAAATGTGGAATTTAACATAAGATTGAACCTTTATTATTAAAAGTGACCAAACTTCACTGAACTTGATGTGACCAGTCAATAAATTATTGAAAAAATTATTGAGAATGAAAAAACTAACGTAAATTATTATGAAGATCTAAAATATAAAGCAAAAAATATTATACATGAATGTGAAGACATAAATCTTTACTTTTGATACATATACTACTGTGGGCAAAAGTAAGGTGAATTTGTTTGTAAAATGAAAAATCTTCATTTATTCTTCCACATCAATTTCATCCCCTGCAAAGTAATCCCCTCTCGATAAAATACACTTATGCCAACGTTTTTTCCAATCATCGAAACATGCTAAATAGTCCCTATCCGGTATAGCCATCAGCGCCTTCTTCGATTCAGCTTTTATCTCCTCAATCGACTCGAAACGCTTCCCCCGAAGTGGTCTCTTGAGTTTTGAGAATAGCCAGAAGTCACACGGAGCCGAATCAGGCGAATACGGTGGTTGCGGAACGATATGCGTCGAATTTTTGGCGAAATGGTCACGAAGAACGAGTGCAGTATGAGACGGTGCATTATCGTGATGCAAAAACCAAGAGTTGTTGGCCCATGATTCTGGTCTTTTCAGACGAATAGCTTCACGCATCATATCAGTAAGGTCTCTAACAGTCAACCGACGATTTTTGAGCACTAATTCCTTCACTTCATCGACGTGTTGGTCATCTGTTGACGTCGATGGTCGTCCGGAACGCTCCAAGTCATCAACACGTTCTCGACCCTCTTTGAAGTCTTTGTACCACTTATAAACATTTTTCTGCGACATGATAGAATCACCAAAGGCCTTCCGCAACATCCTCAAAGTTTACGCAGCCGAAATTTCATTCCGCAAACAAAATTTGATCGCACTTCTCTGCTCAATTAAATCAGACATTGTGAAAATCGACAAATGCACTCTTGGTAGTTTGGTAAACACAAGCGTAAATGTATCACTGATAATGACAGTGACATGAAATTTGGCAGAGATGTCATTAACAATCCTGCCAACTCAAAAAAAAAGAACTAGCCTGAACTGTCAAGCCCACGAAGTTTAAATTAAAAATTCACCTTACTTTTTGCCCACAGGAGTATGTTATCGTTTCTCCCGCTATATATTATTCATTTACAGCTCATTTGAGAAAAAGCATCGATTTTTTTTTAATCGATGTTTTTTTGTCGATTAATCGATTTATTCAAATCGAAAGAAAAAAATAATCGATGTTTCAGCATCGATGTTTTTTCCCAACATCGCCCATCCCTACTGCGTAGTATTGACCAGTGATAGTTTCACCCTTTTCAAGGTAATCAATGTATATAATACCTCTTGCATCCCAAAAAACAGTAGCCATAACCTTGTTCGCCGAAAAAATTGTTTTTGCCTTCTTTGGAGTTGGTTCCCCTGGTCCAATCTACTGTTTAGACTGTTCTTTGGTTTCAGGAGTGTAGTGGCGGGCCCAAGTTTCGTCAACGGTTACGAATCGACGCAAAAATTCGCTTGGATTACGCTTATACAACGCCAAATTGGCGGTAGAAATGTTCTTTCGAATCAATTTTTGGTCGACTGTTAGCAAACGCGGCACCCATCTTGCACAGAGCTTTTCCATATACAAATGTTGGTGCAAAATATTTTGTACACGTTCATATGACATCTTACAGGTCTCAGCTATCTCACGAACTTTTAATCTGCGATCTTTCAGCACTATTTGATGGATTTTTTCGATCATATCTGGAGTTGTGACCTCAATGGGGCGTCCTGAGCGAGGCTCATCAGAGGTGCTCACACGACCTTTTTTAAACTCGGAAACCCACTGCTTAACGGTTGAATATGATGGGGAGGATGTCCCCAGTGTTGAGTCCATCTCTTCTTTAATTTCCTTCGGCGTTAACCCCTTCAAATAAAAGTATTTGATGACAGCACGATTTTCCAGCTCTTCCATTTTTCCGAAAAACACAGAGGCGTCTTGGTCAGCGTGCTCTCAAAACTAAACTAACATGGCGATCGGACTGAAACTATAGCTACAAGCTATCTAAGGATGGTACTATAGAACGCTACCTCAAGGTAGGCCTAGTGGCGCCATCTCTTGGTCAGGCCGGAAACTTATCAATCCACCCTCGTAAACAAAAAGGCCAATTTCATTTGAATGGTAGAACTGTACATTTCGGAATCTACCTTGTGCAATATTTTTGAAAATTATCAAGTTGGGTTTTCTCCACATCTTATTTTCATTTTATTTCTCAATTTTTTTTTATGGGAGAACTCGCATACTAACCGCGTTTCTAAACGGTGAAATTCTCGAAATAAAACTGGCCGAATGACCTTTTGATCTCAATTTTTTCCGGAGTTGTGATTCGTAACCAACAGACATTAGTTAACGCCAATTTCGTCGTGTTCAGGAGCCAATCAGCTGCGTTTTTAAAATCATAAAATTTGTCCATCTGAATCACTTTGACTGGGTCCTTCCTCGAGTCTGTGATTAACTTTTCGACATCGTTGAGATCGAACAGAATTCTTTTCCTCTTTTTTTTCTCAACGAGCGCGAAGTTCCGGTCGCAACTTAGATAGCTATGACCTGACACAAGAAATTTGTGTTTGATGCTGTCAACTAACCCCAGATGGATCATGTACATATAGGTCATGATCATAATTCTATTTTTATTTTGACCTGGGCAATTGTCGCTCCAAACGTTAATTTTTTTTTCAGAGGAGGGTTTTGTACGTGATTATATGAATGGAACAGACAGCTAGCGATTCCTGATGCACCTCGAGAGGCGATTGCTCCGTGCCAAATGCTTATGAATGCACGGTTATCATTATTCACGTTAATTCCGAGATCATAGGCAGGAAGTTGCCGAAGATAAAACATTTCCCCATGCGTCAGAGTGGGTAGTGAGATAACTTGCTGGAGATCAATGGAGATGCAAGTGAGGTTTGGGTCAACAAAGAGAATGTCGGTTTTCATAGCTGATCTCGCCGAATCAGCCTCGCTGTGGTGCGTCGTTAATTGCATTTTCGCATCAATTACGTCTTTACTTCCCGATATTGATCCTTTTATTTTCGCAGTCAGCTTGTCGCATTTATCACAAGTATCCACTCTGGGTTTGCGGAAACTCAAATTCGGAAAATCAGTATTAAAAACTCTCGAGAAAAACTTGACAGGAAGGTTGGTTTTTGGGTTGGTAGCAGGAAATTCTTTGTGCATGTTTTCATAAGTCAGATCGCTACTCAAATATTCTTTGTTCGAATCCTTACGGCCGTAATGACCCACATCTCTTGGCAGCGAATTGATTAATTGCGCGATGACTTTTCGATCTGCACTCGTATACTTTCGATTGTATTGGCCGCCATGTTGGTCCTTCGTAGGATCAATCCCATGCTTTTTCTTCTCACGCGACACATCCAGTTCTCCTCTCCCGAGTCCAAAAGTGTTTTGGAATGTTGTTTCACACACACAAACCGATTAACCTCCTCCATTGTGAAGCCGATAAATCACGCTGATTTGGCGACGACTTGATTGTGATGTTGTTGCTCTTTGTGCAGGGATAATATCGATAAGATTGGCCGAGTACGCTCGTTGTGCTTCTCTGTTCAGTGATCGGTACTGGCTGAAAAGCACTAAACGATGTGTGTGTGACAGAGTCGAACAGCTTAATTTACATTGACATGTGAACTGAAATATAAATAAATTCGGATATACATTCAATGTATACACTGAGAGAAATAAAAGAGAGAAATTACAGTTCGCATTGTAATTTTTGGCGCTATAACAACTTTTTGTAAACATAGCAGAGAGAACTGTAATGTTTACTGTAATAATGCATTATTACATTTCATGATATAAACCATTACAGTTTTCTCTGCGATATTTGCAAAAAAGTTATTATGGATCCAAAAAGTACATTTTATTTTTCTCAGTGTACATTTTGATTCTTATGTGTTTCATATATTACGTGTAGCTTTTGAATTCTTATTATTTTTATATTAGGTAGAGCAAGTAAATAAATGAATCAGGCCAGACAAGTAATCTGGATATGATGAACGATTATACCGGTACAAGAAATTCAGAATCTATATCTTGCTCGATATCGATGAATTTGAATCAAATAATTCATATGCCTTTTGCAGGAAAATTCAATTATGATCTTTTTTCTCACAAATAATTCGCTCTGAGTATAACGTGTTTAAAAGTTAAAATCAATAAGCGCTTATAACCCTGCAAGATTGTTCAATTCAAAACTTATCAAAGAAAAATCGTTAAAGATTGCTGTCAGGAATACGCCCCTTTGAGGAAGTCATATCGCTTTGGATCACCCTATATAATTCAACAATACAACGAAGGGAATTTAAACAAATCTATATTTCGATTTCATTCTTATGAAACTCCCTCACTTTTCCCCTTCATATGAATATTTATGGGAACCCCCATCAACCCCTCACTCGGGCCGAAAATGATCTGCCGGCCCTGAAATTAATTTTTCAAATTTGCAAAATTCAGATGAGCAGATATTAAAAAAACTCACTTCGGTGACAAGAATGTTTACGGCACAAACGCGTTGCCCTTTTGTTGTCGTATATTCGTCTCCTTTGCAACGTCGCTGCCGATTTTTTTCACGAGTTCGCATTTTACTCCCTCGTCGCTGAGTCTATGAACATGATATATATACCAAAATGTTCGGAATAAAACGCTCCACCTGAATACGATTACAAAAATGTGCTACCGTTCGATGTAAAAATTTGTATAACGTTGAAAGATGAGATGCATCACTTACCTTCTTATTCCGCGTATGAACAAGACGAAATGATCGGAAGAATCATGAACATGGCGGCGACTAACATTCAATTGTTATGTTCACTTCACATCGCACACGTATACAAGTACCACAGTCTTATACTCAACGAATGAACCGAGCGCATCTTATGAGAAACACCGAATTTCCATAACGTCTATGAGTAGTTAACAGGTTTAGACCGCTGCATACCATGTAGATACCGAAACGCGATTTTCAAAAATTCATAAAAAATAAACTATGAGGTATTTCTGAGTTTTCTCAACGGGATATGAACGGCATTGAAAAATACCATAAAGAAAGCTAAAAAACTGAGTTTGGCAAAAAATGTTGGTGAACAGGTTTAGACCGTCGACCCTTCAATTGGAATGATAGGTTATTGATATTATCCAAATGAACAAATCAAGAGTGAGCAATTAATTTGACTCTTGGACTGGTGAAACTCAAAATTTGTTAAAAATAAATTCATTTCTAAAAATTAATTAATTCAGATAAATTCGCTGTCATTGAACAAAACTCATTTTGCGTGTTGATGGAAGAAATTAATCATTGTATCACAATATAAATGGTGGAATGAACCTTTCTTCTGGACAAAGTTGTTACAATAAATTTTCATAATGAATCACATTGATGATGTTCAATGGAATATAATTCTACAATATTCGGAGTGAGAATAAAGGAGTCACTTGAGAAACGTTGATGTAAGAAAAAGTTTTCAAATTCGATACATGTGTGTACTGGTATATGTGCAAAAAGACTTAATATCAAAATCAAATTCAATAGTAATAGAGTCGAATAAATGAGTATTAAAATTGAATACAGAGGACGATAATATCATTCAATCAGACGGGAATCCTATGTATATATGTGTGATCAAATCTCATGTTCAAAACCATCGATAGGATATTCAAATTAATATTTCGAAAATTTTACCTTTCAAAATTTGAACATTTTTCCTTCAAGTGTCTCCGAGGAAATCCATTGGTGGGCAAAGGGTGTAAAGGGCCCCCGATCACTAGAACGAGGTTACCATTCCACGTTTTGAACTGGATTTTGGTGATTGTCCCGTTGGCGGTTCCATGGACATCGCGGGAGTAATCTTCCTCGATGTAAGGATATACGCGGTAAAAACACCGAGACCGCGAATAATTTAAATAAATGAATAAATAAATAAATACATGGACACGAATCACTTGAAATGGAGACACAATACATGAGAATATGAGGAATAATTATCACAGCATGGATCAGTCTTTGAGGGTGTAACGACGATTGAATGACTCGTCAATTGCAACGAGACTCCGAGACGATGCTGGGAAGGGAAGAACCATATCACGTGGTTTCCACCTCCAAGCATCGGCCCGGGGAATCAAGTAGCAAATATGAAATATGAAATTGGTGAGAAATGAGAGAAATTTTCATATGCTCCATAGGAAAGAACCAATGGTGAAAATAATTATAATAATTGTAATATCGCGGAAATTAAATTAATATGTGATTCTATCGACAATGTGGTCGTATACGTTGGGCAAATTGGGACAGTCTTGCTGAGCATTCAAGGTGTTGTTTGTGGCTTTCATGTACAACATTTCTGAGAAAAGTCTCTTACGGTAGTTTGGCTCCACATCTAAGATTTTTATGTCGTTGGAATCAAAGGAATGCCTGTTTTCGAGGGCATGCTTCGTAATAACTGAATATCTATCTTCGGGGCTGAACATATTCCTATGATGTTGGTGTAATCTGTCTTTTGAATGTTGTTTACTTTGTCCAACGTAAGTCGCCGGACAGACGACACAGTGTATTTTATATACAGTGTTGATACGCTCATTCGTTGTTGTCTTGTCTTTGGGAGGTTCAATTAGACGAGAAAGACTGTTTGAGTTTTTATTGCCAACTGTGAAGAATGGATTTAGGATCTTTTTTATCCTACCATCTAGCTGTTCAATATAAGGGATGATAAAATATGGTTTTTTCATATCAGTATCAGGAGCCCTTGAAGGACCGGCTATCGGTTCATCAAGAGTGGGAACAGAAGTTGTTGTTGTTTTTGGAGAAACATTCGGAAGTGCCGAGTTCGAGATGCCGTAAAGATGTTTAAACTTTTTCAGTCTCTTGTTGATATGAAACTTTATGAATTTTACAGGGTAGTCATTCCTCTCAAGATCATTCTTGATCGTAATGATGTTGTCGTCGTGATATCGTGCGTCGGAGAGCAGAATAGCTCTATCAACCAAGTTGTACACAATACCGATTTTTGTTTTATCGGATGAGAAGAGTTGAAGCTTAAAATTCTGTTGGAAAGAAAGGGTTTTCTAAACCAATTCGTTGACAGGGTGTTATCGTTGTTCTTAGAGATGGTCATGTCTGAGAAGTTTAAGGAGTCTTCGAACTCTTCTTCCATAGTGAATTTTAATCTGACATTAAAGTCGTTGAAGGTGTCAAAAATTTCACATATATCGGTATCGTGTTCAACGATGATTAAGATATCATCGACATATCTACCGTATAAGATGACTCGGTTATTGAATTTTTCCAGACATTCTTTCTCTAGTATATCCATAACCATATTCGCGATGATGAGAGAAATTATGCCACCCATGGGGGTTCCAAAGGTTTGCATAAAAAACTTCCCATCAAAGCGAAAATACAGGTTGTGGGAAATAGTTCTCACAGCTTCAACGAACGCATCTCTGCTAAACGAGGTATTGGGCGATATACGGTCCCAGTATTCTTTGATATATTGAACAGCCAGATGGGTAGGGATGTTATTGAACAGTGCGACAACGTCGAAGGAATATAATTTCATTCTTGATTGGCTATGAATTCCCCTCAGTTTTTTAACGAGTTCAAAACTATTTTTTATCGAAAATTCTGGAAATGGGAGAGATTTTTTCAAAACGTTGAAGATGTAGAGTTCGATATCCCTGAGTGGCCCATTCACATTAGAAATCATGATTCTTAATGGATTTTCGGGTTTATGTATTTTTGGTAACCCATATGCTTTTGGGGTGTCCCCATTGGTGGAATTAGGCATAACATATTGTTGTTGGTCGATGTATCCCAAAGATTTCCATTTTTTCAACAAATTCAATCTAGCTCTTTCTAATTTATGTGGAGGGTCCTTCTCTATCGGTTTGAAGGTGGCTTCGTGTCCAACAGCAAATTCATTTTTTCCATATAATTGGATCTATTCATGATAACATTTGTGTTACCCTTATCAGCCTTCAATACGATAATGTCGTTATTTCCCTTCAAAAAATTTTTCGACAATTTGTAATCTATGTCAATTCTTTTATCAATCACATCCAACTTGACTGGACTTGCAGTGAAATCGCGGACGACCTGGATGAGTTCCTCACGAATCACGTCAACGTCATTGGACGAAATATGACGTTTTTTATATTCAAATTCTTTGAAGATATCGATCAGAGGCATGTGTTTGTGCTGATCATACGTCATATTGAATTTATTGCTGTTGGACAGGAAAGACTCAACATTTTTTGGAATTTGAATTGAAGATAGGTTAACGATTCTCCCATTTTTCGGATTTTCAGTGTCAGTGGTGGAGGGGAGAGTATTGAGCCCCGTTGTTTAGTTATCAGAACATTTGATTTTCTTCTCAATCTTTCACGGTGAGAAGGAAAGTACGCATGGGCATCTCTGTGTAACCGTTAAAGTAGAATAGGGAATTCATGGTCAACCATGAGAGTATATAATTTGAATTGTAAATCTACTATTTTATTATTGATATGAAATTTTTCAGCGAATTTATCTTTGATTGAAATAAGTGATAATTTGGATGGTTGGTGTTGGTTTTGGTTTGAGATGACTTTTCTAAAATGATGTGTACCGACAATGTTTTCATGATTCACGAAATAATTTGAGATGAAGTTTGGGATGATTTTTTCTTTTTTGCAATTTTGTGAAAACCATAAGTGATTTATTAATTGATTATGCTTCCTTGAGAGTCTGATGTAAGAGGAAAACCATCCTGTAGTGACGATGTCACGCTTGGAGAGGGTAAAAAACTCTAACTGTCTGGGTAGTACTCGGATCAGGAATCAGAATATTATGTGTTTAATCCAATTTGCCGAGTAGAAAGTCGGGCCTTTTTATTCAAAATTTTCCAGCCGACGTTTCGGGTTGATTCAACCCTTCATAAAGGTACAAAAATTCTGTAATACAATGTAAAGAATACTCACAGACTAGCGAATTTAGAGTCACAATTTTCTTTGAAAAATACAATTTTCTATTCTTAAGAGCTATGCAATCGTCAACAAATCATAAGGAAATTTTCCGTTTCATGGTTTTTTATCCAACTATTTCAACTCTAAAAGATCCAGAGTGATGCAGTAAGTATATCGGTGGCTATGTATCCAGTGTTCTAATGGGTTTTTGATGGGTTTCAATGGGATTCAACGGGAAATTGACTTTGAATTAAATTTGAGCGGGACCTATGGAGTTTTTTGGCGGTTTTGGGTTCTAATGGGTTTTTACGGGTTTTAATGAGATTCAATGAGAAAATTGACTTTCCAATAAGTTGGAGCAGGAACTATGGTGTTTTATGGTATTTTTTGGTTTCGATGAATTTTGATGGGTTTTAATGGGATTTGATGGGAAAATTGACTTTTTACTGAATTGGAGCAGAAACTATGGTGTTTCCAGGTATTTCTTGGTTTTAAAGGGTTTTCATGGGTTTTAATGGGATTTAATGGGATTCAATGAATAGACCTAGCGAAGCGGTCTAGATACATCGCGGATGGCCCTCGCCTCGCTCGTCCGAATCACTTCGTGATTCGACCTCGCTCCGCTCAGTTGGGGTGTAGGCCTTTCACAACCCTCATTTAGTTTTCCTTCACACTTTCAATGTTTTTCCTACATTAGATTCATCCACTATGACACCGCCTATGGTTTGATGGTTTTGTTGGCTGGTTTTTTCACGGTTTTTTCATCTCGCAGTGAAATTTCTCTCGATCTGGTTGCTTTATCACTGCGATGTGAATTTCTCATATTCGGGGTTGAATTTAGATGGGAGAGGTCCGGAAAAACCTAACCTATCGTCGACTTCGTTGTGTCAAATTTGGTTTTTCTTTCATTTATTGATCTGGACAGTCAATTCCTATTAAATTCTCATCAAATCCCATTGAAACCCATTAAAATCCATTCAAACCAAAAAATAGCATTACACACCATAGTTTCTTCTCCAATTTAGTGGAAAGTTCATTTTCCCATTGAATCCCATTAGAACCCATTAGAACCAAAAAATACCATAAAACATCATAGTTTCTGCTCCAATTTAGTGGGAAGTCAATTTCCCCATTGGATCCCATTAAAACTCATCAAAATCCATTGAAACCAAAAAAAACCATAAAACACCATAGTTCCTGCTCCAACTTATTGAAAAGTCAATTCTCCCATTGAATCCCATCAAAACCCATTAAAAACCCATTGGAACCCAAAACCACCAAAAAACTCCATAGGTTCTGCTTGAATTTAATTTAAAGTCAATTTCCCGTTGAATCCCATTGAAACTCATCAAAAACCCATTAGAACACTGGATACATAGCCACCGATATATTTACTGCATCACGCTGAATTTTTTAGAGTTGAAGTAGTTGGATAAAAAACCATGAAACTGAAAATTTCCTCATGATTTGTTGACGATCGCTTAGCTCATAAGAATAGAAAATTGTATTTTTCAAAGAAAATTGTGACTCAAAATTCGCTAGTCTGTAAGTATTCTTCACATTGTATGACAGATTTTTTGTACCTTGATAATGAGTTGAATCTACCCGAAACGTCGGCTGGGAAATTTTGAATAAAAAGGCCCGACTTTCTACTCGGCAAATTGGATTACACACATCATATTCTGATTCCTGATCCGAGTACTACCCAGACAGTTAGAGTTTTTTACCCTCTCCAAGCGTGATGGGTCCATACGACGAAACTAATGCTCCAACACTCCGAATTTTTGTACCTTGATAATGGGTTGAATCAACCCGAAACGTCGGCTGGAAAATTTTGAATAAAAAGGCCCGACTTTCTACTCGGCAAATTGGATTACACACATCATTTCCTGATTCCTCATCCGATCACTACTCAGACAGTTAGAAAATTTCATATGTTCCGAAAGTGCCAACATTCTTCTTCCAGAACCCGTTTGGAATTTCGAAATTGGTCGAAAAACCGCCGAGTTGGAAATTCTCAAATGTACAAAATCCCCAACAATCAGTTTTTTCGACCAGAACTTGAAAATTTGAGGGTGTAAAAGATTTTCCAAACATGGTTTTGTGTTGTATTCGACCAGACCAACAACCTGCACTGGGTCATTCGAAAAGTGTCTTTAATTCTCCCTTTTTTGTAGCACTGTGTAATCATTCATGCCTCAATGATACCCTAACCCTTTGAGGCACGAATTTTTTGAAGAGGCGAATTTGTACAAAAGTTTGTGATCTAGGGGTTTTTGGGGTCGCTGATTACGAATCCGTCATCGGATTTCGGAAATTCACAAAAAAATCACGAAAATGATGTCCAGGATTGTTCTTGGAAGGTTTCCCTAGCGAATCGGATCATACCGAAATTTCCAGTATTTCATCAGTATAATTTCAGTATGGTATTCAATTGGTATGCATCTAGTGATGATTTGGTAAAATACAAGAACGTGACGAAAAGTGAACTGGAAACATACCGTATGCTTGTGAAATCATCATATTTGGAGTATACCAAAAGATTCCCAATCATTTGATATTTATTCAGTACAAATTCGGCATAAATTTGGTATAAGTCCCTCATACCCAAATAATACCGGAAGCGTATCATATTTCGGTGTATTTTTGGTATAAATCGAGTGTGATTTCGGTAATAGTATCATTTGAGTGTCATTACGGTATAAAAAATTCACGAACATACCAGATAATTCCAGTATGATTAAAGCAGGGTCGAATTTGCTAGGGTTACAAGGCATCCTGTCACGAATCTGATATTAGATTCTGTGAATTTAGAATAGCAGGCTCATGACTTGAGTCAAAAAATTGAACAACAACTGTCATAATGTTGACAAGCAATATTGAGAGATTCTCCCGACCCAGTTGTCAATCAAATAATCAATCTTAGAAATTCAAATGGTGGCCGCAAAAATGAGGAATCGGTAAAGTGGTAAATTCCTGAAAGGCCATTTACCCAAAAGACGACGATGCACGCATGCAAAAGCAATTGCGAAAAATTTCTAGCCATCTTCAAATAGCTGAAAGCTTGACGAACTTCCAAGTAAATGGCTTTTCGAGAATTCACCACTGTGCCGTGAAATCACGTCAATATAGTTGAGGATTCAGAAGCCTCGATGTATTTTTGGAACAATAATTAAATTTTTATTTTCCACCAAAGCTTGCCGCAAAGTTTCTTTCGCTTCGAATTTCGGTATATCATGTATATGTGTACATACACATTCAAACCGTCTTCGCGCTCGAGGCCTCTCGATATTCAAAAGTCTTGAGGATCGCCGATTACCCATCGGTATTCAGGAGTCAGATTCAAGGTACTCGAAGAAAATTCGTGAGATGATTCTTTGACTTCAACTTTCACTCAAAATCAGCAACTGAAATTCATTCAGCTGCTTTTTCGTGTAGGAACATACATGAGAAGGGAGAGAAACCGATTGCTTCGCTGGGAACGACAACAATCAGTTCAAAAACAAATTAAAACATAATTTCACAATAACAGTCAGCGCGATCGTAATAAAAGTACTGAAAAAAAATTTGTCAATACCAATGGAACAGTAGTGAGTACTGGGACATGCAGTACTGCATGGCGTGAATTTGAGTTCCAATACATAGTTGTGATTCATAGTAACTGTTACTATTTTCTTCTTATTCTCTACACAAATTAAGATTCAGTACTGATCAATGGCCTACATCACCGATTGCACACTTTACGTCAAAATTCACGTGTTTGGAACTACGAGTAAAGATCATAGCGTAATGAATACAAGTGTATTCTGATGTAAACGGGTTCGTGAAATGAAAACGACTATACGTAAATTTGCTTCTGAATTTATTAATTATAACAAGGGTTTGGTGAAAAAATCCGAAATATTGGAGTACACGAACGGGCCGTGTAACTCGGTTGCTTGCATGCGTGCCACTGGCAAAGAACGTCGGAAGATGACGTAGCCACAACGAAGAATTCCGAAAAGTGCCGAAGAATGCCGATCCTTGTACACTGCTCATACGTATACTCCTACATACTCATGTCGGATTTGTTAATGCATTAAACATACCGCCCGCCTTGGAAGGCCAAGCCTTGCAAATAATTACAAAGTTACAATAAAATGAATGCAAGTGAATCCGATGAAAAAAAAAAAAAACAAATAAACAGGAAAAAATAGTAACCTTTACGATACAGAACAGTAATTTGAATGAATTGAAAAACAAAATTGAATTATTAGACATCCACGTTCTGAGAGTTGGTCTTCTTCGATTCATCGATTTCGTTCTCGTCGATCGGCAGCAGACACAATTTCTGGACGGATCGTTGTATGGTCGAGTTTTCCGTTTTGATAGTCGCTACACGCACCAGGCCGTCCCTTCCAGGGTGAACCTCGACAATTCTCCCAATTGGCCAAGTCAAAGGTGGTGTGTTCTCTTGACGGATCAAAACCATCATTCCTGGGGTTAGCGAGAGTTTTGAATGATTCCACTTTGTACGCTGTTGCAACAAAGTGACGTATTCTCGGCTCCAGCGGTCCCAGAACTGCTGCTTGATGTTGTTGACTAAACCCCAGCGTGTCAGACGATTGATCGGTGTGTTGGTAGTGTCAGGAGCCGGAATATTTTTTAGAGATGATCCGATCAAAAAATGTCCGGGAGTGAGCGTTTCCAAGTCGGATGGATCCGAGGAAAGAGGAAATAAGGGTCGAGAATTCAAGCATGATTCGATTTGACAGAACACGGTACATAACTCTTCAAAGGTGAGTTTAGTGAGACCTACTACTCTTTTGAAATGGAATTTCGCTGCCTTCACAGCTGCCTCCCATAAGCCACCCATATTGGGAGAATAAGGTGGAATAAATTTCCACTTGATTGAATTTTCGGTTAGAAAGGTAGATACTTTAGCATCATTTTGGGGAAGCTGTGCTAATTCCTTCAAGATTTTGTCCGCTCCTATGAAATTGCTACCGTTATCGGAGTAGATTGTGGTGCAAAGGCCTCTTCTAGCAACAAACCTGCTCAGAGTGTTAATAAAAGACTCAGAACTCAAACTTGAAACGATTTCGAGATGTACAGCCTTGGTACAGAAACAGGTAAAAATGCACAAATAAGCCTTTCCTGTTACGTTACGAGAAATTTTTATTTGGAATGGCCCGCATAATCCACCCCAGTAGTTAGAAACGGTCGAGAAATGGTTAATCGAGAAATTGGCAAATCTCCCATGAATTGTGTAAGCCGTGCAGGTCGAGCTCGAAAACAAATAATACATCGCCGTAAGACGGAGTTGACTGCGTGTTGACCATTCAAGATCCAGTATCGTTCACGGAGAAATCCAAGTAAGCCTCGAGCTCCCATGTGTAAGTTTTTATAATGTTCTTGCTGGATTAGCAAATAAGTGAATGGATGTTTGCCCGGTAAGATTATTGGGTGTTTAACGTCGTATTCTAAAGGTGCATTTTTGAGTCGACCCCCTACTCTTACAAGTCCATCTTTGTCTAAAAATGGGCATAATGTCAACAATTTACTCTGATTCGGAACGGATTTATGCTGGTGTAAAAGCCGCAGTTCTTCCTTGAAAGCTTGGGACTGAACCAACCCAATCAATTTCGTTATAGCGTCGTGTAACTCATCAACTGACAATGGTCCCGTACGATGAGATTTAGGATGTTGCGAGTTGAACCTGAATCGGAACCAATACGCTGTAGTTCGTTGTAATTTCTTGAGTGATGAAAACCTGGTGAATATGTTGAAATCCGTCCCTCCATCCTCCTTGATAACCACCAAATTCGCAGCTGTTCGCTTCTGTTCCGGTACTTGCGAAGGATCGAAATCTTGATCGGGAGGTGTATGCACTACGGCCGCTCGCAAAAACTGAGGACCTTCCCACCATAGCTTGCAGTCCTTGAGGTTAGTTGGACTGATTCCACGGGAAATGAGATCAGCGGGGTTTGACTCTGACCGAACATGATGCCATTTGGACGTGTCAGTTAATCTGTGGATTTCAGCCACACGGTTAGCTACAAAGGTAACCCATTTATGTGGTTCACCCTTAATCCAAGCCAGAGTAATAGTAGAATCACTCCAGTAATAACAGTTGTGAATCGGAATATTGATAGACTCTTGGATCTTCTTGCATAAATTAGATAATAATAAGGCTCCACAGAGCTCGAGTCTGGGTAGCGATTGGGTTTTAACAGGTGCAACTCTGGACTTGGCGCAATATAAGCGAACAACAGGCGTGTCTGAATTAGTCTTGCTCCTGATATAAACACAGACCCCGTAAGCTCTCTCCGACGCATCAGAAAAACCGTGCAATTCAATTTCCACGGGACAATCACAAACCACAGGTCGAGGAATATGAATGTAATTAATGTGCTTCAATTGGTCCTGCCATTCATACCACCTCAAGCCGATTTCAGAGGGACCTCCTCGTCCCACTCGACCTTAGCCTTCCATAAATCTTGCAGGAGGATCTTGATTACAATGGTGACTGGGCCAATTAGACCAAGTGGATCGAAGATTTGGGTAACCGTTGATAGGATTGATCGTTTGGTGGCCTTGTTGATGATTACGGGAATATTGACGTGATAATTGATTTCATCGTTGGTTGTGCTCCAATACAGACCCAAGATTTTCGTTCTTTCTCCGATATCGATGTGAGCAGCATGAATATCTTGATCTTCAATGAGTTGTGGAACATTCGATTTCCACTTAGCTAATTCGAACTGTCCAGACTTTAAGATTTCAATTATGTTCCGTTTTATCTCACGAAGTTCAGAAACATCGCTGCCTCCTGTCAAAAGATCGTCGACGTAGAAATCTCTTTGAATGATTTTGGCAGCTTCAGGATATTTCAATTCATAATCGGATGCTACTTGATGGAGACACCTGATCGCGAGGAAAGGAGCACAAGATAGTCCGTAGGTGACCGTGCGTAGTTGAAAAACCTTTATAGATTCGTTAGTACTCCATCGCCAAAGTATACGTTGAAAGTGTTGATCGGGTTCTCGTACGAGCACTTGCCGATACATTCTTTTTATCGGCTGATAGAGCATAACGATGTTGTCGAAAACGCAAGAGTATGGACAGAAGGTCCGGTTGAATTGTGGGTCCTACTAGAAGGACATCGTTTAACGACTTTCCAGTTGTCGTTTTCGAAGATCCATCAAATACCACTCGAATCTTTACACTCCCAAATTCCTCCTTTAAGACTGGATGATGAGGTAAGTAGTAAGTATCCTTTTGCAGATCCGCGTCTTCTATTTCGACCATGTGATTTGAATCTTGGTATTCTTTCATGAATTTATTATACAATTCTTTCAATTCAGGATTTTTATCTAATCTTTTTTCCACGCTGCGTAGACGTTTCATTGCGGATGACCTTGAGTCACCCAACTCGGATGTTGGTGATTTGAATGGCAGAGAAACTGAAAATCTTCCGTCAAATCCACGGGTGTATGACTTAGAAAAAATGAGCTCGCACCTATGTTCATCAGCTGACAAATCTGAAGCCTTCGAAATTTCCTCCAAATTCCAGAACCTCTCAAGATGTTGATCCAAAACAACGTTGTCCATGAAGAAGCAATGTGTCGATAATACATGAGGTTCTAGACGACGTGAGCCAACCGATCCCGATACTATCCAACCCAGATGCGTCTCTTGAAATATGGGTTCATCGACCGATTCCTGAAGTTTGCCTGTACCTAACAAGCGCCAAAAAACGCCAGCGCCTAACAGAATGTCAACTTCACCTGGTATATAGAAAGATGGATCCGCTAGTTGTATTTGATCAGGTATCTTCAGTTGATGTAAATTAAGCTTCGAAGTTGGCAATTGATCTGTGATTTTGTCTAAGACAATGAAAGGCAGGCTAGTTTCAAAATTGTTGATTCTTGAATGAATTGTAGCACGTATCATGCCATGAGCATTTGTACGTGATTGTCCAATGCCTCGAACTGTTATATCGGTGTAGTCATGAGGCAACTGTAACTTACTACTGAGTCCACGAGTGATCAAATTAGATTGCAACCCCGAATCGAGCAGTGCCCTGCAAGGGTGTCGATTTCCGTGACAATCCTGTATGAGAATTGACGCAGTTGATAAAACAACTTGAGAAGCACCAGCGGTCGACTGATTAACTATCCTCTGTTCAATGCTTTGGCAAGAAGTAGATATATTATTCATTGATTCATCTGATGGGATCGAAATTTGAATGTCAGCACCGTTGGAATTAGTTGATATTTGAGCAGCTTCTTTGTTTTGACTAATTGAAGGTTCTGGAGATTTAGGTGTTGTGTCCATGTGTAATAATGTGTGATGGAATCTTTGGCAAGTTTTGCATTTACCAGCGATGCAATTAGGGCCGTGAAAAGGTTTCAAACAGTTACGACAAAGTTTGCGTGATTTAACTTCGTTCCATCTAGATGTCATCGACAGGTTTCGGAATGCATTGCACAAAAATAATCGGTGTGGCCCATTGCAAATTGGACATTGCGTCTTAGTTATCGATACATGGCCATAAGAGGTACTAGCAGAGTTGCTTGTAGTGCAACTATCCTTCCGAAAGGTTGTTGGTTTTCCTTTATTCAATGCAAAATTATCGGCCTGTTTTGAACGGGGAATCGATTCCAAAAATGCACATCTATTTCTAAGGAATTCAAATAAATCTGTGTCAGTTGGCATTTCCTGTTTCGCTGCACGATCCCTCTCCCATTCTCGTACAGTAATTGAGTCCAGTTTAGGTAAAATAATTTGAATGAGCAAGGTCCCCCAATGGTCCACAGGTTGATTTAATTTCTTTAATACTTCTAAATGTTTCGTGATATCATTCAACAATTGACGGAGGCTTTGATGCGATTCTCTTGTTATAGGGTTTAAATTCAAGACAGCCCGCAAATGATAATCGATGATTTTTCGTTTATTTTCAAATCTTTCCTTCAGCAGGTTCCAAGCAATTTGGTAATTATCGTTTATTATCTGTAGATTCCGAATTAGATCAGCGGCTTCCCCTGTCAGAGACGACTTTAAATAATGAAGTTTTTGCGCATTTGTCAACCTTTCATCGTTGTCGATTAATGAATTGAATAAATCGTAGAAGGATATCCAATCTTGATAACTTCCGTTATATTTCGGTAAATCAATTACCGGAAGCCTAACAGGGACATGTTGGGGTGGCTGAGGTAGCTGAGGTAGATGAAGCGGTTGAGGTGGTTGAGGTGGAATATCAACTGGAACCTGAGGAATTTGTTTTGGAATGAGAGATGAAGCTAATGCAACGATTCTATGATAACTATCTTCGAAAATTGGACGCTGGTCAACTTGAGCAGGACTGTCGTCCAAATCTTCAATCTGGTTCTGAACGTCATCAAACTCCTTCCATAAGTCCAAACACTTCTCCAACCTACTAGGGAGCTCAACGCGTTTATCTACATCTTCGACACATAATTGCAAGAACGTATCGAATCTAGTCAACTTCGTCTTAATACGACCCCTTACTTTTCTCAATGTAGCTATCTCTTCCTCAGCTGACATATCGAAACCGTCTCAGAGTTATAAAAAGTTAGATCGATTTAATTGTGATGAAGAAGGCTGAATCGAGTTGACAAGAAGCCAGGATGCGCAAATAAGATTGATTTGAAGAAATACAAATGTTGCCAAAGCCAAATAGATAAAATGAAAGTAATGGTAATTCACCTTTCTCTCCCTTTGATCTCTTTGTGAAAATGTTTTGAATGAGAATCGAAGTATGAACCACTAATCACACAATAATAATAATCATACTCGAGTTACGGAATATAAAAGAGAAAAAAACAAACATTGTAATGAAATCATGCTTGAACCGTAAGAAATGGATATATAGGATGTGACAAGGAAAACACTCACTGAATGTTGCGATGCAAACGTTCAAAACAAAATTTGTTTGTTGTTGATCGTGACGCTTGATACATCAATCCATGGAGCAAGAGCGACGAACACCTTCCAAGTGACAAATCCAGATGTCAGCAGCAGCTACGAGGCGAAGGTGACGATAGACAAAGAAACCGTGCGTAACGACGAGGATGCACTGATAAGACAGTTACAACGAACAAAGTATATGTCTGCAGAGTAACGACACGGATTTGCAATCGTAAATGCACGTATGCTTTTCTTCCCGAATATCCGCTGGAGAAAGATACGTGAGAATTTATGTATCTACTTCTTTATTAGACACAAATACGTGTAGTAGAACACAATACGAATAAACGATGGCACGCACTATCCAAGATGGCTGTCGGGTCGGAATATACGACGCCAATGCACAAAATCAGTTATATATTGATCATTTTCACACTGGAATTGTTTCCACTTGAACAAAATTGAATGTTGTTCGAAAAGAATCACTTGGTGATACGTTTCTCAGTATATCGTTCTTCGTTCACACGACACAACCGACGCACGAAACGTACAAAGAACGTTGAAGATACGCGTCGCTCTGGTTCACGAATATCCCGGACGAGCCCCCAATGAATACAAGTGTATTCTGATGTAAACGGGTTCGTGAAATGAAAACGACTATACGTAAATTTGCTTCTGAATTTATTAATTATAACAAGGGTTTGGTGAAAAAATCCGAAATATTGGAGTACACGAACGGGCCGTGTAACTCGGTTGCTTGCATGCGTGCCACTGGCGAAGAACGTCGGAAGATGACGTAGCCACAACGAAGAATTCCGAAAAGTGCCGAAGAATGCCGATCCTTGTACACTGCTCATACGTATACTCCTACATACTCATGTCGGATTTGTTAATGCATTAAACACGTAATGAAAATTTATGCATCATACAATAATATGGTCACTACCTATTGTTGAGTTTTTAACATCCTGAAGTTAGATCGAATGTTGAGAGTTTATCGTTGATCATGATTATTTGAGATTTATATATTGGATGTGTTACAAAATTAGTGCAACTCGCGTTATTCATCACCTCTCAAGAACATCGACTGCAGACATCACATTCAGTGTTTTCAGATACTCCTGCTTTGAATACCTTTGACATCAATAATAATTTTGTGATCACGAAATGATGATTGGATATTAACGGGATACTAGCGTCGGTAACGGACCTCTCTTTCTCATATGATTCTGTCCCTTTCTAACCAATGGCGTGAGTGACCGACGCTAGTATCCCGTTAAGTACATTTTGTGTGAACTGTTTGGACCTTGTTTCATCTGTGATTTGAACGCATTCCAATGACTTGTGAGTTTTTACTCAGTGAATGAAAAATGAGAAGAAAACGAGTAGAACCACTTGACATACTGAGTGATCCGGATTCTGTAGATGGTTATTGTGATTCTGATTATGAGGAAGTTGCTAGTGTGAGTGAGAAGTCAAAAAACAATTCAATCATCGATTACGATGATACAACTGATGAAGAAGTGGAGGAAGAGGACATTTCTGTACCGCCTCTCAAAAAAGATAATGTTTGGAAATCAAGGAGTTTCCCGTGATCAGACAATTCGTTTACAAAAGAATCCGGACCTAATATTCCTGAACAAGTAGAATCGCCATTAGGTATATATTCTTGCTCATTCCTTCCTCACCTTGTAGATCTCATTGTGAGGAATACGAATCTTCATGCACAACAGAAGGGAAGTCAACAAGACTTTGTGACGAAAGAAGAGGTATTGACGTTTTTGGGTATCAATATTCTGATGGGTATAAAAAAACCACCACCATATCGTGATCACTGGTGTAGCAATCGACAACTGCACGACTTTTTTATTGCTCCTTTAATGACTGTGAATAGATTCGGGTTTTTATTAAATCACCTGCATTTGAGTGACCCATCAGCCGAACCAAAAAAAGGAGATCCCAACTACGACAAGTTGTATGAATTGAGACCTCTTTTAGATGAGTTCTCACAAACGTTCAAGAGTTACTGGAAGCCAGGAGAATACCAATAAGTTGATGAAACAATGATAAAATTCAAAGGGCGGAATTGCATGAAACAATACATGCCTGCTGAACCCATCAAAAGAGGGTTTAAATGTTGGTCTCGAGCTGATGAATCAGGATATGTGTGCGAATTCCAAATATATACTGGTAAGGCAGAATCTGTTGAAAAACAGTCAGCCTCAAGAGTGGTAAAAAATCTTACACGTGAACTCGTTGGAGGAAATCATCATGTTTACTTCGATAATTTTTTTACCACTGTTGAACTCATGTCTTCTCTGGAAGAAGATCAAATTTCCGCATGTGGCACAGTCCGCTCGAATCTATCTGGACTACCAAAACGGCAGAAATCGGACAAAAGCATGAAGGTTGGAGAGTTTGAGTTTCAGACTACTCACACTGACCTCCGATGGATCAAATGGAAGGATAAGAAAGTTGTCCAATTCCTACCAAACTATCATGATCCTTCTGAAACCACAACCGTTAAGCGTAAACAAAAGGATGGATCTTTATTATCTGTTGAAAGCCCTGTTATTTGCGCAGATTATAACCACCATATGGGATATGTCGATCAAGCTGATCGTTTATTATCCACGTATAAGATTGATAAAAAATCTAAAAACTGGTGGTTCAGAATATTTTGGCACTTCCTAGATGTTGTTGTATCGAATTCTTCTGTCATTTACCAAACAAAAGGTATTCAACTGTAACGTATCCCGAAATTTCCGATATTTCTAAACCCCTAACGACATACTATATATATACGTCTCACACATACATATATATACATGTAAATCATACTTCTCGTATGTGTACACGTAAACGTAAGCGTACGAAACGTAAGGCCCGATACGTGCGCACATGCAAATTTCCATGTAGGTAAACTATCGAACGAAAAATCTCTTTACGAACTCTTTTACCCTCATAGAAAATATCGATATCGATATAACAGTTTTCTTTTACTCTTTTCCTAAAATGACCACTGCAGACAATACAGTTTCCCTACACCCTGTCAAAATTCATGATACCATACGATACCCCACTACGAAACGATTCCTCTTCTTGGCCACCGAAGAACAGACAAAGAAAACATGAGACAGAACGAGTCCACTATAATAACCGACTTGACGAAAATTCTTTTAAAATCAATATTCACCTACTACAACCCTATAATAAACACTGAACATACCTAAAACAGAGCCTCTTTTCTTCTCAATTTTTTCATATAAACGAATCGACAGACGAAAGACGACACGACCTACCATAAATAACCCTACCATAAAGGAACGGTATAGACGTATGGTCAACTCTCCTTACAACCGAAGACCTATGTCTTAATTCTCATACCATGTATAAAAACTTCTGTGAATTTTTCATCACAGATATTCAGTTTAGTGAACATTTTTTATAAATACTTCAATATTAAACAATAACTACTATCAACTTCGAATTATACATGGATGAATTTGTCTTCTAGGAACATGATGTCTCTCTCTATCTCTGTCCTTTTTTCTCTCTTGTCGTTCGATGAGCATAATCAAATATGATTTCTTTTGATAAATTTAAAACAACTTTTCATATGAACTCTCTATAAATTCTTCCTGAACTATAGAGAAATCCTTTTCTCTCGTCCTTTTCTAATTTCTAGTGAATTTTCATAATATTTTCAAACTTCTAATAAATTTCTTCAAACTTTTGGAACTCTTTATGATCTCTTCAACCTATGTGAATTCTTTTCCCGTCTCTATTCAAATATTGTCGAATTTTTATAAAACACCATATATTCCATGATAACAAATCCCTATCTTGCACAAAAATCCTATCGAAGAACTCTTTTTGAGCTCTTTTCCACCGACAACCTTAAATAGAGTTATTGATCAATTACCCAGATAAATTCAATCAAATAATTCAGCCAATATAGATCTACAAACGAATAATCCCATATAAATCCTCAAGGAATAAGAATTCGATAAATTTAGTAACTTCGAATATCACTGTCTCTCTCACTCTTGGTTCATTTTCACTTACAGAAACCGATAAAATTCTGCTATACTGATTTTCTTCCAATTCATTGGATGAATTATGATTCAATAGTCTGAATGAGAATCAAATAGAATACCCTGAATCAATATCATGTTGATATATATATATATATATATATATATGTATGTCTCTCTCTCTCTCTTTCTCTCTCTCTCTCTCTTTCTCTCACCCTACGATTTTTACAGATTGGAAAACCTAAAGAAACCTTGGTAAAAGATGATTAAATACATAATAAATACCAGTAATTATAAGATCCAACACCCATGGAATCACCCTAGTGAATATATATATATATATAAATGTAAATTCTCATGTAAAAAACCAGTTCAAACTAACAATTCGAAAAATGTTTCAATATTTCAATTAATCGAACTAATTACATTCACCACAACATAAAACCATACTCTCTTCGTAAATTCCAATTCAAATCAATGGTTCTATGAAAAATCACAGTTACATGTATATATATATATATATTCCTGAAATACATAAAAATAAGAAAATTCATCTGAGTCCAACTTTTCGAACGCTCAACGTAAAGCGAGGGAGGAACGTAGCGCATCGAGGATTTGGACATCAGATAAAATAGTAGATAATTTTCTAGATACCTAAAATATTATGGAACAGAAAATTTTTGATTTTGAGTACCACTGAGAGCAAGCTTCTTGAACTCTCATTGGTACAAACAAGAACTATTCCCACCGCGCGACCTTTGACCAATTGTTGCCCTTGAAGGAAAATCGAGCTCTTTAAATACCGCATGAATTCTTCAATTTTCACCACTCTTTTCTCAAACATTCTTTGAGTCATTACTTTTCTCGACAACTTCTCGCTATTCACATAACATCAGTCCTTCTTAGGACTTCGACGAAATCGACTACGAACATACAACCACCGTTACTAGACGTCACCGACCTCCAATACTACGACAGGACTATCTCCATCTTCGTCACACTCAACGTGGGTCATCCTCACAGACGGACTACGGACGCACGGGTGTGCCATCGCAACCAGTTAGTATTTCTTCCGAAATACCACAATTATAATCAAACTGCGGTCCTGTGTTAATCAACCGGGACCATTAAGCAGTATACGCATTCGCACGAACGAGATAGTGCCTTCGAGAGGGGGAAAATTCACCAACAATAAGTGAATTTTCCACAATTCGGGTGGGAAAAAGGAATTAAAATTCCTGTCTGAATCAAATCTTGTGCAATAGTTTGTGTTGTTTTTAAAAGTTTCTTCATTCTTATTAAATTCAAAGTATTTTTTTTGTATCAATCAATTTTATTCGCGTGGGAGTTAAATTCAGTTACTTTTCTCTTTTATATTTTTCTAATCGTTCTTCTTTTATTTCGTTTCTTTTTTCCATTCAGTGAAGATCAAGGTCGAGAGTAAAATCAACGAGGTCAAAAGACGGGTACATTTCATTAAACAGAGGATCGAGGAACGGAACCTCGATGTTAGGAATAATCGCGCCCCAACCTCTGGACTAGCCTGGAGGAATTTTAAACGCAATGCAGCCCGGGACGATAAGAATCTTATTCAACTCTCCAAGGAGTTAGAAAATTTATATATTTTCAAAAACTCTTTGGAAGTTAGAAAAGAGCTCACTTATAAGGAAGATTGGGATCTCTCCGAAGATCCTCCTTGTAAAGCACTATATGGGGAAAATCACTCGTGCACTTCGTGTAAATAGTCAATTTAAAACACCAAAACAATTTCTTTCCCCCACCTTTGTCCAATTCGAAGCATTCGTGCTCATTGCATGAAGTTCTATGGAAGAAGTTGTTCCCTCCTTTTCCATTTCCTATACTCCTTCCGACGGCAATGAAGTCAACTGAGTCGTCATCTTTCCTC
Source organism: Gonatopus flavifemur (assembly GCA_018340375.1). Lineage (NCBI taxonomy): Eukaryota > Metazoa > Arthropoda > Insecta > Hymenoptera > Dryinidae > Gonatopus > Gonatopus flavifemur. The sequence continues at coordinate 1,009,435 of JAFFJZ010000033.1, forward strand.
TTCCTAACTCCCTTTTCTTAATAACATAGCAATATATATATATATATATATATATATTCAAATTTACCTGGATAGCGAACGCTGTCAATACATTCATGCTTACAGATTCACGGACTTCTCTTTCTAACATATCTCTCTCTCTCTCTCTGCCTTTCTTCATACGATACGGTATACGTAGGAATACCCCTCTCTTTCTATATCACTTTCTTTCTCTAATACCTCTCTTTTTAACACTCATCTCTCTCTCTCTCTCTCTCGTTCGTTCAATACATATATTGAAGAGCTCGATTTGCTTCAATAAAACCGTTTAAAGGTCGGAATTCAATAAGGAGAAAATATATAAAATGAATAAGTCACTTTTAATTACTGAGTAACCCTCAGAGTTAAAGGGATGTTTTCGTTTTTTAATATTTTAGGAAAACCAAATTTACAAATTATCTACTGTTATCGAGTAACCCTCGGAATTTGAAGATATTTTGAATTTGATGTTTCCTCCTTCATAAACCCTTAACAATTTGAATATTCACTGAGTAACCCTCAGGAATATCTAAATGAATAATATCCTATTAATAACTAAATTAATAAAGGTTCAAACCATATAATTGTGGTCATTTTAAGATAAAATATTATGTTAATCAGGTTAATGAACTATCTTTGAATAAATCATTAAGTATTATATATATATATGAGAGACAATTCATTCCAGCATCCTAACCCTGGTCCTTGTGTAGGCACATCCCTACCTAAAGCGGGGTTATCAAAGGGGTTGTCAGACTCTGATTTGGCAATTCCTTAAAATATCCGCTCGTTGTAGATCAATCTTGAAGATTTTGACGTAACACAACCATGTCTCAACTTGAAGCAATTTTGTTTGAAATTGGTGGATCAGTTACTTGGGAAACAATCACCTGCAAAAATGGGCAGGAAACGAAAAACTGCAACAACAAATGTATGTAAACCGCAGGTACCTTTGGAAAAAAGGCGAAGTCAATCTTCCCACATGCCCGTGTGCACTGCTGATCCGAGACGATGTGCTCATTGTAGTACGGAAGACCAACAGTGCAGGTCATGCTGGATCTGCAGCGAATGCAATGTTCCTCCATGTCTGTCATCACAACGGAACTTTTTCCTGCTTCACCATCAATGAGGGAAATGAAAATGTTTATGAGGGGAATGAAAATTCAGATTCATATGAAAAATCTCTGATGTAAAATTTCTTATCATTTGTTACGGAATGAGCGAGACTTTTTATTTCCCGTCGAGCTCACCGCAACCTTAACTCCTTTTTGATAATTCATGAAATGTATCGGCCTCGAGCGGCAACGTCGATTAAGGAATTGGACAACAGGGGAAATAAACGGAGATACACTTTGTTTAAATCACCGATATAATTTTCAAGAAAATAAAACCCAAAGGAAAGATTTCGCTCTCTCACAAAACATGATTAACACTTGTTGAATTTGTCTGTATGAATCCTCGAATTAATAACATATCTGCGGATATTCTCATTTACAACGAATCCCAAATCAATTAAATTCAAGGAAAATGATCTTGTGTATAATAAATTACACGTACAAGCTTATGAAGTGCTGGATTTAATGGAAAATAGTTCGACTCTAAAGCGCTTTTCAATATGTTCGTTTCACTCCATACTATATGTGTATTTTCATTATGTTTCATGTTGTGCAGTGAGGATTGGATGATTATGTGAAAAACAACATGATTTGAATATTTTTTTTTGTTTAATGTATGAGTCATGTATTAAACTTGAACTTGAATGATTTGTAGGTTGGCGTAGGTTAGCGACGGGAGGAAATTCGGAAGAAAGGGGAAAGATAGAGAGAGAAAAGCATAATCAAGGGTAACCAAAAAAACTCACCGGTGTTTGAAGGTCTTTTGACAGGTTCGCTGGCGAATGGCACAAAAATTGTCACTGTTGAAGTTCACGAAAAAAATATGAAATTTTGGTACACGTTTCACTATACTACACAACAACAAAGAGGAGTATCATTAGGTCTCACGCGTGTTGCGAAGAAAATTTTGCCTCCTCAATCTCTCCAGGAAAAACCCCGGAGACCATATGGACCCCAACACGCCAAAAAGAATCAAGATTTCGCGGGTCGCATCTATCTCGCAAGCGGAAGGGCCCAGAATTCTCATACAAGAGCAATTCATCCTTTCATGACTTGGGAAATAGCTGCGAGTACACATTTCTTGTTCATTGATACAGGGGGAAACATAGACCCCTGTTGAAATGTTTTTATGGCGGTTGTGAACCGTTGGTCACCGTGACCCCCTGAAGAGAGAGAGGAAGAGAGTTTTAACGCGGAAAACTTACATTGCGGAAAACACATCCGGTGGAGAGTTGAGCAGAGACTGACTAACAGGGCGTTGTCGAACGACGATCTCGGGGCCTGAAGGGGGTGAAAAAAAATAGATGATGGAATAGAGGTGGGAGGAATATTTCTCCCGGCGTAGTCAGCACTTCAACCCAACGTCGGAATTCGAAGAAATCCGGTGTTGGGTTTCAGCGCCGATGAGTCCCGCACGTGCCTTATCGCTGTCGAGGACAGATTTTTTTGCTGGCCTCAACACCGACAATGCACGTATGAGACCGGCCGAGAACAATATAGGATATTCATAAAAAGGGAATGAGGAAATATTATTTGAAATCAGGTATACTCACAGGGAATACTATGGGAAATTCTAAGGAGGTTTCCCGAGATCGCCTCTCGACAACCCTGTCAAAAAAGAAGGTGTTGAGAGAAAAGGGTAAAGGAGAGAACAATGATGGTATAGTACACCCGCAACGTACGCAACGAAGAGTCGCACGCACACACGGATAATCTTGTATGCATGAGACTCCAAGCAGCAATACGTAAGAGTGTACGGTCGGAGAAGAAAAATCTCTCTGCTTCGCACATATACAATGCACGGGCAGAGAGAGGAAAAAGAAATTTTAAGATAGCGAGGAGAAAAACAAACGCGTGGTCAGGGGAAAGGCGGGCAAAAGTCTCGCAATCCGCCTCAAAACAATACTCTGAAGGTATTGCTTTGAGGTCGAAAAATTGCGGGACGTGACACATTTACTCATGATTTGTCAACTTTTCGTCATAAACGAGGACTCACATGGAATAAATATAATATTTTATTGTTAATTGAAAGCTAACATTTTTTAACTCAATCCACAGTGAAAATGGGAGCGTGAGGAGGGTATGAAGCGACGCAGAAGAGTGAACGAAACAGTACCCAACCCCTCGAACCCACGTTTTATGAATGAATTACTGAATTACCCTATTGACGTCCACCATATTAGATCCGCCATCTCGAATTTTGGAATTTGAACTTCAGATTCGGATTCAGCCTCCTCAGAAACCCCTAGAACCCACGTTTTATGTAAATCGATTCACGCATACTGAATTACTCTATTGACGTCCGCCATATCGGATCCGCCATCTTGAATTTCCAAAATCTGATAACGGATTCGTAATCAGCGTCCCCAAAAATCCCCAAATACGGATGCTGAGTGGGAATTTCTCCCTCGTATCGTGGAGAATGAATTTTTTCTTGAAAAACTCACTTTTTTCACAATTTGTTTATTTAGAATAGTATAATCACTAATGTAAAATAGTTCTCAGCCACTGATATTTGCCCTCCAATCATATAAGAGCCCAAATAATGCAAAAAACCCGACAGGAATCCCTTCAATAGAAAATATTTCACGAAACTATGAAGAGAAAAAGGTGATACATATATGTCCCACTATGCCGCAAAGGTTTAAGACGAGTCTACAATGGATTATGCAAAAAAGGATATCTTTTGAGTACTTGAAATAGTTCTCACGTCCAACAAAAGTCGAAGGGGTTTCGCTTTCAATGGAAATCTTTGGCGAGTTCAGTAATATCTCTTGGACAACTTTCACCAACAGAAACCGTTGCAGATATTTGGAAAATAAAGATTCGGAGACCTACAACACCTTCCCGTGTGATATCCGAAATCTCAGATTGACATATTTTTGAGAAATATATTGTTACGTGAGGTATCCAAGAACTCACTGTGGTTCATCGCGCAAAATTCACGGAACGAATCAATGTTCCCGACAGTAAAACGATAGGTGATAATACAAAACAACGTAAACTAAACAGATTTGAAGGTGCTTAAATGAGAAATTTGAAGAATTCTCCAAAAACTTTCCGAAAGATCATATTCAAAAAAATTATAGTAGAATGTAGAAAGATACGTGTGAAATTTTTCGTTTCGGACTCCTAAAAATTTTCTGGGAGTGTTTTTCAATTATTTTTACTTTATCCTCCAGTATTTTATGTTTCCTCAAAAAATAGGACAAAACCATGGTGACATGTTAGATACTATTGAGGAGACAGTTATGTAGGAAAATTGAATGCTCGAAAATGATCGCCAGATACATGTTGCAGAAGTCTGAATCGTTTATTGAAACGAATTGGTTATCGGATAATGAAATATTCAACCATTAGGGTTTCAATCCATAATCTTCCAGTATATCCTTCAAATCTTGTTTTTCGTTCCGAAAAGTTAATTCGAGAAGACAAAGACTGATGGTTTATTAGATTTTGTGTGTTTCAATTTTCGGTATGTTTTCATGAACGATTTAAACTTCAAGAACATCCAGATACATGATATTACTAATCCTCGTGATTCATCCATTATAATTATATCGTAACTCGTATTATTTTGCTCCGGCATTGATATCTTTGTTCAATGCTGTGACGATGCTCCACATATTACTTTCCTGTTCGGCCTAATATCGGACTTCTCTTTCGTCCTGAATCGATGATGAAAAGAGAACGGTTCGGCATGATGCTGAATAATGATGCCACTGGCAATAACAATATTTCTCAATGTAATAACTATAAGTAAGTCAATCTCTCGTACCAAGCATTTCTCCAAAGCAGCATCGTGGGTGATGTTCTGTTCCCTTCTACATCAAACGCAACTCTTGAATGAATGAAATGCATCTACTTTCTATAGTACCTCATTAGAGAAACTCAAGGTGGGTGCAAGTGCGTTCATACAAACATCATTTATGCTTTCATCACTTCGCCATTCACGAGATGCCTCCAGAAGGAGAGATATAGTCCAAGCAGCACCAGAACATACTATGAAAGTTCTTCGAATATTTGAAATATGTTCTATGCACATTCGAATGAGACCGTTTTATAGGTGCTATGCATATTCATCGAACGTATGTAATCGAACATACGACGGTGCATTGATTGAACGTCGATTGAATGTATATCTTACATTTGGAATGTACTATGTACGTTCTAAGTATATTTAAAACAGTCTCATTCGGACATTCTATGAACATTCATTATATGTTCTTCGTATTCCATCCGTACATTCTACGAACGTTTCTATTCCGTATAGACTTTGGAATTCTGTTGCTGCTTGGGAGACTACGCCGCAGGTTCTGTTTCATGTGAGACACTGATCGTGTTTGCGTACACTTTTTATTTTCACATACGCATATAGTACATGCATACATATATATTAATATACATCCGGGCTCTCTGCTAAATACATAAATTTCATTAGCGTAATGATTCTGGGTAGTTCAGAGGATTTCCACTCCACTGTGTTCATATGTAATAACGTGGTTTTGGTTGCTGGAGATAAAAATAGAATAAAGTGAATTATTTCCTACAAATGTGAAATGCAAATGTTTTCGAATTCCACTCATGATTTGAGAAAGGTCAATATCTGCAGATACATCTTTTTGGTCAAAAGAATGCAATATAACACGTTCATTTTGGAATAACTTGTCATGTTGGTACTGTCCATAATCGTGTGCTCAATGTCGTGTCAAATCTCACAAGAAACGTTCAAGCGATTCGCTTCAATGCTTCCTCTCCTGACTGACTGTTCGGTAAAATGTTCTTCAGAATCTTCCAACTCCAATTTGAGTTGATGTAACTCCAGAAACACTCAGGGGTACAAACGAGCCGACCGAGCTGGAATTCAATCGATGATTGTCCTCTTAAACCACGAATCGCTTGCACGGAATTACGGGGAACCTTTTCTCGAGGGATGATGGACATGAAATAAGGATCCTTTATTGAATTTAAAATAAGATGGAGATACAGTGGAAGCGCAGAATGAAATAAAAACATGACCATCGTCGTCCGAGCAAGCACTCGGTGTGTTGCTTGAACGCGGTATAGAGTCACATAAGATGCAGCGACACAGTCATTCAAGTTGATCATCTCAGATGCTATTATGTGGATAATGCCAAAGCGCAGCGTGGAAATACGAGCAGTACGAAAAGCAGCAGGACAATGAATAATGCCCAAAAGGCCATTCTCTGTCATATTGCTACTTCTGCTGCTTTGTTATTTATTACCTTAGTACGTCGATGAAAAAGTGATCTCCGACCTCTGCACACGAAGACTTTCCCCGTATTCAGTTGTATCTAATATTTGCTCAACGAGACCATCTAGCACATACGATCGCTTATCGTGGAAGATGTCATTGAATCTTCACTGCAAACGATTTCCAGCTCATTTCACAGAGTATTTATCATGTTTGATCAATGAAATTTTGGCATGTTCGTCAAATTGTATGAAACAACGACACTTGTAGAAGCATCCTATTTCTTTGCTCTTTATCGTCGGACTGCTTGACAGAGCATTAACCTTTTCTCCCCTTCCAATCTCTCGTTTCACTTATTCCAAATGCTATACTAACATTTCAAAATATTCTATGCACAATACCTGCTCTTCTTTATTTGCATCCATGGTTTTTGGCAGCTTATAGCCATCGCTTTTTCGTTTCCTATATAACGTATTTCACATCAAAGCCGAGAACGTGTCGTAACTTACCTGCCCCATATCTCCTCACACTTATCTCCATGGCTCGTTGTACATATTCTCTTGGCGGGCCTTCTTTCGCTCTATCCTCCTCTTGATGGTGTTATCTGTGTGACGTATGTATGCGGTCGTGGCCCGACTAATATACAGCTAATGAAACTATAAGTCGTGCGGACATACGTAAAAACCGGACACTGATGTTCCTTCAAGGTTGTGTGTGCATGGAAGCGTTATTCGAATGAAAAGTACAGGAAAGGGCGAATTCGCATCTCACACGACTCGAGAATGTGTATGACTATCCGCATTATACGTATATGATTCACATATCCCTATACTTCGAAATATAATAAACAATGCGTATCTCAGAATGTTCATACGACAATGAATTGAATCATGATGGATTCGTATTTTACGATCATTGATGATTGTCAGATTCGATAAGGAATGCAAACAGATTGTAATATAAAAAATATGTAATTACATGAGACTGAATAACTATTATGATCTCATCCGTTATCCGAGATGCATTTTGTGACAAAATGAAGATAACAGGAATATTGTATGGAAGAATATGAGTAAATAAAGGAATACGTGATTAGTAGCGGTTGTTTGTTTGAACAAGATTCTTGCCCAAGCAGCACCAGAATATTCTATGAACTTTCTTTAAATATTCGAAATATATTCTATGCATATTCCACAATGAGACCGTTTCATAGGTGTTATGCATGTTCATCGAACGTATGTAATCGAATATACAACGGTACGTCAATCGAACGTCGATTGAATGAATATCGTACATTCCGAATGTACTATATACGTTCTGAGTATGTTTAAAACAGTCTTATTCGAACATTCTATGAACGTTCATTATATATTCTTCGTATCTCATCCGTACATTCTACAAACGTTCCTATTCCGTATATACTTTGAAATTCTGTGGCTGCTTGGATGTAGAACGTTTCTACCGCTGAATTATGAATTCAACAGAACGTAACATCAAGTCATACCCGTACGAGCGGAATCTGAATGTTGCCTTTTCATTGAGACATCATATCGCATTTATATTCTATCATGAAATTATTGATATTAGCATGATTGATGATGATGTCTTTACAACAATGTAATACAACCCGATTTTTGAATATTATTCATCTAGGATACTTCTCACTTTGCAGGAATAATAATAGGATGGATTGAGATGCTCAGACAACAATTACGAAAATTAATTTGATTCAACAGTGAGTTGCTACTCATATTCCGAGAACACAAGAAATTATTGCGTGGTCGTGGTGATTCTGACGTTTTGCAATCCATTGACGAGTTGGTATTTGAAGATCAGAGTTGCCAATGTGAAGGGAATTCCCCTATTTTCGGAAAATTCTGGCTGCTGAAGGGGGATTTCGAGGGAATGAGTTGAAAGGGTAATTTAGGGGGAATTTTCGAGTTGACCGTTGAAAATAAATATTTTGAAACTGTTGTGATTGTATTGGGCGTATAACTTAATTTTTTACTTCTTTTCACCAAGCAGGAACTCTTATTTCAAATTTAAATATTCCCGCCCCCATTTGCGGTTTTGAAGAGGTAACCTTAAAGTTTCTTATGCACTATTTATCGTACCTGCAAGAGCTACATAACTTCACAGAACAGTAGTTTATACGATGACGACCGATAAGCAGCACATTCGGCATTGCATTCTCTACGAGTTCCAATAATGAAAAAAAGCAACTGAAGTATGCAATTCAATTTGTTCCACTCTTGGTGATGATGTTGTGTCTCATGATACGTGTAAATATTGGTATAAACGATTCGCTCATAGTAATTTCGATCTCGGCGATCGGGAACGTCCTGGACAGCCTCCGAAATTTGAAGATGCTGGATTGCAAAAATTACTCGACGAAGATTCAACGCAAACCCAAAAACACCTTGCAGCTCAGGTAGGAGTTACACAAGCAGTCATCTCCAAATGATTACACGCGATGGGAAAGATACAAAAGGCAAGATGATGGGTGCCACATGAATTGCCCGAATAGCACCTTGCCCACATAGGAACAGAGGCTATGTCGTTCCAAAAGTATTCTAAAAGATATCTTCAAGATGTCTTATGCAACATAAAAAGAAGAATTCAAGAAAGATCCTTTTTCAAGAACAAATCTTTCTTGAATCGTTCTTTTCATGTTGCATAAGACATCTTAAAGATATCTTTTAGAATACTTTTGGCATGACATAACCTCTGTTGCTATGTGGGTGGTTAACGAATGAACACGTGCCTTTCGTTGCTCACCAAGTATCAAAAGAAGAATTTTTTGTGGAAAATTGTGACGGAGGATGAAAAATATATTCTTTTTGCTAATCCCAAACGCAAAAAGTCATGGGCGGATCCCGGACGACCGTCGACATCCACTCCACAACAAAGAATCCACTTAAGGAAGGTTCTCCTCTGCATTTGATGGGATATGAAGGGTGTACAGTATTACGAATTATTAGAAACAGGTCAAACAGTCACTGCAGAACGCTACAGCCAACAATTTAACAAATTGCACGACATCCTTGAGGAGCAGAGGCCATATACTGAGCGAGAAAGCCGAAAAATTATGTTGCTCCATGATAACGCTCGACCTCATGTTGTTCGTGCGACTGAGCAAACCATTTTGATCTTGGGCTGAGATGTTCTCTCCCACGGGGCATATTCACTGGACTTAGCTCCATCTGATTATCATCTCTTCCGGTCCATGCAACATGCCTTGAAGGATAGCCGCTTCCAAACTCTGGACGACGTACGAAAATTCGTCAATGACATTATCGCCTTAAAGCCCGCAAGTTTTTTCGCGATGGTATTTGTATGTTGCCCGATCGATGGCGCAAGGTCATCGTGAACATCTGATGGCGAAGGTCATCTGGAGCTTATGTATCTTATAATATAAAATGCTATTTGTGGCAGAAAGGAAAAAATTAGGTTCAACGCTTGATATTAAGAGTTCTCATGAGTTATTCAAGGATAAATTTTAATTCTGATTCTTTTGATGAAACGCCGTTTCAGTGGAAGTATTTCAATGTTTCGAACCCTTCCCAAGTAGCACAAGAACTTCTCAAATATGCTATGGTGACTCTATGAATGTGAAAGGGATGTGAGAATCAGACTTTTTGGGATAAATTCGTTAAGATATTCTATGGAGGTGCATAACACATAATTATTAGAAACAGTCTCATTTGGAGGTTCTACGCATGTTCGTGGGATTTTCCAAACACGCTCTGGGCATCTATTGACCCAAACTGATGATAACTGAACTATGTGTATAACAAACTAGTCAAATGTAGAGTAAATCCGGTTAAGATGACGCACGTTGCCGCTTCGCTACAGTATGAAGTAATAGATAAATCCTCGTTCACTCGAGGGAAATGTCGAGATTTTGAGTTAATCTTCATATTTTTCTTGAGTGAACCAGGTTTTATGTACCATTTCAAGCTGTACTGAAGCAGGAAAGTGCGTGATCTTATTCCAACTTCACTCAACATCAATTCCCATGTAACACAGAATATTCTGGGAATATTCTGATAACATACGAAAAACTAACTTACTCAGAATATTCCAATAAGATGGTGAGTATGTCTAAAAATCGTCCATGGACCATTCGAGTGAGACTATTTCAAATATCCATAGGATATCCATAGAACGTTTTCACAACGTCCACAATGTTCTACAGAGCATCTATCAAAACTCTTCAGGATATTCTCCTTCAGTATATTCTATGCATATTCATAGGATGTTTGAAACAGTTCCATCGTGATATTCTATACATGTTGACAGAATATTCATAAGGTATTCATAGAATGTTCTTGTGCTACATGGGTTGTCACATATGTATTAATATAATTCGTACCAGTTTTTTGTGTTTGTGGAACAAGACGATTCAATTCGTTGAGAACAGCAACATGTACTCTACAGGGTGGACTATTTCAAATGATGAAGTCAAATATCTCGGAAACTAGTGCAGATGGGAAAGAATGTTCCAGATGAAAGATTTAGGGTTCGAAGGGGGAAGTATGATGTTGACCTTGAAAAATCCCTCAGAGGTCATTTTGAAGGTCATTTAAGGGTCAAGATGGATTTTTTGGATGGAACCCCCATTTTTTTACCATGACATGTGAAAGCTGGTTTCAAACCCTTTAAGAGAAACTGGTCATAGACCCTCTTCCGCCTGTTGGAGTGTGAGTTGACCATCGGAGTTATTGGTGACCACGCGTGCGATCTGGGGCCACCGAGGGGGTGATTGCGTGGATGGGCATGATGATCCCAGCAGGGAGACAAAGATTAGTGATACCCCCCCCCCCATCCCTTCGGTCAATTATCTCAAAGCTCGAAGGATGTTTGTGTCTGTTCGAATGCGCATCTCAATCAACGTTATGTGGTATGGTCAATATTTTCAATGTGTCAAGCAACCCTTCAACAATTCCTGACGGGTCGATACTCATTCAGCCCTGTTCGAATCGAATGGAATAATTCAAAAGATTCCAAATGCAGTAGCGAATCGTAATAAACCGAACACATAACTACCTTTCATCATAATCTGAGACTCAGTGTTCCCGTTTGTTCATGTTTACGTTTCTTTTCTCCAACGAAATTAAATCTAATCTCTATTGGAATCAGTTAAAATCTTCGAAAAAGAATTCATAAACAAACAGAAACATCGAATCCTGATTTATCATGGTTGGTTATTGTGTGGATGTCCACGGAAATACATGATCATTCTAACACTGGTTCTGAACTCAAGCCATCACAATCGTTATTTTTCCTTGCGTATTCAATCACCTAAATTTGTTAATTTATTTCATTATTCAATCGAAGAAATGGACTATCGACCCTCTGAAATAGTTGATATGTTGCTTGTGCTAGGTGAATCTCAGATTACTTACAACGGAGCCGCAAAAATTTACTGGGATCGGTATCCCGACCGCCGCATCGCGAATTCCACGACTATCCGTCGACTCGAATTGAGAGCTCGACAAGGAGTATTGATGCGCGATAGAAGACATCTGCAGCACGATGAGAATGATATCCGTGCACTCACCAGATTGGGATTATGTCACTTGGACCCTCATATTAGCAGCAGATCATTGGCACGAGTGACTGGTATACCCCGGAAAAATATTTTGAGGATCTTGAACCATGTCAAGTATCGACCATACCACATTACGTTAACCCAAGGCAGAGGATGTGGATCCAACTGGATGGGACGCAACCCCACTACGCATTGATTGTGAGAGAATACTTTGAACACCATTTCCCGGACAGGTGGATCGGACGAGGTGGGCCAGTTGCGTGGCCTCCACGTTCACCCGACTTGACATCTCCCGACTTGTGGGGATTCCTGGAAGATGAAGTGTACAAAGCCCAACCAAAAACGAGGGAAGATATGATAGATCGTATTCGCACTGTTTGTACGAACATACCCCGATCAGTGTTACTGAAAACTGTTGCAAATTTTCGGCGGAGACTGGGATTGTGTATCCAATTAGAGGGAAATAATTTCGAACAATTATTGTAACACCATCAAGCACCCCACATGTGAGAGCCAAGGGGACTCACAATAATTGAGCACCCCACATGTGAGAAGCGAGGGGACTCACACTAATCAAGCATCCCGGAGGGAACAGAGAACTGCCACTCGCACTTGTTCCCGGGTAGCGCTAAGAATAGTTCATCAATCAATTCGATGGTCCATAACTCGCACTCCAACAGGCGGAAGGGGGTCCATGACCAGTGTTTCGTAAAGGGTTTGAAACCAGCTTTCACATGTCATGGTAAAAAAATGGGGATCCGATTTGATAAAACCATTTTGACCCCTAAATGACCTTCAAAATGACCTCCGAGGGATTTTTCAAGGTCGACACCATACTTCCCCCTTGGAACCCTAAACTTTTTATCTGGAACTTTTTGTTCCATCTCTACTAGTTTCCGAGATATTTGACTATTCAAAATGGTCCACCCTGTATCGTATTGAAATCTCCTTTACGCAAATTGAACTTCAATCAAAGAATATGTACGGACAGAAAGAACAGTATACATTGAACAGGGTTGCCAATTGGGTTCAATCCTTTTCCACTCTCCATACTGAGAAAACTGTTCAGTTGTCGTGACTGACAATTAAGTGAAATACGACATCGAATGAGAAATTTAGTTGTCACAATAAAATATTATTTTTCCAACTGAAAATTTTTGATGAAATAAACAGTGTTCTAGTTCGGGCAAGTTGACTTTTCTATTTGACGTCGTTTCTGATCACTGCAACTAAAGAGTTTTCTTAGGGTAGAGGATCAAATTTCCCTGGATTTCCCACTACACGGAGGAAAAGATCTGCTAAAAAGTACCATACTTCATAGCGTTCGAGCGTTACTTTTGCCCAGATGAAAATCATCACTTGCTTGGACTTTTATGTAGAAGGATATTAATTTTGTAGATATGTTCGCGTAAATAATTTCATGTGGACAAGAACATTGCTTGAACACTAGGAATTATGTTCATTTTCAGGAGGTCTTTTCCCCCGAGTACCCCTATCGTCATCTTCCCCTCCCCCGCCCCTCATTCTCCTCGTGATACGAATTTTAATGAACTGGAGGGAGGGCAAAAGCAACAGATATGAAAATAACGTATTGAATTTCAATGCGTAATGTTTTTTCCGCCTGTACGTATTCTTTTATTGAAGTTCATTTGAGGTACGAGTACTTAGCGTAACTCTCAGAGTACTTGGCGTACTCTGTTTTGACGGAATTTAATGTCTCCTTTTGGGAACATGAAAATCTGCACGAATTACATCAAAACCTATGTAAGAATTGATTCACAGCAAAGTTGGGATAAGATGACGTATATTCCTGCTTCAGTACAGCTTAGAATAATCCATAAAATCTTGTTCACTCAAGAAAGATATGAAGATTCATTCGAAATCCTCATATCCCAGACGAGTAAACGAGATTCTATCTATTGATTCATACTGTATCGAAGCGGCAATGTGCATCATCTCAACCGATTTGATCTACATTTGACTGGTCTGTCGAATGAAGAAAGTTTGAAAAATATTTGGAAGTAGCATGAGTCTCTAGTTACTTTACATATGCTGGAATGTATGAGGAATCTTGACTAAAAACTATAAACTATGTACAAAATGATTTCTCCAGGTTCTTTGAGGATAGGATCACAGGTGGATGGGAAAAAAACACAAATGATACAGATACACCATGGATCTGTGTGTAAGCTATCATCGCTATCAACTTCGACAGCTGGTATTCTCAGGAGATGAAGAGGAGACATATTACAGATCCTTGCGTTAGATATTCTGCTATCGGGTTCTCCCAGTAGGATCACCTATGGATGGAAGAAAAGTAGGAGTGGAATAGATGAACCCTAGGTCTGTATGATAGTTATCACCGCTATCAATTCCATTGGGTGGTATTGTGAACAAATAAAGAGAAAGCAGAAGCGCAATATACTATAAATCTTTGCGCGAGGTATTCTGCTATCAGATTCTTCCGATGAAATCACAAGTGCATGGAGAAACAGCAGGGAAGCAGCAGATATATCATAGATCTGTACGTTAGCCATCACAATTATCAATTTCATTAGGTAGTCTCGTCAACGAATGAAGAAGAAGCAGAGGTGCAGTGGAGGGTGGGTCGAAAAAAATTTTCTTCTTCTGATCGAAACCTAATACTGCGGGAAAGTTGCTTTGAGGGGTCAATATGAACCACTAAAAACCCCAGCTCGATCAGACAATATCTTTTGTTTCAAACCTCAGCTTGGATTTTCGATTTTTCAGCCGAAAATACATAAATATGCGGTGAATCGCAACTCATCAGGCACTCATTAGTATACGTAGTATACCAGCACGGAGTGCCTATATCACCCGCTATCGTACGCTCTGACCGTATCTTCTAAAATATTTGAGTAATCCAATTGGAAGTTGGATAGTTTTCCATTTCATGCAATACTAATTGATAATGCGTGGGGTTGTCTGTATGTCTGTCTGTATTTGGGATAAGTCTGGACCATGGTGGAAAAAAAACGGTGATGCAAGTGGCGCTGGTATGCTGAAGCCCAATTTGATGTGTTTTTCTAAACTGACACCAGATGTCTCATTGGAAAAAAAGTCAGGAAAGAAAGAAAAGCGGGAAGAATCAATTATATTGTAGTATACGTCTATATTCTACGCTTATATAGAATAACTTTCGTATTCGGAGAAATCCAATTCAAGGCTCAGTTCTTCAATCCAGAGTATTTTATAGTGTTTTGAAAAGTACAAATATTTCGAGGATATTGCATCGGGCCCCTTTGGATTAAAACGCTATTTCAAAACGTTCACCCAAGTTGGGAAAGACAGAATACGCATTACATCAAACAGATTACACATACAATTTTATCATCAGCATTAGATTAATTGAAACTTCGGATGTTTGATTGTTCATAATTATTTTTATTCATAAATTTCCATAAGAGCATCAGTAATAATTACTAAAATCATCCAATAGCTGTGTGAATTTTAATCTGTGCATAATTTTGCAGATTTTTTTTTTCTTGCGACTATGTTTGGGAAGATTGTTGTTAAATTGTTTGCAAAATTGTCTCAATCGCATTGAGATATAATAGTATACACAATGAGTAATTATTTCGTCTTTATGGTTTCGACAAGGGAATGACAATCTCACGTTTTGCATAACTGCATCAACTGTATGATTATAAACATCGTCAGCACCCATATTTTGCTGGAAACACTGTTCAATTTCTTGTAACATTTTGAAAAAACGTTCATATGGGTGTGTTAGAAAACCTTTCGTTTTTGTGTTGAGCAGTTCAGCTTCGGGAATTGGACGATGAGGACCTTCGCCAGGATTAGAAAGTGCATCTTGACACACTCCACATTTCGAATGTTTCAATAATTTTCGAGTAATGAAGCCCGTTACGTAATATTTCATACAGCTCACTATTTCTGGTCTACCATGATCATGATCAAATACGTCATCACACTCCCATTCATCAAATTCTATATATTGATCCAATTTCTTTCTCAATGTTTCTATGTGTACAGCTTGATAAGATTTAATTCTCCCATTCTGAAATATGCATTTGAAGTCTTCCAAATTGATGGAAGATGTGTTTGAGGTTTCTGTCACTTTACAATTCCCGAATGCAGGTGGTTTCACCAGCGTATACAGAGATAAGATTCTGTATAACTGAAGAAATGTGGGAATAGTTGGGTGGTCATTTTGGCATCCTGCTTGCTTAATTATTCCAAAAAAATGCTGGAAGAAAATGTATAGGTTATTCACTGTATTTCATAAAAAGGTAGTTGTTTATGGTACATAAAGTATCCAGTATGATACTAAAGTTTATGAGACATGATCAAGTTTGACAGATATTCATAAGACTATGAGATCTGGCAGAGGCATTGAATTTCATACATATTAACATGAGCACTCCACAAATATTTTATAGTTGAGTCCTCCCTGATTTAACAATCTCATTGAACCCTTTGATTCCAATGGAGGAATCCCATTGAGTCCGATTCATGAATGGGAATCAATCAGTTTTCTGCATCGGAATCGATAGGATTCAATCGGGTTACTCGGAATTCAATGGGATTCTATGGGATCTTTCAACCACGATTCTCAGCCACTTACTATGGTACTGGAATGCTTCCTCCTCTTTTGGATACACAAAATTCGATATTCCTGTCTCAACTGGAAAGGCACTCTACCTTCTTTCAACATAGGGTGCTCAACTTTCTCTGATGACACGATCTTAGGGAGTGTTCATTCCAGTTTGATATAGAATTCAATGGGCAGAGATGATATTTTACGGTTATTCAGTGAAATGATGTTAAAAATTTTCGAAGCTGTACATGAATTCAATTTTTCTTACGTACTTCTATACAATCCTGATTCATTTTGGCTGTCAAAACGTATCCATATTGACAGTGCTGTAGGAGATATTTAGTCAAATCAAGAGTGGAACGTAAAGTCATCCTTAATCCTTCTGCGGTATTGGCGGTCAAAAATTCTTCTCTTGATATATTTTTGCATTGAAGTTCGTGTTCCCAAGAATCTAACCATCTCAATGCTTCTTCGAGAATCTATCAAAAAGTGAAAGATTGACAGAATTTATTTTATTGAGAAATGCAGATCATTTTATTTCGATTGTCAAATCTGAAATTTGAAATATTTTCAACTGACATTGAGGTATTTGCTGTCACTTTTGATTCCTTGACAAGGTGAAGTTTTATTGAGAGCATCAAATGTATCATTCATTTTCAAAGTGAAATCAATGGTTGCTGCACAATCCTTGAATTCATTTGGATGATATTGTTCATAAAATTCTATTCCTTTGGCAACAGAATGACTGAATATCCGAAATCAAATCATTTCTCAGTATGCCAAACCAAATTATATTTCCTATGATCATTCAAGTATGATAATTGATCAAAATATACCCCTATTAGCACCAGAATGTTGTATACATACTATGAACGTGCATGGTATATATACAACGTTCGGGTGCTACTTGGGACACGGGTAGAGAACCAGATTCGTTCCTTGAGCTCTGTATATATTTCAAGAATATTTTTATATATTTTATGTAAAATTATACCATATCTCCAAATCTAAATTGATGCAATAGCAATGATTTGCACTTATGAGTGTGCCACTGAATATTCTATCACTAATGCTGTGAGTGCAATTTGAAGAGTTTCAATCGATGAGTGCAATTCTCAATCATTAAATCAATGAATAGAACCAATTGCAGTAGTTGAAATCGATAGTATGCTTCCAACTACAACTCTAAAAGTGGAGATTACACTGATTCAGAATCTCAGCAAGCGAGAGCGAAACTTCAAAAATTCACAGAGAAATTTGAACCAAATTATATTCGGTATCAAAATAATTTATAACACTGGAAAGAATTGACCAAATTAACAACAATCACAATTTTCATGAGAAAATATGAGCTCGCAGGAACATGTCAATCATTTTGTAGGATATGTAAGGAAAAGGAAAACCTGGGTAGCCAAAGACACTCTTATCTTGAGGAAATTTGTAGGGTGGATATGATTGGTGGTAATCTTGGGACAGACTTTCAAGTGATTTGGATTTTCAGAATCAACTTCGTACAAACGCTGGTAGTAATCCCATTTTATCAAGGAATCTTTGATCTGAATACGACGTGCGCAAAATAACCATGTAAATTGATTCCATGTGCAGTCAATATGTTGACAATATTCATGATAATACAAACCTTCAATGATTTGTTGTTATAAATGCGATTCCTTATATTTTTAATGGTGTGAGGAGTGTCAGAAAGAACATAGATACATCTCTTTTCTTCGGCGGGATTTGGAAAGCTGTTGAACACGTTATTTATCTTACCGCTAATACCAAACTCTGTCCACATTTTCCTGTTTGTGCTCGCGCCATCACATACTATTCCTTCAACAAAACCTCCAGCGTTTTCGATTCCAAGGATAGCTTCAGTGATTAATACTGCCAATACTGTGCCTTGCGTAGGACCTCGTGAAGCGAAAGTTGCAATGAGTTGTTTGAATTTACCTCCCAGGGATGAGAACATAAATGTCAAAGCATGATCTGCACATTGTTCGAAAGATTGTACTTTTGCCGTATCTCCCATATCTTCTAAACCTTGAGAAGTAATGGTTTCAGAATTGATAGCTAAACTCTTCCTGACTATCATCTCATCGAACACCAGCACTCCATGTCTTTCTCTCTCGTTCAATGTGGCCAATTTTTGTTTGGATATTTTGAAAAACTTGTCGTCAAAACCACATTCCGCTGGTATCATACGTAGATATTTACGAACCGTGTTTGAAGCTGGTGATGGGAGAATATTATTTTTTCGAAGGAAATCATAGGAATTGGGATTTTTTATGTTCAATAAAAGACATAACAAAAGCCACTCCCCAGTATATCTGCGTCCTTCTGCAGAAGAAATCTGACCCAATTTGAAGCATTGTTGAATCAATAAGTTGTGAAAAACATTATATACCCCTCAATCTCAATTGCATGTTCGAATACAGTGAAATGTTATTTGAAAATCAGTATTTTCAAGAGTATATCGAATTCCTTGCAAATTTCCATTTTAAAATTGTACTATAAGAAGTTAATCGAACGTACACAACAATATGGCCACAAAGTTTTTTTGTGGAATCGTCGTGGAATTGTTCAAGAGTCTGTATTATGGCAGTTCAGAATGGATTCATTGTGGACCTTCAATATTTCAAAAAAGTTTCCACAGAATCCTTGAGATTTTTTTTTTTTTTTTTTTTTTTCATAACTGACATGATGGGAGTCCATTTGGGACATGCTTCTGCTGTGTGGAAAACTGTAGTTGAAACATGTAGCGTTTACATTTTCTATTACTTTGAAGATGTGAAAATACTATTTCCATAAAGATCCCCTAAAGTCTATACGCTGATTTCACATGATTTATGTGAATAATGAAACATCCAATCACGACATCTCCTACGGAATAATTGAATTCAATTTACTCCTAAACGAAGTCCTGTTAGAACTGCTTTAGCAATTCATTGGTTTTGTAATGTCCAAAGGAAAACCTAAAGTTCCTCGTTTTTCTTTAGGGCACGGGTTGCAAAACCAATAAATGACCAGAGCATTCTTCTCAAGGACTTTATTGTTAAATATTCATTTCACCTGAGCATTTGGGAGATTCAAATTTTGCAATGATTCTTCTAAATCCGTCACAGACGCCTCTTGTAACATACTTTGTAAGTCATGAATTTTTTTTTTTATATTCAAGAGTCGACGTCTGCATCTACGTGGAGCTTGACCTTGAATTCGGATGGTATTTCTCATTAATTGAAACTTCTTTTTTTCTGGAGAGATCGGAATGACACAAGAACTTTTGGATTTTTTCCTCGAACGATCAATGTGCAAAGCGAATATACTATGAGGAGGAGTACATGATGCGCAAGCAGCACCTTCTTTCTGGATTATAATGGGACATTCATTGTGACGCCATTTTCCAGTTATATCTTGTACAGCACATCTAGGCCTCATTGTCTTGAAGTGGTTCATTAATGGACCCCCAATACATACAAATTCATTGTGGCATCGTCTGATCAAATCCTCTACTTCTTCAGTTGTAGTCGGCTTCTCAGAATTTCCTTTGAATTCAATCTCCTTGTCGAGATAGTATATTTTACAATTCATATGCTCGTCGTAAATCACCTGAAGAATGAAAATGCCTCATGTATCTATCAATTCAATCAAATGAATATAAAGCAATTCACTCATTTTATTCATATATCAAATTCATGATTCAATAGATCAGTTAATGAGAAAGTTTAAAAATCCATTATATATACCGCCATCACCTGTTTTATGAAGAACATTCATCCAAAGGTTTTTCCGAATTACTCGTTAGGCAAAAGCTAATAGCTTTTTGTGGAGTCATCAACTTATGGAGTGTCCATAAATGAGGTAAATTACACGTTTTTGTGCCATCAAATAATTCATTGAAAAGTCTTGAACTATCTTTTGTATCGAATTGATTACTTTCTAGCTGTGAAGATGGGATAATTGATGATTCCTTGGACGATACGAATTCTATTGGCGGTATCGTTCCCACTTCCATCGCAGAATTCAATTGTATTTGAGTAGCCCTTTTGTATCGGGGAAGTCGTATTTGCATCAGATACGATTGAATCCATTTGGTCAATTGAGTGATCAAGTGAAAGTAGACCAGGAAGTTGATCTTGTTCATTTTTGAACCAATTTGATTCGTCTGGGAAATTGTTGAAAAATCAATTGTGTTCATTGTGTTCATGAGAATATATCAAATGATAAAAACGTAAGATATTTTTTTTTCATAATTTCAATGGGTATATAAATTTTCAGATTGTTGTGAACTTGATGTACCTGATGAAAAACTATCATTTTGGTCGTTAAGATCAGCAAAAATTGATGGGGTTGCATTTTTATTCAGAACTTTCTTCTGCAAGGTTCTCTGTAATTGATAAAATTTTTTATTTTGTGTGTATGATGCCAACTCCTCAGTTTGTATATTGATGGCATGTTATTGCTTATCCAAATGAATTATCAATTTTTAACAGGAAATTACCATTTTGAGTTTGAATTACACACAGCTTGTCTCAGGATAACAGTGCGTTGAAGTATGAAATAAGCATTTCCTTATTGGCTGCAATATTAGTGAGTTCAAGTTAAAATACTCACCTCGAATAATATTTTCCCATATTGATCTTTCAGAATGATATCGGCTTTGATGTCACTTTTCTTGAAATGTTTCTCACACAAATGGTGATGTGATTTCAGAGTAATATTCGATTTCTTCAAAGTATTCGACCATTTTGTGAACACTTGAGGATCTTTGGGTGCTTTAAACAAAGAAACTTTCACCGTTTTATTCCGTCCGTCACAATTGGAAATAACGCATCGATGAGGCATACTAATCCATAGTTGAAAATAATATCAAAAGTCATACGTTGGGAATGTAAACGAGAGGTTATGTTTATCTAGTGACAATTGACTCTCCACTAGTCAGACATCTGGTGTTGATTCTAGGTAATACATCAAAGTTCGCTTCACCGATTCTAGTAACAAACATCTGAGTTGAATCACCTCTTTTTTCCACCATGGATTTGCGGATGACATAGCTATATCAGCTACGAGTGGTGCTGAGTTAGAAAATATTCTCAACACTATGAAAAAAAATATTACCAGACAAATATTGTATGAATATAAATGAGGACAAAACAAAATTCATGATTTGTACAACAGCGAACACATCGAGAAGAACGAAAATCAAAATAGATACCGAGACAATTGAACAGGTGAAAGAATTCAAATATCTAGGAAGCATAATTACACAAAACGGCAAAAGCGGAAGAGATATAAGAGCAAGAATAGCACAAGCGAAAAAGGCTTTCTACCAAAAGAAACTATTATTATGCTGAAAAAATCTAAGCTTGGAAGTGAGGAAGAAATTCTTGAAAAGTTACGTTTGGAGCACAGCATTATATGGTTGCAAAACTTGCACAATGGGGAAAACTGATCAACGAAGACTTGAAGCTTCTGAAATGTGGTGTTATAGAAAGATGCTTAGAATAAAGTGGATAGAGAAAGTAAGAAATGAGGAAGTACTTGAGAAGGCAAATGAGAAAAGAAGTTTCTTGAGACAGGTCGTGAAAAGAAGAAGTAATCTGATAGGACACACATTGAGGCATGATAGCTTATTGAAAATAATATTGGAAGGAAAAATGAATGGTAAAACTCGAAGAGGTAGACCTAGATTGAGTTACATGAAGCAAATTATACAAGATAAGGGTTGCCGTAGGTATGCAGAAATTAAGCGGTTGGTGGATAATAGACAGGGTTGGAGGATTTCATCACACCAGTCATAAGACTGATTACTTCATGATGATGATGAAAATTGGAATGAAGTGAACGTGGTGGAATTGATAAAACTATTCCGAAATATGATTCCGCTCAACATGTAATTTTTTTACCCTTCAAAACTTTTCGAACGAAAGCGTAGATATTTCACTGAATGATCATTGTAATCATTGACATCTAACAGATGTCTTCAAGACATCTAAAAGATGTCTTCAACGCATCTAAAAGATGTCTCAAATATATCTTGATCAACGTGTCTGGGAGATATCTTCTGCAAGACATCTTCGAGATCTCTAAAACTTGTTGAAATTTGTTGCATGAGACATCTTTTAGATGTCGAAAAGATATCTTTACGATAGTCTTTCAAGACATCTTCCATGATTTTAAGACATCTTTTAGATTCTAAATTGAATTCTTTGTGCTTGTTGGGTATATTCCCACAGTAAGAATAATGTTTTGAACAAGGTGTTTATTACATATACAAATATAAAATGAGTTGATTGTGCTCAAAACTTGAACAGTTGAATGAATTCGGTGGAATATATTGCAATACATGATCCAGTGATCGTTAGTGTCTGATGAATATCATAGATACCTTTAAATTATTCCTTTCTCACTGTTATCGAGAAACAACTAATTGGTGAATGTGGATGAGAATTTGATAAAATCACCGTACACGAAGACCGTACATAAACTTCAGCGTAAGAAGTTCGATAATTCGCAAAATATTGTCACTTGGAGATTCGTTACTTTTAGTGCTAGCGCTGCAACGTTACAAAATCGTACTCTTCGCAGAATTTGTCAGTATTTACATGGATTATTCGAGCTTTTAATTTATGAACGAATTCACATTCTTTGCAATTTGATCGTGAACAAAGACATTTGAAGTGTTATCCATAAGCACTCATGACCTGCTGATCTTAGAGATACATTTGGCACAACATCCTCAACATATCTTTTGAAAGACATCTTGAAGACATATCGAAAAGATGTCTCTTAAGTAACTTTTAGATATGTCTTCAAGATGTCTTTCGAAAGATATGTTCAAGATGTCTCTTTCATATGTCTTGTAAATGTCTTTCAAAAGATATCTTGAAGATGTTCATGTCTATTGAGTAGTGAAATTCCAATAAAAGAACTCCAAAAAAGTGAAAAATAACGCTATATACATGAAAAAGTATTCAAAATTTACGAAACCATTCGAGGAAAATATGGGAAAGGATGTGCCCTGTTTGAAACAAAAAGATGTTGAATCAATGTGGGCAACCAAGTACATTTGATTATTCACATTTCTGTAGTGTCGTGATTCCAATGTGTGTAAACATTATCCAACTTAGGTCATGATTTTTGAAAAACATCTTCGTCTTGAAAATATAGAGTAGAATGGAATAAAAATTGAATTTATCCATTCCACATACTAGAAATACTCCTGAGTTATTCTACACCAAACGTGTCGGTCGTTTCTAATAGATTTCGAAATCCACGTCAATGCAGAACACTTGGCGCGGCCGATAACATGAATTTTAGGTCTCAATTGTATTCAAATAGTTCTGTTGGAAGTATGTGAACAGGAAGTTGGATCATAAAATCTTCATCAGCCGCGCCAAGTGTTCCGCATCGACGTGGATTTTAAAGGGTCTATAGAAAAACTTCAGATTGTAAAAAGTTCGACACCGGAAGTCTGAAGTTAGAAGGTGTGAAATTGATAGTGAGTACCAGGTCTTGTATTGAACATCTCATGATAGTGAAAACGTAAAGGTCTTACGTTTCAAAGGTTACGTGTTGCCAATCAAAATACCATAAACAACGTGCAATTGACAAATGGGTTATAAAAACCACGATTAAGATTTTGAATGTCTTAGGTCAATTTATAACCTATTCGTCAATTGCACATTGTTTATGGTATTTTGATTGGCAACAAGTAACCTTTGAAACGTAAGACCTTTACGTTTTCACTATCATGAAATGTTCAGTACAAGACGTGGTACTCACTATCAATTTCACATCTTCTAACTTCAGACTTCCGGTTTCGAACTTTTTACAATTCGAAGTTTTCCCATAGACCCATTTTAAAATCTATCAGAAACAACCAATACGTTCAGTTTGGACTAACTCAATGCTTTTCCCAGTATGTGAAATGAATAAATCCAATTTTTGTTTTTTCCACTTCATATTTTCGAGACGAAGATATTTTTCCAAAAAATAGGACCTACTTTGAATAATGTCCACTCACAATGGAATTACAATACCCCCAAAGTCACTTACATGTGAATAACCAAGAATTCTAGTTAGCTCACGTTAGCTTTTACATCTTTTTGTTCCAAACGGAGCACATCCTCTCATATATTTTCCTCGATTTGTCTTGTAAATTTCGATTACTTTTTCATGAACTTGTCGTTATTTTTTACTTTTTTGGGGTTTTGTAGTGGAATTTTACTAGTTCGGAATACGAAAAAATTCAACAAATTCGAAACGCTTATAGAAGAAAGCCGTAACTAACACAAAAATAGGATGTCCATTCAAAGACGTCAACATCTTGCCGCATAACAACACCGTAAGTGCACTGACGGTCTTTTTTTCTGGTCAAAGTGTCGAAGAAGACTTCCAAATACGAGATAAGAATACCTCTATGTACGAGACATTGCAAATAGGTAACATTTCAATTGACAGATTTTTGACATATTTCTGTGAAAGTATACTGAAATGTAATGAAGGTGAAAGATCGAAATGTAATTGAGACATTACTGAGATCCGTGGTGCTGTATGGGACGTCAATATCTTAATGTACGAAATTATTATATAATCGAGGTGCAGTCATTACTAATCAAACAGAAAATATATAGAATAATGAAAACCTAAATTCGGAGCTAGCCGAGAATAACATGACTAGAACTGTTTTCGCGCTACTGAGTATGCAGCAGCGTTCCAAAATACATCAAACTGTTATGTGTTCTTGATACGACTGAAAGTATGTAAAACAGACATGTTCAAATGATCAGTGTGAGATTGTGAATGGATGGTATGTTCAGTAGACTTGATATGAAGCATCTCAGAAAGTATTCGCTTTTTATATATCAATTTCGGTCATTATTCTAAAACACTAGCATTATTGGAATGAAATCAGTGTATATGATTCGTACAATGTTTTGAAATTACGTTATGATATGAAACAACTCTTTTAATGTTGGAAGAATGTCCTTCGATACGAACACTGAGTGGGCTTTTTGTTTCTCCTATGTATGTAGAGGACAATCGTCACAATCAATTTTATAAACGACACCAGTTCTTGAAAAATTATCTACAGGAGGCTTATATGGTTTGATGAATCTAGTGAGTTTGTTTTCAATACTATTGGCTATTGTGAAATACGGAGAGAGAATATTATGCAGTTTATTGTGTATTTGTTTTATACTGGATGATTCAAAATTGCCTTACACTTTTCTGAGAGTAGATTCTTGATGGAATCTCGAGGCGATTTTGATCCGAAATATTCAGATCTGATCCTCAGATCCGAAGATAAAAGCATTTTTGAATTTTTTGAAAAATCCAAATACCTCGGAAGTACCATATTTCTGACTTTTGAATCCAACACCGTTTACTAAGTCAAATCACGGGGTATCCCTGGAGAAGAATAGATCTGGTTTAGCTTCCTTCGTTGTGGAGTTATAGCGATTTGAAGTTGTTGAATTCTGATTGGCAGGAATGCGAACAATTTCAAATCACTATAAACCCACAACAAAGGGAGTTAAATTAGATTCATTTTTTCCCAGGGATACTCTGTGATCTGACTTACAGAATGATGTTGGATTCAGAAGTCAGAAATATGGTAATTCTCAGGTACATAACATCCGTGTTAAATTGCGATGTTTTTTTTTGTGAATATATATATATGGGGCATTCTTCGTCAGATCAGCCACCCCCTCCCCTGCGCGTTCCAATTTTTGAGATGAAAAATGTTCGATGTGCTTGAAATTCTCGTTGAAGTGTCTACTTTCTAATGCCGTATGGTACTTTTCGAACACGGCGACTATTTAACTAATATGGCGGCGGAAACGGAGAGGGAACGTGATGATGATGATCAAAACCGGTCATAATACTATGATACACGGGGGTTGGATAATTTGGATGGCGGCCGGAATTTCAGAATCACTCCGAGTTTTCTGAAACGTGGGGGGACCGGGTTTTTGGAGTCGCTGATGACGTATCCGAACTCAGATTCCCGGAATTACAAATGGCGAATCCAATATGGCGGTCAGAAGATTTCTGATTCTATTTAATTTGTGGAAACATCACCATCCTAAGGGTTTTTTGGTCGCTGATCACGAATCCGGACTCAGATTTCCGGAATTGCAAATGTCGAATCCAATATGGCGGTCGGAATTTCAGAATCACTCCGAATTCCCTGAAACATGGGGAAAAGGAGGTTTTTGGGGCGCTCTTGATGAATCCGAACTCAGATTTCCGGGATTACAAATAGAGAATCCAATATGGAGGTCGAAAAAAATCTAATCCGCTTCAATTTATGGAAGCATCAACATTCTGAGGGTTTTGTGGTCGTTGATCACGAATCCGGACTGAGATTTCCGGAATTGCAAATGTCCAATCTGATATGGCGGTCGGAAAAATTCTAAATCTCTTGAATTTGTAAAAACATTGTCATACTGGGGTTTTTGGGTTCGCTGATCACAAATCTGGACTCACATTTCCGGAATCGCAGATGACGAATCCAATATGGCGATCGGGAGAAATTCAAAGTCTCTCAAATTTGTGAAAGCATTGTCATACTGAGGTTTTTGAAGTTACTGATCAACAATCCGGACTCAGATTTCTGAAATTACGAATGATGAATCGAATATGACGTTAGGAGAAATCGAAAATAAAGGAAATTTGAGAGAATATCGTCGTACGGGAGTTTGAGGGATCGCTGATACATATTCGAACCCAGATTTCCGGAATTATGGATGGAAGATTCAATGTGAGAATTCATGATGGTCTAGATATGAGAAATCATCCGCCCCCCAAGGTAAACCTTTTGTTCAGAAAAACTTCTGGTCGTCGATCATGAAATTGGGGTCACATTTCTAGAATCGGAATGGACGCATCACGTACAATTCTCGACAAAGACATTCAATATGAAGGGAACGTATATCATACTCATTTCAGGGATTATTTGGGGACTGGTCACACAAATCCGCGAACTTTCAACAGACTCTATTCCTTGCTAACTCCTTGCAAATCTTCTCTCACCCTGACCATGAATACTGCTGGTTTTCAGCTTGTGGATTTGTGTATTCAGGCTCCAAGTTCATGACGTTCCGTTTCAAAGACCACAACGCGTTGATATATGATGATATCGTAAATTGAAGAATTCACCCTCAAATATGCCTCTTGCTCGTCGGAAGACCAAGGTTCGGATTTTCTAGGTTGAGGAACGTGGGTCACAGATGATGAACATTGGAAATAACGAGACAAGCTTTGAATGTTTAACAAATCAAATAGACATTTATTGAATTATTTTTCAATACAAACGATCGAACTGGTCAGTTCGTGAATGGACAAGGATGAAATTTAAATAAAATACGACAATATCATATAAACTGGTTAACTCTAGGTATAATTACAGTCTAAGACCCTAAGTCGACTATTCCTAACGTGTGCACACGTGTTCCGCGCGGAGACGTTGGAAGGTTTGGAAATTCTACCGGATCTAACGGGAACAAGGCGTATATTATAGTACGCGGCGACTCTAAATGGTATGACAAGGCGCGGTTCCAACGGAATAATGCGCGCAGCGATTGTAAACGACCGATTACTCGCGGACCAATCGCGTGCTACGAAAATCTAGGGTTATTTTATTACCAAACTAGATTTTCGCAAATGACAAGGCGAACGTGCTTCGGAAGGAGACCAATCACTCCGCAGATTTCCGAGATCTTGGATTCTAGCTGGCTACTGAATGCCCTGATGGATGCTGAATGAATCCATGCAAGATCCAACGGAAAAATCAACTTTAGCCTTTATAAAGGCTGTTCTCAGGTATACTTAAGCTGTGAGAGGGTGGCTACTAGCCAACCCCATGGGCTGGATTTTGCCCCTAATGACGTGAGAGTATTTTCACTATCCCCGTCATGTAGTGCCCTAACGAGCGTTCCCTCTTAGGCAGCGGTTTCTTACCAGCTGACCACCCCCGGCCCCGAATCGAAGCCTAGCTGACGTTGGATGCAAGCACCCAACGGACTCAGCTATCAACGTGATCTGTACTGCGGTAACAGCTTCGATCTGGATAGTGAAGTGAAGAATACCTCTCGGGTACCTCCTCTTATTCCCGGCTTGAATTATTTTCACGTCACGGGCGACTCCGCCACCTATCGGTTGCCGCGTGAACCAGGGTCGACCTCGATACTATCGATCGTCTCGCTTGAGGATCGAATTGAACACCCCCGGCACATGCGCAGTACGCGAAGTACGATTCCAATATGGATCACAGGTTCTGTTTACGAACTGTCATCATAACGCGCCTAACTTCGTGAGTTTCTCGCGTGTTTTGGTTCCGGTGACGTGATGTGCCTTTCCCCATCGAAGCTCCCGGGTTTATGAACTCGCTATGACGGCAATTCAGGTAATCTATAAAGCTTTCTTCTCATTTATATATATTTTGATTTCACTTCTCCTTATTCTTAATGTTTTGAACTCTTTCTAGTTACAGGTAATCTATTGACTCTGTGTGGTGAGCCATGGATCGTTCTTATTTTTCTTGATTCAAATATCTTATATCATTTTTCTTACTAGTGTTATTATTTCTCAGGTTGACGCTTATCCTGCTCAACGCTTATCCAACAGCGTTTGATAGTTCCCCTTTTTTCCTCTTCTATGACAGGTATGCCACCCATCTTTTATTTATTGACTCATCAAATGATTTCATTTGCTATCTTCACTGGATGTTTATATTTTACAGGTTTTCCACCCCACGGATGGTGAGACGAGGAAGCAAAACTACTGGTGCTGCTTGGCTAGCATGACGATGTTAGGGGGAGAACGTATCGTTCTAATCAAACTTTCAATTCTATTGTATCAATATTCTTCCCTATGTTGCAGGTCACAGAATTCGATGACGAGTTCGTCACATCGCTCAAACTTTGATGGGCTTGTCACAAGCTGTCAGCATTAGCATAACCCAATGTGAACCACGAGGAGGTTGGGCGATCAGACTTTGCACATTGAATGACCCTGAGAAGGGCCAATTATTGTAACGTCTCTCTCAATCAGCAATTCTCCAACTCAGCGTACGTACCTCATGGTTGTCCATTTGGCCACCGCACTCTGTTCCTATCATCATTCGAGTACCTCTTGATGAGCACTCCATTATTGGATCCTATCACGAAACCGTGGTTCTTGAGAATCTCAGGTACAGGTTGAGCATTCTCAAATCGTTCGTTGAGTTTCCGTCTCATCTTCTCGTGATATGTTTCATCATAGTACATAATGCCTATGGTTTCAAAATTACTTTTTGCCCAACTGTAGAGTTTTTGGGGCGTCGATATGGCATTCTGAGGTTTGACAGTCAGACTCGCTCTATATGCTTCTCTCTTGAATGTAGCACCATCCCGTCACAAGCACCTTTACCGTGCGCAGTTGCTCCAGTATCAGTAGACACCCTGTAGCAGTGCAAGGGGGGAAAAACTCTCAAACAATTTTGGAGAGAGTAGATGGATTTTAGAATACTAACATGAACAGTAGAATAATCACCGAATTGGATTCTCTATCTGTGATTCCGGAAATCTGAGTTCGGATTTATCATGAGCGACCCGAAAAACTCCTTTCCCCTATGTTTCAGGGAATTCGGAGTGATTCTGGAATTCCGGCCGCCATATTAGATTCTACATTCACAATTCCGGAAATCTGAGTGCAGATTCGTGATCAGCGACCAAAAAACCTTCAGGGTGGGAATGTTTCCACAAATTGAAGTGAATTAGAAGATTTCTGACCGCCATATTGGATTTGCCATTTGTAATTCCGAAAATCCGAGTTCGGATTCGTCATCAGCGACCCCAAAAACCCGCTCCCCCCACGTTTCCGAGGATTCGGAGTGATTCTGAAATTCCGACCACCATCCGAATTATCCAACCCCCGTGTATCATAGTTTTATGACCGGTTTCGATCATCATCATCACGTTCCCTCTTCGTTTCCGCCGCCCAATTTGAAAAATTCGAAAATTTTGAGCCTATCAAACATTTTTCATCTCGAAAATTGAAATGCGCAGGGGGGGTGACTGATCTGACAAAGAATGCCCCATATATGTATATATTAGCAATATATACATACACATATACATACATATATAATGCATGAAATTTTCTTCCTCTCTTTATATACAGGGCGTCCCATTTGAAACAGGACAGCTGAATAACTCTTCAGGGAATGGAGAGGGAAAAAGATTGTTCGGATAAAAGTTGTAGAGTTCGAAGGGGGCCGTAAGATGGTGACCTTGAATTTGACCTTGAGGTCAATTTTGAGCATAATTGATGGTCAAAGTATGTTTTTTCAAATGAAAAACCCTACGTTCGACCTCAGAAATGGGAAGGGCGGAAAATTTTACGTTCGAATATGTTAACATATCAGGTCATTTAGAGGTCATTTGAAGGTCAAAAAACCATTTTCTATGGATTTTCACGGAAAAGCCTCAAACGAGTTGTTTCTCTGACCAAAGTTATCAAAGTTGAAGTGAAACCCCACGTTTCGACCTTGAATCCGACCTTGAGAACGATAATGAATGCCAAATTTGAAACAATAATTAAAAAATTATTTATTTTTCCAGTTCGTCGTTTTATAATTACAGATGGCACAAATCCGTTGACGGGTAAGACACACTTATTGCAGGAGATGTTCGAATTGACCGCCGATTACTTCAATACATAACTCCAGCCGGCGTCGGAAGTTTCCAAGAACAGACTGAAAAACTTCTGCACGAATATTCGCAATTGCGTATCTGATGTGTTGTTGTAGATCCACAGGTGTTGTTGGTCGGTTGGTATGAACGCCTTTTTTCACGTAACCCCACAAATAAGAATCTAGAGGGGTGAGATCAGGAGGTCTTGCCGGCCACAGTACAAATCCACCTCGACCAATCCAACGATTGGGGAAAAGGATATTTAGATAATCCCTCACACATCGAGCGAAGTGTGGTGGTGCACCGTCTTGCTGATACCACATCCTCTGCCTGGTTGCTAATGTCACATCTTCCATGGGAACTGGTAATTCATTCTGTAAAAACTGTAGATAATTAGGACCGTTAACAGTTCCATCAAAGAAATACGGCCCAATAACTTGATTGTCTAGAATTCCACACCAAACATTTATACTTCACCGATGCTTATGATCAACTTGTTGAGTCCAGTGCGGGTTTCGCGCTGACCAATAGTGCCTATTGTGACGATTCAACAAGCCAGTACTTTGAAACGTTGATTCATCACTGAAAAGAACATATCGAAAGAAATCGGGTGCATATCTTGTTGAGATAATTCTTGGGTCAGTGTGATGTGGTACGGATGATATTGAGCAGCTCGTAGAATTCTGTGTGCCGTACTGCGTGGAATACCCAAATCGCGTTCAATATCACGTAAACTAACATGAGGATTCATGTGTATCATTGCTAAAACAGCAACGCATCGAGGGTCGTTAAAGTTGAAACCTTGATTGTTCCGGCGTTGACCACTCCTTCCTTGTCGACAATTTCTTTCAACTTGGCGAATGACTTCTGGAGAAGGATGATGCTGCCGATCTCCAAACCGCTCTCTGTACAATCGTGACGCTCTTTGATACACTCCGCGACACTCACCCAAGATCATTAAAATATCAACACATTCGTTAGGTGAATAAACCATTTTAAACCCGCACCTACACCGTAAACGATGAAAACTTCTCAATGATCATTTTCGTACAGATATGAAGGATAAACTCTGAAGGTTAGTTCTGTTTACTCCCAATTCAAGGTCGAAACGTGGGGTTTCACTTTAACTTTAATAACTTTGGTCAGAGAAACAACTCGTTTGAGGCTTTTCCGTGAAAATCCATAGAAAATGGTTTTTTGACCTTCAAATGACCTCTAAATGACCTGTTATGTTAACATATTCGGACGTAAAATTTTCCGCTCTTTCCATTCCTGAGGTCGAACGTAGGGTTTTCCATTTGAAAAAACATACTTTGACCATCAATTATGCTCAAAATTGACCTCAAGGTCAAATTCAACGTCACCATCTTATGGCCCCCTCCGAACCCCACAACTTTTATCTGAACAATCTTTCTCCCCCTCCATTCCCTGAAGAGTTATTCAGCTGTCCTGTTTCAAATGGGACGCCCTGTATATATATACAGGGTGGGGCATTTGAAGTGTCGCGGGCGTTTTTTCCAAAAATAAAATGAGATACGAGAAAATTTTTCGGACAAAAATTGTAGGGTATCAAGGGGGACATCCGATGGTGGCCTTGGCTTTGACCTCAAATCTCATCTTCAAGGGCATTCTGAGGTCAACTCTTGTTTTTTGAATAGCATCTCATATTTTTTACTGCAGATTTGCATTCTAGGTCAAAAACCAAGAAACTTTTGTCTGAACCATTTTCCTGAAATCCGCAAAGATGGCGCTCTAATCGATATTGTTCCATACTGAATCTGACATTAGAATAACTCGAAAACGAAGGGTCTTGGAGGAGAATGTTTCGGACAAAAGTTGTCTGATTCCAAGGGGGACCCCTTAAACTGAAACGGAGGTGATGGGGTATAACAGACAAAACACAACACATTTCAATCGTCCACATCACTTGGATAATTTTAATGCAGTAGATGCTCAAAATGATGGCCTCCGACTTCAATACACATTTCAAAACGTTTCACAAAAGATTGCTGAACTCGTGCTAAAATATCTTCATTGATGCTCGCGCATGCATTGATGATTCGTTGACGCATATCCTCAGGTGTAGTCGGTGCTTGTTGATAAACTGTATCTTTTATGTATCCCCATAAAAAAAAAATCTGGAGAAGTAAGATCCAGAGAACGGGCAGGCCAATGAACTGGTCCACGACGTCCTATCCATCGTCCAGGATAATCTCTGTCCAATATTTCTCGAGCTGTGACTGCATAATGGGATGGACAACCATCGTGTTGATACCACATATTCAATCGTTCCTGAATAGGTATGTCTTCAAGTAATGTTGGAAGCACTTGATCTAAGAAATGTCTGTACTTCTCTCCATTTAGCGTATCTGCAATGAAGTACGGTCCAATTACTCGAGATCGAAAAATACAACACCAAACATTCACAGCGCATTGTCTTTGATGCTCTACTTGACGTAACCATCTTGGATTTTCTGTCGCCCAGTAATGCATATTATGTCGATTTACTTGACCATGATTGGTGAACGTCGACTCATCAGAAAATAATATGTTGATGAAGTTGTTATTGTGCATTTGCGCTAGACCCCATCGACAAAACTGTACACGATTATCGAAATCATCACCGTGAAGGTCTTGATGCAAACAAATGTGATACGGATGGAATTTGTGACGTTTCAGTATTCGAAGAACACTTCTTCGAGAAATTCCCGAATGGAGTTCAATTTCACGAGAGCTCACGTGTGGATTATCGGCTACTGCAGCTAGTACATTAACTTCCGCATTTTCTCCGCTAACAGTTCTCATTCGATGTCGTTTTTCCCTTGTAACACTTCCCGTTTCTGAGAATAATTTTGTAATGCGTTGAAAATACCTAATGGATGGCGTTGTTCTTTCAGGAAATCGTTCTGCATACAAGTCATATGCTTGTCTGGGGTTCTTATGCACTTCACCGTAAATGTGGATCATATCGATCTTTTCAGAAACCGTGTATCGGATATCCATGATTTTCAATTTGTCATAAACCAAGTAATAATCAAATGTAACTGACAAACTGACTTTCAAAATCGTGAATTTTCACTGAACCCCGTTGTTTGTTTAATCGCGTGAGCTCTGAATGGTGGTCATGTAGACGATTGAAATGTGTTGTGTATTGACAACTTTTGTACGAAACATTCTTTTGCAAGACCCTTCGTTTTCGAGTTATTCGAATGTCAGATTCAAAATGGAACAATATCGATTAGAGCGCCATTTTTGCGGATTTCAGGAAAATGGTTCAGACAAAAGTTTCTTGGTTTTTGACCTAGAATCCAAATCTGCAGTGAAAAATATGAGATGCTATTTAAAAAACAAGAGTTGACCTCAGAATGCCCTTGAAGATGAGATTTGAGGTCAAAGCCAAGGCCACCATCGGATGTCCCCTTCGATGCCCTACAACTTTTGTCCGAAAAATTTTCTCGTATCTCACTTTATTTTTGGAAAAAACGTCCGCGACACTTACAATGCCCCACCCTGTATATATATATATATATATATGTCGATCCGACATTTCGGGGACCTGTTTATACATCCCAATTTTATAGTATACATTTGTTCGTATCAAGTTGAAAACAGTATACATCGTATTTATTTCAGAGTAAAAACGATTTATGGTGAATGTACATGACATTGTCTATAGGCCAGTCATTTCAAGGACATTTTCATACATCCCGCAAAACAAGGACCGATCAGAATTTATGTCAGAGGTACACTGCATTTTGGGGACTCCGTTATACATCACGCAGTTTGAGAACTTTCTGATGTATAACGCAGTTCGAGAACTCCTCAAAATTTTCATGAAATTTCATGGACAGCAGGCATTTCAAGGATTTGTCTTGAGGGTTTTTGTCGCAGGATATCCATTCAAAACCTGACGGCATTCCTACCCGGTTTTATCCGGAATTACCGGAATGGAATAACCTGTCAAAAACTGACAAAAATTTTTCTGAAAGGTTTCGACAGGATATATTTTGATGATTCCGGATGAAACCAGGTAGAAAGTTTGTCAGTTCTTGACTGGGTTTCCTGGTATAAAAACCGTTCAAAGCTCAGAAACCATTTTATGTCCGGTTCTGTCTGAAATTTTCCGCAGGATTCAGACAAACTGACCCATAGCTGCCGGCTCCTTAGTGCAAAAAGAATATACGGGGAGTTCAATTGGGGATTGAGGAACTCATTATGAATTCTTCAGTGAAGACAAAATACATCATGGTTAATTCAGCGTAAAAACGATTCATGGTGAATGTACATGACAGTTGATATAGGCCAGTCATTTCAAGGACATTTTCATACATCCCGCAAAACAAGGACCCATCAGAATTTATGTCAGAGGTACACTGCATTTTGGGGACTCCGTTATAAATCACGCAGTTTGAGAACTTTCTGATGTATAACGCAGTTCGAGAACTCCTCAAAACTTTCATGAAATTTCATGGACAGCAGTCATTTCAAGGATTTGTCTTAAGGGTTTTTGTCGCAGGATATCCATTCAAAACCTGACGGCATTCCTACCCGGTTTTATCCGGAATTACCGGAATGGGATAACCTGTCAAAAACTGACAAAAATTTTTCTGAAAGGTTTCGACAGGATATATTTTGATGATTCCGGATAAAACCAGGTAGAAAGTTTGTCAGTTCTTGACTGGGTTTCCTGGTATAAAAACCATTCAAAGCTTAAAAACCATTTTTTTTCTGGTTCTGTCTGGCATTTTCCGCAGGGTTCAGACAAACTCACCCATAGCTGATGGCTCCTTTGTTTAAAAAGAATATACGGGGAGTTAGATTGGGGATTGGAGAGCTTATTATGAATTCTTCAGTGAAGACAGTATACATCATAGTTAATTCAGCGTCAAAATGAACTTCAAAAGAGTATAAACAGCACGGCAAATACATGAAAATGTTATCAAAACCTACCAAAAAAAACTATATAGGAAAAAATTATGGAATGAAATTTCTTCGCATTCAGAATTGTGATGGGATATAAGATTTGTCCCACCTGAAAAAAAAAGATTTGAAATCAATATAAGCTGCCAAGTACATTTGGTTACTCAAATGGTATATTACCGGTTTCCAGTGTATTGAAATTTCAAGGTGTCTGAACCCATACAGCACCGGGAGGTACTATCAACATCCTTGGAACGTTTTCTGAAACATTGGAATGTTCGAAAAATGTTTCCGAATGTTAAGAAAACATCACATGTATATACCAGGGATGTGAAAATGTCCGGGGTAGTCTTATTCAGGTTGTCATGGAATATTCCATATACACATATGGAACATATGTTTATGAGACATTTGAAATGAGAATTTTTAATGATCAAACTTGTGCCAAATCTTTTAATATTCTCCAGTTAGAAGAGATGCATATTAATTGCAGTGAAACCTGTATCGATAGATTCAATAAATTACATTTACATCTCTATAATACATTGCGTGTACCCAGTCAGCACCGGAGCTCCCGCAAAGAGCTCCCGTTATGCGACCAACAATGAGTTCAATATGAATAAAATGCATCAAAATGAACTCTTGATGAACAACTTGATGTTCAGAAAGAATCCAGTATGTAGTCTCGATATGAGTTCTTTCTGATCATTAGGTTGTTCATCAAGAGTTCATTTTGAATGCATCAGATTCATATTAAACTCATTGTTAGTCGCATAACGGGGACTATTTGAGAAGTCTTTGAGAAGTCTTCATGATCTTTTATGAATTCAAATTGATCATTGGTGCTGGCTGGGTAGTGAAATTTTGTTTCGCGTCAATTTTGAGGTTATGTGGATCTTAATATATTGACTAATTCTTGATAATTAATATTTTTCCAATAGTTTTGAACTTCTGAGATGAAATATTTTTAAATATTCAATACAAAATGTATTTTCATGGTTGTTTGATACTTTGGTCTTTTGTAAAACTATAAATACACATTTTTATAGGTTATAAATAAAATACTTGGTTTCCATATGATGTTTTGGAAACGTTTTAAAAACATACCATAGCATGTGTAAACAACGTCCCCGCAACGTGTTCCCCAGCACAATAAATGAATGCTCTCGAGACGTTTAGAAAATGTACTTTTGGAAATCATAATCAGTGGGACTATGGACACGTTTTTAAAACGTTTTCTGAACTTTCGGTGCTGTTTGGGTAACTGTATTGAAAGTGGTTTACAATTTTTAAAAAATATCTTCGTCTTAAGGGGATTCGAGCATGGGGAAGTGGGGGAGGGGATAGTTAAATTTTGCGTGAACTTTTTTCAAAAAGTACGTAATTATTAAAAGTTCCAATTGAATAATAATAAATTGCACACCTGGGATTGCGCATTGCCGCAAACTTTGAATGTTTCAATGACTTCTGAAGGGTAAAAAATAAAATTGTCAAATTGGTCGAAATTCGCAAGCTAAAATTCGAAGAACGTTCATAG
Organism: Gonatopus flavifemur; assembly: GCA_018340375.1. Taxonomy (NCBI): domain Eukaryota; kingdom Metazoa; phylum Arthropoda; class Insecta; order Hymenoptera; family Dryinidae; genus Gonatopus; species Gonatopus flavifemur. Next base: position 1,047,054 of record JAFFJZ010000033.1, read on the forward strand.
TATATTCTGTTGCTGCTTGAAAACCACCCGGTCGTATGAGTTCCTGCGCAAAATTCATCATGCCTAGATAGAACGAAAACTCCCACCAAGGCCATCAGTTCATGATAGCTTAGATAACAATGGAAGAGTAACTAAAGAATTCTTGAAAAAGAATTCTTTCTGAATTCTCATAGAAATCTAGAATTCTTTAAGAATTCGGAAAGAGTTCTACTTCACGGACATTTGAGAACTCTTTAGGAATTCTAGAAGAACTCTTGAAGACTCCTTTGAAAATATTGAAAGAACTCTCAAATGTCCATTAAATAGAACTCTCTTCGATTGCTTAAAGAATTCAGAAAGAATTCTTTTTCAAGAATTCAGGAAGAATTCTTTTTCAAGAATTCAGGAAGAATTCTTTTTCAAGAATTCTTTAGGTGCTCTTCCATTTCTATCTGGGAGTGAAAAGGGATTCTTTGTAGATAATTCGAATTCAAATTGAATGCCTAATAAGCGTTTCGGTGGTACAGAACTAAATGATTCGGGAAAATCACGGAGGATTCGTCGGGAATTCAGACTGTATTCATTTTGAATTCATTGAATTCACACTCAATCCATCTCCTGTTTCACAAAAGAGATCGGTTGAGACTTCTCCGAGAAGTATTCAGGGATTCAAGAAGATCATTTCCGTTTTCTGCGACGATACACTCACAGGAAGAATTTCTTGGAATGAGAAGATTTTTCTTGTCCCTGAAACTGATTTTTTCTAGAGCCTAGAAAATTTCACTGGAGTGAGAGAATTTATTTCAAAGTCAAAATGAATTTTTCTTGAGTCAGGTATGTAAATTTTCCAAGCGAAAGAAATTTCCCTCTGACAATTGAGCAAGATAAGTTTTCTCACAGCACCAAGAGGAATTTCCTTGTTCCAAGAAATCCTCTCTGTGAATGTAGTCTGCACCAGGACGTTCCTATACAGCCTGCAGAACGAGGTCCCATCAAAACTTATGTAAGACACACACCACAAAATGTTCCCAGGATGTTCTGCGAATATCACAACGGCTCAAAAATCTTCTGAAGATATTACAATAACTCCTGAATGTTTCGGGGACGTACCAGATAACACAAGAAGAATCCGCTTTTCAGAAACAGGAAATAATTCTTCAAGAACGCTTCCAAATAATGAATGCATATACAGCTCTGGAGGAGTTCAATGTTTGGGACATCAACGAGTTCTCTGAGAGTTCTGAAATAATGATTTCGGTATTCTCAAAGGACTCATCAATGTCCCAATCATCTAACTCCTGCAGGGCGCTATATGAATTCATTAGTTCGAAAAGAGCGTTTGAATAATTCCATTCTTGTTCTTGGAAAAGAATCCTCCCTGTGCTCTCTGGAATTGGGGATGTTAGGAGAGGTGCGCCGCATTTTGGGGACACAGTCATACATGATTGATTTCTAGGACTCTCATTTATCAGGCAGTTCGAGGACTTATGTCATGTGTACACCGCATTTTGAGGACTCTGTTATACATTATGGAGTTTGAGGACTTTTGATATACCACATAGTTTGAGAACTCATGTCAGAGATACGCCGCATTTTACACTGAAAAAAAAAATTCTTCCCACCAAATGAATAGTCTAATTGTCCTCCCTCCATAAAATATTTCTTGCGATTAGTGAAATATTCAATGAAACTAAATAATGGGATGGTTGCCCCAAATAAGTTGGTCTTCCAAATAAATAATTTATTCACCACAATTCATCAATTTTTGCATTCAATTGAATATTTGATGTCTACAAATGAATATTTTATGGAGAGAGGACAAATAAATATTTTTTCCAGTGTAAGGACTCTGCTATACATCACGCTGTTTGAGGACTCTCTGATATATCACGCAGTTGGAAAACTCATGTCAGAGGTACGCCGCATTTCGGGGACTCTGTCATATATCACGCATTCCCAGGACTTCCTAGTTTATCACGGAGTTTCAGAACACTCGGAAATATATACCAATTTTATACATCGAAGACACATTAAGGAATTTCTCCCAAACAGCATCATGAGGAAGCCTTGTAATATCAACATCCTTCGAACATTTTTTAAAGCATTGGAATGTTCTCAAAATGGTTCTAGATGTTCAAAAAACGTAACATGTACATACCAGGGACTTGCGAATGTCTGCGTTGCTCTGATTCGTGTCCTCATGGAATGTTCATAAAACATTTGAAATTAAAATTTAATCATAAACCAGATCACGCTGAATCCTTGAAAGTTATTCCTTCCGAAGTGATCCCACACCGCACAGATATGTTCCAAATGAATTCTCGTTATGTCAGTTCGGGAAGGATTCATGAAGAATTCTTGAGAATGCTTTATGAACTCTTTTTGAATTCCAAAGATTCAAAAAGAACCCTTTCCGGACCGTCATGACAGGGACTCTTAAAGAATCACATCAAGAATTCATGAAGATTCCCTTATGAATACATTGGGGCCAGCGTGCTGTGTGGGATGGAAGTGAACTGCAGGGAATCTGGTATCGATACATTAAAATGATTACATGTGTAATTCCTTCAATACATCACATGTTGAGACGTTTATCTCCAATTTTTAGATTATGGGAGTCTGTATATTTGCCCTGTTGAAAAAATCCGATGGATTCCAATGAATTCCAATGGGTAACATGACAAAAACCACATAGAAACTGATACGATATTTTGTTTCTATCAGTACTTATCAGGAATTTCCAATCATACCAATAGAAACCAATAGAACATCGAATTCCTCATAGAATCTTATGGAAACCCTTATGTACTGTGACAAAAACCGCATAGAAACCGATCAGATCTCATCGATTCCGATAGGATTTAGCCTATCGGTTTGTATTGGTTCTATCCCACAGGGTGGACCCACTGCATGTTCATTCATATTTCCCAAACAGTTCCAGGATGCTAAATTAAAATCTTGTGAAATACTACAGACAAGTTGTTCGGACTTCCTGAAAACCCAATCAAATTTATCCAAAAATCAGATGAGAGTAGCCGAAAAAAATCACAATGACATGTTCTGAATCCTCAGAAGAAATTTCTTTTACAGTGTAGGAGAATGTTCTTATCATGAAAAGTTATGCATTTCGCAACTATATATTCATTGGGGTGGACCGAAAAAAACTCTTTTCCGATGATTCAATCCTAATACTGCGGAAAAGTTACCTCTATAGTACTCTAAGTTTTGTGCAAAATTTCAGCCTGATCGGATAATATCTTCTATGTGCACCTGGAGCCTCAATTTTCACAATTTCAGTAAAAAAAAGTCGGAACTTCCATCTTTCTTCATTGATTGATTTACTCACTCTTCTGCTGATGATCATTCGTCAGTTGCATGAATAAAGCAGACAAACGCAATTTCAATCAATTGTTCCCAAGTACAAGGTGTCTGATAAGGAATTACTGAAACTAATCGTCTCTTATTTCATAAATGAAATAAGCTATTGACGCAAACGAAATTGCATCTTATAGAGGATGAATTGCAATTTTATTTGAGCATTCCTTCCTTTCATAATAAGAATTTTTGTTCCGATTCTTTGAACATTTATGGAAATAGCCTAAAATCGATACTTCGATGCCCATGAGAAGTTGCTCAAAACAATCGTCTCTTATTTTATAACGAATGAAATGATGCACGCGAATGAAATTGCATCTTAAAGGAGACAAATTGCAGTTTTATTTGAGCATTTCCTCCTTCGCGATAACAATTTTTGTTGCGAGTTTTTAAACATTCATAAATACAGCTGAGAATCGATACTTCAATTGAGAAGTTGGTAAAAAAATAGTCTGTCATTTTATAATCAATAATAGTATATTACACACCTAGGGCAGTAAAATAAGAAAGGTCTCAGATCACATGTAATTGTCAGCCTCGGCTTCGCCTTGGCCGTCAATTACATGTGATCTGAGCCTTCTTTTACTTCCCGAGGTGTGTATACTATTTTTCTGCTCGACGGAGCCGGAAAATGGCAACTTCGTTTTGGCCAGCGGGCAGGAAGTTGCCACTTTCCGCCCGGAGGGGAGAAAAGGTATTTACTCAAATGACATTGCATTTTATAGGGGACGAATTGTTATTTCATTTGAGCAGTTTCTCCTTTACAATAAAAATCCTTGTCTCGGTTTTTTAAAAATTTATGAAAATAGCTGACAATCGATTCTCCAATGCCCATGAGGAGTTACTCAAATGAATCGTCTCTAATTTTATAATGAATGAAGGTATTTACGAAAATGGAATCACATATCTCATAGTGATAGAGCTCTGGAGGAGTTCAATGTTTGGGACATTAACGAGTTCTCTAAGAGTACTGGAATGATAATTACGGTATTCTCAAAGAACTCCTCAATGTCCCAATCATTCAACTCCTGCAGGGCTCTATATGAGCTCATTAGTTCGAAAAGAATGCTTGAATAATTCCATTCTTGTTCTTGGAAAAGAATTCTTCGTGTGCTTTCTGGAGTTGGGGATGTTAGGAGAGGTACGCAGCCCCACAAACACGATTGCAGGCGTTTTGAAGGACCAGTAACGGCGCTTCACTGGCATTGCGGGGCCATCAGCGGCCCATTGAAACGCCAGTAATCATCGTTTGTAGGGAGCATTTTGGAGACACAGTCATACATGATGGATTTTTAGGACTCTCGTCGTATATCAGGCAGTTCGAGGACTTATGTCATGTGTACTCCACATTTTGAGGACTCTGTTATACATTACGCATTTTGAAGACTCTCTGATATACCACACAGTTTGAGGACTCATGTCCCAGGTACGCCGCATTTCGGGGACTTTGTCATACATTACGCATTTACAGGACTTCCTGATTTATCACGGAGTTTCAGAACTCTCGGAAATATATACAAATTTTATGCACCGGAGGCACATTGAGGAATTTGTCCCAAACATCATCGGAAGGTAATATCGATATCCTTCGAACATTTTCTGGAACATTGGAATGTTCTCAAAATGGTTCTAGATGTTCAAAAAACGTAACATGTATATACCAGGGACATGCAAATGTTCGCCTTGCTCTGATTCGTGTTCTCATGGAATGTTTATAACACATTTGAAATGAAAATTTAATCATGAACCAAATCGTGCTGAATCCTTGAAAATTATTCCTTTCGAAGTGATTCCACACCGCACAGACATGTTCCAAATGAATTCCCGTTATGCCAATTCGGAAAGGATTCATGAAGAAATCTCGAGAATTCTTTATGAACTCTTTTTGAATTCCAAGGATTCAAAAAGACCTCTTTCCGGACTGTCATGACGGGGACTCTTGAAGAATCACACCAAGAATTCATAAAGAATTCCTTATGAATACATTGCGGCCAGCGTGCTGTATGGGATGGAAGTGAACTGCAGTGGAAAGGCCTAGACACACAAGCACGTAAACGTGAACGTAAGAAACGGAACGCTGCGCAGATCCCGTATACGATTTCTGCGTAGCCTTCCGTTTTTTACGTTCACGTTTACGTAGTTTATGTGTCTACTTCTGAACTAGTATCGATACATTAAAATGATTAAGGCCTAGACACATATGCTACGTAAACGTGAACGTAGCTTGTGTGTCTAGGCCTTTCAGGACTAAACACATAAATGAATAAGCATTTGACATAAGCACAAGTGGGATGCGCAGAACCTAAAAACAGGTTCTGCGCATTCCGTTATGCCTATGCTTATGTTATTTTGCGTCTTAGTGCAATCGTGTGCTTACTCCTTCACATCTGTAAAGCTTATATTACATGCGTGCGTTTGCTGCATGCGACATCATTAGATGAAAAGAGTAGTCCTAGGGGAAAACACTTCACCCCTTCTTTCATCTAATGATGTCGCATGCAGCATACGCACGCATGTAATATAAGCCTTCTCAAACTGCGTGATACATCAGAGAGTCCTCAAAATTCGCGATGTACATCAGAGTCCTCAGAATGCGGTGTACCTCCGACACAGAGTTCCCAACAAAATCATAGTACACGACGTTGATTGCTCAATTCTATTAGATTAATCAATCATATCTTCGATTCTGTGAGAATTGACCAATGGATAAAGTGTACTATAATTTCGTTGGGAACTCTGCTCTGACACGACCCCAGTAGAAATGGCACAAGTTTTTCCCTATGACCGATAAGGCACTAACGAGGAAAACCTAATTAGGAAAGACAAGCAACGCGCTTGTCAGTAACTCGTAAGTTAGATCCAACTAGCATTGATCAAACAAAACTAATGAGCTACTCAAAATAATTTGAAGAATCAGACTAATGAATATCCTGTTGAAACCATCACCCATAATGATCAGTTCTCATTCCCAGTATAAATGGACAAATGCACTTTTCAATCTTGAAAAATGCATTTGTCAATGAAAAACATATTTTTCCCTCTTTTTGTCAGGAATTACAGTATATTTGATGATTTGACGTTAGGAACAAAATTGGAGCATCAATACAGGTATATTTGATACCACCTTATCAGAACAGACGAGAGTTCATACCATTGATATAACGTGAACATCCAAATGTCTGTTTCAAACAGGTAGCAGTTACATCACAAAGCTTCATACATAATTTTCATATCATAGGTACATCAGAAGTCCTGTGATGTAACTGATCCCTGTTTGCAGCGGACATTTGAATATTTTTGTGATATCATTGCTTCATGAAAGGCTCTGTTACATCACTGGTTCTTTCTCCTCTAGTGGGAGAAGCGCGAATGATATTTGATCCATTTTCAAACTTGATGCAATGCGAATCCTTTCCATTCCATCTATACTCTAAGTGAAGAGGTACAGTGATGACTATGACATAGTATATCCTATGACAGTTCTATTCCTCTTTCATAGCTGGGCGAAGAGACAAAGTTATCGGATTTTATGGAGGAATGTACTTTCAGTCTCACTTTTTCCCCCTTCTGGTGATTTCTCTAGGGGTCTTCAAGTGAAATATAATGATGATTGCTTTCAATCAACAATTTGTTTGAAGTTAAATGACAAACCACTTTGGTGGAATGAATTCTTTGTGAATGAGAATTAGGTATACACAAAACATGAGTGGTTGGATAAATTGACTTGCATATTGGGAACGCAGTCAGTCTCTTCGGTTACCATGAATTACTGACACCATAGATACTTATAAGAGATTGACCGTGAAAAATCACTTGGAAATAACCTCATTCATCTATACATTCAGTTATAAACAATAAGATATGAACAAATTGTTCATTCAATGTGTAAGAATCAAAATGAATTGAATACTTTCCATTTCACGTATAATTTATGGTAAAGAAGGAAATATTCTGTGTTCGTGATTCAAAAGTCCATTTTTCTATTGGTAAAACCCTGACGCTTAATTTATAAACACATCCTTGTATTGTTTGATGGAGTTATGTAGGAATACCCTCTGGAAGGAAATCACAGCTACGTGTCTTTTGTACCAGTAATTCATCCTAATCAGAGTAAGAAAACTCACTGCACTTCCAATATACGAAGGACATAATATCTCCAACGATTCATACTCATTTGCAGAAAATTTATCTCAATACACTGGCAGGTCATTTCACATCATTCACATGCGAGGAATTCATTCCAGGTCACTTGTCAAAAATCACGTGACTCCACTTCAAGTTATTAGTGTAAATTGATGATCTCCTGAAAAATAATAAGAATCTCAGATAAATAGTCCCAATAACACAAACTTCACAATCTGTTTTTCTGTTGATTATTCAGAATGTAACATATCTATGTCACTCTTACATGCCGTCAACTAGATTCAAAAGGAATCACATTGATTTATCACTCGCAGAACCTAAAAATTGGAGAAAAACAACCTCGCTCAATGTGATGTATGAAAGAAATTACAAATGTTATCATTTGAAGGTATTGATACTGGTTTCATGGCAGTTCACTCCCATCACTTTGAGATGAATAATATTCAAGGATTTGGCGCAGCTTGGTTCATCATCGAATTTCGAATTCAAATGTCTCATAAACATTCCGTATGACAACATTGACAACACGAATCAGAGCGACACGAACATCCGTAGGTCCCTGGTATGTACAGGTTAGGTTTTTGGGACTTTCAGGAACATTTTGGGCACATTCCAATTTTCCATAAAATGTTCGAAGCATGTTGATAGTAACTCCCGATGCTGTTTGGCACGAATTCCTCAATATGCCTCCGGTGCATAAAATTCATAGACATTTTGAAGAGTTCTGAAACTTCGCGATGAAACAAGAACAGGGATGCCAGGAAAATTATGATACATGGCGTTGACTGGTCAATTCTGATAGAAATGACGATTTGATTGGTTAATCTGGAAGAACTGATCAATCAGCATTGCGTAGCATAATTTTTCTGGCATTCCTAATCAGGAAGTCCTGAAAATGCGTAATATATGACAGAGTCCTCGAAATGCGGCGTACTTTTGACATGAGTCCTCAAAGTCCGTGGTATATCAGAGAGTCCTCAAAATGCGTAATATATGACAGAGTCCCCGAAATGCGGTGTACTTCTGACACGAGTTCTCAAACTGCGTGATACATCAGAGAGTCCTCAAAATTCGCGATGTATATCAGAGTCCTCGAAATGCGGCGTACTTTCGACATGAGTCCTCAAAGTCCGTGGTATATCAGAGAGTCCTCAAAATTAGGGGTGGCCGCAAGACCAAGACGAGACCATCGGACTCGAGATTCGAGACAAGACCAAGACTGCACTGAGTCTTGATCAAGAGTCTTGTGGTCTCGAAAGTAAAAATGTAATTTTCATTTATCGAAATATAAGTTAATGTGGAGCATATAGTCACATAAAATTTCGCAGAAATTCTTTAATAAGAGAATTACCCTGCTGAAAACTGCTGTTGAAAACGCGCAAGATTTCGAACAGTATCAGTCAGTATCTGAGCGTTTCTGCGAGTACGGCTGCCAAGGAAAATGAGTGCAGATTGAGAAAGAAGCAGTTCCTGACAGCATTTGTGATTTTCAGAAACAAACAGGATGCACAAGCTTGAAAAATATCAGTTCCTTGCAGCAATCGTGATATAATGAAGAATGATTAGACTGAGAATGGAATGACTGTCTGAAATGTTGATAGCTGTAAAACGTATCCTGAACAATAAGTTGATTCATAGCATTAGACTGTATGTGGTTGGAGAAGCTGTTCGGAAATTCAATTGAAACTGAAAGGATTCACATGTTGAACCACCAGTCTGTTCTTATACGCTGTTACAGATCGAATAACTGAACGAATCAATCCGAATTTTCAGAAGAATACTTACTGAACGTTTCCGATGGTATCAGCTGAAGTAAAATCATCACGTTGCATACCGGTTGAGAAAAATGAATGATTTATTGAATGTGAGAGTTTCTGAAGGAGAATACGGTTTGAAATGTTCGTGGACTTAGACAGGTTTTACATGTTAAACAATAAGTGTGCTCTTATACGCGTTTACGGATCCAATATATGAACGAATCAATCCGAATTTCGAGAAAAAAGGTTGTTGAACGTATTCGATGGTATCAGCTGAAAGAAAATCATCACGTTGCATACCGGTTGAGAAAAATAAATGAATTATTGAATGTGAGAGTTTCTGAAGGAAAATACGGTTTGAAATGTTCGTGGACTTAGACAGGTTTTACATGTTAAACAATAAGGGTGCTCTTATACGTATTTACGGATCCAATATATGAACGAATCAATCCGAATTTCGAGAAAAAAGATTGTTGAACGTATTCGATGGTATCAGCTGAAAGAAACTCATCATGTTGCATGACGGTTGGGTAAAATAAATGATTTATTGAATGTGAGAGTTTCTGACAGAGAATACGGTTTGAAATGTTTGCGGGCTTTGATAGGTTTCACATGTTAAACAATAAGTGTGCTCTTGAACGCTATTACGGATCCAATATCTGAACGAATCAATCCGGATTCCGAGAGTAGAAATTATTGAACGTTTCCGATGGTATCAGCTGAATGAAAATCATCACGTTGCATACCGGTTGAGAAAAATAAATGATTTATTGAATGTGAGAGTTTCTGAAGGAGAATACGGTTTGAAATGTTCGTGGACTTAGACAGGTTTTACATGTTAAACAATAAGGGTGCTCTTATACGTATTTACGGATCCAATATATGAACGAATCAATCCGAATTTCGAGAAAAAAGGTTGTTGAACGTATTCGATGGTATCAGCTGAAAGAAAATCATCACGTTGCATATCGGTTGAGAAAAATAAATGATTTATTGAATGTGAGAGTTTCTGACGGGGAATACGGTTTGAAATGTTTGTGGGCTTTGATAGGTTTTACATGTTGGACAATAAGTGTGCTCTTGAACGCTATTACGGATCCAATATCTGAACGAATCAATCCGGATTCCGGGAGTAGAAATTATTGAACGTTTCCGATGGTATCAGCTGAATGAAAATCATCACGTTGCATACCGGTTGAGAAAAATAAATGAATTATTGAATGTGAGAGTTTCTGAAGGAAAATACGGTTTGAAATGTTCGTGGACTTAGACAGGTTTTACATGTTAAACAATAAGTGTGCTCTTATACGCGTTTACGGATCCAATATATGAACGAATCAATCCGAATTTCGAGAAAAAAGATTGTTGAACGTATTCGATGGTATCAGCTGAAAGAAACTCATCATGTTGCATGACGGTTGGGTAAAATAAATGATTTATTGAATGTGAGAGTTTCTGACAGAGAATACGGTTTGAAATGTTTGCGGGCTTTGATAGGTTTCACATGTTAAACAATAAGTGTGCTCTTGAACGCTATTACGGATCCAATATCTGAACGAATCAATCCGGATTCCGAGAGTAGAAATTATTGAACGTTTCCGATGGTATCAGCTGAATGAAAATCATCACGTTGCATACCGGTTGAGAAAAATAAATGATTTATTGAATGTGAGAGTTTCTGAAGGAAAATACGGTTTGAAATGTTCGTGGACTTAGACAGGTTTTACATGTTAAACAATAAGGGTGCTCTTATACGTATTTACGGATCCAATATATGAACGAATCAATCCGAATTTCGAGAAAAAAGATTGTTGAACGTATTCGATGGTATCAGCTGAAAGAAACTCATCATGTTGCATGACGGTTGGGTAAAATAAATGATTTATTGAATGTGAGAGTTTCTGACGGAGAATACGGTTTGAAATGTTTGCGGGCTTTGATAGGTTTCACATGTTAAACAATAAGTGTGCTCTTGAACGCTATTACGGATCCAATATCTGAACGAATCAATCCGGATTCCGAGAGTAGAAATTATTGAACGTTTCCGATGGTATCAGCTGAATGAAAATCATCACGTTGCATACCGGTTGAGAAAAATAAATGATTTATTGAATGTGAGAGTTTCTGAAGGAGAATACGGTTTGAAATGTTCGTGGACTTAGACAGGTTTTACATGTTAAACAATAAGGGTGCTCTTATACGTATTTACGGATCCAATATATGAACGAATCAATCCGAATTTCGAGAAAAAAGGTTGTTGAACGTATTCGATGGTATCAGCTGAAAGAAAATCATCACGTTGCATATCGGTTGAGAAAAATAAATGATTTATTGAATGTGAGAGTTTCTGACGGGGAATACGGTTTGAAATGTTTGTGGGCTTTGATAGGTTTTACATGTTGGACAATAAGTGTGCTCTTGAACGCTATTACGGATCCAATATCTGAACGAATCAATCCGGATTCCGGGAGTAGAAATTATTGAACGTTTCCGATGGTATCAGCTGAATGAAAATCATCACGTTGCATACCGGTTGAGAAAAATAAATGAATTATTGAATGTGAGAGTTTCTGAAGGAAAATACGGTTTGAAATGTTCGTGGACTTAGACAGGTTTTACATGTTAAACAATAAGTGTGCTCTTATACGCGTTTACGGATCCAATATATGAACGAATCAATCCGAATTTCGAGAAAAAAGATTGTTGAACGTATTCGATGGTATCAGCTGAAAGAAACTCATCATGTTGCATGACGGTTGGGTAAAATAAATGATTTATTGAATGTGAGAGTTTCTGACAGAGAATACGGTTTGAAATGTTTGCGGGCTTTGATAGGTTTCACATGTTAAACAATAAGTGTGCTCTTGAACGCTATTACGGATCCAATATCTGAACGAATCAATCCGGATTCCGAGAGTAGAAATTATTGAACGTTTCCGATGGTATCAGCTGAATGAAAATCATCACGTTGCATACCGGTTGAGAAAAATAAATGATTTATTGAATGTGAGAGTTTCTGAAGGAAAATACGGTTTGAAATGTTCGTGGACTTAGACAGGTTTTACATGTTAAACAATAAGGGTGCTCTTATACGTATTTACGGATCCAATATATGAACGAATCAATCCGAATTTCGAGAAAAAAGATTGTTGAACGTATTCGATGGTATCAGCTGAAAGAAACTCATCATGTTGCATGACGGTTGGGTAAAATAAATGATTTATTGAATGTGAGAGTTTCTGACGGAGAATACGGTTTGAAATGTTTGCGGGCTTTGATAGGTTTCACATGTTAAACAATAAGTGTGCTCTTGAACGCTATTACGGATCCAATATTTGAACGAATCAATCCGAATTTCAAGAAAAAAACTTACTGAACGTTTCCGATGGTATCAGCTCAAAGAAAATCATCACGTTGTATACCGGTTGAGAAAAATGAATGATTCATTGAATGTGAGAGTTTCTGACGGAGAATACGGTTTCATATCAAATCCACAGTTAAAATGAATCCTTTCATGCAAAAATGGTGATTTACAAAATTTTTATAAGTATAATGATTATTCATTTCTTTGTACTCAATTTATCCAGAACAGACACGTTGTTTATGGATAGGAATCTCAAAGCAACTTAACGTTATACAACTTTGAAAAATGCTTTTTTCATGGCACAAAAACCATTCCCTGCCTGACGATTTTTCGACTGGTTTTCCCCGGCATTCTCATCTGGGTTTCGTGTGCGTTATGAACTGATTGCCATGCGTAAGAAGAAATTTATGATGGTATGGGGTATACAGATTATTGAAAAAATGTATCGAAATAATCAACAGCGTATTTGTGCACGGAGAAAAGGTATCTTAAAAACTACCATAATTTATGAATTTTCAGCACTGGTCGCCCCGAGTCTCAATATTTACCTGAACAAACCTCTAAAAGTACCATCATGGCTGGGACTTTGATAAGGAAGGTACCATACTTATTCTGAAAAGTCCAAGAAGTTATCCCCACGAACAATGAATTTTGGCGTTTCAATGGACCGCTGATGGCCCTGCAATGCCAGGAAAGAGCCGTTACTGGCCCCTCGAAACGCTTGCAGTCGTGTTTGCTGGGATGGTACTCTTAGAGATCCGTGCAAGTAAATGTTCCGACTCGGGTCAGACCAGCGCTGAAAATCCATAAATTATGGTAATTTTCAGGATATCTATTTTCTCAGTGTGTTGAATCAGGAAATTTTTTGTAAATTCCATGATTGCAGTAGAAAAACTGTGATGTTTTTGATCAGTCTAAACTTTATCATACTGGTCTGACGATACCGTCACGCAGCGTGACCAGCGTACAAACTTGGACCGATAGATCACGAATCGTGAGACACCATTAAATCGAACTGCCAATAAGAATACAAGGAAATTCCGTAAGATACGGACTGGAGTCTGTGTTTTGTAACACTTCTGTCAGGAACTATTACGTTGTAGATCTAGCAATCGGATACGCATCCTTTCAGATTCTCACTCAAAACTCAAATTTTAACTGTTTCTAGCAGACGTTGCCCACGAATAGAAGTGCCAGTCAAAAACGCTTAATAACAATCTTTAACCGGATGTAATCGATCGAAGCAATTTCTGTACGCACACAGTGAAAAATATTTTGTATTTGTGTTGAAAACGGTTTGTGTTAAAAAATGTGGTGTGTTGAAATAACACAAAGTTTCTGTTACTTTATTTTGTAACATGAACACATCTGTGTACATTCCATATATCTCGTGTACATTGATATAAAAGTGATAATATTCAAATACAACTCAGTCATTCGAGTATCTTATAATAAAAGGAACAAGAACTAATGACATTTGAAACAGTTATAATTGATTCATTGTTAAAATTTATGTTATCTGTAGATAACCTCACTTTTCTGACAGATAACCTCAAAATTGCGTTTTCTAAAACATAGAGTAATCCAGGGTGAGATGACGCACTTTCCCACTCCAAGAGGAGATTAGGTTAAAATCTTCAGATCTTCTTTGAATAAATGAGGTTTCATATATTATTTCATGCTGTAAAAAAGGGGGAAAGTGCTTCATCTTACCCTGAATTATTCCTTCTAGTGACGATATTTCAACACAAAGTTTATGTTGAATTTGAACACAAATTTTGTGTTGACCGGTTCTAACACCAAAATTGTGTTGATTTCACACAATATTTTTTACTGTGCAGTCAAACACCAATTAAATATTTTTTCCACTATTCCATTTTGTCACGCCATTCTGTTGCGCCTGTGCGGGTCATCACCATAAAGATCTATCAAAATCATCATGGTGAAATCCATACTACTGCGCGTGAATCATGAATCTTTAATTCCGCGTAAGAACAGACTGCTAATGAAATATGTAAATCCTCTAGAAGACTGTCACAATTTTGAAGCGGGATTCCAAATTGATTCTGGCCTTTTTTTTAAATATGATGATCGCAGTTGGAAACTTTCATCGTTTCGATCAGTCCATGCTGTAGGATACTGGATTCGCCAATACTGTTAGGAACTATCACATTTTGGATCTAGTGATCGGATAGTCGTCCTTTCAGATTCTGACTCAAATTTCAACTGTTTCCAACAGGCGTTGCTCATAAATAGAAATGCCAGTCAAAAACGCTCAATGAAAATCTTTGACCGGATCTAAGCGGTGCGAGCCATTTCCAAACGCAATCAAATACTAAGTAAATATTTCTTGAGTGTTCCAATGCGGCTATGCGGAGTCAAAAACCGTTCTAATACTGTCAGAAAATTGTTTTGACTGTTTCTGACAGCAATTTTCAGCAGGGAATATAGAATCACTTTATTCGGCCCACATCTCGTACCCGTGTACAGCTGCGTAGGTTAAGCGTTAGGTAGTTGATAGGATAGGTTAAGCGTTGAAAATCATACTTATTCGCTGAAAATTTATTCCAACAAACTGGCAGGTCACTTTACATTATGTACATGGTTTGAGCGAGGAAGTCATTTCACGTCACTTGTGCAAAATCACGCCACTTCACTTCAATTGATAAGTGTAACTTGATGATCTGTTGAAAAATAATCAGAAGCTCAGATAAGTAGTCCCAATGATACGAACTTCACATTGCTTTTTTTGTTGATTATTCAGAATGAAATAAATCTATGGGACTCTTACATACCATAAACATGATTTCATGTTTTATTACATACAAAACAAAAACAAATTCCAAAAGTGAGGTTATGATTATGATTATGAATGGCTGAGTCTGCATAATAGCCTATACGCCAATTTTTGAAAAATGAGGTTATATCTTGTAGATGTTATGTTTATTAAGATCATTTTCGTGATTACTGTCAATTTTATTATTTATCTCTTACAGAAATGAATTTTTGAAAATTTTTCAATGTGATGATTTCCATAAGTAGTATTTTAAGATCATTTTCATCATCTCGGAGATCCGCTGATGTGATAGAGGCTTTGTCTCTCACTCGCAGGACCCGGGTTCAATCCTCACTGGAGAAACAACTTTCTAAAACTCCAGACTTCATTCAGAAGTTTCCTTTCATAAGAACAATCAGACCCCACATTCCTACTAACCTTGGCAGAAACAAACTCTGAAAAAATACTTTTTTCTCAACTAAAAGTAACATTTTATAAATTTGTTGATAGAATAATCAAATGTTAAATTTTTTTTTCTGTGCGGAAAAACCCGCATGGGTATTTGTCATGAAAAATTCTTGATCAGTTACTGCTAAGTGCCTCATTAGTTACTCGCTAGTGCCTAATCAGTTACTCGCTAGTGCGTGCTTAGTTTTCCTGATTAGTCCCTCTTTAGGGAGAGCGTTACATCCCACACCAATTACTGGTAAGTTTTCCCCATTAGTGCCTCACCAGTAAAGAGGATGAACTGATGAGTGCCTCATGATTTACTAGTCGGAATTTCTACCAGGGTATGTCCCTGGTATACAGGTAAGGTTTCTTGGACATCCCGATAATAATAATTGATATACAATTATTGAGTCCTCAAGCGGGTGTCTTCTTACATAGACATTTCCGGGACGAATTTCTATGTACATAATTTTTGAAAATGTCCCCGAAATGTTCCGTATCTTCGCGTAATTCATGTATCTCGAGTGAGTCCCTGATCTGGTGGATGCCTATGTAGACATTTTGGGGACGTACCCGAACTGTAAGATTGATAGAAAATTTTTTGAGGACGGTCCTCAAAATCCCAGAATGTCCCCAAAGTGCGTATGTTATCGCAAAAATCGTCCTCGTGATGCAATTCTGAGGAGATTTTGGCCCAGAAAGAGCTGAATTGGATTTATTCTTCTTCAGGGATACGCCGTGATGTGACTGAGAGAATGGTGTTGAATTCCAAAGTCAGAAATATGGTACTCCCAGGTATTTGGATTCTTCGGAAAACTGAAAAATGCTCATATCCCCGGATCTAAGGATCAGATCTGAATATTCCGGACCGAAATCTTATCAGAATTTCATCAAGAATCTGCTCTCAGAAAAGTGTACGGCAATCTCGAATCATCCAGTATATATGAATATATATATTCCCTAATTTTGCATGATCAATTTCAGTTCATCAATAGATGATAATTAAACAATTATATAAGCAATTTTCCTTTCCTGTAAAACTCATGTCACGGAAGTGCGAGATCGCTTTTCCGCGAATTCAATTGGTCGTTGATCATTTCCCCTTCTCAAGCGCGCGGCAATTTGAACGCGTTGGTGCGCGTTCGAGAAAGGGAGTTAACTATCTCCCACCTTGAGTAGGAGATTAGAATTCTTGGTTGTGGTACTATAGGAAGTCCCTTAGCAAGTTAGTTCATCGTTCCGCGTATTGTGTGCCTTCGACGGTCAACTACTACTGATAACGTGTTATAGTGGTGTTGTGTCATTGTACATTATTGTATTCTGTGCGTCTGACGGGGAATAATCATATACGAGGAACATTTTGTACATGTAAGTGTTGGAGCTTTGTATAATATTACTCCATCAAATGGACGCCCCAGTCGTTGAGCAGAGGTTGTTTTCGATCGACTAAAAACTAAGAACTTTGGGTCCAAGTGATTTTGGTTGAACGAAAAATTTTATTTTTATCTTTGGAAAGAGAAGGAAATAATGATGATGCATTGGAGAGGAATTTTCAACTTTGCGTCATGATTTCCTTTCGAATTTGCGTAAAGCTTCTTCCACAGCTACACGAGTGGAGACGGAAACGATCTATGTTTAAACAATTGGCATGCCAAAGACACCTCAGCTATTGGTTGAAAAAAAACATTATTATTATAATATTTTTAATTCACTTGATATTTTATTTTGTGTATGTATGCATTCATTTTTGTTGGTGGGTGAATTCGAGACATTTTCGAATATAATGTTCCTTTATCTTCACTTCATTTGATTCTCTTGAATTTCAAAATGGTGTAAGAGAACAATTTCTCTGTGTTATAAATGTTATAACGTGAGATTGTTTACTTCGGTGTTTGCAAATCTGCATATTTAGTGTTGAGAAAATTCCCCAAAAAATTCCATAAGGAACAAACTGAGCCCTCATAAGTTATGGACGGATTGAAAATAAAGGATTTTCCAATGGGTAAACGGTGAAAAATTTCGTTCGGCTATTACACAGTTTGTTTATTTTCCCAGTTTGTTATTTTTTGTCATGAATAAGAATTTAAGCCTCAATGAATATGATCATCAACTTCCTTGGACCTCCGGCCTCTACTTGATGATAGTGTTCTGAATTTGGGCCTGGGATTCGATCCAGGACTACCTCAATGCTGTAGGAACCAGCCTCGCATGATCGGTTCATAAATTCACTCCTTAAAAACTCATTCGAGGCTGGAGTTTCGCGTTTAATTAGATCTTATTTTTCAGTTCCAATGAAGTTCCGAGACTTCCTATTATATCATGAAATTTTAGTTACGAAATTCTTGTATCTTGTATGTTGTATCATATGATACATATTGTACATTGCATGAAACAGTAGCTATATTTTTTTCGAAAACTATCAATTGCTCATTCTGATAATATATGTCGACATCAAAACGAGTTATAAAACTCTATTGAACTGTAAAAAGAAGTTCTTCTTGGGTTATTGAAATACCAATGAGATATACCTGCTTATGAATATTGAGAATTTCAATTTTCTCAGACATCTTTTTCTACTAATAACTAAGCAGACATATCGCTGCGGGTTTTGGGCGATGATATTATACCATTTTTTTCGAACCAGGCTAAGGTAGACGTACCTGAGCCTGAACCTGTCCCAGTAGCTGAACCTTTATGTATAATCACAGCTCAATCAGCCAATTATTGATATTTGTCAAAGTTCTGTGCAAAACTTGCGGAACGTTCGGGAAAGGGATCATCCATAAAATACGTTCCCTTCTCGCTGTTAATATCTTTGTCACATCAACGTGAAGTCAGTAAGGTCTGAGAAAGACAGACATATTGGAAAGCGAACGTATTTTATGGATGATACCAGGAATTTCAATGAATATTTGCAGTGTGATGAATTTTTGATTTATTATTTTGAATTTATACACGGAGGGTCAGCTACTAGAACGGGGTCAGGCTTTGATAGGTCTTCCTTGACATAAATTTTAGAAACAAGATAAAATATATAAAATATTGTGATTTATACTGATGTTTTAAACACTCGCATTATCGCATGTAATATTGATGAATTTTGAATAATGACACCTGGATGTTTGTATTATCATTGATTTTTATCACGCACAAGGGACCATTAAGGTGAAGGTCAACTTTCACTATAGATACACAGTACGGAGTACATCTTATAGGATTCCGTTTATTAACCCGTGGTCTCCACACCTCTATCCAGTATACACGGACTCCAGACGGATGCAAATTGGGACTCTTGGTTTCTCACTGTCAATGGTTTCAAACATAATGATACAACTCCGAGACATTCGAACAACGTAGAGAGGAGGCGTGACTACAATGTGTTGTTAGGAAGAAATGGAGGAATTGAATTTTTGCTGGTCTCAAATTGCACCCCTGTGGAGTCCACGGGTTAATTTTGTTTCTCATATATAGAATGGAGAAGACTGTGATCTTTTGTCCATTTCCCGATCATCCAATCCCAAACAGGATAGCCCCATTCTCTTGTGTCCTGTGGGGAGGGGGCCCTATTGTCGAGGATGTTGGAAGGAATACTGATGAATGTGAAAGTTGATAATGGTGAAGAAATCGGTATGAAGAAGTATAGGACCAACTTCCACCCATCCATGAAATTTGAATGATACAGACAAAAAATAGCATGCTTTGAAAATATTCGCAAACAATACGGTTTGCGTAATAATTCCCTTCTGTCTCTATCAATTGGCATATAACGCATAGGAGTCCGTCATGAGACAATAGCAAAAACGTGATGGTAGTTTCATCGCATGTGCATAATAAGGAACGGAGATTTGAGCGGTCGCAAAATCATAACTTTCGATAATGTCTTTCTTTTCCTCGCGTCTAGGACGGATGGAGGTGGGTAATCACCACTCAACGTGTTTTTGGAACTTAATATTGAAGAAAACAATGCAAAATTTGCAATACTAAAAAAATTTCCAGCGGGAAAGTCGTTGAAAATGTGTTCAACAACACCATGATGAATTTTGGGACGAAGAATCTCGTACTGTAGGTTAGAAATCATCGCAGATTGGATAAAGATAACTCTATCAGTGGAAAATATACATCTTCATCAATGGCATTTTTTCTATCTCACCTGTGATAATCCCTAAACTCACAGTAAGGAATTTTTTGTCTCAGAATTTGTAACAGTGTTGTTTGACACATTTGCAACGACTCCCTCGCTGGAAGCTTCTGAGTATTGCGATCTTCACATTGTTTCCTTGATATGAAAGTTCTCAAACGCGTCAAGTGATGGTTGGCTACCTCCATCCGTCCTAGACGAGAGGTCACTCGTACAACCGATTATTCGATCTGGCCATCTCATTGTTCATTTAGGTAGGATCTGTTCGATGTTGTGTTTTTCTCATAACGGTTTCAATATTGATTAGGCATCAACATTGTATTCTCAACAATTTGGTTGTTGAAATTTTTCTGATGTAAAAATAACAAATAATAATATACTGTAAGAAAATTAGCAGTGTTGGTGAATATGCACCCTAATCAATATTGTATTGATCTCACGGTGTTATTTTGACACTGCATACCCAGGTGAAAAATTTTCGTAGAATTCTTGTCAGGATTTGGTTCTACACGAATTCTACGAGTTTGATGCAACATGAAACATGAATGAGTGAGAATGGCTGTCTAGAACCGGAGGCTGACAAGAATTTCACAAAACTTTTTCATCTGGGTAGTGTTATTCCAACGCCAGTTCGAGCTGGAACAATAAATTTTTCGGTGGACTTGTACACAATCTGTACGGTGTTTTCCAGTTCAATATCGCTCCCTCACAGTGCGACCGTTTTGCTGTATGTTTAGTGTTGAACAAAAAGTGTAAAACAGTTCAATCTCTCAAGCCTAAGGATTTTGGTTTTATGTCAATTTTTGTTAATTTCTCGTTGAATTGAAAAATTCCATTTCCATTTTTCAAAGAAAATGATGATGATTTATTGCAGAAGGACATCCAAACTCCCGTCATGGATTTTTCCGAATTTTTATACGGCTTTTTCTCATAGTTACAATGGGGAAGACGAAAACGACCCATGTTTAGCGAATTAGAATGCCAAAAAATACCTTAGCTATCGAAGATTAGGAATATTCATCCATAGTTTGTTTTTTCTGTGTAGGAAACGAGTAATATACAGGGAGGAAATACTGATGACCCAGTTGATGAAGATTCATTATAAATGTTTCATGTTTGACGTTAGATGTTAGATGTTAGACGTTTGATGATTTATGGTTTATGGTTCTTGATAATGATCATTAATTGATTGATTGATGGATTCATTCATGATTTGATTGATTGGAAAAAATGACACTGAATATAATGATATATATAGGAATTGATGTAAAACGATAGTTCATGTTCCATCTGTTTATCGACTTTGAATACAGTCGCACACAGAATTTGATAATTGTTTGGGTGAGTACGAAGATTTCATTGCAGTGTTCTCTTCTGGTGCGTGTGTCATCATATTCATCATGCTGCGACGACAAATTTATTCAACTCCAGAAGAAGAGGAAGAGTTTCAACGTTCGAAAAGAGAGAGGACACGAGAAAATAATCGACGTTGGCCTGAGCGTGAGAATGATAATAATACTGTGAATCAGTCACAAGTGGGGAATTCTGCACAAAGCGATGTCGTTATGAATATCGAAATTCCAAATAGAGTATACAATAACTGAGAGCGGAAACAAATATCTCGCAGTAGGCAAAGAGGTTATGTTATTATTTCTAATGGGCTCAGTGACAATCCTGTCCAAGAACATTGTATTGGTAAAATGGACTCATTATGTATCTTTTGCAATGCGAAACATTTTGAATCTAAGAAAGTTCAAAATTCGCGGGTTCCTTTTGATGACTGTTGTAGTCATGGAGATGTTCGGCTCGAACCTTCGGAATCACCTCCACAACTTCGGGCTTTATTTGATGATACTGATACAAAATCTCGTATATTTTATGGACGTATTCGTAGTTATAACAGCAATCTTTCTTCTGCATCATTCAATGCGAATTTAATCAATATGCCCAGCACTCGTCGAGCTCCATATTGTTTTGAAATTCAGGGTCGAATTTATCATCAAATGGAACATCTTTACATCCTCTTCCGTACGAGAAACCCAGTTATGGTCAACTGGTTATAATAGATGCAAAACAGGCTGTCGATTGTTGTTTGAATCAAGATCCTGCATCAAATCGTCAGATATTTGTATCACTACATAACATGATGAGATCACATAATGTTCTTGCACAGTCTTCTGAGATGATGGGACTAGGATTAAAAATCCAACAACAGCGGTCACACGAGAGTGATGAAAATATTCCAAATGAACTGAGATTGTTATTCACTTTGAAACCGGGAATAAACCGACAACGTTATAATTTCCGAAAGTGTAACGAAGTTGCAGTAGTGTCTTCAACGACAGCTAATGGTAAAATCCCAGGATCTTATGTTATAATACGTGATAAGAATACAGAAGAATTACAGTCTGTAAGCACCATGGACCCAAATGTTGAACCCTGGGTGTATCCGATCTTTTATCCTGGGTGTATCCGATACTCAAGGATGGCGTCGAGATTCGTTCTCAATAAACAGCAAACAGAAACGTATGACCAGAAATGCTCATACCAAATACCGAATATCTGTACGTGAAGAATTTAATTCTACTCTCATGGGACGTCGTTTATTCCAGCAATGAGTGGTTGATTCTCATGTCAAAGTGGAAAGAGACCGAATGAACTATTTATCTCAAAATCAAAAAAAACGTCGTGTCGATAATTATGTAGGTTTAAGAGACCACTTGGAAGACTTTACTGGTCGTAGAGATGTTAGAGTAGGGAAAATAGTTATTCTTCCTCCAACTTATATGGGGTCTCATCGAAATATGGTTCGACTTTATCAAGATTCAATGGCAATGGTTCGTCAATTTGGGAAACCTGATCTTCTCATAACAATGACCTGTAATCCACAATGGACAGAGATACAAGAGAATCTTTCCCTGGTCAACAAGCACATGATAGACCAGATACTTGTGCTCGTGTCTTCAATATTAAGGAAGAATATTTATTGGATGTTATTGTTCGACAAAAACTCTTCGGCCAAGTCGCAGCATATGTATATGTGATAGAATTCCAAAAGCGTGGATTACCGCATGTGCGATCATGAGTTACTTTGCATCGAAATAGTAAAATGACCTCACCCGTGATTATCAATCGGTATATTTCTGCTGAGATACCAAATATCAATGATTCACCTACATTGCACTCAATAGTATTGAAACATATGCTCCATGGTCCATGTGGGAGTTGGTGTGGAATGGATGGAAAATGCTGTAAACACTATCCGAAATTGTTCAGTTCAGAAACAACCATAGATCAGAATAGTTATCCTTTATAGCGACGGCGTGATACTGGAATTACTTATGAACGTCCGAACAATGACATAGTAGATAACCCATACGTTGTCCCACATAATCCAAAATTAATACTCTTTCTCAACTGTCATATCAATGTTGAGGTAGTCTTAAGTATAAAGTCCGTGAAATATTTATAAAAATATGTTCATGAGGGACATGATGCAGCTTGTATTGTGATTGACGATCTCAATGATGGCCAGAGTGTAGAGTATAACAAAATTCATAATTACATACGAGCTCGTTATGTTGGACCTGTAGAGGCTGTTTGGCGTATTCTCAGTAAACCGTTACGAGGAAAAATTCATGCAATCATAAGGTTACCCATTCATGAAGCGAATGAACAGAATATAGTTATTCCAGATCATGTAAATGAAGATGGATTGGGATCCGCTTCAGATGAAATTACCATGTTGATGGATCATTTCGCACTTGATGAACGAGATCCTGAAGCTAGGGAATATACTTATCCACGAATTTCGCAACATTACGTTCTCGAAAAAATTAAAGTGAACGGTGAGAATGTTTTGAGATGGGAAGTTCGTAAACCACAGTTCAATGTGATTGGTCACATATATTCCATTAGTCCTCCTTAAGTAGAATTGTTTCATCTGCGTTTGCTATTGCTAACTGTGAAAGGTGCAACAAGTTCTGAACAGTTGATCACAGTCGATGGAGTAACATATTCATCATATATTGCAGCGTGTTTAGCGCTGGGTCTCATAGAAGATGATGAAAAATGGGATCGAGCAATAGCAGAAGCTACGATTTGGATGATGCCTCAACAGCTTCGAAGATTATTCGTGAGAATTCTGATTCATTGTCAACCCATTTGTCCTGAGAAATTAGGGAAAAAATTTGAAATCCCATCGGCAGGAGATTATATCAAAAAATTTGATGCAATTCAAGGTCCAAGAAAAGCATATGCGAATATTGCTGAAATGTTGAATGGTGAAGGATATAGTTTGTCAACATTTCCAACTATGAATCAAATTGTGGAAGATGATATTGAAATTGAAGAACGTATTTTACATCAGCAACATATGGATATTGGCATGCAACAGTATCACATATTGAACCAAGAACAAGAAAAATCGTAGACACTGTTTCACAATTAATTGATCATACAGACTCACATCAAAATCACAATAAAGTCACTTGTTTTTATTTAGATGGGCCAGGAGGGTCAGGGAAGACTTTCATTTATACTACTCTTTCACACTTGATAAAAGCTAGAAATAAGAATGTTTGTGCAATGGCTTTTACTGGTATTGCAGCAACACTACTTTCTGAAGGTGGAACTGTTCATAAAACGTTTGCGTTACCAGTTCCTTTGTTCATTGATTCATCATCCAATATTAAAATTCAATCTGGAGAAGGAAAATATTTGGGAAGTGTTGATGCATTCATTCGGGACGAAGCTCGAATGTCTGCACGATACGCATTGGAGATTATTGATCGTACGTTACGTGACATAATGAAGAATAATTCAGTATTTGGTGAAGAGGTTGTTATTTTAGGAGGTAATTTCAGACAACTGCTTCCAATGAAAATCAATGCCACTCGAACAGAAATGGTAAATCTCTCAATCGAAAATAGTCCCTTGTTGTCAAGTTTTCAAATATTCTCTTCAACTGAAAATATGCGTACTTTGCCTGAAGAAATTGAATTTTCGCGATTCCTTTCAGCAATGGGGAATGGAGAATTGAATGATCTAGATGACATTGTCATTTCAGAATATTATTTAGCTTCCCCTGATGCTGATATTGTTCAAGATATTTACGGAAATTTGATCAATGAAAAGAGGTTCCATGGAATTACAAAACGCGCCATATTATCAGCCAGAAATGTTGATGTGAACGAAATCAATGAAGAAGTTTCTCAACTCCTCGATCAGAGCACAGAGAAACTATACAAGAGTATAGGTACCGTTTCAAACGTTCATGATGATAGAAGTATTGCAGAGGCGATTTTACCCGAATATTCGGATACTCTATCACCTCCATGTTCACCTCCTCATGAATTGCGTTTGAGAGTTAATAGTGTTTTGATTCTGATACGGAATCTCAGTATCAATGAAGGTCTGTGTAATGGTACTAGATTGTAACTGTTGGAATTGGGTTCTAATTTATTACGTTGCAGAATTCATACAGGAGATGAAGAGGGACAAATTGTATTCATAAATCGCATCACTTTGTACTGTGAGAATGAATATCCTCTCACTTCCGAGAGCAAGCAATTCCCAGTGAAGTTAGCTTCCGCGATAACAATTATTAAATCGCAAGGGTAAACATTCGAACGAATTGGAATAGATCTTCGTAAAGACGTTTTCAATCACGGACAATTGTACGTGGCGATGTCTCGAGTACGTTCTCGACAGGAAGTGAAAATATATCTTGGGAAGCAACGCAACAGTGCGTCAGTGAAAAATTATGTTCATACAGAACTATTCTCGTAAGATCATATTAATTCACATTGTACCAAAATCCGATCGTACTAATTGCGTTTATTCTATTCAAACTATTTATACGGAGGTGTCTTTTGACACCTTTCAAGTATGTTAAATCGTTCTTCGAGTTTCCATTATTATTCCATTGTTTTTCCATAATATCTTCCTCGACTCTTCGTACAATCAATTGTACGAAAAGTCGAGGAATGGATTGTGCAAGAACGATGAAACTTGGAGAATAATTTTGAATTGAAATTCGGTAGGGGTCAAAGGACACCTCTTCGTAGGAATAGTCTTACTAATACAATATATATAATATGATTCCCTGATTGATCTCCTGTATTTCAATGTGTTCTGAGAACACTCTTACATGACTGTTCCACAATATTATATAGTAGTATTCATATGATCTGTCCATGAACATTGAATCTATGACAAACTAATATATAATTATGCATATGATGAAAAATACCTTCAAATTCGTGGAAAGGATTTCATGGATGTATTTTTCAGGCAAGAAGCATTGTCTATCTACCGTTTCCCAATCTGATTAAATGCCACACTTTACTTCAACGAACAAATCAAGTAGAAGCTATGAATATATACATCAAGTATTGAAATAATCAATGTGCTTGACAGCTGCATGGTTAACTTATTTAGAGTACCTGAACTACATGAGTACTGAGTACATATAAATATCATAAACGCAAAATGTATGAAAAATTATATAAATACAAATTATATTAAACATATACAGAAAAACCACTGTGAAGTTGAGATCTGAGATTTGTGTGATTTGAAGAGATCCCCTTCATTTGTTTGCTTCTGAATTTGAATTCAAAAGCGGCCGGGAGATGAAACTTATATGAAAACACTATGGAATCACAACTGGACCATGGCATGAATTTTATTGCAATCGAATAACAGAAAGCGAAGACATGCTCGACCGCAAAATCACAATTTTGGATAACATGTTCCCTTTTCATTCCCCGTTCTTCTCAGTTTGAGATTTATACGGAACTCCCATCGCCGCTGTATAAACTTGTAGTAGAGATTCTATTATGATCGCATAATAGGAACGGAAGATATCCGCATGATAACGATATTTATGAAATTTGCAAATTTTGTTTTGAAGCAATGCTTACCATTTTCTCCCCTTACGTCCAATTTGCTTGAAATTTACACCATACAACTTGTGCCTCGGGGGTTGATTATAATCGAAATTTCATGACATTAGGGCATAATTCTTAATCCTCTATCTATTGTTGTATAGAGTCGACATTCCAAATTTCGAGGAACAACCCCCTTCCTCATTCGGTCGATCAACAAAATTTGTTCCCGAAATTGAAAATTCGAAAAATTTGAGCTGTGTACAGCAATAGATGGAATCAAAGATTATTACCTGAAAATTTAAGACTGTTCCGTGAATTGAATTCACAGAAATCTTACAGACAAAATATTTACCTGTATGATACGCTGGTATTTACTCAAGGCCTATTGTAAAACCGTCGTGAATAAGAAAAAGAGTGAATATGGAGATGACAGCATTTCATCGAAAGATGGCTTACTATGGAAAATAAATCTTTCGAATTGTTTAAAGAATTTTCGCCTGAACAATTATATTCATGAATCCAGATATGGGAAAACCAACATCACTACTCGTTTTTAAGCAAAAAGTTACATACAATCTATGTATGCATAAATTTCTTTGCCCACCATACGTCTTGGAAACACTTATTCAAACAATTTCAGTCTGAGTAACCATTCAAGACCATAACGAAACCATGGTGGATCCCAGACAGCATCACAGTCCAGAAAGAATTCATAATCAATTCATTTGGAATCATGGGAATTCAGAATTCGTATATTAGAAACTGTTTCCGAACTGTGGTTCTGTGTGGCACGAGGAACAATAAAACATGGGAATCACAGCATTTGATCTAAAGATAATTCTGCACAACGACGAATTTTTTTATTACATCCCCACCCTTCAGCTCATCCTATTGACCAGGTTTGAAATTCTACAAATCTTGATATAACTGTTACATTGGAAAATCTCATAATGTTGTTACACAATTCAGCTGGTCTCCAATGAACCATACTTCTCCAGAAACGAAACGAAATCTGAAAACTCAATTGATTTGTATACGGTAACTTAGCAGAATCCTTCACAAATTCTTGAAACAGTAGGGTCCATGGAAGATAAACCAAACATTACAACACGCGCGTCCGCGCGCATCTGAAATTGCTAGTACTCTATGATACGCAAGCGAATTACACATAGAATCATGCTTTGGTCCGCTACAAATGGAAACAACCACATATTACAGAAATAAATGAACATGCAAATACGTGAGCAAGTCAACACATGGGCTGAAAAGTCCAGGGCCTAACAAAGAAAACACGGTTTTTTTTGTTCGAAATCAGTTTTATTCATTAACGTAATCTCCATCAAGAACAACGCAATCAATCCAGCGCCGCTCTAACATTTCAATACCACTTTTGTAGAACAATTTATCTTTTGCCTCAGAATAGGCCTCAATTTCAGGGGAACCTCTTCATTCAAGCGAAATTTCTTACCAGCGAGCATTCTTTTTTTAGACCTGCGAGCAGCCAGTATTCGCTAGGAGCCAAATCTGGCGAATACGGTGGATTTGGGAGCAATTCGGAGTTCAATTAATGTAGTTTCGCCATTCTTTCGATTGACTTGTGTATGGTGCGTTGTCTTGATGAAATAAAATTTTTGTCTCCGCCATATGCGGTCGTTTCTTTGCAATTTCGGCCTTCAAACGCTCCAATAATGCAATATCATATTCACTGTTGATGGTATTTTCCTTCTCGAGATGGTCAATTCTTTTATGAATGTTTTGAAGATACGGAAGAAAAACAAGAGAAGGCAATTTTTGCATCATAGGTAACTGCACACTTCTGGATTATCCAACAAACACACACGGAAAACAATGAACTGTTAATTTTTTGACAAGTTTGAGATATAGTGTTCGTTGGATATGTATTCCCGGCAAATTTAATCGAACAAAGAATTCTAAAATTGACTTGAAAACGCAGATATCCAATTGAATGCATCTTATTGTGAACCCGAGCCAAAAAGTAAAACCTGATTTAGCTGGGATTCGTTGCCTATTACAGAGTGAATCAGGTTTGATTTTATTTTTCGACTTGATCTCGCTCAGTCTTGGTGTTACTTCCAAAATTTTTATCCAAATTGATTCAACTCTCATTCATCCTGTATGACGGAGTGAATCAGGTTTTGGAAAGGACTTGAATATTTCGATTCGGGAACCATATATATTTCTTGCTCAGTGCATGTTTTTCATACTTTCAAACATTCTTAGATCTCTGAAGAAAATTGTCCATGCCCGATTAATCAATTCAATGACCTTTCCATGACTTCCATGACTTTCATGACCGGTAGACACCCTGATAATACTTGAATAGTCTATGGGCTTCAATGTCGAACCATCTCTAGGGTATATTATGCCCTAGAAATGATTTATTTCAATGATTTCGAAAGAAAACAGTTTTTCTCGATTTCCTCAAATTTAAGTCAGTTGATTCCCTTGCTTTGGACGGCGGTGCTGTTTGAAGAATCCTCAGAGTTCGTTGTATGCATTCTGTTGAAGCTCTCATCTCGAATAACACATGGGCTAAAAAATCCCGGGCCTAGCAAAGAAAACACGCTTCTTTTTGTTCGAAATCAGCTTCATTCATCAGCGTGATCTCCATGAAGAACAACCTGATCATTCCAATGCCGCTCTAACATCTCAATACCCAGTGTTGTGATATTCATGTAGCTGGGAAATCGCAGCTTGGTCACGTGACTGCGTTCTGTACTGACACATGTGAGCGCTCTTATGGGTGAACCGCTCACCGACAAGAACACATACATCTGTTGGTGCAAAACGTCGTCACGTGACCGAGCTGCGATTCCCCAGCTCGACGAATATCACAACACTGTCAATACCACTTCTGTAGAACGATTCATCTTTCGTCTCAAAATAGGCGTCAGTTTCAGCGGTAACCTCTTTAATCGGTCTAAATTTCTTACTGGCGAGCATTTTTTTTCAGGTCTGCGAACAGCCATTATTCGCTTGGAGCCAAATCTAGTGAATACGGTGGATGTGGGAGTAATTCGGAGTCAATTCATGTAGTTTTGCTATTGTTTTTATTGACTTAAGACATGGTGCGTTGTCGTGATAAGATGAAATTCTTCCTTCGCCACATGCATCCGTTTCCTTGCGATTCCGGCCTCCGAACACTCCAATACTACGATATAATATTCACTGTTGATGGTAATTCCCTCCTCAAGATAATCGATGAATATTACACCACGCATACCTGGAAATACCGAAGCCATAACCTTCCCAGCGAATTGTTGTGCTTTCGGGTGCTTCGGACGAGGTTCATGTTTCATCCATTATAACATATCGACGCAAAAATTCGAACTTCTTACGTTGAAAGATCGCCAAACACTGCTCAGGAGCATCAACGCGTTCTTGTTTTTGGTCCACAGTGAGCAAATGCGGCACTCTGAACAGAGCTCCCTCATAGTTAAATGCTCATGCAATATAAAGCCAGCACGTCCTTCTGATATTTTTACGATGTCAGCTCACTCAGGCAACCTCACTTTTCGATCATTCAAAACGATTTCATGGATTTTTTATGTTTTCCGGTGTTACCGCCTCATTTGGACGTCCACTGCGTTCTGCATCATCGGTGTCTCTACGATCACGTTTGAGGTCAGTAAACCAACGTCTTATTGTGGTTCCTAATGAAGCGGAGTTCTCATAACACATTTCAAGTCATTGCTTCGCTTGAACGGTATTTGTTCCCATCAAGAAGCAGTATCAAATCAAAAAACGAAATTGTTTTTGTTTTATTGTTCCAAGAATAACAAACGTAGCGTCACTCTTGGTACAATAACTCACAAACTAATGAATAGAATATCATGAAGGTTAATACTAACTGGAAAACAGGTGGATGCAGTGAAATTCGCACCATCCATGTGTTAGGCCCGGGACTTTTCAGCCCATGTGTTATACACAGAAACATGCATAAGCAAACCACGTATAGAGAACAAACAGACGAACACACAATCAATGAATGAATTTACAATAAGTAAGTCAATACATAAATCATAACATACTACGGACATTCAAATCGTATTAAACGTTACGAAACACTCTGCGAGAATATGTGTCTTTGAGTGACCTCACGTGAGGAGGAGAATGAACGTGTGATGAGGAACGGAGAACAAGACACCACTCCGCGTGGACAACGTGCATCGATCGGAAAACCCCCGATCGATGGATCTACAGAACCACTTTGTCAACCAATACACACGGCGCTACGCATCGACTCACCGGCAAGGACAGTGAAGCAACCCCTTCCACCAGTAAGGAAAATCCTCATCTTCATTTGGGCGGACGTGGCACCACGGAACAGCTCGAAAAAGTGGGTACAACCTCTCAATCATCGCCAATCAACGGCAGGCTCTTCAGTCATGAACATCCTCAACTAAAAGGACAACGCTCACTTAACAAATCAGCGACACAAAGGATTTTCGGTAGCTCCCTCTCTCTCTCTAGTATATGAGTGAGAAATTATTCCCTCACTTACAATGAAGCTATGCTACAGGATCAACATCGATACTGGGGTCTAATCTCCTTTTTTTCCAATAGTGGAATTAATCCAATAAATTCAAGTACGATTGCACCAAGCAGGGGTTAGAATCTGTGATCGCCAAAAAATCTTTCATTCGCCGAATGCACATTCACACCCTCGTATTGAATATTTGAGGGAAAATCTCAGATTTGTAGAATCAAACTGTTTGATCGTGAACTTTGTGAGGTTCGATGAAATTGTTGAATTACAATTGAGGATTGAATAATTTTGTAAATATCCTAGATTTAAGAATAAATTCCAATTTTACCAGATCTCATGTTTCACAATTATTCAACACTCAATTTTCATTCTCTCAAAAGAAACTCCAACCTACCCCTTCCCTTCTTGAACAATAAATAGAGGAATTTGAAACTTCTGCCATCCCAAATGGACACACGCAGGATGTGACATGAATTCGGCGCAGTGGGTGGGACTCCAAGGATTCAAATTTCTTGGAAATATGTGAATTTTCAAATTCGGATTCCAATTGAGGTTCAAATTTCCATTCAAATCCAATTCTGCTTTTCAATTCAGATTTCAGTTCAAACTGAATTTCAATGCCAATTCTCAATGTATATTTCTTTGTTCACATTGATTAAATCTCCATTTCGAGTGTTGATAAAAAATGAATTTCAATTCAAGAGTTAATTTGGAAATTCTCAACTACGGAATTTACCAGTCCTACCATAGAAAAAATTCTTTTTCTCTGATATTTTCATAGAATTCACATGAATGTTCTCCAATTGTTGCTCCCAGAGATTTTTTACATGCAATTGAATCTAAAAATAATCTTCTTCGAGTTCCAATGATTCAAACTCACATTTTTATGTCATAAAATTTGTAACAATACCCTGTTAAGTGGGAAACAACTACGAGTGGGCTGAGGACGCATTCAAAGGGTACGACTAGACAAAAAAAGAGCGTACAACCCAAAGTTACGGTCGCAAGTGAGCTGAGGTTGTTTTCAACTCAATAATGAGGGTCGAAATTCAAAGAATGAATTGGAACACGCATTCAGAGGATACAACCAGGTGAAATGGATCGTATAACCTCAAATGACGGTCTAATTTACTTCTCAAGGTACTTTTCAAGGTAACGCAAGTTTGGATGTGACAACAAAAAACTAGCAACTTCAGAAGAGAGTGAGTCAAACTCCAAATCAGACCAAAAATTGGAACAAATAAAAAATAATCGAATTCAAAATCGAAATCGAGCCAAGAACTGAACAAAATAAACCGGGTCATGACAAATCCAATTGGATCAAAACAAATCAACCGAATCGAATCGAATTGAAACAAACTCGAATCAAATTGAGGAAGAGTAAAAAAAAACCAAATCGAATCAGAGTCGAAACAAAAACCAAATCAAATCAAGGGAAATCAGAACTGAAAAATCAATTTGAAGCAACCCTTGGACAAATTGAAATCGAATCAAATCAGATATCAATCAAATCGAATCGAGTCAAAGTCGCCCAACTGAAAGGAAATACATCACAATCAAATTCGATTGAATACAAATCTGAACAACTCAATATCAAATCAAATCGATTGAATGAATTCAAAATCAAACCAAAATTGAATCAAATCGAATCAAGATTAAACTGAATCGAATGAGATCAAACAAACCTCAAATGAAACAAATTGGAATCAAAATTTAAATGAATCAGACCAAATCAAACTGGAATTGAATCAAATTCAATTAGATCAAACAAATCGGAATGAATTGGAACCAAGATTGGATCAAAATATCACCAATCTATTTGGCTTGGAAATGAATCAAGGGAATAATCGGAAGATTACGAATTGCTGAGGTTGACTGTACTGTACTATGTACTACGTGGAGAGCTGTCAAGATTATGCCAGAAACCTCATGAGGATGTGGCTAGTTATTCCAAGCGTACACGAATCCTGGGGAATCAAGTAATAGAGGCCCATGAATCCGAGAATGGGACCGAACCACAAGCGCTGCAAAAGCTAGCATAGAGTGAGATTGTTGTGAAGCCTCTATACTGGGCTCGAAGGAAGGAACACGATCTCATGACGGGAAGGAATGACCTAAACATAGCAGGCCCTAAAGTTATAAACATAGAAGGAGAATCAGACATGAAAAGATCTTCAAAAAATCTGTCCTCGAAAGAAATTGAAAAATGTTCCCGATGTGGAGATAATAGACATCGAACCAATGACTAATTGTCCAAAGCTCTTTCAAGAAACCCCCAAACCTTTGGAGTGTCAAATTTGTAATCGTGAGGGACACACCGTGAAAAATTGCAACCATGGTCATGAAAACCGAATACAATGCCGAGTCTGCAATCGAACGGGGCATGAGGCGCGAGATTGTAGAAATAATTGTCGTTCAAATCAATCAAAATACCAACTTCGCAATCGGTGTAGTCATGAGGCTGAAAATTGTAGGGAAAATTCTAGTAGGAGCCGAGACATTTGCCAAATTTGTAAAAAGATAGGGCACAAAGCTGATGGATACCGCTGTCATTTTCCCATGAGAGTTACATAACCTGTTAGAATTTGTCAACTTTGCAGAGGTAATGATCATAAAACTGGGGATTGTGGGGCCAATAGACCTTGTCCACAACGTAATCGAGCCGAGCATTCAGCTAGGGATTGCAATAACTACAATATGTGTCAATTGTGTCAAAATGGAGGACATATAGCAAAGACGTGTCCTCAAATCTAAACAAGATTCGTTCAATGTCAGTATTGCGATGGAAATCACCATACGGCCGGAGATTGTTTTCAATTAAAAGAAGCAAACGAATGCATATTGTAGTTCTTGTAAACAAAATAATCACACAGTAGAAGGATGAGTGGTACGTAGGAATTCTGAAATACAAAGGAATCAGGAAAACTCTCAGACCTTCCCTTCATGGGAGGGCATTAACAATCACAATACTGACCCCCCCCCCTCCCGACCCCAAACCCGTCGATTATATGAATAGAGAAACCCTACGAATGATAGGTTGAATGCACAATTAGATAGAACAAGAAAAATTCCCTCTTTCTTGGAAGAACCTCATGATAGTGATCGTCCACAAATTACGGAACGCTATCGACTATATCTTTCTTTATCTCACTTATCATGTCTGCAGTTGGTGCAACAAAGAACGACAGAAAGAAAAGCGTTACGTAATTGATGGACGGTCCCATAGGGACCCTTTCTCTACTTTTTCAGAAGAGGAACCTTTACCTATCAATAACGCAAACTTATTGGATAATGATAGTTCTTTCAATCCAAAAGCAATAATTGATATGAGCAATGGTACTATGAATCATCCAATTACTCCTCATAATAAAAATTCAACTATAACAAAGACTGTGATTCCTGTGGGATTCGCTTGAGGAAGAAATCCACCAATGAGAAAACTGGTATTCCTAAACCAACAGGATTCCCAATAGATGCAGGAGCAGGACCTTGTCTGATACAAGAATGGATGTTAACTGATAATAGTCAAATTGATGGGAACGAAATTCTCCATTTAATGGGAATATCACCTGAATCATTCCCTACTATTGGAATGGTTATATTCACATGTTCAGGTCAGAAAGTTGAATTCCATGTAATATCAAATGGATTTCCTATCAAACAAGATAGAATAATTGGAACTTCATTTCTTCCAGAATATCAGGCCACAATGAAACGGAAAAATCATCGCTTAGAAGTTCAAGATGGGATAATATCATTCTTCAATGAAATAAAAAATGATAGTCCAGTGTATAGCATTCCCCTCGAAGTAGGCAAGTAGTCAAAATATTTACCAGAGATGAGTTGAAGAGATTGCTAACGAGATATGAAAACCATAGTCCAGTTTCTGATTGGCAGTATCACGTTTTCCATTTATCTCTTCATGCTGATTGGCTTAGTAGAAAAATTCAATCAATCATATATTTTTCTTCAAAAGACAAAAACGTGATACGGACCATGATTTTAACATTGCGTTAGCAATCTCTGCTATTCATCTCTGTATTGTGACGTTTCGTTTCAAAGACCCTAACGCGTTGATATATGATGATATCGTAAATTGAAGAATTTACCCTCAAATTATGCCTCCTCCTCGTCGGAAGACCAAGGTTCGGATTTACTAGGTTGAGGAACGCGGGTCACAGATTATAAACACTAAAAATAACAAGACGAGCTTTAAATGTTCAACAAATCAAATTGACATTCATTGAATTACTTTTCCACACTCATGATCGAACTGGACAGTTCGTAAATGAACAAGAATTAAATTCAAATAAAATTTGACAATATCTTATAAACTAGTTAACTCTAGGAATAATCGAAGTCTAAGAACCCTAAGTCGACTATTCCTAACGTGTCACATAGGGGTATTTCGTTGATTTGGCTGGCCAAAATTATTCATCGCATGATTATTCAATTTCAAGGTTTTTTCTTCTATTTTTCATCAAGAAAAGTTATTTTTGAGCGTGAGTTATGTAAAAAGAACCACTGAGTATAGATATTTTTTTTATTTGCAAGCAAAAATTGAGTTTCTTCTTAAATTAAATCAAAGTACATTCAAATTATTTAATCAACTGGACGATGAATGACAGGGTTCCTTTTCTGACTCCTCTACGTATTCTTCTCCTGATTTTTTGGAATCTGAATTATCAACATTTTCGTCTACATCAACTCAAATCAACATTTCGATAGTTTCCTTTGAAAAAGGTTTTGAGGATTTCCGTGGTTTTGGTCTTAGACTAGTGATTGAAGGGTCAGAGGTTAACAGAAGTCTATTCAAGACGTCAAGATTGCATTCCACCCTTGAAAATTTTCGTGCGAAACTGTTTCGGTAAATCCTGAAATGTTTATTCCGAGCTTCTGCAGCCTCTTCAGACAACATTCCAATCGGCAATAACGCTTTCTCTATAACTGTTGCACCATGCACAAGAATTTCATGCATGGTTGGGGTCATGGGATGCCATGGATATAAAGAAATGTAATGTTTAGCAGTTTCCAAACAATAATCCCCGAACTTCTTTCAATCAACTTCAAGGCCGCTTGAAATGACTTCCAAAATTATTCTGAATCTGTAAATGAGATCAAAGTCAACGCCAGTGATTTCACTTGCCATTTGTGGATCGGCAAAAAATCTTCTACTGGTATTTCCGTCGTTGGTGTTACCAAACCCGGCTTTGGGAACATCTACTATTAAGCCTGTTTTCTCTCTGAATATTTTTTGTATTCCGGCTTTCCTTTCATTCACAGTGATTTTGTCAGCTGCAGACCTAAATTGCCATTTTTTTACAGGTGATTTGTAAGAAATGTGCGATATGCTTTCGAACAGCCGGATCCTCGCGTGTAAAATGGATAAACCAAATGATAACGCTTCAACATTCACATCTTTTTCAATGGTCAGGTCGTTAAAGAGCTTTGATGTCGCTCCACAGATGTAACATCTCATGGTAGACGTTGTTTGCGTGGCAGCATTGCACACTTTTCCATCTACCATGGAATGTTTTACGCTTCCAGACGCGCATCCTATCGTCAATACACTATTTTCTAAGGAATGGATTTGATTTTGAATGTAATTGATTCCATCGTTCGTAATATCTGTAGATTCTTTCACAAATCTGATCCTGATCGGACGACAGTATCGTGGTGATGATGGGGTCGGATTTTGCCAAATGATTTTTGTTCTGTTTCTGTCACACACTAACTGAAGAGGAACTAGGCAACTTTGAAAAATGTTTGCATCTGTGGCGTCATCGTTTTCCATTTTTTGCTTGAACTGCGATTGTTGTGATCCATCGCAACCCCATTTACTTATCAGCTCTATTGTATCAAGTTCTTCTTGTGTCAAATCAGTTAAAATATCGTGTAAGTATGTCAATAGTCGAATTACAGTATGATTTAGTGAATGCTGTAGTTCAATTTCGACGCATGTTTTGGTTACATGATACGATTCTTGTGGTGGATAGCATTGACGTTTTTCTTTTTGTAATATACTATAGCAAGGATAATATTCCTTATTCGAACTCCTTATTATTTCGTATTGTTCTCTGGAGAGATTGGCTTCCACAAACATTGATAACGATTTAAGAGGCGTGAGTTGTGTCGTATTAACTTGCAAAGATGTTGAATAAGCTTTTTTGTATCTACTGGCTCGCTTGGGAGACTTACCTAATTCAGTGAGAACTTGTGATGCAACTCTATCACCAGAACTTTGCAAACTCATCTTTGTAGCATGAAACAGAACCTCTTGGCTCACACATTTTCGCAGTTGCTCTGTTTTTCGCCTCTTACTTCTCTCAGATGATTCATTGAATGACTTTAATGGTCGACCAACACGGTCATCGGGAGATTTAGGCATTTCGAATGTTCCTTGCAGCCAATCAGCATTCTCTTTCAAGAATTTGTCTTGCTGTCGATTAGCTTTTGACCATCTTCTTTTGAATTCACTTTTGATGTAAGGAATTTTTTGCTTCAACTCTCTTCTTTTATGTTTACTATAATTTCTATGTGTTCTAAAGTTCATTTTCCAAATAATTGATTTTCGCTTCGAAATTCGGTAATTTTCGCTCTTGCATTTTATCGTACAGTCTTCGTCTAGTCACTACTCTGAAGTTCGAACCACCTGGAATGTCCAAAACAAAATAAAGATTGTGTTGAAACTGAAAACTTTCGAAGTTGCGAAATTTGGTTTTTATGACTATCTCCAATAAAATATAAATATAACGAAAGAGAGCAAAAAATAGCAGCTGATTCCTTCACTATCATGTTACGAGAGGTCCATTGCATGCCTCTGCACAAAACACATGACCGGGAAGCATCCCGAAGTATAACTAATCTCTTAGAGAATTTGGAAAATGAACAAAATTGAAAACAAAAAGAGAGGTACGTTTAATGCGCTACGTATTAACCTAATTCTACGAAAACAGTATATAAATATGTGGAAAATATGTAATCTTACCTGCTTTTCCAGGATCCATAATTGTTTACACTGAAACGATCACCAAGTAGATAGTATTTGATGTCAAACTTGAGGATCACACTTGGTAACGATAAGAGACGTATACGCGATGAACGATAGTCAAGTTTTGACCAATTTTCACATGTGTGAGTGATACAGGGGTCTGGGGGAGGGTTCTTTTGATGTGTAGCAACCATCGGGCCAATAGCATATGTTGTTACTTTCATCCTAAAAGATGTTTGACAAAAGTGACTTTTGGCCAGCTAAATCAGCGAAATACCCCTATGTGCGTGTGCACAGGTGTTCCGCGCGGAGACGTTGGAAGGTTTGGAAATTCTACCGGATCTAACGGGAACAAGGCATATATTATAGTACGCGGTGACTTTAATGGTATGCCAAGGCGTGGTTCCAATGGAATAATGTGCGCGGCGATTGTAAACGACCAATTGCTCGCGGACCAATCGCGTGACTCGAAAATCTAGGGTTATTTTATCGATGAACCAGATTTTTGCAAAAGACAAGGCGAACGTGCGTCTCGGAAGGAGACCAATCACGTCGCAGATCTGGAAATCTTGGATTCTAGCTGGCGACCGAGTGCCCTCATGGATTCTGAATGAATCTATCCAAGATCTAACGGAAAATTAAAGCAATCCGCCTCGTAAAGGCGAGTTCAACAGTATTTCAGCCGTGAGAGGGTGGCTGCTAACTGACCCCATGGGCTGGGTTTCGCCCCTAATGACGTAGGAGTATTATTGCCATCCCCGTCATGTAGTGCCTTAACCAGCATTCACTCTTAGGCAGCGGTTCCTTCCCAGCTCACCACCCCCGGCCCTAAATCAAGCCTAGCTAACGTTGGATGCAAGCACCCAACGGACTCAGCTATCTCTGTGATCTCTACTGCGTCATCAGCTCCGATCTGGATAGTGAAGTCCCGAATACCTCTCGGGTACCTCCTTTTATCCCTGGCTTGAATTATTCTCAAGTCACGGGCGACTCAGACACCTATCGGTTGCCGCGCAAACCAGGGTCGACCTCGATACTATCGATCGTCTCGCTTGAGGATCGAATTGAACACACCCTGCACATGCGCGGTCAGTAACTGGGGAATTCAATACGGATGACCAGGTTTGTTTACAACCTGTCATCCCTTTCGCGTCACGTCTTTAACAAGTGTATT
The DNA here is from genome assembly GCA_018340375.1 of Gonatopus flavifemur. Lineage (NCBI taxonomy): Eukaryota > Metazoa > Arthropoda > Insecta > Hymenoptera > Dryinidae > Gonatopus > Gonatopus flavifemur. The sequence continues at coordinate 1,086,604 of JAFFJZ010000033.1, forward strand.
ATCGCGAGTGTCGAGTGGAAAATCACCTTCTGAGTGCTTTTAGGAACCGAAATTCCCTGGAAACTTCCCTCGCGACCATCTGGATCATATCTCTATTCGGGTAACGTATAGTTTTCGTATTCAATACGTGATCACATTTCTCTACTTATTCTAATAATCTTTCTATTTACAGGTGACTTTTGGGCCTTCGCGTGGTAAGTAACGTATCGTTCTTTGGTTCAATCTTTATTGACCTTGATTGATTATCTCTATTTCACAGGTTATGCATCATTCAGGTCACTAGCGCTGGACCAGTTGGTGACTACAAAAGGTATGCCACCTATCTCTTCATTCAATCTCTTTTAATTATTGAACTCTCTTCTTCTAATTGTCAACTCTTCACAGGTTTTACCCTCTGAGACTGGTGAGACGAGGGAGTAGGGTTGCACCCCAACCAAGTAATGCGGTTACGGTAAGGCTGTATCATCTCCATACTAAACCTATCAAGTGCATTACATGAATGACATTCATTTGCTGCAGGTCCCAGAATTGAATGACGAGTTCGTCACATCACTCAAACTGTGGCGGGCTCGTCACAGTACTTACGAAACAAACCGATTCGAAAGAAGGTCTAGTTCCCTTCATCGAGTTCAGAGGAGGAGTATTCATGGGACAAGCATTAGTACAAAATCAGAATGGCTACTTATTCATACCCTTAGTGAATATCACAGGAGAAATAGTGAAAACAGACATCCTTTTGATAGAATTGGAGGCAATAGAGAAAATCGATGCAACAATTATAAAATCCCGAGGACGAATTCCGATTCGTAAAAAACGGAATACATCCAAAATGCTACAAAAATCTTTTACAGGAGAAGAAATAGCTAGATACGAAGAGATTCATAATGCATCGAAGTGAGATCATTCAAATAACGGAGAGAAGTCAGGAGTAGAAATTTTGATAAAAGATATCATAGATTGTTTTCATGTCCCAGGTGAGGAACTTCATGCACTGATTCAACAGAGCATAGTGAGTCAAAATTAGTGAAATTGGGCACCAAAAGTGGACCTATTGAATTCCAATCGGTTCCGTGCGGAATTACGTTGCTATATGAGTAGAGAATACTCAGGAAATTTTTTGTCAATTAATTCGCATTTTTGCCGATATTATGAACAAATGAATTTTTATACGCCTCTTTTTCAAATTCCCATATCTCCGGGAGTTCTCAATGGAATTTGATGGAATTTTCAGGGTGGCTTCGTGAAAAGTGATTCAAGAGGAATGAATAATAAAAACTCTGGAATCCTGAAATTTGTTTGGAAATATTCAATTTTTGGATGAAAAATTAAAAAATCAATCAGATCTCACTACTCATTCATAAGATCAAAATCATATATTAGATCAAAATACTATTATGATAGAAAAATAAATCCTATCACATTTGAAACTGGAGACTATGTATTTTTGAGGGGAGGTTTGGAAACGGATAATGTGGATGAGGTCAATGAGGAACTCTATGAAGTGATAGAAGTTATCAATAACAAAAATGTTAGAATAAAAATTGGAAATCAGGAGGGAGTCATAACAACTGACAGGCTGATACCGACTTACATCAATCATGATCATTCAGAATCAGAAGGTATAGACTTTCGTGTTCACTGTTTTCACTATCATTATTTTATAACGAAATTTTCACTCCACTATAAAGGCAACATAATGAAAGTTATAACCTATCAATGACACTCCACCCGCAAAGGAGGCACCTGAACAGCCACAAGAACAGTCCCAAGAAACCCAAAAGGGAGCTGTAGCTGAAGCCCATCAAATTGATATCCCAGATGAAAGGAATCGAGACCATATAATCCTGGAACAAGAGCATGGGGAAGAAATGGAGATTAACAGGAATCAAAATCCGACAATCGAAAGTTCAACGCCCAATGACTTGATTGCACATACAAGTTGTTTCAACCCGAATGGAACCCTAACAAACACTTCTAAGTCAATAAATTCCGAAGATAAATGGAAAATGGAAAACCCCTAAGATCTTCCCTAGCTTGCCTAGCATGCCCCTATTAACGAGAATTCGTAATTCTGCAAAACTCTCAGGATACACCTTGTAATGTTATTTTTTCTTGAGACGTTCTTTCTGGGAATGATACGTGAGAATTTGCAATGAAATTTTCACTGTGTTATAACTCCACCGAATGATACGTGACGATCCTCTTTGCCCTGACCGAATACTCACCTTCGTCAGCAGATATCCGCTCTCGAAAGTCACATTGATTTTTACTAATAGTGATACTATAGGAAACGGTAGGTGAGTCGAAATGAGCGATACAAAATTATATGAAAGAAGGAGGAAGAGCTCCATTTTTCAATCCAAGGACAAGACTCAATATAATTCTATCAATTCTATTCTTTCGGAAAAACGATTGTTTGCTTAAGGGGTTACTTTGCTTAAGGGGTAACCCCCACTTGCAATTTTGAAGAAATCGACTCCTTTTTTATTGCATTCTTTCTAAGCATAGGTATCTGAGAATATCTCCTGGAGATTTCAAGTCGATCCGAACAAAATTGACTGAGATATCAGCGTTGGAGGAGGAGAATTCGTTATGTAAACGGCCGGCTTGTCTGCCACCTGGCGGCTGAGAGCAATCGTGGAGGAAGGATGTTACAAAGGGAACGAATTTCCGTTTTGCAAGTGGCATTGTCGGTGGAAGAACTTCTGTATGTACCCGGAATAAATGATTCTGTAGTTTACAAAAAAGAATATTTCTCTCGTGTAAACTGAAATTGACACTTTAAACACGTTTTTCTCGAAATGGCATTCCTGAAGTCGGTGACTGATATTACTCGAACACTAATAAACCGATCTTCTTGAAATTTCAAAGGCTTCTTGAATATACAAGAATGTAGTCTTTGATCGTTCGGTTTTTCGTTGAAATCGAACCATTAGTTTTGACTGTCCAGCATTTTGTGAAAAATGAATATTCATTTTAATCCTCCGATTAACGACTAGTTTATACCTATATTTGGCTGAATCCATCTAGATTTTCCGTTTCAGATGATCCACTTCACCGCAATATTGGTCACCGCAAACCGTATACATACAAACATTATTTCTCTGACGGCCATTTGCCACTAAACCATGTAATATTTTTCAATGGAAAAATCACTGAAAAATCTTCAAGATGTGAGCTTTGGAATGATGTATTGAAGAATTATTGATCGATTGAAGAAGTTTTGTAGTTTTCTTTGGAAAAATTCATGGAGAAGGCCTTTCTTTGCGCTGCAAGTGGGGGTGACTCCTTGAAATTGACAAATTATCAAAGATAATGATTGCCTAAGAATGTGAATATACTTAAGAGTTCATAGATCAGGGAAATTGTAAAACTATTCATGGGAAGACGAGAAAATATGACCACTATGGGAATACTTCGACTAATAATACTGACGATGTTAACCTTCAGAGGACGGGGAATTGTCAGTACAAATCGACCTCTTTAAAATCGGGTATTTGATGCATAAAGCAAATATATAACTCACGACCAACCTCCGACCAAACAGGGGGTCCCTTTTGGGACCAGTCCCGTTCGGAAGAGAAAGGTCAATGCAAAAGAACGTGTGAAATGGTTTTTGGGTGTCTTTCATCATAATTCTTTGCGCTGAAAACGAAAAAAATAGTGGGAAAAATCCAGGATGCGTCCTTGACCCAGTGGTCTCAGATTGGACTCGCAAACGTTACGCACGCAGATGCAACTGTACGTCGGTGTATAAAAAGAGAGGGTATGGTTGCGCGCGCAACCTAGCATGCTTTCTCCATTGTTCATCTGATAGTTGACGGGAGAGCAAAAGAGAAAGCATGCTAGGTTGCGCGCACAACCATACCCTCTCTTTTTATACACCGACGTACAGTTGCATCTGTGTGCGTAACGTTTGCGAGTCCAATCTGAGACCACTGCCTTGATCTTGAAAAAGGTCGATCCAAGGTCGAATTTGTTTTTTCTCCATATATTGAGGTCGAACTGTGCATATCCACGTTTTTTGATGTGCTGAGTAAGAAAAGAATGGTGGAGAAAATCAAGGATGCGTCTTTGACCTTGAAAAAGGTCGATTTAAGGTCGAATTCCTTTTCTCTCCATATATTCAACTCAAATTGTGTACATCGACGTTTATTGATTTGTCGAGTAAGAGAATAATGATGAAAAAGATCCTGGATGCAGCTTTGACCTTGTAAAAGGTCAATTCAAGGTCGAGGTCCTTTTTTTTCTCATATTGAACTCACATTTTGTGTACGTAGTTTTTTTGAAATGCTGAGTACGAGAAGAATTAGGAAAAAAATCCTGAAGGCGTCCTTGATCTTGAAAAAGGTCGATCCAAGGTCAATTCAAGGTCAAATTTTTTTCCCCCCATATATTGAACACAAACTGTGCATATCTACGTTTTCTGATGTGCTGAGTACGAAAAGAATGGTGAAAGGAAATTCAGGATGCGTCCTTGACCTTGAAAAAGGTCGATCCAAGGTCAATTCGAGGTCAAATTCTTTTTCCCCCATATATTGAACACAAACTGTGCATATCTACGTTTTTTGATGTTCTGAGTACGGAAAAAATGGTGAAAAAAATCAAGGATGCGTCCTTGACCTGAAAAAGGTCGATCCAAGGTCAATTCGAGGTCACATTCTTTTTCCCCCATATATTGAACACAAACTGTGCATATCCACGTTTTTTGATGTGCTGAGTACGAAAAAAATGGTGGGAAAAATCCAGGATGCGTCCTTGACCTTGAAAAACGTCGATCCAAGGTCGAATTTGTTTTTTCTTCATATATTGAACTCAAACTGTGCAAATCTACGTTTTTTGATGTGCTGAGTCAGGAAAAAATGGTGGGGAAAATCAAGGATGCATCCTTGACCTTGAAAAAAGTCGATCCAAGATCGATCCAAGGTCGAATTTGTTTTTTCTCCATATATTGAACTCAAACTGGGCATATCTACGTCTTTTGATGTTCTGAGTACGAAAAAGATGGTGGAAGAATCAAAGATGCGTTTTTGACCTTGAAAAAGGTCGATTTAAGGTCGAATTCCTTTTCTCTCCATATATTCAACTCAAATTGTGTACATCGACGTTTATTGATTTGTCGAGTAAGAGAATAATGATGAAAAAGATCCTGGATGCAGCTTTGACCTTGTAAAAGGTCAATTCAAGGTCGAGGTCCTTTTTTTTCTCATATTGAACTCACATTTCGTGTACCTAGTTTTTTTGAAATGCTGAGTACGAGAAGAATTAGGAAAAAAATCCTGAAGGCGACCTTGACCTTGAAAATGGTAATTCCGAGATCCAATTTATTTATTTATTCCATATTTCGAACTCTCACCTCTTACATCTATGTTTTTTGATGTGCTGAGTGAGGAAAAAATCGTGAAAAGTCCTGGAAGTATTATTGATTCTACATGAGAACACTTCAAGGTGGAATTTTGTTTCCCTCATTCCGACCAAAGATATCTTGAAGTTCGTTGAGGATCTGGGTACGACAAAGACAGTACAAAATTCGGAAAATATGATTCAGCTGTAGATACAGTTTATCAAGAAACCAAAGCGATTATATGACTGTTCGCTCTCAGCATGACCCAGGACCAGTGACGTGGACGCGGCGAAAATTTGATCCCTTTGGGGTGCTTGTTTTTCGTGAGTCCCCTTGCCTCTCACGTTGGGGTGCTTGATTCACGTGAGTCCCCTTGCCTCTCACGTCGGGGTGCTTCATGACCGTGAGTCCCCTTGCCTCTCACGTCGGGGTGCTTCATTACCGTGAGTCCCCTTGCCTCTCACGTCGGGGTGCTTCATTACCGTGAGCCCCCTTGCCTCTCACGTCGAGGTGCTTCATTACCGTGAGTCTCCTCGCCTCTCACATCGGAGTGCTTCATCACCGTGAGTCCCCTTGCCTCTCACGTCGGGGTGCTTCATTACCGTGAGTCCCCTTGCCTCTCACGTCGGGGTGCTTCATTACCGTGAGTCCCCTCGCCTCTCACGTCGGGGTGCTTCATTACCGTGAGTCCCCTTGCCTCTCACGTCGGGGTGCTTCATTACCGTGAGTCCCCTTGCCTCTCACGTCGGGGTGCTTCATTACCGTGAGTCCCCTTGCCTCTCACGTCGAGGTGCTTCATTACCGTGAGTCCCCTTGCCTCTCACGTCAGGGTGCTCCATTACCGTGAGTCCCCTTGCCTCTCACGTCGGGGTGCTTCATTACCATGAGTCCCCTCGCCTCTCACGTCGGCTGCTCTATTACCGTGAGTCCCCGTGCCTCTCACGTCGGGGTGCTTCCATTACCGTGAGTCCCCTCGCCTCTCACGTCGGGATGCTTCATTACCGTGAGTCCCCTTGCCTCTCACGTCGGAGTGCTTCATTACCGTGAGTCCCTTTGCCTCTCACGTCAGGGTGCTTCATTACCGTGAGTCCCCGTGCCTCTCACGTCGGGGTGCTTCATTACCGTGAGTCCCCTTGCCTCTCACGTCGGGATGCTTCATTACCGTGAGTCCCCTTGCCTCTCACGTCGGAGTGCTTCATTACCGTGAGTCCCTCTGCCTCTCACGTCAGGGTGCTTCATTACGGTGAGTCCCCTTGCCTCTCACGTCGGGGTGCTCCATCACCGTGAGTCTCCTCGCCTCTCACATCGGGGTGCTTCATCACCGTTAGTCCCCTTGTCCCTCATGTGATCTTGAATCAATCAATCTCATGGCAATGTCACTCTAGTGTGATACTCTTCGAAGCATGGCGTTATGCATAGGGGTATATCGCAAATGGAGCATATGTAGTTCGTTCGAGATGTTTTTTTACGCAAACTACACAATTGGCACCTTCGTTTTGTAGTACATTGGGGGAAGTGGCGACCAAGTAATCGAGTGGCACAGAGTTCGTTACGGGGAATGTTTTCAGGAGACTCCAGTTTCATTAATCCTCTAGATACTTGTAAACGAAATGAAGGAAAAGATGTTTGTCCTTGATTTTTCAGTCTGTATAAAGCATGAGCATTACACAGGCATAAATCAATAAGGTGAAAAAAAAGCTTCCTATACCACTTCATTGTTTTTCGCACTGTTTCCGTTATCGGAAGTGCTCTATCAATATTATCAATGCCGCCCATATCCTCATTGTATTCATGAATACACGTCGGCTTTATAATGTCTTCTTTTGTTTCATAATTTTTTTTCCCAGTTGACAGAATTCTGGTTCGTGTACACTTGTAAGCATGCGAACACTTCGTTTGTCTTCTCATTTCATTGTCATCCAAGCATAATTATGAGCGCCTTGTATTTCAGCTCGCTGTAATTTGTTTTCCACCTTTGGCATTCCCTTTCCGTTTGTTCCGACTGTTCCATAAATTCCCGTATCACGATCATGCAGAAATTCAGCCAAACTAGGGGATGTGTACCAATCGTCTTTATATATAACATGACCCTCATAGAAAAAAGGTTGTAAGAAGTGAGCGACAATATCACCGGTAACACCTAAACCGAACTTTTGATACTCAGTATCTGATCCGGTGTAAACAATGAAGCATAGAATGAATCCAGTATCGCAGTCTACCAACTCAAACAACTTGATGCCGAAACGATTCCTTCTCAACGGAATATATTGTTTGAATCGGAGCCTACCTTTCCACAATAACAGACTTTCGTCTATACACAGGTTTTTGCCTGGTATGAGAGCTGCCGAAAATTCACTTTGTAGGTGGTCTATTACTGGTTTTATTTTTCGTAAAGGATGATTGACGAATTCTGAATCATCTTCATCATCTTGGAAGTTTAATTGTCGCAGAATTTTCAAATATCTATCACGATGCATTCTTTCTCGAAAAATCGGAGTATGGAGCAAAGGATCCGTAGACCAATAATCTTTCAAATCACCTTTCCGGACATGGCCCATGAGAATTGAGAGACCAAGAAACATTTCAAATTCATCTTTGGTCAAAGGGCACCAGTCTTTCATATGGGAAGATGAACTTTGAGGATTCTAGGCATGGTAACGATTTGTCTCGTCTACAATCCTTTGAACCAGGGAAGAATCGGGAGAATGATTGAAAAAATCTATTGGCAAATTTCCCGTTATAGGAGCGTTAGGATTCATTCTGGAGTTCCCTCCGAAATCTCTGATTGATGGGTGAAAATTCGCATCATGAAAAATTTGAGTTCGGTTATAGGTGGGGTCTTCCAAATTAATGGCTTCAAATTCTTCATCCCCAGGATCTTGTTCTTCTGGTTCGGATTCACCGCTACTCCAAGCCTCTCTGTCAGTCATTTTATAAAACAGCAGCTACTGAATAAATAGGATCTGCACCTGAGAAGGAAGACCGTCAAATGTTTCAATAGGGACTGTTGGCGAAATAACCACAGTCAAATGAGGATCCGTTCGAAATTTCTTGGAAAAGCCTGCGTGAGGTACTATCGCCGGACCTGTGGAGAGGAACCGCGAAATATCCTGAAGAAGAATGTTGATCAAATAACCACCGCCAAATGAGAACGCTCTTGAACTATCCTGAAAAGGACCGTCCAAGTTATGATCACCGTACCTGAGATGAATAAACGCAAAATTTGTATGTTTATATGGATATATTTATATTCATATATGTATGTGTACCCAAGATGTCAAACGAACACAGAGTGGGTAATTGACTTCAAACACTGGTTTTCTTGGGAATCCCTTCTTTGCCATTGGGCACACCCGGTTCGAGGATGAATCCGCAGGGTACCCAAAGTATAATGTAGAAACAAAAACACGAGTTCCAGCGCCGCCTACAACTTGGTCGGGAACTAAAGCTCACACACACAACGATACCACATATACGTTCACACTCACACTCAAGGCGCTATTAGTATGAGGGTAAACGTATATGTAGTATCGTTGTGTGTGTGGGCTTTAGTTCCCGACCAGGTTGTAGGCAGCGCTGGAACTCGTGTTTTTGGTTCTACATTATACCTTGGGTACCCTGTGAATCCGGTCTAAAGATGTGATCGAATAGTGGGTAACGCTCCTCAGCTGCATAACCTACTATTGGAGGTTTTCATAGCCGTGCTCCGATTACCTTCCATGCTCTACTGGGTCTGTCACATTGGATTCCCAAGGAGTTCCGTGTGTGAAGTAAATTACCCATCCCGTGTTCGTTTGACATCTTGAGTACGTATGCATATGTCCCAGAACACATATCCGACCTTCTGAGAGCATATTCTGCAACCAAAATGCAATTCTTTCCCGTTTGAAAAAAAATTTTTGGAGGCTCCGTTCTTGAAATATGAGCATTTTTAGATTTCTTCAAAAATCCAAATAACTCAGAAGCATCGTATGTTAGATACTCCAGTTTAATACCATTCGCCAGGTTGGAGAACGGCGGATCTCTAGAAAAAAAATTGAACTATTATATCTCTATTTATTCCGGAGCTACAGCGATTTGAAGTTGCTGAATTCTGATTGGCTGGAAGCTCAAAAATTTCAAATCACTGTAGCTCCGGAACGAATACGGATATAATAATTTAATTTTTTTTTCTAGAGGTCCGCCGTTCTCCAACTTAACGAATTGTATCAGACTGAAGTATGTAGTATACGATGCTTCTGAGTTATTTGGATTTTAAAAAAATCTGAAGATGCTCATATCTCAAGAACGGAGCCTCCAAAAATTTTTCTCCAAACGGGGAAAAATTGCATTTTGGTTGCAGAATATGCTCTCCAAAGGTCGGACATGTGTTCTGGGACACCCTGTATATATATATATGAATATATCCACATACATACAGGGTGGGGCATTTGAAGTGTCGCGGGCGTTTTTTCCAAAGATAAAATGAGATACGAGAAAATTTTTCTGACAAAAATTGTAGGGTATCGAGGGGGACATCCGATGGTGGCCTTGGCTTCGACCTCAAATCTCATCTTCAAGGGCATTTTGAGGTCAACTCTTGTTTTTTGAATAGCATCTCATATTTTTTACTGCAGATTTGGATTTTAGCTCAAAAACCAAGAAACTTTTGTCTGAACCATTTTCCTGAGATCCGCAAAGATGGCGCTCCAATCGATATTGTTCCATACTGAATCTGACATTAGAATAACTCGAAAACGAAGAGTGTGGAGGAGAATGTTTCGGACAAAAGTTGTCTGATTCCAAGGGGGACCCCTTGAACTGAAACGGAGGTGATGGGGTATAACAGACAAAACACAACACATTTCAATCGTCTACATCACTTGGATAATTTTAATGCAGTAGATGCTCAAAATGATGGCCTTCGACTTCAATACACATTTCAAAACGTTTCACAAAAGATTGCTGAACTCGTGATAAAATATCTTTATTGATGCTCGCGCATGCATTGATGATTCGTTGACGCATATTCTCAGGTGTAGTCGGTGCTTGTTGATAAACTGTATCTTTTATGTATCCCCATAAAGAAAAATCTGGAGAAGTAAGATCCGGAGAACGGGCAGGCCAATGAACTGGTCCACGACGTCCTATCCATCGTCCAGGATAATCTCTGTCCAATATTCCTCGAGCTGTGACTGCATAATGGGATGGACAACCATCGTGTTGATACCACATATTCAATCGTTCCTGAATAGGTATGTCTTCAAGTAATGTTGGGAGTACTTGATCTAAGAAATGTCTGTACTTCTCTTCATTTAGCGTATCTGCAATGAAGTACGGTCCAATTACTCGAAATCGAGAAATACCACACCAAACATTCACAGCCCATTGTCTTTGATGCTCTACTTGACGTAACCATCTCGGATTTTCTGTCGCCCAGTAATGCATATTATGTCGATTTATTTGACCATGATTGGTGAACGTCGACTCATCAGAAAATAATATGTTGATGAAGTTGTTATTGTGCATTTGCGCTAGACCCCATCGACAAAACTGTACACGATTTTCGAAATCATCACCGTGAAGGTCTTGATGCAAACAAATGTGATACGGATGGAATTTGTGACGTTTCAGTATTCAGAACACTTCTTCGAGAAATCCCCGAATGGAGTTCAATTTCACGAGAGCTCACGTGTGGATTATTGGCTACTGCAGCTAGTACATTAACTTCCGCATTTTCTCCGCTAACAGTTCTCATTCGATGTCGTTTTTCCCTTGTAACACTTCCCGTTTCTGAGAATAATTTTGTAATGCGTTGAAAATACCTAATGGATGGCGTTGTTCTTTCAGGAAATCGTTCTGCATACAAGTCATATGCTTGTCTGGGGTTCTTATGCACTTCACCGTAAATGTAGATCATATCGATCTTTTCAGAAACCGTGTATCGGATATCCATGATTTTCAATTTGTCATAAACCAAGTAATAATCAAATGTAACTGACAAACTGACTTTCAAAATCGTGAATTTCCACTGAACCCCGTTGTTTGTTTAATCGCGTGAGCTCTGAATGGTGGTAATGTAGACGATTGAAATGTGTTGTGTATTGATAACTTTTGTACGGAACATTCTTTTGCAAGACCCTCCGTTTTCGAGTTATTCGAATGTCAGATTCAAAATGGAACAATATCGATTAGAGCGCCATTTTTGCGGATTTCAGGAAAATGGTTCAGACAAAAGTTTCTTGGTTTTTGACCTAGAATCCAAATCTGCAGTAAAAAATATGAGATGCTATTCAAAAAACAAGAGTTGATCTCAGAATGCCCTTGAAGATGAGATTTGAAAAATTTTCTCGTATCTCACTTTATTTTTGGAAAAAACGCCCGCGACACTTTAAATGCCCCACCCTGTATATGAAATGACTTGGAAACATTTTTTTTCTTTGGCGGTCCTGAAAATGGCTGCTGAAACTCATCTGATTCGTAGATGGATGACACTCTCATTTCAGAACTATTGCACTTATCGATATGAATCAAACGGCATTTTACTCTTTAGATGTCCGGCTATGGCCTCAAGCAGAATGAAACATTCTCAAAAAAAACGAAATGGCGGACTTTTGAATTTTTCTCACCTTTTTTTTCACTTTTAATTGTTTATAACTTTTCAAAATAATGATAAATATTCCTGGTTCTGCTCGAGGCCATAGCCAGACATCTGTGGAGTGAAATGCCGTTCGGTTCATATCGATAAGTGCAATAGTTTTGAAATGAGAGTGTCATCCATCTACGAATCAGATAAGTTTCAGCAGCCATTTTCAGGACCGCCAAAAAAAAAAATGTTCTCAAGTAATTTCATATATCTAATTTCATATGTGGAAAAATTGCTTACTCAACATGTTTTGTACTATACATAAAATTTATTGAAGAAAATTACGTTTTCTGGAGTAAGCTGGCCTTAACCGCGATAAATGCATTGATAGGATACGACTTTTGCACACTCAATTCTAATATCACAACAATTTCTTTGGACAGATTCGGGAATTGTGGAATGCCAGGGCCTAAATTGGATAAAAGGACAGTGTATGTGGAACTATTGCAAATGAACAATTCCGGTTCAGTGAAAATACGAAAATGTTGGATAGGAATTTCCCGTGAAGTCAGACGATGCGGAATGTTTTCCCCACGAAGTAATAGTGAGGAGACGTAACTGCAATGTATGCATTCCCAGAATCTGATACACTTTGCCGGGTCGAAAGGGCCAGGTTCCTCGAATGGAATAATTTTCGCAATTAGTGTGCATGCGTCCTAGAGCACATTTGTCCTTCTCTCATCATCGCAAGGTGCGAGTGAGATGATTAGGAAAAAACTATCTCGCTCGCACGGTGCAAGTCTATCTATATCTGGATATAGACATAATGGTGAACCGTTATGTGTAGATATATACAGGGCGTCCCATTTGAAACAGGACAGCTGAATAACTCTTCAGGGAATGGAGGGGGAAAGAAATTGTTCAGATAAAAGTTGTAGGGTTCGGAGGGGGCCATAAGATGGTGACCTTGAACTTGACCTTGAGGTCAATTTTGAGCATAATTGATGGTCAAAGTATGTTTTTTCAAATGGAAAACCCTACGTTCGACCTCAGAAATGGAAAGAGCGGAAAATTTTACGTCCGAATATGTTAACATATCAGGTCATTTAGAGGTCATTTGGAGGTCAAAAAACCATTTTCTATGGATTTTCACGGAAAAGCCTCAAACGAGTTGTTTCTCTGACCAAAGTTATTAAAGTTGAAGTGGAACCCCACGTTTCGACTTTGAATTGAAAGTAAACAGAAGCAACCTTCAGAGTTTATTCTTCATATCAGTACGAAAATGATCATTAAGAAGTTTTCATCGTTTACGGTGTAAGTGCGGGTTCAAAATGGTTTATTCACCTAACGAATGTGTTGATATTTTAATGATCTTGGGTGAGTGTCGCGGAGTGTATCAAAGAGCGTCACGATTGTACAGAGAGCGGTTTGGAGATCGGCAGCATCATCCTTCTCCAGGAGTCATTCGCCAGGTTGAAAGAAATTGTCGACAAAGGAGGATTGGTCAACGCCGAAACAATCAAGGTTTCAACTTTAACGACCCTCGATGCGTTGCTGTTTTAGCAATACTACAAATGAATCCTCATGTTAGTTTACGTGATATTGGACGCGATTTGGGTATTCCACGCAGTACGGCACACAGAATTCTACAAGCTGCTCAATATCATCCGTACCACATCACACTGACCCAAGAATTATCTCAACAAGATATGCAGAATCGGGTTAACTTTTGCCATTGGGCTTTACAGAGGTTGAACGAAGCGCCCGATTCCTTTCGATATGTTCTTTTCAGCGATGAATCAACGTTTCAAAGTACTGGCTTGTTGAATCGTCACAATGGCCACTATTGGTCAGCGCTAAACCCGCACTGGACTCAACAAGTTGATCATCAGCATCGGTGGAGTATAAATGTTTGGTGTGGAATTCTAGACAATCAAGTTATTGGGCCGTATTTTTTTGATGGAACTGTTAACGGTCCTAATTATCTACAGTTTTGACAGAATGAATTACCAGTTCTCATGGAAGATGTGACATTAGCAACTAGGCAGAGGATGTGGTATCAGCAAGACGGTGCACCACCACACTTTGCTCGATGTGTGAGGGATTATCTAAATATCCTTTTCCCCGATCGTTGGATTGGTCGAGGTGGATTTGTACTGTGGCCGGCAAGATCTCCTGATCTCACCCCTCTAGATTTTTATTTGTGGGGTTACGTAAAAAATGTCGTTTATACCAACCGACCAACAACACCTGTGGATCTACAACAACGCATCAGATACGCAATTGCGAATATTCGTGCAGAAGTTTTTCAGTCTGTTCTTGGAAACTTCCGACGCCGGCTGGAGTTATGTATTCAAGTAAATGGCGGTCAATTCGAACATCTCCTGCAATGAGTGTGTCTTACCCGTCAACGGATTCGTGCCATCTGTAATTATAAAACGACGAACTGGAGAAATAAATAATTTTTGAATTATTGTTTCGAATTTGGCATTCATCATCGTTCACAAAGTCGAATTCAAGGTCGAAACGTGGGGTTTCACTTTAACTTTGATAACTTTGGTCAGAGAAACAACTCGTTTGAGGATTTCCCGTGAAAATCCATAGAAAATGGTTTTTTGACCTTCAAATGACCTCTAAATGACCTGATATGTTAACATATTCGGACGTAAAATTTTCCGCTCTCTCCATTTCTGAGGTCGAACGTAGGGTTTTCCGTTTGAAAAAACATACTTTGACCATCAATTATGCTCAAAATTGACCTCAAGGTCAAGTTCAAGGTCACCATCTTATGGCCCCCTTCGAACCCTACAACTTTTATGTGAACAATTTTTTCCCGCCTCCATTCCCTGAAGAGTTATTCAGCTGTCCTGTTTCAAATGGGACGCCTTTATATTAGTTTGGCATAGATTCAATGTGCATGGACAGATCATATAAATACTACCGTATGATATTGTGGAACAGTCATGTGAAAGTGTTTTCAAAACAAATCGAAATACAGGAGATCAATCAGGAAATCGTATTATATATATTGTATTAGTAACACTATTCCCACGAAGAGGTGTCTTTTGACGCCTACCAAATTTCAATTTGAAATTATCCTCCAAGTTTCATCGTTTTTCCACAATCCGTTCCTCGACTCTTCGTACAATTTATTGTACGAAGAGTCGAGGAAGATATTATGGAAAAACCATGGAATAATAATGGAAACTCGAAGAACGACTTAACATACTTGAAAGGTGTCAAAAGACACCTCCGTATGAATAGTTTGAATAGAATAAACGCAACTATTACAATCGAATTTTGGTACAATGTGAATCAATATGATCTCACGGAAATAGTTCTTCATGAACATAATTTTTCACTGACGCACTGTTGCGTTGCTTTCCAAGATATATTTTCACTCTCTGTCGAAAACGTACTCGAGACATCGCCACGTACCATTGTCCGTGATTGAAAACGTCTTCACGAAGATCCATTCCAATTGGTTCAAATGTTCGCCCTTGCGATTCATCAATTGTTATCGTGGGATCTAATTTCACTAGGAATTCTCCTCCCGAAAGTGAAAGGATATTCATTTTCACAGTACAAAGTGATGCGATTTATGAATACAATTTGTCCCTCTTCATCTCCTGTGAGAATTCTGCAACGTAATAAATTAGAACTCAATTCCAACAGTAACGATCTAGTACCATTACACAGACCTCCATTGATACTGAGATTCCGTATCAAGATCAAAACACTATTAGCTCTCAAACGCAATTCATGAGGAGGTAAACATGGAGGTGATTGAGTATTCCAATATTCGGGTAAAATCGCCTCTGCAATACTTCCATCATCACGAACGTTTGAAACGGTATCTATACTCTTGTATAGTTTCTCTGTACTCTGATCAAGGAGTTGAAGAACTTCCATATTGATTCCGTCCCCATCAACATTTCTGGCTGATGATATGGCGCATTTTGTAATTTCATGGAGCCTCTCTTTATTGACCAAATCTCCGTAAATACCCTTAACAATATCAGCATCAGGGGGAGCTGAACAACATTCCGGAATGACAATGTCATCTAGATCATTCAATTCTCCATTCCCCATTGCTAAAACAAATCGCGAAAATTCAATTTCTTTAGGCAAAGGACGCATATTTTCAGTTGAAGAAAAAATTCGAAGGCTTGACCACAAGGCACTATTTTTAATTGAGAGATCTAGCATTTCTGTTCGAATGGCATTGATTTTGATTGGAAGCAGTTGTCCGAAATCACCTCCTAAAATAACAACTTCTCCACCAAATACTGAATTATTCTTCATTATGTCACGTAACGTACGATCCTCAATCTCCGATGCGTATCGTGCAGACATTCGAGCTCCGTCCCAAATGAATACATCAACACTTCCCAAATATTTTCCTTCTCTAGATTGAGTTTTAATATTGGATGATGAATCAATGAACAAAGGAACTGGTAACGCGAACGTTTTATGAACAGTTCCACTCTCAGGAAGTAGTGTTGCTGCAATACCAGTGAAAGCCATTGCACAAACATTCTTATTCCTAGCCCTCATCAAGTGTAAGGGAGTAGTAGGAATGAAAGTCTTCTCCGACCCTCCTGGCCCATCGAAATGAAAACAAGTGACTTCATTGTGATTTTGATGTAAGTCTGTATGATCAATTAATTCTAAAACAGTGTTTACGATTTTTTTTGTTCTTGGTTCAATATGTAATATTGTTGCATCCCAATATCCATATGTTGCTGATGTAAAATACGTTCTTCAATTTCAATATCATCTCCCACAATCTGACTCATAGTTGGAAATGTTGACAAACTATATCCTTAACCATTCAACATTTCAGCAATATTTGCATATGCTTCTCTTGGACCTTGAATCGCACCAAATTTTTTGATATAATCTCCTGACAATGGGATTTCAAATTTTTTCCATAATTTCTCAGGACAAATGGGTTGACAATGAATCAGAATTCTCACAAATTATCTTTGAAGCTGTTGAGGCATCATCCAAATTGTAGCTTCTGCTATTGCTCGATCCCATTCTCCATCATCTTCTATTAGACCCAGCGCTAAACACGCTGCAATATATGATGAATATGTTACTTCATTGACTGTCCTCAACTGTTCAAAATTTGTTGCACCTGTCACAGTTAGCAATAGCAAACGTAGATGAAACAATTCTACTTGAGAAGGACTAATGGAATATATTCGACCAACGACATTGAACTGTGCTTTACGAACTTCTTATCCAGAAACATTCTCACCGTTCACTTTGATTTTTTTGAAAACGTAATGTTGCGGAATTTGTGAATAAGTATATTCCCTAGCTTCAGGATCTCGCTCATGAAGTGCGAAAAGATCCATCAACATGGTAGCTTTGTCCAAAGCGGATCTCAATTCATCTCCATTTACATGGTCTGGAATAACTATATTCTGTTCATTCGCTAATCCTGGATCAAATCCTGTTAAGAATTCTAAGAAAATTTTCCACCGGGGTATGCAGTGTCAAGATAACACCATCAGAGATCAATACAATAATTATTGGGGTGCACTTTTACCAACACTGCTAATCTTCTTACAGTATACCATTATTTGTTATTTTCACATCAAAAAAATTTCAACAACCAAATTATAGAGAATACAATGTCGATGCCCAATTATCACTGAAACCGTTATAAAAAGAACACAACATCAAACAGATCCTACCTGAATGAACAATTGAATGGCCAGATCGAATATTCGGTTGTACGCGTGACCTCTCGTCTAGGACGGATGGAGGTAGGCAACCATCACTTAACGCGTTTTAGAACTCTTATATCAAGGAAACAATGTGAAATTCGCGATACCTAAGAGCTTTCAGCGGAAAAGTTGTTGCAAATGTGTCAATCAACACTGTTACAAATTCTGAGACAAACATTCCGTACTGTGAGCTTAGGAATTATCACAGGTGAGATAGGGGAAATGCCATTGATGAAGATGTATATTTTCCATTGATATTTTCTATTGAATCTGCGATAATTTCTAACCTGCAGTACGAGATTCTTTGTCTCAAAATTTATCATGGTGTTGTTGAACACATTTGCAACAACTTTCCCGCTGCAAATTCTCTTAGTATCGCAAATTTTCCTTGTTTTTTTCAATAGTAAGTTCCAAAAACACGTTGAGTGGTGATTACCTCTCTCCATCCGTCCTAGACGCGAGGAAAAGGAAAACGTTATCGAAAGTTATAATTTTGCGACCGCTCAAATCTCCGTTCCTTATTATCCACATGCGATGAAACTACCACCAGGTTTCTGCTTTTGTCTCATGACGAACTCTTATGCGTTGCATGCCGATTGATGAAGACAAAAGGGAATTATTACGCAAACCGTATTGTTTGCGAATATTTTCAGAGCATGCTATTTTTTGTCTGTATCATTCCAACCCCATGGACGGGTGGGAGTTGGTCCTATACTTCCTCATACCGATTTTTTTTTACCATTCTCAACTGTTACATTTATCAGTATTTTTTCCAACATTCTCGACAATAGGGCTCCCTCCACACAGGACACAAAAGAATAGGTCTATCCTGTTTGGAATAGGATGATCGGAAAATGAACAAAAGATAACAGTTTTCTCCATTCTCTATAGTGAATTTATTGTTGAAGATCAAAAGATCCGTACAAAGAGTTTCACATTCCAACAGAAAGTTCATCATATCATTTTTTATAAACATTTTGTATGGAAACATATACCTATCGCAATTCTCAAGCCGTTTTTGAAATGACTCATTATGATGATAACACAGTAACAGAATATATGTTTGGGATAAAATGATGAGATGGGTAACTCAACTTGGAGTTACACGTCACACTGTAAATTATGTATCAACGCATTCATATTCGGTATGAGAATCGCTGAGAAAGACGTTGATCGATATTCCTTGTACAAATTTATCTCCGGGTTCAACGTCCTCTCAGATCACCTGATCTCTACCGGTGAAAATCTGAGGTTTTTCGTGGCGTGCGTGATTTTGAATTTCAGTCGCAACTGATCGTTCGTCACAGTGCCAAGTGCTCGCGCTTCATACGTTAAAGTTTCTTATAGTTTAATGGTAGATTAGTCCTACTGGCTAACCATAGTTTCCGTGCTTCCTTAATTCGCAATCTCACCTCTGTGAGTTATTGAAACCTTCGTGGTTCATATTTTTTATGTTATATTCTAGTGTGAGAAGAATAGCAGTCGTTTGCTGTGACGAACGGCGGTTGTGCTGTACTCATGAGTACCTTGCTGTACGAGTGTGAAAGTGTGTGAAGTAATCAATCAATTGTTACTACCTTATTATTTACCGCTCGACGCACGGATTGTATATGTGCGTTCGAATTGAACTTTTCTTGTGTATTCACAAATCTTCTCTTTCTTTGTTAGGCGTCCGCCGTTCAGCCTGATTCGGAGTATATCTTGTTTTGTATCATTGAAGTTATTGTTACCGTTAAATCGACTTTTTCATTTCTACTCGCTACAGTCACTCATCTAATCTCTTCAATAACGCTTTTATAATTTCGAAGATTCAATTACGGCTTATCCGCGAGAGTGTCTGGTCCTTCGAGCCGGATCAGGCTGAAACAAAGGAAAAGGGGTTTTCTTTCTAAGATTTCATCATTTATATTCTCAATTCTTTTCAATTTGAGTACCCTCTATCGTTGTTTTGCGTTTCATTTGTGAGTCATTTAGCGGGCATTTCACACAAGTTATTGTGCGTCAAAGTATATGACATCACATAGACACACGCATCGCTTGTGTGTGCGATCATTTTCCCGCCAAAAGCGCGTGACGTCATCGGCCATCGTCGTCTTCGTCCATATCTTCTTCTCAACCACAAAAGGGGAAAACTCACCTGTGTGGAGGTATTGGATGCGCCAAACGTTCGACGCGTACGGTTCACCGTGCTTCGACGTTGCATAACACTACAAAGAATAAAGATGAGTATATCTTCAAACACAGATTCTCGTTTGACAGCTTCGATGAAGTAAAATCAGCTGATATTCGATTTTGCTTTCTAATAAATTTGCTCAAAGATATATCTATTGAATCATATGCGCGTATCTGTCATTTATTTATTAATTCAACGTGGATATAGACGAAATGCTTGCCTCGTTTAATTTCACATTGGGTTTAATTGAACGCCATGTGAGTAATTTTAAGAAATCTGGTACAATAAATTTTACTGTACCGAATATCAACAAACGATTAGAGCTTGTCAAAAGCTACTGGGATGAATTGAGAACGCTTAATGTGAAACTCTCTCTCGCTGCAACAGAGGAGCAGAGGAAAGAGTTGCGTTATTTTAAAAATGATAATTTTCAGACAGCTGAGAATGCGTACGAGAAGGCCGTGAGTGAATACATGCGATTGCTTTCTGAAAGTCATGGTCAGGATGCAGCGTTGCAGGCTTCCAATGCATCTTCACGTGATCATCATGTGTCTAGGCCTTTCAACTTACCTCGACTTGATTTGCCGAAGTTTACCGGTTCATATAAGAAATGGGAAGCATTCAAGGACCAATTTAACTCTGTATTCGCTTCGTTTCCGGACACATCTGCGGTTTAAAAGCTCCAATTTTTGAAATCGAGTTTATCTGGAGAGGCGCTGTCTCTTATAGAAAATCTACCAGCGACAGACCCAAATTTCTCTGCTGCTTGGCAAGCGCTCGTGGACAGATACGAGAATCGAAGGCTTATCGTGGACGCACATTTGGACAGTTTCATTAGTTTGCCCACAGTTAGAACACGCTCTGCCAAGGAATTGCGTGTACTGCTCGACTCTACGAACAATGCGGTAATTGCTTTAACCAATTTAAAAATTTGTAACGATACTTGGGACTCAATTATTAATTTTATTGTTTTGAGCAAATTAGATTCGCAAACAAGAACGGAATGGGAGTTCGAACTCAAAGATTCAAGCGATGTTCCGAGTTTTGCAAGGCTCAAATCATTTCTCGCGGCTACTGTCCGAGCTCTTGAGTCATCTGGTGCTCAAAAATCTTTGAGCCAGTCGCACGCTTTCAAACAAAATAAATTCAGTTCGAAACCCATTCGTGTTCACCAAACTAACGTCTCGTCAGAGAGATGTATTCTTTGTCAAGGGAATCACAGGATTTACCAGTGTGCAAAGTTCAGAGACAATTCAGTTCAGTCTAGATACAACATAATTAAACAAAACAGATGTTGTTTTAATTGTTTGAGCGCTGGTCATACTATTCATAATTGTAATAGTTCTAATGTTTGTGCAACATGTAAACGCAAGCATCATTCGTTGTTGCATAGATCTTTTCAGATGGAAAACGTACAAGCTGCCTTAAATACACCGTTGGTTTCTAGTAGTCAGGCTGGGTTATCTCGGGATGCACCTACCGCCGACGTATCTTCTAGCAATTCTGCAATATGTTCCTCGCTTGCTGAATGTGATTCGCGAAATTCAGTTTTATTGCCGACCGCGATCGTTACCGTCAAGACAGATAATGGTAGATGTTGTCGTGTTCGTGCTCTGCTAGACCAGGGGAGTCAAGCAACTTTTTTGTCTAGTCGCATCGCTGATGGTTTGCAATTGCCAAAAGTTAAGGTTGATGCCACCGTCAGTGTGATGGGAGGTGAACGCGTGAATAGAATCACATCCGCGGCATGCTTAACCGTTATGCCTGGGTCTGGGAGTGGCACTGAGATCAATCTCAGGGCGTATGTGCTTTCGAGACTCACATCTTATATTTCAGGGTTAAATGGTTGCAATATGTCATGGTCTCATTTGGATCAACTGCACTTAGCGGATCCCGTACCACAAAAAAGTGATCCCATCGAATTGATCATTGGGTCCGATTGTCTGGGTCAAATCCTTCTGGGTGAATTGAGAAGTGGTCCACGGGGCACTCCTGTTGCTCAGAACACGATTTTTGGATGGGTTGTGTTTGGGAACTGCCCAACTTCTGCATGCAACCTTGCGTGCACACTTTCAGTCAATCAAACGTGCATTTGTAATGAGCTCTCGCAATCATTCACTAAGTTATGGGAGTTGGAGGATATTCCACAGTTTTCGCCTTGGTCAAAAGAGGAACTTCAGTGCGAAGAGCACTTCCTTCAAACACATCATCGGTTGGATTCAGGTAGATATGTAGTCAGGTTGCCTTTGAAATCCGAGGAGGCACCTGATTTACCCAATTCTAAAGGGTTAGCTATGAGTTTATTCCGCAAAATGGAAGCTCGCGTGAAATCAAACGCTGCTCAGTATGATGATTATAACGGGTTCATGCGAGAATATTTGGATCTGGGTCACATGCGACTCGCCCCGAACAATGCTATCACTGATCGCGCTGTATATTTTTCACATCATCCAGTCTGGAGGGATGTAGATTCTACTTCAAAGATTAGGGTTGTTTTCAATGCCTCCATGAGGACGTCAAATGGCAGATCTCTGAACGATTTTCTGCTGGCCGGCCCGAAGCTGCAAGCAGATTTGCCTGCTTTGATTTGTCGGTGGCGTAATCATCGTTTCGTGTATTGTACAGATATTGAAAAAATGTTTCGTCAGGTGTTAGTGGACGATCGTGATTTAGATTTGCAGAGGATTCTCTGGAGATCCGATACTGCATCCGCGATAGAATCTTATCAACTGCTGACAGTAACGTATGGGACTGCTAGTGCTCCGTTCTTAGCTAACCGGGTTATTCGTCAACTTGCTCTGGACGAATCAGAAACCTTTCCGCTAGCTTCTTCGATTTTGTTACGCGACATTTATGTTGACGACCTCATGTTTGGGGCAGATGATGTTGTAACTGCAAAGGAGCTGCGCCGTCAGCTGGGGGGTTTGCTCATGGCGGGCGGCTTTCAGCTCAAAAAATGGGTCTCGAATTCGCTTGAGTTACTGGATGACATCAATGATGCTGACTCCAGAATGAAAGGAGAAAAGTCACTTCAGGATGACGATTGCCTAAAGATTTTGGGAGTGGCATGGAGTCCGTTTTCCGATGCATTCCGCATACAAATATTGCTTCCAGAGATTAGTTCTTCCACGAAAAGATCCTTCCTGTCTTTCGTACTTCGAAACTTCGATCCGCTGGGTTGGGTTTCTCCAGTAACTGTGGTTGCGAAAATACTTTTGCAGGTATTTTGGTCCCAAAATGTAGGTTGGGATACGGCACTGCCAACTGATTTGGATGAACGATGTTTATCGTATTATAAGGACCTCTCTACGTTGTGCGATGTTTCAGTACCTCGTTGGACTGGTTTCACAAATTCTTCGCAAGGACTCTGCATTCATGGGTTCGCAGACGCTTCCAATGCCGTATATGCAGCAGTCGTGTATTTGGTTCTTAAGGACTCATGTCAAAATATTCGAGTTTGGCTGATTATTTCAAAGACGAGGGTAGCTCCCCTCAAGGTGATAAGCATACCTCGCTTAGAGTTGTGCGCAGCGCATTTGCTCGCCAAACTCATTCATTATGTAAAAACCGCGTATAATTACCAGGATGTGAATACATACTGTTGGTCTGATTCGAGTGTCACACTGGCATGGATCAGGCAACCTCCCGCAAAGTGGAAAGTTTTCGTCGCGAATCGGGTGTCGAAAATTCAATCACTGACCGATGTTTCTACTTGGAGACATGTCCCTGGTCTTGAGAACCCAGCCGATTTGGCCTCTCGCGGCGTAACAGCCAGTAGGCTGGTCAACGATTCTCTGTGGTGGCAGGGACCCGAATGGTTGAAGTTATCTTCTAGTTTGTGGCCTTCAGAACCTCTTCAAGTGGATCCTTGTGAGTCAGAGGAGCAAAGGACTCCTCAAGTTGCTTTAGTTGTAAATAGTGAGGATATTTGGTCTCCATTCCGTCCGGTATCTTCTTGGCGTAAGCTTTTACGCGTGTCTTGTTATTGTAAGAGATTTTCTGACAGTGCTCAGAAAAGAATTGTTGATTCTCATGATCTCACTGTCACAGTGGCTGAGCTTGCCGAAGCTGAGACTTGGTGGATCAAGCGGCTCCAAAGCATCTTCTTCGCGCAAGAGCTTGAAGCTCTGAGACAAGGTAGTTCGGTTGTTAGGAACAGTTGCTTGCTACGCCTGGATCCGTTCCTGAGTGAACAGGGGGTGTTGCAGGTCGGGTGTAGATTGAAATGGTCTGCCTTGTCTCACTCTGAAAAACATCTGATCTTACTCCCAAGATGTGAGATCACAGACCTCATAATTCATGATTTGCATCTGCGTACTCTGCATGGAGGAGTTCAACTAATGATGCAGGCTTTACGGCTCAAGTATTGGGTCATAGGAGTTAGGGTTTCAATAAAACGTTGCATTTTTAATTGCGTTAAATGCACTCGCATGCGAGCTACGGCTCCTACGCAGCTTATGGGCTCTCTACCAGCTTATAGGGTTAACTACTCGCGTCCCTTTTCACATACTGGGGTTGATTTCGCTGGGCCCTATCTCATTCGCCCTTGGAAGGGCAGAGGACATCAAACGTATAAGACCTATGTGTCACTCTTTGTGTGCTTGGTTACAAAAGCAGTGCACATAGAGTTGGTAGATGGCTACTCAGCAGATGATTTTCTCGCTGCCTTCGATCGGTTTGTAGCGCGAAGGGGCCTCCCATCAGATATGTACTCGGACAACGGGACAAACTTCGTTGGTGCCGAGAAAGAACTTGTTCATGCGTTCAAATCAGTGATCCAGGACCCATTGATCAAAGATCACCTTGCTGATAACTCCGTACGTTGGCAGTTTATCCCACCGGGAGCTCCACATTTCGGAGGCCTATGGGAACCGGGGTTAAAAGTGTAAAGTTTCATTTGCGACGGGTCATGGGGTCAATGTTTCCGACTCAAGAAGAATTTACGACTGTGCTTTGCAGGGTTGAAGCCCGTTTAAATAGTCGGCCCATAGGCCCATTACACGATGACATTGAGTCATTGGATGTTTTGACCCCAGGTCATTTCTTGATTGGGTCTGCTTTGATTTCGGTGCCTACTCCCTCTGTTTTGGATATAAGAGAAAATCGCCTCTCTCGCTGGCAGGCAGTGCAACGGATCGTTGAACATTTTTGGAAGCGTTGGTCCACTGACTGTCTCCATTCCCTCCAGCAGCGTTCACGCTGGCATCTGAGACAGCACAATGTTACACAGGGAGATCTAGTACTCCTCAACAACCCGAATTTGCCGCCCTCTAAGTGGGAAATGGGTCGGGTTTTAGAATGTCATCCGGGCTCCGATGGTCTGGTTCGCGTGGTGACACTTAAAACGATTTCCGGGGTTTACAAAAGACCGATTTCGAAACTTTGCATATTGCCAACTCAGTTGCGCAATGAACTTGATGCTTGCGATTAAATGTTTAGTTTTAGTTTTAATTTAGTTATTAAGTATTTTGGCATCGTATGTCGTTCATCCAGCAGGAGGATTGAACGAGGCGGGCGGAATGTTTGGGGTAAAATGATGAGATGGGTAACTCAACTTGGAGTTACACGTCACACTGTAAATTATGTATCAACGCATTCATATTCGGTATGAGAATCGCTGAGAAAGACGTTGATCGATATTCCTTGTACAAATTTATCTCCGGGTTCAACGTCCTCTCGGATCACCTGATCTCTACCGGTGAAAATCTGAGGTTTTTCGTGGCGTGCGTGATTTTGAATTTCAGTCGCAACTGATCGTTCGTCACAGTGCCAAGTGCTCGCGCTTCATACGTTAAAGTTTCTTATAGTTTAATGGTAGATTAGTCCTACTGGCTAACCATAGTTTCCGTGCTCCCTTAATTCGCAATCTCACCTCTGTGAGTTATTGAAACCTTCGTGGTTCATATTTTTTATGTTATATTCTAGTGTGAGAAGAATAGCAGTCGTTTGCTGTGACGAACGGCGGTTGTGCTGTACTCATGAGTACCTTGCTGTACGAGTGTGAAAGTGTGTGAAGTAATCAATCAATTGTTACTACCTTATTATTTACCGCTCGACGCACGGATTGTATATGTGCGTTCGAATTGAACTTTTCTTGTGTATTCACAAATCTTCTCTTTCTTTGTTAGGCGTCCGCCGTTCAGCCTGATTCGGAGTATATCTTGTTTTGTATCATTAAAGTTATTGTTACCGTTAAATCGACTTTTTCATTTCTACTCGCTACAGTCACTCATCTAATCTCTTCAATAACGCTTTTATAATTTCGAAAATTCAATTACGGCTTATCCGCGAGAATATAATCATAATATATACCGTACTAAGATGAAGTAATAAATGTAATCATTGTCATGGTAACGATCGCTTAACGATTCTTATGAAAAGGTCGTAATATGTTTTATAAATTCATACAATTTCTTTACTCTCCATTTGTCCGGATTGCTTATTATATCGAGCCATACCTCCTTTTTATCTTCTTGAACATTGATATTTTCAAATAGGCAATATCTCTTATGAATAAATACAGGGCATTCGGTAAGTAAGTGAAATAAACCGCATTGAACATAACCATTACAGAATTCGCAATCCCCGTTATTTTCAAATACATATATTTATGTGTCTATTATAACCCTTGGGGTGAATTCATTTAATACTCGCAACTGAGCGAAGAGTTGTCGAAAGGGTACAGCTATTCTGAAGCGTAAATACTTTTGTACACCCTGCGCTAACGTCAGATGTGGATATATTTGGAGGAAAGAGGATTGCTGTACTCTCTGTAAATCTTTTTCATATAACACATTCTTATAACCAGTGATAAGGTTATGTCTATTTTCTTGAATTACTTGCAGTGATAAGTTATTCCATACATTTATAGCGTTAGCCATAACAAACATTCCTTCAACTTGCGTTATCCAATTATGCTTATCCCTGCGGTTTTGATCATTTTGGTTATCATTCAGTCTTTTCATTCTTTGATAAGATATTTTAGGCAATCTATGATCAGGCATTTTGTAAATGTTCTCTAGCCATTTCAGTACTTGCTCAAAGAAACATACGCTTAATGGTGATCTGCCCACCTCAAGCCTTATCACGTAATCAGGGGTACATTGGGGTAACAATAACATTTGTTTGAAAAGTACTCTGGATTTTCTCAATCTGATTCAAATATCTCAGGGACCAAAGTTGTGTCCCATACATGATAATGCTCCTAACAAGGGTATCGAATAATTTATTAATGACTATCCACACGTCTGTTTTCAGTGATCTTATGAACGCTATCGTAGAGCCCAAAGCTTGTTTGGCCTTACGCATGATCACATCTAACTGATTTGTAAAAATAGCTGAGTTGGAGAAAAGAAGTCCGAGGTATGTATATTGGCCAACAATCTCGATCTGCTGTTCTCCATATAAAAAAGGAGGATATTTCTGTGAATGAAAATGGCCACCTTTTCTAAATATAATGATTTTTGTTTTATTCACATTTACATTGAGGCCAAAATCAGTACAATAGTCACGCAATACTTTGAGGATTTTTCTCATATCAATTAAGGAATCTGCTAGAAGAACTATGTCATCTGCGTATGCCAATAGAAGCAATTCGGTGAGATGGTTAATTCATATACCTTTAATACCTCTTTTATACATACAATCCTCTCAATTAGATATAAACAATGCGAATAGAGCAGGACTCAGCGTTTCGCCTTGGAGGACTCTTCGGGAAACTCGTACAGACTGCGTTACTCCATGTTGTGCTCTGAATGACACCTTGGCTTCACCATATAGATTCTTGAGTAATCTGATTATTTCAGAGCCAAGACCCAAGGAGTGTCGTTTGGACCAGAGTATAGAATGAATCACAGAATCAAACGCTTGGCGGAAGTCGACAAAAAGTGCGAAAATTTTCCCCTTGTGTCGTGATAAGTGGATTTGTATAGCTGAATATGAAACAAATAAGTTGTCGACACAACCCCTTTTGGCTCTCGAACCAGATTGCCATTCCGGTAATGAACTACGGCATTCAGTCCATTTAGTGAGTCGTATATATAACACTTGCGTGAAGATCTTGACTATTGAATTTACCAATGCAATTGGTCGATAATTTCCAGGATCTGTTTTTTCGCCCTTTTTGTGTAACATTCTTATGTGAATGTAAGCCCATGAATCTGGTACTGTTTCCTCTTCTAAGATTCTATCAAAAAACGCACATAAATACAAGAGCCAATTATCAGGTAAATTAACGAAAAATTCATTGTATAGGCAACCAGGATTCGCAGCTTCACTGTCTTTACACTTATTCAGACTAGCTACAATTTCTTGGATTATGATGGCTGAGTCTGAATCATTGTTGTGACTCTCTGGGAGTTGGAAATTATATATGACTTCCGCATGTGAATGTAGAGAAATCATATACCTCTCCCATTCATTGAGCTCAATACATTCTGTATAGACGCTTTTGGACCTAAATTCATTTATTGCCTTCCAGAAGGTCGCAGAATCTGTCGCAGTTAAGATTTGCCCAATAATGCCTGTCTTATATTCCTTAATCTTCGATTGTATGAGAATCTCGTACGTGGCCTTGTGCTCTAGATATGCCGAGAGTTCTTTGGCAGAAAAACCTTGCTTTTTACAAGTTCGTAATAGTTTTGCAGTTTTTGCTTTAATATCTTTACATTCTTGGTCAAACCAAGGCTTCCGTTTCTTTACCAAGCAAGGTTCTTCATAATATAGACCCAAACAGCGGCTAGTATTTGTGATTGTATCAGTCAAATTATCTGGAAGATTATTTATCGTTCCATATATCTGGCTTACATTAGGTGAATATTGATTAATTTGCTGATAAAGATTGCTCATTTGTGGTTTCCACACTACTCGCGGTATTTTGTGTGTGGAGTTCATGTGAGCTATTGGAAAAGAAAGGGAGATCATAACTGGGAAATGTTTAGACAGAGTAGGTATATGTACCACTTCGAGGTTTCTAATAATTGCTAAACCCTCGAAGTTTACCCATACTAGATCAATGACGAATGCACCTCTATTATTCGCAAAGGTGTATTGAGTTGGTTTATCACCATGAGACCTCCCATTCAGTAATATATATCCATTACTTCCCATCATATCCACTACTTTGTTGCCTCTACTGTTCACCTCAAGGTCAAGAGAGCATCTATCAATAGTAATGGTGGGATGATCAAAGCGAATAGTTTCATGGAATTGATTTAAATTGGCAACTCTTGCATTGAAATCGCCCCCTATAATAATTGCAATATTTTGATACTTATCGGAAATGGCGTATAAAATATCATTCATCTCCATTATAAAATTATCAAAGTCAGACCTCGGGCTAGAATATATTGTACCCAAGATAAAGGAAAAGTATTTAAAATTAATTTTCACAATTATATATTCGTTCGATACGAATACAGTATCAACCGAGAATTGAAATCTGTCATATAACATGACGAGACCACCATTAGCTCTTCCCACATCAGCGGTCTTCACTGCAGGCTGAAAAATCGTCTGACGATTGCGAAGTTCCATGGGTAGAGAAGGTGGTGCACGAAACAACCAGGTTTCATAAATACATCGTACGTCAGCAGTTGTAGGAATGTTGTTGAGATCAGAGATGTTTGAGAACCTGTGTACATTCCAAAGCAAAATATTCATTCGGGAATTATGTCTGTTCCATGATTGCTATTCACTACCTTGTTAGTGAGATTTGTTTTCATTTGGTGTTGTTCTGCCAATAGTAAACGGCAGTAGAGATTGATCTGTGTTTATGTTGCCGTGTGTCTTTTTATATTTACGCACATTCATGGAGACTGGAGCTTTCGACCTTTCCTCTTTTCCTACTTGCATTTGGAGCGTTGGAAATACAAGACGCATCACTATCAGAACTCATGTTACCATCCTTTTCATTTTTTCCTCTAACTGATTGCATGATTCTTATTTTTTGTTTAATGTTAACTGCATCATACGAGATGCCATCAAGAATTAATGCATTTCTTTTCACAAGTGAGGGTTTGCCAAATTGCTTCAATCCATTTTGAGATTGACGGAGAGACTTTCTTGTTTTCCGCTGTAGTTTTGAGTAATCATCGGAAATAGATAGTTTGAGGTTACGAAAACTTTCGAATTTCTTGAATATTCCCCTTTTCAGTCGCAAGCTTGTGAGTCTAATCAATACAGGCCGAGAACCTTGTTTTGATCCAATATATCTGACGCAATCAATGTTGTCCTCTGTTATATTCATTTTGATTTGATCAAATATATCAAGCACTCTTTTCAGAAGATCGTGGTTTGTTTCACACGATTGAGTTAGATCATATAAAATTGAATTTTTCGCTCGATGTTTATTCTTCAAAAACTCAATTTCGCTAGTTGAGGTAGAAACTTGCTTTCCAAGAGTTTCACACACTTTTTCCAATCCGTTGCATTCTGAGCGATATAGTGACACTTCTTCGAGTATTGCCTCGTTTTATTGTATTAGAGTAGTACATGTTGCCTCTAATTCATTAGTTTTTTCTTTAATTCCTTTCATATCACTTTTGATCTCAGTTAACATACTTATTATCTCATCCATGTCCGTCATTTTATACCGAGAGTCACGATAATACGAAATTTCGATGTTTAAATCTGCCACGTATACACTGACTGTTACGACACAGAACTTAACGTCGGAGTGAAATGAAAACACGTCTGTACTGGACGGAGGTTGACGTGAAACTCCCATTCTCTATATAAGAAACAAAATTAACCCGTGGACTGCACAGGGGTGCAATTTGAGACCAGCAAAAATTTAATTCCTCCATTTCCCCTCAACAACACATTGTAGTCACGCCTCCTCTTCACGTTGTTCGAATGCCTCGAAGTTGGATCATTATGTTCAAAACTATTGACAGTGAAAAACCAATAATCCCAATTTGCATCCGTCTGGAGTCCGTGTGTACTAGATGGAGGTGTGGAGACCACGTGTTGATAAACGGAATCCTATAAGATGTACTCCGCACTGTGTATCCATAGCGAAAGTTGACCTCCACCTTCATTGTTCCTTGTGCGTGATAAAAATTAATAATAATACAAACATCCAGTTATCATTATTCAAAATTCATCAATATTACATGCGATAATGCGAGTGTTCAAAACATCGGTATAAATCACAATATTCTAAATATTTTATTTTGATTATAAGATTTATATCAAGGAAGACGTATCAAAGCCGGACCCTGTTCCAGTAGCTGACCCTCCGTGTATAAATTCAAAATAATGAATGAAAATTCATCACATTGCAAATATTTATTAAAATTCCTGGTATCACCCATGAAATACGTTCGCTTTCCAATATGTCTGTCTTTCTCAGACCTTACTGACTTCACGTTGATTTGACAAAGATATGAAGAACGAAGAGGGAACGGATTGTATGGATGATCCCTTTCCCAAACGTTCCGCAAGTTTTGCACAGAACTTTGACAAATATCAATAATTGGCTGATTGAATTGTAATTATACATGAAGGGTCAGCTACTGTAACAGGTTCAGGCTTGGGTACTTCTAGCTCAGCCTGGTTCGGAAAAAATGGTATAATATCATCGCCCAAAACCCGCAGCGATATATCTGCTTAGTTATTAGTAGAAAAAGATGTCTGAGAAAATTGAAATTCTCAATATTCATATGAAGGTATATCTCATTGGTATTTCAATAACCCAAGAAGAACTTTTTTTTACAGTTCAATAGAGTTTTATAACTCGTTTTGATGTCGACATATATTATCAGAATAAGCAATTGATAGTTTTCGAAAAAAATATAGCTACTGTTTCATGCAATGTACAATATGTATCATATGATACAACATACAAGATACAAGAATTTTGTAACTAAAATTTCATGTTATAATAGAAAGTCTCGGAACTTCATTGGAACTGAAAAATAAGATCTAATTAAACGCCAAACTCCAGCCTCGAATGAGTTTTTAAGGAGTGAATTCATGAACCGATCATGCGAGGCTGGTTCCTACAGCATTGAGGTAGTCCTGGATCGAATCCCCGGCCCAAATTCAGAACACTATCATCAAGTAGAGGCCGGAGGTCCAAGGAAGTTGATGATCATATTCATTGAGGCTTAAATTCTTATTCATGACAAAAAATAACAAACTGGGAACATAAACAAACTGTGTAATAGCCGAACGAAATTTTTCACCGTTTACCCATTGGAAAATCCTTCATTTTCAATCCGTCCATAACTTATGAGGGCTCAGTTTGTTTCTCATGGAATTTTTTGGGGAATTTTCTCAACACTAAATATGCAGATTTGCAAACACCGAAGGAAACAATCTCACGTTATAACATTTATAACACAGAGAAATTGTTCTCTTACACCATTTGGAAATTCAAGAGAATCAAATGAATTGAAGATAAAGGAACATTATATTCGAAAATGTCTCGAATTCACCCACCAACAAAAATGAATGCATACATACACAAAATAAAACATCAAGTGAATTAAAAATATTATAATAATAATGTTTTTTTTCAACCAATAGCTGAGGTGTTTTTGGCATGCCAATTATTCAAACATAGATCGTTTCCGTCTCCACTTGTGTAGCTATGAAAAAAGCTATATGCAAATTCGAAAGAAAATCATGACGCAAGTTTGGAGATTCTTCTCCAATGCATCATCATTAGTTCCTTCCTTTTTCGGAAATAAGAATAAAATTTCTTGTTCAACCAAAATGACTTGAACCCAAAATTCTTAGTTTTCAGTCGATCGAAAACAACCTCTGCTTAACGACTGAGGGTTTATTTGATGAAGTAATATTATACAAAGCTTCAACGCTCACATGTACAAAATGTCTCTCGTATATGATTATTCCCCGTCAGACGCACACAATACAATAATGTACAATGACACAACACCACTATAACACGTTATCAGTAGTAGTTGACCGTCGAAGGCACACAATACGCGGAACGATGAACCAACTCGCTAAAGGACTCCCTATAGTACCACAATCAAAAATTATAATCTCCTACTCAAGGTGGGGGATAGTGAATTCGAGTGCGCGGTGATTCGAACGCGTTGGTGCGCGCTTGAGGAGGGAAAATGACCAACAACCAATCAAATTCGCAGGAAAGTGATCTCGCACTTCCGTGACATGAGTTTTATAGGAAAGGATCATTATTATTATCATCCTTATTATTGTTTTTTCTCCATAAATTATTGCTGTTTGATTTTTTGATCGTACTGTGATGTGTGAACCGGTTTGAACAAGAAAACGATGTTACTCCTACAACAGAATTCAGTAAAGGTGTAATTGTATGGATTTTCTGTGTTGCCGGTATCGGTTTTGCATTTCTGAATCGATTTTCCAATTTCCCTTTCATTGTATTATATTCTCCAATTCTCAAGAGTCGGATATCGATATTTGGGAGATTTTTTGACGACTACTCGAACAATTGTATCGGGGTAATATTTGCAAATGAGGTGGCAACTGTAAACTAGCACGCGTGGCCATTCTCTTCACGGTTCCACATATTCCATCACAAGGTCCTTTGCTGTGTGCCGTTGCAAAAGAATTCCACTACGCATTTATTCCATAATCTTCCTCATAACAAGATAAATTATCAAAATGCTGATGATTCTCATATTGTTGAGGCGCACCATCCGAGAAGAAAAAAATTTTATGAATTTCTGATGAAAGAGATTCAATGAAATTGATAATAATCCCAGAGTGAAGATGGACAGCAATAGCATCATGATTCAAGCAATCAGGAATAAACACCATACTTTGATGGTCGAGTTCATTATCGATCTTATATCATATCACTACTGTGTATACCGTCGCATGATCGTTATTCCAGTGGAATCCTGGTGCAGCATCCCGAACAACAAACGCATAATTCTCAACAAAATCAACAATTACTATGAATTCATCCTCTTTTAACGATTCTTGAGGCATTCTCAAATAAGCTGCTCGCTCTTTTGCGATGGAATTATGTGGTAATAGAGCCTTGAGTTTTTCACAAAAGTCATCAACAAAATCTATCGTGCTTTTGGTTGTTGTCTCAAGAGTTCCTCGTGGAGCAGACACCCATTGTTTATAACTAATATCATCAATTCCATGAGCTCCCATTTTGGGGATTGAATGTTTCTTTATTTTCTCAACGCCTGGAAAATCGGGACAGTTATCAAAATGGCACTCAGTCGATGGAATTTGACACAGAATAGCATTCAAACAATCATTGTATGTTTTTAATGATAAATCTGAGGCTCCAGTGAATCGTGATAAGTCACTACCTGTTGAATAAATAAATAAATAAATAAACAAATGAAAATATATGAAGTGAGTTGGACTAACTACCAAAACCTTTCAAATAACTATTACTAGTAGTATGATAATTGGAATCAGTTGAATTGTATTTCTCTATGTTTCAACTCACCCAAGATCATGAGTTTGACGTTCTGATGAATAGAGCACACACAAACAGTATGAGTGTCACATCCACTAGCTAAAATGCAATGCTTTGGGCGTGAAGACGCAAAAGATGAGAATCCAATTTTTATTTCTGGATATCTTGAACTGAATATTTTATGTAACTCTTTTAAATTACAGAGTATTGAACGTTTTTGCATTTGAGCTTCAGTACCATGATCGTTACATGATGAAATTAAATCCTTTTTTCCTGGCATACGACTGCTCATTTCATCATCATTATAAAAATTTATAATAGTTGACACTACTTCAGCAGATAATCCACGGCCTGCAAAATCCAATTTCATCAGAACGTCCATGAATATCAGCGTATTAAGGGGTAATACGTGTTTGAAAATTGGAAAGAAGGTTTTGTTGGGGAACTTTCGCAGATGAAACTAAGACGAGCAAGTACAAAACTACTTCAGAAATATGTGGAGCACACCTTTTGCAAGGAAAAAAATTCTCTATCTCAATTGATGCACAAAACAGTGGTATGAACAGCACACATTTGAGATAATATTTTTGGTAGGTCCTTCACAGTCGACAGTAGAAAGGTTGTACATTTGCACCTAGGGCATAAAAAATCTCTTGATCATCTACATGCTATCAGCTAGTGGAATATGTGTGAATTCGAAAACATTTATTTCCGAAGAACTAGCGCATGTTTGAAAAAAACTTCGAATTTTGGATGAAAAAATTCACTTCATTTGTTGAGGAAATGAAAAATTGTCGATCAATTGCAAAAATCGTACATATTTCATTAGATAATTTTGTTAAGAAATGACAGTTCAAATTTCAGCTGGGTTGGATGGGAACTGTTTCAGTTCTACTACCGGTCGATTTTAAAAACACAGTTTCGAGGTAAAAACGTTCTGAGTTTCGGAATAATTCTTATATAATCAATGTTCTCTTTCTTATAATGATAAGCCACGTCTATTCATGAATTAGGAACTAACCGTTTGTTATAAACAATAAGTCCACCGATACGTCACGAAATTCGAAATTGCCACATAACTTCCTGAGAAAGAAATAGTGGAGCCAACCGCATATGAGTTTGGATACGGTGAATCTCGCCGTGCGATTAACCCAACTGAATATCGATTGAAGTGAATGCTTATTTGGGCATTTCAATCGATATTCAGTTGAGTCAACCGCGTAGCGAGATTTGCCGTATCCGAACTCATATGAAGTTGGCTTCTTTCAGTATAAGGAAGCCACAATTTATCATTCCAGCGCGTTTGAAGTCATTTCGAAAATTGAACTCCGAAAAGTATTGAGAAAGTGTTTTCATCAATGAATGTTATTGGATATCATTTCTGAGATAGGTTGACGTTATTTGAGCTGATGACAAAAATTGGAAAAAATTTTTCTCAAATAGGTATATCTCCTTAATAATTTCGGAATCCATTCATTCATGAATCATTAAATAAGATATTGATCTTCACCAATTTTGTTTGCAGGTATTGATGATATTCCTTTGTCAGTAAGCAGATTCTTTGCTACTCGTACCATATGTTCACTCGCACCCATCACTTCAACAACTTTATTAAGGCTCCAACTTGACGGCAATACAGTCAAAATTTGTATGGGAGAGGATCTGCTTGTATCATCATCATTGAATTTATCCCTCAATTTGTGAATAATTTCAGCAGCATCTATATCGCTGAATTGATCCATATCCTTTGCAACTTCTAATGTTTTCCTCAAATTTTGAGCGACGCGAGTAACTTTATCGTTCAAATACGTATCAAATATCCTCTTTTTTGCAGAGATCGGAGATTGGTTCGTTAATAATAAAGCTTGATTAATAGTCGGGAGAGTGATATATCCAGACTCAGTTCAGACAGTAATGAACTACTTCGCTGAGCGAATGATTCCTGAACACTTCATGTTGGTTCTGGAAGAACAAAAGAGTTACATACTGCAACTCAATTGAATATTGAAGGAATACCTGTCACATTAGTATCTTGAGATTCCACAACATCAATTGATTTGTCCTCAACATTTTGATCATCTTGAACAGTCTCATTGGATTCGCAATCACTTTCTCCAGGCAAATCATCAGCAAACTGCTTGAGTAATTTTCTATAACATGCACTACACACACGGTCATCAGTTGAGAAGTTGTATTGGATTGCCAAGTACTCAGGAAGGTTTCGCAGATATGATTTCACTTTATGTCATTCTGAATTGAGTGGATTACAACAACGATCGAAAAATTCTGGCATTGTAATCGTTTGTGAACAAAGAATCGATACAAGAAACCTTTTTATGTCAAATACACCGAGAGAAGAATAGCGGACTAATCCCTTGCTAGATTCTGGTGGAATACAAGCATGGGATGTTGACAGTTATCTTATAAAGTAGGCGTGCGGGACAGCGCCGCCTTCACGCAATCATTCTAACCAGCGCACGGAGAAATCCCATCCGTTGCTTGCAATCGCTCTAAGACTGCTAGTTGGCGTGATTACGTGAAGATGGTGACACGGATTAGTTCATCATTTTTCTCTCCGTGTAGTACCACATATCTAGCTAGAACGTAATATAAATAACACTTTTATTTACATTTTTCCCAATCAATGCGAATAGTCTCAAACAGACGAAAAGTTGATTTACAAATGATATTACGAAACGGGTTTATAGGTTAACCGCATAGCAACGAGCGTGGATCACAAAATTATCTCTTCATTCGGGAAATTAATTGAATTCACAAAAAATAATCAACAATCATTATTCATAGATTTCCAGCGGATTTTTCAACGATTAGTTAATACGATTAGTTACAATCATTGATTTTAGATTGATTCAATGATAGTGGATTAATTGAATTAACTCGGGGGGTTCAACTTTTGGTTTTTTTAACGGTTGACGGAGACAGAGCGAGCGAAGATGAAGGTGGCTTATGCATGTCCGCGTAATTCGGTAGCGCTTGATCTGATGCGTCTCGTGACTGAACAATAGGACTACGAAGTGCATTATCTACGGAATACGGCGATGATATAAACGGTGAAATGGTTCATAAAACATAACCTCGATCCAATTTAGAGGTGACCTCTATTATCGATAATCAACTATATTTTAATGATCGACAATTTTAGCAATCTGTAAGTCATTTGTGGATTGGAAAGTCATCATTACAATTGAAAAATCTCAAAAGCATTCGTTTAGTGGGAGAAAATTAATCGTGAGATTATGCGAAATATGACATGATATGATTGAACAAGATATTTCGGAATAATGTTCGATCGGGAAAGTGAAATTACAGATGATTGAATCATGAAAGAGAAAAATGGAAATTTTCAATATTCGAAAGAAAATAGAAGGAGTTATGATCACATCTCAAACTCTGGCTCGAAAATTGCGTAAAATAGAGTAGAATTTTGAGAAAATTTGGGAAAAAAATCGAAGGGGTCGGACTTTTTGAAAAAGTCGATTTTGATCTTTAAACGTTAGAAATTGATTGATAATTACTTCGGAAATTTTGTTTGTATTTTTTTTCTGAAACTACATTCAAAGACGAAAAAAGTGATACCCTACTTTCTATTGATATCGATATTTATCACTGCTCTATGATTAATTGGAAATTTTTCGCGTGAAAATGGAAAAAATCGATTACTCAATTACGGTTTGGAATCAAGGGCTGGAAATGGGTGTGCAATTTGCTTTGAATACGTATTAAGACATACAAAAAATCTCAGCAAAATCGAAGGGGGTCGGGTCAAAAACTCGGCGATTTGGCATGGAATGCCCCATATATATTAACAAATTAGGGGAATATTCATATATGTATTGCCTAATTTTGCATGATCGAATTCAGTTGATTGATTGATAATGCTTGAACAATTATATAAGCAATTATACTCTATGATACACGAGCAAATCACACATAGAAACATGCTCTCAGCTATCACAAATGGATACAACCACATACTACAGGAATGAGTGAACATGCAAATACGTGAGCAAATTATGCACAGAAACATGCATGAACAAACTACGAATAGAGGACAAACAGACGAACATAATACGTGACCTGGCCTACGAAAAAGGGGCTTAAGTGTGAAAAAATCATTTTTGACTCTTTTGGTGATTTGGATGGAGTAAAATATGCTCTTTCGAATGGCGCAAATCAGAAGTTTCTAACTAGGAGGGAAGTTTGCTGAGAATGTACAAAAAAGAGCAGAAATGATTGAAAATGACGAAAATTTGGAGATTTAATTATAAAATAATAGACCTCAACTCATATGTTAAAAAATTTGATTTCAAGGCAAAACCACGTTATTTCACATAAAAATTCACGAGTTCAAAATTAGAACATCAGAAGTGAACAATTGAAGCGGAACTGATAAAATGATTGAGTTATCATTGACAGCTGTTTTGTCGGAAACTTGTTTTCACACCTAAGCCCCGTTTTCGTAGACCAGGTCACATATAAA
This sequence comes from Gonatopus flavifemur, assembly GCA_018340375.1. Classification (NCBI taxonomy): domain Eukaryota; kingdom Metazoa; phylum Arthropoda; class Insecta; order Hymenoptera; family Dryinidae; genus Gonatopus; species Gonatopus flavifemur. The sequence continues at coordinate 1,125,326 of JAFFJZ010000033.1, forward strand.
TAAATGAATTCACAATAACTAAGTGAATACATAAATAAGAACAATCACATACTACAAATATTCGAATAGGAATTGGACGTTACAAAACACTCTGCGAGAATATGTGTGCTTGAGTGACCATACGGAAGGAAAAGAATCAACCTGTGGTGAGGAACGGAGAACAAGACACCCCTCCGCGTGGACAACGCGCATCGATCGGAAAAACCCCCGATCGATGGATTTACAGAACCACTGCGTCAACCAATGCACACGGCGCTACGCGTTGACTCACTGGCAAGGACAGGGGAGCAACCCCTTCCGCCAGTAAGGAAAGTCCTCATCTTTGAGTGGGCGGACCCGACACCAAGAAACAGCTTGCAAGTGGGTGCAACCTCTCAATCCTCGCCAATCAATCGCCAGGCTCTTCAGCCACGAACATCCTCAACTAGAATGACAACGCTCACTTCACAAATCAGCAACACAAAGGATTTCCGGCAGCTCCCTCTCTCCCTGATATACAGGGTGATTCAAAATTCCCGCACTCTTTTCTGGGAGTAGATTCCTGATGGAATTCTAAAACGATTTGTCCTTTTGCACAATGCTCTCCGACGCATGATTTCCGAGATATAATTGATTAAAGTTGACTAATTATGAGGTGGATCCATCGGTCATTCAGGAGCGTCATAACAGAACAAGAGAGGAAGGTGCTTGCAGAGGGCGCTCATACGATCAGCTGATCGGTATAATCGATACGATTTACCAGCATACAAATTGGTAAATTTTCTATGTAGAACGATTGAATTCGTCGACACTGTGGAAAAATTGATTATTGTCATGAATTCTCATCACGATATGCTGCAGGTGAAAGTTGTGATTTCAGTAATGATTTTTATTACGCAGACAGATGTAAAATGGTGTTATTTCGTGGGGATAGGGATTCAAGTGAGAGAAAAAAGTATAACTACTCGTTTTCAATCAGAATTTTCATGTAAAGAAGAAAACATGAGAATTTCCATTCATCCGATACCCAATTTGAACGGTTTGATTAGTAAGTTCAACACAAGAGATTGAATTCCGAATCCTGTATTCTGATTGGTCGAGAATCATTCGAATTCACCCTTTTCACATCATTTGATGATTATAAAGGGTTTATCGAACGTTAATAACTTACTCTAGATCACTCAAGATCATTCATGTTTGAATCAAGATCGAATTCAAATTGTGTGCAAGTTCGAGCGCGTTTCTACGTTTGGAAAATGTATTCGTCCTAAAAAGGACGGATTTGATTGATCTTCAAAGACAATTCTTTTTCCATTTGAAATAACAATATGCCCTTTGGCGTCATATGTGCTTTAAATGAAACTGTTTCGAGCTGTCACCTGATTGGTTGATTCGTATCACGAATGGTTGATTTGAGCTGAACAAACCGTATGTGATTACAAATGTCAATCAAGTGCAATGATTGGGTCGTTCACAATGTCACACCTTGTATTTTCGTCAAAATTGATGGATTCTGCAAGTTGACGGAGAAATCCACCCTTCACAGAGCAAAAAAATAGTTATATCGATCACGAACCACGTTTCGTTTTCATAGTATTGAACATTGACTAAGAGTCGTAATCTGATTGGTCGAAACGTTTTCGAGGAATGCATGCGAGTATCAGCCCACTTGGAATATCGATGCCAATCGATTGCATCGGTCTCACATTACAAAGAGTCCGCTCTTTTTGGAGCGATAAAATGAATCTTCACCAGGAATAACTTCTCAATCAATTTACATTCAATCGAATGTATGAAATTACACTGTCTCGATGAGTCGTCGAAGTGAGTATTTTGTTCATTCGTTCCTCTTGTTGCTTCGTCGACCTTTTGACTGCCTCGCTGTTTTGATCAGATCGACTCGCATTCCTGTGAAAATTCATGAATTCCCCACGCTGAAAAGGAAATTTGCTTTTCTCAGAGCGATAGAATAGTTTCTCACTGAAGAAAATGTTTCAAATCCAATTCATTTCCTAGATATTTAACGTTGACCAAGATTCGTTACCTGTTAGGTCGAAACGTATACGAGACATTCATACGAGCAGCGAACCGCTTGAGATATTCATGTTAATCACCTACACTCATTCTACGTTACTGAGAATCGGGCCTTCGCAGAGCGATGAAATGGATTTTCACTTGGGACGATGTTTCATTGAATTCATGATCTGAATGATGTTGAATGAAATCTGTATAATTGTCCGTTCTCAACGTGAATACTTATGTTCATATGGTGATCTTGTTATTTGAATTGAAGTATGTCGTTCTGCCCATAAAAACTATAATAATAGGGAATCATCCCGCGATGACAGGAGGTCAACCTGGAATATTAATAAAACGAAATTTCCTCCGGGAAAATGGGGTTGTTCACACATATTGAAATATTTTGGCGTTTTTAGAAGAACGGATTCCTTTTTTTTTATATCACCTGAATTATTGAGAAGAAAGATAATGTTTGTTTGGGTGAATGAGCTTGTTCACGCGTATTGATATATTTGGTCGTTCTTGAAAGAACGGATTCATGTCTCAGTGAATATGAACAGAGCGAAATGTTTAGTGGCGTTGGCCTGTGAATATTTCCAGTTGGGAACACGTTCAATTTTCAACTGCTGCTGCTGTTCGTTTGAATGCGATTCCTTTACCACGTTGACATTCCCAGATGATTTGGATGTTGGGAATGTATCGGAATCGGACCGGTGTCCATATCTTTCCCCGTTCCAATGGTGAATGTCTTCGCTGTCAACTTCGTACGGCAGCTTTCGGATGCGTGCAGCATCATGTATCCAGTCACGGGAGTATCTTCGGCGACAGCAATGTCTGGACAGCGCGTGCGTCGCGTGTTGATTCTTCGCCAGCTTGATGCTCAATAGGGGGCGCGCCCGCTTCTTCACTCTTATTTATGCATTTTTTTGATAGAATTGATTGGCCAATCAGCACATAGCTGGATTCCGAGAATCGTAGATAAACAAAGTTGTACATTCCTCACGGTCAAATCTTGATGCGACGATTCCTTGATACAGGTTGGTGTTTACTAAATATCGATAAAACAAAACATCGCACTTCGTTGTCTATGAACTGTGAAAATTTGCACCACATCCAGGAATTTCAGTATTTTTTTCACCTACATAAATGAGTTCGATGTCTCGTACTATCGATGTCTTATGAACGCTAGTACAGGTCAATTACATTTCTCCCCGAAGATATTGAACATAACCATTTGAGATGTTGATGTCGATTCATTGCATCAGTTTTGTTTATCATGAAAAATCCACTGTCTTTGAATGAAGTTGTCCACGCGTATTGAATGAATTGGTCGTTCTCAGAAGGACGGTTGGCTGTTTACGAAAGGGGGAAAAAATTGTTTCCAACGGAATCGAACTTAGGTCTTCGAATGTATGGGTTGACGCCGCTACCGCTGACCCATACACCTGTAAGAATGTAGCTGCTCTTTCACATCCATTTGAATCCCATTTGATCGGAAATCAGACACAGATAGAATGATCGATTGAATATACTCACTTGTGATCGATCAATAAATTTCGTGTATGAAGGTAAAATCTTTGTAATAGAGGAATGATACAAAATTCCTTCCATGCATCTGGAATTGAATGATTGTTTCGATTGAAGCGCTGAAAAAGGGGCCATGATTATATGAATTGTGATGATGAAAGTATGATCGTCCAAATTAGATGTAAGGATTTTTTTTTCAAATTCATAATTCAACATGTTCAGAGCTCATATGAACAAGTTAGGTTGGACCTCCGTAGTGAAATTTTTGGTCGTCCTGAGAAAGACGGATTGTTTTGTTCCGTTGGTAGATCCTTCCACAGCAGGTGTTCGGAATGTCCACCTCCCAACTCGATACAGGCCTCGATTCTCCTCCGGAAGTTTCTTCGCGTGTTCCCTAACGTTTCTTCCGTCAGTGTTGCAACCGCAACATGGAGCTCCAAGTTCAATTCTTCCATATCTTGAGGGACATTTTTATATACGATTCCCTCCAAGTGTCCCCATAAGAAAAAATCCCATGGATTGAGATCAGGAGATCTCGCTGGCCACCGGATTGGACCGAAGCGTCCCATCCATCGGTCGGAAAAATTCCGATTTAAATAATTTGTGACGACTCTATTGTGGAGTGGTCCCGCACCATGTTGCTGCAATATCAGTCTTTCTCGGGTTTCGATGGGGATATCTTCCAAAAATTCCGGTAGATTCTCACGGAGGAATCGCACATATGCGTTTCCAGTCAAAATCTCTGGAAGAATGTGAGGACCAAGAAGTTCTTCTCCTAAAATGCCGGCCCAGAGCTTCATCTTCGATCTGACTTGATTATTCCTTGTTCTTGTCGCATGCGGATTACTGTGACTCCAGACATGCATATTCCTGAAATTAAGAATTCCTTCCCTTGTGAACAAGGATTGGTCCGTGAAGATGATGGATGAGGAAAAATCTTCTTGTCGTCTCATTTCCCCTAAGATCCGTTCGCAGAATTCGACGCTACGAGGATAATCGGTTTCGCGTAAATGTTGCACCCTAGTATAATGGAAATCGTGCATCCCTTCTTCCTTCAAGGTCCGCTGCACCGTCGAATATGAAAGATCGATTTTGCGCGCGACTTCTCGGATGCTGATTCCAGGTTCTCTCCCAACAGCACGTAGAATCTGTTCTTTGTTGTAAATATTTCTGGCTCCGCGGGCTCTACCCGCATCCGGTCGAACGACATGAACACTTCCGGTATCCGTCAATCGTTGTGCCGTTCTGAGAATGACATTCTTGTCGGGATGCCGTCGATTAGGGAATTTCTCGCGATACCGCCGTTCTGCAGCTACCACAAATGCACCGCATTCACCGTAGGTGATTAACATATCGTAGTACTCCGCAAAGGTATATTCACCTATAATCGCAGGTGATTTCGAAAAACTTGAGACGCGAATGATGAGGAATCCAAAAAAGCGTCAATATTCATGTATTTTGAGTGCTCAAGATCACGACGAATCATGAGCGTTGATCCAACGTTTGCCGATCGTCATTTTTCAAGACACGTCGGTATACGCGGTGATTCGTCGTGATCTTGAGCACTCAAAATATATGAATATTGACGCTTTTTTGGGATCTCCATCATTCGCATCTCGGGTTTTTCGAAATCACCTGCGATTATGGGTGAATATACGTTTGCGGAGTACTACGATATGTTAATCACCTACGGTGAATGCGGTGGATCCGTGGTAGCTGTAAAACGGCGGTATCGCGAGAAATTCTCCAATCGACGGCATCCCGACAAAAATGTCATTTCCAGAACGGCACAACGATTGAGGGATACCGGAAGTGGTAACACGGGTCAGTCGTGTCTGCGCACTAGACAGTCGTTTTTCTACACTATTCTCTACCGTGGAGAGACGACTGATTCGTGTTACAACAGTAACCAGTAGTGTTGAAATGACTTTTCAGCATAACACTCGTGTGGGCTACAGTAACCACTAGTGTGGGATTTTCTCCGTGTAGAGCCCGCGAAGCCAGAAATATTCGCAACAAAGAACAGATTCTACGTGCTGTTGGGAGACAACCTGAGATCAGCATCCGTGAAGTCGCGCGCAAAATCGATCTTTCATATTCGACGGCGCAGCGGACCTTGAAAAAAGAAGGGATGCACGATTTCCATTATACAAGGGTGCAACATTTACGCGAAACCGATCATCCTCGTAGAGTCGAACTCTGCGAACGGATTTTAGGGGAAATGAGACGACGAGGAGATTTTTCCTCACCCATCATCTTCACGGACCAATCCTTGTTCACAAGGGAAGGAATTCTTAAATCCAGGGCTATGCATGTCTGGAGCCACAATAATCCGCATGCGACAAGAACAAGGAATAATCAAGTCAGATCGAAGATGAACCTCTGGACCGGCGGTTTAGGAGAAGAACTTCTTGGTCCTCACATTCTTCCAGAGATTTTGACTGGGAACGCATACGTGCGATTCCCCCGTGAGAATCTACCGTGAGAAGTCTTGGAAGATATTCCCATCGAAACCCGAGAGAGACTGATATTCCAGCGAGATGGTGCAGGGCCACACAACAATAGAGTCGTCACAAATTATTTGAATCGGAATTTTCCCGACCGATGGATGGGACGCTCCGGTCCAACGCGGTGGCCAGCGAGATCTCCGGATCTCAATCCATTGGATTTTTTCTTATGGGGACACTTGGAGGAAATCGTATATAAGGAAGTCCCTCAAGATATAGAAGAATTGAACTTGGAGCTCCATGTTGCGGGTGCAACAGTGACGGAAGAAACGTTAGGGAACACGCAAAGGAACTTCCGGAGGAGAATCGAGGCCTGTATCGAGATGGAAGGTGGACATTCCGGACACCCGCTGTGAAAGGATCTACCACCGGAAGGAAACAATCCGTCCTTTTCAGGACGACCAAAAATTTCACTACGAAGGTCCGAACTAACTCGTTCGTATGAGCTCTGAACATGTTGAATTATGAATTCGAAAAAAAAATCCTTACATCTAATTTGGACGATCATACTTTCATCATTACAATTCATATAGGCATTAACTTCTTTTCAGCGCTTCACTCGGAACAATCATTCGATTCCAGATGCCTGAGAGGGATTTTGTATCATTTCTCTATTATAAAGATTTTATATTCATACACGAAAATTGATCGATCAAAAGTGAGTATATTCAATCGATTATTCTATCTGTGTCTGATTTTCAATCAAATGGGATTCATATGAATGTGAAAGAGCAGCTACACTCTTACAGGTGTATGGGTCAGCGGTAGTGGCGTCAACCCATACATTCGGAGACCCAAGTTCGATTCCGCTGAAAACAATTTTTTTCCCCTTTTCAAACAGCCCACCGTTCTTTTGAGAACGACCAATTCATTGAATTCGTGTGGTCAACTCCATTCAAAAAGAGTAGATTTTCTATGATAAACAAGACTGATGCAATGAATTGACATCAACATCTCAAATGGTTATGTTCAATATCTTCGAAGAGAAATGTAATTGACCTGGACTAGCGTTCATTAGACATCGATAGTACGGAACATCGAACTCATTTATGTAGGTGAAAAAAAAATTGAACTTTCTGAATGTTGTGCAAATTTTCACAGTTCATAGACAACGAAGTTCGATGTTTCGTTTTATCGATATTTTGAGTGAACACCAACCTGTAACAAGGAATCGTCGCATCAAGATTTGACCGTGGGGAATGTACAATTTTGTTTATCTACGATTCTCGGAATCCAGCTATGTGCTGATTGGCCAATCAATTCTATCAAAAAAATGCATAAATAAGAGTGAAGAAGCGGGCGCGCCCCCTATTGAGCACCAAGCTGGCGAAGAATCAACACGTGACGCACGCGCTGTCCAGACATTGCTGTCGCCGAAGATACTCCCGTGACTGGATACATGATGCTGCACGCATCCGAAAGCTGCCGTACGAAGTTGACAGCGAAGACATTCACCATTGGAACGGGGAAAGATATGGACACCGGTCCAATTCCGATACATTCCCAACATCCAAATCATCTGGGAATGTCAACGTGGGAAAGGAATCGCATTCAAACGAACAGCAGCAGCAGTTGAGAATTGAACGTGTTCCCAACTGGAAATATTCACAGGCCAACGCCACTAAACATTTCGCTCTGTTCATATTCACTGAGACATGAATCCGTTCTTTCAAGAACGACCAAATATATCAATACGGGTGAACAAGCTCATTCACCCAAACAAACATTATCTTTCTTCTTAATATTTCAGGTGATATAAACAAAAATGAATCCGTTCTTTTAAGAACGCCAAAATATTTCAATATGTGTGAACGACCCCATCTTCCAGGAGAGAATTTCTTTTTATTAATATTCCAGGTTAACCTTCTGTCATCGCGGGATGATTCCCTATTATTATAGTTTTTATGGGCAAAACGACATACTCTCATTCAAATAACAAGATCACCGGATGAACATAAGTATTGACGTTGAGAACGGACAATTTTACAGATTCCATTCAACATCATTCAGATAATGAATTCGATGAAACATCGTCCCAAGTGAAAATTCATTTTATCACTCTGCGAAGGCCCGATTTCCAGTAACGTAGAATGAGTGCAGTTGATTAACATGAATATCTCAAGCGGTTCGCTGCTCGTATGAATGTCTCGTATACGTTTCGACCACTCAGGTAACAAATCCTGGTCAACGTTAAATATCTAGAAAATGAATTGGATTTGAAACATTTTCTTCAGTGAGAAACTAGTCTATCGCTCTGAAAAAGAGCAAATTTCCTTTCCAGCGTGGGGAATTCATGAATTGTTACAGGAATGCGAGTCGATCCGATCAAAACAGCGAGGCAGTCAAAAAGTCGACGAAGCAACAAGAGAAACGAATGAACGAAATACTCACTTTGACGACTCATCGAGACAGTGTAATTTCATACATTTGATTGAATGTAAATTGATTGAGAAGTTATTTCCGGTGAAGATTCATTTTATCGCTCCAAAAAGAGCGGACTATCCGTGATGTGGGACCGATGCAATTGATTGGCATCGATATTCCAAGTAGTCTGATACTCGCATGCATTCCTCGAAAACGTTTCGACCAATCAGATTACGACTCTTAGTCAATGTTCAATACTATGAAAACGAAACATGGTTCGTGATCGATATAACTATTTTCTCGCTTTGTAAAGGGTGGATTTCTTCGTCAACTTGCAGAATCCATCAATTGTGACGAAAATACAAGGTGTGACATTGTAAACGACCCAATCATTGCACTTGATTGACATTGTAATCACATACGATTTGTTTTGCTCAAATCAACCATTCGTGATACGAATCAACCAATCAGGTGACAGCTCGAAACAGTTCCATTTGAAGCACATATGACGCCAAAGAGCCTATCGTTATTTCAAATGGAAAAAGAATTGTCTTTGAAGATTAACCAAATCCGTTCTTTTCAGGACGAACACATTTTCTAAACGTAGAAACGCGCTCGAACTTGCACACAATTTGAATCAGATCTTGATTCAAACATGAATGATCTTGAGTGATCTGAAGTAAGTTATTAACGTTCGATAAACCCTTTATAATCCTCGAATGATGTAAAAAGGGGGAATTCGAATGAATTCATCATTGTTCAATGTTGCGGTTGGGATATGTCGAAAACACATTCTTCAGAGGAATCATTTGAAACAGCCGAGGATTGATCCAACATACATTTATTCTCGACCAATCAGAATACAGGATTCGGAATCCAATCTCTCGTGTTAAACTCACTAATCAAACCGTTCAAATTGGGTATCGGATGAATGAAAATTCTCATGTTTTCTTTTTTACATGATAATTCTGATTGAAAACGAGTAGTTATACTTCTTTCTCCCACTTGAATCCCTATCCCTGAGGAATAACACTATTTCACATCTGTCTGCGTAATAAAAATCATTACTGAAATTACAACTTTCACCTACAGCATATTGTGATAAGAATTCATGACAATAATCAATTTTTCCACAGTGTCGACGAATTCAATCGTTCTACATAGGGAATTTATCAATTCGTATGTTGGTAAATCGTATCGATTATACCGATCAGCTGATCGCATGAGCGCCCTCTGCAAGCACCCTCCTCTCTTGTTCTGTTATGACGCTCCTGAATGACCGATGGATCCACCTCATAATTAGTCGACTTAAATTAATTATATCTCGGGAATTATGCGTCGGGGAGCATTGTGCAAAAGGACAAATCGTTTTAGAATTTCATCAGGAATCTATTTCCAGAGAAGAGTGCGGGAATTTCCAATCACCCTGTATATATATAATTGCTGGTCCGAATCATGATCATCAAATCCATTCGTCCTCCTGTTCGTCTGAACAGTGGAATCCATCCGAGGAATTCAAGAACAGTTGCACCGCGCAGAGGTTAGAATCTGTGATCGTCGAAGAATCTCCCATTCGCCGAATGTAGATTTACACCCTCGTATTGAAAAATCGAGAAAAAATCACGAGAAGGATGAGAGGACAATCTACGAATTGAAAAATGAACTGAGAATATTGAAGTGGAATTCCAGAAATCTTATAACTCACGTTAGATATAGAAATTGCCAGATTTCCGAAATTAAACTTTTTGATTGTGGAATTCGTGAGATTCACTCAACATTATATGTTAAATTCACAAATGAACAACTTTTAGGAATGGGCCCAACCCCTCATGAAATCATCGAATTATAATGGAGGATTAAATAAATTCGTGAATTTCCTAGATTTGAGAATGAATCTTAGTTTGACCACATCTCATGTTTCGCAATTATTCAACACTCAATTTTCATCCCCCCCAAGAGAAATCAATCCCACCCCTCCCTTTCTTGCCGTCCCGAATAGAAACACTAAGCACGTGGCAATATCAAAATTTCCTGTGGTAAAGGAATTCGAGCCAAGGAAAACTGCTGAAAGTATCTCAAAGTCGTGTTGTGAAGTTTCAATCATTCACCGGGATGAATTATGAATTCATTGTATGGATTCCACAGATTTTTCAGTCCCAAATGCTTGAGAGTGACCGCAAAAAAGAGTGTTTTTCCGCTTACTTCTTGGAACCGCGAGTTTCAGGTTGAAATGCATTCTAACAAATCCTCTATGTTGATCATTAGCGAGGGGATACCATTTTCCGGTGAGCATAACACTGGTTTTGGAAGTGAAGTAGTATCAATTTCCGATTGAGATTATATGGAAATCTATAAGTTTTACATAGAGAAGAATCGGTCCTGTCAAGAATCTATCGATCCTGTCGATATCTGAAACGGTATTCCCTTGCAGATGATCGAGATAGGGTTTTTTCCAGAATGCATCTCAACCTGAAACTCGCAGTCCTAGGAAAACAGGCGATTTTTGCGCCTACTCTTCCATTCGAAGAATTCATTTATCAATAATACACTGAGAAAATAGACAGTGGAATGACAGTCATAGTTGGGAAAGGACTCGACTATGAACTAGTGCCGGCACCAGGGCAGGGCGATCAGGGTGGTTGCCCGGGGCGGCGAACTTAGCGGGGCGGCAGAGTCTCAGACAGATTTTTTATTCTGATCTCGAATTGATCTCACACTTTTCAGCACAAGCCATTTTCACTAGGTCGATCATTATTCATCTGATAGGACATACATTACGACATGATAGTTCATTGAAAACAATATTGGGAAGGGAAATGAATAGTGGAACTTGTAAAGGTAGACCTAGAATCAGTTAAATGAAACAAATCATACAAGACAAGAGCTGTCGTAGATATGTAGGAATTAGATGTTTGGCAGGTAATAGACAGGATTGGAGGATTTCATCAAACCAGTTATGAGACTGACTACTTCATGATGATGATTATTCATAGGGAGAAGCAAGGAAAGTTCAACCCTTCTACAGGGATGGGCACTTCTGTACTCCCGGAATACTTTGACTGGGAGTACTCTTTTTTTCACCTCATATGAAGGCATTAAGACATTTTACACCAGAAAAAAAAGCACTCCCAGTGAAAGTATTCCGGGAGTACAAAAGTGCCCATCCCTGCCCTTTCATTAGTTCAATCAGGGTGTTTGAATCTGGAATTTTGTCGTTTGTCTTATTGGTTCTTCTTTTCAAACAAACCACGTAATTGACCCATTCCGTTGGAATTCCATGAACGCTGGACACCCTGGCTCAATAAAACGTGATTTGAAATGAAATGGGAGGGAATATTTTTCTATTGAAGATTCTTCCCATAATACAAATTACAATGGGGCATTTGCATGATCATTTTCGCTTGGATCTCCATTGTAGGCAATTCTCATCAACCTTTATGTTATATCATGGTTCAGTTCAAGTTAGGCCTGTAGTTGGGATTTCAGAAGAGAAATTTCAAAATTTCATCAACGTTTTCTCAACTTATTCCAGTTTAAGCTCCAAGGCGGGAAACATTTTATCACTTAGTTTGCGAGATATTTGAAGTTGCATTCAACATAATATCCCACACAACACTTGAGTTGAGAAAGAGTTCATAATGAATCAATTTGGAACTATGAGAATTGAAAATAAATGCATCAAAAACTCTTTCTGAACTGTGGTGTTGTGTGGTTCATGTTTTTCTATGATATTTACCAAATATGACTGTAAATATGTCAGTAACTTAACAGTGAAATGTTTCCTGCTTTGAGCCTTAGAATAGAAATATTTAGTAGAGCAATCCACGAACTTTCTAACCTTCAAACCTTTCAACCTACGGTTGACGTGATTTTGAGAGGTGTTACCGTTCAAGGGTCAAAACAGAACGTTTTAAGAACTTCTTATGAATTGATTAGTTCAAAAAAATTTTGAGACAATTCTATTCGAGTTCTCGAAAAATAATGCTCTGGGTGGCTGGGAAATTTATTGTCTCCATCCTTATGATTTCCAATGAGCACCAACTGAAAATCACACGAACTGTCAGAATTAAATTCCACAAGAATTATGATAATTATTCCAAAGCGATCATCCGGCACATGAGGGGAAAGTTAACGAGTGCATTCCAAATTTTGATATGCTTAAGAAAACTACGAGCATTTTTTTATATCACGACTACTTTGATGACCATTGAATCATAGTAATTATTTTGATTTCCTGTATGATGTGAGCACTATTGAAGGAATGTCAACTGAGGCATTAACAGCAAAATGCGAAAAAATTTGCCACATCTTGACGAAGGACTTGGTGAGTGATATCAGTGCAGCAGAACTTCGAGACGTATTGGAAGTAGTTTCTACACTCATGCAGCCTAGAAGTAGTCCCATCGTTACTCTTCAATGCATTATGCGGCACAATTTTGCTCCAAATGCAGCCATAGCTTTGAGGATTTTGCTGACTCTTCCTTTGACGGTAGCAAGTGCAGAAAGAAGTTTCTCAAAATTGGGATTGGTGAAAACGTACTTGCGCTCCACGATATCTCAAAGCCGTTTGAATGGACTAGCAATCATTTCAATAGAGCACAAACTGGCAGAAGACTTGGACTTGAATGAAGTTTCGAAAGACTTCACCAGTGCAAAAGCAAGAAGAATTTCTTTCGTATAAAAATGTTGTTAATAAACCAACTAATCACAACCGATATTCATAGCATCTTCAGAATTCCATTTCAACACGACGATGCGACGTACGTTAGGGATCTTTTTTTTGGTCGTTCAAGTACTCCCCAATGCAGGGGCGGCGGATTCCCTGGCGCCGGCCCTGGCATCTCATCAACAATGTCGAATCCCATTTTCATCTGCAGTAACAGAGAAAAAAAAGGATACTCGAGTCACGAGTTTTCTGACGAAGTACAATTTGAATACCAACGACAAAATAGACAGAACGGAAGTCATCGTGATATCGAAAAATGCTCGTAGTTTTCTTAAGAATATCAAAATTTGGAATTCCCTCGTTAACTTTCCCCTCATGTGGCGGATCGCTTTGAAATAATGGTTTTAATTCTTGTGGAATTTGATTTTGACACTTCGAGTAGTTTTCAGTTGGTGCTCATTGGAGATAATGAGGATGAAGACAATAAATTTCCCAGCCACCCAAAGCATTTTTTTTCGAGAACTCGAATGGAATTGTCTCAAAATTCTTTTGAACTAATCAATTCATAAGAAGTTCTAAAAACGTTCTGTTTCGACCCTTGAACGGTAACACCTCTCAAAATCACGTCAACCGTAAACCCCGGTCTAACAGTATGTGAGACCGATATTACTGTTTGAAGGTTAGGAAGTTCGTAAATTGCTCTACTCAATATTTCTATTCTGAGGCTCAAAGCAGAAAACATTTCACTGTTCAGTTACTGACATATTCATAGTTATATTTGGAATATATCATAGAAAAACATAAACCACACAACACCACAGTTCAGAAAGAGTTTTTGATGCATTTACTGCCAATTCTCATAGTTCCAAATTGATTCATTATGAACTCTTTCTCAACTCAAGTGTTGTGTGGGATATTATGTTGAATGCAACTTCTGATATCTCGCAAACTAAGTGATAAAATGTTTCCCGCCTTGGAGCTTAAACTGGAATAAGTTGAGAAAACGTTGATGAAATTTTGAAATTTCTCTTCTGAAATCCCAACTACAGGCCTAACTTGAACTGAACCATGATATAACATAAAGGTTGATGAGAATTGCCTACAATGGAGATCCAAGCGAAAATGATCATGCAAATGCCCCATTGTAATTTGTATTATGGGAAGAATGTTTGATGGAAGAATATTCGAGATGTGTTTCCACCTGCTCTAATACGTTGTCTCGTGCCGAGTTATGATCTTCTCATTATATATTCATCGTGAGTGAATTTCGCTAACTAACATCAACACAATGGTGACGATGGAAGACTTGCAAAACTCAATTGAAGACTTGAAGGGTGATACAGTTAAGATGAAAGAAAATATTTCTGATCTCAATGTAAAGATGAGTACTGTGAACAACAAACTTTGTGAATTGGGAAGTAGCAATAACGAAGCCCTCTTGGAAATGAGTAAAAATAGTGCACAGATTCCAAAGCTCGAAGAAAAATGTAACAATCTCCTACAACAAGTTCAAAATCTGAAGAGAGAAGTTAAAGTTTTAAATTGTAACCGTATACATTCTGGTATCGATCATCGATGCTCGAATACGACTCACGGATTATATCAAACATTGTAACCTTATACGGTATGGAATCGACTATCAATAATCGAATGCAATTGACGAAACATAGGTAACGATTGAGATTGTAATCTTGCGATATCGATTGTCGATGGTCGATTCTATACAGAAATCGAGCATGCGCAAGTCGGGTAAAATTGGGTATAAATGGAGCGAAATCAACAGCCCGGAGGCAGTTCTAAACTCCGTACGGGATCAGTAAGATGTAACTGATATCCGGTATGAAATAAAATAAAATATTCAAATAAATTATCGAGTCATAATTTATTTACTAAAAATAGGTTTTTATGGTAAATCCTTCTCTCTAGCAATCAAAAGGATATCCTGGCGACCGATAAAAGGTTAATTTTATGTACCGGAATCAACGATGAACCTGTGAAAGCGGATCAATCAACGTTGGGTTGGAACATTTCTGCATTGCTATGTTGGCCGGTAACATAAAAGTGGTGACCGTGACAGGATTACGTTGGTTTTTGAGTTTCCCAACGTCAGTGTAAATATCAGCTAAAACTCAGATCAAAACCAAATTCAACGTTGCTGTGATTTTTTCCAGTGATTCAAGTGACACGAAACTAATCAAGAGGTGATCAAACAATACTGGCAACGGCAATCCCGGCTAGTGAGAGTGATCAATGAATGATTCGTTAACAAGTTAAATATTCATCGATGTATGAAACTTCCGTAATTGAGTGGAATACCAATAATCCACAAGTGATATAAAAAAAAAATGTTCCACAGTCCAGTCAATCGAGGACGTAGCAGTCCGGTTCCTCGAGGACGAGGCAGTCCTATCCGTCGAGGATGAAGTAGGCCACGAACACGTGGACAACAGGGTCAACACCTACCGTTGTTAAACGGAGAATTTGAGGGATCTGATAATGAACTAATAAACGAAGGAGAACATGATCCGAACATGAGGATAGAACAGGATGAAGGACGAGATGATCATATCGAAAATCACAATCATTAGCCTAGAAGATTTCTGAATCAAAGTACTGATTCCGGAAGATTAGGAACTCATATTACAAATTCATTGAGTGACTTCCAACGAGCATCAGGGAATAGAATTGAAGGACGATTAGAAGAGATTAATGTTCAAATTAGGAGATGTCATGAGCGATTGAGTCGCGTTGAAAACGGTCAAGAGAATAACATTAATACAGAAAACGGTCAAGAAAATAACATCAATACAGAAAACGGTACTGTTAACAGGCGCGGGACTCCCGATGAAAGTTTGAGTGTTCGTTTGAGAGGTTCACGTGATAATGGGATCACGAATATATTGAAAGATATAACTTATTCCGGAAAGAAGGATAAAACTAATCCGATCAGGTTTGTGGCAAAATTTGAAGAAGTATTGAGATATGAAGACGTGAACGACTTTGAAAAAAAATTCTTGTTCGCCAGATGCCTGAAGGAGCGGACGAAAAACTGGTATGAGTCGCACGATTTCGGCGATCATGGAGAAGTCATGAGTCAATTCAAAAAGTTCTTTTGGGGAGACGAGGCACAGGCGAGGTTTAGAGAAGAACTGTTAACTTCGACATATCAATATTCAAAGGGAGAATCGATGTCTGAATATTTTCTCAGAATGGCTAGAGATGCGAAAACCTTAGATCCACCCGTGGGGACTCATGAAGTGATAAGATCGTTGAAACGTCATTTTCCAGTAGAAGTGTCGCGGGAATTGAGACCTAGCATAACCCAATCACTGTACGAAGCCGCGAATTTATTAGAAGAAATTCAAAACCAAAACGACTTCATAAATCGGAGAAAACAAAGTGATAGTGCCATCAATCGAAGTAATAACTATAGACGATTTAATAAGGAGTATAAGGATGGAGACAAACTGAAAGCAGAGGATGCCGATAAGAATGTGGCCGAGGAAAGACAACAGAAAGTTGAATTTAAACCGAGAGAAAGACAAGGAAAATCGGGTAATCAGCATGAAGGAGTCAAAACACGCAGTCAAAGAAGATTAGTTTCAATAATTACTGGAAATGAAGGAGAGTCGGAAGATGATGAATTCATAGATCTAGAAGTGACGGAAACTATCGGAGATATCGACACAATAAACTATGATAACGATAGTGTGTCGGTAGTTCGGATCAAGGAAATTATAGATAATATGGAAGATGATGAAATGATCGATAAGAAGGAAAATACCTGAAGCCATCATTCCAGTGAGAATAGGGATATATCAACAAAGGCATTGATCGATACAGGTGTTGAAGTATCAGCAATGTCTAATCAATTACTCGAAAAACTGGAGCAAAGTGGATATAATATCAAGGAACTACCGGTGAGAAATCACAATTTAATCGGAGCTTTTTCAGATGGAAGTAACAGTGTTAGGAAAATGGTGCAGGTAAAAATAACTATTGAAGGTAACCAGTATGTAGAGTATTTTTATGTGGTGAACAAAATATTGATACCCTCAATAATTGGAATGGATTTCCTTATGCGATTTGAGGCAAGGATAAATATATAAATGTCTGAAATTAAACTAGAATTCAAGTACCATGACGATGATGTATGCATCAAAGCAATTAATACTGTTGCAAATTGTGAACAAATAATAGAGCAGTTCAAGAAATTATATGAAGGATTATTTGGTCCGGAGTTGGGAAGGGTAAAAGGATATGAATGCCACATCCCGATGCGCGACAAACAGCCGTTTAAAAGCAAAATGTACCCGATACCCTTCAAGTATATGAAAAAAGTACGACAAGTGATACAAGATTTGGAAAGTAAAGGCATAATAAAAAAACAACAAACGGAATATGTGAGTCCATTGGTAATAGTAGTCAAACGCCAAAGTGATGAAGTACGGATTTGCTCGGACGCACGAATGTTGAATTCAAGAATGCAAAGCGATTATGCGCAACCTCCAGCCATAGACGATATCATTTTCAAGATTGATAATAAATCGATATTCTCGAAACTGGATATAAGGCATGCTTTTTGGCAGGTCGGATTGGACGACGAGAGTAAAAAGTATACGGGATTCTTTTTTGACGGTCGAACATATGTATTTGAAAGGATGCCATTCGGTCTTAAGATGTCCGGTGCGGTGTTTACAAGAATTGTCAGCGATATCTTGAAGGATTTAGGCAATGAAATAATAGTATATCTAGATGACATACTGATTGCCTCGGAAGACATCCATCAACACGTAAAAACGCTGCATCGCATTTTTCACAAGTTGGAGAATGCGGGAATAAAATTGAACTTGGATAAATGTGAATTGTTCAAAGAATCGATATCTTTCCTGGGCCATACCTTCGATCAGTGGACGCTATTGATCAATGAGGAAACTAAGAAGAATATACTGGATTTTCCGGTTCCAAGAAATATTAAACAGGTGCAAGCATTTTTAGGACTGATTAGTTGGGACCGAAAATTTATCCCGAATTTATCGATATATACCGCGCCTCTCGAGGAGTTACTGAAAAAAGGCCATAAATTTGAGTGGGAAACTGAACATCAAATGGCTATGGAAAAGATTGAAGAACTATCCCTTCAAGCAAAACAGCTTTTCATAATTTAGAAGGGCGCCGAATTGATTGTAGAAACGGATGCGTCAACATTGGGGCTTGGAGCACGGTTGGTACAGCACACAGAACAAGGTCGAGAATTAACAATCGCTCACATCAGTAGAAAGTTGAAACCAGCAGAGATGAACTATACAACCACTGAAAAGGAGGCGTTGGCTATCATATGAGCTTCAAAAAAGTGGAGAATCTTATTACTTGGAAGAAAAGTATTAGTTCGAACTGACCACCGCGCATTGCAGTTCATCAAGACATGCCAGTATTCGAGTCAAAGAATCGCGAACTGGATAGAGTTTCTTCAAGAATTTGATTTGAAGATCGAATACATTCCTGGTACACGGAATCAACTGGCTGACACTTTATCACGGAAATATCCTGGTAACAATGAGAAGATAACTTTACAGGTAGCAAAAATCGCGAAAAAGAAGAATAATATAACCAACGATACGAAGAATCTACCGGGATTGGTGGGTGTGAAAAGAGTTGAACGAAACGAGAAGAAAATTTATCATTGGGTGAAAATATTACAAAGGGCCTACCAAATAGATGAGGAAGTGGAGAAATTAAAAACATCAAGAAGTTCAAAGTTTTATACGGATTCACACGGAATATTACGCATTAAAATAGATGGGCAGGATAAAGTGGTAATACCCACATCATTATTATGGATGATGGTTAGAGATATACACGAGTATCTGATGCATGTGGGTACCGATAAGACTGATGAATTCTGCAATAGGTATTTCAGTGGCAACAATCCATCAAAAATCGTTCGCGATGTTGGATCAACGTGTGTCGAATGTCAAAAAGCCAAGAGCACCAGACAGAAGTTTATCGGAACACAGAAATGGATAATTCCAGAGGAACCAAATGGAAGGGTATCGTTGGACTTATATGGACCATTGCCCACGGGAAAATATGGCGTGAAACATATTTTAGTGATATGTGATTGTTTTTCCAAACGAACGAAATTGTATTCGCTTAAAAATGTAAAGGCAACAACCATCATTAATAAGATCCGAACAGAATTGTTTCGGGCATGCAGAATTCCAAAGGTCATAGTAACGGATAACGCTGGTCAATCCCGAACTAAAGAATGGTTGGAATTTGGAAAGACAGAAAAAATTAAATTGGTTCAAACAACTCCATACAATCCGCAATCCAATCCGGTGGAGAGAGTTATGCGGGAGATAGGCCGCATGTTGAGAACATACATCAGGAAGGAACAAACGAAATGACCGGATATGTTGAAAACGATTGAACGAACGCTAAATAATACCCAACATGCGAGTCATAAATTCGTACCAGTAGAACTGCACGGAGAGGAAGATAAATTAGAGATACCAAAGGAATTCCAACCGATTACCAGTAAACACACGAATCTGGAAGAAAAAATTGATCATGCTTATCGAAATCTGTTGAAAAATCAAAGTAAACGAATGACTAAAATAAATGGGTTGAAGAATACGAAGAAGTTCAATGAAGGAGATCTTGTGCTAATTAAAACCATTCTTCATCATCAAAAATCAGATATATACATCCAAGTTGGATTTTAAGTACCAAGGCCCATATCAAGTTATTGATGTACACGGGAGTGCATACACCGTCGAAAGGATGGATGGAAAGAAAAGAGAAAGATGGAATATTCGACAGTTTAAGGAATTTGAAATTCCAAAACTCAAACCACGAATACTTCCAACATATTATGAGGACCTCGTAAAAGAGATGAAAGACGAGATATAATAAACTCATACGTAAGGAGATTGTGATTAGAGTGAATCAAGTCTTGATAGTGTAGTGCACGTTTGTACCGATAGTCAAAATGGAATCGCATCGACGTTAGGACAATAAGAACCAATGAATAATCAAAAGAAAGAGAGTGTTCAATCCATATACAGGTACAGTTCGAATGGAATAACTAGACATAACTAATAGTGCGCGAAATCATAAACCAATTCATAAGGATAAATACCGTGTGTACAGGTTAGGATATCAAACTGGGCAAGTATCGAAAAGTGACAGCGAGATTCACCACATGAACGAAACATCGATCGTAAATCGATCATCAATGTAATAACCAACAAAGTTCATAGATGGCGAGCTAAAAAGAAGGGGAAACCGGTAACAAATGATAAAGTTATCAAGCTATATAAACAGTGATGGCGGACACATTATTGTATTGACAGATCGGAACGGTAGTGAAGCGGGTGGTCGTGCAGAAAAGTGTGCAAGTCGGTGATAAATTATATAAAACAAAAAAGTGTGTAACTAAATAGATACAATGAATAAATCCCAAGAGGAAGCTTCGAAGAAACTTCGGGAAATTGACCCGATGAATTTATCTACCCCAGAATTTCAGAAGCGCGAAAAGAACCTCATGGAATCTATTATATCGTATGCATGGGAAATTCGGAAACAAAAAATTCAGCATCTGATCGAGAAAATGAACAATCATGATGGGAGTAAAAGTGTATTCCTACAAATTCTGCAATTAAGCCAGGAAATAAACCAAGATAACATGATAGACGAAAGGAATCAAATAGTGTTGGATTATGCAGCAGTGATGAATGATTTACAAACAACCTTGATAACGGAACCTGTCACACCGATTAGAGATGAACGAGAAGATAATACAGGGAAGAAGGATTTACCTGTAATAGATGAGCAAGTGGTTACATTGACAAACATACCTACGTATAATGATTGTGTCGTTAATGAATCGAGTGGAATTGGTGATGCGAAAAGCATTGTCGTCAAACCTAAAATGACAAAGGTGGAACCAATTGAGATAGACATGCAAAATGAATCTCATAGTAAAATTTCAACACCGCGAAGTGATAAAGGAGAGGAGAATGAATTGGATCTCAAGCTCGATATAAACAAATCAGGTATTGGGAAGAAGTCGTCTAAACCAGCGGTAAACAAAAGGGCGATACATGCATTATTCCATAATGTACAGGACGTCGATATACCTGTGAATAGCGACGTTAGAGGGAAACCGTTGGAGGAGATGAGTCATAACGAAATAGGCAGGATTGTTTTCCAAGATTTAAAAGAAAAGGAAATCATATAGAGACAATAATATGTCGAATTATTTTGGATATGGTTATGTTATTATCAGTGTTAACAAGTTGAGTGGAAAGTGCGTGCTCAATGTGAATCTGTTTGAGAACGGAGCTATTTATTTTAGATGTTTTTTATAATACTAGTGAATGGATACCGGATATACAGGGTGTCCTATTTTAATGTTTATATCAGAATAACTCGAGAACAAGGAGTTTTGGAGGAAAATGTTTCGGACAAGAGTTGTGAGATTCTAAGGGAGATATCTGATGGTGACCTTGACTTCGGCCTCGGATATCAACTTCGAGGTCATTCAGAGGTCAACTTTTGTTTCTTGAATGGAATACCCCATTTTTGAGTGCAGATTCAGATTTGACGTTGAAAAACAAGAAACTCTTGTCTGAAACATTTTCCCGAATTCCGCACAGATGGCGCTCTAATCGATAAAAAATGAGTTTTATGAAACAGTCGTATTGCTTTCTGTGTAAAACGATATTTAACTCTCCAGTGTTTTTTTTCAGCTCCTGAGGATTACCGTCCCCATTAAAGTTACCCAATGTGCACCATGAGGAGGTTGAGCGATCGGATTTTGCACATCTTTGTGCCCCTGAAAAGGGCCGCTTGTCTGGACCGTGGAGGTGTGTAATTTTTCACGACAAACGCTCTGCAATATGTATGAAAATTCACCGTATCAAATGTTCGATATTTGCACCATTGACCTGTTGGCATAATCTAATGCGTTTCTGAAGTTGTGGTTCTAACGACGAAAGCACATGACGTGGAATTGTTCGGCAGACAGTTCGTATTCGAGGTTTCATGTCATCTTTGGTCGTTGGTGGTCTCTCACAAACTACATCTTTGATGAAACCCCATGAGTAAAAATCCAAAGGGGTAAGATCCGGAGACCTAGCCGGCCAGGCAATGTATTCACCGCGACCAATCCGTCTGTGTGGGTAAGATGTGTTTGAGGAATTTCTGACAATTGAGGCGTTATGAGGTGGTGCCTCATCATGTTGGAGCCACATCCTGTTCCGTGTGTAGAGATCAACATCTTCCAACATCCTTGGTAATTTGTCTCGAATCAATTGCAGATAATTTCCCTTCCTAACAGTATGTTGGAAGAAATAAGGACCAATGATCTGACCATTCAAAATCCCACACCATACATTCAGAGTCCAGCGATGTTGATTGTCAACTTTTCGATGCCATCTGGGATTCTTAATTGATCAATAATGACAATTATGTCTGTTCATAACCCCCTTACTGCAAAATGTTGCCTCATTACTAAACATCACGTAATTGAAAAAACCAGGCAGTTGCTCCGAGGCCCATTGACCGAATTCAACCCTACGTCTAAGATCATCTTCATTTAATGCTTGCACCAATGTAATGTGGTAAAGATGATATTTACCAGATTGAGTATGCGGTGTGCCGTTGATCTTGGGATACCTAATTGGTGCTGGATTTCTCTGGTACTAACGTGAGGATTCAGGTGCATCATCCCTAAAACGGCTACTGAGCGTGCATCCATACGATTTCCATCATAACGCCTTCTGATTCGTGGGATATTCATTCTTCTAACTCGTCTCTCTATTGAGCGTATCGCCTGAAGTGAAGGCTGGCGTCTATTCGAATACCTCTCCATACAATCTTTATGCTGCAGCGCAATTACGTCGATATTCTCCTAGTATCGGGAGAATATCGAGTATATCACCCAAGGATAATCCATGGTATTGCGACCTTCACAACACTGATCAAAGATCTTCTTCAAGTTTGAATCGTATATCGAAAAGAATTTGTGAATGAATGAAGGATATTAAACATTCCGTTTCACTTATGTTTGTAAAGAATGCTCCAGTATGAACTTTCTTGTTCATGATAAACACAATTATTGTTGTGTACATGTGTTTGGCAACAATCCACAGTAACAGTACTACGAACAGACATAATTGTCAATATTGGTCGATGGAAAATCCCAGCTAGGTCTCCGGATCTCAACACTTCCGATTTTTACTCATGGGGTGTCATCAAATTTTCAGGGTCACAAAGATGTGCAAGATCCGATCGCTTAACCTCCTCGTGGTGCACATTGGGTAACTCTCATGGCGACGGTCATCCTCAGGAGCTGAAGAAAACCCAGAGGAGTTAAATGTCGTTTTACACAGAAAGCAATACGAGTGTTCCATAAAACTCATTCTTCATCGATTAGAGCGCCATCTGTGCGGAATTCGGAAAAATGGTTCAGACAAAAATTTCTTGTTTTTCAACGTCAGACCTGAATCTGCAGTCGAAAATAGGGGATTCCATTCTAGAAACAAAAGTTGACCTCTGAATGACCTTGAAGTTGAGATCCGAGGCCAAAGTCGAGGTCACTATCGGATGTCCCCCTGGGAATCTCACAACTTTTGTTGAAAACATTTTCCTCCAAAACCCCTCGTTTTTGAGTTATTCCGATATAAAAATTGAAATGGGACACCCTGTATATATCAAAAGGAAGTGCGTGTTTGAAGTGCGGTTGCGTTTATGGTTATGATAAAATGGAAATTATCTGTATTATCTCTTGAGAAGTGAGGATGCAAGTTTTTGGTTTTATTAATTTGACGGTATACGACTTTTATGTTCCAAATTCATATCGCAAATACGCTATTTTATAATCATATTACTTTTTGATGCAAGTTGTATGTTGCAAATTCATATGAAGCAATTATGTTAATTTCATGTTTCGAAACTATATCGCAAATACGATATCTTATAATCATATTACTCTTTTATGTGACTTGTATGTTGCAAATTTATATGAAGGAATGATATTTGATTTTGATTTTGTTTCAAATTCATATTTGTTAATCATGTTACTTTGATAGTTTCAATATATGAGGTTTGTGTTCCGAAATAAAGTGAATGATGTTTCAAATAAAATATACGCTTTGAAAGAATGTGACGGTTGCGAACGTATTCATTTATTCGTAAATTTCGATTTCCTGAATAAATAAAGGTGGGTGTCTGTAACCGTATACATTCTGGTATCGATTATCGATGCTCGAATACGACTCACGAATTATATCAAACATTGTAACCTCATACGGTATGGAATCGACTATCAATAATCGAATGCGATTGACGAAACATAGGTAACGATTGAGATTGTAACCTTGCGATATCGATTGTCGATTGTATACAGAAATCAAGCATGCGCAAGTTGGTTGAAATTGGGTATGAATAGAGCGAAATCAACAGCCTGCAGGCGGTTCTGAACTCCGTACGGGATCAGTAAGATGTAACTGATATCCGGTATGAAATAAAATGAAGTATTTAAATAAATTATCGAGTCATAATTTATTTACTAGAAATAGGTTTTTATGGTAAATCTTTCTACCTAGCAATTAAGAGGATATCCTGGCAACCGATAAAAGGTTAATTTTATGTACCGGAATCAAAGATGAACCTGTGAAAGCGGATCAATCAACGTTGGGTTGGAAAATTTCTGTATTGCTATGTTGGCCGGTAACAAAATAATCGTGATCCGCGAAAAATCTCCTCATATTCAATCATGTTGATACGCAGGAATCACGTGTCGATCTTTTGAAAGCGGTAGTGGATATATTCAAGGCCGTAGGTATTGATAATGCGGAACATAATATTGGTAATGTCACTCGGCTTGGAAGAATCGTCGGTAAACGACCTATATTAGTTTCCTTCACGAGTACTTTTTCTAAACGTGCTATATTTCAAAAAGTAAACAACCTTAAAGCGTTGACTTTAACCATATCAGATGATCTTTCGATCGAACAACGAGCTATTCGGAAGAAACTTAAAATGCTTCAAAAAGAATTAGAGCAGATGGGAAAAACCTCTGAACTTAAAGGATCAAAACTCATTGTCGATGGTATTCCGTGTAACATTGAAGGGATCGAAGAAAAATCTTTCAAAAATCAAAACAAGGGACATGAACCTACAGACACTGATGGAGACGACAATCTGAGCGTAATCTCTCAAAATTCTCTCAACTCAAATTCAACCCGAAAAAGAGGACGTCCGAAAGGAACGATTTCGAGATTAGAAAAAAGACCAAAATTGACTTCTTCCTCGTTAATACCTTTCCTCCAATCCAAAAATCAGGATATGCATTGCAACCGTCCCCCTGTGAGACATAGCAATCAGAAATCAATACCAGTCACCGATTACGTTTACTGTTTCGGAATTCCCAGGGATTTGAAAATCGAACGACCTCTTTGACATTTATATACCAGGAGATATTATATGCATCTCAGAAACCTGGATTACAAATCATCCAGAACGAATTTCACGTGAATTCGGAAATGTCCGGATTTACTCATCACCTGCAGAAAAAACAGCAACTAAAGGACGGGCTATGGGCGGCCCTCTGGTGTTTCATCAAGACTCTCCTCATCTCTCTGCTGAAATTTTATTTTCCTCTAAAGATTTGATGTTCTTGAAAATAAATAGTAAAGACGTTGAATTCATAATAGGTACAGTATACTCCACTACAGATATTGATATTCTTACAAGTAGAATCAACGATCTAGCTGTTACATTTTCTGCGAACTATCCTTCAACCCCAATCTTTGTGCGTGGGGATTTCAATAGTCGAGTCGCTGATGAAAATAAAATAGACGAAATGATGATTAGTGGGTTCAACTTTGCGGCGAATAGAACGTCCCTAGATGGGACACTGAATGGTAGGGGTAAGAAATTGATTGAGGCGATGGAGGGTGGCGACTTCACACTCCTGAATGGTGGGACTCGAAGTGATTCTCCTGCATCTTACACATGTGTTGAATATAATGGCTCTTTAGTTGTATATCTTGTATGAAGTAATTACGAGGGTCTTGCGATTGTGGAGGATTTAGAGGTTATTAATATTCCTACTATGTCAGATCATTTTCCTGTAAGTATGACGTTGGAAAAAGATTTTATTTATGAAAATGAAAATCCTCATGATCAGGAAACTCTGAGGTGGAAACCGGAACTTCTAGAGAGATATCGACTTAACCTAACCCATTCTTCTAGCGTCTCAAACATTTTCGGATCCCATAACGATTTAGCGGACAACCTCACAATGGCTATTAAGCAGATTTCTCGTCTCTCTGGACTGTTTGTACCTTTAAACAAATAATTACTCCACACAAACCATGGTATGATATAGAATGTAAAAAAGCAAAACAAGCAGTCAAGGGAGCTTTGAAAGAATGTAAAAGAGACAAATTGACTAAAGTTTCTACCCTTCAACTTTTGGAGAACAAGAAAAAATATAAAAAACTAACAGTACAGAAAAAAATTCAATATAGAGATCAAGTTCTAAATGTTCCTTCTACAAACAAAGATCCCAATTCTTTCTGGGAAGTTATCAATAAATATAGACATCGGAAACCTGCAACCAACAACAAAATCGATTTAGATACGTGGCAAAATTTCTTTGAATCTCTCCACAGACAAACTGTAAACCCTCATCCTTTAATATTTCCAAGTAAAACCAACTCCGTACTGGATGCAAGAATTTCAATGCAGGAAATCATTATTAGTCTCGGAAAATGTAAGTTTGGTGAAGCTCCAGGAGCTGACGGGATTGCCTCCGAATTTCATGTATTTCTACCTCAAAATTGGCTACTATATATTGAAGTGTTGTTCAACAAAATTCTCGAGCTAGAAACAACGCCGGACTCTTGGTCACATATATTACTTAAAATGATATATAAGAAAGGAGATAAATCTGACCCTACCAATTACCGTCCAATCGCCTCAGTAAATACAATAACTAAACTATTCACGATGATATTATACACGCGATTGGCATTTTGGGCAGAGGATTTGAATTTTTTGCCAGAATCACAATCTGGATTCAGGATGGGACGAGGCACGATTGGCAATGTATACACTCTCAATTCTATCATCCAAATACATTTGAACCGTCCAAAAGGAAAGCTCTTTGCTCTCTTTGTGGATTTCAGTCGTGCTTTTGATTCCATTTCACATGAGTTGCTTTGGAGAAAATTGTACTCCTTAGGTACAGGAACTAAATTCATTAATATTCTCATTAGCCTATATTCCAAAGCTTCCATCATGGTGAAGACCGAAACCGGTCATACTCGGCCTATTCGTATAGCCAACAGAGTCCTGCAGGGAGATATACTGAGCCCTTTACTGTTTGCCCTGTTTATCGCAGACTTGGAGAAATTTCTAATAAAAAAAGGAATCAGGGGAGTCTCTATAGACCACCTCACTGATATTTCGATGTTAGCTTATGCGGATGACTTGGTCTTCCTAGCGGATACCTTTACGAGTATGTAACAGCTGCTCCGAGCACTCAATGAGTACTGTCACGCCAATGGACTCAATGCCAATATCAATAAAACCAAAATAACTGTTTTCAGAAAAGGAGGACACGGCCACTCCAAAAAACTTCCATCTCTCCTTCTTGGCTCCTCACAAATTGAAATTACCACTCAATATACCTATTTGGGTGTAATCTTCTCCAATTCAGCAACTTTTTCAAAAATGGCGGATATGGCTATTTCGAAAACGAATCATGCTATAAGCTCTACAGTTGCAATTATCAACTCACTGAAACCAGATTCATGGCAACCTATTGTTGAATTATACAATAGCCTAGTGGCAAGTGTACTTTTATATAGCACCCATATATGGAGTTTGAGATACATGAATCGCCTGGAATCTGCTCAAGCTACTTATTTCAAAAAAATTCTACATCTACCGAGATGCACCCCTAATTACGCGGTGAGATTGGAATCAGGCACTCCGCACGTAGCCATCAGTATATTCAAACAAATAATCAATTGGACAATTGAAGTACTCCAGATGCCTTCAGAAAGACTCCCAAGAAAATGTTTCCTTCGGCTCAAATATCTAGCGGATCGGGATCCTAACAACCAAAGGTTTAACTGGATACAGCAGGTTAAATCTTTGTTGGGCGTCTCAAACGGCGTAGATTTGTGGAATAATCTATCTGCGGACTCCCTACTGACAAACAAAAACTCGATCCTCTTGGCCTACTCTAGTTATCTGCTGGAAACGGATATACTCCGAGTTTCTGCGCCCACATCATTGATAATTTATCCTCACCTTTCTATTTCACAACAACCACCAAATTACTTGAGACTCAAAATACCTATCACTCTGTGAAGGCTTCTAGCACAGATGCGACTCTGTAAAAAAATCCAACAGAGAATTATTCTAGACCATAAAATTTACAATATCGACACGGAAAAAACATGTTATCGATGTGAAAGGCAACCGTTCGAGGATTTGTCTCATCTCCTTTTTGATTGTTTGACTTTCAAATGTCAAAGAAAGAATCTCTTAAAATCGGTGCCTCGAGACCATGTAAATCCTTGACAACAGATCTTCCAGGAACCTAACTCACGTTTATTGAAGAATTCTCTACTGTTCGTTGAACATATACTGGGTAGTGTACAATAATATATACAGAGAAGAATAAAAACTTTTATAATATTTATCGGTGGATCTGCGTCTGTACGTTAGTATGTAAGTTGAGAGTTAAGTATTTGATATGGTATTTAGAAATTTCTGTTTTGCAATAACAGCAAACCTTGTGTACCCACAGAGATTGCCTAGACATAATAGGACAAATCAATAAATAGGATTTTTGTTATTCTGCTGTTATTCTCGTAACATGGAATAACTATGCATTCTCAAATTAAATAAATAGTTTGTGCTCACAAATTGGAATAATAATTTTGATACTTATAAATTGATAATTATCTAAATTTGAATCGCATAAAGAATTCTGCGTCTTGAAACAGAATAATCTGTAGAAACACAATGTCAGCTCCATAATAATCATTCTTTGTACTGAGTTTATATACAGGGTGTCCCATTTTAATCTTTAGATGCAAATATCTCAAAAACATACATTTTACACCAAAAGTACTTGATACCAAAGTTGTTATACAAAGAGGGGGCCACAAAACTACGATATCAGTTTCATCATAGATGGCGTTATGATCGATGAAAATGGGGTCAACATCATTTTTTTGAACGGGAACCCCCACTTTTTATTGCATATCTTGATTCTACGCGAAAAACTGAGTAACTTTTGCTTGAGACGTTTTAGTAAGTTTTTGAAGATGGTGCCACAATCGATGAAAAATAAAGTCCATGAAACAATATGCAGACATCTTGTGGAATGCATTCAAGAGCCGGAATATCTCATTCGAATGTTGTTGTTAAGAGAGGAGACGATACAATGGCGATATCAGTTCCATAGTAGATGGCGCTGTGGTCAGTAAAACTGAGGTGAACTCCAATTTTTTGAATGGAAACTCCTACTTCTCATCGCATATCATAATTCTACGCGAAAAAATGAAGAATTTTTGTTTGAAACATTTTTCCTAAATTGTTGAAGATGGAAAGAGTGGGAAATGGGGTTGATAACAAAGTTCTGCATTATGTGTGAAGCAACGCCCAACAAACAAATCAAAACAATAATAATTTCAGAGAAGAAATCGAACACAAAACACAACAAATGTCATGTCCAAAACATTGTAAATGACTTCAATTCAATGTCACTCTTGTAATGCAGTAGAACTATTTCATCAACCTCATTTCCCACTGTTTGAACTCCTTGAAAAAAAACTCCCTCATTTTTTCGCGTAGAATTATGATATGCGATAAGAAGTAGGAGTTTCCATTCAAAAAATTGGAGTTCACCTCAGTTTTACTGACCACAGCGCCATCTACTATGGAACTGATATCGCCATTGTATCGTCTCCTCTCTTAACAACAACATTCGAATGAGATATTCCGGCTCTTGAATGCATTCCACAAGATGTCTGCATATTGTTTCATGGACTTTATTTTTCATCGATTGTGGCACCATCTTCAAAAACTTACTAAAACGTCTCAAGCAAAAGTTACTCAGTTTTTCGCGTAGAATCAAGATATGCAATAAAAAGTGGGGGTTCCCGTTCAAAAAAATGATGTTGACCCCATTTTCATCGATCATAACGCCATCTATGATGAAACTGATATCGTAGTTTTGTGGCCCCCTCTTTGTATAACAACTTTGGTATCAAGTACTTTTGGTGTAAAATGTATGTTTTTGAGATATTTGCATCTAAAGATTAAAATGGGACACCCTGTATATAAACTCAGTACAAAGAATGATTATTATGGAGCTGACATTGTGTTTCTACAGATTATTCTGTTTCAAGACGCAGAATTCTTTATGCGATTCAAATTTAGATAATTATCAATTTATAAGTATCAAAATTATTATTCCAATTTGTGAGCACAAACTATTTATTTAATTTGAGAATGCATAGTTATTCCATGTTACGAGAATAACAGCAGAATAACAAAAATCCTATTTATTGATTTGTCCTATTATGTCTAGGCAATCTCTGTGGGTACACAAGGTTTGCTGTTATTGCAAAACAGAAATTTCTAAATACCATATCAAATACTTAACTCTCAACTTACATACTAACGTACAGACGCAGATCCACCGATAAATATTATAAAAGTTTTTATTCTTCTCTGTATATATTATTGTACACTACCCAGTATATGTTCAACGAACAGTAGAGAATTCTTCAATAAACGTGAGTTAGGTTCCTGGAAGATCTGTTGTCAAGGATTTACATGGTCTCGAGGCACCGATTTTAAGAGATTCTTTCTTTGACATTTGAAAGTCAAACAATCAAAAAGGAGATGAGACAAATCCTCGAACGGTTGCCTTTCACATCGATAACAACATTTTTCCGTGTCGATATTGTAAATTTTATGGTCTAGAATAATTCTCTGTTGGATTTTTTTACAGAGTCGCATCTGTGCTAGAAGCCTTCACAGAGTGATAGGTATTTTGAGTCTCAAGTAATTTGGTGGTTGTTGTGAAATAGAAAGGTGAGGATAAATTATCAATGATGTGGGCGCAGAAACTCGGAGTATATCCGTTTCCAGCAGATAACTAGAGTAGGCCAAGAGGATCGAGTTTTTGTTTGTCAGTAGGGAGTCCGCAGATAGATTATTCCACAAATCTACGCCGTTTGAGACGCCCAACAAAGATTTAACCTGCTGTATCCAGTTAAACCTTTGGTTGTTAGGATCCCGATCCGCTAGATATTTGAGCCGAAGGAAACATTTTCTTGGGAGTCTTTCTGAAGGCATCTGGAGTACTTCAATTGTCCAATTGATTATTTGTTTGAATATACTGATGGCTACGTGCGGAGTGCCTGATTCCAATCTCACCGCGTAATTAGGGGTGCATCTCGGTAGATGTAGAATTTTTTTGAAATAAGTAGCTTGAGCAGATTCCAGGCGATTCATGTATCTCAAACTCCATATATGGGTGCTATATAAAAGTACACTTGCCACTAGGCTATTGTATAATTCAACAATAGGTTGCCATGAATCTGGTTTCAGTGAGTTGATAATTGCAACTGTAGAGCTTATAGCATGATTCGTTTTCGAAATAGCCATATCCGCCATTTTTGAAAAAGTTGCTGAATTGGAGAAGATTACACCCAAATAGGTATATTGAGTGGTAATTTCAATTTGTGAGGAGCCAAGAAGGAGAGATGGAAGTTTTTTGGAGTGGCCGTGTCCTCCTTTTCTGAAAACAGTTATTTTGGTTTTATTGATATTGGCATTGAGTCCATTGGCGTGACAGTACTCATTGAGTGCTCGGAGCAGCTGTTACATACTCGTAAAGGTATCCGCTAGGAAGACCAAGTCATCCGCATAAGCTAACATCGAAATATCAGTGAGGTGGTCTATAGAGACTCCCCTGATTCCTTTTTTTATTAGAAATTTCTCCAAGTCTGCGATAAACAGGGCAAACAGTAAAGGGCTCAGTATATCTCCCTGCAGGACTCTGTTGGCTATACGAATAGGCCGAGTATGACCGGTTTCGGTCTTCACCATGATGGAAGCTTTGGAATATAGGCTAATGAGAATATTAATGAATTTAGTTCCTGTACCCAAGGAGTACAATTTTCTCCAAAGCAACTCATGTGAAATGGAATCAAAAGCACGACTGAAATCCACAAAGAGAGCAAAGAGCTTTCCTTTTGGACGGTTCAAATGTATTTGGATGATAGAATTGAGAGTGTATACATTGCCAATCGTGCCTCGTCCCATCCTGAATCCAGATTGTGATTCTGGCAAAAAATTCAAATCCTCTGCCCAAAATGCCAATCGCGTGTATAATATCATCGTGAATAGTTTAGTTATTGTATTTACTGAGGCGATTGGACGGTAATTGGTAGGGTCAGATTTATCTCCTTTCTTATATATCATTTTAAGTAATATATGTGACCAAGAGTCCGGCGTTGTTTCTAGCTCGAGAATTTTGTTGAACAACACTTCAATATATAGTAGCCAATTTTGAGGTAGAAATACATGAAATTCGGAGGCAATCCCGTCAGCTCCTGGAGCTTCACCAAACTTACATTTTCCGAGACTAATAATGATTTCCTGCATTGAAATTCTTGCATCCAGTACGGAGTTGGTTTTACTTGGAAATATTAAAGGATGAGGGTTTACAGTTTGTCTGTGGAGAGATTCAAAGAAATTTTGCCACGTATCTAAATCGATTTTGTTGTTGGTTGCAGGTTTCCGATGTCTATATTTATTGATAACTTCCCAGAAAGAATTGGGATCTTTGTTTGTAGAAGGAACATTTAGAACTTGATCTCTATATTGAATTTTTTTCTGTACTGTTAGTTTTTTATATTTTTTCTTGTTCTCCAAAAGTTGAAGGGTAGAAACTTTAGTCAATTTGTCTCTTTTACATTCTTTCAAAGCTCCCTTGACTGCTTGTTTTGCTTTTTTACATTCTATATCATACCATGGTTTGTGTGGAGTAATTATTTGTTTCAAGGTACAAACAGTCCCGAGAGACGAGAAATCTGCTTAATAGCCATTGTGAGGTTGTCCGCTAAATCGTTATGGGATCCGAAAATGTTTGAGACGCTAGAAGAATGGGTTAGGTTAAGTCGATATCTCTCTAGAAGTTCCGGTTTCCACCTCAGAGTTTCCTGATCATGAGGATTTTCATTTTCATAAATAAAATCTTTTTCCAACGTCATACTTACAGGAAAATGATCTGACATAGTAGGAATATTAATAACCTCTAAATCCTCCACAATCGCAAGACCCTCGTAATTACTTCATACAAGATATACAACTAAAGAGCCATTATATTCAACACATGTGTAAGATGCAGGAGAATCACTTCGAGTCCCACCATTCAGGAGTGTGAAGTCGCCACCCTCCATCGCCTCAATCAATTTCTTACCCCTACCATTCAGTGTCCCATCTAGGGACGTTCTATTCGCCGCAAAGTTGAACCCACTAATCATCATTTCGTCTATTTTATTTTCATCAGCGACTCGACTATTGAAATCCCCACGCACAAAGATTGGGGTTGAAGGATAGTTCGCAGAAAATGTAACAGCTAGATCGTTGATTCTACTTGTAAGAATATCAATATCTGTAGTGGAGTATACTGTACCTATTATGAATTCAACGTCTTTACTATTTATTTTCAAGAACATCAAATCTTTAGAGGAAAATAAAATTTCAGCAGAGAGATGAGGAGAGTCTTGATGAAACACCAGAGGGCCGCCCATAGCCCGTCCTTTAGTTGCTGTTTTTTCTGCAGGTGATGAGTAAATCCGGACATTTCCGAATTCACGTGAAATTCGTTCTGGATGATTTGTAATCCAGGTTTCTGAGATGCATATAATATCTCCTGGTATATAAATGTCAAAGAGGTCGTTCGATTTTCAAATCCCTGGGAATTCCGAAACAGTAAACGTAATCGGTGACTGGTATTGATTTCTGATTGCTATGTCTCACAGGGGGACGGTTGCAATGCATATCCTGATTTTTGGATTGGAGGAAAGGTATTAACGAGGAAGAAGTCAATTTTGGTCTTTTTTCTAATCTCGAAATCGTTCCTTTCGGACGTCCTCTTTTTCGGGTTGAATTTGAGTTGAGAGAATTTTGAGAGATTACGCTCAGATTGTCGTCTCCATCAGTGTCTGTAGGTTCATGTCCCTTGTTTTGATTTTTGAAAGATTTTTCTTCGATCCCTTCAATGTTACACGGAATACCATCGACAATGAGTTTTGATCCTTTAAGTTCAGAGGTTTTTCCCATCTGCTCTAATTCTTTTTGAAGCATTTTAAGTTTCTTCCGAATAGCTCGTTGTTCGATCGAAAGATCATCTGATATGGTTAAAGTCAACGCTTTAAGGTTGTTTACTTTTTGAAATATAGCACGTTTAGAAAAAGTACTCGTGAAGGAAACTAATATAGGTCGTTTACCGACGATTCTTCCAAGCCGAGTGACATTACCAATATTATGTTCCGCATTATCAATACCTACGGCCTTGAATATATCCACTACCGCTTTCAAAAGATCGACACGTGATTCCTGCGTATCAACATGATTGAATATGAGGAGATTTTTCGCGGATCACGATTATTTTGTTACCGGCCAACATAGCAATACAGAAATTTTCCAACCCAACGTTGATTGATCCGCTTTCACAGGTTCATCTTTGATTCCGGTACATAAAATTAACCTTTTATCGGTTGCCAGGATATCCTCTTAATTGCTAGGTAGAAAGATTTACCATAAAAACCTATTTCTAGTAA
Organism: Gonatopus flavifemur; assembly: GCA_018340375.1. Lineage (NCBI taxonomy): Eukaryota > Metazoa > Arthropoda > Insecta > Hymenoptera > Dryinidae > Gonatopus > Gonatopus flavifemur. The sequence goes on from JAFFJZ010000033.1 coordinate 1,160,287, forward strand.
ATAAATTATGACTCGATAATTTATTTAAATACTTCATTTTATTTCATACCGGATATCAGTTACATCTTACTGATCCCGTACGGAGTTCAGAACCGCCTGCAGGCTGTTGATTTCGCTCTATTCATACCCAATTTCAACCAACTTGCGCATGCTTGATTTCTGTATACAATCGACAATCGATATCGCAAGGTTACAATCTCAATCGTTACCTATGTTTCGTCAATCGCATTCGATTATTGATAGTCGATTCCATACCGTATGAGGTTACAATGTTTGATATAATTCGTGAGTCGTATTCGAGCATCGATAATCGATACCAGAATGTATACGGTTACAGACACCCACCTTTATTTATTCAGGAAATCGAAATTTACGAATAAATGAATACGTTCGCAACCGTCACATTCTTTCAAAGCGTATATTTTATTTGAAACATCATTCACTTTATTTCGGAACACAAACCTCATATATTGAAACTATCAAAGTAACATGATTAACAAATATGAATTTGAAACAAAATCAAAATCAAATATCATTCCTTCATATAAATTTGCAACATACAAGTCACATAAAAGAGTAATATGATTATAAGATATCGTATTTGCGATATAGTTTCGAAACATGAAATTAACATAATTGCTTCATATGAATTTGCAACATACAACTTGCATCAAAAAGTAATATGATTATAAAATAGCGTATTTGCGATATGAATTTGGAACATAAAAGTCGTATACCGTCAAATTAATAAAACCAAAAACTTGCATCCTCACTTCTCAAGAGATAATACAGATAATTTCCATTTTATCATAACCATAAACGCAACCGCACTTCAAACACGCACTTCCTTTTGATATATACAGGGTGTCCCATTTCAATTTTTATATCGGAATAACTCAAAAACGAGGGGTTTTGGAGGAAAATGTTTTCAACAAAAGTTGTGAGATTCCCAGGGGGACATCCGATAGTGACCTCGACTTTGGCCTCGGATCTCAACTTCAAGGTCATTCAGAGGTCAACTTTTGTTTCTAGAATGGAATCCCCTATTTTCGACTGCAGATTCAGGTCTGACGTTGAAAAACAAGAACTTTTTGTCTGAACCATTTTTCCGAATTCCGCACAGATGGCGCTCTAATCGATGAAGAATGAGTTTTATGGAACACTCGTATTGCTTTCTGTGTAAAACGACATTTAACTCCTCTGGGTTTTCTTCAGCTCCTGAGGATGACCGTCGCCATGAGAGTTACCCAATGTGCACCACGAGGAGGTTAAGCGATCGGATCTTGCACATCTTTGTGACCCTGAAAATTTGATGACACCCCATGAGTAAAAATCGGAAGTGTTGAGATCCGGAGACCTAGCTGGGATTTTCCATCGACCAATATTGACAATTATGTCTGTTCGTAGTACTGTTACTGTGGATTGTTGCCAAACACATGTACACAACAATAATTGTGTTTATCATGAACAAGAAAGTTCATACTGGAGCATTCTTTACAAACATAAGTGAAACGGAATGTTTAATATCCTTCATTCATTCACAAATTCTTTTCGATATACGATTCAAACTTGAAGAAGATCTTTGATCAGTGTTGTGAAGGTCGCAATACCATGGATTATCCTTGGGGTGATATACTCGATATTCTCCCGATACTAGGAGAATATCGACGTAATTGCGCTGCAGCATAAAGATTGTATGGAGAGAGGTATTCGAATAGACGCCAGCCTTCACTTCAGGCGATACGCTCAATAGAGAGACGAGTTAGAAGAATGAATATCCCACGAATCAGAAGGCGTTATGATGGAAATCGTATGGATGCACGCTCAGTAGCCGTTTTAGGGATGATGCACCTGAATCCTCACGTTAGTACCAGAGAAATCCAGCACCAATTAGGTATCCCAAGATCAACGGCACACCGCATACTCAATCTGGTAAATATCATCTTTACCACATTACATTGGTGCAAGCATTAAATGAAGATGATCTTAGACGTAGGGTTGAATTCGGTCAATGGGCCTCGGAGCAACTGCCTGGTTTTTTCAATTACGTGATGTTTAGTAATGAGGCAACATTTTGCAGTAAGGGGGTTATGAACAGACATAATTGTCATTATTGATCAATTAAGAATCCCAGATGGCATCGAAAAGTTGACAATCAACATCGCTGGACTCTGAATGTATGGTGTGGGATTTTGAATGGTCAGATCATTGGTCCTTATTTCTTCCAACATACTGTTAGGAAGGGAAATTATCTGCAATTGATTCGAGACAAATTACCAAGGATGTTGGAAGATGTTGATCTCTACACACGGAACAGGATGTGGCTCCAACATGATGAGGCACCACCTCATAACGCCTCAATTGTCAGAAATTCCTCAAACACATCTTACCCACACAGACGGATTGGTCGCGGTGAATACATTGCCTGGCCGGCTAGGTCTCCGGATCTTACCCCTTTGGATTTTTACTCATGGGGTTTCATCAAAGATGTAGTTTGTGAGAGACCACCAACGACCAAAGATGACATGAAACCTCGAATACGAACTGTCTGCCGAACAATTCCACGTCATGTGCTTTCGTCGTTAGAACCACAACTTCAGAAACGCATTAGATTATGCCAACAGGTCAATGGTGCAAATATCGAACATTTGATACGGTGAATTTTCATACATATTGCAGAGCGTTTGTCGTGAAAAATTACACACCTCCACGGTCCAGACAAGCGGCCCTTTTCAGGGGCACAAAGATGTGCAAAATCCGATCGCTCAACCTCCTCATGGTGCACATTGGGTAACTTTAATGGGGACGGTAATCCTCAGGAGCTGAAAAAAAACACTGGAGAGTTAAATATCGTTTTACACAGAAAGCAATACGACTGTTTCATAAAACTCATTTTTTATCGATTAGAGCGCCATCTGTGCGGAATTCGGGAAAATGTTTCAGACAAGAGTTTCTTGTTTTTCAACGTCAAATCTGAATCTGCACTCAAAAATGGGGTATTCCATTCAAGAAACAAAAGTTGACCTCTGAATGACCTCGAAGTTGATATCCGAGGCCGAAGTCAAGGTCACCATCAGATATCTCCCTTAGAATCTCACAACTCTTGTCCGAAACATTTTCCTCCAAAACTCCTTGTTCTCGAGTTATTCTGATATAAACATTAAAATAGGACACCCTGTATATCCGGTATCCATTCACTAGTATTATAAAAAACATCTAAAATAAATAGCTCCGTTCTCAAACAGATTCACATTGAGCACGCACTTTCCACTCAACTTGTTAACACTGATAATAACATAACCATATCCAAAATAATTCGACATATTATTGTCTCTATATGATTTCCTTTTCTTTTAAATCTTGGAAAACAATCCTGCCTATTTCGTTATGACTCATCTCCTCCAACGGTTTCCCTCTAACGTCGCTATTCACAGGTATATCGACGTCCTGTACATTATGGAATAATGCATGTATCGCCCTTTTGTTTACCGCTGGTTTAGACGACTTCTTCCCAATACCTGATTTGTTTATATCGAGCTTGAGATCCAATTCATTCTCCTCTCCTTTATCACTTCGCGGTGTTGAAATTTTACTATGAGATTCATTTTGCATGTCTATCTCAATTGGTTCCACCTTTGTCATTTTAGGTTTGACGACAATGCTTTTCGCATCACCAATTCCACTCGATTCATTAACGACACAATCATTATACGTAGGTATGTTTGTCAATGTAACCACTTGCTCATCTATTACAGGTAAATCCTTCTTCCCTGTATTATCTTCTCGTTCATCTCTAATCGGTGTGACAGGTTCCGTTATCAAGGTTGTTTGTAAATCATTCATCACTGCTGCATAATCCAACACTATTTGATTCCTTTCGTCTATCATGTTATCTTGGTTTATTTCCTGGCTTAATTGCAGAATTTGTAGGAATACACTTTTACTCCCATCATGATTGTTCATTTTCTCGATCAGATGCTGAATTTTTTGTTTCCGAATTTCCCATGCATACGATATAATAGATTCCATGAGGTTCTTTTCGCGCTTCTGAAATTCTGGGGTAGATAAATTCATCGGGTCAATTTCCCGAAGTTTCTTCGAAGCTTCCTCTTGGGATTTATTCATTGTATCTATTTAGTTACACACTTTTTTGTTTTATATAATTTATCACCGACTTGCACACTTTTCTGCACGACCACCCGCTTCACTACCGTTCCGATCTGTCAATACAATAATGTGTCCGCCATCACTGTTTATATAGCTTGATAACTTTATCATTTGTTACCGGTTTCCCCGTCTTTTAGCTCGCCATCTATGAACTTTGTTGGTTATTACATTGATGATCGATTTACGATCGATGTTTCGTTCATGTGGTGAATCTCGCTGTCACTTTTCGATACTTGCCCAGTTTGATATCCTAACCTGTACACACGGTATTTATCCTTATGAATTGGTTTATGATTTCGCGCACTATTAGTTATGTCTAGTTATTCCATTCGAACTGTACCTGTATATGGATTGAACACTCTCTTTCTTTTGATTATTCATTGGTTCTTATTGTCCTAACGTCGATGCGATTCCATTTTGACTATCGGTACAAACGTGCACTACACTATCAAGACTTGATTCACTCTAATCACAATCTCCTTACGTATGAGTTTATTATATCTCGTCTTTCATCTCTTTTACGAGGTCCTCATAATATGTTGGAAGTATTCGTGGTTTGAGTTTTGGAATTTCAAATTCCTTAAACTGTCGAATATTCCATCTTTCTCTTTTCTTTCCATCCATCCTTTCGACGGTGTATGCACTCCCGTGTACATCAATAACTTGATATGGGCCTTGGTACTTAAAATCCAACTTGGATGTATATATCTGATTTTTGATGATGAAGAATGGTTTTAATTAGCACAAGATCTCCTTCATTGAACTTCTTCGTATTCTTCAACCCATTTATTTTAGTCATTCGTTTACTTTGATTTTTCAACAGATTTCGATAAGCATGATCAATTTTTTCTTCCAGATTCGTGTGTTTACTGGTAATCGGTTGGAATTCCTTTGGTATCTCTAATTTATCTTCCTCTCCGTGCAGTTCTACTGGTACGAATTTATGACTCGCATGTTGGGTATTATTTAGCGTTCGTTCAATCGTTTTCAACATATCCGGTCATTTCGTTTGTTCCTTCCTGATGTATGTTCTCAACATGCGGCCTATCTCCCGCATAACTCTCTCCACCGGATTGGATTGCGGATTGTATGGAGTTGTTTGAACCAATTTAATTTTTTCTGTCTTTCCAAATTCCAACCATTCTTTAGTTCGGGATTGACCAGCGTTATCCGTTACTATGACCTTTGGAATTCTGCATGCCCGAAACAATTCTGTTCGGATCTTATTAATGATGGTTGTTGCCTTTACATTTTTAAGCGAATACAATTTCGTTCGTTTGGAAAAACAATCACATATCACTAAAATATGTTTCACGCCATATTTTCCCGTGGGCAATGGTCCATATAAGTCCAACGATACCCTTCCATTTGGTTCCTCTGGAATTATCCATTTCTGTGTTCCGATAAACTTCTGTCTGGTGCTCTTGGCTTTTTGACATTCGACACACGTTGATCCAACATCGCGAACGATTTTTGATGGATTGTTGCCACTGAAATACCTATTGCAGAATTCATCAGTCTTATCGGTACCCACATGCATCAGATACTCGTGTATATCTCTAACCATCATCCATAATAATGATGTGGGTATTACCACTTTATCCTGCCCATCTATTTTAATGCGTAATATTCCGTGTGAATCCGTATAAAACTTTGAACTTCTTGATGTTTTTAATTTCTCCACTTCCTCATCTATTTGGTAGGCCCTTTGTAATATTTTCACCCAATGATAAATTTTCTTCTCGTTTCGTTCAACTCTTTTCACACCCACCAATCCCGGTAGATTCTTCGTATCGTTGGTTATATTATTCTTCTTTTTCGCGATTTTTGCTACCTGTAAAGTTATCTTCTCATTGTTACCAGGATATTTCCGTGATAAAGTGTCAGCCAGTTGATTCCGTGTACCAGGAATGTATTCGATCTTCAAATCAAATTCTTGAAGAAACTCTATCCAGTTCGCGATTCTTTGACTCGAATACTGGCATGTCTTGATGAACTGCAATGCGCGGTGGTCAGTTCGAACTAATACTTTTCTTCCAAGTAATAAGATTCTCCACTTTTTTGAAGCTCATATGATAGCCAACGCCTCCTTTTCAGTGGTTGTATAGTTCATCTCTGCTGGTTTCAACTTTCTACTGATGTGAGCGATTGTTAATTCTCGACCTTGTTCTGTGTGCTGTACCAACCGTGCTCCAAGCCCCAATGTTGACGCATCCGTTTCTACAATCAATTCGGCGCCCTTCTAAATTATGAAAAGCTGTTTTGCTTGAAGGGATAGTTCTTCAATCTTTTCCATAGCCATTTGATGTTCAGTTTCCCACTCAAATTTATGGCCTTTTTTCAGTAACTCCTCGAGAGGCGCGGTATATATCGATAAATTCGGGATAAATTTTCGGTCCCAACTAATCAGTCCTAAAAATGCTTGCACCTGTTTAATATTTCTTGGAACCGGAAAATCCAGTATATTCTTCTTAGTTTCCTCATTGATCAATAGCGTCCACTGATCGAAGGTATGGCCCAGGAAAGATATCGATTCTTTGAACAATTCACATTTATCCAAGTTCAATTTTATTCCCGCATTCTCCAACTTGTGAAAAATGCGATGCAGCGTTTTTACGTGTTGATGGATGTCTTCCGAGGCAATCAGTATGTCATCTAGATATACTATTATTTCATTGCCTAAATCCTTCAAGATATCGCTGACAATTCTTGTAAACACCGCACCGGACATCTTAAGACCGAATGGCATCCTTTCAAATACATATGTTCGACCGTCAAAAAAGAATCCCGTATACTTTTTACTCTCGTCGTCCAATCCGACCTGCCAAAAAGCATGCCTTATATCCAGTTTCGAGAATATCGATTTATTATCAATCTTGAAAATGATATCGTCTATGGCTGGAGGTTGCGCATAATCGCTTTGCATTCTTGAATTCAACATTCGTGCGTCCGAGCAAATCCGTACTTCATCACTTTGGCGTTTGACTACTATTACCAATGGACTCACATATTCCGTTTGTTGTTTTTTTATTATGCCTTTACTTTCCAAATCTTGTATCACTTGTCGTACTTTTTTCATATACTTGAAGGGTATCGGGTACATTTTGCTTTTAAACGGCTGTTTGTCGCGCATCGGGATGTGGCATTCATATCCTTTTACCCTTCCCAACTCCGGACCAAATAATCCTTCATATAATTTCTTGAACTGCTCTATTATTTGTTCACAATTTGCAACAGTATTAATTGCTTTGATGCATACATCATCGTCATGGTACTTGAATTCTAGTTTAATTTCAGACATTTATATATTTATCCTTGCCTCAAATCGCATAAGGAAATCCATTCCAATTATTGAGGGTATCAATATTTTGTTCACCACATAAAAATACTCTACATACTGGTTACCTTCAATAGTTATTTTTACCTGCACCATTTTCCTAACACTGTTACTTCCATCTGAAAAAGCTCCGATTAAATTGTGATTTCTCACCGGTAGTTCCTTGATATTATATCCACTTTGCTCCAGTTTTTCGAGTAATTGATTAGACATTGCTGATACTTCAACACCTGTATCGATCAATGCCTTTGTTGATATATCCCCTATTCTCACTGGAATGATGGCTTCAGGTATTTTCCTTCTTATCGATCATTTCATCATCTTCCATATTATCTATAATTTCCTTGATCCGAACTACCGACACACTATCGTTATCATAGTTTATTGTGTCGATATCTCCGATAGTTTCCGTCACTTCTAGATCTATGAATTCATCATCTTCCGACTCTCCTTCATTTCCAGTAATTATTGAAACTAATCTTCTTTGACTGCGTGTTTTGACTCCTTCATGCTGATTACCCGATTTTCCTTGTCTTTCTCTCGGTTTAAATTCAACTTTCTGTTGTCTTTCCTCGGCCACATTCTTATCGGCATCCTCTGCTTTCAGTTTGTCTCCATCCTTATACTCCTTATTAAATCGTCTATAGTTATTACTTCGATTGATGGCACTATCACTTTGTTTTCTCCGATTTATGAAGTCGTTTTGGTTTTGAATTTCTTCTAATAAATTCGCGGCTTCGTACAGTGATTGGGTTATGCTAGGTCTCAATTCCCGCGACACTTCTACTGGAAAATGACGTTTCAACGATCTTATCACTTCATGAGTCCCCACGGGTGGATCTAAGGTTTTCGCATCTCTAGCCATTCTGAGAAAATATTCAGACATCGATTCTCCCTTTGAATATTGATATGTCGAAGTTAACAGTTCTTCTCTAAACCTCGCCTGTGCCTCGTCTCCCCAAAAGAACTTTTTGAATTGACTCATGACTTCTCCATGATCGCCGAAATCGTGCGACTCATACCAGTTTTTCGTCCGCTCCTTCAGGCATCTGGCGAACAAGAATTTTTTTTCAAAGTCGTTCACGTCTTCATATCTCAATACTTCTTCAAATTTTGCCACAAACCTGATCGGATTAGTTTTATCCTTCTTTCCGGAATAAGTTATATCTTTCAATATATTCGTGATCCCATTATCACGTGAACCTCTCAAACGAACACTCAAACTTTCATCGGGAGTCCCGCGCCTGTTAACAGTACCGTTTTCTGTATTGATGTTATTTTCTTGACCGTTTTCTGTATTAATGTTATTCTCTTGACCGTTTTCAACGCGACTCAATCGCTCATGACATCTCCTAATTTGAACATTAATCTCTTCTAATCGTCCTTCAATTCTATTCCCTGATGCTCGTTGGAAGTCACTCAATGAATTTGTAATATGAGTTCCTAATCTTCCGGAATCAGTACTTTGATTCAGAAATCTTCTAGGCTAATGATTGTGATTTTCGATATGATCATCTCGTCCTTCATCCTGTTCTATCCTCATGTTCGGATCATGTTCTCCTTCGTTTATTAGTTCATTATCAGATCCCTCAAATTCTCCGTTTAACAACGGTAGGTGTTGACCCTGTTGTCCACGTGTTCGTGGCCTACTTCATCCTCGACGGATAGGACTGCCTCGTCCTCGAGGAACCGGACTGCTACGTCCTCGATTGACTGGACTGTGGAACATTTTTTTTTTTATATCACTTGTGGATTATTGGTATTCCACTCAATTACGGAAGTTTCATACATCGATGAATATTTAACTTGTTAACGAATCATTCATTGATCACTCTCACTAGCCGGGATTGCCGTTGCCAGTATTGTTTGATCACCTCTTGATTAGTTTCGTGTCACTTGAATCACTGGAAAAAATCACAGCAACGTTGAATTTGGTTTTGATCTGAGTTTTAGCTGATATTTACACTGACGTTGGAAAACTCAAAAACCAACGTAATCCTGTCACGGTCACCACTTTTATGTTACCGGCCAACATAGCAATGCAGAAATGTTCCAACCCAACGTTGATTGATCCGCTTTCACAGGTTCATCGTTGATTCCGGTACATAAAATTAACCTTTTATCGGTCGCCAGGATATCCTTTTGATTGCTAGAGAGAAGGATTTACCATAAAAACCTATTTTTAGTAAATAAATTATGACTCGATAATTTATTTGAATATTTTATTTTATTTCATACCGGATATCAGTTACATCTTACTGATCCCGTACGGAGTTTAGAACTGCCTCCGGGCTGTTGATTTCGCTCCATTTATACCCAATTTTACCCGACTTGCGCATGCTGGATTTCTGTATAGAATCGACCATCGACAATCGATATCGCAAGATTACAATCTCAATCGTTACCTATGTTTCGTCAATTGCATTCGATTATTGATAGTCGATTCCATACCGTATAAGGTTACAATGTTTGATATAATCCGTGAGTCGTATTCGAGCATCGATGATCGATACCAGAATGTATACGGTTACAATTTAAAACTTTAACTTCTCTCTTCAGATTTTGAACTTGTTGTAGGAGATTGTTACATTTTTCTTCGAGCTTTGGAATCTGTGCACTATTTTTACTCATTTCCAAGAGGGCTTCGTTATTGCTACTTCCCAATTCACAAAGTTTGTTGTTCACAGTACTCATCTTTACATTGAGATCAGAAATATTTTCTTTCATCTTAACTGTATCACCCTTCAAGTCTTCAATTGAGTTTTGCAAGTCTTCCATCGTCACCATTGTGTTGATGTTAGTTAGCGAAATTCACTCACGATGAATATATAATGAGAAGATCATAACTCGGCACGAGACAACGTATTAGAGCAGGTGGAAACACATCTCGAATATTCTTCCATCAAACATTCTTCCCATAATACAAATTACAATGGGGCATTTGCATGATCATTTTCGCTTGGATCTCCATTGTAGGCAATTCTCATCAACCTTTATGTTATATCATGGTTCAGGTCAAGTTAGGCCTGTAGTTGGGATTTCAGAAGAGAAATTTCAAAATTTCATCAACGTTTTCTCAACTTATTCCAGTTTAAGCTCCAAGGCGGGAAACATTTTATCACTTAGTTTGCGAGATATCAGAAGTTGCATTCAACATGATATCCCACACAACACTTCAGTTGAGAAAGAGTTCATAATGAATCAATTTGGAACTATGAGAATTGGCAGTAAATGCATCAAAAACTCTTTCTGAACTGTGGTGTTGTGTGGTTTATGTTTTTCTATGATATATTCCAAATATAACTATGAATATGTCAGTAACTGAACAGTGAAATGTTTTCTGCTTTGAGCCTCAGAATAGAAATATTGAGTAGAGCAATTTACGAACTTCCTAACCTTCAAACAGTAATATCGGTCTCACATACTGTTAGACCGGGGTTTACGGTTGACGTGATTTTGAGAGGTGTTACCGTTCAAGGGTCGAAACAGAACGTTTTTAGAACTTCTTATGAATTGATTAGTTCAAAAGAATTTTGAGACAATTCCATTCGAGTTCTCGAAAAAAAATGCTTTGGGTGGCTGGGAAATTTATTGTCTTCATCCTCATTATCTCCAATGAGCACCAACTGAAAACTACTCGAAGTGTCAAAATCAAATTCCACAAGAATTAAAACCATTATTTCAAAGCGATCCGCCACATGAGGGGAAAGTTAACGAGGGAATTCCAAATTTTGATATTCTTAAGAAAACTACGAGCATTTTTCGATATCACGATGACTTCCGTTCTGTCTATTTTGTCGTTGGTATTCAAATTGTACTTCGTCAGAAAACTCGTGACTCGAGTATCCTTTTTTTTCTCTGTTACTGCAGATGAAAATGGGATTCGACATTGTTGATGAGATGCCAGGGCCGGCGCCAGGGAATCCGCCGCCCCTGCATTGGGGAGTACTTGAACGACCAAAAAAAAGATTCCTAACGTACGTCGCATCGTCGTGTTGAAATGGAATTCTGAAGATGCTATGAATATCGGTTGTGATTAGTTGGTTTATTAACAACATTTTTATACGAAAGAAATTCTTCTTGCTTTTGCACTGGTGAAGTCTTTCGAAACTTCATTCAAGTCCAAGTCTTCTGCCAGTTTGTGCTCTATTGAAATGATTGCTAGTCCATTCAAACGGCTTTGAGATATCGTGGAGCGCAAGTACGTTTTCACCAATTCCAATTTTGAGAAACTTCTTTCTGCACTTGCTACCGTCAAAGGAAGAGTCAGCAAAATCCTCAAAGCTATGGCTGCATTTGGAGCAAAATTGTGCCGCATAATGCATTGAAGAGTAACGATGGGACTACTTCTAGGCTGCATGAGTGTAGAAACTACTTCCAATACGTCTCGAAGTTCTGCTGCACTGATATCACTCACCAAGTCCTTCGTCAAGATGTGGCAAATTTTTTCGCATTTTGCTGTTAATGCCTCAGTTGACATTCCTTCAATAGTGCTCACATCATACAGGAAATCAAAATAATTACTATGATTCAATGGTCATCAAAGTAGTCGTGATATAAAAAAATGCTCGTAGTTTTCTTAAGCATATCAAAATTTGGAATGCACTCGTTAACTTTCCCCTCATGTGCCGGATGATCGCTTTGGAATAATTATCATAATTCTTGTGGAATTTAATTCTGACAGTTCGTGTGATTTTCAGTTGGTGCTCATTGGAAATCATAAGGATGGAGACAATAAATTTCCCAGCCACCCAGAGCATTATTTTTCGAGAACTCGAATAGAATTGTCTCAAAATTTTTTTGAACTAATCAATTCATAAGAAGTTCTTGAAACGTTCTGTTTTGACCCTTAAACGGTAACACCTCTCAAAATCACGTCAACCGTAGGTTGAAAGGTTTGAAGGTTAGAAAGTTCGTGGATTGCTCTACTAAATATTTCTATTCTGAGGCTCAAAGCAGGAAACATTTCACTGTTAAGTTACTGACATATTTACAGTTATATTTGGAAAATATCATAGAAAAACATGAACCACACAACACCACAGTTCAGAAAGAGTTTTTGATGCATTTATTTTCAATTCTCATAGTTCCAAATTGATTCATTATGAACTCTTTCTCAACTCAAGTGTTGTGTGGGATATCATGTTGAATGCAACTTCAAATATCTCGCAAACTAAGTGATAAAATGTTTCCCGCCTTGGAGCTTAAACTGGAATAAGTTGAGAAAACGTTGATGAAATTTTGAAATTTCTCTTCTGAAATCCCAACTACAGGCCTAACTTGAACTGAACCATGATATAACATAAAGGTTGATGAGAATTGCCTACAATGGAGATCCAAGCGAAAATGATCATGCAAATGCCCCATTGTAATTTGTATTATGGGAAGAATCTTCAATAGAAAAATATTTCCTCCCATTTCATTTCAAATCACGTTTTATTGAGCCAGGGTGTCCAGCGTTCATGGAATTCCAACGGAATGGGTCAATTACGTGGTTTGTTTGAAAAGAAGAACCAATAAGACAAACGACAAAATTCCAGATTCAAACACCCTGATTGAACTAATGAAAGGGCAGGGATGGGCACTTTTGTACTCCCGGAATACTTTCACTGGGAGTGCTTTTTTTTCTGGTGTAAAATGTCTTAATGCCTTCATATGAGGTGAAAAAAAGAGTACTCCCAGTCAAAGTATTCCGGGAGTACAGAAGTGCCCATCCCTGTAGAAGGGTTGAACTTTCCTTGCTTCTCCCTATGAATAATCATCATCATCATGAAGTAGTCAGTCTCATAACTGGTTTGATGAAATCCTACAATCCTGTCTATTACCCGCCAAACATCTAATTCCTACATATCTACGACAGCTCTTGTCTTGTATGATTTGTTTCATTTAACTGATTCTAGGTCTACCTTTACAAGTTCCACTATTCATTTCCCTTCCCAATATTGTTTCCAATAAACTATCATGTCGTAATGTATGTCCTATCAGATGAATAATGATCGACCTAGTGAAAATGGCTTGTGCTAAGAAGTGTGAGATCAATTCGAGATCAGAATAAAAAATCTGTCTTAGACTCTGCCACCCCCCTAAGATTGCCACCCCGATCGCCCTGTCCTGACGCCGGCCCTGTGAGATGCTCACTTCAATTCATTTGATCGTTTGTTTGATGGCATCAGGAGCAAGGTTGAGAATTTTACTTGTCGAGTGCAGTTTCTGACGTATAATATATAGCCTGTATAATACATGTATTATACGTATAAAAGGTAATTGCTAGTAATTTCTAGTGGATTCCCTGATGGACCAATCATATTGGGTTTCTATGGTCGCCATTATGAGGTATGTGAGTCGGTGAGTGATATCAGTGCAGCAGAACTTTGAGATGAATTGAAAGGAGTTTCTACGCTCATGCAGGCTAGAAGTAGTCCCATCGATACTTTCCAATTCATTACGCGGCACAATTTCGCTCCAAATGCAGCCATAGCTTTGAGGATTTTGCTGACTCTTCCTATGACGGTAGCGAGTGCAGAAAGAAGTTTCTCAAAATTGAAATTGGTGAAAACGTACTTGCGTTCCACGATATCTCAAAGCCGTTTGAATGGACTAGCAATCATTCCAATAGAGCATAAACTGGCAGAAGACTTGGACTAAAATGAAGTTTTGAAAGTCTTTGCCAGTGCAAGAGCAAGAAGAATTCCTTTTGTACAAAAAAGCTCTCAATAAACTAACTAATCACAACCGATATTCATGGCATCTTCAGAATTTCATTTCAACACGACGGTGCGACGTATGTTAGGGACCGTTTTATTTGGTCCGTCAAGTACTCCCCGATGCAGGGGCGGTGGGACTTGCTCTCGCCCGGGGCAGCGGATTCCCTGGCGCCGGCCCTGTATGAACAGTTAGCTGACTATTAGTTACACTCACTATTCTATTGCAAACGTAATTTCCACAATCAATATTGTTATCTAGACTACGGAATAGAAAGACTTGCCATTAACCATAGTTGAGTGTTTTCCTCAAGATTCAAGATTTCAAAGTTCAAATTCATTAGAAGGAATTATTTTCATGCATATCAATTGTATATTCTCAAATTTCGTGTCTTTCTAATTCTATCGCACTAGATATAATTATTCCGTTCTTTCCTGAATAAATAGAATTCCATGGTATATATGTTGAATGATGAGAATATTGCTTTTCTGCAAACACACACTGAAGGTATTTATCATGCGCAGGAACATCACCCTGCAGGGTGATAGCAAAACGTCATCATGATAGTAAAACGTGAGACGGTCCCACAACTCTCAAGAAATATCCATAATTTTGTAAGAACTTTCTCAAACTATTCCACGCTGTACACAATTTCTATGGACAACTTCACAAATATATCGTGAACTAATTAACATATGCTACATATAGTACATGCGTCAAGAATTCTTTGTACTTATCTGGAAATTTACTGTGAAATATTGGTGAAAATCCTATAGAATTCGGGATTTTTAATTGAATTCATGGTGAATTTCATACAAGTGTGCCGGAAATTGATTTCCGATTCAATGATTGGAATTTTCCGGTTGCTGCACACTGGAAAATCCCGATTATCTTCTCACAGTGCAGTGACATACATGTTTTGTGAACGGAGTATCCATACCAAATACCTGAGAATATTCCTATACATTCACAGTATATGGATGAACAACAATTCCTCCAAGCAAGTAATACATGCAGCAATATCTCCATTATATTGTAACATACTGGCATACTCTAGGATACGGATAGGTGTTTCGTTTGAGAATTGTTTTTTTGAAGTGCATTTGAAAATATTTTTTGAAGTCATGGGAATCTATGGAACATCATGGGATTCTGAATTTGGGATCGGGTAGACACCCTGATTATTTATAACCTTCCCATTTTTGTGTTAGCCGGGGAAAAAAACCACGTTGAAAACAACGTCGAAAACTTGGTTCAAACAACGTTGAAACTAACGTTCTTTTCAACGTTGTTTAACATGGTGAAAAGAAAAAAACAACGTGGTTTTCTACGTTGTTGCGACGTATCACGAATGCGTTCTCTAATAGAATCCTCTGAATAGATCCTCCCTCCATAACCGTGCTTGAAAAATTGTGGGAAAACTACGTGGTAAACAACGTTGAAAACTATGTTTTTTCAACGTTATTTTTCTCCTCTCCGAAGAGAACCCATTTTACCATGGTAAGCAACGTTGTTTCCAATTTTGTTTCCCATGTTGTTTTTAACGCTGTTTTCAACGTGTTTTTTTTCCCTCGGGTAGTTACGGTTTTTTTCTGTGAACATTTCGAATTCGATTGATCACTGCGCACTTCAGACCTCTGTTATTAAAGAACCAATCCTCCCCAAAATGAAGAACACAGTGGAATGCAGAATTTTTCACGATTCAAATGATATGAAGAATTCATTTCCGTCAAAAATGCAACTTACGGTCTTCTTGCTTTGGACAGCAAAGCAGAACGTGCCACTGTAACGTGTACGGTGGGCTTAAGGAATGTACGGGAGGTTTTCGGAATGTTCAAAGAACGTCTCAGAAACATATTTTGCTGTTGGGATCAATAAATGAATTCAAAATCTAATGCTTGAACGTCAAAGCAAACATATGATGATGCATAATTCTGAGAAGTCATAGCAAAAACATTCAATTTCCGTTTCTTGAGAAAGTTTAATTCAACGTAATGTAATACAGTACTTGGATATCACAAATCCACTGAGGAATGTGCCAGTTTGAAGCATTTGGACCATTTATGAGAGGACAAGAGATAAAGAGGAAGAACAGCAGCAATGCACGTGTGTGTCCGATAGCTATGAGACGGATAGTGGGTTGGTAGTGGTCAAGAATGGAATGGACACGCCCCTCAAAGCGGGATCTCGCGCGATTTAGGGCTCTTAATTATATGTGCGTGGAATAGAATAACGTGTCCAAGGCGGGGGAGTTATTTCATATGCGTGTGTATGTGTGCATGTGAATCGTATGCGAGCATTTACGTATCGGTTCATCCTTTCTTTCGTTTCTTCTCCATCCTTCTTTGTTTTTTCACCCATGATGAAAAAGTATATACGCTATATTGACACGTATATACGGGGCGTGTTGTGCCCGAAGCTTTGGCCAAACTTGGCTGAATCTGGACGAGTTTTTTGCACTACACCTCACCAAACTGAATGTTCTCACTACCATAGATTCACACAAATGGCGTTGATAACAATGATAATCCATGTTCAACTTTAACATCTCATCATGCCGAACTTAGGAATTTGTATTGTATATCGTACAGGGACAGTGCGATAAATTGAACATAACCTTGAATTTGGTTCATGGAAATCCAATTCATCCCCCCTTCATTGATAATACTTATAATACGCAGTATGCGTTCAAAACTCGAAAGGAATTCCACCTTAGTCTTCTCATTCCTTGATTTATGTAATGTTTGGATACCCTGAAAATGGTGAGCGCATATCGAAGACTGGTCCTATTTTCTATTTTCTCTGCACACAAAGAAACAAAATGAGAAGCAAGAGATATGTTTACAGATGATCAGATTATTTCCGAGTGAGGGGTATTTAACCCATTAACACCCAAGCGCCTCGATTTTGTGTCAACTTTTCGACACGATTATTTGTAATGTTATCGTCTTCAAAAAAATTCAGTTTTCACACATTTTGGCGTGAAATTTTATGCTCTTTCAGGATCCGTGGTGAAAATGATGATCAGCCCCCTAGGAAAAAAGATATGGCCGATTTAAACTCGAAAAACGTGAAAATTGGGAAAAAAAAATTTTCTTGATTTTTTTTCATAATGTTATCGCCGATAATTTGTGCTCTGATTATGGACAAAGGTAGACAAAATACTTCAGGTTTGGGAGGAGATTTTTGTTATCCAAGTGAAATCGCTGTTCGTTTACAAAATGGCGGCAATAACGTAAAAATTTCATGAAAAACATTACCTATTTTTTTTCTCGAAAACTATGGACTTGATCAAAAAATTCAAAGGAACAAAAATGTCTTATAATTAGTCAAGAAATACTCAGGAATTTTTTCAAATATTTTTGAGACGTTTTCGAAAAATCAGATTTTCCAAATTTTCAAAAAAATTTGAATCGTCTCAAAAAATTCTGAAAAAATTTTTGAGTGTTCTTTGACTGATTCTGAGACACTTGTGTTCCCATAAACTTTTCGATAGAATTTAGTTTTCGAGAAAAAAAATGAGTCATGTTTTTCATTGAATTTTTGCGTTATTGCCACCATTTTGTAGAAAAAAGCGATTTCACTTCGATAACAAAAATCTCCTCTTGCACCTGAAGTATTTTGTCCACCTTTGTCCATAATTAGAGCACAAATCATTGGCGATGACATTATGAAAAAAAATCAAGAAAATTTTTTTTTCTCAATTTTCACGTTTTTTGAGTCTAAATCAGCCATATCTTTTTACCTAGAGGTCTAATCATAATTTTGACCACGGATCCTGAAAGACCATAGAATTTCACGCCAAAATATGTGGGAACTGGATTTTTTCAAAGACGATAACATTACGAATAATCGCGTTGGAAAGTTGACACAAGACCGAGGCGCTTGGGCGTTAATGAGTTAAAGAAAAGGAATAAAAATAGTCAAGTCCTGAGGAAAATTGTTCTGTGGATTGAAATTATGTTCTTCGAATTCAAGAAGGAATATATTTCTGTTTCAATTAAAAAATTTGGTGTTCCAATCTGATGAACTGAATTATTTTGTATTGGAAAAACATTTATTAGAATGAGGGCAAAGAAAAATTCCTTCCAATCTGAAAAAGAATTGGGTTCTCAGTGTAAGATTTCAGAAGCATTCAGATTCAAACTCGATTTATTACATGTTTTAGGATCGAAACTTAATCTCCAAATCAATTAACCCATTACCGCCCAAGCGCTTCGATCTTGTGTCAACTTTTCGACGCGATTATTTTTGATGTTATCGTCTTTGAAAAAATCCAGTTTTCACATATTTTGGCGTGAAATTCTATGCTTTTCCAGGATCCGTGGTCAAAATGATGATTAGACCTCTAGGAAAAAGATATGGCTGATTTAGACTCAAAAAACGTGGAAATTGAGAAAAAAAAATGTTCTTGATTTTTTTTTCATAATGTTATCGCGAATAATTTGTGCTTTAATTATGGACAAAGGTGGACAAAATACTTCAGGTGCAAGAGGAGATTTTTGTTATTGGAGTGAAATCGCTTTTTTTACAAAATGGCGGCAATAACGTAAAAGTTTCATGAAAAACATTACTTATTTTTTCTCTCGAAAACTAGATTCTATCGAGAAGTTTATGGGAACACAAGTGTCTTAGAATCAGTCAAAGAACACTCAAAAATTTTTTCAGAATTTTTTGAGACGATTCAAATTTTTTTGAAAATTCGGAAAATCTGATTTTTCGAAAACGTGTCAAAAATATTTGAAAAAATTTCCGAGTATTCCCTGACTAATTATCAGACATTTCCGTTTCTTTGAATTCTTTGATCAAGTCCATAGTTTTCGAGAAAAAAAATAGGTAATGTTTCTCATGAAATTTTTACGTTATTGCCGCCATTTTGTGAAAAAAAGCGATTTCACTTGGATAACAAAAATCTCCTCTCAAACCTGAAGTATTTTGTCCACCTTTGTCCATAATGAGAGCACAAATTATCGGCGATAACATTATGAAAAAAATCAAGAAAATTTGTTTCTTCCAATTTTCACGTTTTTCCAGTTTAAATCGGCCATATCTTCTTTCCTAGGGGTCTCATCATAATTTTGACCACGGATCCTGGAAGAGCATAAAATTTCACGTCAAGATATGTGAAAACTGAATTTTTTTGAAGACGATAACATTACAAATAATCGTGTCGCAAAGTTGACACAAAATCGAGGCGCTTGGGCGTTAATGGGTTAAGGGAGATGTATACACTCCGCTTTTCCTAAAAAGTGAGCGCAAAAATCGCCTGTTTTTCTGGGACCGCGAGTTTCAGGTTGAAATTCGTTCTAAAAAATACCCTATGTCGATCATTTGCGAGGGAATACCATTCCCCGGTGAGCACAAGAATGCTTTTAGAGATACAGAATTCGATAGAATCGATAGATTCTTGACAGGACCGATTCTTTTCTACAGAAAACTCATAGATTTTTAAATAATCATGATGGAAAATTGATCACCTCCAAAACCAGTGTCATGCTCACCGGAAAATGGTATTCCCTCGCCAATGATCAACATAGAGGATTTGTGAGAATGCATTTCAACCTGAAACTCGCGGTACCAAAAAATAGGCGGAAAGATACTCTTTTTTGCGGTCACTCTTTGAAAACTCAAGGATTCATGGGAAAAAGATTGAACAACGATTCACCGACTGCTTTCCAAAACACTACAGATGGAGGAATGAAATTTGGCGTTAATGAGTCTGGAATCTTCAATGTTTTTGAACGTAAAGAAATCAGGTCAGAAGGAAATATTATTTCATCGGACTGTAACATCATTGCCCGAGTAAAAATTTTGATTTCAATTCGCCAAACGGGACTGGTGCAGATGTGTTGCATTTTCGTGCGGTACTGTTGCAGATGTAGTGCGGGCGCATGATGCCCGCAACATTACCGCAAAAAAACGCAACACTCCTGCACCAGTCCCGTTTGGCGAACCGGAAATGAAAATTTTCACTCGGGTGAGTATTCCAGGGAAGGACATTCATTCGCATCCCTCGGTGTGGAGCAACATTGTTCGCAGAATACCAAAGAAGTCAGTCTTCTCACCAACCATAAGGAGTGATTTAAAAGAATTTGGAAATCTCACTCATGGAAAAAAATAAAATTTTTGCAAAATACATGTCATAATGGCTACACAATTGAGCAAGAAAATATTTTCTCACGTAAAATTTGATTCAGCCAATTTATATACAAACAATATAAAAATCATCATGCAAACTGATTTGAAAAATAATATTGTATTCATATACGATTTTCATAAAATATTGAGAATATCTCAAGAAAAATTATGCCACCCTTGAGAGATGATTCATATGGCAACAAAGAGAGGCGCGTTTTTCTTCAGTGAAATATTTAGGAATTTCCAGTTCCGAGTTCATAAAAAGAATAAGTTGACCATCCAAGCGGCAAGTATATCGGCGAATCCAATGATCGATGGTTATACTTATGTTATGTTCACTTGATTAGTTAGATTTAGATCTGAAACTGAGCATATTAAAGAAGCATATTGATCCCAAATTGAGTGTATGGTTATTTCGCCTCTTGAATTAATTCTTGAAAGGGGCATAAATGTTTCCTGAAACATTTTGTATATTTTGGGGGAAAAATTGTGTAAAGAATCGGTACCTGTTTCGGCTATCAATTTGAAATCGGAAGGTATGATTGGTATGACAATACACGAAATCAGATCTTTGCTTTTTCTCCCTTCTCCACGCAATCGTCGTCTACAAATGCGTCGTGAAGAACGAGATCAGATCGCTATAGTACTTAGATCTGTGATGGTCGATTCTCCGTTCACTCATTGAGAAGACAAATTCTGTTCTTCTCTTATAATTAATAAGCGGTTTCTTCTGTCGGGTGCATTTATGTCTGTGGAGCTTTCTACAGCCATCAAGGATCTTCTGGGACTTTCGGTCGCTTCATCCATTTTGAAGTTTGATCTCCTGTTACGTCGTGAACTGTACCTCAGCGATGCTAACTTACACTTGCAAGAGTGACTCTTCACGTGCAAAACTCCATAATATTCTTATGAAGTTTCAGGCAGCTTCTTCTAACAGTGTCCCACATTATTGTTCTCATCTATATATCCGATCTCTTCAGTTATTATTTTGATACTTTGCATTGGAAATGGTTACATGCATGAATTCATTGAATCAGGACTTGATTTTCGAGAAATAATTATTAGGTGTTGGAATTAATTCGTAGCGTTATACAAAAGCTGACATAGGTAGTACAGTATTCCGTTGTTACCTATCATAATCTATTCACCATGTAACAGCTATTATTGGATGTCATTTGTTTCACATAACCTTTTTTTGAATCGTAAATAACAACACTTCATAACTTATTAAACATGTCAAGATTCATACCGAATGAAGTGTTTTTGCGGGGAGTTTTACTCCATTGCTTCAATCTGAGCAAAAGTACTGCTGAAGCCCATCGTATTTCAGTGGAACTGTATGGTGAACATGGTCTAGCTGAGCAAACGTGTCGAAAATGGTTTGCACGTTTTAAAGCTGGTGATTTCGACTTGGATGATAAGGAGCGACCTGACAAGCCAAAAAAATTTGAAGATACTGATTTGAAGACGTTGCTCAATGAAGACTCATGTCAAACCCTTCAAGAATTGTCAACATCATTGGGAGTTGACTTATCAACGGTAGGAAAACGTCTGAGAAGTTTGGGCATAATCCAAAAGGAAGGACGTTGGATCCCATATGGATTGAAACCAAGGGACATTGAGAGGCGTTTTTTGACGTGTGAACTGCTGCTTCAACGGCAAAAAAGGAAAGGTTTCTTGCATAGAATTGCCACTGGCGATGAGAAATGGATCCATTACGACAATCTGAAGCGCAGAAAGTCATGGGTTAAGCCCGGCCAACCATCACAATCAGTGACAAAGCCAAATATCCATGGGTCTAAGCCCCTGCTCTGTATTTGGTGGGATCATATGGGTGTGATTTATTATGAATTGTTGAAACCGAATGAAACCATAACTAGGGGTCGTTACCGACCACAATTGACGCGCTTAGACCTTGCATTGAAACAGAAACGACTGAGATACTCCAAAAGACACAACCAAGTCATTTTGCTGCACGACAATGCTCGTCCGCACGTCGCAAAACCGGTGAAAACATCTCTCGAAATACTCAAATGGGGAGTTCTACCCCACCCGCCGTATTCTCCAGATATTGCGCCATTTGATTACCATGTGTTCCGTTCGATGGATCATAGCGTGTCTGAGCAAAAATTCACTTCTTACAAAGATTGCCAAAAATGGGTCGATTCGTGGATTGCATCCAAAGATGATGCATTCTTCCCACACGGTATTCATTCCTTGCCCGGAAGATGGTCGAAAGTAGTCAGAAGCGATGGATATTACTTTGATCAATGCATTCTTTGATTTTCATACGGAATAAATAATTCTTTTCCATTGAAAAAAATGCTACGAATTGATTCCAATTTCAAATATGTATTTGATTCAACATTTGTAAACCGTTTGTTCTCAAGTGATCAATTGGAAATTGTTTGAATTGGCTGAAAATCTAGATTCTATCAATGAATATTGAAATTTCATTCTTGAGTCATTCTACCTGAGGTTGACCAAGCCATCCAACCCACCACCTCAGATTTCGATGGAACTTGGTACATTCACTCTAATTCAGATTCCAAGAACGTATACTAATTTTTATCTCATGACAGATGATGGTTTTTTTCAAATGAATTTTTGAATATTTGAATTTGAAGTCCTGACTTAATCAAGCACGTTCACGAAAAAACATACTGTTCGATGAAATCATCAATTCCCCATGCACTATGAGACATGTTCTCTTGAGGTGTTACAAGTCAATCATGTAGATTCCGAAAAAGAATATACGAAGAACCGGAAGTCGATGAAAAAAATGGACGACAATTTTTTTCCTTTGAATTTTATAATTTTCAGACAAAATTCACGTATTTCGGAAAATACTCATATTTCGGGTCTCCAACTCAGTAGGAAGCTGAATTCCTCTTTGAATTACTCGTGAAAATACTGGCTTCATATAGGAATAGAAAAATAAATGACTTTTCACTTCCCTGCGAATGTATGATGATAAGAGGGTACCGGTTTATAATTGGTATTTTCACGTATCTCCTTTACCCGTAATATTTTTGTACTTCTCGTGGAATGAGGACACGAAATCGTCCTACACAGATATAATTACGCTTCTCTGTTATAAGTGAGACCATTTCTTCAAAAACCTCAGTGTCAAGGAGTGGGGGTGACCTCGTCAACTCTTGCGAGTCGTATGAACTGAAAAAATGAGATTGCACCGCAACACTGAATTTCATCAATTTCATATTCCTTACTATGTATGGGTTATTTCACTGGAGACTTCAATGAAGAATGTAAGAGAGAGAAATTAAGAGTGGGCTTCAGGAAAAAGGCAGTGAGGAACGAGGATAAATTGGAAAGGGGAGGAGTGGGTGAGATAGCGGAGAGGTGTTGGCTGGAGATGAAGGGGAACAGGGAAGGGGGAAGATGGGAAAAGGCAAGCAGTGGGTCAGAAGAGCTAGAGATGAGGGAGGAAGAAGAGGATGAAGGTAGAAGAGAAGGATGGTTAGGGAGTGAGGTAGAGTAGAGAGATATAAGGTCTCAAGTGGATGAAAGGAGGGAGAAGATAAGGGAGTCAAGATATAATGGGTGGTGTGAAGGAAAAATGGTAGAAGGAATGCCGGGGCATATGTTGGAAGGCAGAGGGGTTGGATGGGCGAGATGGATCGCCAGATTCAGGTGAGGGAATGAGATGAGGAAGATATTGGGAGGAGAAGGATAAAAGATTGTGTGGGGTGTGTGGGTGGGAGATGGAGGATTGGGACCATGTTTCAGAGAGATGTGTGGAAGGGGGAGTGGAGGGGATAGGAGAGAGGAGCAGGGAAATTTTGAGGGATGATGGGGGTGGGGAAAGATAGATGAAGGATTTGGAGCTGCGGAAGGGAAGGAAGAGGAGGGGAAGGGGTGTGAATGGGGAAGAGCGGAAGGACAGAAGTGTGAGTAATCTTCCTCTCTTCCTTCCATGTGTGGAGGAATGAATGAGTGGAATAGAATATGAGATAGCATAAGTTTGTTATAAGTTTAGGAGTTGTGTTAGATGTGAGTATATAGAGAGGGGATATTTTGATAGGGATGGCACTCACAAGCGATGTCAGTGGGCGCCGAAGGAAAAGAAATGAATCACATACATACATAGCTGCCTTCAAGGGCGATACAACGAGTATAGCGATTTTCCAACTCTTCGAAACCACTTTTAAAGTACGATTTCTCTTCCTGTTCTAAATAGGCCTCAGTTCCAGCGATTTCTTCATCGTCGGACTCAAATTTCTCCCCAGCAAGCATTCTCTTGGTATCTGAAAACAGGAAAAAGTCACTGGAGGCTAAATCTGGAGAATACTGTGGGACGGTAAGGAATTCGGAGCCCGATTCATTCAGTTTCGCCATCTTCACTTATCAATTCGTGTATTGTCTTGATGGAACAACAGTTTTTTCTTCCGCGAATGTGGCCGTTTCTTCGCGAGTTCAGCCTTCAATCCATTCAAAAGTCGCTGTTGATAGTGATTCCTTTTTGGAGACAGGCGATGAATATTATTCCCTTCGCATCCCAAATTACAGACGCCATCACCCCACCGGCCGATTGATGCGTCTTTGCTCGCTTTTGATTGAATTCGTCGACTGCTGTCCACTCAGCTGACTGTCTTTTGGATACTGGTGTGTAAAGGTGAAGCCATGTTTCATCCATTGTCACATATTGTGACATACACACATATATATATATATATATATATATATATGTATATTATATATGTATGTAAACATATATATATATTGATATATAGTTATGTATGTAGGAGCACATACACGCACACATGCTCATACATTTTATAATTAGAGACGTATGAAGAGGGAGTGGGGGCATGCTCCAATCTATTGCAGAAAGCACACCAGCAGAGCGGAACAGTCAGTCGGTCTGATAAGGTCTTCAGTTTTAGTCGGAAACTTGTAACTCCACTTCAGTGTATATGTAGTGCAATATGCCTTGCATCTTGATCTAATTGTCATTCGAAGTTCATGCGTATGCGGCGGAATTATATAAAAAATATATATAAAGACACTGGACGGACATTAGGCAATCGATTGGATCGGCGTCTCCGACTACGGACTGACATTCTGAGGAAAATTTAGATAAGTATCATCGTTACTTTGAATGATCATATTTGACTTATAAATTCGTTCTCCCGCCTCTTGAATAGTAAAAGAAATTCATTTGGGGTGCGCCATCAATAGAATTACAAATAATCCGAAATTAGGATTGTGACAATTTTCCATATAATAGACCTTGGATAGGACCGATGTAACTTGGGCTGATGTGCTCTATTCTTCAACATAAAGATTCTTCTGTAAATCGGTGCCTAAGTAATATTATATTTGCCTACACAGTCTCGAAATATAACCATTTATCGCATTTCAATTTTGATTATCATCAATAGTCCTTATCACATTTATCCAATAATAATTTATTTCGCTAATTTCAGCAAATGTAACGTGATGTATAGGAGAATTCCTATGGTTGCGTTACAATATCGACGATAGAATTCCATTCCATTGCGATTTAACAGCACAGAACACTCCTCTGAAGCATCAATTCGTTGTTGTTTTTGGTCGACTGTGAGTTCACGCGGCACCCACTTTGCACAGAGCTTTCGCATACCCGAATTTTCGTGTGAAATGCGCTGTAAGAAATAATCGGAATTTTCCTGTGTACATCAACTGAAAAATTACAATCACTGATTAGGAAATCAATTTCCGGTACATTTATATGAAATTTTCCATACATTTATCTGAAAATTCCAAACTTTATGGGATTTTTCCCAACATTTCACAGTGAATTTCCGGACAAGTTGGGAAAATTCCTAACGCACGTATGTGTTAATTACGTCACATAAATATGTGGGAATTTTCCGATAAAATTTTTCACAGTGTGGTGAAAACACTACCATCTGATATCTTTACAATGTCAGCTAGCTCGTGTAGCTCCAATTCGCGATCTTTCATAACCAATTTGTGGATTTTCTCATCTTCTCTGGAATGACAGCCTCATTTGGGCGTCCACTGCGCTCTGCATCATTGGTGCTGGTACGACCACGTTCAAATTCAGCAAGCCACTTCTCTATAATTTGTTCCAATGGAGTAGAGTCCGGATAATGTTTATCTAGCCATTGTTCGGTTTCCACTGTATTCCTTTTAATGAAAAAGCAACGCTCGGAATTCATTATTTTCGCATTTTTTCTTCAATAACAAAAATTGCTTCACACAAAATGCTATAACTCACGAAGCAATAGTCAGATTGCTATCAAAATTGGGCACGTATCGTTTGAAGGTTGGTACTAAATAAAAGAATCATATAGAAAAATTGTAGTAACGCCATGTATGTGTCATCCTACGGACTTTTTGAATTGACTGTTACCTCTAGTAACTTGGGTACCCAACAACGTTGTACTATTGAAGAATAATGATAGTCAATAACATTCGGAACCTAGATTAGCCATGGAGATGACGTACGATTATTCTGCGTAACTGCATTAGACTGTGCAGGGTGGTCTCAATTCCAACACATTCTGTCGCATGAGCTGCGATTTATATAATCTCTTCCCTCTCGTACCCTGTGTCACAGGAACTGTTGTATTATTAAATGCAGGTCATGGTCAATAATATCAAAGAGGTAGATTTACCATGAAGATGCGATGCGATTTTCCCGCAAGATTGCATCACACAGTGAAGGCTCAAACTTCCCATTATAACATCTCGAGTGATGTCAAGCAACCAGAACAGAAGACACATCATAAAGATTCACTAAAGAAAGGGAATTCTTATTCCTACAGAATCGTCAATGAATAAAACTCAATATCTGATACAAAGGTGGGGTGAACATTTTCCGGCCTGACAAAGAGATGGCGCCAACAGATCTACTGTCGTGATGGGATCCTGTAGTACCATTCCTAACCAGCTTGTACATGAATTTTCAGGTTGATTACTCCATGAATATGAGTTCGATGCGTCACTGAAGGGAACCTTTCGATTGTTCACTATTGAAATGAAATAGTTGAGAAAGTGTGCAGTCATAAACTACTTTCATTTGATAGGCTTCACACCAGCTCAAATTGAAGATGAAATGGATTCAACTCTACAAGACTCTTCGCCATCATATTCAACTACGAAACAGTGGGTTTTTGGATTTAGGAAAGGTCGTACGAGCACCTCTGATGAACCACGTTCAGGATCCTTCGTTGAAGTCACAACTCCAGAAATGATTGAGAAAATCCATGAAATAGTGTCGGAGGACCGCAGATTGACAGTGCATGAGATAGCTGAGACTACTAGGATATCAACTGAACGTGGACGCGATATTTTGCATAGCCATTTGAGCATGCAGAAGCTCTGTGCAAGGTGAGTGCCGCGTTTGCTGACGGTTGGCCGAAAATTGAATCGAAAAATCATTTCAACCGAGAATTTGGCAATGTATAAGCGTTACTCAACCGACTTTTTGCGTCGATTTGTAACTTCCCATGGAACTTGGGTCCACCATTACACTTCTGAAAACCAACATCATTCAAAACAGTGGATTGAATCGGGTAAACCAATCCCAAAAAAGGCAAAAACAATTTTGTCGGCCAAAAAGGTTTTATGGCTACTGCTTTTGGGATGCAAGAGGAATAATCTTCATCGATCAGCTTGAGAAGGGTGAGACTATCACTGGTCAATACTACGCAGAGTTATTGCAACGTTTGAAGGGAGAGCTGCAGAATAGACGACCTCATTTGGCGAAGAAGAAAATCTTGTTTCATCACGATAACCACGCAAGGAACATCGGCAGGAACGGAAGGGAAGCAAGGGGAAACTCCCAAGTAGCAACCGAACGTTGTATATATACCATGAACGTTCATAGTATATCTAAATATACTATGAACGTGCATAGTATATATACAACATTCTGATGCTACTAGGGCTCCCTTCCTTGATATCTTTCAATATTCCCGAAGGAATGAAATCTTTTCTCCAAGCCTAGAATTTTTAATTTTGATTTATTGAAAGAAAAGCAACATTAACAACATGATGGCGTTCTCTCGGGTGAAATATTCCGGAGGTAAAATAGCCTCCCGTTCGGATCTCCGGGTGGAGGCTACTCGAGAGAGCCTCATCGAACAAGACAGAAAAGCAAACAGGATAGGGAAGAAAGAGGACATTCTTCGGATCGGAGCGTGGAATGTTAGATCACTGAGACGAACAGGAAAATTGAAGAATTTGAAATGAGAAATGGAGAGGTTAGGTATCGATGTAATGGGAATTAGTGGGATGAGATGGCCGCAAGAAGGGGATTTCTGGAGTGGGGATTATAGAATCATTCATACAGCATCAAAGAATGGTCAAGCAGGTGTGGGAATTATGATGCAGGAAAGGGTAGGGAATAGTATAGAAAATTATTTGCAACATAGCGAACGCATGATGATGGTCAGAGTTGGAACAAAACCGGTGGACACTGTTATAGTCCAAGTATACATGCCCACATCTGCATACTCAGAGGAAGATATCGAACGAACATACGATGCATACGAATAGAAGAAGTGATAGAATATGTGAAGAGAGAAGAAAATTTTATGATCATAGGCGACTGGAATGAAATGAAAGAGGGCAACGTTCAATCGAATTCTGTGAAAGCCATGAAATGGTTATTACCAACACATTATTCGAAAATCATCCAAGAAGAATCTATACTTGGAAAATGCCAGGAGATACAGCAAGATATCAAATCGATTACATATTAGTACAACAAAGATTTAGAAACCAAGTGAAAAGCTGTAAAACTTATCCAGGCGCGGATATAGATAGTGATCACAATATGTTACTGATGAAATTTTCTCTGAAAATTCAAAGCTCTGAAAAAGAAAAGGGAAATGCGAAAAAGATGGAATTTGAAGAATCTCAAACAAGGAAAAACACGGGAGTCATTCAAAGTGATGTTGGACGAGAAAGTGGAGGATCGACGAGAGGAAGACTTGGAAATAGAGAGTAGATGGAGCCTAAGAAACCATGGATCACAGAAGAAATCCTCGATTTAATTGATGAAAGAAGGGAACACAAGAATAAGAATAGTGAACAAGACCAGCAGACGTTCAAGGCACTGAGGAATAAAATAATCAGAGAATCAAGGAAAGCAAAAGAACAATGGTTGGAGGGAAAATGTCAAGATATGGGAGTAAGATTACATTGAGGGGAAATTGATGAAGCATATAGGATGGTGAAGGGATTTTTTGGACAAATGAAATCTAGAAGCAGTGAGATTGAAAATTCTCTAAGAAGACAATTGACAAGAACGGAGGAAAAATAGAACAATGGATTAATTGGAAGATCATTTGGAAGATCTGTATAATATAGGATTTTCAGAGAGGGAGGAAGATATCGATGAAGAAGAATTGGGAGATTCAATTTTGAGATCAGAATGCGACAGGGCTTGAAAAGAATTCAAAAATAATAAAGCGCCAGGAATAGATGGCATGAGTGCGGACCTTACCAAAGCTTTTAGTCAGAGAACTCGTGACGCACTGTTTGATTCGGTATGATATGTACAAAATATTGATATGTCCAAAATAGGCGAAGTACCGGAAGATTTCCAGAAGAATAAAATTGTCGCCATTCCAAAAAAACAAGGAGCAGACAAATGCGAGAACTACAGAACGATTAGTTCAACTTCACATGCCTCGAAAATACTGACAAGAATCATATACAGGAGGATGGAGAATAAAATAGAGAGTAGATTGGCAGAAGATCAGTTCGGTTCCAGGAAAAATAGGGGAACGCGGGAAGCAATATTAGCACTGAGAACAGTAGTAGAGAAAAGTCTAGAGTTAAAAAAGTCTGTGTAAATAGGTTTTGTAGACATACAAAAAGCATTCGATACTGTTGATTGGGAGAAGATGTTCACTATTTTGAAAAAGGTAGGAATGGATTTCAGGGATAGGAGAATGATATATGAATTATATAAGAATCAAACCGCAATAATAGGAATAGAAGGTCAGAAAGGAGAAGCACAAATTAGAAGAGGGGTGAGACAAGGATGCTCACTATCGCCACTGATCTTCGATTTGTATATAGAAGGAGCAATGAACGAAGTGGAGGAGCAAGTGCCATTGAAATTACAGATTCAAGGTGAAAATGTAAGCATGTTGAGATTTGCGGATGACATAGCTATATTAGCTACGAGTGGTGCTGAGTTAGAAAATACTCTCAAAACTATGGAAAAAATATTACTAGACAAATATTGTATGAATATAAATAACGACAAAACAAAATTCATGATTTGTACAACAGCGAAAACATCAAGAAGAACGAAAATCAAAATAGATGCAGAGACAATTCAGCAAGTCAAGGAATTCAAATATCTAGGAAGCATGATTACAGAAAACAGTAAAAGTGAAAGAGATATGAGAGCAAGAATAGCACAAGGAAAACAGGCTCTCCACCAAAAGAAACAGTTACTATGTTCGAAGAATATTTGCTCAGCAGTAAGGAAGAAATTCTTGAAGAGTTACGTTTGGAGCACGGCATTGTATGGTTGCGAAACTTGGATAATTGGAAAAACGGACCAACGAAGACTTGAAGCTTTTGAAATGTGGTGTTATAGAAAGGTGCTTGGAGTAAAGTGGATAGAGGAAGTAAGAAATGAAAAAGTACTTGAGAAGGTAAATGAAAAAAGAAGTCTCTTGAGACAGGTCGTGAAAAGAAGAAGTAATCCGATAGGACACACATTAAGGCATGATAGCCTATCGAGAACAATATTGGAAGGAAAAATGAATGGTAAAACTCGAAGAGGTAGACCTAGATTAAGTTATATGAAGCAAATTATACAAGATAAGGGCTGTCTTAGATATGCAGGAGAGAAGCGGTTAGCGGATAATAGACAGGGTTGGAGGATTTCATCAAACCAGTCATAAGACTGATTACTTCATGATGATGATCACGACAACGCGCCTGCACATTGTTGAATGCGCAGGCTGGGACTCATGAATTGGAGTTTGAATTAATGCCGTATCCTCTATTCTCCAGATTTAGCCCCTGGTGACTATCATCCGTTCCCTAACCTCAAAAAACGGCTCCATGGTGAGAGATCTCGGAGCAGCGAAAGAGTGATCGATGATGCGAATCAGTATTTTGAGAAACTTGATGAATCAGTGTATAAAGATGGTATACGTCAATCAGAGCACCGTTATGCAAAGTGTATCAGTCTTGATGGGGCTTACGTTGAAAAATAAAGCAAAAAAAAACATCCAAAAAGAGTGTTTTCCTTGGCTACGCCGAAAACTTTTCACCTCATTCAAGTATGTTTTTTTCCACTCCATCCACGTACGTGGTGGCGATGAGGATGAGGATGAGGATGAGGATGAGGATGAGGATGAGGATGAGGGTGACGATGATGATGATGATATTTCGAATCAATAATAACACTCCCTGTTAGAAATTTCCATATCACTGCGATTGATTTCAGCAGAGTTTGTACCATTCTACCGACAGTCATTTACCATTGGCGCCTTTGAATAAAAGTTGATTTCAAGCTTTCAACTGACTTCGGAGGAGTTCAACTCAGTTAAACATCGCCACTGAATTCCATAAAAAGTATTTTGTGAATATTGCTCCTCACTGTTAGAAAAATCTGTTTGGAATTTAATATAAAAAGTTTGGAAGCAATTAACATACACAATTGTGTATTAATTTTCAAAAATTTTGGTATCCCCAAAATAATAGACAGAATTTTTTAATTCCAGCCGCAACATTATAAAAATCGATGTCAAAAAATACATGAATCTTCAACACTATAGTACTTAATTCCCAAAATTCCTCCCAAATGTTTCATCATGTTTTGTTACAAAATTATTACAAAAAATTCTGAAAATGAAAATACATGTATCCTTGGTAGACATTTTCTCTAGTTGATCACAAGGCACAAGATTTTTCACTAAATTTACTTTTATTGATTTATTCAAAGATGATAAAAAAAAACACCAACCTTCGCTTCACTATGGTGTTTGGTGGGAAGGAAATATGACAACACACATTAATCATTATGGTTTGGAATAACTTTGTTGGCAATGTAGAAGAGTTTTTAACCTAATGGGGAACCGAACTTGCTCTACCTACCTACCTACCCAACCTTTGAAATCTAACACCTTGCCAACGTAGCTATACCACACTTTGAGATTTGGAGTTTATTTGATGGATAGATTTGCTCGTAAACAGTTCCACCAGTCCCCTGGCGGTTGTACCATGAAAGTTGACCCGCTACATTTAAACTACACATTCTTCGTACTTTTACATATCGGAATCATCGCGCTGAAAAATTGTCAAAATTCATTCCCGTACAATATAAGTGATAAAATTGACAGTGCTTAAAAAAGTGATTTCAATAAACATAACATAAAGACATAACCCTACTTTTGGAATTTGTTTTTGTTTTGTATCTAATAAAACATAAAATTCTTCACAACAGTGATAAATTAATGTGATTTTTGTGATAAGATTATATTTTGGTATGAATTCATTATTTTGTGCTTTCCATTGAAAAATTATTCACATTATGTTATGTGTAAGAAGTGAACTAGAAAATATTACAAGTTATGAATGTATCGTCATGATTCTTCAAGTGTCCCTGTTTTTCATCAAAATCAAATCCCAAAGGAGACTTTTGTGGAGTCATATTTATGGTATGTGAAAGTCACATAGATCTATGGGGTTTTAGCAATAAAAAAATCATCTGTCAAATTACAAGCACAGGGAATTCCCTTCATTACCATAAATTACATGCGACATGAGAAATATTCAATTGATTTTCATTCTTACAAATTGACTAAATAATTTGTTCATATCTAATTATTTATAAATACATGTATAGTTCAAAGAAGTTATTTTTAAGTAATTTTTGACAATCAATATCTCTTATAAGTATCTATCGTGCCAATGGTTCATGGTGGTCAGAGTAAAGAAAGCTCACTGCGCTCCCAATATATAAGTCAATTTCTTCATCGACTCAAGTGTTGCGGATATCTACTTCTTATTCGCAAAGAATTTATTTCAACCAAGTGGCTGGTCATTTCACTTCATACAGATTGTGGATTGAAGGAATGACATCACTTCATTTCACTTGATTACCTGAAAAATCATCAGAGGTTTACAAAAGTGGTAGCGATAGTACATTCTTTCAGGCAATTGGCATGATGGATACTTGACTGTGATTTGATTCTAAAAAATATTTATAAATAGCTTCATTGAATGATACATGTAGTTATAGATGGAGTTTAAGATTCTTACCGTTAGAAAAATCATCTCTCGAATTACAAGCATGGGGAATTTCGTTCACTACCATACCTCACATGCAACAATATAAATATTCAATTGGTTCTGATTCTTGCAAATGGACCTAATAATTTGTTCATATATAATTATTTATAACTACATGCATAGTTCAATGAAGTCATTTCTGAGTGATTTTTGACAATCTGTCCCTTATAAGTATCTATCGTGCCAATAGTTCATAGTAATATCAGAGTGCAGAAAACTTACTGCGCTCCCAATATATAAGTCAATTTCTCCATCATCTCAAGTTTTGTGGATACCTACTTTTTATTCGCGAAGCATTTATTTCAACAAAGTGGCTGGTTATTCCACTTTATACACATTGTTGATTGGGAAAATACTATCATTCCATGTGACTTGATGACCGTTTGAAAAATCATCAGAGGTGTACAAAAGTGGGACTGATAATACATTCTTTCATAAAATCCAATAACTTTGTACCTTTGTCATGCTGTGAAAAAAGAATAGAGCTGTTAAACATTGTTTTATTTCATGAATAATTTTTGTGAATAATTTTCCACGAGGAACTGGATTACTGTCTGTGTTGAATAATTATCTGATCTGTTGCATTAATCAAGTACTTGTTGGAGAAGTATTTCGGAACACAGTACTTTAGTTCAATAAAAATATTGTTTCATATTGAATACCTTTGACATCTGAAGAAAGAACTGTGAAAGATTTCTTACGTACGACTTCTGGAGTATGTTTTGAATACTGATTCTCAAAGCTATCCATTCAGACATCTTTATGAGAAGTGGAATAATATTGCATAAGACTTTTGAAGAATGCCTTGCAGATAGCTTTTAGACAATGCCAGGGTAAATCTTAAGCCATCTTGAGAACACTTTCAGAAATCTAAAAGATACCCTTAAGGAAGTTTTTCCTGTTCTTACAAAATTTCTTCGGATTTTTCCTTATTTTTCCTTCAAAACATGGGGAAATATATGGAAATTTTAAAAATTTGGGGGAATTGACAGGACAAACTTCTCTAAGAGTATTTTTTTTTCTATTTGGGTAAATACCATCATTTAATTTCATTCCGTTGCTGGGTCAGGTGGATGGAAAATTTTGAAAAGTTCATGCCAGTGGGATATAGACCGATGGATTTGGGATGTCTTGGAACGAAATATAAATCAGCAATCAAATTCACGGTTTCATGATTATTCATGGTTTTCCATGGTTATTTTGTTTTTTTTTTTTGGTTTTGAGGTTAGCTATTTCTAACTAGGATGGATTGGGATCCATTTTTTTGGAGGGATAACCACCATATATGAGTGTTTTTAGAAGTGAAAACACCATAAATACGTGTTTATATATTTTTTGTCCTTGGCAAAAACTCCTAGATTTCATCCAAGAAATAGTCTAGGAAAATATCTAAGAAAATGTCTAGGAAAAAGGTCTAGGAAAAAGCCTAGGAAAATTTTTCCTACGGGGTGTGCCTTTTTTTAATACTATGCTTCACCATTGGAGTTATCGTACATATTGAATGATATTGAACACGTGATAATTGAATGCGCGAAGTGTAATCGCGCATTGATTTCATGTACATTATGAAAATTCAATATCTACATTTATGAATTTTCATGAACTGTGGTGAATATCAAAAACTTTGTTTGAAATTTGACAAATATGTGATTGATTTTCCAATATTCAAATGAATACAGAAATTCAATATCTATAGTTATGAATTTTCACAAACTGTTATGAATTTCAAAACTTTTGTTTGAAGTCCATGAAATATGTGATTGATTTTTCAACATCCAAATGTGGAATACCACTCATATAGTGCCCTTGAAAATCAATGTACTTTTTTCTATGAACGTATATTAAATTCACAAACATTTTTAACAGTGCTTTACAGTCACAATAAGTTTCCTAAACTTACGGCCGTCGTTTGTAACCAGCCGTTGACAGTGGAATTACACTGCCGTTTTCAATATATTTGGTATAAAATTTGTGCATTCAATACCTTGAATATTCGCTTTGTTGAAAATTTATCTACTCGTGTAGGATGTCCATAATTCCCATAATAATTTGCAATAGCAACGTTCCTGTTTGTAACCAATTTCCGCTGTTTGAATGTCAATTCAAGATACCTATCTCAATTTTCATCAGTTACATTATTCGCGGCATGATCATAATCACCTACTTAATCTAATAGAAATCAATATTTGAAGAAGAAGCGGAAATTTTTGACAAAAATGCGAAAATTTTCAGCTCCCTCAAGAAATTATTGAATTTAATACATAAAGGAAGAGGAAATACTATCATATTCAAAATAGAAGATATTTGGGAAAATGATGATAGATTTTGATATAATAGCACATCAATATTGGCCAGAATATGCACTGGAAGATC
Source organism: Gonatopus flavifemur (assembly GCA_018340375.1). NCBI lineage: Eukaryota > Metazoa > Arthropoda > Insecta > Hymenoptera > Dryinidae > Gonatopus > Gonatopus flavifemur. Next base: position 1,196,306 of record JAFFJZ010000033.1, read on the forward strand.
AGAATATATTGAGCAGAGATTACTGCAACGGTTTTCCAGACATTGTAACCTGGTGAAATCCTAGAATAATTTCTACTAGGGAGTGGACTATATTTCGTTGACGATTATACTAGATCAATTCGATTATGTAATTGAGTCAAATTCAAACAAATCAATTATAAATTCAAAGTTATCAAATCATCAGTCGGCCCTCAAAAAGAAACTCATCAATTCCTTGAATTCAAAAATCTTTTGTGAAAGTCAGAAGAAAAAGAACCTCATTGTGATTCACATTATATTATATTATCTGACATTACATAATCTTATATCACGTCATATTATATCCAGCAAGTTGATATCAAATCATCCACGATTGCCGATTCACTAAAGCAGGGATCATACAGCCAGCCACATTGTTATTCTTTATGTACAATGCTTTTGAATTTTATCGTTATCGGATGGGACTTCGAACTTGTACCTGCAACTCGACGAATGCGTCCATGTACTTCATGCAGCGAACTCGTTTGAAAGCACATGTATCGGTTTGGTTCGGTCCACGAAGTGAGTGTCGAAGCTTTATCGGGAGGAGGTGCGAGACGCGAACTTGGAACGTGAACCGATTGATTTATAATACGAAATGGATTTCACGGGGAGGAGGGTAACGACAGGCAGTGTTGGGCTCGATTAATCTTGAATTTATAGCTGCAATTATCTGTCTACCAATATTCGAGAGAAATCGAGGAAGGCAACGGAACAAGAGGAAGAGATTCAGAAGAGGTAGGAAAAATAACTCCCAAACGTATATTCGATGAATTCATCGCAATCTAAAATGAAACTTGCGGAGTTCCGTGTGAAGAGGTTGAGAAAAAATATTATTCTATATTAGATAATGAACATGATTACAATACAATGTTCAATCTCATATATGATGTAAGAACGTTTGGACAATAACCTCAACTTTGCTATATGTTTTTCCTTCCCTGATATTCTGGATGGAAAATAATTTCGAAATTTCCACGAACTCAGTAGATTTAATGGTGGAGTGTCCCGATCCAGAATGTTAATGCAGAATGAAAAACAGCATTCTTTCATAGTAATGTGCAAAAATAGGGGAAGTGTGCCTATTTTTCACCATTGCTTGAATTGCATCACTGGCGTATCGGGGGACCGAGGACGCACACATTCCCGTACGCGGGTGAAACATGCGGGTAAGTTCATGTCATCGGACTTGAATTCCGAATTAATCACGTAATTGAGTTCTAATTCACTAGTGTGTCTTACATTCGGTGCAGCAAATTCTGTGAATTCTCCTGATTTTCGGTTAATTTCCTGTGTCGATAAGACTTTGAGTTTATATTCTTTTGAAGTTTTCATAGAAATAAAATGTCTTACTATTTGATTGCACTAGGGACGGGAACATTTATTGAAGAATCCATTCTTGATTTCGATTCTTTTCATGTACATTTCGATTCTCCAATTTCGAATCAATCTCGATTCAGAAAAATCATAATTATTCATTCACTAAGTTCGTTCACTGGTGTCCCAAGTTACTCCAGCTTGATCCGAGTATTTTGGATTCGCTATTTCGAATTATGAGAACGGAATGATCAGTTTGGTACAAGTTGGAGTAACTTAGAACACGTAGAATGAACGAACCTATTGATAAAAAGCTTGCGGTAGACTTACATTATTTCGAATTTTCATATCCCGACCAAAGAAAATTCTGACTCATGATGCATTTCCGGTGAACCATAATTAACTCGAAGTGCAGGAGACCCGAAATCAGTCATCCCGAAACGAGGTATTCCCTGAAAATAATACACACTGTACACATATACATTGTTAAGAATAATACACCGAGGAAAAGGATAGTTTGATTCAACTGAGTTTCAGTTGCCTCAACCCCGCCACGCATTTGGATACGGTAAAATGGATCTAGGAATTGACTGAACTGCCTAATGAGTTTGGAACCGGAAGTTGTCTCAACCCCGTGAGCAATTGAGTCAATGCTTTGAGCAATTGATTATAATTTTCATGGATTTGGTTCAATTGATTCTTTCCTTTGAAAGAGCGTGAAACATATTTATATTGAATCAAAATAGTTTTAAATTACCACGTGTAACATTTTATTGAATGTCACATACCATAACCTCAATATCGTAGTTCAATTTATTCAATTTCATGAGTTATCCGGTGAATGGAATATAGCAATTCAATACAATGATCGAATGAGGAAAAAAAAAGATTTTTCATGTGGACTCTCCGAATAAATTTGCACAATGTTTTGGGAATTTGTGTCAAGTGTTGTTGTCGGAATATTTATTGACCGACTCTCCTCTCCTTCCTACCACGGTCTGTCATTTTCTCCCTGGTTTGTTGATGGGGATCGTTGCTGCTTTCGTCCGTGATGCTTGACCAGTTGTGTTTTAGCGTAGACTATGCTGTCCGGATGAAAGCTGAAATGCAAATTCCGCTCCACAGTTGGCGAGAATCGAACTTACAACTTCCAGTATTGAAGACTAGCGCTTCAACCACTGAGCTATGGAGGCTGTCCAAATAACCTCAACCCAAGAATGCCATTTTGAACATGATTCCTCCGATCTGGAAGATACAATTGACGTAATGTCTTACGAAACGGATGAAAGTTCATATCGAATCTGTGAATATGAGTAAATCATACTCTATGTAAAACCACGTTTTTTTTCATGTGGATAGGAAATCATTCTTTTTTTAACGAACGCTTATCTATATCTACATTCAATTCCTTTGGTTGTGATGAATTTCATGACATATCAAGAGCGATCACATTGATGAGGTTGCCTCAACTAGTGCTTCCACAATACGAGACAATACGATGTTTTCTGGAATATTGTCTTCTTCTTGAAAAATATGAAAATAATGATATCGTCTTGTTCTTGAATGATTCTTGTGATGAATCATCTTGATCTTGTCTTGACAATACCTCAAGAATATTGATCTTGTCCATAAATTCTCAGAAATTCATATGTTTAACCTTCCGGCGGGCGCGCTGGTGTACAAAGTACACAGAAATCACTTCCTCACTGAAAATTCATCTGAAACAAAATACAATCGGCCTGAGAGTCAGATGTATTCCTCCGTTGTTGATCATTTCTTCGCCCAATGACATTCGAATATTCCTGAAAAAGTATGTTCCTTTCAAAAATGGAAAAGCTGAGAGAGAATCGAAAGCGCGGCAGATGCAAGCTTTGTGACAACACAAGGACTACACAAAAATGTATCCAGTGCCATGGATTCATATGTGAGAAACATTTTTTAGCGTCCGTAACTTGTCAGAAATGCTTGGTTGAAACATCAGGTAATGATGTATGATATCACATATCCGATGTTCCCTGATTGATAACATTTCATTTCAACATTCTTTTATTCCCCATGATGTATTTTATTTTACAACTTTATACTTTGTTTTGTTGATTACTGCAAATTTGATATTGTTAATGAAGTTTCATATGTACCCAGACATCCTCTGTGTATCAGTATTCTACCATGAATGTTCTATTCGTGCCATAATTGTATCAATATTACGTTGTGTACTTTGTACACCAGCGCGCCCGCTCGAGTAAAAAAAATCGCGCGCCCGCCGGAAGGTTAAGGAAATATATAAATATAAATACATGTTTTACAGTGCGACTACTGGTGGGAGTTCATTGCTTCAGCAATGAAACTCACTATCTTCATAGCGGAACAACATTTATCTGATCGAATTAATTGAGAGAGAAAACGTAACATTACAGAGGATCCCTTTTGTCGACTTTGCCTTCACGCAGATGTGACGTGAAAGCGGTAGGTGTGCTGGTAGGGTAGTGCACTTCTTCTAGATATAGTTGACTTATTATACTACAAGTTCATAAGATTTGAACGAAAAAGACAGCGGATTTCGAATATTGCTCACTGTTTGCACCTGTAGCAGAGCACCTGTAGCAGAGCAATTCGTCGCACACCACAATTACACACTCTTATTACACATTGACACGGCAATCAGAGAGATCGAAGATATTTTATACACCAAGAAAAAAAATGAAGTGAGCTCGACTTAAGCGTGTATTTGGACTGTATATAGTTACCACGAAGGAATTGTATCTGAAATGAACATAATTTCGCTGAGGCAATCACACAAAATTACGCTGATGTCGTTCAGCCAACTACATCACACTGTTATAGTATCATCAACGTTCAATTTGTTCAAACATCAATGTCATTCACTGGAGTTATCATTGAAGTTGAATGAATTCATTTCGTTAGTTGAAACAATTGTGGGAGAAATGTAATTGAACGCATTTTTAGTTGTAATAAAGAAATAATTATTCGAAAATCACCTGATCAGAGATGGTAGAATACAGGGTACCCATGCAGAAATTGACGAACGACCCAGTACTGGAATAACGTTATTTGCCAACTGCCAACTGTTGGCAAACAACGTTGGAATAAACCCGGAATGATCACACTGATCAACACTGGTACGGCGTTGTTCACCAATACTGGGTCAACGTTAACATCAACCCTGAATCAGTACTGGTTTTTCATTGTATACCAACATTGACAATTGATTTTCAACCGGTGATAGTAATCCATTTAAGCCTTTGTACGTAGCTGATGGGAATAATTATATATTTTCAGCTAATGTCCATGGTTATATCGAAAGTGAAAATATAACACATCTGTGCGTATGTTGCTGAAGTTTGAATCGTTTTTTGAAACGAATGAATAATCCGAAAACATGTGAAGAAGTCAATTCGAGAACATGAATAATAATTTCTTCAAAAGTTTGCCGTATTAAACCACACATAATGGACAACGTTGAACGAGTTTCAAATCAACGTTGGCAAATCAGCATTGGCTATCGGCGTTACAACAACATTGTACTGGTTGTTACTTCAACCACGTTACAACGTTGGCAACCAACCCTGGTAATCAGTGTTGTACCAGTACTGTTTCGATTGTTATGGTTGGTTGGAAGTCGGCATTTTCTGCATGAGTATGTAGTACATTAACAACTTTTGCAAGAGCAAAATGCAAAGCGCGCTGTAGAAAAAGGGTTAGGACGTTAGTGTCTCAGATAGGTAGGTGAACTCAAGATGGGTAGGTTCGATTCCCCTCAAATGAGATTTGATATACAGGGTGGCGCAAGAGTCTGGAAACACCCCCATAACTTCTGGACGGGGCATGGTAATTGAATCAAATCTCTTTTGAATTGGAAGAGGGGTCAAGGGCTAGCTCAACGGGGGACTTTGAGTCCCCCAGCCCTGTAGGGGACGATGAGAGGGGGAGGGGGGCCAAAATCTCGAATGAGATGGGAAGACTTGCGATACGTCATTCGATAGGGGTTTCCAATCCAAATCCAGCAGTTTTTTGTTCTTTGGAATCGGATCATTTTTCGCTGAGTTATCGTAATTTTAATACTCTGATGTGGCGAAGTCTGGAAACATCCCCATAACTTTTGAACGGGGCATGATAATTGCATGGAGGTTTTCTTATCCCAATTTTTGCATTACCCAGAATCAACGGCGTGGACGTGGCGGGAACCTGATTCCTTGTGTGTGTGCATGTGTATGTGTGTGTGTGTGTGTGGCAGGAGGTAAGAGTGTGGGTGTAGGTGGGTGTCGATGTGTGTGGTTGTGTGTGGGATTGTGTGTGTGTGAGAGTGGGTGGGTGGTTCGGTCGTATGGGCCTGTGCGACTCACACACAACCACCCATACCCACACACACCGACGCCCACACACAACGACACACTTGCGCGCACAGACACACTCACAATCACACACGACCACCCACACACACCTACTCACACACACACACGCGCGCACACACACACACCCACACACACACACAAGGAATCGGATTCCCGACAGGTCCACGTCGTTGATTCTGGGTAATGCCGAGATTGGGATAGACATAACCTCCGATTCGAAAAAGATTTGATCCAATTATCATGCCTCGTTCAAAAGTGAAGGTGGCGTTTCCAGACTTCGCCACATCAGGGTATCAAAATTACGATAACTCAGCGAAAAATGATCAGATTTCAAAAAATAAAAATCCGCTGGATTCAGATTGGGAACCCCTATCAAATGACGTATTACAAGCGCCCCAATCTGATTTGAGATTTTGACCCCCTTCCCCCCCCCCCCATCGTTCTCTACAGGACTGGGAAACTCGAGGTCCCCCGTCAAGATAGTCCTTGATCCCTCCTTTGATTAAAGAGAAGTTCGACCCAATTATCATGCCCTGTTCAAAAGTTATGGGGGTGTTTCCAGACTTTGCCACATCAGAGTATTAAAATTACGATAACTTAGCGAAAAATGATCCAATTCCAAAAAACAAAGAACCGCTGGATTTGGATTGGAAAACCCTATCAAATGACGTATCACAAGCCCTTCCGTCTTATTTGAGATTTAGGCCCTCCTTCCCCTCTCATCGTCCCCTACAGGGCTGGGGAACTCAAAGTCCCCGGTTAAGATAGCCCTTGACCCCTCCTTCAATTAAAAAAAAATTGGATCCATTATCATGCCCCGTTCGAAAGTTATGGGGGTGTTTCCAGACTTCTGCGCCACCCTGTATACACTTACCGGTATCATCATGGTGAGATATCGAAGCATTTCAGAGATTGAACAGTAATCAAATGAAGATTAACTTTTTGATTTACACATTTTTTTTACATAAATATATTTATGATTTGAAATGAAATAGTCTTGCATTAACATCTTGTAACCTTGAACGGATTCTTCTATTGAGTTGATCAGGGTACCCAAGGTATAATGGTGAAGACAAAACACGAGTTTCAGCGCCGCCAGGGAGTTGTCTCGGAACTATGAGTAATATATATATGTATATTTATACATATATATATGAAGTATATCACGTGACCATATTTCCTGTATACCACGTGACCATATTAGATATTTGAAAATTTGCAGAAATGGTTTGATACATTCCGATACGAATTTGTATCATGAGGATAAGTATGAATGAAAAATGTAATTTTCATTCACATTGAAAAAATCATTAATTGGTTCAAATGATGAATTGTTCTTCTTAAAATCAAATTATCCCCAAGAACAAAGTAGAATACGGTTTAAATATCGCGTATCCGAATGCGAACTGAGCATATATGAAAGTATTCATGAAGTTTGAATCATTTTTTTCATGAGAAAAAACTGAAACATGTATTTTCATATTTTTTAAGAGGATACTTGATTGGTATATTCAATTCAAGAGAGTGCATGAGATTTTACCATGTTCAATTGAAAATTTGTTCCAATGAACGAGTAAAACACTTTATCGATATACATGAAAAGTGAAATTTGGAACAAAGTACTTCTAGAGTACAGTTGATTCCTTATTTGATGTGATTTCGAATCGAATGGCCTATTATGACAAATTTTTGAAGTAATTTTTGACAATAAATCTTCGTGAAGTATCTATCGTACCAGTAGTTCACGATAATCAGAGTAGAGAAAACTCACTGCGCTCTCAATATATCAGTCAATTTCTCTATCGAATAAAGTTTTGTGGATGTCTACTACTTATTCGCAGGGAATTTATTCCACAAAGTGCCTAGTTATTTTAAAAATAACATCTCTCTATTTCACTTGCTTGAAAAATCATTGCAAGTGTACAAAAGTTATGATGATGGTACATTCTTTCATAGAATGCAACTTTGTATCTTCGTCACTCTATGGAAGAAGTATAAAGTTGTGGAACATTGTTTTCTTGATATACTAATACTCTCAAATACTTTTCCAGAAAAAATTCAATTACTGTTTCTGCTGAGTGATTACCTAATCTATGGACACTGATCAAGTATTCGTTGGCAAATTATTTCAAAATACAACCCTCGATGAATGTAATAGATTACCCTAGTTAAAGTCTCTTGGCAATTCATCAGAAAATGTTCTTGATAAGCTTGTGAATATATATTCATACGTATTCATGATGCATCATCAGCACAGATTCATAGAACTTTGTGGTTTACTTATGCATGTCCTGTTCCAAAATCCATAATGCCTCATAGTGAGAACATTTTTTTATGACTTGCTATGCGACTTTAACCAGGGAAGGGAATTACTCAGCCGAGACAGTCATTGAATTTTGTCTGGAAAAGTATTTGAGAATATTAGTATATCAAGAAAACAATGTTCCACAATTTTATTCTTCTTTCATACAGTAACAAAGATATGTTATTTCTACAATAAGAAATTTGTATCAACTGAAATAACCAGGGCCTTTGTTGAAATAAATTTCCTGCGGATAAATAGTAGGTATCCACAAAACTTTAGTCGATGAAGAAATTGACTGATATATTGGGGCCGCAAAGAGTTTCCTCTACTCTGATTACCATGAACTATTGGCACAATGGATACTTACCAGACATTCACTGTCAAAAATTACTCCAAAGGAACTGCATTGAACTACACATGTAATGATAAATAATTAGACTTGAACGAATTATTATTAGAGAAAACTCACTGCGGTCCCAATATATCAGTCAATTTCTCCATCGACTAAAGTTTTGTGGATACCTACTACTGATTTGCAGGAAATTTGTTCCAACAATATGCCTGGTTATTTTAGTTTATGCAGATTCGTCATTGAAAAAATAACATCACTTTATTTCACTTGCTGATTACCCGAAAAATCATTGCATGGGTACAACAGTTATGATGATAGTACTTTCTTTCATAAAATGCAACTTTGTATCTTCGTCACTCTATGAAAGAAGAATAAAGTTGTGGAACATTGTTTTCTTGATATACTAATATTCTCAAATACTTTTCCAGACAAAATTCAATGACTGTCTCTGCTGAGTAATTACCTCCCCTGGTTAAAGTCGCATAGCAAGTCATAAAAAAATGCTCTTACTATGAACGATTATGGATTTTGCAACAGGACATGCATAAGTAAACCACAAAGTCCTATGAATCTGTGCTGATGATGCATCATGAATACGTATGAATATATATTCACAAGCTTATGAAAGAACATTTTTACATGAATTGCTAAGAGACTTTAACTAGGGTAATCTATTACATTCACCGAGTGTTGTATTTTGAAATAATTTGCCAATGAATACTTGATCAGGGTCCATAGAATTGGTAATCACTCAGCAGGGATAGTAATTGAATTTTTTCTGGGAAAGTATTTGAGAATATTAGTTCCCCAACTTTATTCTTCTTTCATAGAGTGAAAAAGATACAAAGTTGCATTTCATGAAAGAATGTACTATCATCATAACTTTTGTACACATGCAATGATTTTTCGGGTAACCAGCAAGTGAAATGAAGAGATGTTATTTTTTCAATGACAAATCTGTATGAACTAAAATAACCAGGCATATTGTTGGAATAAATTCCCTGCAAATCAGTAATAGGTATCCACAACACTTTAGTCGATGAAGAAATTGACTGATATATTGGGACCACAATGAGGTTTCTCTAATAATAATTCGTTCAAGTCTAATTATTTATCAATCCATGTGTAGTTCAATGCAGTTCCTTTGGAGTAATTTTTGACAATAAATGTCTGGTAAGTATCTATTGTGCCAATAGTTCATGATAATCAGAGTATAGAAAACTCATTGCGGTCCCAATAAATCAGTCAATTTCTTCATCGACTGAAGTTTTTTGGATACCTACTATTTATCCGCATGAAAATTCATTCCTACGAAGTCCCAGGTTATTTTAGTTTATACAAATTTTTTATTGTAGAAATAACATATCTTTGTTACTCTATGAAAGAAGAATAAAGTTGTGGAACATTGTTTTCTTAATATACTAATATTCTCTAATACCTTTCCATAGAAAATTCAATTACCGCCTCTGCTGAGTAATTACTTCCCCTGGTTGAAGTCGCATAGCAAGTCATAAAAAAATGTTCTTACTATGAGCCATTATGGATTTTGGAACAGGACATTCATAAGTGAACCTTGAAGTCCTATGAATCTGTGCTGATGATGCATCATAAATACGAATGAATATATCTTCATAAGCTTATCGAGAACATTTTCTCATGAATTGCTAAGAGACTTTAACTAGGGTAATCTGTTACATTCATCGAGTGTTGTATTTTGAAATACTTCGCTAACGAATACTTGATCAGTGTCCATAGATTAGGTAATCACTCAGCAGAAACAGTAATTGAATTTTTTCTGGAAAAGTATTTGAGAGTATTAGTATATCAAGAAAACAATGTTCCACAACTTTATACTTCTTCCATAGAGTGACGAAGATACAAAGTTGCATTCTATGAAAGAATGTACCATCATCATAACTTTTGTACACTTGCAATGATTTTTCAAGCAAGTGAAATAGAGAGATGTTATTTTCAAAATAACTAGGCACTTTGTGGAATAAATTCCCTGCGAATAAGTAGTAGACATCCACAAAACTTTATTCGATAGAGAAATTGACTGATATATTGGGAGCGCAGTGAGTTTTCTCTGCTCTGATTATCGTGAACTACTGGTACGATAGATACTTCACGAAGATTTATTGTCAAAAATTACTTCAAAAATTTGTCATAATAGGCCATTCGATTCGAAATCACATCAAATAAGGAATAAACTGTACTCTAGAAGTACTTTGTTTCAAATTTCACTTTTTATGTATATCGATAAAGTGTAAATCGTTCATTGGAACGAATTTTCAATTGAACATGGGAAAATCTCATGCACTCCATTAAATTGAATATACCAATCAAGTATCCTCTTAAAAAATATGAAAATACATGTTTCAGTTTTCTCTCGTGAAAAAAATGATTCAAACTTCATGAATATGTTCATATACGCTCAGTTCGCATTCGGATACGCGATATGTGAATCATATTTCACTTTGTTCTTGTGGATAATTTGATTTCAAGAAAAACGAGACAAAATTCATTAATTCCGGAAGGGCCCCTCGAATTTCAAATTCCTCAGGGCTCCATCAATTTTTTGATCCGGTCCTGCGTCATATTAGATGGAGCTTTCCTCCCCACTGCTGACATCTGACTATATGTACAACATTTTTGTTTCAACGGAAAACACGTCGGCGTAGGTTAGGTCGTTAGGTGATTAGGTTGTTATGATAGGTGATAGGTAGGATCCAGGTTCAAATCTCTTCTGCACTTCAAAAATTTTATCATTGAAAGTTCATAAGAGAATTGATGCGCGTTCCCGATGATGGCTGGTCCCTAAACGGCCATCAAGATCCCGCATGACCTGGGAGACGAAAATAATTTTTTTGAATGAAAATAATTTTGTCGATTTCATGTGTGATTGATGTTTTTCAACTCAATTTTCTCAGAGATAATTTTTAATTACTTGCATATTGGAAAAAAAAAACGTTCGTATATGAATGTACATACATATTTCATTCATATGTTTTCAAATATTCATCCCTATCAGATTCATCATTTGAAAAAGTCCATGATTTTTCCAATATGAATGAAAGTTATATTTTTTATTTATACTTATCCCCATGGTACGAATACATATCGGAATGTATCAAATCATTTTTGCTAATTTTTGAATATCTAATAGGGTCACGTGGTATACAGGACATATGGTCACGTGGTATACAGGACCCATGGTCACGTGGTATATAGGAAATATGGTCACGTGATATACTTGGGATATATATGTATAAATATACATATATATATTACTCATAGTTCCGAGACAACTCCGTGGCGGCGCTGGAACTCGTGATCTTGCTTTCCCATTATACCTTGGGTACCCTGGAGTTGATTGGAATGATTATTGAATCTAATGGAATACGGTACAATTGATTGTAATAAGTATCATTTTTATGTTAAAAGAATGATGTATTCGATCAAATTACCATTTAGTTCTGTCAACTACATCTGTATCAATTCTTACAAACATACGATGTCGTTGACGGAACTATTCCGTGAGATTCGCCGTATTTAAGCTCACGATGTAGTTGAAAGAACTAAATCGTCTTTGAGTTCACAATCTCTTTTTCTCAGTGTACCTCTGGCTGTCAATCCCTTCCAAGTTCAGTGGGTCATGACACTCTTAGAGCAACGGATGTGTGTTCTCTTCGATTGTCTTTCCATGTGTAAAGTATTCGGTGTAATTAGTTTTCATCCCCTCGCGATCCGCTGTGATTACGTTATCTCCGAATTCCTCTGGGAATACGCCGTTATCGAGTATTCATTCTTGACGCGGTTCCTCATCTTGGGCATCTTCTGCTGGACACCCCCAAATTCTATCGTCGATCGTCACTGGACCAGGAAATCTCCCCGACTTTCTCACGGTGTATCGCAACGGTTGTATGTATGAGTGAATGAATAACGCGTGAATCTTGGCAGATTCATTTCTCCATTTCGGGTCTCTTGGATAGGGTACTTGTGTACCTTTCAACTGACCCTATCTTTGTGAATTTCGTTACAGGGAGTTCATTCCTGGGAGTTTATATTATATTGTTATTCGTGAATTATAGTGTTAAAACTAAACAGTCGTCCTTTTTTCCCTTTTCTAAACAAAAAACGACACAGAATCTATTTCCTCTTCCTTCAATCTACAGTCCGCCTTTCATCCGTATTTTATATCTTCCAGTCACTACGTCGAGTCGATTCATTTGTCAGCTAATTTAATTTCCTCAGTATTCTCATCAATTGAGAAGTCCTTTCAATTTCAATTGTTATTTTCTATGTCAACACGGTGAAGGTCGAACACTCACGTATTATTGCGTTTTGCCTTTCATGAATAATTTCCTCATGCGCGGTAGATTATCAAATACCTCAACACTTGGAGCAACGGCTCAACATATCGGACCAACGGTATAAGGAACGGTAGTGATAAGCAAAGTTATTTTCCTTCAAATTTATCCAGTGTCTTTGTTCCTATTGCTGCACCAATTAGAACTCCAGCCCATGGTAAGGATGCAATCAATGATGCCTCATTGTCGCTGATCGACGGAAACGAATCTGATTCCAGTAATTTAGGTGAAGCCGTTGATGACCATCCCGTAGTCATTCCAAAAAAGAATATGGCCAAGTTAGCTAAAACGTTCATGAATCGAGCGGCATCAACATTGTACTTTGACACAGTTTCAATGTGAATCCAATTCGGAGAGAAACAATACATATCAGAACACACATTACGTATTAGTACATAATTAATAAATAAAACGATAAAGAATTTGGTATACAAAAATTGTTGTGTGGTTGTATCTTCGAAGCAACTACTCGCAAACGGAAATTCACAACTCATGTTTATCATCCTCAATTTGAGGAAATAATAATAACATCCACCAGTCATAATGATGTCACGTTTGCTGATTATAGCCAACAGATAATCAAGGGTAAAACGATGTTTGTGGTTCGCTCGGATACACGAGCGCATTCACTACGGGTGTGAATTTTGAATCCCACAGGATACCTAAATAGCGTTTTTCAAATACCCAAATAACCTGATCGTAAGAAAAAAACTGAATCTTCGGCTCATGTTTTCCGTATCAGAAAAATCCAGGTGGTTCCGATAAGAACCTATGTGTAAATCCCTGAGAACCCATGGGTACCCACTAATTCCCAAGCAGGTTTCTAGTCAATCCCATTTGAGACCCAAGGAAATTTTCCTTGTGTTCGTAACGTTTGCGAGTCCAATCTGGAAAGCACTCATGGTCATACTATATAGTGACGGCTGTCGTGGCAGTAGTGTGGTCTTGCAAAACAAACATATTGGCTCTGTTCATTTACTATCGTTTTTAGTCTGAGAGAGATAGAAACTCTCTCGCCTATTTTAGAATACGGTTGGAAGAGTTTCTGTTTCTGCCTCTCTCCCGCCATATACGGGCTCGGTCTATCTATACTACGTCTTTCTTATCTAACATTGTTTGTATATCTAAATATACGGTATATAAAGATATACAAAGTTCCTAACCAATACTGCAATAATTTACTTCAAAATTTGTCCTCACTGCGAATTGGTGATTTTGATAATACAAGATCGAGATGTAGTCAAGATCTTGACCAACTGATCTCGACGATACGCTTTCCTCGATTGGTACATATTGTTCTTGTCTTGAATGCTATTTTACGGATGTCGTCTCGATAATTTCTCGAATCTCGCGGAAGCACTAGTCTCAACCTCGCCACTTTTCAGCCAAAGTTATTGGATATTCGTTCAATTAACCAATTCTCCAGATGCAATCGAATGAGAATATTATCTCGAATGCTCATCCTTTTCAATTACACCTGATGCATTCCAATCATCTCGATATGAGATCGAATCAACTGCTCGAAATGATGCGTTCAAATTTCCTTGTGTTTCCATTAAAGACATGGCGATTGACTGAAACCCGTGTCTTATTCAGTTATAATATCGCTCCAGGGTTGAATCAACTAAACGTGGATTCTTGTACCAAATGATGGGGAATTTATATCAAGCATTATTCTGTTGACTCGACCGAATACCTGCCAAACCCTTGGCGGGGTTGCCAAAAACACATTTTGTTCCTCAGTGTACAAAATCTTGTATCAAAAAAGATATTGAATTTCATAACCAGCTATCATTCGAAATTCTATGTCCTGAATTTTGTGACAATGTTGTAAACAAGATATGGCCACATGTTTTGACATAATATAAAATTTCTCAACACTAATACGTAAAAAACTTCGTATCCGTGTTATGAAATTTTTCACTGATTTTTGTAACAGTTTAGTTTGTTACTAGTTGCATGCGAATTGAATAAAATATGACGAAACTTTTTCTGGGCTCACTGATTTCGGATCCCCTACACTTCGGGTTCATTATAGGTCACCGGACAGATCCCGAGATTCAGAAATGAATCCAAAAATCGAATTCTAGGAATCAATTCTTGGTCAATTCTGGAAATTCATATGCCTCGATTGTCTTGTTGAAAAAATCAATTCTCAAATAGAATCAAAATCGATTTCGTAACCCTTAGATTCGACACATTCCCCTTGACCTAGAAGAATCTGAAGGTGTACAAGGTGTGAAAATTGATTCAATTTTCCATGCCAAGAAATGGAGGCGAATTCTTAAGTGGTGCATTGTTGGCACACTCACTCTAAATGAGATTATTCTTCATATCGATCACTACAGTTACAAGTACATCCCCAGGTGAGAGACAATGAAATTCATTGATTGATTTTGCTTGGCATAAGTTCAAGTTTTTATAAGATTTTGAAGATGAACATCAAGTGTTTCAAGCGTTTTATGCAAAATATACACTGAGAAAAAAAAATGTGTTTTTGGCAACCCCGCCAAGGGTTTGGCAGGCATTTGGTTGAGTCAACAGAATAACACTTTATATAAATTCCCCGTCGTTTGGTACAAAAATCCACGTTTGGTTTATTCAACCCTGTAGCGATATTGTAACTAAATAAGACGCGCGCCTTAGTCAATCACCATGTCTTTAATGGAAACACAAGGAAATTTGAACGCACCATTTTGAGCAAATGATTCGATCTCATATCGAGGTGATTGGAATGCATCATGTGTAATTGAAAAGGATGACCATTCAAGATAATATTCTCATTCAATTGCATCTGGAGAATCGGTTAATTGAACGAATATCCAATAAGTTTGGCTGAAAAGTGGCGGGGTTGAGACAACCTCATCAATGCAATCGCTTTTGATATGTCATGAAGTTCATCACCACCGAAGAAATTCAATATAGATATAGATAAGCGTTCGTCAAAAAAATAATGATTTCCCATTCATATGAAAAAAAACGTGATTCTACATAGAGTACGATTCACTTATATTCACAGATTCGATATGAACTTTCATCAGTTTCGTAAGACATTACGTCAATTGTATCCTCCAGATCGGAGGAATCATGTTCAAAATAGCATTCTTAGGTTGAGGTTATTTGGACAGCCTCCATAGCTCAGTGGTTAAAGCGCTAGTCTTCAATACTAGAAGTTGTGAGTTCGATTCTCGCCAACTGTGGATCCGGAATTTGCGTTTCAGAATTCGTCCGGACAGCGTTGTCTATGCTAAAACACAACTAACTGGTCAAGCATCACGAACGGAAGCAGCAACGACCCCCATCAACAAAAGAGGGAGAAAATGACAGACCATGGTAGGGAGGAGAGGAAAGCCGGTCAATGAACATTCCGACAATAACACTTAACACAAATTCCCGAAACATTGTGTACATTTATTCGGAAAGTCCAGATGAAAAATCTTTTTTTTTCCTCATTTGATCATTGCATTGAATTGCTATATTCTATTCAGCGGATACCTCATGAAATTGAATGAATTTAACTACGATATTGATGTTATGGTATGTGACATTCAATCAAATATTACATGTCGTCATTTGAAACTATTTTGATTCAATGCAAATATGTTTCACGCTCTTTCAAAGGAAAGAATCAATTGAACCGAATCCATGAAAATTACAACCAATTGCTCAAAGCAATTGCTTACGGGGTTGAGACAACTTCCTGTTCCAAACTCATTAGGCAGTTCAGTCAATCCCTAGATTCATTTCACCGTATCCAAATGCGTGGCGGGGTTGAGGCAACTGAAACTCAGTTGAATCAAACTATCCTTTTTCTCAGTGTATGTATCGTTCAAATGGTTGTTTTGCACTCCTTTTTGACGTTGAAATGTTTTTAAACTTCTTTGAATACTTCGTTGATTTGAAGGTGAAATTTTCCAAAGGTAGGGAATTTTGAAAGGAATTCACAGAGTCTTGAACATCGCTATGACTGATTCGATTTATCGTCATTATAACTACCTGATTCTGTAACAAATGGTTAGGAAATACATATGAATAGTAAAATCAATGGTGCCGAAATACATGCGGTTGTTGCATTCACATCAAATTTCCTGCAATTATAAAAATATTTCTGGACATCAAATGTCCCCAAACAAAACTCAACTCCCAATTGAAAATTCTTCGTCTACATAACCATTCCATAACCACGAATGGCTCAAACAATCTATGTTGCACCAAAAGAATCCCATAACTCTCTTGAGAAATCGATAAGAGAGTAAATAAAAGTGTGCTTCAGGATGAGTCAAGGAACCTGAATTTCATGATTTTGTTGCAACCTTGATCCAACGTTCTATACATTTCATTCAATAAGAATATTTCTTCGCTGTATACAAGCACTGATATTATTGCTACTACCGGCTACAGAGGGTTCAGCAATCCTAGTAAAGATCCGCCGAAGCTTCTTGGTATGTCAACTGTCATGTTTGCCAGATGATGTTGGAATTCCAGAGTATTATGAAGGTCTAGGTGATTGATGATTATGTGTCGGTATTTGATTCTCACTCACTGAATTATATGGATCCTGTACTACCCATAATTCAGAAGAATTTTGTTTGTTGATAATTTTGTTGTCCTCATTAATTTCTTGATTTTATTTTCGATCCTCCATTCTTTGGATCGGAATCTTTATACCTCTGATATTCCAAGAAGCACAAGAACTTTGCAAACATGGTATCATTTCTCTGCGAATGCAGGAGGAATGCGCAAATAAGACTGTTTTAAATGAACTTTTGAAGCTTCTGGTGATTGTCAAGGTACCCAGGTACCGTTTCCCATCGGAATAGATATGACCCCATGTGGAGATGGAAACACGCGCCGCTAATAGCTCAGTACTGTTGCCAGAGTTGCCAGTACTGGCGAATCCATAGCTGCCAGTATTGGGCCAGTTGTATCCACAGTCCTGGAAAAGAGCCGAAATGATAACATCATTTTACATAAGGGCCAGGGGAACATTTACCACCGAATTGGTACCGATTTTCAATGCCAGCCAACTATGGTGGAACTCCGGCTTGCAACAGGATCAGTTGTTTTGCCAGAGCTGGATTGAAACCAACAAGGAGTCGAAATGATGACAGCCTGTGTAGAAATTCAAATCCGACCGAGTACTGGCACAGTACCGGTAACCGAAGTTACCAGGAGTGATCATATTTGAATTAACCCATTAACGCCCAAAAGTGCAGAAATTTGAGTTAATTTTCAAGCTGTAATTTCATTGACTAATGCTCGGGAAATTTTTATCAGATCATGTGTTCCTTCTGTATGTCTTGTGCTTTTCCCGAATATGCGATCAGGATCTCAGATATTTCACATACGAATTCAATATGACGTCTGTAATCAAAGAAAACGTGGGAAATTGAACGTTATTTTTCCTTGAATCCGTTAAAGTGTAGAGAGTAACGAAAAAGCTCAACTACCGGTGCATAAAATAGTTGGACTCACGAAAACCTACAATGGTGGAATTGAAAAATCAAAACTGAGACCAGGATATGCCCTGTTGGAAAAAATAATTGAAATGGATGGATTTGGATAGGACTTCGATCCGAATTTAAACATTTTCTATACATATCAATCCGGTTTTGTCCGATAGTGAGACAAGTGATCCATAAGTATCCAGTTCTGTCCATGCAGAGAGAACTTCTATCAGTTTTAATGCGGAACTGGGGGATTTTTGGAAGCTTCCAATCCGTTTGCATCCTTTCCCAATCCAGAAGCGTTGCCGATCCGTTTTTGTCCATCAAGAAAATAGAATGATCATCCATAATGATCTGAACTACAATATCTATTCGTTCGTGTCCAGAGAACGGATGGACTTCCTATACGAGCGAATCACATCACTTTTCTGAGATGTGAATTTGTTTTTGAATCTATTTTCATCCGTGAGGAGAGATGAGAATCCTATCCGATTGAATCCGAATCCAGAGCCTTGTCCAATTTCATCCGTTGGACGTATGAACTTTCAATCAGAATGGATGAGGATTTTTCTTGACATCATGTCAGTGCGCTCAATCCGATTTGATCCAGACTTTCAGATAGAGACTGGATTCGAATGTATTCGATCAATGACCTGTATCCGTTTCCATCGAAGAAACGTGTGAAATTTGAATCCGTCTGAATCCACAATTATGCTGTCGCGGAATTATAGTTCTGAATCCATTTTCATCCGTTAGGAGAGATGAGAATCCTATCCAATTGAATCCGAATTCAGAGCCTTGTCCAATCTCATCCGTTGGACGTATGAACTTTCAATCAGAATGAATGAGGATTTTTCTTGACATCATGTCAGTGCGCTCAATCCAATTTGATCCACACTTTCGGATAGAGACTTGATTCAAATGTATCCGACCAATGACCTGTATCCGTTTCCATCGAAGAAATGTGTCAAATTTGAATCCGTCTGAATCCAAAATTACGCTGTCGCAGAATTGTTGTTCTGAGTCCATTTTCATCCGTTAGGAGAGATGTGAATCCTATCCGATTGAATCCGAATTCAGAGCCTCGTCCAATTTCATCCGTTGAACGTATGAACTTCCAATCAGAATGAATGAGGATTTTTTCTTGACATCATGTCAGTGCGCTCAATTCAATTTGATCCGTACTTTCGGATAGAGACTTGATTCAAATGTATCCGACCAATGACCTGTATCCGTTTCCATCGAAGAAATGTGTCAAATTTGAATCCGTCTGAATCCAAAATTACACGTAGAAAAGTGTCTCCTTGGAAAATAGTATAGTTCACTATTTTATGTAGTAAAAAGTATCTTTAATATGTTTTCAGTAGAGTAAACTATGTAATTCATTGATCACGCGATGTGAAATATTGAAGAACGTAACGTCACGTAGTATCCTTATGAATCACTATGAGAATTCTGAATTTCTGTAATTTTCATCACTGAATTTGAATTTTTTTGCGCTGCAAATCAGTATGCGACGTGATAAAGTTTCACACATCGGGGGCGGCCCTGCTACGCATGTGAGCGAATTGTACTATTTTTCAAGATCTCTTTTTTCTGTGTATGCTGTCGCGGAATTATAGTTCTGAATCCATTTTTTAATTTTCCATTTTTGTTCATCCTGAAGGAAAAGGCAAGCTTCATTCAGACCGATTAGATAAAAATTGATATCTCGTCATTCCGAAGTGACTTATCCCGAAATTTTATATCAAAACATTTCATGTGCCAGAATTCAAATTCAGAATTTCGACATATCAAATTTAGAAATCTCGAGACACAAAATTTCAAGATATTAAACCTTTGGGACATTGAAATGTTACCCTGAAAATATCTATTCCGGATGACGCAAGATATATGAGGTCCGTTTGTTCTAATATGCTCTAAGTTGTTCCGCCTTGTGCCAAACCAATCATCCTTATAACTGAAATCAGTGAATATATAATATTTGGAGTAGGTTGAGACAACATGGAACACGTGGAACAAATTCAGCTATGAGCTGGATTTGTTAAGCACGTTCCTAGTTGCTTCAACTTGCTCCAAATATTCGTGATTCGATGCTTCCAATTGTAAAAGTCATCCCTACTGAAAATTCCCAGTCATGGATTCCCAAATTCGCAAGGGTCTCGCATGAGAATCAAGTGGGTCACATGGGTCTTCGCATGGGAATCAAGTGAATCGCATGGGTCTTCACATGCGAAGCGAGTGGGTCGACCCACGTGATTCCCATGCGAGAGCCATGCGAATTTAGGAATCCATGACTGGGAACTGACAGTCGGGATGTGATTGGTTTGGTACGAGTGGGAGCAGCTCAGGGCACGTATGAGGGATGAATCTATTATGAAACAATTGAAATGGACGGAATTGGATAGAGGAAACCGCGGCTATCGTGAAGGTGCAATGTATGAGAACGGATAGAGCTGGAAATATCGAGTTCGGATAGGAACGGATACATTATAAAATGACAGGCGTGGATAGAAATGGATGAAAGTAAAGGAGGACTATCAGAGATGTCAATGGATAGAAATGGATACGATTTCTCCGAAGTAATCGGATGGAAATGGATAAAAATGGATGATACACATTCTGGAAAGAACCGGATTGGAATGGATAAATTGCATTCCAGCGACATTAGGCATGACGGGATAGAAACGGATGAAGCTTATTAGGGTGGTATCGTAAAGCACCGGATAAAACTTGATACGATTTATATTCAGGCCCCGGATATTATATGGACACATTTGGATACAATTTCTATGGGGCCCAATAATCTGCTATCCACCTTGCGGATTAAAATCGATTAGAATCCTATGCGTCCTGCGGATGACATTGGATCAGGAAAAACCAGAACAGAAATAGGATTCAAATGTATGCATATTGAATCCTATTCATTTCCATCCAACTTTCCCAACAGGGTGGCATAAATGGCGGCAAGGAAGGTGTGAATTCGGTATTTGCCAAAACCTGTACTCGTAAGATATGTTTTTTATATGTTTTACGTCACTCAATCATACGTGTGCATGTCTGAGAAACCTGATCGTGACAAATTTATCATTTTCCAAAATGGTGGCCCAATTCGGTTGGAATTCATGGGTTTCCATTCCTTCATCGCTATTTTCCCATGTTTTCGTATGATCACTTTGTTTCCCATCTTGTAATAGGGAACATTGATTGAAGTATGTATTTTCCAAAATAGCGGATCCAATATGGCGGCCCAATTCGGTTGAAATTCATGGCTTTTTGTTCCTTTTTCGCTATTTTCCCATGTTTTTGTATGATTACCTGGTTCACTATTTTGCGATAGAGAGCACCGATTGAAGTATGTATTTTCCAAGATGGCGGATCCAATACGGCGGCCCAATTTGTTTGGAATTCATGGGTTTTTGTTTCTTCTCCGCTATTTTCCCATGTTTTTGTATAATCACTTGGTTTACCATTTTGCGATACAGAGCACTGATTGAAGTATGTATTTTTCAAAATGACGGATCCAATATGACGGCATAAATCGATTGAAATCCATGGGTTTCATTCCCTTTTCCACTATTTCCCTATGATTTTGCATGATCATTGACAAGGGTTCGAAATTCCAGGGATGAAATCCAGCTCGATGAATCGTCTTCGCGCCTAGTCAGTGAATATCCATTGCATTATATATATTCCCAAGTTTGGTTGGTTCGAAATCAACTTGAAACATGGCCAAACTGTCCCAAGAATTCGGGCATTTGGAAGGGCATTATTGTAATATGTGAGAACAACAAACTCTCATAGTTGATTTTGGGTTCTATCGTTTTATCTGGTTATCACGATTAGATCCATGTAGTCTTGATTCCTTCATCTAGGAAATGAGGATTTTCTGGAATTAAAGCTTTCAACTATTTGAGTATAATTTCTATGATTATACTGCTTTTTTCCAGTGAAGTAGTCGTGTTACATCACATTTTTCCAATCAAGGCATTCGTATCAATAGAAGATTGAGTTCCGCTATTGTTTTTTTTTTACATAATCTCCTCCTCCTTCCCCTAATTCATTCCTACCATCTTCATGAATTGTATTTTCTGACATGAACCCCTTGGTATCATAATCACGAACACCCAGTGAGGAATCATTTTTCCGCGGTTCTCGAGGTCACTTGTTTCCGATAAGTCTATTACTCCTGTTTTGAAGAAGGTAACGATCGCTTACATCTTTTGAATATTTCACGAACCAGCTTCACAGTCGTTCTGCGAAATGAAATCAAAACGTCGTAGGTCATCTAAGACTCATTCTAGTCTCCTTAAAAGACAGTGTTTTTCCGGTCATTATGATGGTATTGTTCTGATGCCAAATCCTGACGATTCTGGTAGTTCCGATGACAGCGATGATTCTGATGTTTAATCCTCAGATAATACACTACCTCAAATTACGTATACAGAAGCTCTCAAACATCACACAGACGATCAATCTGAATTGGGAAAGGATTGTGTTCATGACTGGACAGACGGGGAGAAGACGTTTATCAATAATGTTGGAAATGAAGTCCTCTTGTCTGATGTTGATAGGCAAAAAATTCGAAATCTGAGCTGTGTTGAATTATTTGAGACATTCTTCTCTGAAGACATTGGAAAAACTATTATCGAATCAACTAGAATGCATGGTGACGATTTAACAATGTCCAAATTGGACATTTTCTTAGGAATCATCATTCTGTCTGCATTCAATAAGAGAAAATACCAAAGAGATTATTGGTCAACTGATCCCATTTTATCTTGCCGTATGTTGAAATCTGCTATGTCACATAATACATTTGAAAATATGAAGTCTCACCTAGAATATTCGAAACCAGAAGATCACAACAGCGATGACAGAGCTTGGCGTGTTCGTACTATAATGAATGTGTTCCGGAACAATATTCAAAAATTTGGATACTTTGAAACTGCATTGTCCATTGATGGAATAATGGCGAAATCTTACGCTCGAACTGGTCTGAAGCAATTTATCCGGGGCGAGCCAATAAGGTTCGGCTCGAAATTCTGGGGACTCTGTTCTGCGGACGGATATTCATTGGATTTCGATTTGTACTGCGGGAAAGATTCATCTGTGGGAAATAAACTGCCTAAATGCGCGTTAGGAACTCGAGTGGTATTATATCTACTGGACAAAGTCCTCACCACTGTGGGTCGAAAAGTACCTTCATATCATCTCTACATGGACAACTTGTTTACCAGTTTGGATCCTTTCTCACATTTGGAATCGCTCAGTCTCCGTTGTACTGGCATGATAAGGAAAGATAGAGTCGAGGAGAAAAATTTGATTGACCACAAATCTCAAAGAGGTACATTCGCAGTGAAGCATGAAAAAAAGTGGGATGAATTATATCACTATTCCCGACTCTTAACAGGTTTCCATAGCTTCCACAGCAGCGGGGGTGACACTTCTCTCACCTTCGAGAAGATTTAGTGAAGAAGAGAAGTCGAAAATTGAAATACCTATTCCTAATGCTTTTCACCTCTATAACCGATTCATGGGTGGAGTTGATGTGCACGATGACCACTGTAATAATGTTTTGCCATGTATCAGATCGAAGGAATGGACATAGGTAGTTTTTGTCAGACTTCTACAGGCTTCAATTACTAACTCAGTAGTAATTTTGAATTGTGCTGGTCGAAATAGTGAAAACATTGGTACGAAAGCACTTGTGATCGGTATTGCGGAACATCATCTTTCTCAATCAACAAAAGGGAGAACACATGAAGTCATAAAATCGGAGAGGCAAAAGAAGTGTCCTTTCGGAGCGTGCGTGATCAGAACGAATAAATCCTGCGAAACATGCAACAAGTATGTCTGCGAATCTTGTTTTTCAAAAAATCATTGAGGTTTTCAAAATGTATTCTTTTCTATTGGGTTTGTGAATATTACTCCACATTTTTTTGTTGAAACCCAAGCAGCAACAGAAGTTCGAAATACGTGAAAAATATAAACGTTCGTAGAATGTACGAATGAGATACAAAGAATATATAATGAACGTCCATAGAATATTCGAATGAGACTGTTTTAAATATACTTAAGACGTACATAGTACATCCGGAATGTACGATATCCATTCAATCGACGTTCGATTGGCGTCTCATCGCATATTCAATTATATACGTTCGATGAATATGCATAGTACTTATCAAATGGTCTCAATGGAATATTCATAGAACATATTTCGAATATTCGAAGAACGTTCTTAGTATATTCTGGTGCTACTTGGGAATGAAACACATTTGCTTGTTTAGAAAATTGAAGGACAGTTCATTTAAAGTATGCTCCATCTGCAGCTACAACCTCCGCCCATCTTTCGGGTAATTCACGTATTCTCTGCCTGAAGAAATCCTAATCTTTTGAGCTGATCCAATTATCAAGCCAAATTTTGATACTTTCGTGTGAAGTGAACCGTTCTCCTGTAAGATCTGACTGCATCATCCGAAATAAGTGGTAATTTGACAGAGCTATGTCTGGCGAATATGGCGGGTGGAATAGTACTTCCCAGTCCTGTCCATCTGAATATTTTTCTACGACTTGTGCGGTCTACGGTTTGGCATTGTCATGTTGCAGAATTAATTGACTGTGCCTATTCACCCATTCTGGTCGCTTTTCTTCTATGGCTCGCTTTGAATGCATTAGTTGTCGTCGGTAAAGTTCTCTATTATTAGTTTGAAAAGGTTCAAGCAACTCTTAATATACATCTCTCTGATCCCATCAAATACGGAGCATAACCTTGGCACAGTAAATATTTCTCTTTGGCTGTGATGGGCCCGGTTTACCTGACTTCACCCAAAATTTTTGGCGTTTCAGATTCTCATAGTATATCCATTTTTCATCTCCTGTGACTATCCGATACGAAAATCCTTCCCGTTACTGTCGTTGAAGTAGCATTTCACAAATTGTGTTCCAACGTCCCATGTCTCTTTCTTTCAATTCATGTGGAATCCAGTGCTCGAGTTTTTGAACCATTCCCAATGCTTTCAAACGATCCGCAACACTTTATCGTTCAACATTCACTGCTGCAGCCAGTTCTGCTAGAGTCTGGCGAAAATCCTCTGTCAATAATGCTTCCAAACCAGCATCTTCAAATTTTCCTGGTAGTTTTCCATATTCTTTGTCCTCAGTGTGAAAATCATCATTTTGAAATCGTCGAAACCATTCCTTGCAAGGTGTATTAGATGGAGCATGCTCACCATAAATCTCCACAAGCAAACGATAAATTTCCGCTGCACTTTTCTTTGCAACAAAATATTGTAACAACACTTCCCACAAATGATGTTTATTTGGAACGAAGACCGACATGTTCAAGGAGGTGAAAACTTGTTGCTCACAATCCAAACCAAATGTCGCGTGGTGCGTTTGATAGCTGACAAAAAGTACTATCGAATACAAGTGTTGTCATCTATTAGTACACGTAAGCAATATCAACAACGACATGTGTTAGAAAAGGGCGGAGTCATATTCACACACCCAATTCATCACAAAATTTTAATAAGACGGATGAAAAATAACAAGAAATGAAATATTGAAAGCATGAAGAAGTACTGGGGAATTCGAAAAATAAATTCAAGAAAACAAGGAAAAATACACAAACAAACATAACACACAAAAAAAACGAGAAAAATTCGCATGTGAAATATCTCGAATTCTGATTGCAGATTTGGAAAGAGCACAAAAAAATACACAATAAATACATGATTTGATAAAAATTACAATGAAATTACAGCTTGATAATGAACACAAATTTTTGCACTTTTGGGCGTTAATGGGTCAAGGTAAATGACTCCCGCCGAAAATGAACATTTCTTGACTCACTATTCGACCTCTCGGGATAGAATGATCCCTATACTCATGACTTTTGATAGCAAGACTACAAATTCACTCATTTCTATCACTTCTTTTTCATAACAATCTTACAAATTCATTTATTCTTATATTCTTTGCAAATTTACATCGGTCAACTTTTGCCCTGTCCAGACTAAGTTTTTTCCCACTCAGGTGAGAATCTCTGAACTCAGTCACAATACCGTGATTCCATTTCCTCTCATGATCACACTTGATCTGTGCATTCTTCACGGGCAGTTTCTGAAAAGAATTCATAAAGTGAAGTGAATCAATGTGACTGATAGTTATGGATCCACCTGCATTCCTAAACATCAAAAATGCGAATCGTTCTGGCACTTTTTTCAAAACTTTGCTTGTCAATTTATAGCGTTCTGCCGTTGAGGTGATGATATGTTTTGTCGATGGGTCAATCGAATATTTGATTGGACGAAGAATACGGAGGAGTTGCAATTCAAGTTCCAAATGTGTTCATCAATCTTCCTGTTTATTTGTATTCAAGAATGAATCAAATTGTATGGCAATCAAATCACTTGCAGGATGAAAGTTGAACCATGCATCCAAAAATTGTGTATTGTCAGATTATGTTTGGATTTCGACCCGTGAGAAAGTCAGCTCTGAATTAGATGAAATTGTATACGTCGATTTATATACACGAAATCTTTATTCCACTCCACGTACACTCCTACATTTTCCCAAACTCGATTAATTTCCTTCATCCAGTGGAAAATCCCAAATAACTCAAGTTTAGTTTGAAATAATGTAGGTGGACTGTCAGAACCATTTTCAATTTTTCGAAATCTAACCCCTGAAAGATCCCGATCAGGTGCACGGAGAACAATGTTTCGTGAGATTAGCCAACGAATTCAGTAAAATACAGGACAACTGAAATTCCTAGTCAACCGAGTGAAAATCAAAATGCCTGCAACACGTCTGCACCAGTCCCGCACTTGGATTGAGGCCCGCAATACTCCCACAACAGATCCGAGAATTTGTAAGATTGCCGGTTCAAAATCAAGGCACTCGCAACACAACCGTATTAGACCTGCACGCATATATATGTCCGCATCACGCCCGTAACAGTCATGTACGTTTTTCCTGGTTTTTGAATTGTGCAGATGATGGCGAACATACCGCGAGAGTCGTGTTTTTCACTTTCATTGAATCAGTACAATTTTTCTGAATATCTAATAATTTTGAACTCAGAAATATTTCAAAATGGGAATGAAGTGAAATTATGATAAAACTTTCTAAATTTCAAACGAGAAAGTTGTGACAGTTGTACAAAAAGTCGGTGTTACGGAAGTGTGATCGTTTCATCTGCATTTTGATTGTTTCTCGACTGTTTCTACTCTCCAACGCGAGAATATTCAGGAATATCTGATCAAAGCTGTGTGACCGATGAAAGATCATTCTTTTTTCAAAATGTGTATTGATTACCTTCTTGCGTCCATTAACATAAAGAGTGGGAATTGTAATCTGGTATGGGACATTCCAACAAATTATGCACGCGGTAGCCCTGTCATTCATTGTGTTATAGTGTGTTGAAGTGAAATATAACGTAGCAGTGTGTTTTGCATTATATTGTATCAAGGTATTTCACAGGAGATTAGTTCCCTTGTGAGGAAAGAAATTTTGTACCTGCTTTTATATATATGCGAATCTTTTCATTCAAATTGTCAAATCTTCCAATCCCAACTCGACTTGAGATCCCCGCTGAAAATGTCAGGCAGAACTGAACAAGAAATTATTGGCAGGTTTTGAACCGTTTTGTTTCAAGAAATCCGGTTAGTGGCTGGCAAAATTCATTTGTATAGATTTTATTACCACTAGACTGCGGAAGTTTATGCAAATGTAGATATTTCATATTACATATTTTCTAAGGTTCCTGCGTAAATGATATGAATATCCAGCATTCTTCCATTCAGAAAACAAATATGAAACGTACTATTCTACATCATTGATATGAAACATGCAAGAGATACCCATATAGCACAAATGTCTCAGTAATATCTCCAGAATGTTCTGACAATATTACAATGTCTCCAGAATATTCTGGAGATATCACTGAGACATTTGTCCTATGTGGGTATGTAGTATGAAAAATCTATATTTGCATAAACTCCCACAGTCTAATTATCAGATACAAGGAGGGCGGAGTATTTTGGCTCTTCATATACAAAATGTACACTGGAAAGAGAACTTGTGAGGAAATATCGACATGTTGCGAGGACCGATTAGAGTGCGAATAGCGGAAAAAGGATGACTTCGTTGTGAAACCACATTTCTTCATTCCAGAGAATCATTGAATTCAATCAATCTATGTGTTTCATTGATGAACGAAGCATTCCTTTGAATCTGAAAAATGGTTATCTGAATAAGTCTGAATAAATATTTCTTTGCCAGAGATAAATATTTTGTTCATCCCAACGGATTGATGATTTGATTTTCCTTTGAAATGACGAACTGGTTTATACCAAAAAAATATTTATTTGCACTCATTCAAATGAAAAGTTCTGAGATTCAAGGAAATCCTCCTTTTCGTGTGGCTGCTTGACTGAATATAGGTGTAGAAAGGAATAAATGCCCAGAAAAGAAGATTATTCCAGATCCAATACAGAAAAAGTGTGTAAGATACGTACATAATAAAATGGTCTTTCGGTTTGATGCATACTTCATTGTTCCGATGACCATTGAATCGGATTGGTATGAAGCATATTTTGAAACAAAGGAATATACATTTGAGTGAACAAAATAATCCCTCGTAATTATCGAGAAGAATTACTCTTTTGTGTAAAGTAATTCTCTCGTACAGTAAGATATTGAATGCAGAAACCCCAAAAGACAGCGCAATGTAACGAGAACGTAAAATTTTCTTCGAATTTTATTCCTTTTTTTTTTTATTTTTCCTCTCTCTTTTCCATTTGCTTTCTCAATTCTATTTCTCCCTTTTGTTAAATTTCTATGGGTGAATCGTCGATAAAGGTAAAACAGAAATCTGTTGCCCTATCGACAAATTTATCCCAGGGAATATACGCATACGATAAAGAGGATTTCTGTACACTCAAATCACAGGGAAAAGGAAATCTTTCTTTGAACACAAGTTGAGAACAACTTGTGTCCCCGTTATGCTTCCACCATATCTCCAAAGGACAAGTGAATCTGGAAGACCAGAGACCCCTTTCTTTATCTCTTATTGCTTCCTTTTTCAAACAGGAGCACGTTTCAAACTACCCCGCAATGAAGGAATCATTGGAACATAGACAACAGAGGATTAGAACGAAGAATCGTGTCGCCAACTCTGTTCTAAAATTTCCCAATAAATTCACTGTCGAGAATATTAAAAACTTTCAATTTGTTTCTTTTTTTTACAATTGAAAAGCCCCAATATTCCTCATTGGGGCAAGGTTGGCCCAGGGTTGGCAAAGTATTGGTTGCCGATCTTCATCGATCCTGGTTAAATTCAGCCTTGACGGTGTTAATACACATGTAAAATTCCATTTCCAATACCAATCTAACCACTGATTGACATCTATCAAGACATATCGGAAAGATGTGCTTTAGATATCTTTTCGATATGTCTTCCAGATGTCTTTCAAAAGATATCTTCAAGATTTCTTTTTGATATGTCTTGTAGATGTCTTTCAAAAGATATCTTCAAGATATCTTGAAGATGTTCATGTTTATTGGGTAGGCATTAGGCTCAAGAGAAAGGGTAAGTGGGGTGTCCTAATTCAAGGGAATGGAGAATTTTCTTCTCAAGGACATGCCTACCCTCAGGTAATGCACGAATCCATGCTTAGACCACCCTCAAATGAAATCTTCAACCAATCTATAATTTTTGCACCCCCATAGATTTTTCTGCACGCACCCACCCTTTCACCACCTTCTCATTTTTTTCCTTCCAAACTAAAAACCGAGTTTAGCTCTGGAAGAGATTCATTTTCCAAATCACTTCCTCTTCGACGTTCCTTGAGAACAAATCAGAATTTCAACATCTTTGCAAGAAACTGTAAACTGACAGGTACTACATCTGTCAGTGGACCCTTGCAAAGCAACAACGGTGAAAAACAATTTTTAAACAAACAACCTCTCTTTGGAGGAAAAATTTATAAAGAAAATTCGACAGCGTAACCTTGCGAAACCTTGGAATTTGAGTACATTCAAATATTTTGAAAGTGAGTTATTGTGTTTTTTCACTCAGGCTCTTAGATTACCTTTTTTTCGACACTTCAGTGAGTTCAATTTGACAATTCCCAAAATTTAGTACAAATTATAGAATTCTTTTTGTGTAGTGCGAAAATTCAAATTGTATAGTTCTTTTGATTAAAGTGATTAACCAAAGTTTTGATATACCCTTTTCTTTTCTCCTCTTCCAGTGGATGTTGAGGTCGCTAGACAGATTTGACATTCAGAGAATATTGTCCAAGCCGCCAAGGAAAGGTTAAAATTGAAGTCCCAGCACATAAGTGCAGATACTCTTCCTCCTCCAGGGAAAAAGAGAAATACATTTTTTAAGAACTCGAAAAAGGACAAAAACAGCCTTCACGAATCTTCTGAGAAATTGAAACATTCAAAGTTGTTTTCTGAATCTTTGAAAATTAGAAGTAACTTAATTGGCAACCCTCGATCACCTACAGAGGAAGCAATCCCTTGCGAAACCTTGTATGAAGATGTCAAATGTTCAAATTGTAAAACTAGATTCAAACAATATTGAATTCAAATAGATTCACCTCAAACACCCTACCTATCCTGATTTCCTTCTCCTATCTGAACATGATGATGTAAAGCGATGATTAATGAATTTCTATTCGTGCTGAAAGAATTCATCGTGGAACTGAATGTTCATTTTCCTTCTCAAAATCCCCTATTTGATGTCAGAAATTGACAGAAAATGACAGAAATTAGTCGAAAGTGATTAAAAGCATTGAACTATCATTTTTTTTTATCAGTATTGAAGGACATTTGTCAACCCCCAGAGCTATATTTCATAACTTTTTTTTTCTTCTTCTATATCTTATGAACTATTCCTTCCCCTATTTAGTTATGCAGAACAACTCTTTTCATGCATGTTAATGACAACTTCCACACCAAATTCCTACTGAGAAACCCTCAGAGGATATGCCTGTGAAGTTTTCTTTCTTTTCACATCAAACTAACTCTTCGTTTTTCAACTAACTCATCCTAAAAATCTTGAGAAATGGAATTGACAACCAAATTGCCCACCCAACTTCTCTTTCTCTTTGCAAATCAAGTGTAATTCACAATTTTTACTTCTCGAGAAACCAAAATGTGAAGAATAAATTCATCTAAGAGAGTGAAATAACTTTGATAACTATTAGACACTATATTTGAATAAAGTTAATAGAAAATTAAGTCCTAAGGTCCCCATTCTGAATGTATCCCATGAAGTTTCAGAATATATCTTTTGTACATTCCAGCACTAAAACGAAGTAATTTTCATTTGACGATATCCCCTCCCCAGTCCTTGTCTAGGCTAATATTTCTAGCTAAAGTGGGGTTATACTAGGGAGTATCAGACTCGATGATCTGATATTTTTCCCAAAATACTTACCGAACGTTACAGAGAAAGAATGTTTCAATACTTTTGACGTAACAGCAAGAATATTCAATGAACTCATAAGGGTTCAATTGGCATTTTTATTGTTCTTTTATGGAGACAAAATAATCTTCCATTCCAAGAAAACTATTATCATTCGCATGCTGTATCTCATTGATCCAAGAGAAGGCGTCCCTGGTTGAGAAATGCGATGAGATCCGATAAAAACCGATTCAAAATTAATCGGAATGACTAGGATCAGTAGGAAAGGCTCGACTACCGATTCAGGATGGATAAGAATTAATCGGAACCTCTTTGCTACAGGATTGAATCGAGAATTTACCAATAAGAAAATCTGTGTTTCATCCCGAGTGAAAAGAAAAAGTCGGCCAAAAGTCAGTCAATATCAGTCGGAAGTCACTCAAAAGTCACTTGAGTGACAAAGAAGTCAGTCGACGTTATTGTAAGTCATCTTGCTGGAATTGACGCGGGAATTGACCGGATCAGTGGAAACAGCGGTATAGAGAACTCGAAATGCATTTTTCACAAGGAATTGGGAGTTTTTTTCGATATTTTTCATCACGGTAGTTGAAACCATTCCCTACAAACTGTTGGGAAACTTCGCAGAGTATGGAGTCTCCGTAGAGTTTGTGAGAAATCCGCGAGAAGTCATGAGTGATTTTTGGCTGACTTCATACGGACTTTTGGGGGATTTCGGAGAGAATCCGGTCTTTTGACAGTTCGTGAGAAATCCGTCAAAAGTCAGTCATGAATGACTTCCCACTGACTCCATACGGGCTTTGAGGGACTAAAAAAAACCGATCTTGCGGAATTTCGTGAGAAATACGTCAAAAGTCAGTCATGAATGACTTCCCGCTGACTTTATAGTGACTTCTAAGGGACTTTGAAGAAAATGCGATCTCACATGAGTTCGTCAGGGATCTGGGAGAAATCAGTCATGAGTCATGACTCATGAATGACTTTCCACTGACTTTTGAGGGACTTTGGAACAAACCGTTCTCGAGAGATTCCGTGAGAAATCCGTCAGAAGCCAGTCAACAGTGAACGGTTTCGTTTCCAAGTTCCTCAAAAATCAGTATGAAAACAGTGGCAAGTCATTCATAACTGACTTTTCACGGATTTCTCACGAACTCTTGTAAGACCGCATTTCCTTCGAAATCCCTCAGAAGTCCGTATAAAGTCAGCTTGAAGTCGTTCATGACCGACTTCCGACGGATTGCTCATGAAATCTCCCACAGCGGTTTCCTTTCCGAAGTTCCTCAAAAATTCGTGTGAAGTCAGAAGGAAGTCATCCATGACTGATTGTTGATGGAGTTCTCACGAAATCTCGTAAGACCGGTTTTCTCCAAAGTCTCTAAAAAGCCCGTATAAAGTCGGTGGGGAGTCATTCATGACCGATATTTGACGGATTTCTTACGAACTCTCCAGAGACCGGATTTTTACCAAAGTCTCCCAGAGGTCCCCCCAAAAAGAAGAGTTTTTGTTTGGACCAATCCGATCTTTCAATTCAACAAAAACTCGATAAATTCATAAACTCAAAAACATCGATACTGCAAAAAATCGCTTTTTAGTGATGGAAATACTCGAATTTCCAATGGTCAGGAGCTATATGGAGTTGTCCCAGTTTTCTTGAGTCTATTCTGCTATCTAATAACCAACTTTGATTTCGAGGAAGTTATTTCTGTTCACAAAAATTCTTGATCTTTGGGTGGATTATGGAATTTCTATCAGATTTTTATCGCATTTTTTGTGCTCCTCCATCATAAGTATTGGAACTTTCATGTGAAGAAATATGTTTCGTCACGTAAGAGAGGAAAAACGTTTCTTTTTAGACAAATAATGATTCAGTCGTTCACCAAATCTTCTTCTCCAATTTCGATTCGAATTCTCCTCCAATTCAATCCAATATTACGGAAATGCCGCAGTGATACGTTCAAGGGGAACCCTCTCGAACTGTTCTGAAATGAATTTCATCAGCATCGGATGAAAATTGAGTTGCCGGCTGATTTTTGACCATGAATGCACTAGAATATCCCACTGTGCAGCGTGTAAGGATAGCTCAGAGGTTGAGGAGGCAAGTCTTATAGGTAGGGAGGTAGATCGATGATGGTTCGAATCCCCTGTAGGTGGGAATTAATTCCCCAAGTGATCTGCCGAAATAAAGATGTTGACAAATCCACGATTGGAACGAGGTAGGGAATACTTGATCGGCATGAATCGGAATTCTCATTAATGATAAAATACCCATTGGATCACATGTTCGTGAAGTTTGGATCGTTTATAGAAACGAAACGAAAATGTAAACTTACAGAATTTGATAAATCATCGGTGATTTTTCTCTCGGATCAACTCCTTCGAACTGGAAACATGATTTAAAAAATGAACTGCATGATTTTGGGCCCTCAACAGCTGATTATTTCATTATTCCATTACTAATTCGTTCCAATGAACGATTCAAACTGCTGCAACGTTTGAATCACATTGAAGGATATCTATTGGTATCGATCGGAATTTTGATTATCAATAAAATTCCCATTGAATCCCATTGAAAAATATTTTATTGGTATCGATCGGAATTTTTATTGATCATAAGATGCCGGTTAAATCCAATAGAAAAATATTTCATTAGTATCAATCAGAAATTTTCGATGTAGAAACTCAATTCAACTGAGAGAAACTGAATCATCCCAACACCAGGAACATCGACAGAAATGGAGGGAAAGCGAGGGGAAACTACCTTCCTTGACATCTTTCAATATTCCCGAGGAAATGAAATCTTTTCACCCAACCTAGAATTTTTAATTTTATTCCATTGAAAAGAGAAGCAGCAACAACAACATGATGGCGTTCTCTCGGTTGAAATATTCCGGAAGTGAAATAGCCTCCCGTTCGGATCTCCGGGTGGAGGCTGCTCGGAAGAGCCTTATTGAACAAGACAGAAGAGCAAACAGGATAGGGAAGAAAGAGAACATTCTTCGGATCGGAGCGTGGAATGTTAGATCACTGAGACGAACAGGAAAATTGGAGAATTTGAAATGAGAAATGGAGAGGTTAGGTATCGATGTAATGGGAATTAGTGAAATGAGATGGCCGCAACAAAGGGATTTCTGGAGTGGGGATTATAGAATCATTCATACAGCATCAAGGAATGGTCAAGCAGGTGTGGGAATTATGATGCAGAAAAGGGTAGGGAATAGGATAGAAAATTATTTGCAACATAGCGAACGCATAATGATGGTCAGGGTTGGAACAAAACCGGTGGACACTGTTATAGTCCAAGTATACATGCCCACATCTGCATACTCAAAGAAATATATCGAACGAACATACGATGAATACGAATAGAAGAAGTGATAGAATATGTAAAGAGAGAAGAAAATTTTATGATCATAGGTGACTGGGATGCGGTAGTAGGGCAAAGAAAAGAGGGCAACATAATAGGAGATTTTGCGTTACGAAAAAGAAATGAAAGAGGACAACGTTTGATCGAATTCTGTGAAAGCCATAAAATGGTTATGATCAACACATAGTTCAGAAATCATCCAAGGAAAATCTATACTTGGAAAATGCCAGGAGATACAGCAGGATATCGAATTGATTACATATTAGTGGAACAAAGATTTAGAAACCAAGTGGCAAGCTGTAAAACTTATCCGGGCGTGGATATAAATAGTGATCACAATATATTGCTGATGAAATGTTCTCTGGAATTCAAAGCTCTGAAGAAGAGAAGGAAGATGCAAAAAAGATGGAATTTGAAGAATCTCAAACGAGGAAAAACACAGGAGGCATTCAAAGTGATGTTGCACGAAAAATTGGAGGATCGACAAGAGAAAGACTTGGGAATAGAGAGTAGATGGACGAATATGAAGGGGAACATAGGGAAATGTGCAGATTAAATTTCAAAGAACGATGGGATAGAGCCCCTAGTGAAAATGCGCCATATATGACCCATATATGACCCATATATGATTCATTTCCATTCATTGAGGGGTATAAAAAAAGTCTCTCCCACGAGAATTGAACGCGGTTCGTTGGGACCGGACTCCATCCCCCTTTCACTGGAGCCACCGCTGGTCGCTTGAGAGGAGCGACTTCTTTCACGTATATGAACTCCCGCTCATTCTTGAAAACCATATATGGCTCATATATGAACTCCGAATTGGTAGATCAACAATTGTGGATCACATATAAAATATATATGAGTTATTGCAGGTCAGATTCACAATGAGTTCCTCAATATTTTTAGAATAATTATTTTTGAATCCTTCGTTGAAAAATATGAGATATTTGTCAAATTTGTTTGTTTGCTCTTTTTGATTTTATTGTGTCCACCGGTTTACAATGTGTCAGAGCTATTAGTTTTGACAAATCCAGTTCTTTTTAAATGCGTGTATCTCGAGAAGGTCTCAACACACAAAATTACTGATAAGGCATAAAAGTTGGGATTTTTTCTGAACTTTTTAAAAATTCGGGTGAAATTTTTTTTGCAATTTTTGTCTAGTGGAATTCCTACGGTGGAAGTAAAAATGGTAGTTCATTCGAATTCGGACATTTTCAGCCCTTCAAGTTCACCAGGAGTCCAAAAGGCTCTAGGGGGAGTCTGTGGTTCCGTACCCTGACGAAAATTTTTGTCATAATTCCTCATAATTTCTCATTGTCCCAATTCATGGAGAAATTATGAGAAATTATGACAACAATTTCCGTCAGGGTAGCTTACAGTGCTTGTCGTGAATTCTAATTTGTGCTGCCTTCTGTTATTGTCAAAGACACCGAGATGTGAATTTTACTGAGAAATCTGCAACAATATTTGAAAGACTGCGTGAATGACATCTGTTGCTTTGGTTTGGGGTCCGAAAGACCCTGTGTAACCTTTACGTAAGTACTTTGAAGTGTGACCTCAACGGGTTAATTTTTTTATTCAACAAGCACGATCGATCTATGGTGCATAGCAATACTTTTGGTTCATGTCTGAAAATGGTAATTTTCTACGACATTCAAGATATATAAATAAAACAAGACAAGAAAGATAACTCAATAACTTGAAATTACACATCAATCCGTCTATGAAATGTCTCGTATCTATGCTGCCTTACGAATCTTGAATAATCGAGCACGCGGAGTTCTCAGGCCGCCCTTGTGTTGTCTAGATCTCTCGTATGCCGTGGAGTAACATTTTCGAAAACGAAACGAAAATTATCGTTATGTTCCAGAAATTAGTTTTGCTTGTGGAATTTGAAAATCAAACGTATTCGAATTTGAATGAAATACTCTTCTCACTTCCATCGTCGAATTACGGGAAAATACGTCCTTGGAAAGAAATTTTCTCTTGACTTTGTGAAAAGCTTAGGCAAAATCCTAAGTTCCATGCCTTGGTAATAATTTTTTGTATTGAAAGCTTTCCAAGATACAGGCATTTGAAAACAAGTGGGTTTTAGAGACCAAGAACTTCGACATATGTTGTGAACCTGAAATCATAATAGAATAAGAAAAGAGAAACAAATGAAACGTATCTCACATTTTTCAACAGAGAACTCGGGATAACCATTTCGAAAATATTTATGAACTCTTGGAAAATCCGATATGAAATGATCAATACATAGCAAATAATTATACCAAATATGAATCATATATGTTTTTGACCGTTTCCTGCAAACATATATGTGCCGCGCGGTACCCATATATGCTTCATATGTATCACTGATGAAGCTGCGGCCACATATATGGGGCATATATGGGGCATATATGGTCATATGTGTTTTGTGGGAATCATATATGGATCATATATGGGTCATATATGGATCATATATGATTCATTTCCACTAAAATTTTCTAATATGCAATGATGGAACATATTGCCAAGATTAGACTTTGAATATAAATTTAAACTCCAAAGGAATATTTAAACATGAAGAAAAATAATTTGAGGGGATTATCCACATTTGCAAGTTATTATATTTATAATTCTTCGCATAATTTTCAGGAACCTCTTCAAGATTCAACCAAATATTCGAAGTCTAATCTTGGCAATGTGTTCCATCACTGCACATGAAAATTCTTCATTCAAGGGCCATAGAGCATTAGAAAACGGACATAATTTTGCTACGTAGTTTTTGAATAACCAAGAAATGATTGAAAGTTTGAAATATATAGCAATAAAGTGCACTACCAGGATTTGGCTCTGAATATAAATCCAAAGCCCAAAACATATTCATAAACATGAGAAAATGAGTTATAAAAATTATTGACATTTATAGGTTAATATATTTATAATCGTTCGGATGATTCTTAGGAATCATTAGCAGTTCCAATTTCATATTCAAAGCTCAATCTCAGCAATGTACTTCACCACTGCGGATTAAAAATTTGTATTCATTGCTCAGTGGATCAGAAAGGACGTAGCGAAATTTTGCCTTCTCCTAGAAGGACTCCATGGTCCTTAAGGCTTACTTGTTCGAAAAGTACGTAGCAAAATTTTACCCATTTTTCTGGAGCTTCATGAGAGGTAAGACAATTCTCGATTTCGATGAAACTTGACGCGTTAAGGGCACTCAAGGACCAACAAAAGCGAGTCAAATTTTGCGCCAACTTTGTTCGTAAGTTATGGGTTCAACGGAAATTTTTAGTGAATAATAATAAAATCCACAATCAGGATTCGACTAAACATAAGTTACAGTCTTTTATCAATTTTCTGGCGAGTATAAGAGGATTTTAAAAGTAATAATCTCCAACTGTCAAACATTACTCCCAAATTGATTGTACAGGTGCACTGTTATGTAAACTAATTTTTATCTGGATACGCACATACCTTCGTACTATGAGTGCGTATAGGCAGTTTAGTTCAGCGTTTCAAAGAACGCGCCGGCAGCCCAGGAATTTTCAAAATTTTCATTGATCTTATACAAACCACTTGAAGCTTGGATAGTTTTATAAACATTATAAAAAAAATGATACATAAGTTTCCAAGGTATGTCTATAATTTCCTTGGATTCTTATAATTATTAAATTTCTTCAATCAGTTCTTCATTTTTACAGCGAATAAAAGAAATCCAATTTATTAAAAGGAAAATCTAATAACGAAAATTTCCAACAATTTTTGAATTCGTCCATCCAGCAGCTTGCTCTAAAATAATTCATCATAAATACAAAAAGTTGAACAAGAATTATTTTTTTTGTGTTTCATTCAAATATCTACGTGCGAAATGACTGAGAAATCTAATAACTCTGGAAACATAAGACAAATTTTCTCGATAAAATGATAATAATGGTTTATATCGTTGCGTCATTCCGATCAATTTCCATCCCGTACAGCACAAAATATCCCGATGATGTGTTGGAGCATTGCAGCAACATTACAAATGTCTCGGTGACGTTACAATGAGATTCCGAAAGATTACCTCTCTAAATACTGAATGTACTGAATATTTCCGAAACTCTCTGAGCAAACATAACAGTACTTTAATACAGAGGCATTCTCAAAGGACTCCCCAATCGATACATTTTGTCACCGCATGTTACTTCCAAGGTAATCGTGAAATGTCTCCTGTAATCAATTCACATTACATTGTTGAATAATAGAATCTATAGATTTGAATCCTGAATTGTATACCCATCATACCTGTAAACTACGATTCCTTCTTGTACTCCTTTTCGTAACACAGCAGCTACAGCGCCTAAGTCAAAGCACCCAAAACCAGTTCCGGAATATGGATTATCGGATATACTTTGTGTATAATGCATAATCATGATAAAAGGGATTTATAGAACTATTATACACTATGTACATACAAATCATAAACAATAAATGTTTTTCTCTCAACTCATATGCTGCTTTTTTATAAATGAGACAGCCATCCATCCCAGATATGGTAATAAGAATATCCCTGAGTTTATTCTTCGTTCATTAAAAATTCCGCAATGATATTCCTTTTCTCATTAGCATCAATGAAATCTTCATTTGCTAATAGATTTCCCTCATTTTCAAAGGCCAACGCATCATCTTGTACATCGATGCATATATTGT
Organism: Gonatopus flavifemur; assembly: GCA_018340375.1. Taxonomy (NCBI): domain Eukaryota; kingdom Metazoa; phylum Arthropoda; class Insecta; order Hymenoptera; family Dryinidae; genus Gonatopus; species Gonatopus flavifemur. Next base: position 1,235,976 of record JAFFJZ010000033.1, read on the forward strand.
GTAGAATGCAGCATGCAAATATTACCAACGATATCATTTCGGTATTGAACATATATACATATTTGAATCTGCGAAAGCGTCCTTTCAACAGCCCGAACGCTCTTTCGATTACAACACGCGTTTTCGAATGTTTTTTGTTGTACATTCGTTGCATAGCGTTCAGATGACCATCTTCCCGGGATGGAGTCAACATGTACTCTTCTAGGGAATACACTGAATCTGCCAATAGATGGCAATTATTAGGAAAGTATAATTGTTGATTGCCATTAATTTCTCCTTTGATATCGCTTAAGCGCCAAACCCTGGCATCGTGAACACTGCCACAATATCCAGCAAAGACGTCAATGAATTTCAATTCGGCATCACAAATGCCTTGTAGAATTATGGAATGAAATCCCTTACGGTTTACATAAGCGATTGGATCAACCAATGGAGCGCTTATTGGAATATGGCACCCATCAATTGCTTCAATAACGTTAGGAAACCCAGCAATGGCGAAAAAGTCTCCCATATTCCTATTCATTCCGTATTCTTGTGATCATCTCAGATACTGTTGTGCACATGGGATCAAGGCGTTGGCTACGTTAAACACACACTTCCAAGCAGTATCTTTGGCCATCCCGAATCGATCTGCTATACTTCTGAAATATAAGATTGATCTTAAGTATATCCCAGAGACAAAGATTAGATGTACTGAGATATTTGTACATCTTTTCAGATTTTTTAGATCTCTTGAGATATTCGTAGATCTCTTCGGATTTAAAGTTTGGCAAAAAAGATCCACGGAGATCCGAACAGATCTCTATAGTTTTCCAGGAAATCTTTTAGAATCTACATGAATTTTTTTTGGATTTCTTGCAAAATTGTAATCTCTACATGTGAGTATATATCAGAGAATCTCAGGGATTTTAGTCAAAGTTGGAATCTTCAGTTGTAAGTAGATATGGAGAGATTTGCACAAATTTTTGCCAACATTTAAATCTGAAGAGATGTACTTATATCTCAACATATCTACATAGATGTTATGAGATCTAATTTTTTGTTATGGGGTACGTCAAGACGACATCAAAATTTTGTTAATTCAATTTTATTCCATGATTTCTACAGAAACATGATCTGCTCGACAATGAGAATGTGAATGATTCATTATACAATATTATCACAACTCTACTGCGAAGTTCTTTGTCGATTTCAACTCAGTTGTATTTGGAGACAATCATACTATCAGTAAATGATACTTATGCAGTTGATCGAGTAAAGAAGAGAGAGAAATGGTCCTGACATTCATGGAGGACATAAAGAAGATAATCCGACCTTAAATGATGTACGGTGCGATGTGTGATCCAGCCCGCATTTTTGCAGCCTCGAGGAGGTTGTAACATAGGTAATTGAAGAACACCATTCACAATGAAAACTCAATTCTTAATTGAAATTTGTTTCAATTGAGAATTAAACTCAATGGTCAGCTGAAATGTCTTTTCAATTAAGAATCACAATTTTATTTTGTATTCAAATATTCGTCAATGAACAATTAGCGCTTCAATTTTTCAAATAAAAACGTATTTTAGTTTCTTTTTTCATGTATTCAACAGTACAAATCAATTCTTGAGTACGTGTATAATTTACGATATGTTGTTATGAAAATAGCTTGAAAATTTTTTCAAAGCTCACCAATAGACTTCTTGGTTGCCAAACGTCCAAATTGCCACAGCAATTTGTTTTTCGATGGCAATGACTCTGCTAAAACCTCCGTTTTGTATTAGGTGTGGCGCGATGGTTTGGGATAACATTTCAAATGTCTCTGGACTCATTCTAAAATGAGTCTTGACATCTGCCAATAAAATGATGAAGGGATCATATTACCTCACTTCATCAATCAATAATTGTTATGGTGAACTTATATGGACACTCACCAGACGGAGAATACGGAGGTACAACAAGTTCAACAAATCCTTCAATTTTAAAATGCCATCCACGTAATTGTTGCGGTGCCCACAGTTCCTCAAAATCATCGCTGTCGAATATAATGTTCAAATTTGAACGATTGAATCATTTCCTTCGTTTCATTCAAAAATTTGTATCGACAGATTTATGAAATCAATCAGGTACTCACTCAATATCGTTACTGAAGAATAAATGAAACCCCAGTAAAAGTTGTGAATCCACTTTGTATATTCAGCTGAAATCAAAATCATGTTTTGAACCACATTTACAAGTGCATATGCATTAATTTATATCAGACATAACCGGAATTTTGAGAATTGGGAGTGTACAATAAAATATACTCATATAAAATGATTGAAGTGGAACAAAGACTATAACGTTATATTACTGAAGTTTGAATGCTTTATTGGAACGGATTGGTGATCAAATAACAAAATACTGACTTGTTATAGGCATGAAATATTACAGAGCGTTCTTTCAAAGGTGTTCCCACTTCCAAAAAGTCAATTCGAGAAGATAAACAGCAATGATTCATTACATTTTGCAAGTATGAAGTTTCGTTTTGTTTCTATAAACGATTCAAACTTCAAGAATGTATCAAATTTTTCTTGTGAGTTTTCTACATTCAACCGAAAAAGGTAGTATATTGATGAAACCTGTTTTGACTGTATGCTAAGCTTTGAAATTTCATATGCAGTTTGAAGGAGATATCGCGAGGAAAGGAATGATAATCAGCGGAATGGATTTGAAATGAGAATGACGTGAGGTGGGGTCAGTTGAATAGAAGAGGTTGGAAGTGCGAAAGAGATGGAGAGTGACAGTTGAGCCAGGTCCCGGAATAATTGTGAAATGTATATGAAAACTCACGATACATAGAAAATGTTAAAGAGGAGACCACGCTAGAGAGCGTACAGCTATTATACATTCTTCTATAGCTGTGTAGGACACAAGATAAATTTTACTATCTTCTGAATCTTGGTTTGATGGTGCGACAGTGATTATAGCTATTCAATCTTCCCTATGATCTGCACTTAGTTTTTAATCGAAATCTCTTGCACTCTAAAAGTATTCTCATCATGCTCCAGCCACGCATACCTATATACTGGAAAATATATATTACCTATAACTGATATAATTTGTAGCATATAATAAAGAATTCAGATTTCATATTTATTCAATCTATTGCCTTGTTCGCATCAGTGTCTTAAACCACGGCTGTAATGGCATGAGAGATATGGAAGGTATCGCATTGAACCACTGGTCAAAGATTGTGGATCTCCAGTTTTTAATCCAGAATGTGCACGTGGTCTGTAAGTTCACCAATATCTGTCTGGAATGTCTAATCCACTGCTGTTCACCAACTGAATGTATTATAAAATATTTGGAACACATTTTTATATCAATTTCGTATAATTTAGGACTTTTTGTAAAAGGATGTGGAGCCTAATATTTTTTTCAGAAGATGTTCTTGAAGTTTGAATCGTGTAATGAAAGAAACATTCAAACTTACAAAATTTGATGAATCATCGATATCCACCTCCTCAAATCACTTATTTGTGGAATTTTAAAAAATATTATAAATTTGATAATTTTAAATTGACAATTTAATGTTATAATTCAACTAATTCTTTATTAGAAGTAATAGGTGTATTACTATAATTGATTCAAGAGATCAATACTTCCATTTCAGTCATCTAATGAAATTATATTTTTAATTCAATTGATAAAATCAATTGAGTTGGTTCTTTCAATACAAATTGGTATAAATCTATGATTAATTCCACAAATTTCAGAACATTGACCATAAAATATTCCAGGTCGATTGATTATAAAATAAATTTGATTCAATCGACCTGGGATAGCATCTAATTTTATCCCTAATGAGGGTATTGTTCATGAATGAATAACATCTTCAGAAGTAATAATTAATCGAATAGGTAAGTTGAAAGGAATAATTATATTTTTATGGATTGGTGCAATTTGGATTCTTGCTTGAGGAGACGAGGGTTAAGGAAGAAGATTCTCTGGGGAAATTTGGAAATGATTCACACGTGGATTCGGTCTTGAACACGAGGACACTTTAATGTCTTTCAATATGAATCTGAGGCGAGCGATAGTCCAAAATCTTACACGTGATTACCGGCCGTATAAAACTATATACCAAAACGAGGGTTCTCTTGAACCTGTCGACAATTAGGGACCGTAAGAGATACACGTTTCACGTTGAAACTGGGGTACTCTATCGAAAACGAGAGCGGTATACGTGTAGCCGTTATGTCTAGGCGAAACGAAGTGAAGCGAAAGAGAAGAGGTCAAGATCGTTTCGCGATCTACGCAATCGATATTGGGCTGGTGATTGATTATATCGTGATCCCTTTGCGCGCATAATTTTAAATGTGAGTAATAGTACGGTTCATTCAGCTACATTACCGCCCGTCTCGAATGGTTACATTCGAAATTATCGTCGAGAACATATGGTTTTAGTACAATTCTCTGTGTTTTCGTTACCTAAGTAGGACTTATAATTTAACTATTTACAAGCTCTCCTTGGAGAGGCACTGGGGTCACAGATATATTTTCTGTGAATCGACGGAAGGGTGTCGCATCACGGCGCAGTGCCGCCCGCCAAAGCCGAGTCGGCACGTTCGGTTTCAGCATTAATGTGAACCGGTAAAAAAGATAGTTTGACGATGGGCCGCACATACTCTGATCGAGCGGTTCCAATTTTCACGACCCGAACTAGTCCATCATTGCCGGGATAACACTCCGTGATGCGACCGAGCTCCCATTGACTCGGGGGGGCTAGTTGGTTCCTTAATACTACTATTTGGCCAACAGTGGCTAACTTTTGCGCGATCCGCCACTTTGGACGTTGTTGGAGCGTATGCAAGTAATCTTTAACCCATGACTGCCAAAAACCTTCGGAGATGCGATGAACTAGTTGCCATCTCGAGAGGCGATTTTCTCTCAGTTCAAGCACGCTGGCTTCGGGGATCGCGCGCAACGGAGCGCCTATGAGAAAGTGACCCGGAGTCAACACCTTATAATCGTCTAGGCAATCTGACATGGCCGCAATTGGGCGTGAGTTTAAACAAGATTCAATGCGGCAGAACAGCGTGGCCATTTCTTCAAAAGTCAACGTGTGGGTGCCGATACACCTCTTGAGGTGGTATTTCACGCTTCGTACTCCAATCTCCCATGATCCACCGAAATGCGGAGCGGATGGAGGGATGAAATGCCACGCAACTCTCTCGCTTGTTAATCTATTGAGGAAGTTTGGGTCGGAGATTGCGGTGCGGTAGGCTTCTCTCATCTCTTTGTTCGCGCCCTGGAACGTGGTTCCATTATCCGAATAAATATGGTTCGGTAAACCTCGACGCGAAGTAAAACGAGCGAATGCAGCCATAAAGGAGGCAGACGTATATCCATCAATGAGCTCGAGGTGAATGGCTTTAGTGGTCATGCAGACGAAGATACCAATGTAAGTTTTGTAAAACTTGGAGCCACGCCCAAAGCTTGGAATCACGAGTATAGGACCGGTGTAGTATATGCCCACATGAATAAAGGCTCGAGATGTTCGATTTACTCGGAAATCGGGCAATTCTCCCATGAGCTGGGAAGGGATTTTTGCAGCTTCGCGACTACGGATCACGCATCGATATAAAACAGCTCGCCCGGTCGCGCGTGCGCGCAGGATCCAAAATTCTTCCCTCAGCAACGCAAGGGTTAACGTCGGCCCGGAATGAAGATTGTGAACGTGGTACTGCGTAATGATAAGGGATAGGAGTTGATAGGTTTTCAGGACAATGGGGTGTTTGGTTAATTCAGGTAGATCAGCGTGACGAAGTCTCCCTCCTACACGGATGAGACCATCGTTATCTAAGCAGGGATTCAAACCTGACAAGGGGCTGCCTTTTTTAACAGGCACATTCTTCGCTAGGTTCGCTTGGTCTTCGGAGAATAATTTCGTTTGAATGTATTTCAGCCAGTAAACTTTAGCTGCTTGGATTTCAAGAGCTCGCAGAACCACAGGAGGAACATTGTTGTTCGTCAATTTGTAGTCATCAGGGATGGATTTTTTACGAGTTTCATCTATGAACCGGAGAACGTATCCAGTTACTCTCAGAAGTTTCGAACACGGAGAGTACCGAGTGGCCAAATTCCACGGTTCTTCGGTTAGAACATGGCTGGCTACCTTGTTTCGGAGTTCTTCAAGGAGCGCTTCAGGGGGAATTGGATTCAATTTGTCCGGGGGACGCATGTCCGGATCCTTCAGCTATGAGGGTCCAGACCACTATAAGTCGAAGGTCAATAACTCGGCAGGGGATGAGCCTCGGGATGCACAGTCTGCGGGATGATCGTGCGTGGGGACATGATGCCATGTCGCATCGGGGAGTAGGATTTGAATCGTTGCGACACGATTAGCAACGAATGTCTTCCATCTCGAGGGCGGTTGATTGAGCCAGGCTAAGGTTATGGTGAAGTCTGTCCAACAATAACATTTGGCCTTCTGCATCGGGAGTGTAGGGCGAAGATACGAAATCAAGCGCGCGAGAAGTAGGGGAGCAGAGACTTCAAGACATGGCACGCTTAACGTTTTCAACGGGGCGACCGCTGATTTTGCGGTAAGAAGCGAGACGCGAGTCGATCCAGTCGGAGATGTTATTTGGATATGAACTGCTGCAGCGTACGCAGCAGTCGAGGCGTCAGAAAACCCATGAATTTCTACATGAGTTGAATCGGAACTATAGGTTGTCCATCGGGGGATGGCTAATTTTTCAAGTAGAGGAAGATTCCCCTGGTATTGATGCCAGCGAGTCAATAAATCAAGAGGGATGGACTTGTCCCAGTCACACCTGGGAAGCCATAGTTGCTGCATCAGAACTTTTGCTGTTAATACGACGGGAGTTACCCATCCTAGCGGATCAAATAATTTCGCGATATTCGATAATATGGCTCGCTTCGTATTCCCAGGATTAGGGGAGTAATTTACCCGAAATTGGAAAAGATCTTGGCGAGAGTTCCGAACGATTCCGAGAATCTCGAAGCTATTATCTGAGTCTTGTGGATTCATATCCCTTAGTTCGGCTAGACCGTGATCCGATGGATCAACGTCTCTTAAAAGGCTCGGACAATTGCTTGCCCATTTGCGAAGGCGGAAATGTCCCTTTTCGAGTAACGTTACCAGTTGTTTTTGCGTAGCAATTGCCGATTGACGATCATCAGCGCCGAATAAACAGTCATCCACGTGAAATTGATCGAGTAATACGGGTAGGGCTGAAGGGAATTGGTGTCCTTCATTTTGCGCAAGTTGTTTGAGTACTCGTAGGGCTTGATGGGGGGCCGAAGCTGTGCCGTATGTCATTGTCAGTAACTGGTATTCGTCTATCGGTTCGACGGAAGATTCACGCCAGAGGATTCTTTGGTAATGGACGTCATCGGGATGAATAAGAATTAGCCTATACATTTTTTCGATATCCGCGGTGTAAACATAACGATGGAACCGCCATTGGGAAATAATCGCGGCTGGCTCAGTCTGAAGTTTTGGCCCTATCAATGAATGATCGTTGAGCGAACTACCATTGGCGCTCCGAGAAGAAACATTGGAAACAACACGTAATTTCGTAGTACTGCTGTTTCCTCGTAGCACAGCATGGTGCGGAATGTAATAAACTTGATCACCGCGGTCTTGGGATGAGGCAGATACTTCTTCCATATGACCTATGGTGGCATATTCGGTCATGAAGGACCGATACGCAATTTCTGAATCGGGATTGCGCTTGAAGCGCTGTTCGGTGTGGGAAAGGTTACGAAGGGCGACTGGTTTCGATTCCCCGATATCGGTTGGAGGGCCATGTTTGAACAGCAATCTGAGTATGTAACGCCCATCCGATGATCTGGAATGCGTTTTTTGGGAATGCATTTGACATTGTTGTTCGTCAGGACTCAAATGAATCTCCTGTGGAATGGCTTCAATCTCCCAAAAACGCCGTAGGTTCTCATCTAGAGTATCGAGAAGGGTTTGATGGTGGATGTGCAAAGAGGGAGTGGTAGGACTCGAAAAGGAACCGGTTGGCCCGGTTAAAATCCACCCAAGCGTTGTGTTTTGTGCAAGGGGTTGATGGTCAGATCCTGGGCACACCCCTTCACGGAAAATCTTACTATACAAGTCACTACCAATAAGAATATCGATTGGTTCCGAGCTCATGGGATCTGCATCGGCAAGAGTCAATCCCGATACATGATTGCATGTGGATTGAGCATTGATTCGTGCAGGCTTATACCGAGTCAATGTTTTCATCACAAAAGCCGTGATTGGATAGACAGGCTCCTTCGCAATGGATGGAGTTACAGTGAGAGAAGTCGAATATCGAATAGGAGTTTTCACATCACCGACCCCGGTTACCAAAGCTGAATATCTGTTTCTAGTTAGTCGGAGATCTTGCACAATTTTTTCTGTAATTAAGTTAACAGTGGATCCGGGATCAATCAACGCCCGTACTTTTACCGAGCGACCTTGTGGCGAATTGAGAATTACGTGCGCTGTGGCCAATAACATCCCTGATTGGGTCGATGCAACTGTTGACGAACAAGGTGATGCCAGAGGAACATCACTCTGGGACGTTGAGGGTGAATTTGTGGTTGGTACCTCGCCACGAGGTTGCTCAGTTCGTTACGTACTTTCTGATCCACTAAGCAATAAATGCGAATTTTTAATTCGCAGTGGTGAAGTACATTGCTGAGATTGAGCTTCAAATATGAAATTGGAACTGCTTATGATTCCTAAGAATCATCCGAACGATTATAAGTATATTAACCTATAAATGTCAATAATTTTTATGACTTATTTTCTCATGTTTATGAATATTTTTTGGGCTTTGGATTTATATTCAGAGCCAAATTCTTGTAGTCCACTTTATTGCTATATACTTCAAATTTTCAATCATTGCTCGGTTATCTAGAAAATACGTAGCAAAATTATGTCCGTTTTCTAATGCTCTATGGCCCTCAAATGGAGAATTTCGATGTGCAGTGATGGAACACATTGCCAAGATTAGACTTTGAATATTTGGTTGAATCTTGAAGAGATTTCTGAAAATTATGCAAAGAATTATAAATATAATAACTTTCAAATGTGAATAATTCCCAGAAATTATTCTTTTTCATGTTCAGAGATTCCTTTGGAGTTGAAATTTATATTCAAAGTCTCATCTTGGCAATATGTTCCATCATTGCGTATTAAAAAATTTGATTCATCGCTTAGTTGTTGGAAATGTATGTGGCAAAATTTTGTCCGTTTTTTCAAAGCTCTATGGCCGTTAACTCTTCGTGAAACACAGAAAATTTTTGTCCATACCGTTTGTTCATCCGAAGATCGCTCGCAAGGAGGAAACACAATATTCACAAAAATGAGTCTTTCACAGAAATATAATGAAATGTTGATATGGTAATCGTCAATTGCGAGTCGTGATTTATGACACATTGAGGGCACCCGAGCATCAGGAGAAGCGAGTGAAGTTTTGCGCCAACCTTTCTCATAAATTACTTGATAAATTGAAATTTGAAATCGATAATAATTGAGTACTTACCTGAGATTGGACTCTACATACAAATTTGGGTCTCTTCGAGGTTTGCAGACATTGGGAAATAACATCACAAAAATCTTTCGAAAGTTGAAGGTCATCACTTTCAAAATCTCCTTATACTCGCCAGGAAATCAGTGAAAGACTAACACTCATATTTAGAGTCTGATCCTAGTCGTGGATTTCATTGATATCCACCAAAAATTCCGGTTGAAGGCATAATTTACGGAAAAATTTGGCGCGAAATTTGGCTCACTCATTTTGGTGCTTGAGTGTCCTCGAATTAATGAATGTATCAAAAACTTGAGACATATATTTGAACATCTCTAGAACAGAGGTGTTGGGAGATAGAAAATGAATATTCTATATAACTTAAGATTTCGGCAAGTTATTGAACAGATCTTCCTTTTATTTTCATTCAACTTGAAAATAAAAACCCAAGATGTTCCATTATCGCGTACCACTCAAAAGTTCTCCGGACGCAATTTTATGTGTGGAAATTTCTGGTGCAAATAATTCAGATTCTGGAACCAACGGCGCTAGAAGATAACCTCCCGGGGTGAGAGAAATACTTCCAACAGTCCAATCTGTTTGCGATATTCTGAATATCTAAAAAGAAGGCATTAAACAAATAGCAACAATATTTTTCAAGTGCAATAATGAATAAATGTATCAATATTCGCATACCTGACAAGTAGACAATGTTTTAATAGAACTATAAACAGCAACAAGCATTCTACATTCTTTATTCAAATGAACACTATCATAACTATGGCCTGGTCTTGTGAGTAATCGTATTTTATCACTTCATTCCGTCGGACATATCTTTCGTCCTTTCAAATAAATCTGTCATTCTAAATCCTTGATCCTCCCTTCCCGTAAATTAAACATAACCAATATTTTTGTTCTGATTTGACATGTGGAATGGACAGGGAATCCCTCGTACGCATTGGCGTCAACATAAAATCTCGGAGTCAATATTTTCAGGTATGTTCCAGAATTGGTTGCATCCTGGTCATGACCAGATGATCAGGTCAGCTACTTCGGAAGACTCCACAGGATCTACACATACATACGCGAGCACGGGAATCATGGGAATACTCGAAGAACAACAAATAAGAACACACAAACCAGAAAAAACGACAGTAATAACAGCGGACGGATCAGAAGCTGGAATAATGGGAACAATCAAACCAACAGTGATAGTACAGGGAAAACCTTACGAACTAACAATACGAATAGCACCAACCCTACAATACACACTCATATTAGGAATAGACAGTTCGAAAAAAATGAAAACAACAATTACATCCAATGAAAACGAACAAGAAAAACACTCAGAACAGGATCGGGGCCGAATCAACGAAACCATTGATTGGAAAGGAAGAGATGTGTAATGTATGATGTCTCATTCTTTCCAACCAACGGTTTCGTTAATTCGGTTTTTCGTTGATTTGGCCCCCATCCTTAAAACGAAAAGAAACAAAGAAGCACGTGACACGGACTACTAAGATAGAAAATAAAAAGGCGGACAACACACAACAACACAGCACACGTGGAAGAAAAGTACCATCACCAACACCCAAAATTAAAGCGAATACAGTATTATACCCAAACGCACCGATATTAGATAAAAAAACAAGTAGAGGGAATGCTATACGGAACGGATCTCCAAAAACAGGAAATAGAATTCGTTAGCAGTATGAAAGAATTGAAAGTATACGAAAAAGAGCAAATCGATAAAATAGTACAAGAATTTACACAAAACACAGAGGACACATTACAACACACAGAACTAGCAAAGTACAAAATAGAAGTAGAAAAAAACGAACCGAAAAAACAAGAACCTTACAACACATCACCAAAAATTTCACAACACATGCACATAGATGTAGATAGAATGTTACAAGAAAATATAATAGAGCCATCCAACAGTAACTGGTCAAGCCGAGTAGTCATGATCCAAAAACCGAATACAACATATAGATTTTGCATCGACTTCAGATATCTAAACTCACTCACAGAACAAGACACGTACCCAATACCAATAATGACAAACATACTAGTCAAAGTGAACACAGCAAACTCCATATCAAAAATTGACCTGAGCCGAACGTATTGCCAAATATTATTAGAAGAGAACAGCAGACAGATGACATCAACCACAGCCCCAGGGAAAGGATTACACCAATTCAAAAGAATGCCATTCGGACTGACGAACGCACCCGCGGCATTCCAAAGACTAATGGACAAACTGATAGGACCAGACTCAGAACCCTACGCATTTTCATACTTGGACGATATAATAATAGTAACAAAAACCCTAGAGGAAGATCTTTATTGGCTGAGAACAACATCACAGAGGATTATGGACGCGAAAATAACAATACCAAGAACGCGAAGGCAAAAACAAAGAAAAAGGAAAGGGAATACATGCATGCATGCGCGCGTACACACACGCAAAGAATCATATGGACAATTTTCTCATTTTTCTTATTATCATTATCATTATCCCTTCAGTAAGGAGGAAAACCAATTTTTTCCGAGTCACACCGCCTCTCATAGCATTGAGGACAAACTAAACTGAGCGAACCTGGGATAAGCAGACACAAACACACCCACACGAAATGTAAACACGTAAAAAAGACAACTAACAAATGTAGAAGAACACCTACACCCACACTAAATGATTGTAAAGTGGAGATACACACACAGCAACAAATGTGGAAAAATGGGAGAACACGCACACATACATTACACAAATAGCAAACAGAACAAGAACAAACACAAATAAAAAATAGGAAATAAGAATGAAATACATAAAGCTGAAGAAAGAAGAGGCAAACACTAATTTTTTTTTAAATGAACACAATATTTTCATATACTCAAACAAACAAGCGAAACAAAAAAATAGGAAATAAGAGTATACGTAGAATAAGTAAACATTATAAAGAAAAACGTAGAATTCGGAACACACAAACATGGGGACAGGGAAACCTACAAAACTGAAGTCATGGACAGGACAGACAAACAGGGAGCTTCCAACTGGCGGAGGAACACTACGCTCACGCTTCGTCCCACCATGGAAGGGGGGAGTGTAACGTGAGCGTTACAAGAGCATGAAGACAGTAGTAGGGGACGCCAACGAGGGAGTAGAGGTGAAAGAAGCGGCGAGACTCGTCAATAAGTCAAGGCGGCGATGAGGCCCAGTCTCCTGTTAGCACTTGATACGTGCTCTAGTCCTTAAGTGACCATACAGTGCCCTGAGTGGCTACCACGGATGACCTCAGGTGATTTCCATAAGGGAGTTTGACTCCAAGCTTTTCTGTAACCGGACACCCCGGATTCAACCCGCAACATCCATCCTCTACGAAGACCTCCACCGAAGGACGCCCCCAACTCCACAAACGAGAGGAAAAGACCGGTCGAGAGACGAAACGCGACGATACTCTCATACACGAAACACACTCTCACGCAGCACACATTCTTAGTGGTAAGCTACAATTATTGTAAAACACATGTCGAACAATCTTTGAATATACATTTATATCTATTATTTTGACATACAATCGCATTCTCTCTGTTTCTTCTCTCGCCCCCTCCTCTATGAAATTCTCCTCTCAGTTACCCCATTATAATCTCTCTCCCATTGGAATAATTCATCTCAAAGACAATCATTATGCTGCGTGAATTATACGGACAAGTAGGAGAAATATGATGTTAGATCCACTGTTTACGTTCATATCCTTCGGCTCGGAGAATTGTCATTTCAAGTTATTTTTTCGGGACTTCTATTCGTTCGATTGTTCTGAACAATCCCATTGTTTAAACTCGTTCTATGACATCACTCTGGAGTTCAGGAGAAAATTGTTGGGCCGAAAAAATTTTCCTGTTGTCCGAGAGAGGGAACTTTGTACGATCATCTCTTCGCCATTCGAATTATTTATCTCAAAATTGATAAGTATTCTGCATAAATGAGGCGGCGTTTGTTTGTGATAAATAATTTCATCGTTGACACTTGTTCTATGACAATCCTTCCGAGTTCAGAAGATAATTGTTCAGGTGAAAACAGATGTGTGTATGTATGCATGTACGAGGTGTGTTCAAAAAGTAACGAGAATTTTCAAATTTCGCGGGTTTGGAGAGTCCGCCTGTATAAAATCTTTCTTTATTATATTGGTACACATGCCCCTGAAGTAGGATGAAATTTTGAGCAATATCCATCGCTTACTTTTCAAGTGTCAGCCGCTAAGGTTAGACGTGTTTTTTCGAGCTCGGCGATTTTCGTTTGTGAAGAAAAATGGATCAAAGAATTTGTATTCAATTCCGCGTGAAAAATGAGATAAAGTGTAGGGAAGTTTGTAAAATGTTAACAAAGGCATATGGTGAGTCTGCTATAAGTGAAGCAAGGATCCACGAGTGGTATAGGCGTTTCCAAGATGGCCGGGAAAACGTTGAAGATGACGAACAACCAGGACGCCCAAGCACATCAATAACCGACGGAAACGTGGAAAAACTGGAAGAAATGATTATGAACGATCGCCGAATCACGATCAGAGGAGTCGCTGATGATGTTGGCGTATCAGTCGAAAAGCAATCCGAAAAAAACGCTCGGATCTGTGGCAAAACAATTTATGGCTCTGGCACCACAACCATGCACCTGCTCACACTTCATTGCTTGTTCGTGAATTTTTGGCCACAACCAGTACTGTTACGACGCCTCAGCCTCCATATTCGCCAAATATGGCTCCATGTGACTTTTTTCCATTTCCAAAAATAAAGAGAACATTAAAAGGCCGTCGTTTCACAAGCATAGATGACATTAAAAGCGAATCGCTGAAAGAGCTAAAAGCTATTACAAAGATCAAGTTTCAAAAGTGTTTCGAGGATTGGAAAAAGCGTTGGCACAAGTGTATTATATCTGAGGGGGATTATTTTGAAGGGGACAGAATAGATATTGATGAATAAATAAATATTTTTTCCATAAAAGGAAAATTCTCGTTATTTTTCGAACACACCTCGTATGTATGTATGTTTGTACGTTTGTACGCATCTGATTCTTTGGTGCACAATAACTCTCCTGAGAATTTACCGATGGAAATAATTTTTCTCTCAATATGCTTGTCTTAGAGAGGATCTGGAGCCCAATAATTTTGTTATCGATCAGATAACTCTTTTCTAAAATATTGTGGAATATTGTTCCAAAGATTACGGTCAAGTGCTTCGGTGCATAATTTTGTTTTGAAAATGTGTTGAATATTCAAAACCACATATGCTGCAAATTCTAGGGGTTCTAATGCGTGTCGTTTTGGAAAATTGTGTTTTCAGAAGAAGGCCTTTGAAATTTTGAAATGAGGTTTATATACGAGTTTGGATATAAAAAAAATTATGGGTATGATGGTTCAAATTGTTCAGCAGCCCACCAACGACTCCTGAAATTTTGCTGTCACAGTTACCAATTTTTGCTGTGTGAGCTAAGAAATGGCTATAACTGCAATATCATTCCCGCTGAAACAGCGAAGAAAATGGGGCATGGTGAATAGTTGCCACAGCGCATTCATTTTGCGTCCTCATCAGAGAGAAGCTTTGTGATCGTTTCCAGGGGCCAAAAATTTCGTTGTCCCCAAACTCAAAATCTCTCACACCAAAATGTTCTTTGAAACTCGAGGGAAATTTTTGGTTCAGTGTCTGTCTGTATGTGTGGGTGTGTGCAAACTCCTGCGACCAGGCGTATGTTCCGTTCCTTTCATCCGATCGTCATGAAATTTCAACCACGGTTAGATGTAGTGTTGATAGTGATCCCATATCAATTCCAACCTGATTCTCACAGAAAAACGGGAGGGTTGAGGGAATCTCCGCTTCCTATTATCCGATTGCAATGAAACCTCATACCGCGTTATAGTTATGATCCGATAGTGATTCCATATGAGTTTCATCCCAATCGGTTGGAAACTATGGAAAATTTTTTTTCGCGATCTTCATTGTTCGGCAATGTTTTGAAAGCATGCCTTCCCTATGTCCGTGTCATCAAAATGTCATGGAGTTTGGAGCAAATTCAATTCACGAGGTGTCAGTTGTACAGTATAGATTTCAAGCGAATCGGAAGTGAGGGAGGAGAATGGTAAGCGTTTGGCTTTGAAACGAAATTTGAAAATCTCGTACCTAATGATATCATGTGGATATATTCCGTTCCTATGATCCGATCGTTATGAAATTTCCACCGTAGTTTCATGCAGTGTGGATAGTGTTTCCATATCAGTTTCAATGTGATCCTCACAAAAACACGGGGGAGAGAAATTGTCGTCGAAAATTGTGATTTTGCGACCCAGCATGTTCCCACTTCCTGTTATTCGATTGCAATAAAATGCATACCACGGTTTAGTTATGGTCCTATAGTAGTCCCATATGGATTCCATCCCAATCGGTTGACAAATATGGAAAAAAGTCTATAGCAATTTGCATTGCTTTTTCACGATGTATTAAAAAGGTGCATTTTCTATTTTTTGTAGTCTCATTATTGGCGCTACATTGGCAAAAAGAATTTTTTCAATTGTTCACCAATGATGATCTATTTCATTGCCACTTGATCAAATAGGAACGAGGGAGCCGTGTGCTAATTGGCAGAGTTTCTTCGGATGGCGATTAGTCTTCTCGGGAAGCATATTATCGCATATGAGTTGGTACATGTAGGTACAGGTTGGGAGATGTTGGTACATGCATTTATTCACAGATCATTTCCTTTTGTGTAGAAATTGCTATACATCTATGGGAATTTACTTTTTTCATATACACGGGAAAGAAGTACGGTTATCGTAACGATCTGAAATATAGTGGGGATAGAGAGTGTAAGCGGTGATATTGTAGCGCCATAGTAACGATGAAGATGGTCTAGGCTAACCATCCATATCGTTTCCCGGGAGATCTGTTTCGTCATGGCGAAAATACTGATATCTCTATACTTTAGACAGTCATGACCCTCATGACAACGATCCTGTCTGGTTATGAGAACAACACTTTTTCTTCCGTGCAAGTATGAGAAAATCCTGAATTCCTCTTACAGTGTAGGAGTGATGTATGGTCATATATGACTTTCATAGATGTTTTATGGGGCAAAATTTCTCAAGCGTACCAGCTCAAAAATGTTTACCTCCCCAATCTTTCGGAAATTCCACTGAAATGTAGTACTAGTTGGTGACTTTTAATCCTGTGAAGGATTTTCCTCTAGTACCTCTGGTTATCAAACTACAGGGGTCCAAAATTCACAGATTTCGTTCAATAAGCTCTTCTGAAGATATAATTTCTTGAATGACATTTCTTTATAAAATTATGTTCGATATTGTTTTTCATAGCTTTTTCCTGTTCTTTACAACGGCGTGATCTGTTTTTGTGAGAAAAAATTTTTTCCAACACATTTAGCGAGTTCAAAGTTATTTTCGCATTTTTTTTCAATTTCGACAATTTTGAGAATTTTTCGAGCCAGCTCATCTGGAAGCTGGATTTTTCTGCTTTAGAATCGTGTAGGAGAAATTATGGGGAGGAAATTTTATCTGATATTCGCAACGGTTTGAAGCGTGCGTGTCGCATATTCCTATTAGCTACTGAGCGTTCTGATACGGTTCGTCATACCGTTGACGTGGAATTGATGTGAAACGAACTGTTTTTCCATGAAATATGATTTTCCAATCATGCCAATGATTTCATACAATTTTACCGTACCATTATATTATCAAACTTTATCAATAACAGCTTATGAGATTATGGAACATAACAATGGATAAATATACATAACATAATGAATATGGAATAATTCTGCTCTCCTGAGAATACACTGGCCTCTTTCCTGCATAACCCAGACACTCCTGCATCGGGGAGAATGTTGGGAACCTTTTGTTGTAGACCCGGAAAAATAGTTCTCAAATCTATTCATTTGAATTTGTGATCGATTTTTCTGAATACGATAAACAATTGAAATTCTGTAAACATCCTCGATACATCAAACATATCGACGATGTTCGTTTGTTTTCCCTTGTTGATACCCATACTTCATACAACTTGATGTCGCACGAAAAATCGCATCGCATGACACGATCTTGAATTTTAAGTAAAATTGTTTCAATTTTAAATATGATTCGCAATTCGTGATGAAAATCAATTTTTTCTTTCCCAACTGTTCGATTGTGTTTGTTTGTAGGCGATTCAATTAATAGATGGAATACAGCATTATTGACACAACATTTCTTGATTCTCAAAAATCTCTGCAACTCAAAGTTTCGTTGATCGTTGCTGTAACCCTTCGCACAAAATCCATCACCAATTCAAATCAAGAGATTTGAGAACTATTTCTCTGAATCTACAAAAAAAGTTTCCCAGTATCCTCCCCGATGCGAAAGCGTCTCGGTTATGTAGAAAAGAAGCTGCTGCTTGTTCTGGAGAGAAGCCTCCAATTGATGTACAAGATGATTCGTTCGGTCATGTTTCACTCGAGGTATTAATATCATATTTTCAATTGCTAAAAAGAAAATTTGTACATCAATGAAAATGAACAATACATTTATGTGAATGACAATCAATTACCACGATATGTTTCACATAATTCAGGATGACGATGATGATGGTATTGATGAACATGGTAATGACGATGAATACCAGCCATCAGAGAAAAAACTAAGAGATTGTAAGATTGGGGAACATGAATCGGCTATGGAGGTTCTTGACTAGGGGTTCCAATCCCGGGATCCCGAATCCCGGGATCCCGGTCAATTTCTGATCCCGAAAATCCCGGGATTGAAGAGTTCAATCCCGGGATTTTCGGGATTCTTATTTTGTTGGAAAAAAATTTTTTTCCCAACTGAAAAAATATTTTCATAAAGAATTCTCCATGAATTCATCTTGAGGTTCTTCAAGAGTCCCTATCATCGCAGTTCAGAATGAATTATTCATGAATCCTTGGTATTCAAAAAGAATTCTCAAAGAATTGATTCTTTCATGGTAATTGCATAAACTAATCAACTCTGTAACATATTGGAATTAACACTTCCGAATAATGATGGGACTCTTAAAAAAATCGAATCAATAAATCGAATCGGAATCGTCCATCACTATTTGCTGCCTGCATAAGATAACCAACACTTGAAAATTTGAACAAATTACTCATAGTAGAGAAGTGCAACCAGGGACCATAATCTTAAATGTAAAGTCACAAGGAGCATCTGTAGCGCCAATTTCTGGAATATAACATTTTTTTCCATTTTAGCAGGAAAAATATTTTATTCCATGCTCATTTGATCCCATAACTATTTTGTAATTTTCATATCTATGTCAATTTTTGTTATTATTCCATTGTGAACATTTTCAATAAAGATGTATCAATGTAGACTTCGAATCGAGTGATTTTTATTTTATTTTCATTTTGCTGAAATGTTGATGCAATATACGTACGTTGAAAATGGTATGGTTGGTATTGGTACGCTGTACGTTATATTCACATCCAAAATCCGAATACTCATACAGCAGAACTATGCCAAACGAACTTCCGTCATGTCAGTTTCGAAAGAATTCATGCGGAATTCTGAAGAATTCTTTTTAAATACCAGAGATTCTTAAGAAACTCATTCTGAACTGCCATAACGAGAACTTTTGAAAAATTCCAATTAATTCATGAAGATTTTTTTTTTTTTTTAATGCATCGGGACTAGCATGCTGTGTGGGTATAATGGAATATGTTGGTGAATAATATGATCAACAGATTTTATGAGTATTGAAATATTTTGTACAGTGCAGGAAGTTCCATTAAAAAACTCTCAAAATGTTGCTGAGGAGATTATACAATGATATTCAACATGAGAAATTGTTTTGGTTCATCATTCTTATTATCTTTGAATTCATATTCGCAGACAAGACATACAAGAATCATTTTGATTGTTGAAATCAATTAATAAAGTTGATTTGAGGAAACAAAATCGATCTCGCCAAATCCCGGGATCGACCTGGAGTAATCCCGAAATCCCGGGATTGAGAAAATGGTCCGGAATTGGAATCCCTATTCGTGACGAAATCAAGCAGAAATATAAAACTCCCTCGAGTGCTTCGGAAAAAGTATTACTCCTCACGCTTGCGCCAAAATCCTGGGGTCGGAAGAGACTTGCTGACTTGCACGTACAAAAGAGATTGATTTTGTGCAATCTTTCAGAATTATATTTTGCTTCCAAAGATCAGAATCCTACTTTTCCGGTCAGTGTCTCTACATTCTCGCAGCTAAGACCTCGTAATTGCGTACTCGATGGTGCTAGTGGAATGCATATTGTTTGCGTTTGTGCCCATCACGAGAATGTCAATTTGATGCTTGATGCGATAGATATTCGAAAATGAACATCCGGTACGAATAATCCAATCATGATGCTCTCGAAATGTTTTTATGTCAGAATCCATGTGCTGAATGTTATCTCGATGAAAATCAATTGTGTCCTGGCAAAGAGGATTTCCAGAATTTTTTACAAGCGGTCCTCGAAGACAATTGCGTTGGAAAACTCGGATATCAAATTTGGCAACAGACTGATGGTAGCACTTTGCGTACTGAAGTTGAAGATGCAGAAGATTTTTTAGAAGAACTCTCTTATTGCCTTTCGAAACTCAAATTCCATCCATTCGTCGCGAAACAGCAGTCATCTTTTCTCAGAAATTTGAAGGATAATTTACAAGGAGGAGAATTTTTAGTTTCATGCGATTTCGTGGGAAATTATGCGTTAGTAACCAAGAATGCTGCACAGAGTTCCCACTGGAACAACGACCAAAAGACAATTTTCACTACTGTCATTTATCACAAACAAGGAAACGAACTCAGTCATCGGAGCATTGTTATTTTATCGGATAATTGGAATCACGATACAATCGCTGTGTGCAAATTCCAAAAGATTCTGAGAGCGTACCTGGAAGAGAATTTTCAACCAAGAAAAATTTTCTATTCTACCGATGGAGCATTTCAGCACTTCAAGAATAGATATAATTTCATAAATCTCTTGTATCATCACAAAGATTTTGGAATAGCAGCTGAATGGCATTTCCATGCAACCGCTCATGAAAAATAGCCTTGTGATGGTATCGATGGTAATCTGAGACAACTAGCAGCTCGAACGAGTCCTCAAGCGAGGTCTAAGCAGCAAATTTTGAATCCTGATGCGCTTTACGGATGGGCAGAAAGAAATCCATCAGAAACTGTTGTTTTCTTCAGTTCGAAGACAAATCATGGAATCACTACCAAAAAGCTCAAAACTCGCTCCGAAACTGCAGAAACAATCCCAGGAAAACTCGAATATCATTGTTTCATCCCAACTTCGAACATGACTTTGCATTCACGAGTATTTTCGTCATCATTAAATGTAGATGTTTCCCCGAAGTTGAAAATTAAAAAAAAATTAATACAAATAAGAAATTACGCTGAATATATTGCTTCGAGCAGGATTATTCCGTATTCATCATATTATGTGTATTTATTCATGATTATGTTTTATAATTCCAAAAGCTGTTATTGATGAAGTTTAATAATATAATGGTACGGTGAAATTGTATGGAATCATTGGCATGATTGAAAAATCATATTCCATTGAAAAACAGTTCGTTTCACATCAATTCCACGTCAACGGTATGACGAACCGTATCAGAACGTTCAGTAGCTAATAGAAATGTGCGACACGCGCGCTCCAAACCGTTGCGAATGTCAGATAAAACTCTCTTCCCATAATTTCTCCTACACGATTCTGAAGCTGAAAAATCCAGCTTTCAGATGAGCTAGCTTGAAAAATTTTCAAAATTGTCGAAATTGAGAAAAAATGCGAAAATAACTTTGAACTCGCTAAATTTGTTGGGAAAAATTTTTCGCCACAAAAACAGACTACGCCATTGTATAGAACAGAAAAAAAGCTACAAAAACAATATCGAAAATAATTTTATAAAAAAATGTAATTTAAGAAATTATATCTTCAAAAGAGCTTATTAAACCAAACCTGTGAATTTTGGACCCCTGTAGTTTGATAACCAGAGGTACCAGAGCTGAATCCTTTATAGGATTGAAAGTCACTAACTAGTACTACATTTGAGTGGAATTTCCGAAAGATTGGGGAGGTAAACATTTTTGAGCTGGTACGCTTGAGAAATTTTGCCCCATATATGGATTTCATATGGCTCATTGTCGTATCCACGAGCCGGAATGATAAACTCAATGGATAGTGAGGAATCAAATGAAATCAAAATTCAAATTCTCGTGGAACAGTGCCGGATCGTTCTCCTCAAAGAACCGAGGAGAACGAGAACGGAGGTCTCAAGATAGACGAGTAACACGACACAAGTTGGTTTCGAGTGAGATCACAATTATATTCCTCCTGTATCTTCACAATCCATGAAATATATGATTAGAATCAATTGTACTATTTCAATATTGAGTCCACGGTTATTGCACAGCTTTATATCAACGAAAAGGAAGCGGTATTTGACTCTCACGCGTGGATGGCGATTATAAAACGAGAAACGGAGATTTCCACGCTCGGTATCAGTGTAAAAAAAATTTCAGATCATTCGATCGACGGTTAACGCTGTACTAAATAAATTGTAATTTTCAAATTAGATTGAGATGAAGAGACGTTGAGTGGCACACGGAAGTATCGAATGTTCCTTACATTTACGGTGGAAGAAAGATGTGAATACAGGTATATTCATATAGAGATTGGATGTAATAATGCTCGGCGAGAACACGTCATTGTCTATTATATGGATTTAAATAATCTCATCGTAAACGCGCCTTAATATGAGTAATATTTTACAAGTTCAGTTTTATGTTCGAAATTTGAAACATTGGAATTGGATGAAATCAACATATAATTCTATTCGTTCCTGAACATTACCGCTCGCCTCGAATTTTCAATTTTAAATTCGAATGGTCGCTAGCGGTTTGAGGACTTATATAATTACATGAATTGCAGTTTATCTATACTACGTATAGATGGAAGATGGAAGACAGCTCAGGTTACAAATACTTAGTGGGTGGGTCGCATTACGCGGATTCACCGCCCATCATCCCATCATTTGGAAGGGCATGACTGTTTATTTATATCGATTGGCAAGGAACATAATTTGACAATAGGTCTTTCATATTTGGATTCAGCCGTTCTCACAGCGACTACGCGAGTTAGACCGTCATTTCCGGGGTGACAAGACGTAATGCGTCCCATCTCCCACTGTCACGGTGGTAGTCAGCGTCCGGGTTTCACTAAATTCTGCATGGTGCACCATTCAGGTCTCTGGCGCAGCGCATGCAAGTAGTCATTGGACCAAGCCTCCCAAAAATCTTCGGTCGCTCTTCGGAATAATTGCCATCGGCTCAGATGGTTCTCGTTCTCAGGAAGAATGGAGGGTTCTGGCACTCCTTTCAATGTGGAGCCGATCAAGGAATGACCCGGAGTCAAAGCACAATAGTCGTTTGAGTTTCCAGACGAAGAGGCGATAGGCCGAAAATTCAAGCAGGCTTCGTTATTGCACAATAATGTGGTCATTTCCTCGAAAGTCAACGTGTGAGATCCGATAACCCGTTTTAGATGGTGCTTTACGCTACGAACGGCCGCTCCCCATAGTCCCCCAAAATGAGGAGCTGATGGAGGGGTGAATCGTCAAGATATTCGATTGGTAGCTAATAGATTCGGAAGATTAGGGTCTTGACAAGCAGCCTGGAATGCCGAGGTCGATTCTCGATCAGCACCTTGAAACGTAGTGTCATTGTCCGAATACATAGTGTTCGATAGCCCGAGGCGTGCGCAAAATCTATTGAAGGCAGCTAAGAACACATTGGTAGAATAATCACTCACAAGTTCAATATGAATCGCTTTAGTCGCCATACATATAAAAATTGCGATATATGCCTTGTGAGCCTCAGATCCGCGCCCGGATGAACTGCGGATTTGAATCAGACCGGCATAGTCCACTCCAGAGTGCAAGAATGCACGAGACGGTTGAGTGACTCTTCCTAAAGGTAAATCTCCCATAAGTTCGGACGGGATCGAAGCATTTTCTCGGGCACATTCAACACATTGATGGATACCGGATCTAACTACCGTTCGACCTCGTAGAATCCAAAATTCTTGACGGAGTATAGCCAAGGTAAGGCGTGACCCGGCGTGGAGCGCTTTCAGATGTGCTTCCCGGATTATCAAGGTTAATAACGAGCGTGATTTGAGAACAATCGGGAGTTCAGCGTTGATTGGAAGGTCGGAATTTTGTAAGCGGCCTTCTGCTCTTATTAATTCGTCAGCATCTAGGATGGGATTGAGAGTTGCTGATGGACTATGGCGGGGTGAAGGTTTCTTCCTCTTCAGGCAATATAGTTCGGCAACGAATGATTCCTGTTGCATCTTCCTCAACCAGGAATCTTCGGCCATTTTCATTTCTACGGGTAATGAAGCTAGCGAGATGGGATTAGAAGGGATTCCCGTAGTGTCAGGTAATTCTGAATGCGAGGTAGACGGTCGAATGTTATTTATGAAACGCATGATATATGCAGTGACTCCCAACAGCTTTGACCAGGAAGAGAACTTCGATTCTAAATTCCATGACTCAGTGGAATTTGCTGATATCGTAACATGAGAAGTTTTCTCTTCTGGGATTTTTTCATCGCTGAGGGGGCGTTGTTGAGGCCAATTTTTACGGTCTTTGCGGAGCCACGTTGGACCTTGTGATGTAACAAATCGTCACAAAAAGAGTCGCGGGATGGCACCGCACACGATCCCTATCGATCGTGATCGTAAACTTCCATAACGAGTTAGTTCACCCGGAGGAACATAGCTGTCGCTCGCTTATAAGAAAATCGGGAACACATCTCCTCTCCCGCGTTATGGAACCTCTCCTGCGCTATTTACTTTGAACACCCTTGAACTCCTCCCAACAAACACGTTTAGAGAGTCTTGTCAAGCAGGAAATCCTTTCCCTAACCCGTTCCTCTGGTGCTATCTTGTTGACTCCCCACCACATTGATGTCCAGGGACATCTAGGCGAGAAGCGCAGTTACTCCCCGGTCAGCCCGAAGGTCAGAGAAGAAATGTACAAGGAAGTAGATAGGATGCTGACCGAAGGAATAGTCGAACCTACTTCGAGTGATTGGTCAAGTCCGATCGTAATGGTGAAGAAAAGGAAAGTAGGACCCCAAGACGAGGAACTACAAAGCACGATCGCTCAGGAAGGGGAGACCGAACCCAAGAGCGAGTACAGGTTCTGCGTGGATTCCAAAAGTCACAAAGTCACCAAAAAGGACGCCTATCCCCTTGGCTACATGAGTGGTATTCTGGAAAAATTACGTTCGGCCCGGTACATCTCCACAATTCATCTTAGTCAAGCCTATCACCAGATTCCCATGGACCCTCGCTCGGAAGAAATCACGGCTTTTACGGTTCCTGGCCGTGGTTTATTTCAATTCACCCGTATGCCTTATGGCTTGACTTATGTCCCTGCCACCTTCCGAAGACTCATGGACAAACTAATTGGTCTCTCCCTAGAGCCCCACGCATTTGCGTATCTGAACGATATCATTATCGTCACGGAAACATTTGGGGACCATCTAATCTGGCTAAAGAAAGTATTGGACAGGATAACAGAAGCTGGGTTGGCCATCAATCCGGAAAAATGCGAATGGTGCAAGTCGGAGGTGAGGTACTTCGGCTTTCCGGTCAACCAAAATGGTCTTCAAATGGATCCTAGTGAAATCGAGCCCGTACTGAACTACCTTCCACCCACTAATCTAAAAAGACTTCAGAGATTCCTCGGTATGGCGTCGTGGTACCGACGTTTTATCGAACATTTCGCCTCGATCGCCACCCCGCTCCATGAGTTAACCAAGAGAGGTTCGGCATGGAAGTGGGGAAACGCGGAACAAGAGGCCTTTGAATCTTCGAAGAAGTCCATAGCTTCAGCCCCTATCCTGGTTTGCCCCGGTTTTTCTCAGTCCTTCACCCTCAAAACAGATGCCAGTAACACTGGTCTCGGCGCTGTCTTCACCCAGTCTTCAGAGGGGGAGGAGAGAGTTATTGCTTTCGCAAGCAGAACTCTTAACAGCGCCGGGAAGAATTACTCCGTGACAGAGCGAGAATGCCTGGCCGTTCTCTGGGCCATTGAGAAATTCCGAGAATACTTGGAAGGTTACCACTTCACCGTGATAACCGACCACGCAAGTTCAAAGTGGCTATATCAACTCCGTAACCAAACAGAGAGACTAGCCAGATGGGCTCTGGAACTCCTGGAGTATGATTTCGATATAGTCCACAGAAGAGGCGCCCTCCACCATGTCCCCGATGCCCTGTCAAGGATGTACGAAGGAGATTCCCCCACGGCATCTGTCCTGAAACCTTCCACTCCCCAAGCCCCGGACCCACAAATCACCCTGCGCCAAAATGATACCCCCGTGGATTGGTACACCAAGAGATATAACGCCCTGCAGTCACAACCCAGACACTACCCTGAATGGAGGATCGTGGATGGCCGGATCTACGTCAAGCGTCCCGACCTACTGGTTAGTCAAGTCATGGACGACTTGAACGAATGGAAACTGGTCGTCCCCGATGCCTTCAGGAACTAAGTGATACACGAGTGCCACGATACCCCAGATGCGGGCCTCTCCGGCGTCGAGAAGACGTACAAACGAGTGGCCCGGGAATACTATTGGCCAGGCATGTTCGGAGACATTAAACGGTATATCCGAAGTTGCGAGATTTGCCAGGAGGCAGAAGTCTCGCAACAGGCACGATTCGGCATGATGGGCTTCCAGAAGATAACGCAAGCGTGGAGTGTGGTGGCAGTGGATATCATGGGCCCTTTGCCCATGAGCAAGCTCGGCAATAGGTACCTTCTAGTATGTATGGACCTATTGACCAAAGCGATTGAAGTTGCCGTCATGCGAAACGCCACTGCGAAAGCGATCTTGACGAGATTCAACGACATGGTCGTGAATCGTCACGGCGCTCCGGAGGTCCTCATCACCGATAATGGAACCGAATTTGTCAACCGAGATGGTACCCAGTATCTGGCGTATCATGACATTCGGCAGTCCCTCACCCCTGGCCCTCAAAGGTACCAGGCCGTTATTTCAGCGAGGCCCGGACATTAAGACTGCCCTGCATCCTGGGAAATTGCTTGTGAGCGCGGGCACTGGGGCCCCGGGCTTGGAGGTTCCGAAGAGGAGTCCCTCGCGCCGGCGGACTTTGGTGCTGTCAGTGATCCTTGCAAGAATACCGGATGTGGGTGTAGTCGTGTTGCAGGTAGCTTCGCTGGTAATGCGCTTGCCACCATACGCCTTTCTCCACCTCCATGGTGGTGGGGACCGGACAACGTTATTGTGCCAGCTCTCTGGTGCGGAGCGGCTAACGGAGAAGGCTGTGTGTTACCCTCGGGATACCGCGCAGGGCTGCAATGCAGAATTGCAGTTTGATCCCCTACGGGCTTAATTGGGAGCATGATGGGCTAGATCCCGGATCCCCCTGCAAGAGGCCGAGCTTTGCTGGCATCCCACCTCCACGTGGTCCCCACTGGGCAACACCTGCCCGGCTCAACGTGTGGGTCGGTCAGGTGGCTAATTGGGATGCTTCCTCGCGAGGGGACGGTCTACTCCATTTGATGATGCGACTGATTTAGTGGAATCAAGAGCTGAGAATGGGGGTTTTTCCAGGTCTGTCATCGAATGTGAGACCTGAGTCGGTGCCCTTGGCAATCGTGGTTTACCAGTTCGCACGCTGAACGAGGGAATTGCAGTGTCACCGGTCCCCGGCGACTGGACTGCGCAATGTACAGTTCGGGTGCCTCGCCTGCATAGCGAGGTAGGGTTTAGAAAGGACCCGCCACCACCAGTAGGGGAACTGGACTAAGAACGCTTAGGAAGGGCCAAACTGGTAGGTCGGCCAAAGGGGTCGGTCGTCCCAGCCGGGCGTATCCCGGTCCCACGCTCCATGGGGAGCCGTTGCGGGTAGGCCCTGGGGCAGGTATCGCATCGATAATCTATAAAAGGGGGTGACTCACCCTTCGTGCTCAGTCCCTCACCTCTGTATATCCCCCGCAAGCGAACCCCGTGGAAAGGGTGAACCGAGTATGGAAGACCATGCTCAGAGCTTACCTGGACCAAAACCATCGGGAATGGGACAAGTACCTCCCAGAATTCCGCATGGCGTACAATACAGCGCTTCACTCTTCCACCCACGTAAGTCCCGCCCTCCTTAATCATGGTTCCAACCCACGTCCTTCCCAGTCCTACCGTCAAGTCGTGGAAGGTCCCCAGAATGCCCTTGTTGACCTGCCCACCCGTATCGATCTAAGAAAATGGAAAGACCACATGTCCAGGATTTCCGCCCTCCGGGGTGTTGTCGGCCAACACCTAGACGGAGCTTTCGAACGTCAGTCTCGCTATTAAAACAGCGGGAGAAGGGACGTTGTCCATCAGATGAGGGACAAGGTGATGAAAACGGAATTTTGTCCTATCAGACGCTTCGCGACATTTTGCCGCGAAGTTAGCTGAGAAATATGAAGGCCTCTATACGATAACCAATGTCTGCTCTCCTGGCGTGTACGAGTTGACTGACGAACAGGGACAGGTGGCTGGTCGGTTTTCGATAGTAGATTTGAAACCTTATTACCTGCCCGGTGGAGCTCCTTCCCAAACACAAGCCCCAAAGAACCCGGATAACTCCTCTCCAGAGACCCTGAAAAGAATCCACCCCATGACCCTACGATCCCGAAGACCGTGAAACTCCACAGAATGACCTGCTCTCCCCTTTAGGTCTCTCCCTCTCACTCCGTGGAATGATAGTCCATGGTCTGGATTGGGAAATGGGAAGATACTATTCGTGTTGGCTCAGGTCGACGGTCTTGTAGAACGCGATAGGTAACCATCGTTTATCTCCACTTGTCATTCGAAATCGGCCTGACTACAACGAACTGCCGACGACAGCGCTTTGAGTTCTCATTCCCGGAATGACCGGCTCCTCTGAGGCCGAATCCACTCTAGAATGGTGTTCCACTGCGAAATTAGGATAAAATTTAACCCCGAGGTTTAGTCCGGTTCAAGTAACCGTTGGTGATTTAGGGCGGTTGTGATGTCTCGATCCAATTTTTCGTTTCAGCATTGGGCCCGACAGTAAGTGTGATCATGAGTTATCGTGCTTTCTGCTATGCGCCTCTAGGAGGCTCCTCATTCTGCTTCTTCCTGTAGCACAAGTCCTCATCTCACCCCTCCCCCCACCCTCTCGCTCCCTCGCTCCGACCACAGCTACCCCCTAAAGGACCCTGATCCTCCGTCCTTCACTCTCAAGTAGCCCCCCGACCCCGCTCCAACCCCTGCCATGCCTGCCCCCGTCCTGCCCCGCCACTAGTAGTCCTGGTGACTCTGGGAGAAAACTGCCGTGTGAACAAGTAAGCGTCTGCTTCACCCCAGAGTTAGGATAAGTCATCTCCGAGGATGCCACCCCGTCTTCGGAACAGCGGAACAACGGCAGAGACGAACCTGACCACGCTGTACCCCTTCTTCCGGCCCCACCAAAGGATAGGGAAGGACATAACCACCCGCACCCAGAGAACCTCCACAACGCGCATGCGCGCACTCACTCAACGAGTAGCTAGAGGCCACCACCACCCGAACCCGTGAAACGAGCTCTAGGAGTAAGCTCCAACGGAAAGTCACCAACGGGGTCTGTATATGATTTTGCGAACTCACCCGTCGGGCAAGAAGAAGGAAGTGGCCATCTTCCATGTCACTCCTTGTATAACTGAGTGATCGGCAAGGTCCACGGAAAGCGTTAATTTGAAAAAGACGAGAGAATCTTACGATACGGTGAGTATCCGGTGCCGTCAGAATTCGAAACATAGTTAAGAATTACTCAAGTCCCAAGGATTGTGACGGTGTGGAGTGCCTGTGCGGTGTCCCGGTGAAAAAGTAGAAGTGGTGAAACGGTGTCGTTCACGTGGCCTCCTCCACGTGCCTTTTCCTTTGATTTCTTTTTTTTCCTCTTTGTTCTCATATAGAATCAACCTCTTCGCTCGTATTTGCCCTCCCCCGGTTACAATCCATGGTCGCGGTTTCCCTATATTCCCTTTTTTCTTGGTTAATGTAAACGGCTTTATCCGTGTGAAGTTTTCCCTCGCGATCGTGTCCTCCGTCTTTTCTCTCATTCCCTTGTGTTCCCCTGGTTATGAACTCTGATTATATATGTATATATATATATATATATTCTCCTATCACGACTTGGTCGTGTCGATTGTAAAGACATTGAATTTGAAATACATATACACGTGGCAACACGTGTTTAACTTTATTCCCATATCTCATTATTTGCTCAATCAAAATCAACCCACCCCCTCTCTCTGGGCTCCCCCTCATCCCTTGACCCCTCCAACCTTATCGTGGACATATTTCTTCCGCGATTTCAATATATTGCAGGTCCCGCTGAGGTAAATGAAGATCCACGACAGGAGTCATGGGGGCGCTCAACAACTCATGCGCTTCTGTGCATGGGTTCAGGTTATACCCATCACAACCTCTCCACCACAATGAGTGGGATAATAGTTGTTGGGATGTGATGCCTCTAGAGGCACAATCAGCGGGGTTTTCGTCAGTCGGAACATGTCCCGACTGAGCAACGGGACTCAGAGTCTGAATTGCTGCTACGAGGCGAGCAACTAATGATATCCATGGAGCAGCAGGTCTGCTTAACCACGCTCAAGTTATTGTGGAATCAGTCCAGCAATAATATGGTGAGGAAGTTCCATCTAAGGATGATCGGACGTCATTCATTCACTTAGCGAGGGGATGAGCAGCAGAGAGTTCCAGCCGAGGAACGCTTAGCGTTTTCGGAGGAGCCATCTTAGATTTGGTCATTAGCAATGGAACGGTTATAGTTTGGTCAACGGATATAATTCTCATGTACACAATCGCGGCGTACGCTTGAGTTGGAGCATCACAGAAGCCGTGAAGTCCTCGGTGAATGGTGGCCGAACTAGATTGAGTCCATCGAAGTATGGGAAGGTTGTTCAATTGAGCGAGTTCAGAATGGTAATTAAACCAAACCCTGGACTCTGCTGGAAGTTTTTCGTCCCAATCACATCTTTGCAACCAAAGTTGTTGCGAGAAGATTCTCGTGGTAACGATAACTGGAGCTGCCCAACCAAGCGAATCAAAGAGTTTAGCAACTGTAGATAGAATTTCGCGTCTCGATTGGCAAGTACAATTATCGTTCCTTATACGGAGTTAGAAAGCGTCTTGGGTAGGATTCCAGATGATCCCGAAGACCTGGAGACATTCGCCTCCCTGCAGCAGTCGGGAATGGCCCAGGCCGTGATCATCAGGATCAAGATCGGCTAACAAAGTGGCACAATTACTAGCTCATTTTCGGAGTGTGAACCCACCTTTAGCGAGAAGAGCTATCAATCGATTGCGGGTTCGCCGGGCTGAAGTTCGGTCATCGGCACCGAAAATACAGTCATTAACATAGGTTTGTTTTCGTAAGACCGATTGAGCTAACGGGAACGGTTCTCCTTCATCATGATTGAGTTGCTGCACGACTTGAAGAACTAAGTAAGGAGCTGAATTGGTACCATACGTGATGGTTAAGAGTTGATACCCGGAGATGGGAGCAGGTGGATGAAACCACCATAATATTCGTTGATAGTCGATATCACGGTCATCTACCCAAATCTGACGGTACATTTTGGCGATATCGGCTGTGTAAACGTATTGATATTGACGCCTTTGTAAGAGGATTGAAGCTAGCTCCTTTTGCAGTTTCGGCCCGGTCAACACATGATCGTTTAAGGGAGTACCATTAGGAGTCCGAGCCGACGCGTTAAACACGACGCGTAGATGGGTCGGAGAGCTTTGATCACAGATGACAGGATGGTGCGGAATATAAGTTACTTGTGAAGATTTTGGTTGTTGAGTACCAAGACAGACTTCTTTCATATGGCCTGGAGTTTGATGTTCGGAAAGAAAGTCTCGATACTGCGAAAGTAAGGTTGAATCTCGAGTTGGACGGTTTTCTAAACGAGCAAGGATTTTAGACGCATAATCGCGAGATTCACCAATCAGAATAGGAGGTCCTTCATTTTTACAAAGCAAACGGACTACGTAACGCCCATCTGGCCTCCGCGAGTGAGTGGCTGAAAGATGCTCTTCACATTTCTGTTCTTCGAGGGCTAGAAGCGGAGAGTTGGGTATTTCTCCGATTTCCCAAAATCGACGAAGTTGTTGAGATAAATCGCTGTCTAAGCTGCTATGAAGAACTTGTATGGAAGAAAAAGTTTTATCATCCGCGACCCCAGTTGGACCAGACAAAATCCATCCCAAGGAAGTATTTTGCGCAATTGGTTCTTCTCAAATCCCTTCAACGGATGCATTTTGGTTTTTTCGTTTCAGATGATTCTGTCACAAGTTATCGTGAACACCGCAAAACAACTTTTTTTCGAGGCACCTCCGGGGATTTCTTATCACGCGCTCAATTTCCAATATTTTGCGATGAAAATTCAGTGAAGTATTGTTAGAATGTTACATTAACATATGGAGATCGACTCAATAAACTTAAAACATCTGTATAAGCAGACAAAAATCTTCAAAATATGTCTTTTTTCCGTCGAAATAACCATACCCCCCCCCCCCCCCCTTAAGTCGGGATTGTACAGACTCGGAAAGAGTTCAGCATAAGTTGCTGCGTTTCGCTGCCTATCAGATAGGCCGTCCGTTGAGCGTCACTTGTCATGATTACTCATTGATTATGGCTCTACTTAACTTGCCTCTTTTGGAATCACGTCGTTTGTTCAATGATTTGTCATTTTTGTATGAAATTGTTTATGGGAAAATTCGCTGGCCTGAACTGCTTGGACTTGTACGTTTCAATGTCCCTTCTTGTTTATTAAGACGCCCTAAACTGTTCAATCCATTCTCTTATGAATCAAGATACGGTTATTTTGATCCGGTAAATCGGATATCTATCCTCGCCAATTCTTACAATGATGTGCTCGAATTATTCTCATCTCATTCGGATCTTAGAAATCCTCTTTCTCTCATTTGTCAAATTTGATATCTAATTGTCCTTTTCACCTATAATTATACACGTTGACTGTTGTTGTAATATAAGATGCATGTAGTCGAGCTTAACATGATGCCTAATGCTTTGATGCATGATGTATATAATGTGGTTCAAATAATGTATATTCTATGTACCAAAGGGTCTTTTATACCCGTATAAACAAAATGAATGAATAAATAAATAAAAACCAATCGGAGTCAAATCCGTGCTGATCTCACTGCTTCTCTGTTCTTCTCCTTCTACTTCTTCTTCTTCTTCTCCTCCTCCTCCTTCTTCTTCTTCCTCTTCTGAATCTTGTAGGAGTTCCCTACGACATCGTGCTTCTTCTTCGTCTCCGCGATCTGCTTCTGCATCGTCATATTCCTCTTCCTCTTCTTCTCCTACCTCTACACCTAATTCCTCTGCCACAATCATTGGTACTTGAACATTATCTGTGAAAATGAAACGAATGCATGTATTCCACATACCTCCATATGCATACATGGAATCAATATACGTATGCATTATTATTATCATTACCCATCACGTCATCACCCTGCTCGACACCCACTGGTCCAACGACGTCTTCATCATCGCTGAATAGGGGGGCTGGGAAAATGTTTCAAATTATTCATACGATGATGATAATGATAACATAATCGTGAGTGTCCAATAACATGAGATTTGATAAAAAGCATCCTAAATCATATATATACAGGATGTCCCATTTTAATCTTCAAATGCAAATATCTCGAAAACATGCATCCTCAACCAGAAGTACTTTATACCGGAGTTGTTATACAAGGAGGGGGCCGCAGAACTACGATATCAGTTTCATCATAGATGGCGTTATGATCGAATCAATTGGGGTCAACATCATTTTTTTAAACAGGAACCCCCTCTTTTTATCGCATATCTTGATTCTACGCGAAGAACTGAGTAACTTTTGCTTGAAACGTCTCTCTAAATTTCCGAAGATGGCACCACAATCGATGAAGAATCAAGTCTATAAAACAATATGCGGATATCTTGAGGAATGCATCCAAGAGCCAAAATAACAAATTCGAATGTTGTTGTTGAGAGAGGGAACGACACAATGGCGATATCAGTTCCATTGTAGATGGCGCTGTGGTAGAACTGAGGTGGACTTCAATTTTTCAAATGGAAACTTCTACTCCTCGCATATCATGATTCTACGCGAACAAATGAGGAATTTTTGTTTGGAACATTTTTCCTAAATTCTTGAAGATGGAAACGGTGGAAAATGAGGTTGATGGAAAAGTTCCACTGCATTATGTGTGAAGCAACGCTCAACAAACGAATCAAAACAATAATAATTTCAGAGAAGAAATCGAACACAAAACACAACAAATGTCATGTACAAAACATTGTAAATGACTTCAATTCAATGTAACTCTTCTAATGCAGTAGAACTATTTCATCAACCTCATTTCCTACTGTTTGAACTTCAAGAATTTAGGAAAAATGTTTCAAACAAACCTTCCTCTTTTTTTGGCGTAGAATCATGATATGCGGGAAGGAATAGGAGTTTCCGTTTGAAAAATTGAAGTTCACCACAGTTTTACCACAGCGCCATCCACAATAGAACTGATATCGCCATTGTGTCGTCCCCTCTCTTAACAACAACATTCGAATGAGATATTCCGGCTCTTGGATGCATTCCAGAAGATATCCGCATATTCTTTCATGAGCTTTATTTTTCAGCGATTGTGGCGCCATCTTCAAAAATTCAGAAAAACGTTCCAAGCAAAAGTTACTCAGTTTTCTGCGTAGAATCAAGATATGCAATAGGAAGTGGGGGTTCCCGTTTAGAAAAATGATGTTGACCTCATTTGATTCGATCATACCGCCATCTATGATGAAATTGATATCGTAGTTTTGTGGCCCCCTCTTTGTATAACAACTTTGGTATGAATTACTTTTGGTTTAAGATGCATGTTCTTGAGATATTTGCATTCAAAGATTAAAATGGGACACCCTGTATATGTCATATGTTCCCTATAGGAATTTTTCCTGTTCGAATAATGCCCATCCGATAGGGTTCTGTCAGGGCCCTGGATGGGTTTAGGTGAAATATTGTCATAAAATATACAACTCTCGAGGAAATATATACCGCGGTAGAAATTTCTCCTGTTCAAAGAATGTATCCCTAACAGGACCCTGACAGGCCGCTGGGTGGGCCCAGATAGAATATTTGCGGAGGATATATATGTGTACACTTCAGAAAGAAATATATATCCTGCTAGAAATTGTTCCTATTCTAATAATGTCACCTGAGAGGGCCCTGTCAGGGCCCTGGATGGGGTCAGATGTAATGTTTTCGGAAGAATATAGTATAATCCCCGAGAAAATATATACCATGCAAGAAATTTTTCCTGTTCAAACAAGTACCCCTGACAGGGCCCTGACAGGCCCCTGCATGAGCCGAGATAGTATATTCTCAAAGGATATATATGTATAGTTCCTAAAGAAATATATATCCTGGTAAAAATTGAGGAGCTGGATCGAATAACTCGCCGAGCGCTCGAACCGCGTCACAAGTTTGATGCAAGAGATCCCGTCGTAGGTCGTAAGAAAAAGTCGGAATTTTGGGAATGTAAAAATACTAAGTGGTAGAGCTTGAAAAATCAATCCAAGTTACTCTTTACGATTTTTTTCTATGATTGACGATTTTCTAGAAAAAAATCACAAATCATCAATTCTTTCACACCAAAAATGATTATTTTTCAACATTCAACTCGCTCTAATTCGGTCATTTTCTATACAATCGAAATGAATCTTGCGAATTCCGATCCGTGAGACTTCCCTGAAGATCCAAATGTAGATAAAGTTCGTAAAAATTGATAACAAATTGATAAATTTTCAATACGAAGTGAAAATCACGTTTTTCATGCTTTTTATCAAAAAAGTGGTGGGGGAAGTACGAAGTACAAAAAACTTCCAGCGAGAAAGTTGTTCGCTAGTGTTTGAACTAACTTTGTGGGGAATTTCAGGTTGATTCGAGTAATAGTTCGCAAAATACAGCCATTTATTCATTAGCGCGCAGCAAAAATTTTTCATAGTTTCGCGTCGTTCATAGGATGAATATCCGCGTTTGCGGCGAACGTGGTATTCGCTCGATTTCTGGACGTAGGTTTGTTCTTTGGGTCGGAGGAAACGAATATTGGATTATTCCTGTGAATAAAATCCATGATCGATGCCTTATTACAAATAATTTAATCGTTCAAAAGGTCTTTACAAATCAAGTGATTCACTTCAAACTGAACGAGCAGAAGCAACTGGACCGGGCAAAGAGAAAATGAATGATGTCAAATCGTTGAGGCAATATTTGAGTAGTGAAGGAGAAAAAAAGTATCAAGATATTTTTGAAAAAGCTGTAATAAAGATGAGAAGAAGAACAAATTACAGATAAACCTGAAAGCAAAAAGTGTGTAAATCCATAGCAGTAAACGAGAATAAAATAAACAAATGTACATGTGGAAAATAGATTATGTGAATGAATAAATATATATTCGAATGAAAATTAACAATGAAAAATGTTCGGCACCAAACTTATTTTTCGCAAGACAAGAAACTTTCTTCGTCCGAATAGCTTTCCCTCAATACCAATAGTTGATTTGTGAAGACCTTTTGAACAATTGAATTATTTGTAATCAGGCATCGATCATGAATTTCATTCATAGGAATAATCCAATATTCGTTTTCTCCGACCCAAAGAACAAACCTACGTCCAGAAATCGAGCGAATATCACTTTCGCCGCAGGCGCGGATATTCATCCTATGAACGACGCGAAACTATGAAAAATTTTTGCTGCGCGCTAATGAATAAATGGCTGTATTTTGCGAACTATTACTCGAATCGATCTGAAATTTCCCACAAAGTTAGTTCAAACACTAGCGAACAACTTTCTCGCTGGAAGTTTTTTGTACTTCGTACTTCCCCCACCACTTTTTTGATACAAAGCATGAAAAACGTGATTTTCACTTCGTATTGAAAATTTATCAATTTGTTATCAATTTGTACGAACTTTATCTACATTCGCATCTTCAGGGAAGTCTCACGGATCGGAATCCGCAAGATTCCTCTCGATTGTATGGAAAATGACCGAATTAGAGCGAGTGGAATGTTGAAAAATAATCATTTTTGGTGTGAAAGAATTAATGGTTTGTGATTTTTTTCTCGAAAATCGTCCATCACAGAAAAAAATCGTAGAGAGTAACTTGGATTGATTTTTCAAGCTCTACCACTCAGTATTTTTACATTCCCAAAATTCCGACTTTTTTTTACGACCTACGACGGGATCTTTTGCATCAAACTTGTAACGCGGTTTGAGCGCTCGGCGAGTTGTTCGATCCAGCTCCTCAATTCCTTCCATCCTAAGAATGCTCGCCCCGAAAGGACCCTGTCAGCGTCGTGGATGGGACCAGATGGAATATTTTCAAAAAATATATAATCCCCGAGAAAATATATATCATGATAAAAATTTTTCCTTTCCACAAAAGTACCCCTGACAGGGCCCTGACAGGTCCCTGGATGGGCCAAGATAGTATATTTTTCCAAAGGATATGCATGTATAGTTTCCAAAGAACTATATATCCTGGTGGAAATTCCTTCCATTCAAAAAATGCCCGCCCCGAAAGGGCCTTGTCAGGGCCCTTGGATGAGAACAGATGAAATATTTCCAAAAAATATAAAATTGCCGAGAAAATATATACCATGGTGAGAATTCCCCCTGTTCAAAAAAGTTCACCCCTGACAGGGCCCTGACAGAACTCTGGATTGACCCAGATAAAATATTTTCGAATGATATATACAGGATGTCCCATTTTATCCGGATAGTATAATTATCTTGAAAAACAGATTTTTCCATATGTGTGTTCATTTAAGAAATTTCTTTATTCAGCAGGTTTCTCACATCATATATAATTTCATTGAGAGAGTAAAATTATGTATTTCTAATTGAAGTACATTTCGGGATTATTTATTGAAATAAAATACGTTTGAAACATTATAAAAACAGAAAAATAAGACTTTCCACAACTCTCTTGAATTTTGCTTATATATAATCATACAGGAGCCTCTCGAATTAGCGAATCCTGAGATCATGATCAGCTACTCTTTGGAAGGCTCCACAATCGAAGAGTTATGAATCATTCTCCTTCCAATCAATGGTAGTAATTGCAATAGCATCATATAGTATATCATAAGCTACATCAAGAGTTCAATTAATGCAGCCACATTCATCTATGTACATGTATTATTTCCTCTACAATCCAATGTATACAGGTTGTCCCAGAGAACATGATGACCCTTCCAAGGGGTCATTCCTGAAACAAAAACAACAACCTTTTTTCGGTATCATATTTGAAAATGTTCAGTTTTGCATTTATGAACGACCCAAGTTGATTATTCAGATGGCAGGTACATGTGGCTACCCCATTTATCGATGAGTATACTCATACAGTATTCACTTGATTGATTGAAAAATCAGCTCTGAAACTCAGCATTTTACAGCTTTCTTTGAAAGAGAAAAGTGTCTTGTTTTGCCTCAGAAGTCACTGCTTGAAAAGGGCGTGATGTTTTCTGGAATACCCTGTACATGTGTAATTTAATCAAATTTTCCATCCTGCCGCAAATGCCGGGTTAAAACAGAATGGAATAGGCAAATACCGCATAGAAACAGTTTGTTTATGAATCCGGCTTTTGTCCATTTCAATCCATTCTTATTTGACATTTGACGCAGAGCAGGTCACATGATTCCCTACGTGTTTATTAACTATATATAAATCAAGGGATTAATTTCATGGTTCTACTTTGATTCAATATTTGGTTACATATATATCCTATGAATATACATGATACGTAGAACAAATATCCAGAAGTGTCATTAAATTAGAAGCGGAAATTTCTGCGGTCTCAATACACCGTGTATATACATATACAGAGTGTCCCATTTCAATTTTTATATCGGAATAACTCAAAAACGAGGAGTTTTGGAGGAAAATGTTTCGAACAAAAGTTGTAAGATTCCGAGGGGGACATCTGATGGTGACCTTGACTTTGGCCTCGGATCTCAACTTCAAGGTCATTCAGAGGGTAACTTTTGTTTCTTGAATAGAATCCCCTATTTTTGACTGCAGATTCAAATTTGACGTTGGAAAACAAGAAAATTTTGTCTGAATCATTTTTCCGAATTCCGCACAGATGGCGTTGTAATCGATGAAAAATGAGTTTTATGAAACACTCGTATTGCTTCCTGTGTAAAACGACATTTAACTCTCCAGTGTTTTTTTTTCAGCTCCTGAGGATTACCGTCGCCATTAGAGTTACCCAATGTGCACCACGAGGAGGTTGAGCGATCGGATCTTGCACATCTTCGTGGCCCTGAAAATTTGATGAAACCCCATAAGTGATAATCCAAAGTGGTAAGATCCGGAGACTTAGCTGAGATTTTCTATCGATCAATATTGACAATTATGTCTGTACGTGGTACCGTTACTGTGAATTGTTGTCAAACACAACTACACATCAATACTTGTGTTTATTATGAACAAGAAAGTTCATACTAGAGCATTGTTCACAAACATAAGTGGAACGGGATGTTTCATATCCTCCATTCATTCACAAATTCTTTCCGATATACGATTCAAACTTGGAGAAGATCTTTGATCAGTGTTGTGAAGGTCTCAATACCATGGATTATCCTTGGGGCGCGATACTTGATATTCTCCTCATACTAGCAGAATGTCGACGTAATTACGCTGCAGCATCAAGATTGTATGGAGAGAGGTATCCAAATAGACGCCAGCCTTCACTTCAGGCGATACGCTCAATAGAAAGACGAGTTAGAAGGATGAACATCCCAAGAGGCAGGAGGCGTGATGATGGAAATCGTATGGATGCACGCTCAGTAGCCGTTTTAGGAATGGTGCACCTGAATCCTCACGTTATTACCAGAGAAATCCAGCACCAATTAGGTATCCTAAGATCAACGGCACACCGCATACTAAGATCTGGTAAATATCATCCTTACCACATTACATTGGTGCAAGCATTAAGTGAAGATGATCTTAGACGTAGGGTTGGATTCGGTCAATGGGCCTCGGAGCAACCGCCTGGTTCTTTCAATTACGTGATGTTCAGTGATGAGGCAACATTCCGCAGTAACGGTGTTATGAACAGACACAATTGTCATTATTGGTCAATGGAAAATCCCAGATGGCATCGACAAGTTGACAATTAACATGACTGAACTCTGGATGTGTGGTGTGGGATTTCGAATGGTCAGATCATTGGTCCTCATTTCTTCCAACAAACTGTTAGGAAGGAAAATTATCTGCAATTGATTCGGGACAAATTACCAAGGATGTTGGAAGATGTCGATCTCTACACACGGAATAGGATGTGGCTTCAACATGATGGGGCACTACTTCATGACGCTGCAATCGTCAGAAATTTCCTAAACACATCTTACACACACAGATGGATTGGTCGCGGTGGATACATTGCCTGGCTGGCGAGGTCTCCGGATCTCACCCCTTTGGATTTTTACTTATGGGATTTCATCAAAGATGTAGTTTATGAAAGACCACCAACCACCAGAGATGACATGAAACGCCAAATACGAACTGTCTGCCGAACAATTCCACGTCATGTGCTTTTGTCGTTAGAACCACATTTTCAGAGACGAATTGGGTGATGCCAACAGGTCAACGGTGCAAATATCGAACATTTGATACGGTGAATTTTCATACATATTGCAGAGCGTTCGTCGTGAAAAAAATTACACACCTCCACAGTCCAGACAATCGGCCCTTCCCAGGGCCACAAAGATGTGCAAGATCCGATCGCTCAACCCCCTCGTGGTGCACATTGGGTAACTCTAATGGCGACGGTAATCCTCAGAAGCTGAAAAAAAACACTTGAGAGGTCAATGTCGTTTTACACAGGAAGCAATACGAGTGTTGCATAAAACTCATTTTTCATCGATTAGAGCGCCCTCTGTGTGGAATTCGGAAAAATGATTCGGACAGAAGTTTCTTGTTTTCCAATGTCAAATCTAAATCTGCAGTCAAAAAGGAGAAATTCCATTCAGGAAACGGAAGTTCACCTCTGGATGACCGTGAAGTTAAGATCCGAGGTCAAAGTCGAGGTCACTATCAGATGTCCCCCTCGGAATCTCACAACTTTTGTTCGAAACATTTTCCTCCAGAACTCCTCGTTTTTGAGTTATTCCGATATAAAAATTGAAATGGGACACCCTGTATGTGTATGGTTCAAAAAGAGATGTATATCCTGATAGAAATTTCTTCCATTCTGATAATGTCACCTGAGAGGGCCCTGTCAGGGCCCTGGATGGGAGCAGATGGAATACTTCCAACAACTATACAATCTCCGAGAAAATATATACCAAGATAGAAATTTTTCCTGTCCAAAAAAGTACCCCTGACAGGGCCCTGACAGAACCCTGGATGGACATAGAGAGAATATTTGCGAAGGATATATATGTGTATGATTGAAGAAGAAATGTATATCCTTGTAGAAATTCCTTACATTCTAATAATGTCACCTGAGAGGGCCCTGTCAGGGCCCTGGATGGGACCGGATGAGATACTTTCAAAAACTATATAATCCCCGAGAAAATATATACCAAGATATGAATTTTCCCTGTCCAAAAAAGTACCCCTGACAGGTCCCTGACAGACCCCTGGATGGACCCAGATAGAATATTTACGATGGATATATATGTATGTATAGTTCCAAAAGAAATATATATCCTGGTAGGAATGTCCTCCATTCTAATAATGTCACCTGAGAGGGCCCTGTCAGGGCCCTGGATGGGACCAGATGGAATATTTTCGGAAATATATAATCCCCGAGACAATATATAGCAAGATAGAAATTTTTCCTGTTCAAAAAAGTACCTTTGACAGAACCTTGACAGACCCCTGGATGGACCCAGATAAAATATTTCCGAAGGATATACATATGTATAATTCAGATATGAATTATCGATCGAATGTCTATATATTATATGAAAAACGTAATACTTACCGATGGATGCTTGGTAATCCTCAATCATCGGGTTCACGTGAGGATTTCTGAGTGTACTCCTCATATCACTCAGGATCGTTTCAGTGAGAATATCTCACAACACACCGATGTTGTCCAATTTATTCAAGAAATAGATTCGTGCCATTATTGAAGCACCACACTCGAATACTAATTTCCTGAATAATTCCAATAGTTCACGATCTTCTACATTTTCTTGTTGCAATTTCAACACATAATCATTGAAAAATCCAATGTGAGCTGTAGGCACAAATGCACATTCAGCACACTTATTAATACAATCTTTGATCTCCATCATAAATTGTTATTCGATTTTTTTTGAGAACGGAGAATCTATTGAAAAAGCAAAAAAAGAAGATTCCGAGCACGACGTGTAATGAATATTACACAATGACGAAAAATACAAAATTATGATAATCACAAAACACAATAGTCACTCACACTTATATCACAATATAACTTTTCACAAGATAAATTCAAAAACCACTAATCACACGTAACGAACGTGAAAATCGAACAAAAATTGAACAAGTTCTAAAACCGCGTAAGGAATGGGGTATTCAAATATACCGATGAAACACCACGTTCTACTTGGAATGTGAACGCAACGATAGATCGATTGCATCTGAAGAAAATTTGAGGAAAGGTGCATTTTCAACTACGAATTCCTGATATTCAGAACCCCACTATTAATACTTCTCAAAATCCTCTCTCATTAGGAGAAATGAGTAAACAGACAGAAAAAAGAATTTACCTGAGTATGAAGATACCAGACATTTTATTGCATTCAATAGAATTTCATTTGCTCCAAATGAATTTCGTGTCGATGGAATCTTGAGATTCTCACGAGGATGATTCGGTTCTTCCAGGATAAGTCCTTGTGTGATATCTTTATCTTCATCCTCTCAGGATAGCCGAACCTCTCTATGTTTTATCTAAACAAATTCGAACAGAATCTAATCTCAAGGATTAGTGTGAACCATCTCGTTTCTACGATTTTGTATCTTCAAGTTTTTGCTCGCAGGTATTCAGATAAGATTGATTGTCGTAAATATTTTCATTCTGTTCATTCAGATGATGGACAGTTATCTTACATGTTCTTATCCCATGCATTCTGGGGGTGAGTGAGCGTTTTTCACATATAAGATCAAAAGTGTATGTCCTGTAGGACATCATGCATTATCTCAGTTGTTCTTATCTACCTCGGAGAATATAAAAAGCGCGACATGGTTTGAAAACTAACAGTAGACGAAACATTTTTCGTGAGACAATTCCGACGTTATAGCATTCGTTAGTTTTTTCTCGGTGTTCCCAAGTGTGGAATACAAACCTTAACATGGAAAGTACCAGCGTTAACACAAGTGAGAGATCAATTTCCTCAAATCAACTTGCGACCAACGTCCAGAAATCAATGGAATCAGGCGAGAGTGTGTGCGAGAATCATCATCGTCGTCATCACAGTCACATGATTTCATCATCAGTCTACAATCTGAATAAGTCAGGTACAAAAAAAATTGTTCTAGGACTGGTGTTGCATAAAGAAGGGAACTTTATTCCATGTATACAACTGCAAGCAGAGACATCCAAAGGTATACAATTGGATTTGTGTACTTGGAAAGCGCTCTACAATCATTTTCCAACCATCAACAATCATTTTGGGAATAGAGAATCAAAAAGAAATCGTCCACCTGCAACCATCACTCTCGATTGTGTCAGAATTGCACTCGAAACTTCGTATAATAAACCCACGATAGTTTTCGAATACGATTACGGATACGAGTCTGTCACGAAAAACAACTCGCCATCATCGGAAAACGAACTCCAAAAACGTGGTGTGGATGGTGTGAAAAAACGAAAAAGTATATTCACTGCTTCAATCACCATGCGAAAAGTGACATTTGAGGGCTTGAAGGATTTATATCAGTGTGTTATTCACCGTTTTGCATATTCAGAAAACATTTTAGTGAGTGTGAATGAATGTGCATTACAATTACATAGAGAACTTCTTTCAAGATTACCCAATCGTTTCCATGATGAAATTTTGATTAAACAAGTATTTTGTATGTATGGGGAGAACATTGAAGAAAATGTAAAAAGATACATGTTAAGTGAAAACTTTTTGAGCGATTCTCACTTTGAGATTATATATGAAGAACTATGTAGTCTTCATTTACACGATTTAATTTCTTATATG
The DNA here is from genome assembly GCA_018340375.1 of Gonatopus flavifemur. NCBI lineage: Eukaryota > Metazoa > Arthropoda > Insecta > Hymenoptera > Dryinidae > Gonatopus > Gonatopus flavifemur. Next base: position 1,279,860 of record JAFFJZ010000033.1, read on the forward strand.
ATGGAAAGTCAAATGATGTTATAAAATCATTCTTCCTTCTTCTTTCGCTCTAGAATATATAAATCACTGTTTATGATTGTAAAAGCATTGTTCAACAATTATTGTAAACAACAAATTTGTAATGGAAATTGTAATGAATATTGTAATGTGTAATCTTACATGATGTGTGACAAATTCCTTCATTTTCAAATACTTACCTACTCTTGAATACTTACCTCTCTCACTTGAATCCTTGAAATGAAAAAAAATAAATTCGAAATTTCGTCATCACATTCTACATCGTTATTATCCATTATTCTCAGATGAAAACAATGAATTCGTGATTTCATTGATACATTTTAATTCATCTCCTTTCTAATAATCCTCTTCCATTATCTAATTTAAATCCTCCGAATGCCATAATGTCTAGACTCGATGCAGGTACGGAGACTGTGTCGAGACATCGGGCAGTTTGGGTTTAACAAGAGATCTTGCAGGGATGAGAAAGGCTCGATGTGAGTACAGAGACGTGTTGAACGGAGAACGGTGAAGAGAGAGAGAGAAGAAATATATTTCGTTTCTTCATCAGGTATATATATATGGTTGTAGGTTACATACAGTACCATAGCTATCGGTAATACTCACAGGTTGGTTGAAAAGTTCCTGCGTTCACCAAGAGATAGCACTGCTAGCTGAAAACTTTTTTTTTCTCAAGTTGGTATATCTGTCCTGAGAACACATGCAAAGTTACAAGTCATTCTGTCAATTCATTCTTTGTTTACAAGCCATTTGAAGTTGACGTGTCACTGATTTCTCTTAATATGGAAAAAATTGAATATCGTGCAGTCATTAGATTCTTTGTTTTGAAGGGTTTAAAAGCGAAGGAAATTCATGAACAATTGTTAGAAGTGTATAAGGAGCCCTCACCTTCAAAACGCACCGTTGAATTTTGGGCTGGTGAATTTAAACGTGGTCGTACTAGCCTTGAAGACGATCCACGCGAAGGACAGCCAAAAACTGCAACCACAGCAGGAATCATTGAACATGTACATAATATGGTTAGTGAAGATCCAAGTTTGACTAAGCGTGAAATTGCTAATGCCATAGGCATCTCAGACGAACGAGTACCCCATATTTCACATGAAGGATTACGTATGAAAAAACTGTTTGTAAAGTTAGTGCCGCACACGTTAACAATTCAACAAAAACTGGATCGACAACAAATTTCTCAGCGTAATTTGGAGCATTTTAAGCAGAATAAAACCGACTTCTTGCGTCGTTTCATAACTATGGATGAGACTTGGATCTACCACCATGATCCTGAACTGAAACAAGAACGTTTACAGTGGACTGAAGCTGGTTGTTCAGCTCCAAAGCAGGTGAAGTCACAACGATCAGCAAAGAAGGTTATGGCATTAGTTTTTCGGGATGCAAAAGGAATTTTGTTCATTGATTATCTTCAGAAAGGTAAAACAATCAACTCCGAATATTACTGCAGCCTTGTGGATCAGCTGGATGAAAAAATTCGTGAGAAAAGACCTGGTTTAAAGAAGAAAAAAATCATTTTTCATCAAGATAATGCACCTGCTCACAAAAGTGTTTTGACGATGGCTAAATTCAGAGGACCCAAGTACGAATGGCTTGAACATCCACCGTATTCGCCAGATTTGGCTCCTAGCGACTACTATCTCTTCAGAAATCTCAAACAATTCCTTCGTGGAAAGCATTTTTCGTCGAATGGAGAGGCCATAGCAGCCGTAGACGGTTATTTTGCAGAGCTTCCGGAGAACCATTATAAGGATGGGATAAAATTATTGGAAGATCATTGGAACAAGTGTATTGAGCTTCTAGGAGATTATATTGAATGAAAAAATATATTTCGTAATAAAAACAGTGTTCTTTCATTTCGAGCGCAGAAACTTTTCAACCAACCTGTAGTTTCGTCTCTTCCCTTCTCGTCTACGTAACGTACGGATCTCTCCCTCTCTCTCTCTCTCTCTCTCGAACTTCTGTCTTGTACGTACACGTTGTTGGGGGAAAAATCTCATGTGTCGAAGGAAGGTGAAAAAGTACATCACACCTCTGAAAACCTACCACCCACCTCCCAACCCCTCCTTTCTCAACCCTTTCAACTCTCATACACCTGTTCCACCTGCCACCCGCTAACCACCCTTATCTTATCTCAGACAGATTATATTATCTCATCTGGACAGGTGTATCGGCGCCAGACTGACCCAGTGGTGGGGGTTTGTTATGACGGCCCAGACCCGGTCACACACTACTGTTGCTGATGCAATGTTCTCCGAAATTCAAAGCTCTGAAGGAGGAGAGGGAAATGCAAAGAAGATGGGATTCGCAGAATCTCAAACAAGTACAAACACAGGAGGCATTCAACGTGATGTTGGACGAGAAATGGGATGGTCAACAAGGGGAAGACTTGGAAATGGAGAGTAGATGGACGAATACGAAGGGGGATATGGAACAATGTGCAAATGGAATTTTGAAAAACGATGGAGTAGAACCTAAGAAACCACGGATCACGGAAGAAATTCTCGATTTGTTCAATGGAAGGAGGAAATACGAGAATAAGAGTAGCGAACAAGACCAGCAGACACATAAGGCACTGGGGAATGAAATAATCAGAGAATCGATAGGAGCAAAAGAACAATGGTTAGAGAAAAATGTCAGGATACAGAAGTGAGATTCCGTTTTGGGAAAATAGATGAAGCATATAGAGCAGATTGAGAATTCTCTAGGGGGACAATTGATTAGGACGGAGGAAAAAACAGAACAATGGATTGATCATTCAGAAGATCTGTATGAAGGAAGCGATAATATAGGATCTTGAGAGAGGGAGATGTTGATTAAAAAGAATTGGGAGATTCAATTTTGAGATCGGAATTTGACAGGGCTTCAAAAAATATTGAAAAATAACGAAGCACCAGGAATGAATGGCATAAGTGCGGACCTTATCAAAGCCTCCAAGCAAAGAACTCGTGACGCACTGTTCGAATTGGTCAGAGATATACATATACGAAAATGGAGAAGTACCGAAGGATTCCCAGAAGAATGAAATCTTCGACATTCCGGAAAAAACAAGGAGCAGACAAATGCGAGAACAACAGAACGATGAGTCTGACCTAACTGTCCATTTTATCTATACTATTGGTCAACATATATTATACCATAAATAGTAATTATACACGTTAACTGTTGTTGTAATATGAGATGCATGTAATCGAGCTTAACATGATGCTTAATGCTTTGATGTATAATATGTTATATGGTTCGAATAATGTATATTCTATGTGCCAAAGGGTCTTTTATACCCGTATAAACAAAATCAAATAAAATAATATAAAATGAGTTCAACTCCACATGCCTCGGAAAAACTGACGAAATTCTGATAATTCAGCAAGTCAAAAAATTCAAATATCTAGGAAGCATAATTGCAGGAAACGGTGAAGGCGGGAGGGATATAGGAGCAAGAATAGCACAAGGAAAGCAGGCCCCCTATCAAAAGAAACAGGTCCTATGTTCGAAGAATATCAGCTTGGCTGTGAGGAAGAAATTCTTGGAGAGTTACGTTTGGAGCACAGCCCTATATAGTCGCGGAACTTGAACAATTGGAAAAACGGACCAACGAAGACTTGAAGCTCTTGAAATGTGGTGTTATAGGAGGATGCTAAGAATGAAGTGGACAGAGAAAGTAAAAAATGAAGAAGTACTTGAGAAGGTAAATGAAGAAAGCAATCTTTCGAGACATGTCGTGGAAAGAAGGAGTAATTTGATAGGACACACATTGAGGCATGATAGCTTATTGAGAACAATATTGGAAGGAAAAATAAATGGTGACACTCGGAAAGTCAGACCTAGATTATGTCATATAAAGCAAATGATACAAGACAAGGGTTGTCGTAGATATGTAGAAATTAAGCGTCTAGCGGATAATAGGCCGGGTTGGAGGATCTCATCAAACCAGTCATAAGACTGATTACTGGTCACTGTAACTGAAACGTCTCAACCAAATATTCTCACAACAATGGATGAACAATACTTTGTCGATTGAATCAATCAAATTTTCAGTAACTTCCTTCAAGAATGTTCAGTTCAGATGTTGTACTTACAGTGTATGTATGAATATCTCCCAGTGTTATCGTTACTATTATTTAATAGTAATTCCGACATCACGATAGACTTCTTCGAGGAAAATACATGACTGATAAAGTAGAATCTGCACAAACCACTATAACGCAATAATTTGAAGAAATCACGAATGTGAAAATTACTACCGGCCATGGCGATGAAGTGAAAGCTCACGAATAAGTCATGATCATGTACCAAGGAAAGTTCTGGGTCGAAGATACATCCCGGTGATATTCCGAACCTGGAAGTTTCAAATATTTATGAACGATAATCACATGAAATAGCGATATATCGAATCTCAATGTTTTGCTCGAATATGTAGAGACGTCCGTTTGTGATTCGACAGTTTCATGATCAAAATGGAGTGTGACTATTCCAGAGATGATAAGTTCCAGATTTCGAAATCTTCACTATCTTTTTTCAAAGTTACTGATATGACAAAACAATCCAACTGTTCTGGTCACATCGCCAATCAAGCAATAAAATTAAGAGATGAAACGATCGCTTCGATTAGGCAGTTCTATCTAAGTGATGAACACTCAAGAGAACTACCAGGGATGGAAGATTATGTATTGATCGGTAATAGTCATGTTATTAAAGGAAAAACGCAGAAAAGACTCAAAGGACAAAGACTCGCAGAAAGGACAATTAGATATTAAATTTGACAAATAAGAGAAAGAGAATTCCTAAGATCAGAATGAGATGAAAATAATTCGAACACATCACTGTAAGAATTAGCTAGGATAGATATCCGATTCACCGGATCAGAATAACCGTATCTCGATTTATAAGAAATTGGATTGAACGATTTAGGGCGTCTTAATGAACGAGAAGGGACATTGAAACGTACAAGTCCAAGCAGTTGAGGGCAGCGAATTTTCCGATCAACAATTTCATACAAAAATGAAAAATCGTTGAACAAACGACGTGATTCCAAGGAAGGCAAGTTAAGTAGAGACATAATCAATGAGTAATCATGACAAGTTACGCTCAACGGATGGCCTATCTGATAGGCAGCAAAACGCAGAAACTTATGCTGAACTCTTTCCAAGTCTGTACAATCCCGAATTAAATGAGGACTCCAAATTTGAGACGCAAACTCAAGATGAGGTCTAACTAAAGTACAATACAGTGTTCGAAGTGCAACAGGATCACAAAAATCTTTACAAACGCGCTTGATAAATCCGAGAGATTTCATGGAAGTACCAACTATGTAATTGTAATGATCTGAGAAGTTAAAACGAGAGTCAAATGAAACTCCAAGATCACGAACAGTATTTATAGGTGATAACAGAGAATAAGACAAGTTATAAGGAAAATAAATAGCATTTTCACCTCCATGAAATCTCATCACATGGCATTTAGTGAGATTTAATGACATATTAGATAGCACACACCAAGATTGTAACCGATCCAAATCAGATTGCAGATTTTGAGCATCTCTGTGAGTTCTTATAATCATGAACAGTTTCAGGTCATCAGCAAAAAGAAGATGTGTGCAGTACTTGAAAAACGTAGAGATATCATTAATGGAAATAACGAATAATAAAGGACCTACATGTGAGCCTTGCGGTACACCTGAGGATACAAAAAATGAATCAGAAAAATATTGAGAGACACGAACTGATTGCGTACGATTCAGAATATAACTCTGTAACCACGACAAGAAATTGCTGCGAATACCTGAATTACTTAGTTTATTTCACAATATATTATGATCAACTCTGTCAAAAGCTTTCGAGAAGTCTGTATATATAGTATCCACTTGGGCATTTTGATCGAGCGCAGAGGACTTGACATGAGAAAAAATAGACAAGTTAGTTACGGTAGATTTTCCAGAAGTGAAGCCATGCTGGAAATCAGAAATTATATCATAAAACAGTGGTGTTATTTTATCAGTAACTATATCTTCAAAAATTTTCGGCATAACATTAATGATACTAATTGGCCTATAGTTTCTCACGTCAGAACGGTCCCCAGATGTGGAGATCGGAGTAATTAAGCTGAATTCCCATTGAGATGGAAATATTCCAGAGGATAAAGAGCTGTTTAAGATCAACCACAAAGGCCGAGGAATTACGAACTTGCAAGATATTAGAAAATCAGGAGGAATACCATCATCACCAGGACCGGAAGAAGTTTCCAAGGATGAGATTTTATTGAACACTTCACCGATATTGATGGATAAATCGGAAAGATTGACATCGAGAGTAGATTCTGGTAAATTACAAGAAACAACGGGATAATTTTGATAAACTGATCTGATATAAGATGCAAATAAGTTCGAAATCGCAATACCAGTATTGCCAATAGTACCGTCTGAATGCATCACCTGGGGTATACCGTTCTGATTCCGCTTACTAGTAAGAAAGTTCCAAAAGCTTTTGACATTCGTAGGAATGGACCCTTAAGCGTAATGAAGATGAGACAAGTAACATTGGCGAGTCAAAACTTTACATTGAGCTCGCAAGTGACTGAAGATTAAGTAATCTTCAAAGCAATTTGACTCTTCGTACCAATTGTGAGCAATTTTCTTATGACTGATAAGTTTATTTAATTCCGAAGAAAACCATTTTGGATAAGAACTATTCCTTAATACATACTTGGGTACGAATGAATCAACTGCATCATATGAATGAAGATACAAAAAATCAACAGCTTCAATAACATTAAGATTACGCAATTCATCGTCTCAGTTGATAGAACCTAAATATTCACAAATTGCACTGTAATTCGCCTTATTAAAATTATATTTGATGATTCTATTGGGGACCAGTGAACCACTTTCTCGTAGGTTGAGCTCAGATACAAGAAAAGGATGAAAGTTGTCACACGCGATAAAAGGATCCAGAGCAATATTGACATCAATACGATCGTTATCAGAAAACATAAGATCAAGTATGTCACCATGAGAATTTCTGAAAGTATTGAGTTGAAACCAATTTGATTCATTGGAATATTCGAGAACATATTGCTTGACTCATTTCATTGAGAGTCGAACCAGGTAACACTGAGAAAGATAATTTGGAATCAATATTGCTCCAGGAAATATGAGGTAAATTTTAATCCCCGTTTAAGTATAAGGAGTTAAAGTTCTCCTTGAGGAGGATTTCGCCAACGCTTCTACAATGGTCCAAGTATATTGAAGAATCCGAAGAATATAAGAATAAAAAAAAACTTTTCTAATTTAAATCATCATCAGGAAGATTTTAGCATAGAAGCGGAATGGAACTTTTTTGCTACTGCACATGGAGGAGGAGCTCGTGATGGTATTGGTAATACATTTGAACGCTTAGTTTTGTTAGCTGCCGAAATTGAATGTTTTGATTTTTATAATTTTTGCATTTCTTGAGCAAAGAATTTGCATTGAATTTTGTCTGTGGAATTAATCTTCTGCTGTTGATTCGTTGAGGATGGTGCAGAAAGCCTTTGGTAATGAGGCTTTGTTGAGCGAAAATATTCACGAGTGATATAAGAAGTCCCAAGAAGGTCAAGAACGTGTCGAAGACGACGAGCGTCCCGGTTGACCATTGACCTGAACTAACGAAGCTCACGTCCAAAAAATCAACAATCCGGTGCTTGTAGATCGTTGACAATTCTACAATTAGAGATCTTGTTGGTGATGTTGATATCCCCAAAGGATCAGTCCATACCATTCTGAACTCTTGCTTTTTGCACCACGACAATGCACCGTCTCACATTGCATGGATTCTTCGTGATAAATTCGTGAAAAACTCGGCCCATATCGTTCCACAACTACTTGATTAGGCACCGGGCGATCTGTGGCTATCCAACAAACTCAAAAGACCGCTTCGGTAACACCGTTTTGAATCGATAGAAGGGATACAAGTCGGATCGAAGGGAGAGTTGAAGGCCATTCCGGAAATGGACTTGACCAACTGTTCCGAAGATTGGAAAATCCGTTGGCATGAGCGCATTGCATCCCGGAGAGATTACTTCGAAGGCGCGCGATGAACTTGATTTGGGAAAATGAGTGGAGATCTTTCAAAATAAATGCTGTGTCACCTTACTCTTTAGACACAGTAATATATCGCTCTTTGTCAATTGGTCAAACTGTTATTTCACCCTTAAGATATTCCAATAATGGTTCAATCGAAAAATGTGCATTGAAGCCGAATAAATTATGAGAAATTACAGGGATAATGGAGGAATTTTTGTCATCCATAATCCATCCAGCATGTGCTGCGCCTCCGATACTCGCCAGTAGAATGGCGATGATTACGACGTTTGATATGTTCAGTTGTACATGGATTTCCACAGATATAACAAATTTGCGCGAATGAAAATTCTTCATCTTGTTTCGAAGTCGGTGCGATCATTGTAACAATGTTCCTTGAATAGCCTTCAATATTCCTTGTTACATTAAATAATCCTTCTATGAGCCATACTAGCAACCATATATCGTATACAATATGTTTTTGGAACGTTGAAGTATTCTCCATTGCTGTACCTATCTTTGGTTCTAACATACACTTAAAATCTGCGCGAATCACGAACGGAACAGATTCTTCGAATTTATGATTCCTGAATTTGGAAATTTCATTCTCTTCATTAGGCAATATGATTTCAGTTTAATTCATATTCATACAATCTTCTTCATGTCTTTCAAGTTGAAGTTCGTTTGAAAAACGATTTTGACATCTATTAGATGGCCGAGTACGTGCTTCATGTTTTGATATTTGAGAACTTACCAATCGAGATGAATTTCGGACCAAGGTGAAATGATAAATCTTTCTATTGTGGTGAATACTGGCTCCATCATCTGCCTCAAGGATCAATGAACCGATAGCTCTTCTATCCATTTCTTGTCCGCTGATATAAATTGGTACAATTTCATTTTTCCCTTCAATATCATACACATTGATTCTTAAATCATTCAATTTTAGAACGTCGCTCAATTTCATAGGAAACTCGATATTTCCATATCTCAACATTCCACTGAAATGAGGATACAACAGACGTGATCTCGATTTGTATGATCAGGGCATTTTTTGGAAAATGCAATGAAAATAGTCTCTCCCACCTGGAGTTGAATAATGCAACAGACTTTTCCCACATTTCTCGGTACTTCCGCTTCTTCAATTATATCATCAACTATATTCTCCCTATCTATCCTATATTTCACAGCTTTTCCTGAATAATCCTGGTGAATTTCGATTTCTCGATTGGGAAAATAGACCACTTTGCCTGCTTGGCTAATTTTGATATTTCTGGGCAATTTGATTCGTTTCGAAGCGTACGTTTGAAAATCTCGCAAACGACATTTTTCCATATCTACGATTTCGAAGGGCGGATTCTTGCATGATTGAATCATTTCAATGTACTCGTCTGCCGTTTCAATACGTTCCCACTTCTTTTTATTTGTGCGTTCATGCCAAAATTCCGATCGCACTGACAATAAGAGTGACCACGCACTGGGAACATATGATGTATCGGAATCTTCATTTTTTCCGAAAGTAATGATAGGAAAATTGACATTGTATAGTTTCGATTTTGACCCCCACATGCATCGGAGAATAAATCAATTCTATTATAACACATTTTTGTGAATTCTTGATTGATTGCATACAGCAAGAGATTGCAGACCGTGTTCGCACCTTTTTTCACATTCCCTTCGATGAATGGGAACATGTAACTGTTTGACGGCGAATTTGTATCATTGGATTACTGTTGATCACTGTGAATGTGCACATTAAATATGAAAAGTCACAATAGGCGCTTGTAGAACTGTTCATTGACAGGGATTTAAGGGAGTGGCAAATTCTGGCCAAAATTGAACTCACATCACAACACGTCCTGTTCGTTCATCATATGCCTGTTGAGCTGCAAATGAATTTTCACGTCTCTTTTATGCTTCAGATCTTCTTGTGTATCTACACCGCGTATCTGACTTTTGTAACAATCATTACAAACTTCAGTTCGTGGTTGATGGAATGTAAAGTTGACATGATAATTGAAATAATATGAATAAGTTGACAAGTTCAACGGAATGCACGAATCTCCCGTAACTGACGCATAGTGTTCTAAGAATAACCGATACAATTCGTTTAACGTCAAATCCGAGTTATTGAAATAATTGAATTTTGAGTTTTCCCTGCAAGAGTGAGACTCATCATGAGGCAGAAGTGAGCAGTGTGAATGAATCAATTCTTCCAAGTCGGGGGTCAATTTCATGGCATGATTTCCATGTTTACCTCTTCTATCATCAAGAGGCTCGCTGTTCGACAATTTTTTTTGAATCATGTCAAGTCGTTTTACACCTATGTTGAGAACTTGATACAGGAACTTTTCGCGAACGAGTATTCGTATATTCTCAATTGGGTGATTGAAACTGTACTCTCATCTGGTAGTTTTGCACCCCACTGTTGATGGAATTACCTTCATCATGCTGCGAATCATTGTATCCTCCGCTTTGTAATTACCCAAATTCCAAAATGCCTTACGCAGGTTTTCCTGTTGCTCACTTGTAATTTTTCGGAAGCATTCTCTACAACAACAAGAGGAAATCGTTCGCGAGATTTTCTGCTCGACTATTTTCCCTGATTTTGAGGTATATCCTCCTCCTTACAATAAAGAATACGAAGGAAATTAATTCAATAGGCATCAATATCATACAACTTTCCAAGGAAATGAATATTGAAATCGAATACAACACATAGACTCACTTTGTTACGAGCTACTTTGGAGACATTCCTCTTCCAACCACCTTCATTCTTCCCACGCTTTCGGCCAATTTCAGTAAAATCACTTTTTTCTGACATTTCTGGTCCGTTGACGACTTATAATACAATGAATAAAATCGCTTGAAGTTGTTGTATTATTATGATTTCACTTTTACATCAAATCAGTTTACATGATTGTTATTACAGAACAAAACATGGACTAATCAATCGCTTGGAGTTCCCGTATTATTGTTATTCTACGTTTGCATGAAGTCAGTTTATATGATTCTTATTACTGATCAAAACATAAACGAATCAATCGCGTGAAGTACTCGTATTATTGTTATTTCACTTTTATATGAAGTCAGGTTATATGATTCTTATCACTGATCAAAACATAAACGAATCAATCACGTGAAGTTCTCGTATTATTGTTATCTCACTTTTATATGAAGTCAGGTTATATGATTCTTATCACTGATCAGAACATAAACGAATCAATCACGTGAAGTTCTCATATTGTTATTTCACTTTTATATGAACTCAGTTTATATGATTCTTATTACTGATCAAAACATGGACGAATCATCTGTGATACGATAATTTCATAAGACTTTATGTATTGTATATAAATAGTCAGCATGCCGAAAATTTCCAAAAAATGAGTAAATTGAAACTGGCTGAAAGCGTAGAAAGAATGGAAGTAATTGGAAGAGGAATATTTTCAAAACAGCTCGCAACGTTTACTGTTTGATTTCATTATTTATTTTCTCAAAAATCGGAATGATACTGATATCTATGAGATATAGTGTCCTTCATATTCTTCATTTTAGGGAGAAGAATACTTCTCAAAACCAGCGAAAATGGTATCACAGAGATTACTTCAGAAAAAAATGAAAATTCCGATACATCATGGGGGGGGGGGGGGATGGAACACAGGATACCAATTGTCTCAATAACACAGTTCTTTATGTTGATCGTAATGAGTTCCGTATGAAACATTGCTTTGATTCCTCAATTGTTTATATGAAATATCATTATTGACTTTATGAAGATATGATTACTTTGAAAAATGGCGTGTTCAAAATTCACTCATGCGAATGTAAGAAACTTTTTTCATCCGAACAATTTTTCCATAGACCCGATATTTGGAAACTGTTTTGAACGAATGGATAATTTAAATAATTAAATTTTGTATAAAAAAATATGTGAAGAGGAATCTTACAAATATTTCATGATACTTGGATCTTCCGACCCAAATGACATAAACGACACTATTTTCTTATTTATTCAAATATAGTAATCATGTTTGAATAAACAACTGAGAAATTGGAGAAATCTTATGTACAGAACTTATTCCGAAGAGGTAAAGAACCGTGCTACGAAGATAGTTTTTCTCCAAAGTGAATAGTTTGTCCATAAAAACGTTACAAACAATTGAATTGTTTATTCAAAAGAAATGGATAACGAATTTTGTGAAGATACTTCGGTATTCGAATTCCCTGACCCAAAAAACATGAACCAGGGTTGAAAAATCGAGTAAATATAATCTTTCCTACGGTCCCTGATATTCTGCCGTTGAACGACGTAGAATGTGATGAATTTCAGTTGCGCGTTCATAAACGAATCGCTGTATTTTGCGAACTAACAGTCCAATTGATTTGAAATCTCTCACAAAGTTTGTCGACACTCTAACGAAAAACTTTGTCACTGGAAGTTTTTTGTAGCTCAAACTTCCCTCACCACTGTTTTAATGCAAAGCATGAAAAACGTGATTTTTACTTCGAATTGAAAATTTATCGATTTGTTAATAAATTTTACAAACTTTTAAAACATTATCGTCTTCGGGGGAGTCTTACGAATCAGAATCCGTGAGATTTATCTTGATACGTCGAAAAAGACTGAGTTCCGACGAGTTTAATGTTGAAAAACATGGATCTCTGAAAAGAAAAAATTTGCAGTTTTCATTTTTTTACTCAAACACTATCGATCCCAGAAAAAAAATCGTAATAAGAAATAAACTTTTGATTTAGGCGTGTGGCGTCACGGCTTGGACAATACTTTTCAGTGTTTCCGAGCGTACACCCCCTTATTGCATCCGGCCCCTCAATCCCACTCGAGGACCAACCTGAGTATTGTTCTTGAAAACCTTCTAATTTTGTTAATAACTTTTCTTGTACATTGATATTAAATTATTCGTCGATATTGGTAGCAATACCATTTCATCTGTTGTGCAGAAAAACTCCTTCTCTTCAACAGTTTCATTCAACTTATATGCTATGAATTTGATTGCAAGAATTACATCTCATTTCAATTAAGCTTGTTTATTCATGAGATTTTCCAATCTAACAGTAACCAGTGTTCACAAATCTTGCAAGAAGTTTGCTAAATCCTCCGTTGAAGAGCTGTCTCCAAATCTTGCCAGAGAACTCTATCAGTTTTCAATTTCAATCCCACCCGTATAACACGTAATGTGTAAGGCATATGTTCGGCATGTGAAACATGCATGATCTGATGGAAAACGGAATATTCTAAACAACATATTCCTGGCATATATCATTTCACATCATGTGGCAATATTGTGAAAATTATATCAAATCCACATGGCAGGAAGATTTTTATGAACTTAGTAAACTATAACCTCTCATTTGCAAATAACCGATGAATTCATTGTACCGTGTACAAGAGTTGGAATGAAATGGTGATGATGTTTATCTTTATGAATTTGTATATACTGTCTCAAAACTTTCTTCTTCGAAGTTTTGTCGAATGCATGGAATCATCTCAGCCTAATTGGGATTGATTTATCGAATGTATATCGAAAAATATAGTTCCATGATCATGCAATAAGAAATTTTGAGATTTCGTCTACAGTAACTCGACCCGTATTTTTAGTGAAAATGTTGGGACTATATGAGACGAAACCACAATTAATATTTATGAAAGTTCAATTATAGTGACTCGAAGTATTTTTCGTCAGTCATTATGAGCCGACAGAACTTTAGAGGTTTTGCAATTCCAAAACACTTCTGGAAGATGTTTCATGCAACATGAGGAAAGCTGTTTAACAGTGATTTTTCTTCTGGAAATAATTATGATTGGATCATGATCGTGACGCTGCATTAGACAACCTGAATATGTTGACAGCAGTCTTTTAGAAATACATAACCTCTTTTGTAAGACGAAAACTAGATGCGTATGGGATAATTAACAAAACATGCCTCCCATATTCTTGAATTCAGGTTATTTGGGGGGACATTTCTATCCGCATGAATCTGCCTAGAAGATGGATGGCACGATCTCACACATGTATGGCATGTTCCTATGTTTCCAAAGAAACGTTCCCCCCATGAGCCGGACACGTCATGTGCTGTACGGGCACCGTACCACCTTTACTCTTGAGCAACTTTTTAAACTTTTGATCCATTGATTTGAACAGTCAATCGTTGGTGGAATTTTGATTTTGTTGTCAACTGTAAATATTTCTTCCTCTTCCAAGGTTTCACTAGTATTCAATAATCCCCTATTCGACTGTCCACAGTTAATCCATTCTTGAATCTCAGCACTGATTGATTTTCCTTCAGGAATATAATAAGCACGCTCCATAATTTGGATTGGTTTCTGATAGTCGGATGATTCCATTGTAAAACACTATAAGTGGAGCCCACAAGAATATGAACTAAACTAGTGGAAAGTCGAACCTGTTTTTTCTGTTCATAACGGAAAATTCGATAGCCAACTGTCCATGAAATTGATCCACTGAAAACATCGAACTGATTCTCATCCTCCCATAGCAAGAATTTGATGGTTGGAATACTAGTTGAATTCGCAGAGGTGAGCTTGTCCTTTGATTTCTCAGAATTACAGAACAATTCCAAATTTCATAGCTTCCCACAAGTGTCAATTTTCATGATTCATCATTTTTCTCATCAACATAGAATGCAATTCGATCCTTTTGTTTTCTTGAACTGGAAGGAAACTTCTTGGCGGATTCCAACAATTGTCAAATTGTTCCATTTGTAACATGAATCCTTATCATTAATAACGTCAAATGACATATAATGCTGGTGATCCATTTTATTGCGTTCGCCAACTTGTAATCTGACACTTCCTGCATGACGAATCATCTTTCACATCCCAAATCTTGTAATCTTGAAGAAGTCCCAAACTGTATTGATTGTGACGGGAATAATTATCAACAAGAGTGTTATACAGGATTCAATTCCTGGAACTCCTCACCGTGTAGTTTGACAAGTCCCATATGAGATGTCATGCTCCCCCACATCTCACCCCGTCACTCAAACTTCACCTCATCCTATGGTTCGAGTCTTGGCTGAGAGTGTCGGTGAATGTCAGTAACAGGAATCTATATATAGGACTCCGACAGTATATCTATCAGAATTGCACACAGTACAAGTACCAAGAGGTTTTAAGTAGGCAATTTCATGAGTTTGGAGTATTGGTATTTGTTAGGTAAATTGGAAAATATACAGAAGGGAAAGAAAAGGAAGAATAGATTCAATTCGTTTGGAAATCAAATATGTCGGTTACGTGGGAAGGAACAAAGGAGTACCGAAATGCTTCTCTGTGTTTGGGAGCCAAATCAACTGAAAGACATATCAACGAAACCAGTGTTTGAAGAGAGAGAGTGTGATGTATCTCTCTTTTCAACCAACTTTTCATTGATTTGGGTTTTCGTTAATTTTGTCCCCATCCCTTCTCTGCTCGCCACCGGAATGAATCTCGAACACTACATTTACGGTCACTATTTCACAATTCGTTTATTCCATCAGCATTACATGAGTCGGATTGATTGATTTGAATTAGAAATGAAATTGATCGAAGTAGAAAAGGATGGAGACGCGGAATAGAAAAAGAAGAATTGCCCGTCCGCTCTCTCCAAGATTCCGCACGCTATTCGTCTATCAGGATTAGGTGGTAATTTGTCCCATAGAACAGGTAGATGGAAGGGACACGAGCCATCAACGATTTCACCAAGCTACTCGGTCCACCTGGCTTTCCCAGTGACGGAACGCAAACCTAACCAAACCCGAACATGCCACCCGCCTCGTCGTTGACGAAAAAGAAGCCTCCTGAAACATGCAAACAGAACACACAAAAATGCAAAAGAGAGAGAACAAGGGACTAGGTGGAACCCCCATCGATGAGCTCGGCTGGAACTGGCAGTAGGCTGAGACGTGTTATTTATCGACGTAGAGTGGTGGTTGCGGTGCGTACATCTGCCACTTGAATTAGCTCATCCTTCCCTGGATAAACCTGGATGATACGGCAAAGTGGCCACTTGAAAGGAGGGTAACGCTCGTCTTGTACCAATACAGCTATCCCACCGAGAAATTCTCAACCGGAGATCTCCATTTCGACCACTGCTGGAGATGATGGAGATACTCTCGACTCCAACGCGTCCAGACGTGTTGAACCATGTTCTGGACCAGCTTCCATTGAGCTAGGGGAGCCGCATCGTTCCGTGGCGATGCCGGCACCGCAAAAAGTGGAGAGCAAGTCAGGAAGGTTGCGGGTGTGAGTGCAGAGGGATCCTCCAAGTCCGAAGATAGAGGGCACATGGGCTGCGAATTGAGGCAAGCTTGGACTTGTATTGCCACGGTCGAAAACTCCTCTAAGGTTAGTTTTGAGTAGGGATGGGCGATACGTATCGATATATCGATATATCGATACTTTTGTTCTTAAATATCGATATAAAATATCGATATCTCACTTCACAATATATCGTGTATCGATATCAAGTTAGTCAATATCGAATTTCGATACACGAATTTGAAGTAAATTTAAAACATTGGAAACCATATTTGAAAGCATTTCAATCAGTTTTGGAACCCATGAAGATTTACTAGAATGGTTCAAAATTGCTTTAATTCATTACTCCAATTGAAATCACCTCTATTCGCGATCAATCTTGATTTTTATTGAGTCAAATTCATCATAAAGGATCGTTTAGACCATTCATTGGAACATAAACCCAAGGAATGCAGAAACACCGAGGAATTGTGTACGAAATTCGCGCCTGCATCAGGTCCTCAATTTGTTTTTTTCCTCTTTCTACATTTTATATATCAGAAAGAGAGCGAGAATTCTAACTATATTCGATCTATTGAGTCCAATACGTACTGTAAGGGGCACAACGATACAAGCGCGTATACAGAGCGAGAGGTACGAATAGATGTGAATGTGTCTTTGTCTATTCCATCAAAATAGTGAGAGAGAGAATCAATTGGATGTGTTTCTATGTTTGTTCAATAGATAGCATCGTCTTCTCTGTACACTCAATCTGATTGCTTCGCTTACTCCAGTATGTATTGAGCTCTGTTTCTTGGGTGTCAGATGTAATTTGCTGAAACCCTTTAAAGAAGCAACTCTCATAGTATGCGGGGAAGAATATGTTACATCCAGCCAAATTATACCATTAGTAAAATGGATATCAACAAATTTACAAACATATGATTCTAATACCGGAAATGGACAGCGCTTGAAAGAACTTATAATCGAAGACTTCGAGAAGAGATTCGAATAAATGGAATTGTCGATTTTATTAGGTATAGCCACAATCTTAGATCCTCGTTTCAAAAAAATTCATTTTTTGAATATTGTGACATGTTCTATCGCTATACAAGAGATATCCAGAATGATACGTAATACAAACAGTGATGCTGAAACCATACAGAGGACTGAAGTCGGGAATACTGATGAAAATAAAGATCAATTTTGGTCGTTTCACGATCAAGCAGTTCACTTGAACGAAGATATGGAAATGGATACTCAGGATCACGATTGTATGCCAGAAGGATTGCAATGTTATTTGAATAGCTAAACAATAAGTAGAGAACTGGATCCTATCGCGTACTGGAGAACTCGGGGCCCATCATCAACATTAGCAATATTAACATTACGCTATTCACTGATTGCTGCAACTTTGGTACCACCCGAACGGTTATTCTCCAAAGCAGGACTCGTAATAACTGGACTCAGGAACCGTCTGACACCTGAGCATTTGAAAATGTTTTTATTTTTTAACTCACTCTCACTGGAAGATTGGGGGATTTGAAGAATTTGTGTGATAATGATTTGATTAGAATATTTTATCAGATTATATTGATTTCATGCATATTTCATTTTAATTCTATGTGTTTGTTCTGACTTTTAATATTCACAATAGAAACATGCAAAAGGGAAGATGTTTCTCGAAAAACTTTGAAATATTATATTTGGAATTTTGAATAGGTATATACATATACCATTTGTATGCTTTTATTACAAACAATTAAAATTGCATGTAACAGCTAAATTGAATTTAATATTTTTCCTTGTACAATTGGAATTATTATATCGATATATCGGAATATCGAAATTCATTCCCTGATATATCGGTCGTATCGATATAGGATTCGTGGATACGTATCGATACGCAATATCGATACAAATCTTTATATCGCCCATCCCTAGTTTTGAGTCACCGACTACTCGTCGTAGATGAAACTTCACGGCCTTAACTCCAGCCTCCCAGAGACCGGCGAGATGCGGGGATCCAGGAGGAATGAATCGCCAATCGACCCCGTCGTTGGCCAGCGTTGAAGCCAGATTCTTACAGAATTCGGACGATGCCATGGAAAGAGCCCTCAATTCTGTGTTGGCACCCCTGAAGGTTGTACTGTTGTCGCTCCAAAGCTCCCTGCAGAGGCCGCGTCGGCCCGTGAAACGGCGGAAAGCAGCCAAAAAAGCTTGAGTGGTGCAGTCACTCACTCCCTCCAAATGCATGGCCTTGGACACGAAGCAGACGAATATGGATGAATAGCCCTTGTATGATTTGGACCCGCGGCCCGGAGAAAATCGTATCTGGAAGGGACCCGCGTAATCAACCCCGGTAGTGGAGAAAGGTCGACTTGGACTAACTCGATTCTTGGGAAGATCACCCATCTTTTGGAACCCGAATCGTGGACGAACCCGACCGCACTGCACACAAAGTTGGATGTGAGATTTCACTAATCACCCTTGGCCCAATATCCAAATCCTGCCCTGTAATATGCTTCGTGTCGACGTGGACCCGCCATGCAATGCATCGGAATGAGCCTTGTCCACATATTACAAACTGAGGTGAGACTCCTTAGGTAATATCGGAGGATGTTTGCCATCGAAGGCCAATCGAGAAAAGGAGAGCCTGCCACCCACACGGATCATCCCATGATCATCTAGGTAGGGATCCAATCGACGAAGCGGACCTCGAGAAGATACCGTAGCTGTAGCGAAAAGAGATTTCAGTTCGTCTTGAAAATGGATCTGCTGGACGCAGCCGATTAACCTCCTCCTGGCATCGTCCAGTTCCTCAGTTGTTGGGTGGTTCGATGCTGAAGTTGACATACAATACGCTCCGACTCGATGCAGTCTAGTCCAAGAAGAAAATCGGAGCAACAAGTTTTTTCGAGGTTCGGGATCAGGCGAAACGACTGCAATGAGAACCGGCGTAACCTCCTCGCTGGTGATATCCAAATTTTTGGAGACGTCCACAGAAGGCCAGGCATTCGAAGGAAGTCGGAGCCAGGGTGGTCCATGCCACCACAAGGAAGATTGAGACACGTCTTCAGGTAAGAGGCCACGTGTAGCCGAATCTGCCGGATTCTCACGAGTATTGACATGGCGCCAAATCGCAGATGCGAGCGAAGACTGAATGAATGGGGTACGATTGGCCACGAAGGTCTCCCATGAACTCGGATGACGACGAAGCCAAGCCAAGACGACTTGGCTGTCCAACCAGCAAAACACAGGCATCGAGGCAAATGCCTCGGAAGAACATAATCTGCTCACGAGACGGGTCATCAACTCGGCAGCGCACACCTCCAGTCGGGGGATGCTGACCACCCTGACCGGCGCAACCTTGGTCTCTGAAATGAGAAGCGAGGCCCTTATATTTGATTCGGAATTTACCACCCTCAAGTATATCACTGCAGCGTATGCCCGTGATGAGGCATCAGCGAATCCGTGGATTTCGTATTGCGCGATTGTCGAAGAGCAACCTACCCACCCGTCCATCTTGATCTTGCGGATGTAGGGGAGTTCCCGAACATAATTTTCCCAACGTTTAGCAATTCCATCCGGAACCGGACTATCCCAACCAACCCCTGGAATCCAGGGATCCTGCATCAGGATCTTTGTGACAACCGTGATAGGCGCAATCCAACCCATGGGATCGAAAACGCGAGAAATATCAGAAAGGATGGTTCGCTTCATGAGTGTAACTTGAGACTTGAAAGTCATGTCGAAGCAAAAGCTGAGGGAGTCTGTCGATGGTAGCCAAATCATGCCCAGTGCTGCCACCGGATCCACCAAATCCATCGAGTTGACTCCGTTTCCCGGAGAATGTGCTTGAGAGTCATCCCTCAGGACAGCAGGATGGTTTCTGGCCCATTTTGCCAATTGATATCCACCCACTGCCAAAAGACTCATGAGCTGAGCCTTAACTTCAAGCGCCCCGAACAGATCATCCGCCCCAGACAGGATGTCGTCCAAGTAAGATCCGTGGAGAATACACCTGGAACCCAATGGAAATTCGGAACCCTCGTCCTCTACCAACTGGCGGAGCACCCGGATTGCCAAGATTGGTGTGCGAGAGGTCCCATAGGTCACCGTTGTCAATTGATAGTCAACAACTACATCCTCTCCCGGTGGCTGCCAAACTATCCGCTGCATCACCTGATCTTCGGGGCACCAGAATCTGCCAAAACATCTTGACTATGTCGGCTGTAAAGGTGAACCTGTGCCTTCTCCAATTTAACAAGATCAGCGTCGAATCATTCTGCCAGGCCGGACCTGAGAACAAAAATACATTTGGGGATTTGCCATTCCCATTACGTCTCGACGCATCAAAAACCATCCTCAGTTCAGTGACAATCCCATTGGACTGCACTATGCCATGATGAGGGAGATACCACGTGTTGAAGTTCGCTCTCCCAGGGGCCACCCTTTCCATTTGACCAAAGCGATGATATTCATCTAGAAAATCGGAATATTGCGCCTATAAGGATGGATCCCGATCCAGTCGTCTGCGGACGGACGAAAGAGTTCTTAGAGCCGTCTCACGCAAGGCAGTCGTACGATATAACGGCGTGCGGAATTCCGGGAGAAATTTTCCTTGAAATGCCGTTCGCACTCTTCATCCTCCGGTTTGATGGAGAATTCGGTGCCAGTAGCGTCCTCCGATTCCCAAAAACGCCACACTGCACTCAGTAAATCCTGATCCAGACAGCGATGCAATGAGAAAGCGCTGCGTGATGAAGATTGTCCCGCCCACCATGACGGAACGAATCGCATTCTCTTCGACAAAACCCACCCTGAAGCCGTGTTTTGTGCTATGATCCCCGAATCCGGAATCTTCCCAACCCCTTTCCTGACAATCGACGCATAGGCCTCCGCCCCCAAAATAATATCGATCTCCGATGGTTGATCGAAGTGCGGATCGGCAAGTGTAATACCCGAGAGCCCCTGCAAACAAACTCCCAGCACCTCGCGGGATGGAACCCTACCCGTGAGTTTTCGCAGAATGTATGCCTCAACGTCCAATGAAAATTCGGGATTCACCCGTGAAACCAAAGTAAATTCCGTATAAGAGTGAGCACTTCCCAATGAGGTCAATCTCACGCCAGACAACGGTATACATGTTCTCTTCCGGCCCAATCTGAGCGTCCGCGTAACTGCCTCCGTAATGAAAGAGATCTCAGATCCCTGATCCAACAGGCATCTCACAGCAATCAAATCCTCTTCTGGGCCACGCATCCCCACGTAAGCCGTCGCCAATGGTATAGGTCAAGCAAAGGCACTGGAATTCGCCATCAGAACATTCGCGCCAGCCAAAAGAGCGCCGGAAGTGGAGCTAATCGGAGCCGAATTCGTTGAGGTCGATGATGTCTTTTCGTGCTCGTTATCAGCCGAGTGAAGTGATGAATTGTGGCGCCTCCTGCAAATCATACATCTACCGGTTGAGCGACAAGACTGAACCGGATGCTTTCCCGGGCAATCGAAGCAAACCCCCAAACAAGAGGCAACCCCTTTGCGCTCGGGAGCAGATTTCCCCTTGAATTCGCCACAGCCAGTGATATAATGATCACCCTGGCAGAGCGAGCATCGCTTTACAAGCCCATTATTCCCCGCAGAAGCTTGCGGAGTGGAGTGCAGCACTTTCGGGCCCGCATGCTATGCATCAATTCCCCCTGTGGCTTCCGTACCGGAAAGTTTTGAGCCGTGGAGCCCCCTGATGGTGCCGTTGACCTCGTTTCAGAAGCGCTCTCCAACGCCTCCAACACCCTTATCCGAGCCGCGAGAAACGTCTCCAACTCTTCAAAGGTAGAAACCTCAGTCTCGCTTCCTCTTGCCGTTCCCCAATCACGACGGAACTGTAAGTCTCTAACCGCTGCAGAGCAAAAAACACGAGGAGTACGTCCCACGATTGTGTAGGACAACCTAATGCGGTCAGTGCCCCTAGTGACTCTGTAGTCGTATTGTAAATGCGGTGCAGCTCTACCGATGATTCACTCGCAGCTGGTTTTATATTGAAAAGTTCGGCGACATGTGTGTTGATCAACAAACGCTTGTACTCGTAGCGCCCGTTCCACGTTGTCCATGCCGAATCGAAGTCGTCCTCCGTCACGGAAAGGTTGTTGAAGAGTTGAGCTGGTTCTCCCATCAAACGGGTCTTCAGATGTTGCAGCTTTTGAACCGTATCGATATCCGTTCTGCGGATAATAATTGAATCGAACAAATCCCGAAAGCTTCGCCACTGCTTGGAATCTCCTGAGGATTTCGGTTAATTTATACGAGGCAACGAGGATCCATTCGCGGAACATCTCGTCTGTCCCAAATTGCCCGAAGAGCTCCCACCCTTAGATTCGAAAAAAGATTCCCATTCCTTTAACTGACCCATCTGATCCATGTATCCCTCCTCTGCCTCGCCGTAAACATCGTTCTTGAAGTACGGGACACCCTCTGTCTTTGCATTATGGCATGCCAAGTCTTATAATGGCGAACAATGAACTCATTCCATAGAGCACTCAATCTATCCATTCGGGATTCGATTAAGCCCTTGTTGATGTTGCCTCCCCTTTTCTTCTTCAGGTTGACCACGATCCGCATCAATGAGTGAAGAGCGCTCATTTGCTCGGCGATTGAACGTTCCATATTAATCACACTCGTCAGCAACGGTCGAACCTTAATAAAAACAAAAGAAAAACCAGAAATTGTGAAATTCCGAGATTCACCCTGTAATCAATAGATACGAGTAACTGAATAACAAACTAATTCAAAACATTCAACTCCAATGCTTGATATCGGAATTCGAACAAGAATCACGCTCGGGACGAAGAAGAGATTCGCGTTCAAGTTACCGTATGAAGTGATACCTCCCCATGTATCAAACATTACATCATGAGATCGAATTACAACTCGTTCGAATTCTCGTGTGCACCGTGGAAATTCATCGATCCTGTATCGATACTGAATAATAACTACGGACCCTTTGGTCACAGAGAATCAACAAGAATTTCGAAGAGAAATTCAAATTGAAAATCGATTGAATTTTCTGTTCAATGAATCGATCGAATCACATCAATTTGAAATACAATGTTCTGACTTGCCCATTCCTTGGTGATGAACGCGAAGAAGGATCAAAAGAAGAACGATAAGCGGAGAGTGAGTGACGTCGTCGAGTGAGCGAGAAGCAAAGATCCCCCCCGATGAGGAGTAGAGATTCCTGGACGAGGTAGCCAGCGGGGAAGATAAGAGAGGCGAGAGAGTACCGATCCAACTCGATGATGGAGAACCAGCGCTCGCGTGTAGATGAGCGGTGTGACGAGAACGAGAAAAGAACAGTTCGATGACGTCACGCGCCGAACCACATGAATTTGAACCACACAAATGTAATGCGAGACACTTTCTTCGATATTAATTACACGGAAAATGTTCGAGCATTTGAGGTTTCAATGTTCTCCAGCACTTCACGGTACTGAGCGCGAACGAGCCAGAGAAGCATCCGGCTCGGAGGACCATTAAATTTTCGGAAGATTAGAAAATATACAGAAGAGGAAGAAGAGGAATAATAGATTTAATCCGTTTGGAAATCCAATATGTCGGTTACGTGGGAAGGAACAAAGGAGTACCGGAATATTGTTTGTTCATACTTCCGGCGGATATTTTTGCTCAATCCCTTCGACCTTGATCGGCCACTGATTAGTAATTTCCCAAGTTGGATTCTGAATGTTGCTAGAGGACTACCTTAAGTGTAACGGAGTCATCCAGGCATAATTGAGGGATAAATTGGGACATTTTCACGCCTTATTTGTTCGAACGATTCCTACACTTCCGGATTCTCACTAGCGCGCAATTTTCATAACGTCAACCAGCTTCTGAAGAGTATGCGGATGCAAAAAAGCTCGCATGGGGATATCGCAATTTTAATTTTTTTCCAATATCCGATCCCAGATTTTGTTCCAGCAGCCCCTAAAAACTTACAGGACCCGTGTTCCGTATGGATCTAACCACAAATGCGGGAATGACTGAATTCACGTCCGACATATTGATTCCACCATCTTAGATTAGTTTTCTGAATCCGGATTCGGATTCAGCACCCTCAAGAACACCTCCCACGCATGTTACATATGAATCTGTCAATAAATGCGGAAACGATTGAATTCGCATCCACTATTTTGGATCCACCACACACTGGGATAAATCAAGGAGGCGTGTGTCAAAATCGTAGAAGTCTTGATAGAAGTATGATAACGACATGATTTTTTTTTTAAATGGAGGTCAGACATCACAGATTTGAGGAAAAATACCCAGAATGTTCCATAGGTCCGTTTAGCCTCTAAGAAAATTGATGGGAAGTCAAATTTTTGAGCAAAAAAACGAATTTTTCGCGATTCCAGGGGGTGAAAGATTTTTAGTCAATGTGCTATGCATCATTTCTTATGTATTTCGATGTGCTGAATCCAAATTTGGAGACAGAATGCGTTTATTCTCCCAAGTTTTCCCGGAAAACACGGTGAAAGTCCGAAAAATCGGATTTTCCGGTTATTTACATGTTTCAAAGAGGATGAAATGACTTCAACAATGGATTATACATCATTTAACATGGATTTTGATACGCTGAACTCAAATCTGGAAACAGAATATGCCTATCTTTCTGGATTTTTCCGGAAAATGTGGTTAAAGTGGAAAAAATTCGATGAACTGATGTCGTAGTTTTGTGGCCCCCTCTTTGTATAACAACTTTTGTACAAAACATTTTCCAAAAAAAAGTGATCCCACCAAGATATTCAGTCGTCTCAAGATAAATGCATCACCGTGTATATATGTATACAGCGGAGAAAATTTTCCTCGATATCACTTTTTTTTCAGAAAACAATGAAAAAGAATAGAAGGACTTGTCCGATTGCAATAAAGAAAAATCGTCCTTGGGGAAGGGTTTGAAGAAGGTCCTCTATATATTTCATTCAATTTGGTTCACTTGGTCCAGAGTTATCCCAAATACAGACAGACAGACAGACAGGAATACAGACAACCCCACGGATTATCAATCAGTGTTGCATGAAATGAAAAACTATCCAACTTACAATTGGGTTGCTCAAATATTTCAGAAGATACGGTCAGAGCGTACGATAGCGTGTGCAATGGGCACTCCGTGCTGGTATACTACGTATACCGATGAGTGCCTGAAAAGAAATCTCTTGAGGCATGTTGTGAAAAGAAGGAGTATTCTGATGGGACGCACATTGAGGCATGACAGCTCATTGAAAACAATATTGGGAGGAAAAATGGATGGTAAAACTCGAAAAGGTAGACCTAGATTGAGTTATATGAAGCAAATTAAACAAGATAAGGGTTGTCGTAGATATGTAGAAATTAAGGGTCTTGTTGATATTAGACAGGGTTGGAGAGAATCTCATCAGACTAGTCATAAGACTGATTACTTCATGATGATGATGATGGTCGGAGTCGTATGAAGTACGCCTTTTAGAGGTTTTCGAGGGTTGGGATTCCAAATCTGACGTCAAAAAAGGAACTCATGATGGTGGATATATGGCGGCCGTGGAATATGGGTCCTGAGATTTTCGAGGATGCGTAGTCCAAATGTGATGTCACAAAATGGATTCAAGATGGCAGATTCAGCATCGCGGACGTGAATACAGTCGTTCTGCCCCAATAAGGAGATTAATATGAACACGGTTTCGTAGGGGTTTCCGAGGTTGCTGAATCCAAGACCTGAGGTCAGGAAACGAATTCAAGGTGGTGGATTCAATATGGCGGACGTCAATTCGGTCATTTCCGCATTCATGGACAGATTTATATGTAGAACTGGTTCTGAGGGTTTCCGAGGGTGCTGGATTCAGACATGATTTCAAGGCGGTGCACAGTGGGATAAATCCAGGATGCGTGTGTCGAAATCGTAGAACTCTTGATAGAGGTATGATAGTGACATGATTTTTCTTCCAAATGAAGGTCAGACATCACAGATTTGAGGAGAAATACCCAGAATGTTCCATGAGTCCGTTGAGCCCCTAAGAAAATTGATGGGAAGTCAAATTTTTGAGCAAAAAACCGAATTTTTCGCGATTCCAGGGGGTGAACAATTCTTAGTCAATGTGCTATGCATCATTTCTCATGTATTTCGATGTGCTGAATCCAAATTTGGAGACAGAATGTGTTTATTCCCTCAAATTTTTCCGGAAAACACTGTGGAAGTCCCAAAAATGTGGATTTTCCGGTTATTGACATGTTTCAAAGAGGATAAAATGATCATTTAACATGGATTTTGATACGCTGAACTCAAATCTGGAATCAGAATATGCCTATCTTCCCGGATTTTTCCGGAAAATGTGGTTGAAGTGGAAAAAATTCGATGAAATGTCTATTTTACTGTTATATATAGGATTTCTAGGGGGAGAAACGTTTTGGTCCATGTGCTATGTATCATCACTCATGTTTTCTGATATGCCAAGTTCAAATCCGGGAACAGAATGTGTTCATTCCTTGAGGGTTTTCCGGAAAACACAGTGAAAGTACCAACAATGTGGATTTCACGGTCATTTACGTGGTCCAAAGGGCATCAAATGATCTGATCAATGATTGAAACAGCATTCCGCATGTTTTACGATACGCTGAATTCAAATCTGGAAACGGAATATGCCTCACTTTCCCGCTTCTTCCGGAAAGCGCGGTTAAAATCCAAAGAATGCGATCAAATGTCCATTTCACAGTAATTTATAGGATTTGTGAATGAAAAAATGTTTCGGTCTATGTGTTATACATCAGTACTCATGTGTTTCAATATAGTAAATCCAAATCTGGACACAGGATGTGTTGATCCCTTCAAGTTTTTCCGAAGAACACAATGAAAACATGAAAAATGCGGATTTTACGGTTCTTACATGGTTCAAGGGGGACGAGATGATTTCGCTTCTTTTTTCATCCAGTTGATTGGCGCAACGATACCGAGTGGTCCTCATTACAGGAGGGGAAAGCGGTGATGATGAGAACAATGTAACAGTTGGATAGCGTGAACTCACAATGATGCTCAAAACAGAAACTGCGATTGCTCACTCCACAGCAGTGAAGCAGCAGCTGTGTTGTCATACTGCAGTATAACTGTGACGTGAGCAATTGTAGTTTTTGTTTCAAGCATCACTGTGAGTTCACGCTATTCAACTGTTACATTCTTTGTATCATCATCGCTTCTCTTTCCTGTAATAGAGACAACTCGGTATTGTTACGCCAATCAACTGGATAAAACGAGGAGAGAAATCATCTCGTCCCCCTTGAACCATGTAACAACCGTAAAATCCGCATTTTTCATGTTTTCATTGTGTTTTCCGGAGAAACTTGGAGGGATCAACACATCCTGTGTCCAGATTTGGATTGACTATATTGGAACACATAAGTACTGATGTATAGCACATAGACCGAAACATTTTTTCATTTACAAATTCTATAAATCACTGTAAAATGGACATTTTATCGTATTCTTTCGATTTCAACCACGCTTTCCGGAAGAACCGGGGAAGTGAAGCATATCACGTTCCCGGATTTGAATTCAGCGTATCGGAAACGATGCAGAATGCTGTTTCAATCATTGATCAGATCATTTTATGCTTTTTGGATCACGAAAATAACCATAAAATCCACATTTTTGGGACTTTCACGGTGTTTTCCGGGAAAACTTGTGGAAATAAACACATTCTGTTCTCAAATTTGGATTCAACACATCGGAATACATGAAAAATGATGCATAGCACATTGACTCAAAATTTTTTACCCCCTGGAATCGCGAAAAATTCGTTTTTTTGCTCAAAAATTTGACTTTCCATCAATTTTCTTAGGGGCTAAACAGACTCATGGAACATTCTGGGTATTTTTCCTCAAAGCTGTGAGGTCTGACCTTCATTCAAAGAAAACATCATGTCACTATCATACTTCTATCAAGAGTTCAACGATTTTGACACACGCATCCTCGATTTATCCCACTGTTCACCGTCTTGAATTCATGTCTGACGTCAGGTCTGAATCCAGCACCCTCGGAAACCCTCAGAACCAGTTCTACATATAAATCTGTCCATGAATGCGGAAATGACCGAATTGACGTCCGCCATATTGAATCCACCACCTTGAATTCGTTTCCTGACCTCAGGTTTTGGATTCAGCAACCTCGGAAACCCCTACGAAACCGTGTTCCATATTGATCTCCTCATTGGGGCAGAACGACTGTATTCACGTCCGCGATGCTGAATCTGCCATCTTGAATCCATTTTGTGACATCACATTTGGACTACGCATCCTCGAAAATCTCAGGACGCATTTTTCACGGCCACCATATATCTACCATCATGAGTTCTTTTTTCGACGTGAGATTTGGAATCCTAACCCTCAAAAACCTCTGGAAGGCGTATTTCATACGAATCCGACCATCATCATCATCATGAAGTTGTTACGAAGTGACAAATGGGAAGTGTAGTTCATATCACTTCGTCACAAATTATTTATTGTTCGAAACGGCCCGAGCGGCTAGATCGAATCGAATGTGTGAGTCTGCTCACGTTCTAAGCTTGCCGAGGAACTCCAAATTCCAAGGCGGCACCCGTAGATATGTTCAATGATTTCGTTTCAATGATGAAAGGGAAGAGAAATGAACTAATAGATTGACCTTTAGTTTTCACTGCGAGGGTTATTCGCATCGATATTCATGTCTCTTGGAGAGAGAAAGAGAGAGGAAACAGAATGAAAGATATTACAATGAAACGATTCGAATAGAACGGAATAACAGATACAATGACTTTTTAATTAGAAGATTTTTAACAGTGGCATCGAGATAGTTTCTGATGGCAGAAAGTATGTGTATGTGTATGTGTGTGTGTATATGAGAATAATTCACGAACCTACTTCCGTTCAAGCTGACCCTTGAATATCTGGCTGCGAGCTGGATCCAAAGTGAGCGACCAAGATCTTGTAGATGGTGGCAACTGGATCAGGAGTTTGGATACGGTTTGGACGCACTGAATTTAGTAATACTCCGACTTGAGAATTATCTCGGAAAGTCCAAGTGCGAAGATTTAAATAAGAGAGTGAGAGCGGTACAAACGGGTTTGGCGGAATAGGTATTCCGTCAAAAATTGTTACCAGCACGTGGAACTTGCGCGAGTTCGATCACGGTACCAAACGAGAACTTTGTCTCGTTTAACTTGGTAAATCCGCGTGTTATCGGGCCTGCTTTTGCAAGGCGTGTCCCCGATAGATCCGAGAAGTATACTCTGGCTTTCCATCAGGATCGCTCTCATTTAAAAGAGCGGATGATTTCCTTTTGCCGTTGGGAGTGGGGAATCACGCGGTTGGATTTTTGCCGATTTTGAATTTGCTCTAGTTACCATGCTCCATAATCAATGAATGTGTGTCAGAGAGAAGTCATGAATTAGGAAGGGGATGGATGGAAGGTGTGCGAGCCACCTTGGACTCAGCTCGATGCAGTTTCAGCAAATTCTTCGCACATCGAAATGTTGCAAGTGACCTGGTCTTTATATGAACGGAAGAATGTCAGCAAATTCTCCGCATATCGATATGTTATGATGATTATTTGACAAAAGTTCAATGAGTTTAGAAATAATGACAACAGGAGGTCCAATGATAGGGAATCTTAGGTGAATTCGTTTATCCTTCCTCGCATGTATGCGCGCTTTCACTTCGGACTTCCACTTCACTTTTCGCTTCGGATAGATGCAGAGGAATTGTTTTATGTTTCCAATATTTCGTCTCTATCCCACTCTCTCAAGTGTTTTCTCGAATTACATGTTATCACTCTCTTCCGAGAAAACCATTGGGAGGAATCGTTGATATTTTGACCTTGCGAGTTCTCTATCAGACCTTCCATGTCCGAATTATCCAAGTATAGCTTAACTGTATCAACTTTAGTGAATCTGATGAATAAATGGATAGCAGTGATATCCCATATGACGAGAGAAGCCTTCGAATTCATTGTTTATTATTGGAAGTAATTTCAATGTTTTTGAGACCTATGTTCTGGAAATGTTTTGATAATTTTTGTATCAAATTCATTGACAGTATCCTCTTGATGGATTCGAACCCTTATCCTGCTCATGCGTAAACGTTTCATAAAATCAGGAGAGAATGAGGGGGGGGGGCAAGTTTTTGGTAAGCACATCACAAAGTAATCAGTCTTATGACTTGTTTGATGAGATTCTCTCCAACCCTGTCTAATATCAACAAGACCCTTAATTTCTACATATCTACGACAACCCTTATCTTGTATGATTTGCTTCATATAACTCAATCTGGGTCTACCTTTTCGAGTTTTACCATCCATTTTCCCTCCCAATATTGTTTTCAATAAGCGGCCATGCCTCAATGTGCGTCCTATCAGAATACTTCTTCTTTTCACAACATGTCTCAAAAGACTTCTTTCTGGGCACTCATCGGTATACGTAGTGTACCAGCACGGAGTGCCCATTGCACCCGCTATCGTATGCTCTGACCGTATCTCCTAAAATATTTGAGCAACCCAATTGTAAGTTGGATAGTTTTCCATTTCATGCAACACTGATTGATAATCCGTCGGGTTGTCTGTATTTCTGTCTGTCTGTCTGTCTGTACTTGGGATAACTCTGGACGAAGTGAACCAAATTGAATGAAATATATAGAGGACCTTCTTCAAACCCTTCCCCAAGGACGATTTTTTTTTATCGCAACCGGACAAGTCCTTCTATTCTTCTTTATTGTTTTCTGGGAAGAAGGTGATCTCGGGGAAAATTTTCTCCACTGTATACATATAAACAGGGTGATGCATTCATCTTGAGGCAACTGAATATCTTGGTGGGATCACTTCTTTTTGGAAAATGTTCCGTACAAAAGTTGTTATACAAAGAGGGGAACACAGAACTACGATGTCAGTTTCATCATAGATGACGTTATGATCGATCAAAATGGGGTCAACATCAGTTTTTTCAACGGGAACCCCCACTTTTTATTGCATATTTCGATTCTACGCCAAGAACTGAGTAACTTCCGCTTGGAACGTTCTTCTAAATTTTTGGAGATGGCACCACAATCGATAAAAAATAAAGTCTATGAAACAATATGCGGATATCTTGTGGAATGTGTCCAAGAGCCAAAATATCTCATCCGAATAATGTTGTTGAGAGCGGGGACGACACAATGGCGATATCAGTTCCATAGTAGATGGCGCTGTGGTCGATAAAACTGAGGTGAACTCCAATTTTTCAAATGGAAACTCCTACTCCTTATCGCATATCATGATTCTCCGCGAAAAATGGGAAGTTTTGTTTGAAACATTTTTCCTGAATTCTTGAAGTTCAAAGAGTGGAAAATGAAGTTGATGGAGAAGTTCTACTGCATTAGAAGAGTTGCATTGAATTGAAGTCATTTACAATGTTTTGGACATGACATTCATTGTGTTTTGTGTTCGATTTCTTTTCTGAAATTAATATTGTTTTGGTTTGTTGGTTGAGCGCTGCTTCACACATAATGCAGTAGAACTTCTTCATCAACCTCATTTTCCACCGTTTTCATCTTCGAAAATTTAGGGAAAATGTTTCAAACAAAAATTCCTCATTTCTTCGCGTAGAATCATGATATGCAATAGAAAATAGGAGTCTCCATTTGGAAAATTGGAGTCGACCTCATTTTTACTGACCACAGCGTCATCTACTATGGAACTGATATCGCCTCTGTGTCGTCCCCTCTCTTGACAACAACATTCGAATAAGATATTTCGGCTCTTGGATGCATTACACAAGATATCCGCATATTGTTTCATACACTTCATCTTTCATCGATTGTGGCGCCATCTTCAAGAATTTAGAAACACGTTTCGGGCGGAAGTCACTCAGTTTCTTGCGGAGAATCAAGATATGCAATGAAGAGTGGGGGTTCCTGTTTGAAAAAATGATGTTGACCCCATGTCAATCGATCATAACGCCATCTATGATGAAACTGATATCGTAGTTTTGTGGCCCCTTCTTTGTATAACCACTTTTGTATAGAACATTTTCCAAAAAAAAGTGATCCCACCAAGATATTCAGTTGTCTCAAGATGAATGTCTCACCCTGTATATATATATATTGATGAACAAGGAGTTTTGGAGGAAACAGTTTCGAACAAAAGTTGTGAGATTCCGAGGGGGACTTCTGATGGTGACTTCGACTTTGGCCTCAGATCTCAACTTCAAGGTCATTCAGAGGTCAACTTTTGTTTCTTGGATGAAATCTCCCATTTTTGATCGCAGATTCAGATTTGACGTTGAGAAACAAGAAACTTTTGTCTGAATCATTTTCCCGCATTCCGCGCAGATGGCGCTCTAATCGATAAAAAATGAGTTCCATGAAACACTTGTATTGCTTTCTGTGTTGAACGGCATATTACTCTCCAGTGTTTTTTTCTCAGCTCCTGAGGATGACCGTCGCCATTAGAGTTACCCAATGTGCACCACGAGGAGGTTGAGCGATCCGATTCCGCACATCTATGTCGCCCTAAAAAGGGCCGATTGTCCGGACTGTAGAGGTGCGTAATTTTTCACGACAAACGCTCTGCAACATGTATGGGAATTCACCGTATCAAATGTTCGATATTTGCACCGTTGACCTGTTGGCATTACCTAATTCGTCTCTGGAAATGTGGTTCTAACGACAAAAGCACATGACGTGGAATTGTTCGGCAGACAGTTCGTATTTGGCGTTTCATGTCATCTCTGGTCGTTGGTGGTCTTTCATAAACTACATCTTTGATGAAACCCCATAAGTAAAAGTCCGAAGGGGTAAGTTCCGGAGACCAAGCCAGCCAGGCAATGTATCCACCGCGACCAATCCATCTGTGTGGGGAAGATGTGTTTAGGAAATTTCTGACAATTGCAGCGTCATGAGGTGGCGCCCCATCATGTTGAAGCCACATCCTGTTCCCCGTGTGGAGATCAACATCTTCCAACATCCTTGGTCATTCGTCCCGAATCAATTGCAGATAATTTCCCTCCCTAACAGTATGTTGGGAGAAATAAGGACCAATGATCTGACCATGCAAAATCCCACACCACACATTCAGAGTCCAGCGATGTTGATTGTCAACTTGTCGATGCCATCTGGGATCTTCAATTCACCAATAATGACAATTATGTCTGTTCATAACACTGTTACTGCGGAATGTTGCCTCATCACTAAACATCATGTAATTGAAAGAACCAGGCGGTTGCTCCGACGCCCATTGACCGAATTCAACCGTAGGTCTAAGATCATCTTCACTTGATGCTCGCATCAATGTAATGTGGTAAGGATGATGTTTACCAGATCCTAGTATGTGGTGTGCCGTTGATCTGGGGATACCTAATTGGTGCCGGATTTCTCTGGTACTAACGTGAGGATTCAGGTGCACCATCCCTTAAACGCCTACTGAGCGTGCATCCATACGATTTCCATCATAACGCCTTCTGACTCGTGGGATATTCATTCTTCTAACTCGTCTTTCTATTGAGCGTATCGCCTGAAGTGAAGGCTGGCGTCTATCTTGATACCTCTCCCCATACAATCTTGATGCTGCAGCGTAATGACGTCGACATTCTCATAGTATCACGAGAATATCAAGTATTTCACCCCAAGGATAATCTATGGCATCGAGACCTTCACAACACTGATCAAAGATCTTCTCCAAGTTTGAATCGTATATCGAAAAGAACTTGTGAATGAATGAAAGATATTGAACATTCCGTTTCACTTATGTTTGTAAACAATGCTCTAGTATGAACTTCCTTGTTCATGATGAACACAAGTATTGTTGTGTACTTGTGTTTGGCAACAATTCACAGTAATGGTACTACGGACAGACATAATTGTCAATATTGGTCGATGGGAATTCCCAGCTAGGTCTCCGGATCTTACCACTTTGGATTTTTACTTATGGGGTTCCATCAAATTTTCAGGGCCACAAAGATGCGCAAGATCCGATCGCTCAACCTCCTCGTGGTGCACATTGGGTAACTCCCATGGCGACGGTAATCCTCAGAAGCTGGAAAAAAATACTGGAGAGTTGAATGTCGTTTTACACGGAAAGCAATACGAGTGTTTCATAAAACTCATTTTTTATCGATTAGAGCGCCATCTGTGTCGAATTCGGGAAAATGATTCAGACAAAAGTTCCTTGTTTTTCAACGTCAAATCTGAATGTGCAGTCGAAAATAGGGGATTCTGTTTCAGAAACAAAAGTTGACCTCTGAATGACTTTGAAGTTGAGATCCGAGGCCAAAGTCAAGGTCACCATCAGAGGTCCCCCTCGGAATCTCACAACTTCTGTTGGAAACATTTTCCTCCAAAACTCCTTGTTTTTGATTTATTCCGATATAAAAATTAAAATGGGACACCCTGTATATATATATATGTAATTTTCTCCGCAGTCTTTGAATATTCGTTATCTTGGCTTGAATCGATGGATTATCATGAAACATGGGTCCCGGGGATTTTAGAGGGTACTGAATTTGAATCTGGGGTCAAATCCCGAATTCAAGATGATAGATCCAAGATGGGGGACGTGAATTCAGGCAACTTCGCATTTGAGGACAGATTTATATGAAACATGGATCCTAGGGGTTTTGAAGGGTGAGGAATTCGGATCTGACGTCGACGAACGAACTCCAGATGGTGGATCCAACATGGCGGACGTGAATTTAGTCAACTCCGCAGTTGGGGACAGATTCGTATAACACATGGGTCCTAGAGGTTTCGGAGGGTAAGGAATCCAAATCTGACGTCAAAGAACGAATACAATATGGCACACGTGAATATAGTGATTCTGGCTCTAATGAACGAAATTATATTGTTATATGTCACACGGGTTCTAGGGATTTTCCAGGGTGCTGAATCAAAATCCGTGCTCCAATGTTGAAAGGAAATAATCATTCCTATCTGACCGTGTAAGCTTCACTGCATCCGAAGACTCTTCAAGAGCTGTTTGACGTTATGACAACCATGCACTAGTGAGAATCCAAAAGTGATAGGAGTAGCTATTGAAATAAATGAAGCCTGAAAATATTCCGATTCATTCCCAAATCACGCCTAAATAACTTTTCGTTACGCTTATCACGCTTAAAGGAGTTTGAGCTCACGCTTGCATCGCGCTTCCAGGCCTTATCTTTACCAGGACAGTTGAAATTCACCAGTTCTCCAGGTACATGTTTCTGAAGCATTTGGAGATGGTATAAAGGATGTTAGGCAATGAGTTCCAGGCTTTTCGAATATCACATTCATAAAGTTTCTCAATCGAGTGAAAAACCGATGAGTGCCTCTCCATATATTCCCGGATACCTGAATTGTTCAAAATGTGAGCACATGTGGGCTACGATCCATCCAAAATGAGCGGAGCGAATTTTGAAGGGGGTCGGACTGCTGAGCGAAGCGAAGCAGTCAGGGGGCGTAGCCTTCTGGTTTCATTTACCTTCTCAAGTACTCCTTCACTCTTCACTTTCTCTATCCCCTTCATTCTAAGCATCTCTCCAGAACATCACATTCCAAAAGATCCAAGTCCCCGTTGGTCTGCTTCTCCAATTGTCCAAGTTCCGGAACCTTATGATGCTGTGCTCCGAACGTAACTCTTCAAGAATTTCTTCCTCACTGCTAAGCTAATATTCTTCAAACACAGTAACTGTTTTTTTTCTGGTGGAAAGCCTGTTTTCCTTGTACTATTCCCGCTCTTAGATCTCTTTCGCTTCCAGCGTTTTCTGTGATTATGCTTCCAGATATTTTAATTCTTTTACTTGCTGAATTGTCTCTGCATCTCTTTTGATTCCCGTTCCTCTCGATGTTTTCGCTGTTGTACGAATCATGAATTTTGTTCTTTCCTTATTTATATTCATACAAGATTTCTCTAGTAATATTGTTCTCATGGTGTTGAGAATATTTCCTAACCCAGCATCACTCGTAGCTAATATAGCTATGTCACCCGCGAATCTCAACATGCTTACATTTTCTCCTTGAATCTGTAATTTCAATTGCACTTGCTCCTCCACTTCGTTCATTGCTTCTCCTATATACAAATTGGAAATCGATGGTGATAGTGAGCATCTTTGGATGCTTCCGATTGCAGGTGGGGCTAGCCCCTAGGGCGTGAATACTGGATTCATATTAGCTGAATCATGGTCCCTGGGGCCAAGAGCTCTCGCAATCGGAAGCATCCCTTGTCTCCTCTTTCAATTTGTGCTCCTCCTCTTTGACCCTCTATTCCTATCCGACCATAAATGCCAAAACGGCCGAATTCACGCCATATCAAATCTGCCATTCGTGTACGCGAGCCAGGACACCGAAAGCGTAACCGTCTCGGAGAAAATGATTCATCTATACAAGGTGTTCCAGAATTCGTGGACCGGATTTCACAGGTATATTCTGCAGCCAAAATGCAATAATTTCCCGTTTGAAAACAATTTTTTTGACGCTCAGTCTTGTGGAAATGAGCATTTTTAGACTTTTCTCGAAATCCAAATCATTCAAAAACATTGTATGCTACATACTTGAGCTAAACACCATTCGCTCAGTTGGCAAACGGCGGATTCATGGAAAAAAATCAAACCACTCCATCATTGATAGTTCCGGAGCTAGAGTGATTTGGAGTTGCTGAATTCTGATTGGCTGAAGACTAAAAATTTCCAAACCGCTAGAACTCCGGAACTACCAATTATGGAATAGTTCAATTCTTCTTCCATAAATCCGCCGTTTTCCAATCCAGCAAATGGTGTTAAGCTCAAGTATGTAGCATACAATGTGTTTGGCCGATTTGGATTTGGAAAAAAATCTAAAATTGCTCATATCTCCAAAACTAAGCGCCGACAAAATTTCTTCCAAACGGGAAATTATTGCATTTTGGTTGCAGAATATACCTGTGGAATCCGGTCCGCGAATTTTGGGACACTCTGTGTGTGTATACAGCGGAAGAAATTTTCTCCGGGATCACCTGTTCTTATAGGAAAAAATTATGGAAAAAGCAGGAGGACTTGTCCTATTGCAATAGAGAATGAATAGTCCTCGGGGAAGGGTTTGAAGAACATCCCGTGTAAATTTCATCCAATTTGGTCCACTCGGTTCAGAGATATCCCGAATACAGACATACAGACAGACAATCCCACGGATCATCAATCAGTATCTCATAGAATGAAGAACTATCTGACTCCCCATTGGATCACTCGAATATTCTAGAATACACGGTCAGAGGGTACGATAGCGTACGCAGTAGGCACTCCATGCTTGCTATACTACGTATACCGCGCAGTGCCTGGAGAAATTAGCTGTGGTAGATATTTTCCGCTGCGATAATCGAAGTTATTGCTATGGGGGCTATAATCTAGCTGTTGTAGCAATTTTTGTTGATATCCGGATATCAAATACACGAAATAGCTACCCCAGCTAATTCCTAGCTACCATAATGAATCATTTTTCTTGTGTTAGGGATTATTCGTAAAATACGTGCGCTTTTCGTTGTTCATATCTTTGTCACATCCGCATGGAGTCAGTGAAGTCTGACGAAGGAAGACGTTTCGGAAAGCGCACGTATGTTATGGATGTCCCCTCAGCTCAGCCAAAAATTCGATTTCCCATATGAATAACACAGAGAACTGGTTAACTTTGGATTCAAGTGGATTTTCCGGGGTTGAAAACATTTGTTCCGAAAAAATAAATATGATCCCTTTGTAGGACATGGAATTTTCCACAAAAACGCTCCTATGAAATAGAACTGTACGACCAATAGCTTTGAAGTTACAAATATTGGAATTATAATTATTTTATCTCGTTATAACGTTGTATTTATTGTTCTTAGATGAAGAATTGACTGATAATACACATTATGAGTCTCAAGAATAGATGAATTCGAAAACTACCAATTCTAGTACAGTGATTGAATGTGAATTTCGATATGAATCATGGGAGATTTGATATGGATTTTTAATAAATTCCACTTTCCAAGCTCTGTAATCCAAAACTATTAGTAGGAGCTTCATCTTATAGCGACGCTTTTGTAGCAAATCTCATGCTCTACAATGATATCATACCCATTTTTTGGAAAGGAATTTTTTCACTCCAAAAAATCTAGTTGAATTTGAAGTTGATCAGTTTCCTGTGTTGGTCACAAGGAGAATCGAATTTTTGGATGAGCTAAGCCTCTAATCCACTCAAAATTCCTGTCCGAACGGGAGTATATTGTTTTCTATATAAAATATCAGATTCTCAGTTAGAACCGAGAACAAAAATATTGCCCAAAAATGAAACACCCCAATCACCTATCGAATATTCGATAACATTCAGCAAATATCGATCATATTTATGAAATATTCAATGAAACACAAATAAAATACATTCATTGATTGCCATCAACTATTGTATGAATATAATTGAATATTTGATCAATGTTATTGAATATCTGATTGGTCGTATTTAAGAATATATTTGATAACTATTACCACCCTTTTGCAGTCCACTAGTTTGGCACAATACAGCTTCGCCAGGTGGGCAGTGCCCATAAGATAATCCCTATAACCAATTGGTAAACAAGAAAAAAGATGACTAAAACATACAGGTCTGAGGAAAAACATCATAAATTTTTTCACCCGAAGATTTCTAGGTAAGTAGTGTATTTACCATATCAAGGAGAAGTGTCGGCCCTGTCAGTGTAGAATAAGCTGGGAGAATTATCCCATTAAGGTCCATGGCGAAACCATCGTGGATAGAAAAAAAGTGAATACGGAGATGACAGCATCTGATTGAAAGATTATTTTCCATGGAGTAGGATTATGTTTCCAATTGTTTAAACAATTTTTGTTCGAACAATTACGTCAGAAAATCCAGATAAGGCAAAACCAACACCGTCATTCGATTCTACGCAAGAATTCATATAGAGCCTTTGAATGCAGAAATTTTTTCTTCCACTATATTTATTCTAAAAAATTAAATAAATGATTTCGAGTCAGACAACACCCGTTCAGGACCATTGCGAAACCATCGTGAATAAAAAAACCGTGAAAACGGGAATGACAGCATCTGATTGGAACCTTATTTTCCATGGAGGGAAATTTTTTTTTCCAATTGTTTCAACAATTTTTGTTTGAACAATTACGTCAGAGAATCCAGATGAGGGGGAACCAACACCGTCGTTCGATTCTACGCAAGAAATCACATGAAATCTATGCACGCAGAAGTTTTTTCCCACTATATTTATTTTGAAGAATCGAATGAACGATTCCGAGCCACAGCCCCCGTTGTGAACTATCGAAAAATCATTGTAGATGACAATCAATTCAATACGGTCATCACAGTTTCTGATCGGAAGATTATTTTCCGTGGAGAAGGAATTTTTTGCCAATTGTTCAAATAATTACATGATCAACTCTAGATACGGAAAAACTCTTAGCGCCCGATTCTATAGGAAAAATGGCAGAGTGATCATACAATGGTCAAGGCGTTGACAGCAGCTTGAGATGACTAGTCCCCAGCGTCGATTTCAGAAGTCAAATAATGAATGAGTGCATGTGATGAGCGAAAGTGAAATCCGCATTTTTTGCAATGATTTTCTGTCCGTTTTTGACACTTCGCGCCTAAAGTCGATTCGGAAGTACAGTGCTTATTGACACCAATTGTCATTGTGTGTGCTGAATCTGCTGTTTCAGTGGAACGTGTACGTTTACCAGGGTGCCGCTTCCGTGTCACTTTAGAGAAATAATATTCACACACTTCTTGCGCAATATCTTCGGATCCCTTTTTGGTATCAGGATTTGCCAGATTATAAAGGACTGTAGCGTTGGTCAAAGATCCTTGAATTAGTCTCACGAAGGGACACGAAGTCCATTTCTTCTCACGGATAGCGGGAGGGAGATCATCGCAATGTTGGTCGTGCAAGAGTACTCCTCCCATGTTTTTATTATATTTTGAGGAGGCTTGAGGAAACTCTATACATTTTTTTACTTTGTTTACAAATCTACTCATCTGAACTTTTGGCTCATTTCCATAGCAGTTTGAAAGTACGGAAACTGGCTTACTGTCCATCACAGTAATATAATTCACATGTGACATTTCGTCATGTAGATTGACAAATGTTCCTCTTCCACACTTCTTTGGTAGAACAACCTCAGCTGCAATACGATTATGTCTTACCGTTCCTGTAGTACATAGTCCAATTTTCCCCAGGTGTACCAGGAGATCAGGCGAAGTGAAAAAATTGTCCAAGTACAAATTGTAATCCCTTAGGTTTCCTAACGGCACCGTGTTCAATAGTCCCTGAAGCATTTTCATCACAACTCTCGAACCTAGTCCAATGGAATTCAGGAACGTTTCATTCTCGTTACCCGCTTTCCCAGCATTAATACTTACGTCAAAGATAAAGCCTTTACGTGAACAAATTGCCCATAGTTCAATGCCGAACCCCACAGGCGTATTTCTTATGCATTGCTTTATGTCGAAATGCCCAAAATACTTCACCTTGATTCCATCTATCGACAAGTTGTGGCGAAACCACCCAAAACGCACAAGATTTTGCCTGAAGAAATCATAAATACTCCTAACCTCCCAAACTTTATCTTTTACATTCTTTTCGTTATTTTTATATAACTTGATGTTCTTTCCTATAGTGGTGAATTGATTTCAGGACATTGTGTCTTTGGCAATTTGGCATCCTAGAATTGATTTCGAAGATCAATAGTCCCGTTGAGACTTTCTTGAACTGAATGGAGAGAGAATAATGATTCCAATGAATTTATCGGATAAATCTTCCGATAAATCGATACCATTTTCGGATGATGCTTCGATGATATGAGACTTGATTTCTTCAAAACAGAAAACTTCAAATAATTCGCGAGCATTCATTCGTCTCATATTCATCAACGATTCTTCGCTCAAACTATGATCCAATTCCGGTTGTTCTATATGTTTGTAACCACCATTTCTCCAGTTGGGAGTATGATTCGGTTCCGAGAGCTTTTGCGCATCAGTGTATGAACTTCTCACTTGTTCATAAGAACCGTGAGGGAGAACTGTATCCGGGCCTACTTCAGGTTCCATTCGAGAATCAGAACCTTAATCTGCGTCATAGTCATTTTCTGGAATGAATGCAATATCAATACGATTGCTCACATTGTCATGAGCATCGTCAGCGATTCCAACACTGTCGAAAAGATCAGCCACTGTCATAGTTGATCTTCTAGTTCTTGGCATGGTAGAGTGCTATTCGGAGCGGAGAAAGACCAAAAGTTCGAAAAACCGTGAAATACGGTAATAATAAGAGAATACTCGAGAGTCGAAGCCAGGAATTGAATTATTGAGACTGATTGGTAGTAGAAACTACTTGACAGGAATGACAGTGTAAACTATTGATCTACAATGGTAGTAAAAACTACTGATGTGCAATAACAGTGAAAACTGCTGATTTAGAATAGTAGTGAGAACTACTGATCTGAGATAGTAGTGGGAACTACTGGTGTGGAAGAGCAGTGAAAATTGCTGATTTGCAATAGTAGTAAGAAATACTGATGTCAGATAGCAGTGAGAACTGCGGTTGTGGAATAGCAGCGGAAACTGCTGATTCGGAATGGTACTAAGAACTACTGATCTGGGATAGTGGAAACTACTGGTGTGGGACAGCAGTAAAAATTGCTGATGTGGGATAGTAGTGAAAGCTACTGATGTGGAATATCAGTGAAAACTGCTGATTTGCAATAGTAGTGAGAACTACTGATGAGGATTGATAGTTTGAACATTCGGGAAAAAAATGTCCCTCCTTGGGAAATAATCTTTCAATCAGATGCTGTCAGATGGAGCCTCATGTCTGTATGGAGGACTTTGAACGATAGTGGTCATCATCCGTACGATATCAACCATCAGGCACTTGAGGGAGGGGATTTTCATAAGCGTATCGAATTTTGTCGATGGTTGCCAATGGAACTGACCAAAAACCGTGAACCAATTTCCTGAACGATGGATCGGGGAAGGGGCCCTGTAGCATGGCCACCTCGATCCGTAGACTTGACCCTCATCGATTTCTCTCTTTAGGGACAGATCGAAGATATCGTTCATCGTGACCACCCAACAACAAGGGACTATATGGAAGAACGTATTCGCAACGCCTGTCAGTCGCTGAGCAACGTCGAAATCCTGCGGACGACCGATCGTGTGACAAAGCGTTTGCGAGAATGTGTGGTTCAAGGTGGCAGGTAGTTTGAACACTTGATCAGAATCACCCCCCCCCTCCCTCTAACACACACACACACACACACACACACTCGTGGAAGACGGTTTGGGGTTCCTGAATGCTGCGGAATTGACGAGCCATGGGGTCCGTACTTCTACACGCACACACATACACACGTGTAGAAGACGCTTTGGAGTCCATAAATGCCGTAGAATTGACGAGCCGTGGCGCACGCAGTTCCACACACAGACACACATGGGACCAAACAACTGCCACGTGCTCGTCATTGTTCCTGGGTTATGCGAAGCGCAGTTCAAGTGAATTCTCAAGGTGAATGATGGCATTTTCCTAGGAGATGGTTCAAGTAAAAGTTTCTTATTTTCCAACAGGTAATTCGAATCCACGATGAAGAGTACCATGTTTCATTTGAAAAACCCAACTTGGAATTACCCATTTCTGGTTGGTACCGAGAGGTAGTGATTGGAGCAATCGATAGATCGTACCTAATCTAGGTATATAAACATATCGAGTTTTCCTTTTCAGAGCTTTCCGCGAGCTAATAAACGGCTGGTACGAGTGCTCTGTGACACCCTGTATATTTCTATATGTAATCTATACATCAAGAGACGCGGTAGCGTCTCGACGTCAAGTACATGGAAAACCTGAAAAAAAGCAAAAGTTCTTGGGCGCTACCGTGGATCCATACACTTAAGCTGAGATTGACCTCTATTGAAAAATTTTCAATACACAATAACTCACCACGTATAACACGTCACTGAAAAATTGTACATTCTTGATGCAATTGAAATATATACTTTCGATTTGTTCCACTACGGATTTTGTCAATCATTCCGATTACTGAAGTATGAACGTCCCAAATTTGGATGCGATCAAAATATACTATGATTCTTTTCCATAAGGTTCTTGTAATCACGATTCTTAGTTATCCACATATTCGGCTGGGTTTCCAATGTTCGGCTATGTTCCCAATGGTGCAGAAATATTCTGTCTCTCCCTTTTTTCTAACATCCAATAGCGTTCCTCTCTCTTTCTTTGAAATCCAATAGCATTCATTTCAGTATGTATATGTATATGTATACCCGGGGAAAAATGACGTGTAGATTTCGCATTGGTTGTTGTTATTTTGACCTAAAAAATCGCTTCCTCAATTTCATAGAAATGTATGTGAAGCAATTAACATATACATTTTGTATTGAATTTTCAAAACTTCTTTGGCTTTTTATATGAAATTTTATGATATCTCATACAGAATCATGATTTTTCATGCATTTTTATATGAATTCTCACACATTTCGCATTAAATTTCATCAATTCATGATTGAACTTGATTTCAATTACAAGTTTCAGAATTTTCATATACATCTGATATCGGAAATTTCAGAATATTTTTCACAGTGTAACTGTTGAAGTGCATGCAATTGGAGTAGAATTCACATTGGGATCAATGTTATGTGTACATTGCTACTGCTGAAGTAAACG
Source organism: Gonatopus flavifemur (assembly GCA_018340375.1). Classification (NCBI taxonomy): domain Eukaryota; kingdom Metazoa; phylum Arthropoda; class Insecta; order Hymenoptera; family Dryinidae; genus Gonatopus; species Gonatopus flavifemur. Next base: position 1,323,903 of record JAFFJZ010000033.1, read on the forward strand.
GCAGGCGTGTTGTCATGGTAACCATGATGACAATGTAAATCCAACAGGACTTTGGAGTAAATTCTACATGAAATCCACACCGTAATTATGACTTCACTTTTCATGTCATTCTTACATGGTCATTTCTTTCCGTGCATAAGTAATTGAATTCTAAGGTAGTTCTCCGGGAGAATTAAGGATAAAATCAGGAAAATTATTGTCAAGCAGAGCACCAAGGTCGAAGGCATTCGATAATCATATTCGTTGGGACTTATATTCTTATTTATGACAAAAAAAGAACCAACTCGAAGGATAAATAAACAACCTTGTAACAACAACGCGAAATTTGTCATGGTTTTTTCTCACAAAATTTTTATTTTTGATCCGTTTATGACTTCTGAGGGCTCATTTGGTTCGTTGTGAGATTTGAAAAACTTTTACCATGGGGATTCTTTTATATGAGTCATCATGACTCTGTCACACGCTTGTGTTTATTATTAGTAAAATATATTCTCATAAACAAAAGCGTGTGACAGAGTCATGATGACTCATATAAAAGAATCCCCATGGTAAAAGTTTTTTAAATCTCACAACGAACCAAATGAGCCCTCAGAAGTCATAAACGGATCAAAAATAAAAATTTTGTAAGAAAAAAACCATGTCGAATTTCGCGTTGTTGTTACAAGGTTGTTTATTTATCCTTCGAGTTGGTTCTTCTTTTGTCATAAATAAGAACATAAGTCCCAACGAATATGATTATCGAATGCCTTTGACCTTGGTGCTCTGCTTGACAATAATTTTCCTAATTTGATCCTGAATTCTCCCGGAGAACTACCTAAACGAATGTCATCTGTCAATGAGGCGATGTGTTGACAGGTTATCATAATATTGAGAGGGTAATTGAATAAAGGGATGAATTACAGGTGGTTACGGTTCATGTAATCAGAACAACAATAAAATACCAATAATTTGAAATATATATCACACAAGGATATCAATGAAAAATGGATAAATGCTGAGGTTATCTATATAAAAGAACATTGGAAAAGTTTCAGGAAGCTATAGATCTGTTTGTTACATTCGGGGGAATATGGAGAGGTAGCTCTATGATGTATTATTCATACAATATCACATGCTTTCGCTTACAATATTCATTTACACACGAAAGTATAACAGATATACCGTAATCCCTAATGAACATTCGGCCACTGTTGGTTCTCCCCACCAGAACCACAGGCTAATGATCGAATGAATGCTACAAGGTCTAGTCGAAAAGAATGATTCAAATTAATACATTACTTTTCATTAGGTGAAATCTCATCGGATAAACCATAACCCCCTTACGAACAATCTACTATCAGGTTCTCCTACTGGAGTCGTTGGGGAATGATCAAATGGATCATATCGAGCATGCTCAAGGGAAAGGTTCAAGTTCATTCGCAATTCCTCCACATACCAGAAAGTCAGGGATATATCATAAATTCTGACGGACAGTCAACTACTGGAGCCTCCCGAAGTAGCTGATCAAAACCAGATGACCAGCTACTTCGGAAGGCTCTACTGTCGATTTCTCTAATTAGGATCATAGGCAATCGATGAGGAAGATCATACCCAGGGGGCATAATCTCAAATGCAACATTCTCAAACGGATTTCAGCGCTGCCGTACGGTAGTACAGTGAATTATTCGCCATAGATACAACTAACACAAACAATTAACAAATCACACCGATTTTCGAATCAGTGGTAGTGTATACATGTAGAATAGTTCACTGTACTACCGTATGGCGGCGCTGAAATCCGTTTAAAATTCTTCTATCCGAAATTATGCCCCCTGATCATACCGAACCTGCTCAAGGGTGATTATTGAAGTTTATTTGCTATTTTTTACAGGCGAAAGTGTAATGGATATACTATAATTTCTGATGGACATCTGCTAGTATCTACTATTCTGCAATCAGAATCGTAAACAAATAATAAAACAGAATAGTGGATAGACAAAATATTCTCCTCGGATACCCTGATCGATAATGACTACACTTAAACCTGACTAGAGCGACTGGAGTTGTAGTTCATTCTCAAATAACTGTTCCGAATCTCTCTCATCTCTCTTCAGGGAGGAAACTATAAAGAGATGTCTAATAAGAAGAGGTACGTTTAATATGATGTCATTGTTTGTGTAGTCTTGATGAAGAGTATTGAATCTGATCACAATTTCTTTGTAAACAGAATCATAGTGGATACGCTAAACATATTTGCATCCAGCGGAATGTTGTTTCTCTATTTAGAATCTTCACCAAATGTAAAGCAGACTATACAAGGTGTGTTTGAGAAAAATCAAGCATAAGAAATTATACCTTCGGTATAGAGACTAGTTCATAACTGGTGAAGAATAATTGTAGTCCAGCTCAATCGAAGTAATCGGACAGATGACTGATACTTCAAACTAATGCTATATCTAAAATCAATGCTTCAAGTCACAATGTATTCACAGGTCATCTGAATTGGAATTATGAAATGATTTTGTTTTTTGATATCTTGAGCCTACTATTAGGAATGCTAAGAGTGTCTTTTCACATAATCTGAAACTTGATATAATTCATACATCAGCAAAATGTTATTGTGTTCTTATACACACGTTAATTTATCCAGGTCATTTCAACGTACGTCATGTCTCCAGTCAATCCGGTCAGACTGGGTATAGTTAATCTGAACTAGTTTCTATAAAGGAATATTGTTTCACGCTTTTGATTATCCTTGAGAAGACTCTATATGATCTGCTTCGCTCTTGTCTGCAAATCATAAAGAAAACATCAACAGCAGGACACTTCCTACTGAAAATTGTTGGATATCTGCTATACTTCTGTCCGTACAGAAATTGTGAATGGGGATAATGATTAACTATATACCCCACGAATTCCGAAAACTTCACAAATGATACAGTCATTTGAACCTTACCTTTTTGACTTGAAACTGGTGACAGAATCTCAATAATTCCTTCCTGAAGGTACCTGTCGTCAGTTTCTTGACCAAGATAAATTCAGAATCTATTTCTATTTGTTATAATTCAAGATTGATGAAGAAGAGAACAAGTATGTCGCGAAGAGAGTAGAAATATTGGTTGAAAAAACAGATCAGATTTTGAATAGTAGTTGTGATGATAGTTGATAATTTATTTCTTCAATATTCTGATTTTCATAAAATAGAGAAATAAGATTATCAGGTCGAGTAAACTGTGAAAAAGAAAACTCGTTACTGCAGTGTAGCTTTAATTTTTACTCGTATTTTATAGCTCTCAGAGCTGTGATTGGATTGCCGTTCCAGCGTCCACTGAACTGCGTTACAGGCCTGGTCGCGTCGTTGAGCATCACGGAAACGACCGAACGGTTACCAAAGTATACGAACTTACAAATGAGAAGCACGTAACCATGAAAACAATTTGAATCTTGAAATGTGCTTACACCGCCCACCTTGGGAAGCGATGGTTTTCTAAATCTCACATGAGCGAAAATACAGTCATAGATATTGGATAGTAATACACAAATCTCGAAAATACAGAGTTTCTAATACTTACAACTAAATGATTTGATATAAAAATTCTTAATATAAAATGTATAATCCATCTCAAATCTAAATAGCCTCAAGCTAATACATAAAGATTATCCAAACAATATTGAGATGGAATACACAAACAATCGAATAAAATTGAATATCTGGAACCTTAATTTTCCAAAGGTAATATCGCTAGTTTGGTAAAAGCGCGAGTAGCGATACCTTCAGCGGTTCTTATATCAGCAGATCGTATTTTCCCGTCGTTGCTTGTGTGCACTGCCACTATTCACCCCAGAGGCCATTGTGAAGGACTCGTACCTGCAGTTTGAATTAATACCATTCGGCCAATTTTCAATTGTTGCCCCTTATCAACCTTCCACTTAGTTTTTTCTTGCAATCGATTGAGATACTAGCTACTCCACCTTGTCCAAAAATCTCGTTTGAGTCGCTCAATTCGCTGCCAATTAGATAATCTATCAATTTTTATATCAAGAAGTGACGGATGAGGGATGCCATTCAACGCATCACCAATTGGGAAGTGACCCCGTGTTAGGCACTGGAGATCGTTTGGATCATTGGATGATGACGTTATCGGACGCGAATTCAATACGGATTCAATCTCACATAGAACAGTTACCATCTCGTCGTGATTTAATGACGCATTTCCGATCACGCGTCTCATATGGAGCTTTGTGGATTTGATGGCGGCTTCCCATAAGCCCCCAAAATGAGGCGCGTTTGATGGGATGAACCGCCATTCTCTGCGTGAATTGATGAAAAAATCATTCAATTTATTCCTTGCTTCCTCCTCACAAAAAAACTGGTATAATTCATTCAATTCGCGAGAAGCGCCAACAAAATTTGTCCCGTTATCCGTGTACACGCATGCAACTTCACCCCGGCGCGCGGTGAATCTCTTGAGAGCAGCTATGAAGCACTCAGATGTCAAATCAGCTACTAGCTCGATGAACCGTTACTAAACCGTTGACAGTATGCAACTACCCTCACGAGTTTATCGAAATTTGAATATTTCTTTATCAACTTGTCTGAAAATGTCGATACGTCTTCGGTTTGTGTCACGTGAACTTTCAATTGTTCTGGTACGTCGTCTATTTAGGATTTAGTTCAGGTACGTCGTGGATTTAGGCCACTGCGATTCAGCAGCGGATAGCCAACTCGGACCCTTCCACCATAGATTCGAATTTACTAATGTCTCGGGAGTGCAACCGCGAGATATGATATCGGCTGGATTGTTCTTGGTATCCACGTGAAACCAGTTCTCGGTATTTGTGAGTCTCTGAATTTCGCCTACCCTGTTCGCAACGAACGTTGTCCACTTACGCGACAACGATTTAATCCAATACAACGTAATCGTTGAATCCGACCAAAAGAACTTGCGAACGTTTTGACAACCGATGCTTCGATTAATTTTCCACTTAACAGTGCCAATAATGAAGCGGCGCACAGCTCAAGCCGTGGAAGTGAAACCGCCTTGGTAGGAGCGATTCTCGATTTTGATGCCAGCAACTCGACGTGATAATTTCCAGTTGAATCTTCGCTACGAATATAACAACACGCGCCATAAGCAGACTGACTTGCGTCTGCAAATCCATGCAATTGTATCTCGTTAACGTTCCGACAATGAGCAACCAATCTAGGATTTCTCAATTGATTCAATTCTAAAAGTTGCATGCGAATCTGTAACCACTGTGTGTGGATTCGAACTGGTACTGACGAGTCCCAATCGAGCTGCAATTTCCATAACTCCTGTATAAGTAATTTGGCCACGGCTACCACTGGTCCCAGTAACCCCAAGGGGTCGGATAATTGGAACATTCCTGTAAGCATTCGTCGTTTGGTGATGAGACAATTCGATTCGTTTCGACGTACTTCGAATAGAAATGAATCCTCGTCAGGTTTCCATTGAATACCCAGGATTCGTGAAGGAGACTCTTTATCGAATGTTATTACACTTTGAGATGCTCCGGGTATATCCTTCAATAACGATGGTCGATTCGATGACCATTTGCCTAAGCCAAACTGTCCAAGACTTAATATTTTTATGATTTCGTCACCTTTAATTTCCGCTTCGACTAATGAATTCGCTCCGGTGAGCAGATCATCCATATGGAAATCATTCTCGATTGCGTCCGCGCCCGTAGGAAATCGTTCTCTCTCCAATTCTGACAAATATTTCAAACTGCGAGCAGCCAAAAATGAGGCGGGGGAAGTACCATACGTAATTGTTTTCAATTCATAGACCTGACCTGGTTGGGTTGGGTCATTGCGCCATAGTATACGTTGTAACGATCTGTGAGAGGGGTGAATCAAAATCTGGCGATACATTTTTCTAATATCCGCCGTGATGACATATTTGAACGTACGAAATTGCGTTAATAATGAGAATAAATCGCGCTGAATCACTGGCCCAACCATTAATGCGTCGTTCAATGATATTCCGGAACTAGTCTTACTGGACGCATTAAACACGACTCTCAGTTTAGTCGTAAGACTAGATTCCTTCAGTACGCAATGGTGTGGAAGGTGGAAGGTCTTATGTGCAGGATCCTGATCGTCAACTCGTATCATCTATCTAAATTCTCATATTCGGTCATGAACTTATTGTAAGAATCTCTCAAATCCTTATCACGCAATAATCGTTTTTCTAGGTTGTAAAATCGTTTTAATGCTAAGCCTTTTGATTCACCTAACCTCTCTAGCTGATCGTTGTTCGTTGGATACTTGACTCCTATACGACCATCATTATTTCGTTCGACATTTTCTAAGAAATGCTGCTCGCATCGTTGTTCCACTTTAGTTAACGAACCCTTCTGTGGGTTACATTCTTCCAATTCCCAAAATCTACTCAATGGATCCTCGATTTCCTTCTGTTTGGAATATGTACATAATTGATTACTAAGCGAACTTTGTACGGCATTATGTATAACCGCTCCCGCAATTATCCATCCGAAATGGGTTTTTCGGATAACAGGTCTTCCATACGCTTGCTTTATCTGACCTATGCACAGTATTTCCCAAAATACCTCCACGCCTACCAGCATTTCAATTTCGTTTGGTATGTGATACTGCGGGTCTGCAAGCAAAATATTTCTAGGAAGGGCAACCGCGTTTTTGTCGATGGGAATTGATGGAATGAGCTCAGTAATTTTATCCATCACGATGCATTCTATGTTGGTCTTGAAGGCATTGTATCGGAATTGTAGTTGAATACTGACTACCTGGCTAGATCTTGTGACCAACTGATTGATACCTGTTATCGCTATTTCTCTATTTCGAGGTTATAATCCCTACTTACGCGTGCAGCTCCAAGTGATTAAATTTGCTTGTGACCCATTGTCAAGCAATATACGACAAGGTTGTTTTTTCCCTGAACTATCGAGAACGTTTACTACTGCAGTGGATAGCATGATGTGTCCACTTTCGCGTACTGTTGAGTTATGTGTTACAACGGTGGAAGTTTCTATGCTACTCGTTTCCGTGGCCACTTTAGATCGCGGAGTGGGTTTCGATTTTAGACTGCCATGCAAAAGGGTGTTATGCTTCCCTTTACAAATTTTGCATGCGCCAGAAGGGCATTCCTTGTATGTGTGACCTTTCGATTTCAAAAAATTTGTGCAAATTTTTCTGCTTTCAATTTCCATTGAACGCCTATTTACATTCAACTCTGAAAATCCCTTGCACGTATGAATCAGGTGTTGGCCATTGCAATAAGTACATACATTGCTCACCGTTGTAGCGAATGTAGCGGATTTACGCGCTGTGTTGTTATTCGGTTTCGATTTGGGATTATGTACATTGTCGCGTTTATAAATAGCTTCTAACGTCTGATACTTATGCGATAAGAATTCAATGAATCTTTCAAATTCAAGAAGGTCCTCCCCGATTAACGAGTCCTCCCAATCGCGCAGTGTAACGATATCTAGTTTTTCGCTCAAAATTTTAATTATTAAATCATCCCATGTGTCTATCTGACGACCTGAAGCCTTTAATGCTTCTAAATGTTTTGTCACAGTATTAATGAGCTGCTGCAATTCTACATAATTTTCTCGTTTCATTTGTGGGATGTCACGGATAGCACGTACGTGAGACTTTACGATCACACGCGGTTTGTGATATTTCTTCCCTAGTATGCCCCATGCTACTCCAGAGTTTGCTGCCGTTGATTGCAAAGAACTAATCGTATCAGCAGCCTACCCTACCACAGAAGACCTTAGATACTGAAATCGTTCGATATTCTTCAAAGATACGTTATTGATTATACTCGCTTCGAATACTTGAGGAAAAGGTATCCAATCCTGGTAATCTCCTGAAAAAGTTGCTGAATTCAATTTCAGCAGTCGAACGTGAGCTTGTGCTGGCGCTTGAGCTTGTGCTTGTGCTTGCACTTGCGCTTGTGCTTGGGCTTGCGCTTGTACTTGAGGCACACCGTTTGCGTGTATGATGTTCTGATGTTTATTCGCGTCATCTAATATTTTGGTAATACGCGCACATAAATCATAATACGCTTCTTCGAATATTACCCTATCATCACATTCTTTCTCATCAAGAAGCTCGATCTGACCCTGAACGTCTTCATATTCTCCAAAATATGTTTCTAGACAATCTTCACGAATTTTCAAATGTGCTAGCACTTGAGGATCCACGTTCGGATGTCCATCTACGAAGTTTTTCATGCGTGTACACGACGCTTTCAAGGTTGTACGTTTTCTTTTCAAAGTCACCAACTCAGACATTGTGAGATTCAGTCAAAATAACAATTGAGTATATAGATAACGTCCACGAAAATGATACATAAACGGAAACCGGGAATTATTACACGCACATTTTTATAAACATTTGTATCCCTAACAGTGATTTGGACATTCAATGATTTGAGTGACGTTCAATATTCATGAGTACCAACATGAAATAAAAAGTTTTTCAAAACAATAATATGAGCGATCTATCGATGAAAAATGAGTTACGAATTGACTTGAAATTGAATCGATAATATTTTGAGCGACCTGAACTAACCTCTTGTAATTCGCAATTACACGACGCGTGTTGTTGATGTTGTTGATGTTGTTGCATGGAGGTCGCTGCATGATGGTGTGATACCTTGTTGATGCGATGCTCGCTACTCTACCGACGCTGTGACGATATAACGGAGCTGTTGCGGTGGACTGTATCGGTTGTTGATGACGTCACCAATATGACTGGTGTTGTGCGTTGAGATCGCTTCCGTTCACAATCACGCTTTGTCGATTTATTGGTGATCCCAAAATGTATTGGACCGATGTCCCTTTATTCTTTTTCATCGTCGATGCTCTAAAATGGCTCGCATCGATACTTTGCTTTATTTGAACAAGTTGTTCAATGTAACTTTCACGTAACGATGTGATCGTTGTAAATCGATCATTAATCACTGCACAATAGAAATACGATTTTGATTCGTACGTATTCCCACTTGACTGCTTATTGTTCTTACATGTAATGTGAAATGTCGACTGTTTGTCGTTCAATTGTGTTGGTTGGATATTTGCGTACAACCAGCACTTTGAATGCACGCTGGAGGTCCGCGTTGTTAATGGTCGACTCGCGTTTGATTTTGTGTCGAAACGTTTACACTGATTCCGCTCGTTTTATGGCACTTATTGAATCACGGACACGACAATCACTTCATGATTCGAATATTCGGTTCGGGAGGACCATCATCATCATGGAGTAATCAGTCTTACGGCTGGTTTGATGAAACCCTCCACCCCTGTCTATTATCCGCCAAACGTTCAATTTCTACATATCTACTACATCCCTTGTCTTGTACGATTTGCTTCATATAACTTGCTCTAGGTCTACCTTCACCAGTTTTACCATTCATTTTCCCTTCCAAAATTGTTTTCAATAAACTCTCATGCCGTAATGTGTGTCCTATAAGATTGCTTCTCCTTTTCACGATGTGTTTCAAAAGATTCCTTTCTTCATTTATCTGCTCGAGTACTTCTTCATTTTTGACTTTGTCTATCCATTTTATCCTGAGCATCCTCCTATAACACCACATTCCAAAAGCTTCAAGTCTTCGTTGATCAGTTTTCCCCATTGTCCAAGTTTCGCAACCTATAATGCTGTGCTCCAAACGTAACTCTTCAAGAATTTCTTCCTTACTTCCAAGCTTATATTTTTTCAGCATAATAACTGTCTCTTTTGGTGAAAAGCCTGTTCTCCTTGTGCTATTCTTGCTCGTATGTCTCTTTCGCTTTTGCCGTTCTCTGTAATTATGCTCCCTAGATATTTGAATTCTTCCACCTGTTCAATTGTCTCGGTATCTATTTTGATTCTCGTTCTTCTAGCTGTTTTCGCTGCTGTACACATCATGAATTTTGTTTTGTCTTTATTTATATTGATACAATAGTTTTCCAATAATATTGTTCTCATAGTGTTGAGAATGTTTTCTAACTCAGTACTACTCGTGGCCAATATAGCTATGTCATCCGCGAATCTCAACATACTTATATTTTCTCCCTGAATCTGTAATTTCGATTGAATTTCCTCCTTCACTTCGTTCATTGCTTCTTCCATATATAAATTGAAAATCAGTGGCGATAATGAGCATCCTTGTCTCACCCCTCTTCTTATTTGCGCTTCCCCTTCCTGATCCTCTTTGTCTATTATTGCACTTTGATTCTTATATAATTCGTATATTATTCTTCTATCTTTATAATTTATCCCCAGCTTCTTCAGGATCGCAAAAATCTCCTCCCAGTCCACATTATCGGAAGCCTTTTGTATTTCTACAAAACCTATGTACACAGATTTCTGCAGCGCTATCCTTCTCTCTATCACTGCCCGAAGTGCTAAGATTGCTTCTCGCGTTCCCCTATTCTTTCTAAAACCAAACTGATCTCCTGCCAATCTACTCTCTATTTTATTTTCCATCCTCCTGTATATAATTTTGGTCAGTATCTTCGAAGCATGTGAAGTTAAACTGATCGTTCTATAGTTCTCGCATTTGTCTGCCCCTTGTTTTTGCGGGCACAAATAGCGACAATTTTATTCTCTTGGAAATCTTCCGGTACTTCTCCTTTTTCGTACATATCTCTAATCAATTCAAACAGTGCGTCACGAGTTCCTTCACTGGAGGCTTTTATAAGGTCCGCACTTATGCCATCTATGCCTGGCGCTTTATTATTCTTGAATTCTTTCAAAGCCTTCTCGAATTCTGATCTCAATATCGAATCTCTCAATTCTTCCTCATCTACATCCTCCTCCTTCTCTAAAAGTGCTATATCATCGTTTCCTCTATACAAGTCTCCCAAATGATTGATCCACTGTTCTATTTTCTCTTCCGTTTTTATCAATTGTCGTCCTAGAGAGATTCTAATCTTATTGCTTCCAGATTTCATTTGTCCGAAGAATCTTTTGATAATCCTATATGCTTCATCTATTTTTCCTAAATGCAATCTTATTTCTATTTCATGACATTCCTCTCCTAACCACTGTTCTTTTGCTTTCCTTGATTCTCTTATTATTTTATTTCCCAATGATTTGTATCGTTGCTGGCCTTCTTGGCTATCATTATTCTTGTATTTTCTTCTTTCATTTATCAATTCTAAAATTTCTCCCGTTATCCATGGGTTTTTAGGTTATACTCCATCATTCTTCAAAATCTGATCCGCACATTCTCTTATATTCCCCTTCATCTTTGGCCATCTCCTCTCTATTCCCAAGTCTTTCTCTTTTTGATCTCTCAATTTCTCATCCAACATTTTCTCGAATGCCTCATGTGTTTGTTTTTGCTTGAGGTTCTTCAAATTCCATCTTTTCTGCATTTTCCTTTGCTTCTTCAGAGATTTGAATTTCAGAGAACATTTCATCATCAACATATTATGATCACTATCTATATCTGCACCGGGATAAGTTTTACAGTTTTTCACTTGGCTTCTAAATCTTTGTTCCACTAATATGTAATCAATTTGGTATCTTGCTGTATCTCCTAGCATTTCCCAAGTGTAGATTCTTCTTGGATGATTTTCGAATGAAGTGTTTGTGATAACCATCTTATGATTCTCACAAAATTCGACAAAACGTTGTCCTCTATCATTCCTCCTCCCTAACGCGGAATCTCCTATAATGTTGTCCTCTTTTCCTTGTCCTACTACCGCATTCCAATCCCCCATCACTATCAAATTCTCTTCTCCCTTCACATATTCTATCACTTCTTCTATTCCTTCGTACGTTCTTTCAATATCTCCCTCCGAATATGCAGATGTGGGCATGTATACTTGGACTATGACTGTGTCTACCGGTTTTGTTCTGATTCTAACCATCATCACACGTTCATTATGTTACAAATAATTTTCTATTCTATTTCCTACTCTTTTATGCATCACAATTCCTACACCCGCTTGACCGTTCTTTGATCCTGTATGGATTATTCTATAATCCTCACTCCAGGAATCGCCCTCTTGTGGCCATCTCATTTCGCTAACCCCCATTAAGTCTATATTCAACCTATCCATTTCTAATTACAAATTTTCCAATTTTCCCGCTTGCCTCAGTGATCTAACATTCCACGCTCCGACTCGAAGAATGTTGTTTCTTTTCCCTATCCTATTCTTCGGTTTACGTTCCTTGCTGATGAAGCTTCCTCGAGCAGCCTCCACCCGGAGATCAGAACGGGAGACTAGTTTACCTCCGGAATATTTCACCCGAGAGAGCGCCATCATGTATTTATTAATTTGTTCGTTTGTTTTTGTGACATAATATTCCAGGTTAGGAAAAGGTTTCATTCCCTCGGGAAGTATTGAAAAATGTCAAGGAAGGTAGTTTCCCCTTGCTTTCCTCCCGTTTAATTTTGCCGATGTTTCTCGCATTAGGATGATTCCGTTTCTCTCAGTTTGTATTCTTTCTCTTGAGTTGTTTATTCCACTCAGAAAAAAGATCCAACCCTGAGATACTTATCCTCCCCACCACGTGAAGGAAGCAGATACTACCAGGGATGGATAAAAAGGATATCAAGGACAGGTATCATGAATATCCCACTGGGAGACCCGCAATCATCCATGGGGAGGTGGAAGGACCATGATGTAAGAAATAAAAAACTCGTTACTGCAGTGTGGCTTCCATTTCTACTCGTATTTTATGGCTCTCAGAGCTGTGATCAGATTGCCGTTCCAGCGTGCACTGAACTCCGTTACAGGCCTGGTCGCGTCGTTGAGCATCACGAAAACGACCGAACGGTTACGAAGGTATACGAACTTACAAATTGAAAGTACGTAACCATAAAAACAATTTGAATCGTGAAATGCGCTCACATATACAATATCCATAAAAATGAGTGAAATCCCCACAGAAACTCTGAAAAAGTAAAAGAATAACGCCAAATCTATGAGAAAATGTGAATCTTCTGCAATAACAATTGACAAAAAATTCTTGGAACAAAACTTTACTCCGTCTAAAATTCTACTTGAAGTGGCGAATATACCATTTGAAAAAAAGACGATGTGAAATTAATAACAGCCACCAAGTACATTTGGCGATCCAAGTGGTATGTGAACAATTTTTGGGATGTTGTAACTTCAATTTCTCAAAAATTTATCCATACCCAGACAGCACCGAAAATTCTCCGAACATTTTACAAACTTGTTTCTGGTGTCCTAGATTCGATTCTGAAAACATCACATCCTGTATGTTCCAGAAACGTTTTTTTTCAACGCATCCTGTTAGATTTTGGAAACATTATTTTCATGTTCTTGAAATATTTTTGGAACATTTCAATAATTGAAAGAAATAAGGAAAACATTTATGCGACGTTTTTGAATCATGTTCGGTGAAATGTTTTCATAACCTCCCTTGAAAACGTAAATGAAACTTCCAAGGACATCTTCATGTGTCCAAAACATACACCTAACGTTTTCAAAATACCCTGGGACGTTTTTTTGCATGTTTCGTATATCACCAACCATGTTTCTTGAATTTTCTCAAAACGTTTCAGTGCTGTCTGGGTAATAGTTTGTAATTCCTGAAAAAATATTCTTATTTTGGAAATACGTATGAAAGAAAATGGAACAGGAATTAGGTTGATCCATTCTACACTGTAGTGATTGAAATTGATTCAAGTATAAAACTTTGCTAAGTGCACAAGAATCAAGGCGCATGCGGGCCATGTGGTATCATGGAAGGAAGTTCATATTAAACGATCTGAATAATTATTTGTAATTGAAGCACTTGAGTTCATTCAATTAGACAAATAAACTTCACTTAAGGCCAGCTTACTCCAAAAAACGTAATTTTCTTCAATACATTTTATTTATAGTACAAAACATGTTGAGTGATCAATTTTTTCACATATAAAAGTACATATATGGAATTACTTGGAAACATCTTTCTTTTTTTGGCGGTCCTGAAAATGGCTGCTGAAACTCATCTGATTCGTAGATGGATGACACTCTCATTTCAAAACTATCGATATGAACCAAACGGCATTTTACTCTTTAGATGTCTGGCTATGGCCTCAAGCAGAACCAGAAATATTTATGATTATTTAAAGAAGTTATAAACAATTAAATGTGAAAAGAAGGGTAAAAAAAATTCAAAAGTTCGCCATTTTGTTTTTTTCCATCGAAAATGTTCCATTCTGCTTGAGGCCATAGCCAGACATCTAAAGAGTGAAATGTCGTTTGGTTCATATCGATAAGTGCAATAGTTTTGGGATGAGAGTGTCATCCATCTACGAATCGGATGAGTTTCAGCAGCCATTTCCAGGACCGCCAAAGAAAAAAAGAATTTTTTCAAGTAGTTTCATATATTTACTTTCATATGTGAAAGAATTGATTGCTCAACATGTTTCGTACTATAAATAAAATGTATTGAAGAAAATTACGTTTCTTGGAGTAAGCTGGCCTTAATAACTTCTCACATGTGCCATCTGCGTCACATGGAAATTTACATCATGAACGATTATGTACCATGACATGTTGCCGGATTTCTTGAGTATTTTTCTATTTCAACGAACACGATCACGAACGGTAGAGAAGAGGACTTCTTCTCGTCGAACTCTCATTTATATATATATCACGTAGTACGCAGGTGAGTTGACTCATGCGCATCTTTAGACGCCATAATTTGGCCACTACAACACACTAGAACTCAGTCATTCAGCTCAACTAAAGCAACCAGATAAATGATCAATATTCTGAACCATTGCTTCATCTAAAATCAAGGTCTCAAGTCAAAGTCAGAGGTCCTCTAAATTGAAATTATCTCGACTTTATTATACTCACACATGGGTTCGCGTAATTCAGTGAGTGTGTAAAACATGAGGAATTTGAAAATGGTATGAGTTTCAACGTCGACATCTTTGAAGGGGGCAATTTGGGTGAGAATTGATGGATCAGTACCACTTTATTGGTCAGTGAAAAAGTGCAAGTTCGTATTAAATTTTGTCAGCTGAAATATAGGCCAATTTGAAGTTCACACTCAGAGAAAAATTTAGCCGGCACAACCACAGCACGTCGTTGATTTTTGTCTTCACCATCTTATGTAGTTGCTACAACCACATTCATGTGATTTTGTCTTGTTTTTCTCGTCATCATGACCAAATTCCACGTCACTGCAACCGTGAATCTTTGGCCATGTGTGTTAACGACCTTCGCCATGTTGACATGGAGAAATGTAAAGAAATTCGAATATTAAATTTTATTGTAAAGAAAAGGAGCCCGGTATAGTTAGCGGACTGTATGAGACGAGACTAGAGAATGGAAAATGAGTTCTGTCTCGCTCTGGGTCGATTCATGCAATAAAGAGAGAATGATTCAACTCAACAAATATAATTTAAATCTAAATCAAATCACAAAATGGGAAGTGACACAATTCCAGAGGTGTTACTTCCTTGGAACTAAATAATTCAACAATTAAATTAATAAGTATGAAATTCTTATCAGTATACACTGGCCAGAGTATCATTCGACTCACTCATACATGCGTACAACAGCGTTACGGTGCACCGTCGCATCCACGAGAAGAGAAGTCATCGAAGACGAGAACGTTGAAGAGAAGAGAAGATCCCGTAGGAGTAGAGATGAGGAAATATGTGTTGACGGATGTCGAGAAAACCACCACCACCGTGAAAACTAATTGCACGCCGAGTCTGATGGGTTTGAGTGAAAACTTGAGATGAACTGAGACGTTGTATCATTAGAATCGATACAGAGGAAAGAATATACTGACACCACGTGAAAGAATTATGAATTGAAGAAACGTGGGTTCACGCGAGGAGTCTCAGTGCCGCACTGACTAGTTCACGTAACGGCGATCATGTCGTGTCGATGACCATTTCCCCTAATTTTCAATTAGGTCGTGTGATCCCACAGGAGGAGAAGTACGAGGTGTATTTCAGATAGACCGTCCGCAGGAGTAACGACGGAACAATGTGAACATAGTTCCTGTAACGACGTTGCTTTTTTCTCAGTGTAGAGACTGAGGGCTAAGAGTAGCTTTTGGCATGATATGATGTATATGGATTCAATCAGCAAGATTTCATTGTATTTTACAAACGATGATTCATTCAGGTCATTTCAGCATAAGTCATATGTCCAGTCACTTTAGTCAGACTGGAATACAGGTAATATCTGAATAACTGCAGACTTCCGTCATTATGGAAAAATCATTCTATCATGTTGGAAAAATTGTTCAAGTATTTTTTGTAGCGAACTGATCACCGGCCAAAAATTTCAGGAAGAGTTAATGGTAATATTTTTTTCGGCTAGAATGACGTTATGAAAAATCACTGATGTTTCCCAGCATTTTGTAATCTCATGTCAAGTATATCCCCTATTTACTGACAAGAACCAGTGATTTTCATTCATAAATTTCCGTTAATCTATACACCACACATCTCACAGGTAGTGAAACAAGCATGAGGTGTCAACGTGCTGGAAGTTATGGGCAACGTACTTAAAGGAAGAAGACTAATACAAGAGGACGTGGATGTACTCGGGGTTGTAAACAAATCCCGAGGAGGCAACCAATCCATACAGAAAATTCATCATCACAAAGTAAATATTGGAAATCAAATTCGGATTCGATCGAGAAATTTTGATTTATTGGAATGATGGAATCTCCCATCAACGTGACGTTACAGCAGCTCCTAAAATTCCTGCATCCACACGAAGCAGACCGGATATAGGAGGAAACGGACTGAGCTCCAGTGGTACCGAGTGGACTAGAGTTGCATTGGAGAATGTGTCAGGAAGGCGTAACGCACATGATGTTCTTAGAGAAACATCTGGACCCACAGGAAGTGCACGACGGATAGTTGAAAACGAATCGCCTGTGAGTGCATGGAGGCTTCCCATTGGTGAGCCAATGTTATGCCTCATCAGAGAATGCACAGAAATAGAGGCTCGTAGTGTCTCACAAGATGCCCGATGGACTTTGTCTATAGAGGAACTGGATGCATTCATTGCTATTTTATATGCTAGCGGTGCATATTGTTTTCGCACTTTCAATTCTTGTGATTTATGGAATCAAGAATGGGAGCCTCCATTTTTCACTAATACGATGGTAAGAACCAGATTTCTAGAAATTATGAAGTACTTTCGTTTTGATGGAAGATCAACACGACAAGAAAGGAAGACAACTGATAAGTTTTGTTTGGTATCAGAACTTTGGGATCAGTTTATTGAAAATTGTGCTTCGTATTACAGACCTACGGAAAACTTGACAGTCGACGAGCAATTATGTCCATCCAAATGCTGATGCCCATTCACCCAGTATATGAGCAGCAAGCCAGATAAGTACGGCGTAAAATATTGGATTCTTACTGACAGTAAAGTGAGATATATTTTGAATGCTTTCCCTTACTTCGGAGAAGATGAACAAAGACCCGCTAATCGTACACTTGGCCATTATGTGGTTATGCGTCTTGTGGAACCATATTTGAACAAAGGACGTAACGTAACTTGCGACAATTCACGTCGTTGGAATTAGCAGAGAATTTGCGATCAAAGCGCACTAGTTTAGTGGGTACATTAAGAAGAACAAGAAGAGAGGTCCCCCTCTCTGTGGAGAATCCCAAAGAACCTTTGTACACTACAGTTTTGTATGAGAAAGGTGACACGGGGCTAACTTCATATCAGGGAAAAGTGAAAAAAAATGTATTCATCCTGAGTACTCTTCATACTGGAGCTACATTGAATGGAAAAAATAAAGAAAAAATCCCGGAAACCGTAGCTTCTATAATGGAACAAAGTGCGGCGTTGACACAGTAGATCAAATGAGTCGAAAATATAGCACGAGAGCAGGAACTCGGCGGTGGCCTGTTCATGTATTTTACAATCTCTTGGACTTGGCTATGATCAATGCTCATACTACATATCAGATGGTGACGGGAACGCAAATATCACGACGTTCTTATGTTCTGAAGGTCGCAAAGGAACTTGCTTTACCTTACAAACACAGCAGGGACGGAGTTCTTCAAGATGTCCAAGTAGATAGTCGTCGAGGCCGAGCTAACAGTCGTGCCAAATGTCAAATTAAAATTTGCAACGGAAACAAAACCAAGGGAATTTGTTCAAAATGTGCAAAGTTTATGTGTGGAGCGTGTGCGAGTTCACAAAAGATATGCAAAAAATGTGAAAATGGGAATAATTAGTAATGTTACAAGTACAAAACATTTTTTATTCATGGTTTTTATTCCTTATGCAAGTACTCTTTTCAACAGAAAATATTGATGTTTAGTTTTGATTATTTGATAAATATCTCTATATTGTACTTCACTTGGATATGCAAAAAATCTTCAATCAAAATATCTAAGATAATAGTGAGTCTCCATTTTGACTGATATATTACTAGACTGCGGAAGTTTATGGAATTATAGATTTTTTATATTCCATATTTTCTGTAGATTCCACATAAACGATATAAAACAACATTCATCATGTTTTTATTTGGAAAATAAGTATTCAACTTACTGTTCCATGCCATTATTGTGGAATATACGAAACATACGTAATATGAAAAATCGATATTTGCATAAACTTCCGCAATCTATATATTACTCTTTACTCTAATTCGAAAGGATGAAGAGTATCACTGATATCGTGACTATCTTCTCAGTGGGTTTTCTATAGTTTGAATTATTCTTTCCATAATCGATACTTGATTAACGGAAACAACACTAATCATTAATGGAATGATTGTTCACACGATTTTCAAATGGAAACTAGAGTACGATAGTTCTGATGCGCTGTAATTGTTTTGATTGATACTTCGATCAAATGTGTGTTATGGTATTAGGTTGAGATATTTTCACCAGAAGAGCCTCAATCCATCGTCAAGGAACCTCAAACTACCCATTTACCAATTCAGTATTTTGGTTTACAGCGACCTGGCGATGATAATCACATAGGGGT
Organism: Gonatopus flavifemur; assembly: GCA_018340375.1. Classification (NCBI taxonomy): domain Eukaryota; kingdom Metazoa; phylum Arthropoda; class Insecta; order Hymenoptera; family Dryinidae; genus Gonatopus; species Gonatopus flavifemur. The sequence continues at coordinate 1,342,842 of JAFFJZ010000033.1, forward strand.
CAATTGACCCCTCATGGGCTTTGAAGGGAGAAAAAAATTTCGGTCCTTCTAGTGTTAATAAACATCTCATTTTGTGTGAATGTGTATGTGTTGTATATCCATTCACGTATAAAATGTAAAGCAAATAATATGTTCATAAATGAAAGCCACTATTTCCCTGGAGTACATTCATGGAATGTTAGAAAAAAGTACAGTTCCCTTATGATGAATAATAAGAAATTTCATTGTAGAAATAGTAGTATGTCTTCATATATCGAGAACAAAAAAAAATGACCTCAAGAGGAATTGAACGCGGGTCTTCGTGACTCAACGCCGTAATCTTAGCACCGTAGCCATGGGCTGTCAATTAAAATTGAATGCTTCCCTACCGTATTTGTGTTTCCCGTTCGTGTAGCTTATTCAGGCGTCGCGTCAAAGTTACGACCCTCGCCTCACACATACCCAAAAAGCATGGGTTCCAAACGCTTTAGCGATGGACTGCGCCGTGCTTCTTTCGTATGTGATTATTACTTTTGAGGTATGTAGTACAAGCGTCGAAAGCATGAACTATGCACACGCCTTCCCTAATACAGTATGATTGGTTGCTTCACTCAAATAGAATTAAATTCATGCGCCGACAACTCGATAGCGTGTTAACTCTAAATGTACGAATCCATCCTACGGACAAAACGCATGCATTTCCTCTCAGTGTAGTGAATTTGTCAATTTGAATTTTCTAACTTGAATATGCATTCTTAATGAATAATATAGAACACTCTGGAATGAGAACACTCGTGGTAATTGAGGAATGCTAGGCTTGTTTCATTGATTCTGAAATCATTTTGACTCCTCACTGAAACTTTGTACTGGGAGAATAGAATTTGATGAAACAACAAATGTCATAAATTGGCTTCGCTGATATAACAAATCCTTCCGCTGAGTGAGCAACAATTTTGCTCTCCCAGTCAGCGCTTGCTGATCTAGTTACTTGACATTGTAGATATAAAGACTGCGAGAAAATTTTTTGGAACAGCAAATACTTTGCGAAAACAGCACAGCAGATTTTTGAAACCCGCTATTCCAGCAAGAATTTTTCTTTGCGTGTATCAAAATTTTTGATACATTACATTCCAATTTCTCAAAAACTATGTCAATCTGCAGAATCACATACAATCACTTAATACTGGATTCGGGAAACAATGTTTCTGAAGCATCAAATTTTGGAAAGCAAGAGATTTGCTCAGCACAATGTGCATGTGTACATCGAGATGTTTTGACAGTCATGCAGTGAAATTTTGCGGGCATCTGTTCATTTATTCCTTTATTCATTCATTCATTTATTTATTTATTTGGAAATCAGGAAACTAAATTCCCACTCTCACTGCCAAATTATAGAATCAAGGAGACTTGATGCAAAATTGGCAATCTCTACTTTTTGGTCGGAATGGGTGATGAGTAGAGACCGGATTATATGCAACAAAAAATTGCGGAATATGCATGAAAACATCTCAAAATATGCAGTACAACGTCAAAAATATGCAACAAAATATAACAAAATGGTAACGAGTTTTTATTTATGAAAAAATCAGAAATAAAACAGAATGACAAATTTACTCATTTTTATCATTATTTTGATGAAAGTATACTACGATATACTGCTCCAAGTTTCATATAGTGAAATTATGTCGTCTATCATCCAGAATGCGTTTGAATGCAGGAAACGAACGTTCCACATCTACTGATCCATTTGATGCGAGCACATATTTGTTGCAAATACGATTCATGGTTCAATTATGCGCAAACAGCATCGAAGGGTCTCAAAAGGTTTGAAAAACGTGTCCATAGTCCCAAAGATGTTAGTTTCCAAAAGTATATTCCCTAAACATTTTGAGAACATTCATTCAATGTGCTGGAAAACACGTTGTCGAGACATTGTTGACAAATGCTATGGTACGTTTTCAGTACGTTCTCGGAACGTATATGAAAACTAAGTATTTCATCTCTAACCTACACAAATTTATATTCATAGTTTCACGTGGGACAAAAGTATCGAACAACAATAAAAGCATATTTTGTATTGAATATTTGGAAGGATTTCATTTCAGAAGTTCGAAACTATTGGCAGAATGTGAATTATCCCCAGATAGAAAGATGTCTTCATAAAGCCATCATAATGATAACAAGCACGCCAAAAAATGTTCGAATAATGGCGCCAAGGTATTTCCGCATAAAGCATCGTTATTGGTGGCAAAACGAAGTGATAGCACCATAATTGAAACATAATGTTTTCATTCCATGCATCATTGCAAGCCGAGCGGAGTTCATGATAGTATGTTTACGGCACGTTATGTTATAAAATATTTCAGGGCATTTTCTATCCGGGTCAAGGATTGAATCAAAATATTCAGATTCACATGAACTCAAAATTGACGTGGAACACAATCCCATCATATGCAATGTATCAAAAGGATGCAAATGTATTTGTCAGATCTATCGATACAGGCTCCACCGCAGTTCATTTGCATTGGCTCCAAATGGAGAATATTGGAAGATTTGACACAAGTGTGAACATTAACAAATTCTCGGTTTCAATGTCTCATAAACGTTCCGTGGACATCTGAATAAAACTATACCAGACATCCGTACATCCCTGGTATATACATGCGATGTTTCCTGAACGTCCCAAAAGATTTCCAGAGCATTCCAATGTTTCAGAAGACGTTCCGAGGATGTTGATAGAACCTCTCGGTGCTGTATGGGTAAAGATCAATTAGACGACCGTTAATTATACTTGAGTGGATTAAGTATTCATTCCACTGTATCTAATGGAATATGAACTGATTACAAATCATTTTTCTATGATCAAGAACATTTCTCGTTGAAAATATGATTTTTTCCTGGAAAATTTGTGAGAAATATCCATTTTACAACAAAGAATAAGCCAAATATGCGAGAGTTTGAATATAGGCAAAATATGCATTTGCATATAATCCGGTCTCTAGTAATGAATCACACTTTCCCATTCTACCGATTCACCTGTTTTACTGGTATATAATCTCTGCATAGATCTCATCAAATTATGAATCCAATATCCAGTTGATCATGCCTATCTCCACTTTTCCGTGATTCGCAATAACGTTGATCTGCACAGAGAAGAATGCAGATCAAGAATATGGTGATCTTTGATCCGTCTAATGCTTAAGAATCTATGAGCAACAGGAACAATCAATTCTAATTTATGCGATTCTTTCAGATGCGGAATTTGACAATTCAAATTCGGAAATATCTTATTATCAAGACCAAACCGAACTTCAAGTCTCATCAGAATTCGTTGATCAAGATTATTTACAGACCATTTTTGAAAGTGTTTGGTTTGTATGCAAATTTCTTTTTCAGTAAATAAAATGATATTCAGGACACTCTGTAATGGTATAATCAGTCCCTCATTATTCACCGAATCAGTAACTTTCGGATGAATAGAATCATGGGAGTAAGAGTGTTCACTTTTCTCTGCGGTTAACGATTCGGTACATGAGCTACAGTAGATAACATTCAACATCGCGCGAACTACATACCTGGAGATGTAGTGAAGGATCATCATCATGAAGTAATCAGTCTTATGACTGGTTTAATGAAATCCTCCAACCCTGTCTATTATCCGCTAACCACTCAACTTCTACATATCTACGACAGCCGTTATCTTGTATAATTTGCTTCATATAACTTAATCTAGGTCTACCTCTTCGAGTTTTTCCATTCATTTCTCCTTCCAATATTGTTTTCAATAGGCAATCATGCCTTAATGTGTGTCCTATCTTCTTCTTTTCACGACCTGTCACAAGAGACTTCTTTTTTCATTCACGTTCTCGAGTACTTCTTCATTTCTTACTTTCTCTATCCACTTTACTCTAAGCACCTTTCTATAACACCACATTTCGAAAGCTTCAAGTCTTCGTTGGTCCGTTTTTCCAAATGTCCAAGTTTCGCAACCATACAATGCCGTGCTCCAAACGTAACTCTTCAAGAATTTCTTCCTTACTGCTAAACAAATATTCTTCGAACATAGTAACGGTTTTTTTTGGTGGAGAGCCTGTTTCCCTTGTGCTATTCTTGCTCTTATATCTCTTTCGCTTTTACCGTTTTCTGTAATTGTGCTCCCTAGATGTGGATGTGAAGTTGGCATATCAAGTGCTGGCATTGCATGAAAAAGTGATAGTCCCAGTAGCATTCACCATAGTTCTATAGTTCTTGATAATTTCGAACAATAGTTCTATTCATATTACTCAGAAAAATTGGAATGCCAAGTTCTACAATGACATGATAGCATTCCAACGATGAGAGGTTAGAACGATCCGGACTCGAGAGTTCTGGGATTGTGAGCATGCGGGGAAGTGAGAAATGGAGAGTTCCAATCATTAAAAGCGATATATGAAATTTTTTTCAATATTTATGGAAATGATATGCTGAATTCTATGACGAATCCATAGCATCGCGAGCTATATTGGGAGGAGGGATCAATATCTCAAAGTTCTGAGATAGTATACACACAGAGGAGTTGGGAATGCAGAGTTCTAACATCAACAATGGGTGAATTCGTTTTTGCTTTCATGATAAGCCGAGTTTGGAGATGACGCGGGGAGACGAAATATTTTGTGACGTTGGGAATTGGAGTTTTGATACAGCAGAATAATTGATACCGCTTGGACGGGGATTTCGATTACCTGACAGCCTGTCGGGTTACCCGTCCGACTTTCTGTCTGAACTGAGGTTCTGACCAGCATTGCAGAGGATTCGGATGGTTGTGACCAGCATTGCACAGAATTCGAATAGTTCTGACCAGCATTGCTTCGATCACGACAGGTTCTGGCCAGCATTGCACGGAATTGGAAGGAATCTGCACATCATTGCGAGAAATCCGAACGGTTCTGACCAGCATTGCCTTGATTTCGAGTAGTTCTGGCCAGCATTGCACGGAATTCGAATAGTTCTGACCAGCATTGCCTCGATTCCGAGTAGTTCTGGCCAGCATTGCACGGAATCTGGGAAGTTCTGCATACCATTGCATGGAATTCGAAGAGTTCTCCACAGCATTGCACGGAATTTAGGGAGTTCTCGCCAGCATTGCACGGAATTCAGATAGTTCCTCTCAGCATTGCACGGATTTCGAATAGTTCTGACCAGCAATGCCTCGATTTCGAATAGTTCTGACCAGCATTGCCTCCATTCCGAATAGTTCTGGGCAGCATTGCACAAATTCCGGAGAGTTCTGCACGGCATTGCACGAAATTCAGATAGTTCTGGCCAGCAATGCACGGGATTCGAATAGTTCCGACCAACATTGCCTGAATTTCGAGTAGTTCTGGGCAGCATTTCACGGAGTCCGAATAGTTCTGACCAGCATTGCCTCGATTTTGAGTAGTTCTGGGCGGCATGGCACGGAATCCGAAGAGTTCTGCACAGCATTGCGTGGAGTTCGGAGAGTTCTTCACAGCCTTGCACGAAATTCAGGGAGTTCATGCCGGCATTGCCCCGATTTTGACCAGTGCTGGCCAGCGTTGCACGGAATTCGGGAAGTTCTGCGTAGCATTGCATGGGATTCGGAGAGTTCTGGACAGCATTGCACGGAATCCGTAGAGTCCTGAACAGCATTGCGCGGAATTCAGATAGTTCAGGGCGACATTGCCGCGATTTTGACCAGTTCTGGCCAGCATTGAAGAGAATTCGAATAGTTCTGATCAGCACGAATCCCGCACAATGCTGTGCAGAACTTTCCGGATTTCGTGCAATGCTGGCCAGAACTACTCGGAATCGAGGCAATGCCGTCCAGAACTCTTCGAATTCCGCGCAATGCTGTCCAGAACTCCTCGAATTCCATGCAATGCTATGCAGAACTTTCCAAATTCCGTGCAATGCTGGCCAGAACTATCTGAATTCCGTTCAATGCTGGCCAGAACTATCTGAATTCCAGCAATGCTGTGCAGGCCCTTCGGAATTCGTGCAATGCTGGCCAGAACTATCTGAATTCCGTGCAATGCTGTCCAGAACTCTTCGAATTCCGCGCAATGCTTCGCAGAAGTCTCCGGATTCCGTGCAATGCTGGCCAGAATCATTCGCGAGTTAGGCAATGCTGGTCAAAACTATTCGAATTTCGTGCAATGCTGGCCGGAACTACTCGAAATCGAGGCAATGATGGTCAGAACCATTCGATTTCCGTGCAATGCTGGCCAGCACTCCTCGAATTCCACGCAACGCTGTGCAGAACTCTTCGGATTTCCTGCAATGCTGGCCAGAACTACTCGAAATCGAGGCAATGCTGGTTGGAACTATTCGAATTCCGTGCAATGCTGGCCAGAACTATCTGAATTCCGTGCAATGCTGTCCAGAACTCTTCGAATTCCGCGCAATGCTTCGCAGAAGTCTCCGGATTCCGTGCAATGCTGGCCAGAATCACTCGCGAGTTAGGCAATGCTGGTCAGAACTATTCGAATTTCGTGCAATGCTGGCCGGAACTACTCGGAATCGAGGCAATGATGGTCAGAACCATTCGATTTCCGTGCAATGCTGGCCAGCACTCCTCGAATTCCACGCAACGCTGTGCAGAACTCTTCGGATTTCCTGCAATGCTGGCCAGAACTACTCGAAATCGAGGCAATGCTGGTTGGAACTATTCGAATTCCGTGCAATGCTGGCCAGAACTATCTGGATTCCGTGCAATGCTGTCCAGAACTCTTCGAATTCCGCGCAATGCTTCGCAGAAGTCTCCGGATTCCGTGCAATGCTGGCCAGAATCACTCGCGAGTTAGGCAATGCTGGTCAGAACTATTCGAATTTCGTGCAATGCTGGCCGAAACTACTCGAAATCGAGGCAATGATGGTCAGAACCATTCGATTTCCGTGCAATGCTGGCCAGCACTCCTCGAATTCCACGCAACGCTGTGCAGAACTCTTCGGATTTCCTGCAATGCTGGCCAGAACTACTCGAAATCGAGGCAATGCTGGTTGGAACTATTCGAATTCCGTGCAATGCTTTCCAGAACTCTCCGAATTCCGCGCAATGCTGTGCAGAACTCCTCGGATTTCGTGCGAGGCTGGCCAGAACTATTTGAATTCCTTGCAATTCTGTCTGGAACTCTCCGAATTCTATGCAATGCGATGCAGCACTTTTCGAATCCCGTGCAATGCTGGCCAAAACTACTCGGAATCGAAGTAATGTTGGTCAGAGCTATTCGAATCCCGTGCAATGCTGGCCGGAACCACTCGAAATCAAGGTAATGCTGGTCAGAACTATTCGACTCCCGTGCAATGCTGGTCAGAATCATTCGAATCCTATGCAATGCTGGTCAGAACCCCAGTTCAAACAGAAAGTCGAACGTGTAACCAGACAGGCTGTCAGTTAATCGAAGTCCCTGTCCAAGCTTTATCAATTGTTCTGCTGTATCAAAACTCCGATTCTCGACGTAACAAAATATTTCGTCTTCCCGCGTCATCTCCAAACTCGGCTCATCATGAAAGAAAAAACGAGTTCACGCATCGTTGATGTCAGAACTCTGCATTCCCAACTCCTCCGTGTGTACCTCATCCCAGAACTTTGAGATATTGATCCCTCTTTCCAATATAGCTTGCATTGCTATGGATTCGTCATAGATTCCAGCATATCATTCCCATAAATATCGAAAAAAATTTCATATATCGCTTTTAATGATTGGAACTCTCTATTTCCCACTTCCCCGCATGCTCACAATCCCAGAACCCCCGAGTTGTGATTGTTCCAACCTCTCATCGCTGGAATGCTATCATATCATTGTAGAACTTGGCATTCCATTTTTTCAAATTCAATTTCCCTAAGTAATATGAATACAACTATTGTTCCAAATTAATAAGAACTATAGAACTATGGTGAATGCTACTGGAACTGCCACTCTTTCGTGCAATGCCAGCACTTGATACGCCATCTCCACATTCACGATTGAACGTTGTCCTCTTCCATTCCTTTTTCCTAACACAAGATCCCCTATTATGTTGTCCTCTTTTCCTTGTTCTACTACCGCCTTCCAGTCGCCTATGATCATTAAACTTTCTTCTCCCTTCACTCATCATATTACTTCTTCTATTTCATCGTATCTTTCCTCGATATCTTCCTCTGAGTATGCAGATGTGGACATGTATACTTGAACTATAACAGTGTCTACTGGTTTTGTTCTAACTCTGACCATCATTATGCGTTCCCTATGTTGCAAATAATTTTCTATCCTATTCCCTACCTTTTCATGCATTACAATTCCCACAGCTGCTTGACCATTCTTTGATGCTGTACGAATTATTCTATAATCCCTACTCCAGAAATCCCCTCCTTGCGGCCATCTTATTTCACTAATTTCCATTACATCGATACCTAACCTCTTCATTTCTAATTTCAAATTCTCTAATTTTCCTGTTTGTCTCAGTGATCTAACATTCCACGCTCTGACTCGAAGAATGTTCTCTCCCTTCCCTATCCTGTTTGGTTCTCTGTCTTGTTTAATGAGGCTCCCTCGAGTAGCCTCCACCCGGAGATCCGAACGGGAGGCTATTTTACCTCCGGAATATTTTACCCGACAGAACGCCATCATGTGGTTGTTGTTGCTTCTTTTTTCCAATGAATTAGAATCAAAAATTCTAGACTTGGAGGAAAGATTTCATTTCCTCGGGAATATTAGAAAATATCAAGGAAAGTAGTTTCCCCTTGCTTCCCTACCGTTCTTGCCGATGTTCCTGGCGTTGGGATGATTCAGTTCCTCTCAGTTTGTATACTCCCTCTCGAGTTGTTTATTCCACCCGAAAAAGAGACCCAAATCTGAGATACCAATGCTCCCCACCACTCAAAGGGAGCAGTTGCTACCAAGGATGGATAAAAAGGATATCAAGGACAGGTATCAGGAATATCCCCCTGGAAGACTCGCAATCATCCCACGGGGAGGCAGTCAAGGATATGATATTCCAATCCAGGTTCAATGTCTGGTGAAGTAATATCATCCACCATGTTTCAAGAGGTATCTGCGGCATCATATTCATCAGGATTATCAAGACTGAGATTACTGCATACATGTACGTTGAGGCCATTGAATCAGAAGAATTGAACCGACAGGATCATTATTCAAAGTTGAACAATTGGCAGGAGGAGGAGCTGAGATCCTATCTTCCATTAGAATTTGCTTCAAGGCACTTCAAAATTGCATCACATCAGGGTTATCATTGAATCCATGCCTAGACCTGATTTTGGAAAACAAAATTCCCAAATAATGTTGAGATAGATTATACAGGGTGATCCATTCAAAGTGATATAGTCAAATATCTCAGAAACTAGTGGAGATGGAAAAAAATGTTCTAGACAAAAAGTTCAGGGTTCCAAGGGGGAAGTGTGATGCTGACCTTGAAAAATCCCTCAGAGGTGATTTTGGAGGTCATTTGGGGGTCAAGATGGTTAGTTTAGATTGGATCCCCATTTTTTTTATCATGGTATGGGGAAGCTGGTTTCAAACCCTTTACGAAACACTGGTCATGTACCCCTTTCCGCCCATTGGAGTGCAAGGTATGGACCGTCGAGGTTATTGATGAACTACTCTCAGCGCTACCCAGGAACAACGACGTGGGAGTGGTAGTTCTCTGTTCCCTCCGGAGTGCTTGATTATTGTGAGTCCCCTTGCCTCTCACATATGGGATGCTTTATTTTTGTGAGTCCCTCCACCTCTCACATGAGGGGTGCTTGATTGCTCAAAGTTACCCCCCCCCTGCCTGGATACATAATCCCAGTCTCCGCCGAAAATTTGTAAACGTCTTCAGAAACACTGATCGCGATATGTTGGCACAAACAGTGCGAATGTGATCGATCTCACCCTCATTGTTGGTTGGGCCTTAAATACTCCGTCTCCCAGAAAGCCCCACAAGGAAAATTCGGGAAATGTCAAGTCGGATGAGCGTGGAGGCCGCGCAACTGCCCCACCTCGTCCAATCCACCTCCCCGGGAAATGATGATCAAAGTATTCTCTCACGATCAATGCGTAATGGGATGGCGCTCCATCTAGTTGGACTCACATCCTCTGCCTTGTTTGTGAATCCAGATTCTCAAGGAAGCCTAGTGGATGATCCGCCAGAAATTCCAGAAACATGGGGCCGTTCAAAGTACCGTTGAGAAAATGTGGACCGACTAAATAGCCATTGACGATCCCGCACCACACATTAACGCTCCAACGATGTTGGTTGTCGATCGCTCGATACCAATGTGGATTAACATTCGACCAGTGATGAGATTCGTGTGTATTCAAATACCCAGTGCTCTGAAAAGATGCTTCGTCCGAGAACATTACATAGTCGAAGAATGGAGGATCGTCAACCAGCCTTGCTCGTGCCCAGTTGCAGAATCTGATTCGAAGTCTCATGTCATTTGGAGTGAGAGCTTGAGTTAACGTAATGTGGTATGGTCAATATTAGACATGTTCGAAGATTCTCAAAACAGTAGTCCGGGGTACACCAGTTATTCGTGCCAACGATCCGCTACTAACATGAGGGTCCAAGTGGATAAGTCCCAATATGGTAAGTGCACGGATATCGTTCTCATCGTACCGGTGATGTCTTAGATCTCGCTGCAATACTCCTCGTCGAGCCCTCAATTCGAGTCAACGGATGGCCGTGGGGTGTCCGATGCGGCGATCAGGATACCGATCCCGCTAAGCTCTTGCGGCTCCGTTGTGATTATTGTTACATGAGCCAAGCACAAGCATCATATCAATCATTTCAGAGGGTGGATAGTGATTCATTTCTTGGAGTGAATCGAATGGGATGAATTGATAAATGTAGATGATTGAATATGCGAAGGAGAAGAACGATTGTGATGATCTCAGTTTAGAACCAGTGTTTAAATGATCACGTATTTCCGTAATTATCCACATAACCAACCATAATAAACAGAAATTCGATGTCTCTGTTCGTTTATGTATTCTTGTTCATCGCTTTGCTCCGAAGATCGGGACTGATTTCAATGCAGATTAGAGTTAATTGCATTGAAAGAAGAAACGTGAACATAAACAACCGGGAACACTGAGTCTCCGCTTATTATGGTTGGCAGTAATGTGTACGATTCATTACGATTATTGCGTTTCAAATCGAAAGGATTATTCGATTCGATGAGGGTTATAAATGAGTATCGACTCTCAGAAATTGTTGAAGGGTTGCTGGACCTATTGGAAGTATCGACCATACCACATAACGTCGATTAGGATGCACACCCGAACGGATACAAAAATCCTCCGAGCTCCTAGAGAATTCAACAAAGAGAGTTACACTGTAAGAAATTTCTCTATAGATTTACCAAAGAAATTTGGAAGTTTCCCCTCAAATGAGGGAGGGCATGATCGATCGCATCCGCACTGTTTGTGCCAACGTACCAGGATTATGGATCCAAGCAGAGGGGGGTAACTTCGAGCAATTATTGTAACAGCATCAAGCATCCCTCATGTGAGAGGCAAGGGGACTCACGATAATTGAGCACTCCGGAGGGAACAGAGAACTACCATCTCCACGTCATTGTTCCTGGGTAGCGCTGAGAGTAGTTCATCAATAACTTCGACGGTCCATACCTTGCACCCCAATGGTCGGAAAGGGGTCCATGACCAGTGTTTCGTAAAGGGTTTGAAACCAGCTTTTCATGCCATGATAAAAAAATGGAGGTCCCGTCCAAAAAAACCATTTTGACTCCTGAATGACCTTTGAAATGACCTCTGAGGGATTTTCCAAGGTCAGCAGCATACTTCCCTCTTGGAACCCTGAACTTTTCACCTGGAACATTTTTCCCCATCTTCACCAGTTTCCGGGATATCTGACTATATCACTCCAAATGGATCTTCCTGTATATGTATACAGTGGAGAAAATTTCCTCCGAGATCACCCATTCTTAAAAAAAAAAAAATAGGAGGACTTGTCCGATTGCAATGAAAAAATGGTCTCGGTGGATGAGTTCGATGAAGGTCCTTTATAAATTTCATCCAATTTGGTCCACTCGAGCCAGAATTATCCCTGGTACAGACAGACAGACAGACAGACATACAGACAACCCCACGGATTATCAACCAGTATTGCATGAAGTGAAAAACTATCTAACTTCCATTCGGATCACTCAAATATTTTAAGAGATACGGTACAGAGCGTACAGTAGCGGGTGCAATGGGCACTCCGTGCTGGTATACTACGTATTCCGATGAGTGCTCCGAAAGGACGTAAATTATTGAGTATCAAATTCATATTAAGTGTAGTCAATTGTATAGTCAATTATTGTGAGTGAAGAATTGACTGTAGTACAGTTCGTGAATGAATTCCATATGCTTCTAGGATTTGAGTTAAATTGATGTTTGGAAATGAAATTATCCAATATATGAACGTTAGTTATGAAATTCGGGAAGAGTCCATACTAAAATAAAAAGAGTGTATGTTCCGGATAATTGAAATGTATATGTATGTATGTATGTATGGGTGCATGCATATGAGTTTACTGTAAGTTTGATCGCTGAGAGAGGCGTTTGAACGATACAATCGGCGTTCCGAAAGTATATCCGGGTTCATCGTCCTCTCCAGTCGGCTGATCACGTGGCATCGATTTGAAGATTGTCGTCCGAATTGAGAGCGATAGATCTCAGTCGCGACGCAACGTTCGTCACGGAGTATCAAGTTCGCGCTCCCATAGTGATCCCCTGATCTTTCGATAATTCGAAGTTTTCGATCAGTCCCGCTGACTGATTACAATCACCCTCTGTGATTTCGCTCGTGCACCGAGAGTATTTTTCTGTGTATTTCGTGCTGTGCACTTAGAGGCTGCCATTATGTATCTCAAAAACTTCACAAGACAACACTGCACAACGAAGAACGTAAAATAACATGAAGATGTGAACGCATGAGAGCTTCAGCAAAAATGGCATAATGATAACAAAAGAAGGCAGGAGCAAGGGCGTTCGTACATTTTTGGCGCCCAGGGGTTAATCGTTTTTTACCATCCTCAACCTGAGATGGGTCAATATTCTCAATTTTTCCACGTAGTAATATATTTTCTCGCTCTCAGAGCGCGAAATGCCATTTCCTTCGTCTGTTTTGAGGGAGCAAAATACCGCATTCTCTCCTCAGGGAGCAAAATGGTATTCCTTTGTTTTGAATTCATAACTGTACGTCCAAAACAAATCTTCCGAACGCGACGACCTGATTGGTTGTGTGTGCGATATCGAAACAGGGCGCGAACGAACCCGCGTGTTGACAACTGACCTCTGCAATATTCTCAATCAGTGGCAGCAGCGGTTCCGTGTGATTCAAAACATAGGATTGAATTGAATATTACATTGATTATAAATATGGATCTCGGTGATGAATCCAATTCCAGTTGTGAGAGTGAAATTCCAAAGGACATGCTTGAACAAGCGAAGATGATTTCGTTCAACTTATTACCATTGGAATAAAAAAAAATATAGGGCTGAATGAATTAAAAAATTGGCGTACATCGAACAAAACAGCTTCTTTCTCAGAAGAAATTTTTCTCGTTTATTTTCAAGAGCTATCAAAAACAGTGGAATCCTCAACATTGTGGGCAAACTATTCAATGTTGCGATCTACAATCAATACGTACAACAATGTGGATATAGGGGAATACAGAAAGTTGATTTGCTCATTAAAACAACTCCATTCTGGTTGTAAACCAAAGAAAGCTAAAACTTTCACGGCCGATCAACTATCCGCTTTTTGCAATAAGGCTCCGGATGACCAATATTTAGATGTAAAAGTAAGTACTATGGAAGGGAACTATTTATTATTTTGCTATCTATCTTCTTCCAAGTGGTATTTTTATCAAAATTCTTGAAAAATTTCAAAATTTCCATCTGTTTTCCAATTGATTTTATCTCCCATGTATTTTATGAATGATCAATTTCTTAATCATATATTTTCTAGAATCTGCTTCAAGTTTCATGAAAATTGTGATGTGCTTTAAAATTGTCAAACTACAAAATTTTAATCCTCACTGATATTATTTATTATTCCCTCAATAGAGAGACAAACCTGAATTCGAAATATTGGTAATATATTCTTGAAAATGAAATTCATTCTCTCATTTCCAGGTTGCTTGTATTATGGGAATTTGCGGCGCATGTCGAACTGACGAAATTACAAATATCACGTGAGATGACATCGGAGATCATCGAACTATGTCACTTGTGGAAATACCAAACACTAAAACAGAAATAGAGAGATCGTTCACTATACATGGTGGATTTTCCAATATTTGCAGAAAGTATATGGATCTTCGACCACCGAATAATACTACCAAGCGCTTTTTCCTCAATTACCACTGCGGTAATTGCACAACGCAGCCTATAGGCAAAAATAAAATGGGAGAAATGCCCAAAAAAATGGCCAAATATTTGCATTCATCAAATCCAGCACTGTACACTGGTCACTCATTCCGCAGAACATCCGCAACTCTACTTGTTGACGGTGGGGGTGACATTACAGCACTAAAACGCCACGATGGGTGGAAATACAGTACAGTCGCGGAAGGATACATAGACCAATCAATTCAGAACGAAAATATTATTTGTAAACAAATAACAAATAGTATACATGTTCGATCAAAAAATCCACAACCGTCGACTTGCACTACCGAAGGTAGTAACGATGATATAGCGCCACCAGCATGTAAACATCGCAGAATGCCGGAGATTGTCCCGGACTCAGTCAACAAAAACTTGACTGAGCAACCGACTAACAGTTCAGACAACTTAGATGAAAAAGTACAACTTGAAAATCAAACACATTCAGGAATAACTTCACCCAGCAGTTTTGAATCTAACATGAATTCTACTTCTCAATTTCATAACTGCAATGTCACAATACATATGAACGAAGAAAAAATATAATATTGATATAACAATTTATTTATGTCAAAAATTAGACTGATTTTTCAGTTCGACTTCTTTCTAATCATTTTATTCATTTATATAACCGCATATTTGAATGTCATGGACATCTTCTTATATAATACAAATAATATGTGCAACACGGAAGCAGATAATCCTCCGCCCACTCAATATCTTATCCATTTTCTGTTCTCTTCATAATTTTTCAGTCATCTAGAGAACTGTATATGTAACTACAATAAAATCTTATCTTTGAATGAAAATACATTTCATTCACTTCGAATTGCATCTGAAATATCGTCTCAAAAGGGCACATGTCTTTCAAATACTCATAAACTAATGTTATTGATCAATACAAAAATTCTTCAAAGTTGCTAAATAACCTCATTCAATGAAAACGAATGAATTTGAATGTAACGTGAATTTCTATCAATGACCACAATTTTTTCTTAAACTTGACATCAATTTTTTTCCTTATTTTTCGTCATTCCAAATCGCAACTTTTCCGCGGTATAGCGACTCGAGAGAAAAAAGTTGAGTTTTTTCAGCCCATCCTAGTCATCAATCGTCTTCGTACTTCCAAGAGATTCTCTTCGGGTTTGATTCAACGCCATGTGAATGATTTTAAAAAATCAGGTGCTGCAAGTTTCACTGCTGCCTATATCAATGAACGTTGAGAACACGTGAGAAGTTATTGAGATGAGGCGCGTGTCCTTCATGCAGAGATCACTGTCGCTACGACAGAGGAGAAAAAGAAAGAGCTCCAATATTCCACCCACAATCAATTTCAGATGGTTGAAGACGCATACGAGGAGTCCGTAAGGGACTACATGCGGATGCTTTCCGATCTTAAGGGTCCGGCGGCTGCAATGAATGTTTCAACTGCATCTTTGCACGAGCACCACGCTTCAAGGCCATTTCATTCACCTCGGCTCGATCTTTCGAAGTTTGCTGGGTCCTATATGAAGTGGAACTCTTCCAAAGACCAATTCAATTCGATATTTGGTTCATTTCCGGACACGTCTGCAGTTCAAAAATTACAATTTCTGAAATCTTGCCTGTCTGGGAAAGCGCTGTCACTCATAGAGAATTTACCAATGACAGATTCGAATTTTACAACTGCTTGAGACGCATCGGTGGAATCGTACGAAGATAAGAGGCTCATCGTGGACGCGTATTTGGACAGTTTCGTCTCCCTCGATCCTGTTAGATCGCGCACTGCCAAGGATCTTCGTGTTTTGCTCGATTCTACAAGTGATGCGGTGACTGCTTTGCGTAATTTGAACATCTGCAACGACAGTTGGGATCCAATGATTAACTCCATTATTTTGAGTAAATTGGATGGGCAAACAAGGCGAACATGGGAATTCGAACTCGAAGATTCTACCGAGATTCCGAGTTTCGCAAAACTCAAGTCTTTTTTGTCTGCTACCGTTTGAGCACTCGAGTCTTCTGGTGCTCAGAGATCTTTGAGTCAGTCACTTTCTGTCGAACAGAATAAACTCACGTCGAAGCCCATTCGAGTCCTTCAAACCAATGTCTCTTCAGACACATGTATTCTTTGCCACGGTAATCATGTGATTTATCAATGAGAAAATTCGAAGATCATTCTGTGCAGAATAGGTTCAACATAATCAAATGGAATAAATGTTGTTTTAATTGTTTAGGTTCAGGTCATGTTACACAAAATTGTAACAGCTCTGATGTCTGCGTAACATGCAAGCGCAAGCATCATTCTTTGTTGCACAGGCCCTTTCAGATGGGAAACGTAGCAATACCGTCAAATACACCATCATTTTCAGGTGAAACGGCGGGGTCATCTCAAGTTTTACCTGCGGTCAATGAATCTGCAGTTAATTCCGCAATATGCTCATCGCTTGCTGCGTGTGAGTCACGCACCTCGGTTTTGTTGCCGACAGCGATCGTTACACTCAGATCAGACAGCGGCAGATACTGCCGAGTCAGAGCTTTGCTCGACCAAGGAAGCCAAGCATCCTTCGTTTCTCTCAACATCGCCGATAGTTTACAGTTACAAAAAATACGGGTTGATGCCACCGTGAGCGTGGTGGGCGGTGATCGTGTCAGTAAGGTTTCTTCTGCCGTATATATGAGTGTCAAATCTGGTTCTGGAAAGGGGACTGAGGTCCAACTTGAAGCATATGTACTCCCCCGTCTGACTTCTCATTTCACGGGGTTAACTGGGATTCAATCTTCTTGGTCACATTCACTTCAACTGCAATTGGCTGATCCTGTGCCTCAGAGGAGTGATCCCCTCGGACTGATTATTGTGTCCGATTGTCTGGGTCAAGTTTCCCTGGGTGAATCAAAGGGTGGTGTACAGGGCGCTCCGGTCGCTCAAAACATCATATTTGGATGGGTTGTGTTTGGGAATTGTCCCAGTTCAGCATGCAATCTTTCTTGCACTCTTTCGATTAATCATGCATGTGCCTGTGACGAACTCTTGCATTCTTTTAGCCGTTTGTGGGAGCTGGAAGATATCCCACAATCTTCGCCGTGGTCACAGGAAGAGGTTCAGTGCGAGGAGCCCTTTCTTCGTACTCATCATCGGCAGGATTCGGGTAGATACATTGTTGGGTTGCCTTTCAAATCGAATGGGATCCCGGATTTGCCCAACTCTGCTGGGATTGCAATGAGGTTGTTCCATCACATGGAATCCCGTGTAAAATCCAACGCTTTGCACTATGAGGAGTACAGCCGGTTCATGCAAGGATATTCGGATCTGGGTCACATGCTACCTGTTCCGAGTACCTCTATTCCTGATCATGCTGCTTATTTTTCTCATCATCCTGTATGGAGATGCGTTGCTTCCACTCCTAAGATAAGAGTTGTCTTCAACGCCTCTATGGAGTCAGCGAATGGCAAATCGCTGGATGATTTTCTGATGGTTGACCCAAAGCTGCAGTCAGACTTGCCTGCTCTGATTTACAGATGGCGCAATCATCGCTCTGTTCATTCCACCGATATTGAGAAGATGTTTCGCCAGGTATTAATCGATGTTCGCGATTTGGATTTGCAGAGAATTTTCTGGAGACCTGGTGCAGCATCTGAAATAGTGTCTTGTCAGCTGCTAACAGTGACATATGGCACTGCTAGTGCTCCGTTTTTGGTGAATCGCGTCATCCGTCAGTTGGCGCTTGATGAGTCGAAGGCTTTTCCGCAGGCTTCTTCTATATTGTTACACGATGTTCATGTAGACGATATCATGTTTGGTGCGGATGACATCGAAACTGCAAAGGCGTTACGCCGTCAGCTCGTGGGTTTGCTCATGGTGGGCGGTTTTCGGCTCAAGAGATGGGCGACAGGTTCTTTGGAATTATCAGATGGAATTGATGATGCGGACTCTAGGATGAATTCAGAAAAGTGACTGCAGGAGGGGGATTGTTTAAAGGTGTTGGGGGTAGGGTGAAGCCCACTTTCCGACGTCTTTCGCGTACAAATATCCCCCCCGGAGATCAGCTGTTTTACTAAGAGATCTTTCCTTTCTTTCGTACTGCAGAACTCCGACCCTCTTGGGTGGGTTTCTCCGGTGACAGTGACCGCGAAAATAATTTTACAGATTTCCTGGTCTCAGAATTTAGGCTGGGATGCCGCTCTTCCTGCAAATCTGGATCGCAGGTGTTTGTTATAATATAAGGAACTTGCAAGTTTGAGTCATGTTTCAGTTCCCCGCTGGACTGGGTTTTCAGGTTCTTCGGAGGAAATCACCATTCATGGATTCTCAGATGCCTCGAACGCCGCTCACGCAGCGGAAGTTCATCTTGTTGTCGAGAATTCTTGCGGACACGTGCGAGTCTCCCTTCTTATTTCGAAGACTCGGGTAGCTCCTCTCAAGGTGATAAGTATACCGAGATTTGAGCTATGCGCAGCTCATCTGCTCGCAAAACTCGTTGACTTCGTCAGATCTGCATACCAGTTCCAAAATGAGAATGTTTGTTGTTGGTCTAATTCTAGTGTCACTCTGTCATGGATCAGAAAATCTCCCGCAAAATGGAATGTCTCCGTTGCGAACAGGGTGTCGAAGATTCAGACTTTGACTGAGCTCTCCGCATGGAGGTATGTTCCTGGGGGTGAAAATCCCGCAGACTTGGGCTCGCGCAGCGTATCCGCGTCTAGTTTGACCGCGAATTCTTTGTGGTGGCAGGGGCCCGAATGGTTGAAGCTGTCTCCTGAATTTTGGCCGACAGAGTCTCTTAGCACAGACTGCGATGGGTCAGAGGAGCAAAAAGATGCACAGGTTCCTTCAGCCATCGCTAGGGGAGACTTGTGGTCTCCATTTCAGCTGGTCTCTTCCTGGGCTGAGCTTTTGCGCGTTTTTTCATATTGCAAGAGGTTTTCTGACCGCCTTCGGGCAAGGAATGTGGATTTCCATGATCTCACTGTATCAGTTACTGAGCTTTCCTGCGCTGAGACCTGATGGTTTGAGTGGCTTCAAGGCGTTCTCTTTGAGCCGGAATTGGGAGCTTTAAGCCATGGAAAGTCGATCTCCAAGAAGAACTGCTTGCTGCGGTTGGATCCATTTCTGAGTGAAGAAGGTGTGCTGAGGGTTGGAGGTCGACTGAGGTGGTCCGCGTTACCTCACGCCCAGAAGCATCTGATATTGCTTCCGAAATGCGAAATTATAGAGCTCATAATCCGTGACTTGCATTATCGAACTTTGCATGGTAGAGTTCAATTAATGTCGCAAGCCTTGAGGTTGAAATATTGGATTGTAGGGGTGAGGGTTCTGATCAAGGAGTGTGTATTTGACTGCGTTAGATGCGCTTGTAATCGAGTCGCTGCACCAACTCAACTTATGGGCTCTTTGCCGGCTTTTAGGATGAACTATTCACGTCCTTCTTCACACACTGGGGTTGATTTCGCTGGCCCTTAGCTCATTCGGCCTTGAAAAGGGCGTGGGCATCAGACATACAAGGCGTATGTATCACTCGTAATGTTTTTTGTTCTTGAAACGTTCCTTTTGTGGAAGATACTCGAGAATTTGCTATAACATTGTCACTATGTTATCACTCCAATGAATAATACGGGACGATCCTCTTTGCCCTGACCGAATACTCACCTCCGTAAGCAGATATCCGCTCTCGGAAGTTACGCTAATTCTTATTAATAATGATGTTATAGGAAACGGAAGGTGAGTGGTTGTCGAAATGAGCGATACAAGATTATGTGAAAGGAGGAAGGGCTTTATTGTAACACCTTGAACGAAACTTACCTCTTCCTCCACCGGTACGGGTTTTTCTCCTATTATCTAGAACAATTTGAAAATGCCGACATTACTATACAATCAATAGTCATTTATATGGAATCTTATGGTGATATGGTATTGGGAACCTGACGCAATTCTAACCCCCACACGAGTATCGTGAACTATGTGACTTGCAATGAGTACAGTGTCACCACACACGTATGTGTATCGAGCAAATTTCAGAAATCCGAATGTTCAGTATATCCCGCTCGCAATGAGAAGGACTCGTGAACACACGTAGCTGAAAGAAACGAATCAAATCAATGTGAGGATAAGCCTCTTGAATTGTAATATTCGTTCGAGACGAATCTATATTGATAATAAATCGTGCAAGAGCCGAGTTATATCAAGTTCACCTTTCCTCCATTTTTGACCTATATTTATATATTCAAAAGTTTATTTTGAATCACGTGCTACTCCAACACCTACCGGTTTTGTTTCTAACTCTTTGTTATCGAATTATCAAATGGTTTGATCGATCGCGACTTTTCTTATCATTGGTTGTTTCTTAATCGATTCGATCTCGATGAAGATTCGATAAAGTTTTGAATTCAAAGTATAAGATCTTATTGAGGCTACTTGTGATACATTGAAAAGGGATCTTTCATCTTCATAAATTATGCATTAGTTATTCAGTTGTTTAGCTCTTCAATTCTTTCTGAGAAATATATGTAGGGCATTCGCATGTGATTCTCCTTTCACGATTTTCGTCAACCGAACGCAATTATGTCATCGCTCTTAGACTAGTTACGCGTGTAGGTGTTCCAATACATATCATATCTGTGTACCGACAATGTTCACCTTTTTCCATAACGCGTTCGTTCGACGACTCTTCACTGTATCTCAAACGATCGATTCTTTTGATCTATTACATGATGTGATAGACCTCCTCTTCTCCTCAATTCTATTATCAACTTTTTATTTATTTTATTATAAACTTATGTATTTTTTCTTGACTATCACGCGGTGTTGTAACCGTACGAATGTATTATTACCCGTTCGTACCGTTACACACTCTTCGTGTGTTTGGTCACGAAGGCGGTGCATATAGAGTTGGTTGATGGTTATTCAGCTGGTGATTTCCTCTCCGCATTCGATAGGTTTGTCGCACGAAGGGGTCTCCCGTCGGTCATGTGCTCAGACAACGGGACTAACTTTGTCGGGGCTGAGAGGGAATGAGTGCAGGCTTTCAAGTCAATGGTTCATGATCCTGTAATCAGGAATCATATCGCTGGGAACTCGGTTCGCTGGCAATTCATCCCGCCGAGAGCTCCGCATTTTGGGGCCCTTTGGAGTCAGGGGTGAAAAGTGTCAAATTTCACTTGCGCCGTGTGATGGGATCAATGCTTCCTACCCGAGAGGAATTTTCTACCGTTCTCTGCAGGGTTGAGGCTTGTATGAACAGCCGACCGATTGGTCCGGTGCATGATGACATCGAGTCACTAGATGCTTTGACTCCGGGTCATTTTTTGATTGGGTCAGCGCTCATCTCAGTGCCTGTCCCCTCAGTGCTGAATCTTAGAGAAAATCGCCTCTCTCGTTGGCAAGCGGTTCAGCGAATGGTCGACCATTTTTGGGGACGGTGGTCAGCCGACTATCTGCACTCCCTCCAGCAGCGCACACGTTGGCATTTGAAACAGCGCAATGTTGCACAAGGAGTTCTGGTGCTCCTTAATAACCCTAACCTGCCTCCATCTAAGTGGGAGTTGGGTCGGGTTTTGACTTGCCACCCCGGATCTGATGGCTTGGTGCGTGTGGTCACCTCAAAGACTGTTTCTGGAATTTACAGAAGACCGATTTCAAAATAATGTATTTTACCTACACGTCTGAGCAATGAATCTGATGCTTGCGATTGATTGCTCTAGTTTTAGATTCAGTTGATTCAGTTTCATTCCTTTCATATTTCATTCATTCTACGAGATGACTGAACGAGGTGGGCGGAATGTTCCGGATGATTGAAATGTATATGTATGTATGCATGTTTGCGTGCATATGAGTTTACTGTGAGTTTGATCACTGAGAGAGGCGTTTGAACGATACACTTGTCGTTACGAAAGTATATCCTGGTTCATCGTCCTCTTTTGTCAGCTGATTACGTGGCATCGATTTTGAAGATTGTCGTTCGAATTGAGAGCGATAGATCTTAGTCAAAACGCAACGTTCGTCACGGAGTATCAAGTTCGCGCTTCCATAGTGATCCTCTGATCTCTCGATAATTCCAAGCTTCCGGTCAGTCCCGCTGACTGATTACAATCACCCTCTGTGATTTTGCTCGTGCACCAAGAGTATTTTCCAGTGTATTCCGCGCTGTGCACTCACGTTGGATCTCGTGACGAACGAGTGCGTGTGATGCTCATGAGTATTCTGCGAGCTGCGTACGCTAGCATTTAAGAGTTGTAAGTTGAGTTCTCCTCAGTAAGCTCCTTCTGAGCTGCAAATTGCGCTGCGTTCAATTATTCATGAAATTCACAACTTCGTGAAATTGAATTGTATCTCACTTCTTTCTTTCGTTAGACATCCGTCGCTCAGATTGTTCCCATGAGAATTTTCATCAATCTTCATTCTGTTATTGAATCAACTACTCTAGAATATCCGAGTGCTCCCTTTTTTCAATCATTCCTTACATTTCTCAATTTCACAATAATCTTAGGAATGTACTCCGTTATTTAGTTTGCCTTCTTTTGTTCTTTCTCTTAGTTTTTTGTTGAAACGAATTCTACGTCAGTGTACGTAAATTCTTGGATATAAACTTTATATTGAGCATAGTCAGTTATTGTTAGCGAAGAACTGACTGTAGTATAGTTTGTGGATAAATTTTATGTGATTATAGGATCTCAGTTAGATTGACGTTCAAAAATAGAATTATTCATCATTCAACGTACATGTATAAAATTTTCTGAAAGTTGATACTAAAATGAAAAAGTACGTAAATTATTGAGTATAAAATTCATATTGAGTATAGTCAATTATTGTTAGTGAAGAATTGACTGTAGTACATTTCGTGAATAAATTTCACATGCTTCTAGGATCCCAGTTGAATTGACGTTTGAAAATAAAATGATTCTCCATGTATGTATGTATCTATATTCATTTATCCCATGTAAGCATCAATACAGAAATCGAATAATGGGGGGGAGCTTCACCGAAGATACAATTATAATGGTATATAATGAGAACATACATGATATACAGATAACGTACACAGATTGAATAATAATTACTAAAATTTTTCGCTGTCGCAACAAATATTCATGTCTATTCATTATTGTCGCTCATCACATCACTCTGTGTCTAACCAAATGGTGAACCTTATCCCTCCTAATACTATTTTCAACATCCGATCTTTTGCATAATTCGGCGCATAGTTATTCATTGATCACGAACGAGCGAAGTCTAAAACAGCCTAAAATAAAACAATGCAATTCTTTGAGGGATTAAATATCATTTCTACACAATATTTTCCGAAGATTCTCTTCATCAGTGAGCTGTGCCTCTCCAGTAGAATCGATGAGATGCTCCCGTGCCGGCTTATAGTAAGGACATTGCCACAAAATGTGAGCCATTGTTTCCTTTGTATTCAAATTGCATATTGTGCATATTTCGCTTGGGTTTATTCCATAGGTCGTATTATCTAAAAACAGTTCCCTGGTATAAGTGTTTCCCAATCTTATTTGCATTTTCGTTCCTATGAAAGTTAACTTACATCTCGGTGGATACCAGCTTAAGAGTTTATGTTTCTGGTTTCTTTGAATTGACAACCAAGATGAAGTAGATTGTGCATACTTCGAAGAGTCAATTTCATGAAGCGTTTGAAAAAGTTTCGCCAATACCCTTCCTCTATGCCGTTCCCAGTGAATCGCTGCTAGATTCTCCCAAAGTGCTTCGATTTCATTGCTTGGGCTAAGAGCTTGTTGTAATTGGGCTGCCCAGTTATGAGTGCAGGCGGACCCTGTGTAATCAATCAAGTCAGCAAGGCGACAAAAACATTTCTTTGCGAGTCTACATTCGCCCATTTTCAGTAGTCTAAGGACCCAATCATATGCAGACTTGATTAATCGTTACGAAATGGGCCTCAAGCCCAGCTCCAAGCACAGGGAACAACCAGATACGCTTCTAGGCAAGAGGAGAAGTCTTTTGGAGAATTTTATTTGCGCTTTTTCCAATACATTCATGTATCAGAACCCCCAAATGAGAGCAGCATAGAGTAATGTTGGGGAAACAATGCTGTTATATAATTTCCACCAAGCATCCCACGAATCCACTGAGGGCTTAGACAAAATTGTCATCACTAATGCTGTCGCAACTACTGCTTCAGCTACCGCTGCGTTCGCGGCCAATAGCCTCAATGCCGGGGTAGAAAATTCGACACCTAGGTATAAGTAGGACTCAACAACTCCTATCTGTTTATCTCCTAATTGAAAGTTTTTTGAGAAACGATTCAGTGGTCCCGCAGTTTTGAACCCCATAATTTTTGTTCTCGAATGGTTAACGACTAGTTCATTCTCATTACAATAATTGAACAAGAGCTCCAGTTTTCTTCTGCGGTCTGCATGTGAGTATGCCAATATGACTAAATCGTCTGCATACAACAGGATTAAAAGGTCAGTGAGACTATCGATTTCAGTTTCTCTAGCCCCGTCAGCACGGAAGAAATTTACTATGTCAGATAAGTACATTATGAATAGCAGAGGGCTTAAGATTTCTCCTTGCAGAACACCATCAATGATTTTAATTTCATTCGTGCAACCATAATTCGTGCGGATCATTACAGTGGCCATATCATGAAGGTTTTTAATTATTCCCAGCAGTTTCGGATTTACTCCTAATCTATGCAATTTCATCCATGATAAGTGCTGGGGAATAGAGTCAAAAACGCGTGTAAAATCAACAAACAGGACGTAGATCTTATTTTTCTGCAATTGCAGATGAATTGCTGAGAGAAGTACGAATATGTTATCCATTGAGCCTCCAATGAGCCACCCTTTCTGAACCCCGCCTGCTCTTCGGAAAGGATATTAGTATTGCCAATCCAGTTCACTAGCCGGTCACGTAATATCTGGGTAAGAAGTTCGGTATAGTTCATCAATGCTTTTCCGCGATAATTGTATGGGTCCGTTTTTGGACCTTTTTCATAGATCATGCAACGAGAGATTTTGGACCACGATTCTGGTAAGATTTCACATTCGAGGATTTTGTTAAAAACCCCAAGAATATATTCGATCCAACAATCCGGAATAGCCTTGATGAACCCGCCTGATATACCGTCAGTTCCCGGTGCCTTGGTCGTTTCGATATTTTGAATACCTTTCATTAGCTCAGACTTTGTAATTGCTGAGTCGAGGATTGGGTCCAATACCCCAATTATAGTGGAATTTGCTATCGATTTGAGAGAATACACCGATTTTAGGAGGCGGCCCCATTCTTCTATTGAGATACTCAGATTGACCGGCGTTCTAGACTTATAACTTCTAACCATGATTCAAAATGTGCCCGAATTCTTTACGTTAGAAAATTTTTCAATTATCCGTTGCGAGAATGAAGTTTTTTTCTGTTCCAGCAATTTTTTATAATCCTTTTTCAAACATAAATAAGATTCGACCTGAGATTGTGCATAATTTGTCTGTCTTATTTCACGCAGTACTACTTCAAGTTGCTTTTTTGCTCTGAAACAGTCGGCGTCATACCAAGCTTTATGTTCATCCCTCTCATCTTTGAAGGCGATCGATCGTAACATTCCAGCTCCCTCAGATGCAGCCATGATAGCCTCCACGAAGTTATTGTACAATGTTTCTATGGAGGATTCTGACGGACACAAGGAGAACCCATTTGAATTTTCCAAACTTGATTCATATTGCTCAGCTTTTTCCTGGAACCATACAAGCTTTTTCTCAGTCTTTTTTATTGCCGAAGGGGACTCAAATAATTTTCTATTCGTTCGAATATCCAAATTCAGAGTCAATGTGACTGAAAAATGATGAGAGCCCAACAGATCCTGCCTAACTTGCAAGTCGTTAATTAACTCCAAATGATTCGACAATGCCCAAACAAGATCAATAACACTAGCACCGTTTTTGTTCAAGAATGTAAAATGCGCTGGGCTATCATAAGATGCTCTGCCATTGAGTGAAACAAAATCATTTTCCGACATGAAATCGTTCAATGAGATACCTCTACCATTCATCACCTCATCTGAAGATTTCCTCAAGTCCGTCGAGTTGGTACTTTCAGAAATGTCAACCACTGGAATGTCCAGATCGCCAACTCTGGCATCAAAATCACCTCCTAATAAGATAAGATCATTTTCAAACCTAGCAGTAATTTCGCTCAAAATTGTTTATAAGGACTCTAAGATAATTGACAGAGCAAGGTCAGGTTTGAGATGAAGAGAACCCAAAACAACATTCACGGGCTTACTTTTTATTCTGATGAATATCCACCATAGCGAGATATCGATCAAAAATGATTTACTATGAAGCCCAGCTGATATCAAAAGGCCCCCACTTGCTCTGCCTGATGATTTTTTTTTAATGGCAGCCGACCAATAATTACTGTTAGATTTTAGCATGAGCGGCAGAAAAAGAGATTTTCGCTCATGGCAGCAGGTTCCAGAAAAACAAAGAATATCGTCATTCAATGATTCGCTATTATTATACAAATTTCTCAAATCAGAGGCATTCCAAAAGGTTACCCGAAGTACTGAAGACACATCAGTGGTTGAACTTGCCCCTGCAGATGTGTTGAGCTTGAATCCGATCGTGACAGGTAGATGTATCCCAGCTGCAAAGTTGGTTGAAAATCCAGGGTCGTGTTGATTGGAGCGGATTGTTGCGAGTTTCTCAAGTTTTTTTATGGTTGACTGTTTTTGTTAGCTGGTTTCCCGCGCTTGTGGATGGGACGGAGTGAGCTTGTATTACGCTCAAAGATTTTTGCTGAACGAATTTCTCTTCCGTGTCCGACCAAACCCACCAGCAACCCTCCACAGTAACCTTGAGATGACCCACCTGGGCTTCACGGCCACTAGCTCGTTCCGCCTTGGCAAATGCATGAGCTTGTTGCATGATTTTCTGCTCCCTGGCTGTTCAATCATGTGATATCCCAGTTGGCGAACCTCTTAGAATCGTTCCTTTTTTTCGCATGATTTAATTGTTCACTGAGTGAAGTTGCAGAATCCGGTAATTTTACGTGAAGCCATTTTTCATTGGGACCGATTGGTATGGCTCCTGTTGCCGCTTTGGGTATTGCAAATTTATCGTTCAAAAATTCATTCGCAGATAATAGACAATCTTTTGGTTCAAAGTTCAACCCTTTTATTATGATATTGTTTTTCCTGAGCATTTTTTCCTGATATTCAATTGTCTTAGAGAGTGATTCAATTTTGTTCTCTGCAGTATCTACACGTGCTTACAGCTCATTTTGCATCTGTATATTTTCCTTTTTATAAGTTTGAAGGTCTGTTTGGGAAGATGAGATTTCATGAACCAGAATTCTCTCTTAAATTCATCTCTTTCCTTTTGTAAATCTTTTTTAAATTCATCAAATTTTGAGTTCATTTCATCGTATAAGTTTTCTAATACTTTTTCCATATCCTCCGTCAAGTGAAAATCCTTCTCGTGTAGAAATTTAGAATTATCGTTAATTGTGCGTCTTTTCGTGTGAGGCGGTGATATTGATTCACAATATTCTTGAGAGTGACAGAGTAGGTCGCTTTCTGAGAGAGAAGTATTGAACGGTAATGCTTCAAAACAGACTCTTCTCCTCTTATTTCTTAACTGTATATGATCTGTGAGTTTATGACAGCTATGACTCCTCTCGCGCGATCAGGTCGTTGCTTTAATTGGACGTCCCCTTCTGGCTATTTGGTTTGTTTTGGCTTTGAGTGCTACAAGAGAGGTAGTAGATGGCTCTGAAGGGATTTCTACTCAACTTTACATGCACCTGCAAAGTTAAGGCAGAAGAATAAAGTCACGCCTCTTGATTATTGCGTAATTAGACATTTATTAAGACAAAAAATATAAAGAAAAGGGCACCGGCTTTGCACGCGACTTGTTCGTTCGAGAAACGACGCTATTCTAGCAACTGCGCCGTTCGCGCAACACGCTAAGGGGCCTCTCCCATGGAGCGGAAAAGCGCAACGCGGAACGCATGAGATTGGTTGATTCCTAGGTGTTTGCGAATAAAACTAGGAATCAACCAATCTCATGCGTTCCGCGTTGCGCTTTTCCGCTCCATGGGAGAGGCCCCTAACTCTCTCCACAACACCGTAGGTAAAACAGAAAGAAATCAGGAACGGAAGTCGGTGAAGAAGTGATCCGTACATGCCGGCACCTTGGCAAACAAAAGTTTCCAATAAAATGATTTTCCAGAGAAAAATACACTTAGAATGATAAGAAGGTTCACAATTAATGAACAAACTCTCAAATTACAATGATGAAATAAACTACTCCTCTATAGGCAATAATGCAATCTTGATAACAGGGCGATTATATACACCGTCTTTTGTTTCAACATCTACTGTTCTCACAATTCCATCATGTCCGGGATATAATTTCTGAATTCTACCGAGGGTCCATTTATACGGGCTTCTATCCTCTTCTTTGAGCATGATCAGTTGTCCAACTCTCAAACCATCTATCGAATCACTTGTCCATTTATACCTACGCTGATAATACCTTAAGTACTCTTGAGGCCATCGGGTCCAAAAATGCTGTTTTGATTGCTCTAATTGTTTCCATCGTGATAATTTGAAAGCAGGAACATCTGATATGTCAGGTTCTCGCGAAGAAGCAATTGACTCTCCAATGAGGAAGTGACTTGGGGTTATGGCCTCATGATCTCTACAATCATCAGACAGTGGACCAATCGGACGAGAGTTGAGTATTCCTCCCACCTGTGCGATTAATGTATAAAATTCCGATGAAGTTAACGATTTGTCACCTACGATACGCTCAAAATGGATCTTAAAAGATTTGACAGCGGACTGCCATAACCCCCCGAAATGGGGGCATCTGGGAGGAATGAACTTCCAGATAATGTTCTCCGCATGATTCTCCATATTCGAATTTCGCTTGATAGAACTTTATTTCATGAACCCTTGTATCTCCCGACTAGTTCCCACAATATTCGTCCCATTGTCCGAGTACAAATGAGTTATCTTTCCGCGGCGGGACATAACTCTTTTTATTGCGGCTAATAAAGATTCGGTGGACAAGTCTTCTACAATCTCAAGATGTAACGCCTCCGAAACCATGCATATAAAAATTGCCACGTAGGTTTTGTGCTTAGGCGCATTACGACGTATACGATCGCGAATCATGAACGGGCCGCACAAATCGATTCCAGAATGGAGGGGAGGACGAGATGGATTTACACGACAATTCGGTAAAGATCCCATTTTGGGATATATGGATCTAGGATTTGCCCTCCGACATATCACGCATGTTCGGATGATTCTCTTCACATTCATTTTACCATCAATCGGCCAATATTTGGTAAGCAAATTGCCAAGAGTCGTGGACGATCCCGCGTGCAAAAACTTCTCATGATAGTATCTCATTACTAAATCGGTGAATTTAAATTGAGTTGGTAATATAATCGGAAATTTCATTGATTCACAACAATTTGAGAGCGCCAATCGACCACCCACACATAACAGATTATCATTGTTCAAGAACGGACTCAAATCTATTGAATCTTGTTTCAGTATGCGACCGGCTTTCAATAGTTCAATTTCCCCTTGAAAATGTAATTTCTGTACATTTGAAATAATAATTACTTCTGCACGCTTATATTCAACTAATTTCAATGGTCCATCAAATTTCTCATTTTCAACCTTACAATTATTTATAAATCTAAGTACGAAGGCGACTATCCTTATAAGTTTAGAGAATGATGAATATCTTTCGCATAAATCTACAAACAAATTTGGTTGAGTATCTCCAATGACATAGCACTGCACAGTCTTCCGGACTTCAGGAACAATGTCTGATGATTTCTGTGTAACTCCGACGTATGGTTCAATATCTTCCCCCGACAACCATTCAGGACCTTCCCACCTCACACGATTGTCAACGAGATCGTGAATTGTGGCTCCTCTTGATATGATGTCCGCAGGGTTATTTGCGGATTTTACGTGATGCCATTGATGTACTACTGAATTCTCCTGAATTCCGCCCACTCTATGGGCAACGAAGGTTTGCCATCGTCTGGCTGGCGATTTGATCCAAGTTAGGACAATTTCCGAGTCGGTCCAATAATAGCTGGCATGTGGCTTTGTAATCATTGCGGCTTCCACATTCTCCATTAATCGCGTCAATATAAGTGTTCCACATAATTCCAATCTAGGTAAAGATACAGATTTCAATGGGCTGACCCTAGATTTGGCACGTAATAACCGACAACTCACGTTTCCATCTTCATCAAGTGATCGCACATAAATGCAAGCTCCATAGGCTTGAAGACTTGCATCCGCAAATCCATGTAGCTCCACTCGTGTCATTGAAGCTGACAGCGTTACGTATCGAGAGATTTTTACATGATCCAATGAATCGATCTGAGTCTTGAATGTTTTCAAAGATGATAATATTTCTATAGGAACTTCATCATCCCAATCCAATCCAGCAAGCCAAATTCTTTGTATCAGTATCTTCGCAGCCACGACGACTGGGCCAATCAACCCAAGCGGATCAAAAATCCTCGAAATCTCAGAGAGCAGAGAACGTTTTGTAACACAATCAGTCTGAAGAGCCCTGCTGGATGCATACTGTATCAAATCTTCCTCAGGATTCCACAAAATACCTAACGTTTTTCCACTTGTAGACGCAGCAGCTGAATCAGCGATTCTCTTGGGTTCCATCGTATCACCAATTAATTCATTTTTGTTGGATCGCCATTTATGTAACAAAAATCCTCCACAATTCATGATTTCACAGAGGTTTTTCTTGATTTGTCGGAGTTCTGCGAGGTCGTTAGAACCAGTAATGACGTCGTCGACGTAAAAATCGCGGTAAATGATATCCCGAATGAGTGGATTCGGTGCTTCCTCATCGGCTAATTTTTGAATAGTTCGTGTTGTCAAAAATGAGGCAGGCTTCGTGCCATACGTCACGGTTTGAAGTTCGTGTGATCGATTCTGACGCCAAAATACGGTTTGCAAACTTGTTTGTTCGGAGTCCACCAACACTTGTCTGTACATTTTTTCGATATCACTACACAATACATATTTGAACAAACGAAATCTTATCAGAATATCGAACAAATCAGGCTATACAACAGCTCCCTTTAATAATACATCGTTCGATGCCAATCCATTAGGAGGTTTAGAAGACGCGTCGAATACAACCCTCAATTTTGTGGTGGTATTACCTTCTTCCAAAACCGCGTAGTGTGGTATGTAATATCTAGACTCGGTAGGCTTAGCGTCCATCCGCACACGCTTCATATGACCCAATGATTCGTATTCCTGCATGAATGCAGAATATTGAGTCTTGTAACTCAGATCGCGGTCAAATCTCATCTCCAATGCATAGAAGCGTTTCAAAGCCATTGTTCTTGAATCACCTAACTTCCAAATCGAATCCGTATCTACGGGCAATTCAACCACGAATCTTCCATCTCCGTTTCTTTTGGTTGTTTCATGAAAATATTCCGCGCATAATGCTTCCTCACTTGTCATTTTGCTGGTTTCCCGAACGTTTTCTATTTCTCGAAATTTTGTCAAAGAATCGTTAACTAGGTCAAATGCTGTGAAATTGCAAGAAACGTCTCGTATGTTGTTAACTCTTGCATCGAATCTGCCCGATAATATCCAACCTAACGTGGTTTCAATAAGTAAAGGATGGTGTCTATCTGTTCTCAAACGTTCAGTACCTATCAACTCCCGAAATCGATCTGCCCTGATTCAAATATCAATTTCCGAACGTTTGAAGAAATTCGGATCAGCCAAACAAATGTGCGAAGGAACCTTGAAATTGTTCTGATTCAATTCAATCAACGGCTGAGGACTAGAGATTCGTGGTAAAATTATGCATTGCAAATTCATGTGAAACTTGCCATCTCGAGAATTCGATTTTAGATCTAACGATTTGTTCGATTCTGTACACATTGCATTTATTCCCCGGATCTTCACAAATGACTGATTTGATGCAATTTCAGTTTCCTCGCCAAATCTTCAGTAATGAAGCTGGCTTGTGACCCAGCATCTAATAATGCGCGTGCACAATGCCATCTACCAGAAGCATCCAAAATTTTTACTACGGCAGTCGATAACATCACATGTAGATTTGAACTATTTACATTGGAAGAAGAGATATTTGATGCGATAGTAATTGACGAATCACTGGAATCGGTAGTATAAGGAGATTAGCTGTTTGCATCATCGCGTATCGCTTGCGATCTACTATTAGATTCAATATGTAAAATCGGATTATGCTTGTGTTCACATATCTTACAACCTCCTGCTCTACGATCTTCCACTAAGTGACCAAATTTCAAACAATTCATGCAAGGGCCTTTTGCCTTCATTAAGTTTATTTTTGCCGGAATATCGAGATTCTTCAACTCATCACATATAAACGTAGGATGCGAGTCTTGACAGATAGAACAATTCGTTTCAATACAAGCTGCATGTGAAGAAATCGTTCTTTTGTGATTTGAATTCTCCATTTCATGTGGATTTCTATGTTTTTCAGGATGCTGAACCCAAAAATGATGAGGAAAAAGGATCCCAACCTCTCTCTCACCCGCTAGCACCCTCCTACCACCCCCTGATCGGGGTTGAATTTCAAACTTTCGTGAAAAATTCCAATGTATGTGGATGTCTATGTTTTTTGGGATGCTCAAACCGAAAATGATAACAAAATAGAAATTCAACCCCTCTCTTGCCCGCTAGCTCACTCCCACCACCCCCTGATGGGGGCTGAATTCGAAACTCACGTGAGAAGTTTGAATGTATATGTATTCCCATGTTTTCTGGGACGTTTGAATGAGGAATGATAACAAATAACAAATTTCACCGCTTTGTTACCCACTAAGAGTAGAACCAAATCATGAATGCATCTGATATTTCTATTTCATGAAGTATTGACGTTTACAACATGGGATACTGTTTAACCTGTTGAATCAACAAGTGATTGACTTTGGATCGCCGGAATTCTGAGTATTGAGCCCATGGAAGCTTTGGTTCTTCTGTTCTACCCTGAATCGTTAGCGTAATTCGCTGGGAACTGACTTTCATGTGGATTTTACCAGGTTCTTTTGGATGATTGTACAGGAGTGTGAGGAGGTAATCGAGTCAGTGGATATTGTTGATTGCAGTCATTTATGGTCTCAGCATCTCAAAGAACATAGGAATACACATACATCTCAATTTTGTGAGAAAATTTCAAATTCAACCCTCTTCAAGGGGATAGTAAGGGGGTACTAGCGGGTAACAGAGGAGTTTGATTTGTTATTTGTCATCATTTTCGATTTGAGCGTCCCAAAAAACATGGAAATACACATGGATTTGAATTTTTTACGTGAGTTTCAAATTCAACTCTCGTCCGGGGGTGGTGAGAGGGTGCTAGCGGGTAGAAGAGGGGTCGGATTTCTTATTTGTTATCATTTCCCATTCAAACATCCCAGAAAATATGGAAATAAATTTGCATTCAAATTTTTTCACGTGAGTTTCAAACTCAGCCCTCATCAGGGGGTGGTAGGAGGGTGCTAGTGGATTAGAGAGAGGTTGGAATCCTTTGTCCGCATCATTTTTGTTTTCAGCATCCCAAAAAACATAGAAATCCACATACATTCGCATTTTTTATGGAGATTTGAAATTCAACCCCTATCAGGAGGCAGTAGGAGGGTGCTAGCTGGTGAGAGAGGATGGAATTAATTTTTTCTTATCATTTTTGGTTCCAGCATCCCAAAAAACATGGAAATCTACATGGATTTGAATTTCTTACGAAAGTTTAAAATTCAACCCCCATCAGGGGGTGGTGGCAGGGTGCTAGCGGGCGAGAGAGGGGTGGGATTCCTCATTTGTCATCATTTTCGGTTTGAGCATCCCAAAAAACATAGAAATCCACAAACATTTGAATTTTTTACGAAAGTTTAAACTTCAACCCCCATCAGGGGGTGGTAGGAGGGTGCTAGCGGATAAGAGAGGGGTTGGAATTATTTTTGCTCATCATTTTTGGGTTCAGCGTCCCAAAGAACATAGAAATACACGTACATTTGAATTTTTCCGAATTTTTCAAATTCAACCCCCATCAGGGGGTTGGTGAGGACAAACGGGCGATTGAAGAAATTTTTCATGGTCATATTCGGTTTCAGCGACCCCAAAAACGTAGGGATAGTGGGGTCTACCCTCTGGTTCATGACAATTTTTCTTGTGTGCCTGTGTTATTCAATGAATACGGCTTTTTTTCATTGTTTATTCATTTAAATCACAATTTGTAGAACGGTTGACAATGTATACGTGATGCCGAATACTCCCTAAGTCCTCATCTAAATCAAATTGAAAAAAAAAACTGGGGGAAAAGGCGTTGTATTGTCTCTGGTTAACTGTAAACTTAAAACACATTGAGGTGGCTATTATAAAAGCCACCATGCCACAAAGCGTTAAACTTACTAATCAAACCGTTCAAATTGGGTATCGGATGGATGAAAATTCTCATGTTTCCTTCTTTACATGAAAATTCTGATTGAAAACGGGTAGTTATACTTCCTTCTCCCACTTGAATCCCTATCCCTAAGATAACACTATTTTACATTTGTCTGCGTAATAAAAATCATTACTGAAATTACAACATATCGTGATAAGAATTCATGACGATGATCAATTTTTCCACAGTGTCGACGAATTCAATCGTTCTACATAGAAAATTTACCAATTTGTATGCTGGTGAATCGTATCGTTTATACCGATCAGCTGATCGTATGAGCGCCCTCTGCAAGCACCTTCCTCTCATGTTCTGTTATGACGCTCCTGAATGACCGATGGATCCACCTCATAATTGGTCAACTTTAATTAACTCAATCTCGGAAATTATGCGTCGGAGAGCATTGTGCAAAAGGACAAATCGTTTTAGAATTTCATCAGGAATCCACTCTCAAAAAAGAGTGCGGGAATTTTGAATCACCCTGTATATACCTATTTTTTTTTACTTTCGTTCTATTCTCTTTGACCGCTTCCTTTTTCTATCTCTCTCTTTACTTTCAATATATATACACATACATATAAGCGTATACACACCTTCATCAGATGTTTTACTTTCGATTCAATTGAAGACTAAGCTCATTCGACCTATGAATCATTTTTGAAAGAATGATGCAAGGAATTTCTTTCTATATACAAACACTGCAGACTATGTTAACATCTGGGTGACAGACTCAGGGAAAACCCTTCCATGCAATGGAAAAGCATGTATAAAAAATTGTGACCAGAACAATGCTCTGCGTTGTTTCGCTACCTAGCTAAGCAACGCGAATCTATCCTCTCCTCAAGTCTATATAGAAAAAACCTCAGCCTACGTGCACATTCAGAAATGATCATGGCTACTAGAATATAAAATAACTTTTGATTAATACAATTATCATTGAAAATTTACTATATACTCATATCTTCTATCCTGACCAACTATAACATAATGATGTTTACATTCATTAGTTGAATAAAAAGCATATAATCATCGATCAGCCTATTTCGAAAAATGTTTCAAACAAATATTTCCTCCTATCACTTCACAAACAACATTGAAGAAACAGCAGATTCTTTGGAAATACAACGATAGTTTTTTTTACTCATCACACGAGTAATGAACTATCATATCACTTTAGAATAATAATATCCATAAACTACATCTCAACATTGATTTGAACTCTTGAACAATACTATTGATAAATAATCAATCTTGCAAATGATGTTTCAATGTAGTTATTCCATCAGAATTCTGGCTGCCAAATCGTTGTTTGAGAAGTGTAATTCCTATGACATTCAAATTGCATGACCATTTGTTATTATAAATGATAAGACTTAATTAGGCTTCACACACCTTATCAATCATTATTTTATGAACTTTAGAGATATTGTCAAGCCTAAAATTCATTAAAAATCATAAGAAACCTCGGAAAAAACTCTTGAGACCATAGAACGAAAGGAAACATTGTCTCTTCTCTTTCAAGCAATAGTCCCCCACTCAAAGGTCAGCTTCCAGAAGAGTATATAAAGCCCAAGGAAATGCCCTTTGACACCTCACTAGTTTTTCCAAACTTCAACATACAGCATCACATTGAACCTTAAACTTTTGTAATTCCAAATTTCGACTGCAAACTCTAAATTCCGACCACAAACTCCAATTCAACAGTAAGTATATATATATAATTTTTCTCTATTTGAATCACTTGTGGAATCAAGATAGAGATACTCTTCTAACTAATATTTCCTTCTAATATCTATGTTTTGGGTCACTTGTGGAACCAGAACATTAGATATATTCTAATCCATCATCTAATATTTCCTTCTAATATCTATGTTTTGGGTCACTTGAGGAACCAGAACATTAGATATATTCTAATCCATCATCTAATATTTCCTTCTAATGTCTATGTTTTGGGTCACTTGAGGAACCAGAACATTGGATATATTCTAATCCATCATCTAATATTTCCTTCTAATATATATGTTTCGGGTCACTTGAGGAACCAGAACATTGGATATATTCTAATCCATCATCTAATATTTCCTTCTAATATCTATGTTTTGGGTCACTTGAGGAACCAGAACATTAGATATATTCTAATCCATCATCTAATATTTCCTTCTCATATCCATGTTTTGGGTCACTTGTGGAACCAGAACATTAGATATATTCTAATCCATCATCCAATATTTCCTTCTGATGTCTATGTTTTGGGTCACTTGAGAAACCAGACCATTAGATATATTCTAATCCATTATCTAATATTTCCTCCTAATATCTATATGTTGAGTCACTTGTGGAACCAGAACATTAGATATATTCTAATTCCATAACTAATATTTCCTTCTAATATCTATGTTCTGGGACACTTGAGGAACCAGAACATTAGATATATTCTAATTCCGTATCTAATATCTCTTTCTAATATCTATGTTTTGGGTCACTTGAGGAACCAGAACATCAGATATATTCTAATCCTATAACTAATATCTCTTTCTAATATCTATGTTTTGGGTCACTTGTGGAACCAGAACATTAGATGTTTTTTTTTTATTAAATGACACTTGTGGTCATAAGTTAGAACACTTGTGGTTCGTTATGATGATAGCACTTGCGGCTATTATTCCAAATAAACTCATATTGAATTTGAATAATACAAAAATTTGCACTTATGCCATAGGTTTCATTTGAACAATATAAATTTGCCCCCATCAATCCATTTCATATAATCTTCCAATTTGGAATTGATTATATAGAAATTCAAGTTTTTTTTCTCTCTCTCCATTTCCAGTGACTTGGGACATCCAGTCAATTATCAAAGACTTACGCGATACAAAAAGGCACGCCGTTAATGAGCAAAGATTGAAGAATACGCATGGGGATGGATTAGATAAAAAAGCTGCACGTAGGACACGCAATAAAATAATCAAGGAAACGAGAAAATATACAGAATTTCTCAAAGAATATAATGAAGCCATAAAATTAGTACCCAAAGAAAGGATAAATTTCAAACTTGAAGATAATAATAGGAACAGACCTAATTTACCACGTAGGTGTGATGTATGTATTAAAACTAATCAGGAATATTTCAAATGTATAGTATGTAAGGATTTCGATTACAAGT
Source organism: Gonatopus flavifemur (assembly GCA_018340375.1). Classification (NCBI taxonomy): domain Eukaryota; kingdom Metazoa; phylum Arthropoda; class Insecta; order Hymenoptera; family Dryinidae; genus Gonatopus; species Gonatopus flavifemur. The sequence goes on from JAFFJZ010000033.1 coordinate 1,380,810, forward strand.
ATGCTAAGTTTTCTTTAGATATCATTAGTGAAATTAAGTTTACCAAAGAAGAAAATGAGAGAGTAATATATATGAGGTTATTTGGGGACCACCCAGAAAATTTGTAACGTATTTTTAATCATTTTTTATAATAAATTGATTTGTTTATTTTCCACCCCATTCAAATCAGATTGTCTCACTTTCTCATTTCTCCCGGTCCATCAAATATCTATGAATCAAGATCAGTGATGAAATTCACCTATGAATTTCAATTCTGATCTATGTCGAAGGAAGGCATCTTCGTAGGAGGTTCCTGGACGTGACACTATTAACGATGTGAATGTATTGTAAAATGAATTCCACTCGAGAGAACTACCATAGAACTTTGGCTAACCGATTTGAGGCAACTTAACGTGGTTTTGATCAACGCGATTTATTGCACGGTCATTTTCAACGTTCGTACCATCACTTGATGCAACCGATTGATTATCTTCTTCTATTGATATGTTATGACGACTCGACCCGTTTCACGATGTTCTAACATTCTCTCTTATCATTTCCTGAGCCTTAATACGCGTTCTGTCATACTGCGATTCAACTTCCGTACATTCAACGTTGATTATTCCTTCAGTGAAATCTTCAAATTCAGCTAACTTACTAATTATAGATTGGAAATCGTTCCATGCTTCTTCTAGTCTGTCAAGTTTGGTTTTCACATCTGAAATGTCGTCTAACTCTTTATCAAATCTATTTATGTCATTTTCGACTCTTGTAATGGCCGTTTTCGTTGACCGCTCGCGCAATTTTAATTCAGCTGAACTTTGATTATCGGCCATATTGATATAATAATTCGAAATAAACAAAATTGAAAAATGTATAATGAATCGATGAAAAACGTAAATCACAATGTGAACAATATGAGTAATATGCTTCTATACATATAGTCTATACGCTGTCTCTATTCCACATCCCTCGATGTCAAACTCTATTCGCTTTTCTCTGTCTACCACGACGCCGAAAGAATTCGAAGTTGTGTAGGTTTTGTTCGTCGGATAGTACAGATCCCTTGTGTCGTTGTATCTCAGCGTTGGTCGCTTGAGTCGATGTTTTTGTTTTGCAGTACGTAGCTGTTGTCGCATGCACGGATCCCTTTCTCCAGGAAGTGATCGTTTAATTCATACGCGGATGCAAGCCAATGTTTCTTTCGTTCTTTAAAAAATGATGCGAATCACACATATTTGTTAGGTATTATGGACCGAAACTTGGATTTAGTACACTGTGTATTGATTTTGATCACACGCGTTGTCCCCTGTCCGAAAAGTCCCATAGATTCCCATGGATTCCCATAGGTACTGTGACAATAACCGCATAGAAACCGATAAGCTATTCTATTCCTATCAGAATTAATCAGGTTTTGCCGATTATGCTGATAGAAACCCATGAAACATCAGATTCCACTTGGAATCTCATAGAAACCCTTGGGTCCTGTGACAATAACCGCACAGAAACCGATAGGATATCATTGATTCCATTAGGATTTCGCCTATCGGTTTCTATTGGTTTTTTCGCACAGGGTCGTCTTTCAATCGTCCGGTACGAAGGACCATGAAGGGGTTGCTACTCAACTTTACATGCGCCTGCAAAGTTGAGGAAGAAGAATAAACTCACGCCTTTTGATTATTGCGTAATTAGACATCTATTGAGACAAAAAAATATGAAGAAAAGGGCACCGGCTTTGCACGCGACTTGTTCGTTCGAGAAACGACGCTATTCTAGCAACTGCCCCGTTCGCGCAACACGCTAACTCTCTTCACAACACCGTAGGTAAAACAGAAAGAAATCAGGAACGGAAGTCGGTGAAGAAGTGATCCGTACAGGCTCTAATGTGTCTTCTTGTTGTGTTTGTAACACCGTATCGGTATTCAATGATTGTGAAGACATCTGCTTCAGCAACCGCACTGTCGTCAATCAAATTTTGATTCACGTATCAACTAACCGAATCGATAAACATGGATGATATTCTATAGAGTTGACTAAAGTTTCCAGAAATTGGTAATCACCACCACAGCACTCACTCAACATGCACGACTGCACCACTCCTCAAAAATTAGACGCACAGAATATTGCTTCGAAATATTGGCGAAAAAGAAAAACCAGTCAAATGTTCATTCAACAAATTAAGCAATGAAGCGGAGCAAATACAAACGTGACTTTCCCTGTCCGAAAAGTCCCATAGATTCCCATGGATTCCCATAGGTACTGTGACAATAACCGCATAGAAACCGATAAGCTATTCTATTCCTATCAGAATTAATCAGGTTTTGCCGATTATGCTGATAGAAACCCATGAAACATCAGATTCCACTTGGAATCTCATAGAAACCCTTGGGTCCTGTGACAATAACCGCACAGAAACCGATAGGATATCATTGATTCCATTAGGATTTCGCCTATCGGTTTCTATTGGTTTTTTCGCACAGGGTCGTCTTTCAATCGTCCGGTACGAAGGACCATGAAGGGGTTGCTACTCAACTTTACATGCGCCTGCAAAGTTGAGGAAGAAGAATAAACTCACGCGTTTTGATTATTGCGTAATTAGACATCTATTGAGACAAAAAAATATGAAGAAAAGGGCACCGGCTTTGCACGCGACTTGTTCGTTCGAGAAACGACGCTATTCTAGCAACTGCCCCGTTCGCGCAACACGCTAACTCTCTTCACAACACCGTAGGTAAAACAGAAAGAAATCAGGAACGGAAGTCGGTGAAGAAGTGATCCGTACAGGCTCTAATGTGTCTTCTTGTTGTGTTTGTAACACCGTATCGGTATTCAATGATTGTGAAGACATCTGCTTCAGCAACCGCACTGTCGTCAATCAAATTTTGATTCACGTATCAACTAACCGAATCGATAAACATGGATGATATTCTATAGAGTTGACTAAAGTTTCCAGAAATTGGTAATCACCACCACAGCACTCACTCAACATGCACGACTGCACCACTCCACAAAAATTAGACGCACAGAATATTGCTTCGAAATATTGGCGAAAAAGAAAAACCAGTCAAATGTTCATTCAACAAATTAAGCAATGAAGCGGAGCAAATACAAACGTGACTTTCCCTGTCCGAAAAGTCCCATAGATTCCCATGGATTCCCATAGGTACTGTGACAATAACCGCATAGAAACCGACAGGCTATTTTATTCCTATCAGAATTATTCAGGTTTCGCCGATCATGCTGATAGAAACCCATGGAACATCAGATTCCACTTAGAATCTCATAGAAACCCTTGGGTCCTGTGACAATAATCGCATAGAAACCGATAGGATATCATTGATTCCATTAGGATTTCGTCTATCGGTTTCTATTGGTTTTTTCGCACAGGGTTCTCAGAACCGTCCACCGGAAGTCTCAAAATTATCCATTATTCAACGTACATATATGAAATTTTCTGAAAGTGATTACTAAAATAAAATTGTATACTATTATAGTATCTGATTATATTGATAAATATGATTTATACTGTTTATATTTCCAATAAACAACGATTCATTTTGCACCCAATTGAACACACTCCAATGTTATATATAATAAACTATTAGTTCTCGAAGTATAGTCGCAAAAAAATGCTTTGAAAATACAAAAAATGAAAAAGACAGGTGAAAATTTCAAATTCTTGAGGAGAAATTTTCACTCAGTTCTATTCAATAATCGAAACCATATATGTCTCCGAAGTGCCAACATTCCCCTCTCAGAACCCGTTCGGAATTTCGAAATTGGTCAGAAAATGGCCGAGTTAGGAATTTTTAAATGTACAAAATCCCCAAAAATCAGTTTTTTGGCCATAACTTGAAAATTTGAGGGTGTAAAAAATTTGTCAAACATGGTTTTGTGTTGAATTCGACCAGACCAACAACCTACACTAGGTCATTCGAAAAGTGCCTGACCAGTGTAGCACCGTGTTATTACACACACTCTGTTGTTCAACACTGCAACATTCTCATCCTTCATTTCGAAGAAAAGTTTATACATGAAATCTGAAACGAATTAAAACCAATTGAATGTAGAACATTCAAAATTCTCAGGATTTGAGGATATGGAAGGAAAATGATACTGAGTGATTGAGGTGATTTTCCATTATTTGAATGAATGCAAAATTTGAAACATTTCGTGTGACAATGAGATACTTGAAATTTATGTATTGGATTGATGATGAAGTGGTTGTAGATTTCACTGATGAATTGACTTGGGAAAATCTGGAATTACCATTGAACTCTATGATATATTGGAATGAGCTCCATTCATAATTTTTTCGTCGGAGGCCGATAGTCGAGTGCATTCTGCGAGAAGAAGTGGATAGCTATACTATAGTACTTACTCCCATCGTTTTTCTTTATGTGCATGTGTTAAAAAGAAATAGCACAATTTCATCTTGCATTCCACACTGTCGAGAGATATCTTCTTCTATCCTATAGGAAACTTGGCGAGTCCTCTTCCCATTAAACCGTGAACAAAATTTCGACAGACACACCACGCTTTCAACAGAAAATATGAGAGGTGTTTGATAAGTACATTAGAGAATATGAAAAATTGATAGAACTGCAGTAGGATACAAATGAGAAAATACGAGTAATTATGTAACTACATTCTCTTCATAAACGAAACATAACATAATATGGTGCGAACAAGTGACGAAATTCACTTCCCACATAGCACTGAAAGTTCTCTAAACGTTGTCAGAACCTTTAGAGAACTTTAAACGTTTTAGAAACGTTCTCAGAATGTTCTCAAAACTTTCATGCTATGTGGGTTGAGAACAGTATGGGTTGAGAACAGTATGTTGAATCATAATAAAGGATGTCAAAATTGCAGTGTCAATATTTAGTACTTCTGCCATTACACGGAAAGACCGGGTCTATTAATATTTAGAAAGAATTTATCAACGTTCAGAAGAATGGCTGTCAATTAAGGGAAAAAGAGGATCGCAGAAGAATATTCGTAGTGAGTCTACCAAAAGTTTCTAGACAAACTTTCAACAGTTGATAGTTCCATTGGTATTTTCCACAGTGAAACTATCAATTGTTAATACATCGACTATGAATTTTTAGTAGACTCACTACGAATATTTTTCAGCAATCCTCGTTTTCCCTAAATTGACAGTCATTCTTCTAAATATTATTAAACCCGGTCTTTCCGTGTATGCTTAATTATTCAGGGAATTCTATTTTTCATACCGCAAAATCAATTGTTTCCGATTATTTGTATTCTCAACAACACTCTTTCCATGCATCAGTTTCTTATATACTCTTGCCATCTATTAGAAAGACAAGATAATACGATCATGACGCAGACCATTCGGTCCTCCAAAAGAACACACACCTTTTGAGGTTGAGTGTACGTTCATTGTACGTAGATTCACGTCCATGGAATGTCCAATGGACCTTTCAATATCCGTACTTAGGATAGACCTCTATTGAACGTTCCTTGAACCTTGGTTCCCTTAAGCTCCTGGATAATTATATAAGTCAAAGCATCATATGCACAAAGAACAATTTTTTCGCTAATGTTAAAACACTATTGCAATTCTCGGAATTTTCAATGAAAAGATATTCTGAAAATCATGCGAGTTTGATTGATATGTAGACAGTCCTGGATGAAATAAATCATACACTGCTCACGAAATTTCAATTGTTCTTATGACTCCACGGGATGTCTCCAGATGCAGGAATCCTGATATGACGAAGAATATGCTGAATTTGGTAGGAAGCGATTCATTGTATACGACATAGCTGTGAGGAGTGTATGATTTATTTTGTCCATCACTGTAGTTCGTGATGTACTGAATCAGATGAGTAAGCTCAAACAATATCATTCCGTCCTTCATGGGGAGGTAAATGATTTCTTCCAAATAGTATTTGGAATCACGTTTTCTGCGGTGAATTGGATCATGAATTTTGCGGATTCATATAAGAATCAAAGCCAACAATGGTGAATGAACAGACTGGTACTATTACTCTAACCCATTTGTACATCCACCCACAAAGACTGGATTCAACGCAGTGAATGTGAAGGATAGTCTCACGAAAAGGGCGCTGACAAGAAAGGTTACACAGAACCGCTTTTTGGCCACATTTATTTGGAATAAAATCCGTCCATTCATCAAACGTATTCAAAGTTCAAAAGATCGTTTTGGAGTATAAATTCGTTCTTGGTTAATATACGTTCTACGTTCATTAATGATCCTTTTTGCCCTCGACTTTGCAGATAAACCGAATATTCGCCATTTCCCCAAGAGAACACAAACCTTCTAGGTCGAATTTACTTCCATTGTACGTGAATTCACGTTCATGGAACGTTCAATGGACCTTCAAATCCCCGGACATTTAATAGACCTCTATTGCACGTTCCTTGAACCTTCATCTTCTCTTGGGGTTCATATTGATCTCATTGTCAAACAAAGAGATGTGTATTTAAATATTATTTTTCTGCATAAATCTCAAGTCAAAGATGTACACAATGAAATTTTATGAACAAACCCAGTGAAAAACTATGCTTTTGATCAATTTCATTCATGGAAAAAAGTTCATCCGATTCACCTCCATCTACTTTACTGCGTCCGGAGTAGGGTATCTTAGCAACGTACAATGGAGTTACATCAGAAAATTATTCGCAAGAAAAATTCAAAGCACTCGACGAGTTTGATGATTCTAATTCCTTTCATTTCAAATCCACAGTGATTTGAAGACGGGGATTCTGATCGTTTGGAAGTACTCTATTAAGCAGATCAATGAATATAAACAGTTCGATAACAGCAGTGATGCTACAGGATTCTTAAGGTATGTTCAACAAACACAGCTGCAGGCGCTTTGAAGGGCTAGTATTGACTTATCATCGGCATTGCAAGACCATCAACGGCCAATTGAAACGCAACTAATGATTGTTTGTAGGATTCCTACAATAGCACCCCAAGAGGATACAAACCTTCAGGAACGTTTATTGAATGTTCGTGAACCTCCAGGAACATTCAATGAACGTTCTTGAAGATTTGTGTTCTCTTGGGGTACAGGAAGCTTCATGAATGTGACAACAATATATGACTATGATATTGTTACATTGTTGTTGTGATCAAAGCTTGATCAAAATACTGAGAACAACTTGTACACATACACTTACCGTTTGGAGTGTGGCCTCACAGTGAAAATAACTTCAATTTCTCTGCTATAACGCTAACAGCTAATTTTCCCACAAAGCACTCGTTGTCTAAAAGATATTTCCAGCAATAATTAAGAACAGTGCAAGAAATCTTATGCAACATGAATAGACATTTTTTAGAAGTCTTAGACTGTTCTCACTTCCAAAAGATATCTCCAGGGACGTTTTCAGGAACTCTTTAGAATTTTCTAAAAGACATCTCTTCAAAATTTCTGAAAGGTTTCTGAAAACATTCTTGAAGATATCTTTTATAAGAACAGTTTGAGACAGTAAAAGATGTCTATTCATGTTACATAAGACTTCTTGCATTGTTCTTAATTATTCCTGAAGATATCTTTTAGACAAGGAGTGCTGGGTAGGTTGTCTCTGAGACGTTTGTTGGACATTCAAAAAACCCCATGTATGTTCTATAAATCTTCCATAAACCTTCCAGTGGCACGTTCTGCTGTCTGAGAACATCAGAACATCATTGAATCAATTTGTGTTCCAGAATTTCCACGTGGATATCATAATTATATATATTTGTATATGCATTCTATGCATAATATATATACATCGGAATGAAAGGAATTGGCCGTTTCGATAAACAAGCCAGGAAAAAATCACCCTCAAATAATGTTAATCGATACACTAATTTCTCGTAACTGCAAGATAATTGGGCGTCGTTTCTTGCACCAAGTCTTCTCATCCTTCTCAACATTTTTGTCCTCCCTATTGGTTCTCTGCCGTTTGAAATAAGAACATGAATAATGAACGTGCAGGAGGAACGACCACAAGAGGGGAGTATATACTCTTCATGCGACAGATTTCATCCTCCAATCTCGCTTCCCTTCAAAGTAGTATTGATAGAGATACACATCCATTGTGCAACATATAATTACTCTCATTATTTTCTCGTGCTTGATTTATGAATCTTTCTCATTAAAATGAGATAAATTTTCACTTACATTCGAATTTTTACAACTTTTCCTTCGATCAAACAAACATTTCATGATATGTTATGAAGACTAACATTAGTTTCTGAAGAATATTTTGTTCAAATTTGAGATTCAGTTTTCGTGCTATCGAAAATAATTGATGATCTAATTTGTACAATTAAATTTGTAATAATTTGTAGTAACAAGGAAAAAATCAGATTTCGCTCGTCCACTATGAGGAGAAAATTTTTTTTCCTGACTCCACTGACAGTTGTATTTTGTCGGTACTATGGCAAAACCTCGTATCTCGATTTCCGACAGTATCGAGATTCCATCGGAGATATCATCACTACACACTAAATACTCATATAATCAAGTTATATGTGATCAATTATGTTCACTCAACAATAATCGAAGGCCTCTTTGTTTATAAAAGTCTTGTTCATATGTGTATTAGCATGTGCTGACCATTTTTTCCGATGGAACCACTAAACCATCAGAAATCCAGATCCGAGGTCCTGTCATAGTACCGATGATTTCATACCTATAGTGCGAGAGCGAACTACGTATTCCTACACTGGGGAAAAAGGACGAGTATTGCGGTGTTGATCAGAGAGTCCATCACTGTTACTAACCAATCGGGTGTTACCAAGAGTAAATCGCTATTGGCAGGAAGAATAAAACACTGTTGATGACCAATTGTGTGTTACCAAGAGTGTATTGCTATCAGTGAGCATAGTAAGACGCTGTTGAAAGCAAATAGAAACCTTACAAGAGAAATGCCAAGTGAGGTATTGTTGACAGTCCATAGTGCATCACTATTGTAACCAACAATGAGTCCGTAGTGTTTTGAATGTATCGAGAAGAATGTATTCTGACATTTGAATGATGAGAATACATCCGAGTTGTTTCGCAGATGGTTGTATCATACACGGGAAAAAAAATTCCATATATGGATCCATATATCGATTCATATATGCATTCATACATGAAAGTGGGGAATCTATCAGCATTGATCTCACTTCTCTCTACTTTGGTTCTTCATCACGTTCCATAAAAAATTGTGACATTCTTTTGTTCATATATGGATATATATGATAATGTATGATTGAATATGATCACATACGGCCATGTATAGTCTCATTCATATATGATCACATATGGCCGAAATCCATATATGCTCATATATGTATGATCTCATATATGTTTATATATGTTCATATGTATTTCATGTACCAGGTGTGTAAGTATCAAACCGAAATTTGCCCATAGGTGGCGCTAGATGTCGATGCAGTTACCGACACATCACGTCAGCGCTGTCTTGTTATTGTATTAATATCCGACAAAGATTTCCAACTCACAATGACACGAGTTTCATTCAGTAGCATCAGTTTATTGGAGATAAACATGTCGAGTTTTGTGCCAACAAATTACGATTTGCGGACAGCACTACTTTTCTGTTTTCATCTGAAGAAAACCGCAGCCGAATCGCATCGGATCCTTGTGGAGGCGTTTGGTGAGCATGTTCTCGGTAAAACACAGTGTTTCGAGTGGTTCAAACGGTTCAAAAGTGGTGATTTTGACGTCAGGAACGAAGAACGTGGAAGACCACCGAAAAAATTTGAAGACGCTGACCTGCAAGCCTTGTTGGACGAAGACGACGCTCAAACACAACAACAACTGGCGGATCAGTTGAAGGTGACCCGAGAAGCTTCCCTTCGGTTGAAGGCCATGGGGAAGATACAAAAGGTGGGGAAATGGGTTCCACATGAACTCAACGAAAGACAGCAGGAAAACGGCAAAACATCATGCGAAATGTTGCTCGCCAGGTTCCAAAGGAAGTCATTTCTCCATCGAATTGTGACTGGCGATGAAAAGTGGATATATTTCGAGAATCCTAAGCGCAAAAAGTCATGGGTTACTCCGGGTGAACCATCAACATCGACGGCAAGACCAAACCGCTACGGACGAAAGACAATGCTGTGTGTTTGGTGGGATCAGCAGGGCGTCATCTACTACGAGCTGCTGAATCCTGGGGAAACTGTCAATACTCAACGCTACCGACAACAAATGATCGATTCGGATCGAGTTTTGCGTGAAAAACGACCAGAATACCAACAAAGACAACACAAGGTGATTTTGCTGCATGACAATGCACCAGCACACAAAGCAAAACAGGTCCAGGAAACGATAGAGTCGTTCCGTTGGGAGATTCTTCAGCAGGCGCCTCACTCACCGGACCTTGCCCCATCCGATTACTACTTGTTTGCATCGATGGGACACGCACTTGCTGAGCGGCGCTTTACTTCTTACGAAGATGTACGAAAATGGCTCGATGACTGGTTTGCCTCAAAAGAGCAACAGTTCTTTTGGCGCGGAATTCACAAATTGCCAGAAAGATAGAAAAAATGTATAGATAGCGACGGACAATACTTTGAAAAAGTTACTTTGTATCATATCATTACAATCAACGTGTTTTTTCTGTACAAAAATTCCGGTTTTATACTTACACACCTGGTATGTTCATATATGATCCATATATGATTCATATACGCTCAGATACAACCATATACAGTGGCGGGGTGAGAGCTTGTCTGTCTTCCTTCAACTGACACGAAACAAAGGATAAGAGGCGGGAAAATCCCGCCTCTCATCCTTGTTTTCACGCGAATTGGAAGAGGATAGAAATGTTCTCACCACGCTACTGACCATATAGAAATCATTTTCCCCCAGGTATACATAAGAAATCAGTGAATTAATATGAATGAAGAATTATTCATCGAATATGATGTGATTTTTATCACATAACCCTATTATGGGGAATATGAATATGCGATCAGAATTGAGGGGAATTCATACTAAAATCTATCTAAAAAATTATTCAATTAGGTATTTCTTCAGATAATGTTTGGAAAAATTGTAAATCTTATGAGGGATCATCGAAACATTTATGAAGGAATACTTCATGCAAGTAGTCTACGTGATATAAATTAATGATGTCTAATCTATTTTATTCGGATCTTCCAATTTCAAAATCACATCACTTGCACTTTATCTCGAAGCTATATCATCAACATCTTCCTCTCTTACTAAGAGGTCTATATTATCACTCCGTGTGTACGGATGTTCTGAATGAATAATCATTGTCCCATGTCATTGAAAGGAGAAGGAATCTGACAGGACTCACGTGAAGGCATGATGGTTTCTTGAGACCAAATTGGAAGGAAATATGAATGATAAAACTCACTAAGGTAGACCTGGATTAAGTTATACAGGTTGGTTGAAAAGTTTCTGCGCTCGAAATGAAAGAATACTGTTTTTGTTACGAAATATATTTTTTTATTCAATATAATCTCCTAGAAGCTCAATACACTTGTTCCAATGATCTTCCAATAATTTTATCCCATCTTTATAATGGTTTTCCGGAAGCTCTGCAAAATAACCGTCTGCGGCTGCTATGGCCTCTTCATTCGACGAAAAATGCTTTCCACGAAGGAATTGTTTGAGATTCCTGTAGTAGTCGCTAGGAGCCCAATCTGGCGAATACGGTGGATGTTCAAGCCATTCGTACTTAAGTTGTTTGAATTTAGCCATCGTCAAAACACTTTTGTGAGCAGGTGCATTATCTTGATGAAAAATGATTTTTTTCTTCTCTAAACCAGGTCTTTTCTCACGAATTTTTTCATCCAGCTGATCCAAAAGGCTGCAGTAATATTCGGAGTTGATTGTTTTACCTTTCTGAAGATAATCAATGAACAAAATTCCTTTCGCATCCCAAAAAACTAATGCCATAACCTTCTTTGCTGATCGTTGTGACTTCACCTGCTTTGGAGCTGAACAACCAGCTTCAGTCCACTGTAAACGTTCTCGTTTCAATTTAGGATCATGGTGGTAGATCCAAGTCTCATCCATAGTTATAAAACGACGCAAGAAGTCGGCTTTATTCTGCTTAAAACGCTTCAAATGACGCTGAGAATTTCTTTCATGTTACACAATGCATTCAGAATTTCAAATTGTTCAACAACATTATTAAAATCATTCACACTTTCTACTATGTCCGAATTGCTTATATAATCATCTGAATTAATTTGTACCTTATGACTGTAGCCATTGTTCGAGTTAGACGCAGCTCATCTCTGTTGGTTTACTGATGTAGATGGTTGCATACTATTATCATCAGTTGTGTGTCGGCTCCTCAATGCTGGAAAGTCCTGTATGGTGATGTTGTTTTCACGTTGTGTTCCGATTGTCATCTTGGTAGCTGCTCCTTTTACTTCGGGTTTCTTCTCTTCAATTCTTAGAATTGCTGCCTCATATATCGGACAGCCAGAATAATTTGCGGGATGTTCACCTTCGCAGTTTGTGCATCTCGGAGGGTCATCTTTGGATTTGGTACAATCCTTTGTTAAATGATCATTTAAGCATTTGACGCACTTTGGATTATTATGGCAATTGAATGCACTGTGTCCAAATTTTTGACACTTTTGGCACTGAGTCACTAGCCAAGAGTTTTTGTATCTTTCCCATCTGATTTTGGTGTAACAGATATATTTTAATTCTAACACACTATTAATGTCTACGTTTTCTCCTAATTCTATCATATAGATAGGGTATAGGTAGGGTGGAGGAGTTCTTTGTTTTAACAACACACATCTTTGGATCATTATATCTTGATCTTTCAAATCTTGTATTATTTCTTCAGTCGTCACTGGTGATAATCCTTTGATAACTAATTTTTTGAATTTTAAATGTTTTGACGTATATGTGTGAAATTGCAATTCGTTATGTTTCAGATAAGTAATAATTCATTTTTTCATATCTTCATCAGCTGGGAATACTGTGAGTGTGTTCGGTGAGTATTTCAGATGAAAATTTTTCATTAGATTTTCAAGATATTGTATTATAACTTTTTGTTTATTTCAATCTGCGTTTATCTCTAATGGTGCCGTTTTCCGGTTTTGTGTCACTCCTTCTTCTTCGTGCCCTCCAGAGACATCCAGGTAGTCCATATCAGATACCGGAATCTCAGATGAGCCGTCAGACTGGTTTTGTTTTTCACTTGTTTGATTACTTTCTGTTTTAATTTTTACTTTTTGAGTAGATTCGAATTTATGTTTTCGTTTCCCCATTTTAGGGTCACCACAAATCTTATTAGGAGTTCTAACCTCAGTTTCGCATATTCCACACGTCCAGTTCAGCGCGCTCCTACGAATCGATCGAATCAATTTTCATTGTAGGTGACTTCTTTTTATACACTTCTTTGACCTGTGTATTGGCCAATCAGAGTCCCCTTGCACCCTTACATTAGCCCTCATGAATCATTGTGCCCTTTGCACATGAAATGCTCGTTGTCTTGCTTTTTGGTGACCCTTTCTCAAACGGCAGTCCGTACCTTCAATTTCTGTCATTTTTTCTTCTCCGATACTGATTCTCCGTGTTGTATTAGAGGTCTTCTGTGTCTGGTGGGTTCTAAGTACTCGATGTTCGCGTCGTACGAGGTCGATGTTCGATGTTTTCTTTCACAGATATGTTGATAAATTTTCCAAACTATTGTTATTATTTTATCTCATTATTATTACTGTTTTCTATCATCTCTTGGGTTTCAATATGTTTCATCGGGTCTATTTGTTGTTGTTGCAGATTTGATTGCTTATGTTCATCTTATAATTGTTCAAACAATTCACTTTACAGTTGATTCATTTCTCATTGTGGTGCTTGTTTATCTATTTTTGTTGGTTATGATTTGAAGTTCCTTCATTTTCTTATTTATTTGTTCACTAACATTTGGTATTGAATCATTGATATTTATATTCAATTAGAATTGATCATGTGATCATTCTTATAATTTATCAATAAACAATATGTTCACATTATTCATAACAATCCCACAAGGGTTTACGCTCAATCCTTATGAGTGAATGGTCATTATTTATTAAAACATTCAAATGCTCACTCAGCGCCCAATGTCTCAGTAATATTCCTGGAATATCACAATGCCTCACTCAGCACATTCTGTGTGCAATATTCATACAAGATTATATACATATTGCAGATACAATGTTTTGTTCAAAATGTTCTGAGATTCTTCCAATTGGAGTATTGCACATATAATGATCTGTAATGTCCAGGAAATCTACAATGGGGAATACGCTAAATTTGTCGCAAATGAAATATTCTGAGAATATGACAGTAGGAATATTCTATGAAACCAAATGAATCTCCATACACCTGACCCACGACTTGGTGAAATTCACAATTCAAGATCGAGAAAACCGCTCCTCCTACAATCCATTCACTTTTCGTTCCAGAAGATTCTGAATCGATTGGTCTATATCCCACAGAGACAAATTTTTGAAATTTTCCCATCAATTTGCTTCAGCACTCGGTAAATTTTGGAGGTGCAGTTTTCAGAAAACGTCCCTCTCAAGTGATGTACATTCTCCATTTCAGAAGATTCTGAATCGATTGGTCTATATCCCACGGAAACAAATTTTCGAAGTTTCTCCTTCGATCTCACTCAAAACTTTGTCGCGGTGGTGCAATACGGAATGTACGTTACGGTCTCACGATACGGGGGTAGGATTGAAGACCCTTTTTGGTGACTCTTGGTTTTCGAGGGTGTAAAAGCGTATGAATGGTTGCTGTAGTTTGAGGGGTGTTTTAAATTCGAGAAATTATTTTCCTATTCATTTAAATTCATACTCAATTTTTATTTATATGGATATATATACGTATGTGTATATATATGTTTTTATATAGATGAAATATCCGACGAACAGGCATTCCGTCACACTAGTAACCCATCTTTCACCGGTTCACCCACATGAGGACGCGCGTTGTCATGGGGCAGTTTTACTGAACGTTTTCCTTCGCCAGAAAATGGACGTTTCTTCTCAATTCCTCGATACACTTACATCAATTGATCACAATAGCGATCGGCAGTAACTGTTTGACCAGGGTTGAGAAATTCAAAATACAGTACACCTCCCATATCCCATCATATGCACACCATGACTTCGTTACAATGAACATTGCGCTTTGGCGTGGATGCTGTCGCCCCCCCCCCCTCCCTTCCCAAGGTGAACTCAATGATATTTGAGTTTCGGATTATCAAAGTGAGTCCACTTTCCATCGCCGGTCACAATTTTTCACAAGAAAGAATATCTATGTTGCTTGTTGTAAAGACTCACACGAATGTTAAGATGACTGTTTCCATTTCCCAATAAACATACATGTCTATTAGACATCGAAAAGATATCCTCCAAGAGACATCTCTCAGATATTTCTAAAAGATATCTTTTTATATCCAAAAGATATCTTACACTGGATATGTTTTAGATGTGCTCAAAAGATATCTTCAAGACTTCTAAAAGGTATCTTGGAAAAGATGTCTCTGGTACATTTCTTCAAGACGTCTATTAGATATCTTGAGACATATGGAAATTTTCATTCAATGCGCATGCGCATGTGAACATGATTGCGCGTCCCGGTACCCGGTACCCGGTACTTTGCTTTAGTGTTACACATGCTCAACAGTTGTGGGTGAATAATGTAATGTGATTTCACTACAACTGTTTTGAAGTGACTGAAGGTTAGTCTTGCATAACAGCACACAAGATTATAATTTTAAGGTAAGAAAATCTTTTTTTTTAGCCTATATTAATGATGATGTTCATATCATATTGAATTATAAATATCATCACGGACCTACTAAACTAACCTCAATATATCTCTATTTCTCCATAAACAAGAATAAACTTTTAGTTACATGTCTCAAACAATATTAGTATTATTTTGTGGTCATTTTTGATCATCCTGATTTCCATTTCATTTGTTTAAAATGTTAACTCAAGTTATTTGTCTGAATATTCAATAACGAAGAGTTTCATGTTGTAGAACGAATGTTGTGGAACAGATCAAAGTTTCAATTTATTCAGATCGAGATTATGTGTATTCCTATTGAATCCATATCTCTTCAATGCTACGTATTTCGTTTCACTACAGTATTATTATATGATCACTATTAATTATGTATTATTTATATCAATTCAGTTATAAACTCGTTCCACTGAACCATTCAAACTTTTGTTATAACTGGTATCTTGATATCGTACTCATCATTTTATTTTTTTCCAGAACTATTGAATACGAGATAAATATAATTCATCGAGAAAGGTATGTAAGATGCATAACTGTCGTGCACTTTATAAAGTCTCTTGTTTGGGGTTCACGTCTGAGTTTCAAATTCTATTATATTTAAAATTAGGAAAAAAATTCATCAAATTGTCCATAATTTATAATTTTTCATCACTTCGAGAACAACATATGAATACATTACATGAGAGAGTTCATTCTCGTCTAATGATCAAGAGTTACATTTTTATAAGATGATTGTGTATCGATACCTGAGTTATCAACATCAGAAGATATTTTCACATTTAAATTCACTTGATTAGTGTAATAAAATCTGTTGAATGTATACTTGCTTCAACTACTGCAACTTCCATAATACCATTTCAAAGAAGTAGTGAAAGAATTGTGTATCAACAAGTAACTTTTTGATATGAGAAGATATCTTTATGTAAAGAAGTATCTGCAATTGTATTGACATTTTTTGAAATGTGCTGAATGTCTATGACATTTTTTGAGAGATTTTCATTGAGTGTATGTAGACATGTTTATGTTCAAAGTTCTTGGTATTAGATTCTTTGGATTAGATTTTCGCACACTATCGTGGCCCAATATCGGATTTTGAAGACATTCTACAGATGATACACCAATTTGTGTGGCGTAACCCTGGTGGAAAAATTTGAAATTTCCATAGATTTTCAGTGAGGAGTTCAGAAGATTTCAGAGATGTTCATAGTTCTTCAGAGAGTTTCAGTGATTCTTTTCAAAAACTCCGAGTTTTTCAGAGATATTCACAGATATTCAGAGGAATTTTCGATGAAAAAACGTGTTCAATAACCAAAAATTTTCCAGAATTTTCTAGAGGTTTTCAAAGTTGTTCAGAGTTCGAAAAAATGTTCATAGTTTTTCAAACTTCTTTAGATTCTTTCAGGTTTATCCAAATTCCTCTCAAGGTTTTCTGATTTTTTAAGATGAGATTCAACATTTTTCAGAAATATTTAGAAAAATTTTCAGATATTTTCAGATACATTTTTTCACTAAGCAGAACATTTTTTAACCCTGTAAAATATACCTGAAGTCTCAACGCGTCGAGAGTGAACGCACATAGTATTATTTGATGAAATATTTTCTTCGTGTATGTAAGTATTTACGTATGCATATGATCAAAAATATTCCCAAGAATTTCAATACATGCTTTTATTATTGGATTCGTCTTCTGAGTTTCAATTTATAATCTCATTCTTATACACATACCTCATGTAGACTGCATATTGTAAATGTAACAGTAGTTCTCACAAAGTTGCGTGGTTTCATTCATACTGATATACTTAGCTTTGAATGATGTGTGTACTGCGATTTGCTATTCATTTATTTTCTATGTATGTTATATTTATGTTATTCTGAATATTTTGATTCATCGAAAATATTTGAATAATTGACCATACACACCTTGGATCGCTTTATAATCTATCATAATCTATCTATCTGAAATTACATGTAAAGTTATTTCATCATCTGGTTGAACGTGAACCTCTCCATGAAACCCAACTCATCAATTTTTGATGCCTTTATATGTCATTTCCGAATACGTGATTAATTTCTAAGGGGATGGTCTACTCTGGAGTCCGTTTTTTTTTCAATTATTTTTTGGGAATGTTTGTTGAGCAATCTACAGAATACATTTTTTTTGAAAATTCTCCATCATATTGATTCATCTTTTGAGAGTATTAATTTATTAATTTTCAAAAGTTTACGTTATTACAATAATGTATTTGATAGTACAATATGGAAGAATTGTCCCATTAGGTACTATCAAATATAGTAAGTTTTAGGAAGTGTCTGACTAAATGATATTATATAGGCAAGTCTGTCCCGTACGTGCTAGCAAAATAATAATTTAATATATAACCTTGATCCCCGTGTATGTTTCGTATTTTTCTAAAATGCAGTCAGAATATTTTGTGTCTCATGGTTATCACTCATGCATACATTTTTCATGATTATGAACTTCCAACATCTGTATGTTCACCATATATTCGATAATAATCGAGTATTCCCCAATTACCTAATACCTTCTCCGAACATATATTACTAAAGGTAACAGACTTGGTAATTCATATGAAAAATCAATGATATTCAAACTTTTCAGACACAACACGCAAAACTAGAAACTGTATCATCAGCAGTTTAATTCCCACTCAAATTTCATCGTCACTATTGAATTCAAAATGCAAAAAAAGAAGAAACCATATGAAAGTTTCCTCGTAGTCAACAGTATCGGCGTCGACTTCAAATTGATGTTACTATTAGTAATAGTTCATCTTCAGATTACCCAGGAATTCAATCAAAAACACCAGCTAATGAAGGCGTAAATGTTCAGAAAACGCCTGAGATCAACCGTAACGATGTTCATGAGGAGGAAATGAATATTTTTGAAAAAAATATTGAAGAATCAGCTACTGATTCTAATTTACATGAACCATGTAATATAGAATCAGACCCTGATCTCAGTGAAACATCTGATGTCGATTCAGACATTGATGATCAGTATGGATGGTATCGGTATTTTAATTCAAATCCTCATATGGATAATCCATTACAACAATTTCTAAGAACTTGGGCATTGAATCATAATATCACTCATACCGCCGTTACCATGCTACTGAAAGGACTCAGAGCTCATGGTCATGAAAATCTTCCCTGTCAAGCTCGAACATTACTTCAGACGCCAACTGGTACATCAACCTATGCAACCGATACGGGATCATATTATTATCATGGGTTAAAAAGAGGATGAGAAGACCATTTGAAAAGCACCAGATATGTTCATGAATCTATTCAAGATCCTATAATGATTAATTTGAGCATCGATGGATTACCATTAGCTAAGAGTTCGAAATCTCAATTATGGCCAATTTTGGGTCAAATCGTGAGTGAGAAATGCAGAGAGAAACCATTGTTTATCGGAGCATTCCATGGTTACTGTGAACCTTCAAAACCTGAAATCATTCTTGATGAATTTGTCAGAGAATACAGTCAAATACAAGAACAAGGTTTCACATATTTAGGACATAAATATCGAATTTCAATTCACGCTATTATTTGTGACGCTCCCGCAAGAGCATTTGTGAGAGGGGTCAAAACTCACACTGGCTATCATAGTTGTGAAAAATGCGAAGATGAAGGTGAATGGCAAGATCATTGGATGATATTTCTTAAAGATGATGCTACTATACGAACCGATGAAACATTTGCTTCGAGGAAGGATGAAGATCATCATTTGAATGATTCACCTCTAGAGGAAATTGATATAAAAATGGTAACGCAATTCCCGCTCGACTATATACACTTGATTTGCTTGGGTGTGATGAAAAAGCTTTTGAAATTCTTGGTGAAGGGTCAAAAAGGTTTAAAATTGCGCGCTTCACAAATCACTGCATTTTCTGACCATCTAAAACCAATGAGGCCATATATTCCAAGGGAATTCAGTAGGAAACCGAGGGGATTAGATGAACTAGATCGATGGAAAGCCACCGAATTCCGATCGTTTTTACTTCATATTGGATTAGTCAGTTCATGGTCATATTTGCCTCAAGATTACTTGACAAACTTTTATGCTTCACATTGTGCAGTTTCAATCTTGTCCAATCCCATAGATTTTGAACACAACGGTGACTATGCGCATGAATTACTGTTATATTTTGTAAACACATTTATAAAACTTCATGAAGAAGAACACGTAACTTACAATGTACATAATTTGATTCATTTATGTGAGGATGTCAAGAATTATGGGCACTTAGACTTGTTCAGTGCATTTCCATTTGAAGATGCTCTACAAGAATTGAAAAGAACATTGAGGAAAAATTCGAAACCTTTAGAGCAATTACAGAGACGCTTAGTAAAAAAATCAGAGAGTGTGAGAATAATCGAGCATACGAACAAACAATTCCCCATTCTTCAAAAGCCTCGACATGATGATCAGCAATTTTTAGATGCTACAATTCCTTATAGAGAAATACAATTTGGTAACTACACATTATCTTGTGACAAAAACGCTGACAGCTATTGTTATACAAAAGATCAACGTGTATTAAAAATTGAAGACATCGGTTATAAAGATGAGAGAGCAATCATTCTTGCAAGAATGTTACAAAATTCCTCCAACATCCCTCTATACCCATGTGACTCACGTAATCTAGGAATCCATGTAGGGGATGAATGGTCTGGAATTGAAGTATTCACAGTGGAAGATATTGACGCTGAAGTAATCCGATTACCTTTCAAAGGAACTCATTGCATAATGCCTGTTTTAAATACTTCTGACTAAAGTGAGTTTTTTTTTGACAACATTGATAATACTATCAGGAAATTATATGATTAGAAAAATTGATTAACTGACTACTATTCATCATATCCCGAATGATAGTGAATTCCATGAAACTTTATATTTTATCATCAAAGAATATGTAAAATCATAGGTGAAGAAAAATGTGTTTACAAGTATACCCAGTAGCTATCTGATATCCTAAGAGACACTTGTAGAGTTCACAGGTGCAATTTGAACATTCTAAAAAAGGATCTGAAAAATAACATAAAGGCTCATAAAAGAGTTCCAATGTGTCGATTCCAGAGCTCTATCAGATTTCTATTCATGTCCTCTAAAAGAGATCCAGAGACCTCTTATTCTGAAGACCTCTTACGTCAGATCTTTATAAGATTTCTTTCAGATGAAATTTCCTTTCAAATGGCAAGTATGTGTGTTCTGAAAGTCAACTTGGAATAGAGCTCATAGTGTTATCTTTGAGAGCTTTGTGCTGTCTGGGTACAGGCATCGAGAGAAACTGCACAACTAGCCAAATTCTTACTGTTCCAATGAAAATGTTCAGAAAAGTAACAAATATGTTTGCCAACACAATGTAACGTGTTGATTAACTCAATGAATTAATTTCGTTTTTCCTACACCTGCACGGAAAGTTGATGTCTTCTGACCTATTTTTAGGGGGGGGGGGGGGAGTGCTAAATTCCAAGCAAATGTGTCACAGCGGGAGAAAAATATTTTCCGCCCGCTCGCAGCGGGAGGAAAATACTTTCTGCCCGCTCGCAGTGGGAGGAAAGTACTTTCTTATACAAACATAATCACATTCACCTAGTGAACGAAGATGTTTTTGATTTAATTGATTTTTTTTCCACGTAGTAATTCCATCAGCCCAAACCAAACTCAAAAACGTATGATCTCTTCATAATAGTTCAGTATCAGTTATATGATTGTAAAATGATGTAATAAAATTTTTTAGACCCATGAGAAGTAAGTTAATGAAATGAACCTGATAATTTTTGCATTGCAGATGTATGGGAGAATTATTGCTCAGCCGTTCCGGAAATTTGGGTAGATAAAACAGAAAAAACTTATGTATATCCATCAAGTGGAACTGATATTACAAAAGCAATCAAAAAACAACTTAGCCCTGAGAGTACTTGGAATACATATTCGTATAATAAAATATGAGGCCCTTACACAAATTACGATGAAGCTCGGGCAGCAGAAAAAACCTGTATTCAAGTATCTAGCTCTGATGAGTTTCAATTGAATGCTCTTTCTGAAAATGCTTCTCAAGCATTACCAGCGAAACGTCACATAATAAAAAAACGTTTCTTTGACGATGACGACGATGATGATGGAGATGAAAATGCTGACAAAATAAAACGTGAGTTCTGAATATAAGATTTTTATTTCCAATACTCATGTTTATATGACGTGAAAATAGCGAAGTAAGACCCAAGTGCTTGAAATCTGCACCTACCATTGAACTTTATAGTATAATATAATATACTGGGAACCGGCCTTAGTATGTAATGTAGTCAAAAAGGAATGCGCCAGGCGGCTGATGCCCTCTTAGGGGGATTCCAGCGTCAGAACTCTAGCCGTTTCGTGCGTGACAAACCATTCAAAAGTGCTTGAATGAAATAGAACTATCGTTTCGTACAGCAGTCCTATATGTAGCGAAGAATTGCTATACACAGTGACATTTCGATTCTAATTCAGTCTTTTCGAGTAATTCGTTATGAACAAAATAGCTAAAATCTCGACGATAGCATCTTCTTGAGGGCATTCAAGCATCATCAATGAACGAGTTCAAGGTTGCGTCAATTTTTTCCATAAATTATGCGTTCACCAAAATTTCTCGAGTCATAAAAATAAAATCCACGACCGGGATTGAACTTTACAAATAAGTTAGTCTTTTACTGATTCTTGGTGAGTATAGGAGAATTTCAAAAATAATCAACTTCAAATATAAAAGATTCTTTATAATCTTGCTTCCCAATTTCTATAAACCATGAGGAAACCCAAATTCATATTCACAGTGCGAGCTCATGTATGCACTTAACTTATTATCTATTTTCAATTTGAAATTATCAAGTACACTGGAAATGGAATTCTGCAACGGCTAATGTTTGGACATCAACAGTTGATGTATGTGAACTGTTGATGTCCAAACGTCAGCCGGTCCAGAATTTTATTTTCAGTGTAATTTATGGAAAAATTCGGAACGAAATTCCGCTTCACCTGATGCTTGAGTGTCCCTAATACACACATTTTAGACAGAGAAGCCTGTGAGAAGGATACATCTTTCTCATTCTGCACCGAAAAACATAATGTATTTGAACTGATTAACTGCAGCTAGTTGCGGAAATTATTTCCGAGTTTTGAGAGGATAAAAATCGGTAATAAAAACTGTAGTAAAGGCAACTTCAAATTAGTAATAGCAAAAACAGTCAGGAAGAGTAAATTTTTTCCTTTTAGTTATCCAAATATCAATAACTGTATCTAATTGCTAGAATTAATTTGGAGTAAGAGTAATTGATTATTTTTTCCGGTGTGGTAAACGCGACAACACTATAGCATTTGTCCCGCTGTGATTTAAGGAATGTAGATTCTAGTATAATGAATACGGAAAAGAAAACGGGGAAAATCTGTTTTTCACATCAATATTACTTATCAACACTAATAAGTCTCACGAATATTGACTATTCAACTACAATATTTTGTTCATTATATATATTACGACATATACATATATAATTCTCAGAACATTGCAAAAGTCTAGATTAATGATGAGTAGACTAACTTTTTGTTTCACTACTTTGAATTTGAAAAACCTACAAATATGTCATCTACGCTTGAAAAATTTATTTTCGCAATTATAACACCCTTCCATGTGTCACTTGAATTTTGAATAAAAATCCACACACGTAGTAATTTTGTAAATATCTTCTTTTTTATCAATTTTGTCTGGGAAATTTGGCTAAACAGGTGAAAAAAGATAAACTTCCACTATCTAATTATAAGATCCGAAAAGTAGATGGGAAATCTGCACCACTCACGGAGAGATCCAATTTGATTGGGCAGGTGAGTCATGGTGATTTGATTGAATAATATTGGATGACAGTATTATGTTCATGAAAATAATTATCGAAATGCTTACTTATTTCAATTTTCATTATGACTATTCGAATTCAGCCTTAATTTATATTTGAATATACACTTTGGTTTTTTTATCATCTTTCATGGATTCCGAATGAAATATTGTAACATTTTATCACGCAAATATCGAACACTCATTCATTTGATCAATTAATTTTCACTCATATGAGAAAACGAAGTGTATACATCATTGAAAATTCAAAAAATTTCCTTGTTATTGTATATTATATACTAGCAAACTGTGTTTGTTTCAGATCATTCATGAAGGAAACAAACGTCCATTAAGTGATTCTACGTATAATCCAAAAGTGGTGGTCGATGTTCCTCCTTCTTTAAAAAACCATCCATTCTCATTGGAAGTTTCACAAGAGAATGAAACGGATGAACATGAGGAAGAAATTAATAATATAGTGTCAAATGATCCTAATATAACACAACAAATTGAAGAACATGCAAACATAAGTCTCCCAGGTGATAGAATTTGGCATGCTTTTTGTTGAATTAGGGAATCATTAATACTCAATTGAAGATCAGATGATGAGATTACAATATGAATATGGAATATGAACAAGACTATACCATACTTCCAGATGTCAAAATCATGCGATACAGTGAATTCGTTCATCCTCAACTGCTGAATAATTCGTTTTGAAATGAGTTTTGTTTAAGCGGTTAAGCGAGTCGGATGCGGAAGCGAATGCGAAGTGCGAAAAGCAAATAATATTCAAAGCAAAGAAAAATTACAAGAGAGCGTGATTTGTTACCTACCGCGGACTGTATGTCGAAGCTGAGCGACTCGATAGCCACGTTGCTGCCTTCGCCCGTCTCAAAGAGTTAGGGTTGATGTCGTCCTTCGAAGCAATTTTCCCAACGAGGGTTGGTCTTCGTAAACTTCTCTGTCTTAAAGCGACAAGCGACGAAGCATATGCAAGCAACAGACAGCTGGCATGCACAAAAGAAAAAGAGCAGCAACTACGTTTTGCACTACTAATGAATGTGTTTTGGAAAATAGCGGGAACTACTACGTGCGCGCACTCACTCGCTATATACTGTACGAAGATCAAGAACGAAGTGAACGAGTGTAAAGGGCACGTGCTCCAATCGCTTCGTACTTCGACGAGTAGTTGCGTAATAGTAACAAATCAGACCGATGATGGCATCACATTACGCGACAATTATGCATGCTGGTAAATCGCTCATCGATAAGCTAGATCCCGTGTTAAATTTAATTCTCATATGACTAATACAAAGGCTAAAGATTTGTACATGTGAATATATACATATATACAGACGATCACGAACAAACAACTGCTATGCGCAAAAAAGTTAACTTTATTCTTATTGCTGTATTGAACATGTTGCATTCAATGTCCTCATAGAAAAATTTTCCAAGTATAGGATTAGCTTCTACAGAAACATAAAATAATTCTCATTATTGGGAATTGTTTTTTTTCACATCTCTCCAATCCAATGCATTGAACTGTACTCGAAGAAAAATGAAACTCGAAAATATAATAATTTTTATGAAAGTCGGAGATTTCCTCTCTTTTCTCAACGAACCAGAAACGGTGAGGTTTAGGAAATGAAATTTTATTTCAAAATATGAGAGGTTATCAATACAAATTGAAAAATGAAAATCACGGTTGGAATTCAGAATTTTGGTATGCACTTCAGAAATATCAACTTTCAGCGTCT
This sequence comes from Gonatopus flavifemur, assembly GCA_018340375.1. Taxonomy (NCBI): domain Eukaryota; kingdom Metazoa; phylum Arthropoda; class Insecta; order Hymenoptera; family Dryinidae; genus Gonatopus; species Gonatopus flavifemur. The sequence continues at coordinate 1,406,232 of JAFFJZ010000033.1, forward strand.
CAAACTTCAATCGTACAGGTACCAATTCATAGGACGTCAAGCTTCAAGTGTCGATATTAGAAAAAAAGACACCGTTGACCTTCCTTTTCTTCTAATATTGATGCTTGATGCTTGACACTCCACAAGTGAGCACCTTATCTTACTGTTACTTTTTGTACAGTAGTCGTAATTTTTCGTATTTTCATGTAAAAATTCATTTTCTGAACTTTATCAGTTCTGGTTTATTAAAAACCTAAGAGAACATATCAGATTTTTATGAAACATCTTACAATTTCGAGTTCCATTTTTTTTCCGTGTGTACACAGAGAGTAACTTTATTAGAGGAGGAATTGACTCCGGAGTCAAAAAATAAAAAATTTCAATTTGATTATATTCAATCTTATTCAACATCAAAATACTTCTACTCAAATTGGTGATGACGGAAATCAAGGATACATTCATATGACTGATTCTTGATCAGCTACATCAACGAAATAGTTGATGATTCAATCGTATGCAGAGCTTGCAAAGTGAAACATGTATACAATTTTTTTCATTCGATTGATTTCTTTCATTTGACTATAGTAATGAAAATAAAAAAATTCACATTGATATTATATGAAGAGCAAATTCTATACATTCCTAGATGACATGGATAATTATGTGATTGCTTTTAGCACATCATTGTCAGGTTCATAGAAAGCATCCGATCCTCAAGAGGACAAGATGGCCGCCAAACGTTCAATGGATATTGAATAAACATTTGATGAATGTACGGACATTTCGACGTTCAAGAAACATCCAACGAATGCACGTGAACGTTCCACGAACGTTTGGAGGTCTTGGTTCTCTTGGGAATGATGCGTTTGGCTACAGAACGTGTTGAAATTTGGCATAAATTAGTGGGAGAAAGTTTCGATCATTCTCATCCGATTATTTCAAATTTATAGGACCATCCAATCCAAGTCGAGAGCTCTCGCAAAATTCAAGAACCCCAGTCACGTTGGGTGAGTAGCATTTCTTGAGACTCTTCAAATTATTGAATAACACATACATGATGTATTCCTACGGATCTGAATATAAATTCTATATTACAGAGAAGTTGTATAACAACCTTGTCGATTTCTACAAAGAATTCCATGAATTTCAGCTGAAGATTAATGATATATTGACGAAAACTGGTACCAAGAATACAGAAATCATTGCTCTTTTAAAGGACACACCAAAAAATTCAAACGATACGATTTCCAACGATTTTCTACCAGATTTTCGGTTGGAAAGTATCGAAGAATTTTTAGATTTCGATGAACAACTCAAAAATGACTCTGATATCCGCAAATGTTTTATGAGTACTGATAGTTTGATAATCAATAATTTCAATTGAACATCATCACATTCAAGTTATAATATATGGGACTGAATATCATGAGGAGTAACAATTTATGTTGTTGCGCAGAAAAGTTCTACACTGAGAGAAAAAAATTGCTAAAACAGCAAATGTCCAAAATTTACTGTGCTGATATGACAAGTCCTTTCACTGAATGAGCAAAAAGTTTGCTTTAACAGCAAAAATCTCGCTCTTTTTGCAAGCGCTTGCTAATCCAGGAATTCGGCATTGTAGGTGGACAGACTGTTAGAACTGCTGTAACAACAAACTTTTTGCTAATTCAGCAACACAGATCTGTGAAAATCGCTATTTCAGCAAGAATTTTTCTCTGCGTGTAAACGCAATATAATTTCAACGAAAACACTCATAGATACACACTCTATACACTCTATACGATACACCCACCGATATTCCACTTGAAAGTTAGATTTAGAACATAGGTAGAAAGTAGGTGGATAAATGAGAGTGATAGATATCATATAAAGAACGGAGATTCTGTGTTTAGGCAAGAGAGACATAACGGAAAAAACATAACGTAGTACAACATAAAAATTCTTGCATAACATGTCATATTGTATTGTCTTTCTCTCTCTCCTCCTCTCTCTATGTGAGTATCATTGCACACGTCTCATTTCGGCTCTCTCCTTTTTTAGAATTGTACTACTGTTTTGTTCTGGCCCTTTGGGGTCACTGCCTTGTTTCAGATTACCCGTGTTGGCTCTGTGACTTTTTGAGCATATAATCTTCTGCCTCCTCGTCGACATTGGTGGCTCTCTGTGCTTTGATTGCTGGCTGGATTTTCCCTTTTCATCTCGACTCCATCTCGAGTTGTGTTATCAACACGTGGCTCAAGTATCATACACACCTCTTCTCATCGATCCACTCTGGGTGTGTTCGGCGATCTCTACATCACCGGTTACCACATAGCGTACTGCTTATGTTGATTATACACTCACTACATGTGTAATTCGTCGAATACCCCCACTCGCTGTGCTTAATTGCCATTGGCTGATCTTTTCCGTTAGATTGATGGTAGTTGACACAGTCGGCACGTAATAACTCTGCGACAACAATAACAGTTAGCTTGATTAGACTACACACTGTTTACATTCCGTTCAGCTGTCGAAATTCGCTTCAAGTATAAATACGAGGGTGGATTGATAAGTTTCCGGCCTGACCAAGAGAAACAACGTTTTTAAGAATTTTTTTTTTTTTATTTCTCAACATAATATCCTCCAAGGCTGATACATTTCTCATAGCGGTGTTCTAGTCTAGTAATGCCATCTCTATAGACTGATTTGTCAAGCTCCTCAAAATACCCATTTACAGCCTCGATTACTCCTTCATTGTCCGCAAATCTCTTACCGCCAAGCCATTTTTTGAGGTTAGGAAACAGATAATAGTCACTCGGAGCTAGGTCTGGAGAGTAGGGAGGGTGCGGCATTAATTCAAACTTCAGATCGTTGATTTTAGCCATCGCAACGATTGACGTGTGCGCTGGTGCGTTATCGTGATGAAACAAGATTTTTTTCTTCGCCAGATGAGGTCGTTTAATTTTCACTTCGTGGCTCAAACGTTGCAATAAGTCTGCGTAGTATTGACCAGTGATAGTTTTACCCTTTTCAAGGTAATCAATGTATATAATACCTCTTGCATCCCAAAAAACTGTAGCCATAACCTTGTTCGCCGAAAAAATTGTTTTTGCCTTCTTTGGAGTTGGTTCCCCTGGTCCAATCCACTGTTTAGACTGTTCTTTGGTTTCAGGAGTGTAGTGGTGGACCCAAGTTTCGTCAACGGTTACGAATCGACGCAAAAATTCGCTTGGATTACGCTTATACAACGCCAAATTGGCGGTAGAAATGTTCTTTCGAATCAATTTTTGGTCGACTGTTAGCAAACGCGGCACCCATCTTGCACAGACCTTTTCCATATACAAATGTTGGTGCAAAATATTTTGTACACGTTCATATGACATCTTACAGGTCTCAGCTATCTCACGAACTTTTAATCTGCGATCTTTCAGCACTATTTGATGGATTTTTTCGATCATATCTGGAGTTGTGACCTCAATGGGGCGTCCTGAGCGAGGCTCATCAGAGGTGCTCACACGACCCTTTTTAAACTCGGAAACCCACTGCTTAACGGTTGAATATGATGGGGAGGATGTCCCCAGTGTTGAGTCCATCTCTTCTTTAATTTCCTTCGGCGTTAACCCCTTCAAATAAAAGTATACGATGACAGCACGATTTTCCAGCTTTTCCATTTTTAGGAAAAACACAGAGGCGTCTTGGTCAGCGTGCTCTCAAAACTAGACTAACATGGCGATCGGACTGAAACTATAGCTACAAGCTATCTAAGGATGGTACTATAGAACGCCACCTCAAGGTAGGCCTAGTGGCGCCATCTCTTGGTCAGGCCGGAAACTTATCAATCCACCCTCGTATATCCTTCTCAGAAATCTAGTGTCTTCGCGTATCGCTTTTGCTCGAAAGACATTTCTAAAAGAGCGCTTATCCTCGGTCACTCGACCTCAGGGTATCTGGCTTGAACTGCGAAGACTGCGTCTTGTGCATGGACGGTCTACGAATAATGTATTGGGCAATTTCTCCCTGGATGATATGAATGCACAATTCTTATCTTTCCTCAATCCGACTACTCTTGGCCGCACTAATGATGATGTAGTGTCCCCCTATCTGGGCGCAAATATGCTCACTGCCGCTTCCATGACCACGCACACATTTTACTTTTCTCAAATCACAGATGCGATGATCTCCAAGGCAATCAACTCGATTGAAACCGAGGCATTGGGTTTGGACGGTATTCCAATCACTTATTACCAGCGTTCTATTGGTGTGGTACTCCCTTTCATCACTGTTATTTTTAATCTCTCTCTTGAAACTTCAGTTTTTCCGGACATTTGGAAGTACTCACTGGTTAAACCACTGCCAAAGGTCAAATACCCTCCTAGCGTATCTGATTTCAGACCGATTTCTCTCCTCTGCTCTCTTTCTAAGGTATTGGAGGGAGTAATCTGTGATCAATTATCAGAATATCTATCGAAGCACGATCTCTTTGACATCTACCAATGAGGGTTCAGAAAAGGGTATAGCACGCAAACGGCTGTTATGAGGCTACTGGATGATGTAAAACGTAATATAGACGACAGAAAAGTCACTATTGTCTTAATGTTTGACTTTAGCAAGGCCTTCGATAAGGTCGATCATGCTACACTTTTACACAAATTGTGTGATGTTGGCTGTAGTGATATCGTGCTCGCTTGGTTTCGCAGTCATCTCACAGGCCGTTTTCAAGCCGTCATTGGCTCCACGGATGAGCGTTCTGACTGGCTGCCTGTTACATCTGGAGTGCCTCAAGGTTCCGTATCAGGACCTCTTTTACACTCTGTATATGCTAGGGATCTTCCTTAATCTATTCTCTTTTGTAAATATGGATTGTATGCTGATGACTTTGAAATCCACTTGCAGACTGATCCAATCCGTCTATCAGAGGCGATTGCCAAGATTGATGCCGATATTGAATCGATCTCTGCATGGTCTGGGGCTAACTTCATTCCCATGAATGTAGCTGAAACTAAAGCTATACTCATAGGCAGTGATAAATACATACGTTCCATTGATCTGTTCACCCTGCCTGCTCTTTCTCTATATAATCAACCTATTTCTTTTGTACAAAGTGTAAAATACCTTGGAATCGTGTTGGATGATACGCTATCATGGCACGAACATGTCTCTGGCATCATCAAACGTGTGAATAGGACACTGTTCCAACTGAAACTCCATAGAAAGACATTCTCTCTGGAAATTCGTAAGCATCTTGTCTCTTCGCTTATCTTTCCTCTTGTAACATCTTCGTTACATTCTCATAACTTTTGTTTTCTTCCATATATATTACGTGCACATATACGTATAAATATTATATATACATGTAACATTCTTATTACATTTTCACAATTTTTTTTCTTTCTTATTCATGAAAATATTACCTATCTTTAAGTAGAGTTATGTGCCGTATATGTATTGTGCGTATGTATATATATGTATATGCACATATCTATGCACTATATATATATGTAGATATCTTAATCAGGAATTTAATAATTAATGAATCTTTTTAATACGTATATGTATCCATGGAACGTTCTTGAAAGGAAAAATACTATTTTCAGATCACCCGTTATGTGCATAAACACTTCAAATTTAGTAAACATCTGGGTGACAGTTTCAGAAGGAAACTCCTTCGCACAAGGGAAAAACCACTCATAAAAAATTATGACGAGAACAAAGGTCTGTGTTGTTTCGCTACCTAACTGTAACGCGAACCAACACACACCTTAACCCTATGTAGAAAAAACGTGGCCTACGTGCATTTTCAAGAATGACCATTGGTACAAATATAATTTTTCTTATTTAATTAAATATACTTATTTTATTCAAATGATTAGAAGACATACATGCATGTCTATCAGATGTCATCTACAATCAATGTTTGAAATTAGGAAATACTATCAAAGCATATTAAAACCTTACATTTTATATTAGAAAGATTTAGTTGGTCAGTTAAATAATCTTATAAATTCGGATTTCAATTCAAACATTGACTGTAGTTCTTTCATATGACAAACCAAAATCACTGACCTCTTTAAACATTCTGTCAATTATAGACATTATCAACCCTTTTCTTCTATACTTCGATGATATTATAAGACTAGAATTATTACAATTTCTCATAAACAATCAGACGAACTACAAGAATATTGGTTAATTTTAATATTTCCAATTTCAATATTGTGTTCGTCCTACATCTTTGAAAAATCATGCGTAAGAAGGTACGTGTGAAAAAAATGCTCAAGTGCACAGAAAGAAAGGAAATCTATTTCTTTCTTTCTCAAATAATAGAACTCCCACTTTAGGTCCACTGTCAGAATAGTATATAAGGACCAGAATGCATGACCCCTGACACATTCAGTTTTCAAAGTTAAAACCAAACCATTCTTTCTCCAAATTGATCTTCAACTTGCAACATTCAATTTAAGACTAAAATCAGTTAACTTCGACCACTATTTTTTACCAGTAAGTATTACTAATAATATTGAACCCCAATGCGTGACATCAAAGATCCTGCCTTCCTTTTCGAAATACTGTGCATAGCCACTATATTTCAACCTCCTTTGGGATAATGTGCATAGTCACTAATCCCAATTCATTTCCCAACTTCTCTTGGTTCCTGTAGAGATACTGTGCTCAGTCGCTATATCTCTATTCCTCTTTAGAGATCATGTGCAACAGCCACTAGTCTCTAAAATCCCTAACCAGTTTCTAAACAACTCTAATTTTTCAATTCAAGATAATGTGCATAGCCACTATATCTCGAATCTTTCCTTAATTCATTTTCAATTCTATAGAGATGATGTGCAACAGCCATTAATCTCTAAACTTTCCTAATCTTTCCTAATAAATTCTAAATTTTCAATTTGAGATAATGTGCATAGCCACTATATCTCGGATTTTTCTATAATTCATTTTCCACTCTATAGAGATAATGTGCTACAGTCACTAATCTCTAAAACTTTTCTAATTCTTCCTAATCCATTCTAATTTTTCAATTCGAGATAATGTGCATAGCCACTATATCTCGAATCTTTCTTTAATTCATTTTTCACCTCTATAGAGATGATGTGCAATAGCCACTGATCTCTAAAACTTTTCTAATCCTTTCTAATCCATTCTAATTTTTCAATTCGAGATGATGTGCATAGCCACTATATCTCGAATCTTTCTTTAATTCATTTTTCACCTTTATAGAGATGATGTGCAATAGCCACTAATCTCTAAAAAATTTTCTAATCTCTCCTAATCCATTCTAATTTTTCAATTCGAGATAATGTGCATAGCCACTATATCTCGAATCTTTCTTCAATTCATTTTCAATTCTATAGAGATGATGTGCAACAGCCACTAATCTCTAAAACTTTTCTAATCTTTTCTAATCAATTCTAATTTTCCAATTCGAGATAATGTGCATAGCCACTACATCTCAAATTCTTTTAGAAACATGACATCCTACGTATCCTCACTCGAAAACCTAATCCTTTCTCTTTGATATCCGAATAAACAACTAGTTTACTAACTATCATTGTCTAGAAAATACCCCTTTTTTTTATCATCACCGTGTGCTTATCAATCAAACCTTCATTCCAAATTTCCGAATTTGTTTTCAGTGTCGCGACCAATTATCAAAATCCTAAAGGAACTTGAAATAGAAAAGAATAGGATCCTCAGGAAACAAAAATTAATAAATACCGAGGGGAATAGGTTAAGAAAAAATGTTTTATATAGGACAAAAAAGGATATCGAGAGGCTCACGAGGAAATTTGAGCTCCTCTTGAAGGAACAGAAGGCAGCCCTCTCAGCCCTCCCCAGCCAACGTGTCCGAATTAATAAATCCAATCAATCGAATAAGATTCTTAAAACGTCCGATAGACCACAGTTACCCAGGAGGTGTAGAATATGTATTGAGACTAAAAGAGAATTTTTGAGTTGTGTTAATTGTGAAGATTACGGTCGTTTGTATAGCGAACTAAGTGAGGCTGAAATAAATAAAGTTAAATTTTCTGTTAATGAAAAGAAAGAAATCCTTTCGATTAAATATTTCGGTGATTCATATAAAAATATATCAGAATTGTAACCCTTTATATGTATAGTTATCGATGGATAAATTAACATTGTATTATACATCCTTGATCTTCATGAATTTAACCTACATCTCACTTTCCATTCCTCTTAGTCCATGCATAACAAACCCTCTATTTTAGTCAGAAAGGAAATTTTATAAATTTCCATTCTGACTCATGTCAACGGAAAGGTATTTCGTACAGACGGAATCCCTGGACGTGACACTCTTTTTGATTATGGATGTGTTGTTCTTTCTGGGCTACCGTATAAGTTGAATTTAAAACTCCAGCGATGTCTAAATAACTGTATTCGATTTATCACTGACGCTAAACGTGATCAACGAATAACACCTCTTATTGATGAGCTGAAATGGTTGCGTTGTGAATATCGAACGCAGTACTTCTTGGGTACACTCCTGTTCACGATATTAAATACGGGAATTCCTTCGTACTCGAGGCGCGATTTCATGTTTGTTCGGGAGCTGGGTGTTCGGAGAATGCATGCTCGTCCTGATGACCTTCACATACCGAATTATCGTACGGAGACTTTTAGAAGTTCCTTCCTCATAAGCGGTTGTTATTTCTGGAACTGTCTACCCGCTGATGTTCGCTCCTCGCCCAGTATCCATGTTTCCAAGAATGGGCTCTTCAAGCATCTCCTGTCCCTGCAGGTCAGCTCAGCTTGTTGACTGATGTATGGTGACATGGGTTGCTGGGCGATGTATGCGCGCTCCGTTCACCCATCTACCACCGCTCACTTTCGCAGAAATGTCACGTAGGATGTAAATTAGTTTGAGGTTGGTAATTAACTCTAGCATGATAATAAATAGCCTATTGCTTCAGTGTGCAATGAATCGATTAGTGTTTATGCTTTTTATGTACTATTGGTCTGATTGATCTTTATACTTTATGTAATTATATGTTAGTCCTTAAAAGATGAAATCTTATGACCTGATAAATATATATCTATCTATCTATCTATCTGTCTCTCTCTCCCCCTCCGTTTGAATTCTTGAGAGGAGTGAGCCTGATATTTCTTATGGTTATTGATTATGATGATATGAATATGCTTATGTGTGATATCATCACACTCCATGATGTAAATGTAATAACTTGCGTTAATACTTCTGTTGCATAGGAGAGCACAATTATGCGTCTTGGGGGTGATACCGTTCAAAAATCCATTTCGAATATATTAACAAAACTCTATCGTTTGGATTGGGGCATAAGTTGTCGTGGACAGGCGCCAAGGGTTCTACTGCAATTGAAGATACTACATTTGCTGATATTATAATTGGTTTGTATATGTTATCATCTATTGTATTCTGATTTCTGTGATAGTGCAGAGCGAATGATACCTCCTTCTTCGTTCATAGACATACTCTCACCTCCACAGGAAACCTACACAGTCATGTAACTTATATACATGGAACGATAGTGGGAGTACACTTCCCCTTAACGGCAATGCTCGTCTGGCAACTCTGTGATAGTGTTCAGTTACTATTGACCACGTTCAACTGTATCATCTTCTTCGAAGATTTCTTCTGCAGTCGGAACTTTTTATATCGAACTGCTCGGGACCGGACAGGGGGGTGCAACTCACCTAATCACCTTCAAATGTTTCGCGAAACGTTTTGTCACCACAGTAAACTTCACTTGAAGTCCGTGAATGGCGCTGTCTGTAGCTAAGTCAAAATCACGTGATGTTTTTTTTGTACACTACGTACGTGATACGAGTGTCAGTATCGTTATTATCATATTTGGTTATGTGACATATTCAAGAATTGTATGTATATATCAACACCATTATTGATATGATTTGTTAAGCGATTTCAAATGCAAAATTAGGCGCCGAAAAATTATCGTATCACGTGACTTCTTCTGATAGTACAATCAGCGTCTCTTGCGGACAGTAAATATCGAATGGTGACAAAACGTTACGTATAGTTTTTATCGAGTTGCACCCCCCTGGGACCGGATTATCTCACTACATCGACCTTCCTTCTCATTTTTATCCAGAGAAATGGAAGAGGAGGAACAGAGAGAAGTGCCATATAAAGTGGCATATACACTGAGAAAAAGGTTTATTTATAGTTAACAAACGTATATTTGCTTATGGGGAAATAAAGATTCGTTTGAATCAAATATATTCGGTTAATAATAAAGTGATATTTCGTAGAAATAAACGTTCGTTGATAGTTAATGAATCATATTTGACAGAATCATGATAGATTTACGTGAAATGAACATTTATTTCCCCATAAGCAAATATACGTTTGTTAACTATGAATAAACCTTTTTCTCAGTGTAGAAAGGTTCGACTGTACACGGAAAAAAATCTAGAAATTAGCGCATGACTACCTATGACGTATCAATCGTAAGAAAGCATTCTTGGAATAAAAGCATGAACATATGCACTTATTTCAAATACAACGTGCGATAAGTGCATAGGTTCATACTTTTATTCCTAGGAGTTCCTTGGAATAAACGCGTCGCACTTCTTGCAATTGATACGCGACACACATTCATGAGCCGCTTCCTACGTTTTTTCCTCGATGTAAGATATCTTCTACATACCTTTTGGGAGTTCTTAAGAAGTCAGGACAATTTGGAAAATCGGAAAGATATCTTTGGGTGTTACGCAAAACTTCTCAAACCCTCCGAAAAGGTACCTGAAAACGTGGAATGTTATGTGGGATCCATATTATACATATCAGTACTTTGAATTATTTTTAACGTCGTTCTTTTTTCTTCATTTTTTCAACATATGTATCATTTTTAGGAACTGTAAGCCACGTTAAAGGCCATGGGAAGGATAGCACGATCGCCTGTATAGTTAAACACATCCAAAACTGGTTGCAACAAGCGGGGGATAAACTTATATATAGGAATAGAAAAACCGAAGCAACAGTAGCTAACGCATGAAGTATTTTTCTGGCATTCTAAATAATACATTTTCTAAGTTCCATATTATTTTTAGTGTTGAACTCTTGAATTCTAAAATGCGTATTTTTCTAGTTGAAAAATGAAAAATGTTCATTCTGATAACATTGGTTTGAATTTTATATTCATTCGTTCGACACTGTTGAGTTCAAGATTCTATATTTCAATCTATATATATTTTTGATTAAAAAATTCGAAAAGTTTATTTTAATAACATTAGTTCCTTCGATGCAATATTTATCTATTTAAACTCACATGCATACAAATGTTTCATCACTCTCAAGTTGAAGTTTGAAATATATTTTTCTACATTTCAATTTGTCACTTGATCTTCATCCTTCCTTCAAATGTACTCCCATACTTATGACTAATATTTTTGTGACATATATAAAAGTAGTTCTTGAATAATGCTTCTGCTAATTTCTTGAGTCGAGGTGGCAATTTATTAATTATCTGATTCATTACAAGAAAATGAAAAATCTCTTCCCCGCATTAAAGATAAGAATCCTGTTACAAAGGTTTTCTTGTTCATATCCGCATCGTGATTCAATAGTTCCCAAGGATTTCTCAAAAGATTCTGAAAAATCTCCTATGTGTTGATTCAAGGTTTTGTATATCTCATCTAAGGTGTCACAAAAATAATTGAAGGAGAGATCTTCACACTGAGTTCTAATGAATTTTGGGAATTAATTTTAGGATTCTTAGAATTCTACGAGAATAACAATTTGTTGAGAAAAAAAGTTATAGAACTTCTTTGTCCTAGTGACTGACTAAGGGCTGAGAGTTCTCAGATGAGATATTTCAATTATACTGAAATATTTTCTTTGTATTATAAAACAAGTTGGTTGGCGTAAGATCTGAAATATTTTTTTAAAGGAACTCAAGCATGAGGGAATAGGTGGGAGGGGGGGGGGGAGTCAAATTTTACGCATACTTTTTTCAGAAGGTTCGTAATTAAGAGGACTCCAGCATCATGGGAGTGGTGAAGGGGAATACGGATATCCGGAGACTTTTCTCAGAAAGTACGTAATTAATACAAATTTGGAGTGAAAAATGATAAACTACATACCTGAGACTGCGCACTGCTCTTCAGGAATCATTGGGAAATCCAAAGTCTTCGGCAGTGCGCAGATTCAGGTATGTAATTTATTATTATTCACGTCAAATTTGTATTAATTTGGTACTTCCTGAGAAAAGTCTGCGCAAAATTCGGATTCTCCCTCACCACTCTTCCTTGATGGAATTGATAGCGAATGCAGAGTCTGATGAATAGCTTATCGGTCTGTATGTTGAATTCACAGAATTTCTAGGTTATGTTTATGACTCCGCTACGTTTTGATACTACATATCAGGTGCCATCTATCATGAGTGAGCGAAACCTTTGAATTAATTTAGAATAGCTGTTATCATACAAAATCGAAGTGTCCTAAAACTTATTCCTACACTCATACTGAAAAACGAGGACCTGTTAAATCACATTCAACAATGAAGGCCTGTTGGAGTACAAATATGTAGGAATAGATACTTATGATCGAATATGATATCAAATGGGAGAATTCTATGGGGATAAACAAAAATCAAAATACGAATATTTTATGAAAAACGAAGTACTTGAAAGTAAACCATTCCGGAATATCATATATGTTATAAATGAGTTTAGACTCATAAAAATTGTTGTAGAATAACTATCAGTAGCCTGACTCGTGTGACTGAAGTTACGATTTATTCTGAAATAGTCTGTGCGAAAGTTTTATCTCTATTACATTCAAGCTGAATAATATTTCTATTCTCACAAACCTCTTTTTTTTGTACAGTCATACTTGTTCCTTTGTTCCTCACTTGATTCATTGTTTTCAAATCACAGATAACATTGAGTTCATATAAAATCATCAAGGAACTTCATTTAAAATCCAAAGTTCGCAGAAGAGTATTCAAGAAATCATCAATGAACTCTATGCTACCTGGGGTATCACCCCACACAGTACACGAGTTCCCGCAAAGAGTTCCCGTTTTGCTAATCAATATGTATTCATTAAACCCGGATAGCACAAAAGTTCTGAAAGAATTCCATACGAATACATTGCATTCATTATGAACTATATCGGAACTCCCGTGCTATCTGGGATAAATCTCTTGAAATCAAAATGAACTAATGATGAACAACCTAATGTTCAAGGAGGAGTCATATCGAGATTTCATCACGAATTGTCCGGGCATTCAAGACGTTTTCATTTTGAACTGAAAATATTCATAATGAATACATATTGATTAGCATAACAGGAACTATTCAAGAGGTCTTTAGGAAGTCTCTATGAATTCGAATTGATTTTATTTTCACGTATTTGCACTCTCACGGATCTTGATTTAAAAATATGTAATAATAAGAATGGGAAACAATCTTATTTAACAACATATCCCTCTCATCCTCTCGTTGTATGTTTGAGAATAAGGATCTGTGAGAGTGGAAATATCCCACATAGCACCACAGTCTCGGAAGAATTCTTGAAGAATTCATGAAGAACAAAATGAGTTCAATAGGAATTCTTTTGAGACTATGGCGCTGTGTGGGATGTGGAGACAGATATTGATCATCTTTGATATGCAAGAGAAGAATTATCTGAAACTGAACAGAATTAAAAGTGCGAATACCTGATGAAAAATGAAGCATTTGAGAGTAAGGATATTTCGGAATATTATGGATCCTTCCGATTGCAAAAGCCCTTGGCCCCAGGAGTCATGAATTAGCCAATAGGAATCCATTCTCGAAGCCCCAGGGGCTATGACTGCCTAAAATTGGAAGCACCCTATATGTATATGTACGTTATGAATGAGATTATCATCAAGATGATGATGCAAATAGCATAACTACACCCTGATAAAAATGGCCGTTAGAAACAAACAGAACCTTTAGCTGAACCTAACGAAATCAATATGTGTTTTTCAAAAACGCATATTGACTCCGTTGGATTCGGATAGAGGCTCTGTCCGTTTTCAACGGTCAGTTGAACAGGGCAGCTTTGTCTGATTGAAATGACCGGAACTGCTATTGATTTTAAAATGATCTCTTCAAAAGTTTGATCACTCTTGTTATTCTTCAAGCTGAATTATATTTCTATTCTCACTCTATCCCAGAGAGCGCCAGAGTCTCAACAAATAGCTCCAGTACAAGGGTGGAAAAAGAATTAATTATGAATACTTCCAATTCAAATTGAATTTTTTATCAAGACCTTAGTGTTCAGGAAGAATTTATATTGCAAGTTCGGGAATAATTTTCTGAAGATTCAGAATGTACTCATTTGGAATTCATTGAAGTTATATTGGATATGAATCATCATTTGTGCTATCTGGGTACCTTCATAATTCCATTTCTGAAGTCCATGAAGGAAAAAGTTCAGTTCTAAAAGAATTTGCAATAAAATATGTTCATACTTCTCTACGATTGGCTGGGACCGATGAATCCAGGATTTGAAACATGACGATGGGAAGGTAGACAATGAATTGTTTCAAATTATAAGCGGCTCTGAGTGCTCCGAGCTGCTCTCAGCGTCAACTTATCGGTCAACTAACATTTAGTTTCCAGAATTCTTTACATGTATACTTGTTCAAGGAAATTCACTTTCCTTTTCTTCTCATCTTCATTTTTTATTCCAATAACCTATTGCTAATGATGAGATGGATAATGAGAGCGCAAGTGGTTTTTCATATCACAGAAATAATCTGAGGACATTTTCTCCACTGCTATGGTTCCTATCAAACTCGACATGAGTATTTGATTTCCATTCGTCCCCAATTCAAGGCATATTCAGAAAAAGAACTGAAATCCCAATTAAAACACTCCTCAAAGATAAAAAATAACGCCAAGTACATGAGAATGCGATCAATATTTGCAAAAACAAATCTATAAAACTGTTCTCAACAGAAATTTCATCATATTCAAAATTCCGATGCAATACAACAGGATATGCCCCATCTGAAACAAAAAATGTGAAATCAATATGTTCTGACAAGTACATTTGGTTATCCAAATGGTATGTGAACGATTTTTTGTATATTGTGACTTCAATTTTCTTCAATTCTATTCAAAGTGATTTATGATCTTTGAGAAACATCATTGTATTAAAAATGAAAATCAAGTGGAGTGAAAGAAAAATTAGGTTCAATCATTTAGCATAACTACTAGGAAGAACTCTGACTTATTCTGAACCAAACGTGTTGGTCATTTCTGCACAGTTCTGACATTCATGTTCATACGAAAAACTTGACGAGGCTAGTGGAAAATCTGGCGGTCTTGATGTTGAACACTTTTATCATCAAATCTTTATTAGCCACGCCAAGTGTTTCACATCGACATGAAATTCCAATGTTCAGAAATGACCAACGGGTTTGGTTCAAAATAAGTCAGAGTTCTTTCTAGTCGGTATGCCGAATGATTGAACCTAGTTTTTCTTCTACTTCACTTTATATTCATTTTTAATACAATGATGTTTTTCAAAGATCATAAATCACTTCGAATGTAATTGAAGAGAATTGAAGTCACAATAGAGGAAAAATCGTTCACATACCATTTGGATAACTAAATGTACTTGACAACACATATTGATTTCACATCTTTTTCAGATGGGGCGTATCCTGTTGTATTGTGAACCCGAAAACTGTTTTAGAGCTATAATCTCGCGAATTATATTACCTTGGACTGGAGTTATTTCCTCCTCCCTTTTGAATGACTTTGTCTCATCCTTGAATATTAAAGAAGTATGAAATACACAAATGATTCCCAAATTATGTGAGATTCAAACTGAGAACACAGTTGACAAAGTTAATTCCATAAACAAATATACGTGGTAAGAATTTCGAAAACTACATAATCGTTGACTGACAAGTTGATGCTGAGAGCAGCTCACAACCCTCAAAGCAGCCGACAGTTGACAAGGAAGTTCAGGAAATAATGATGAAATTATCATCGATCGCAATTGAATACAGTGTCAGTGAAGGGTACACTCAAGCTATTTATATATATGAATTATGAGAGAACACATATATTTCTTCAAATTTCAGGTCAAAGTAAATTTTTTTTTCATTAGGAGAATAAATAATCATGTATTAAATTTCATCAGTCTCAACTTCACTGGAATGAACTCAAATGAACGCACATGAACTCAGCATGAAAAAAACGGATGGGGGCTGAATCAACGAAAGGACAAATCAACGAAACCATTGGTTGAAAAGGAAGAGATGTATAATGTACGATGTCTTATTCTTTCCAACTAACGGTTTCGTTGATTTGGTTTTCCGTTGATTTGGCCCACATCCAAAGAAACGATTGGCGAACATTTTTATAGTTTGAAGCAATAAAATAACAAATGGTATAATTGATAATTGAAATCAAATAATCTCATATTATAAGACAAGAAGAGGAGTTTTCCTGCATTCTCTCCCAATAATCTATTTTGTCGATCCGTGAATATTTGTCCGGCAGAACTGAATAATTGCTCACTTGGCACACTGCTTGGCGGTGAAGACAAATATTTAAGGGTAGCTGAACGTAAAACCGGGAACGGGCTGCTGTTCCAGTATGCATATATATCCGCATTGCGTTGTGAACGCGATTCGCATATGTAGGTATCTAGGGCCATTTTATGAACGTCTCCCATTGGACTTTGATTTTCAATTCGGTCGAAAGATTCATCATAGGCATCGCGCAATGACGAGGTTTTATTTACAGGTGACGTGAAATCCATAACCGATAGTGGTACTGCCCGGGAAAAAAAATTCCATGTATGGACCCATATATGGATCCATACATGAAAGTGGGGAATCTATCAGCATTGATCTCACTTCTCTCTCCTTTGGTTTTTCATCACGTTCCATAAAAAATTGTGACATTTTTTTGTCCATATATGGATGTATATGATAATGTATGATTGAATATGATCACATATGGCCATGTACACTCTCATTCATACATGATCATATATGGCCAAAATCCATATATGCTCATATCCCGCGTAGAAAAAATGAGTATAGCAACGATCGCGCAGAGATCTTTTTACAAAGAATGGGGTTTGGGACTCTCCCATACTCTTGAGAGACTGACAAAAGTATGTTGAGAGTATGGGAGAGTCCCAAACCCCATACTTTGTAGAAAGATCTCTCCGCGATCGTTGCCAAATAAGTCCAATATCTTCGCAAGCTTGATGCCAAACTTTAAGCGAGATCGTTGCCATACAAATTTTTTTCCACGCGGGATATGATCTCGTATATGTTTATATATGTTCATATGTATTTCATACATGTTCATATATAATCCATATATGATTCCTATACGCTCATATACAACCATATATGAATTATTTTTCCCCGGGCGGGTTCAGGATTATTTTTCGTAAAATACCTCCTCGTTTCGCGAATATTTTGGATCAGTACTGCTTGATCAAATACTCAAAAACAAGTATTGTAGAATAGATGCGAGAAAAACCGTTTCTGAGAAGCAAAGAAGTGAAAAAAATATCATAAACGAATTGTAGCAATAGAGAACTGATGAACTTAAATAAGAAAACTACTTGAGTTTTGATTCTTGAATGATCGGAAAACCAACAGACGATTTCACATTCAAAAGAACAAAGAAGGCTGGGCCGGACTGTTGATATGAAGGAAAGCAGATAGCAAAAAATGGTTGAAAATTAACTTGAACATATAATATATTTTAAACAATCAGTATCTCGAGAGTTGTTGACACACGAAGCGATAACAGCTTTTTACACTAGAACTAATTCCACACACCTAGTTCTTTACAAATACACAGGAGCCGCGGTCTGCACGTTGGAGTCGCGGGTCACACTAATTATGTGAAAATTCCTTCTCCTTTCAAAAGGAGCAAGCATGTGCCATGGAAGAGAAGAAAGCTTAAAGTGAATGGGACCACACGAGGTAAAGATAACCCCGTGAGGAAAAGTTCCGGCAACGAGAAGTTGCAGCCAAGAAAAGAAACGAACCACGGAACGTAACCAGCGCACTCGGACACTTTGACAACGACTAACCGTTGCTACGCCAAAAATTATATTCGATAAATTATGTTCTATATTCAATATTCGACAATTCGAATAATCCATCACCACACATACAGACATTACACAGTACATTACACAGACGCTCTCTTAGAACGACCTCCCCAGCACTCACCTTTGAAAGAACACATTACGCTCGAATTCAAACGGCTCAGGTGTTCTCATTCACCCATTCCGAAACAAGTAATAATCATCTAATGTGTTATCAAGATTTCGTTTCACTAAAAAATCACACCTTCAAGCATCTTACAGAAGTTCATTATCGATAATAAACATTTTCATGTGAAAGAAATGGCCAAAATTATATACAATTACACACAATTTGTATACAATTGTATACGATTTGTATACAACTCGCGTACAATTGTATACAATTTTGAACATCTTTCCCACATGGGTTGATTCATTCGCTCCCAAACTCATAGGAGATATCGGATTGATAATTTGATAACGTCTTAAATTAGTAGAGAATATTTCTGAAGAACGTTTGTGAGGTGTTTTATCGAAACTTGATAATAATATGAAAAAATATATGCGAATCGCCAAAATATTCTCAAAATATGGTTGAATATCTTACACATATCATAAAATGTTCCAAACTTGCCCATAGAATGTTTTTGGGTTGTTTGTATAATTTGATGGTGAATGAAGAATTTCTCCTCACAAACAATTCATACAATTCGAGCAATTATCTTTGAAATGCATCAATGTGTCACGAACAAGGATTATTGCATCCATGAAATAACGCAACAGAAACAAATAAATTACTTTCCCGGTTTTCCTTCGTTCTGTTTTGAAGAGAATATGAACGAAAAGAACATTTCATTCTCTAGATGTAACTCACGACATTTATCACGCAAAATTGTTCGATAGATATTCATGTGATTATTTCAATTCGATTTAATTCTTGTAGATATGGACTACTGCAGTGATAAAATGTCCAAAGCTTGTCCCTTTCAAGTACATTTTGGAATAATATTTTTTGTTTCCCTCAACCTAAATTGTCGTCAATAATTATTTTAAAAAATTACTGACATTAAATTCTTGTGTACATAACATGACAGAATACATGAGGTATTTTGTATAAAACATTTCGGTTTTCATCCTACATACAAATCATTCAATACTGAATAATGAATTTGTGCCAAAAAATATGTTCATATCCCACATTTCCATTGTTTTCCTTCAGTAACATGGGAAAGATGAAAAAAGTAGTCGAGTAAATTCCTGTCGCTCATAAGATTACATATGATCAATCCTTCAATAATCATTGCTTCCCATATTCATCGGAACAAAATGTCCTATTCTTGATCAAGATTTCTTTGTAATGAAGATTGAAACCCATGGAGTATAGTTTCTGGACCACCGGCGTGTCACGTATGATTATGTCACACAACGGCAATCACAGCGTGCAACGTTGTTGGAACAGAAAGTTGTGGGACGCGCGACAAAACGATGAACGCATTCCCAGCCACGTGCATATAAACACTATCATCTCGCTTCCAGTTCAAACATGAAAGTCCATCAAATCCGACAGCAGCAATGGCACCAACGCAACAACGAACAAGCAGTAACATGCATGACTTGGAAGAGCAAATGGTGACAGGAAAACGACATTGGTAATCGATGTTCCCATACACAAGGCGACGATTTATCTATCAATTACTCGAGTCAATCTACTCTAAACACTTTCACATCTTCTCACTCTTTTCTGCATATGCACGCGATCATGAATCAAGAACTTGAATTCTCTATTGAAGTATCGATAATCGTGCAAGACTGGAAATATGCGACAACTGTAGGGTAAGGCGGGGTCATATGCCCCACTTAATGTTCCAACGACAATATTTTCTAGATGTCAAATATTATAGCAATCAAAATAATACCATTCGAAAGTTTAATTATTAATGTGTATTTGATTAGCATCACAGCTTCAGGGTTCTCATAGCTGAGCGGTGAAATCGAAATTCCCAAAACTCTCCAAAGTGGTGTGTTACCCCCTATGCGTGGGTAAAATGCCATAAGCGTTTGGCTAATGACTTTGATGAGAATGAAGGATCGAAAATCTATGGAAATGAATAATTATAAGAAATCCTTAGAAAATATAACATAAATGTATAATATAGACACATATTGTAGAATATTGGTGTGAAAAAGTGAAATTATCAACGATTACAAAAAATATTCAAATGACATTGAGATATCACATTTGGGGGAATTGAACGTTACATTTTTGCTAAATCTGCATTGTATAATTTGCTTTAGGGGTAATTGGCACTAGTGGCATAGTGGCATATTACCAAAATTGAAAACTGGCATTTAACCCCTGTACACAAAAAAAATCTCGATTAGGAATTTTTCTACGCCATTAATGATATTCTTTATGGTTTGTGGAATTTTAATATTTGTTAGATGGAATATTTTATCATCATTCATCTTTCAATTATAAATTAATAAACATTAAAGAAAAATTCACTTTTGAGTTACAGCATAAAATTCCATGAAAACATTGTGTTTTCAACTTACGTCAATTTCTCGAATAAACAAAGGCATGCAAACAAATAACTGTTGTCATATGGATGCAAGCACTAAAATGAACAAATCAACGTATTCCTAAAAAATATCCGTGTATTGAACATGAAATTATCGAAAAGTGGCATATTACCCGAGGTGGCATATTACCCAACCTTACCCTATATTGAGAACGTGCTGCACAAAGTGCTTTACATAAAATCACACAGAGCTCAACCTTTTGGATATTCTTTGAGAAAAAATCACAAAAATGCAGAGATGAAAAGAAAGTAGGTCTTACATCATCTCTTGAGCGTATTGCTATTATTACGACAACCTAATAAACATTTCGAGTGGAAAAGATGACACTGACACAATGGAGAAATCTGAATCCCAGTCAGTTTTCAAATTGAGACGCAGCCAATTGAGGCCACACTTTTAACAGTGATTGATTGTGTATAATATTCTGCTGCAGTTGGGGAATTCCCGGAAAGAAACGTCTTCGATAATGAAATGGAAGGTTTTGTCAAACATTCTGCTAACCTAAATATTTATTCACTGATAAATTATGTTTCAACCTCAACGGTGTATCTAACATCGAGTTAAAATTTCTTGTAATATTGACACCATTACACGAACGGAATGAGAAACCACATGATTGGAGCAAAAAATTCCAAAACAGAGATTTAATAGTGATTCGAGTTCATAGAAAAATGTGGAGAATGACGAATCTTCATTTCACAGAACCCACTTTTATCTAGCGAATCAATATACGTTTCCTACGTTGTCCCTCCATTTTGAAAAAAGAACACTACCATTATGGAAAGTATGCTTTCTTGATAAATCTCTTGACAATCTGCATACATATAGATTATACGTGGAATGACACGTGTATGCTTGTAATGATGGTTTTTGACCTCAAGTTACGGATGAATGATTTTTCCAAAGGTTTAGCTTTCTTCTTCCTCCTAATTCTCCTCTCTATTCTTCAATGAATATCACTCCACGTCATTGAATGTTAATTCGTATGATCATTTCAGAAGGACAGAATGAGAATTCAATTATAGATATTCAATAATAACTCTTCAATGAGACAGTATCTTCCTGGCATCCTTCCTAGTCGTGACATCATCGACCGTTATCTCGATCATTCAATATAATATCGATCCTTTCTTATAATAATGACTGCTCGACTCTGCTTTTATTAAGTACACGACTCGTTAGGGCCAATCATTATGATTATTCTCGATGTTTTCCAATAATCTTGATGACGAACTGAAACAACAACCAGTCGAACAAGTGACGAGAAGGAAGATCAAAGATAAAATCCTTCGGAAGATGAAGCAAAAAGGCGGCTTCCGATCGTTCGGACGATCCTTATTATTATTATCATGATTGAGAAGACGCTTACGTACATTCGCGATATAATCCCTAATGGAAACGATCGATCGCACGATCAACCAACAGCCACCTCTCACTTCAGTAACTCGGGAGAGGCGAGTCGATCGCATGACTGCGCGATTTCATCTCCGTTGAAATTCAGTATACACTAAAATGCGTAGGCAACCTCCAAGTTTTATTCGACGAACGATCGTGAATCTGGATAGGAACGATTTCTTTGGCTGGTGCTATTTCATAGGTGTTTGTTGTTTTTTTCGGCTGGTTTACGCTCCTGCTGTTGCAGTATATGCATGTCTTTTCTAATCCATGTCAATCCATTAGCTATGTGTTATTTCACATTCCAACCGCTACTGCTTATGAGAGTGATACAGGCTCGGTCTTCCAAGTTACAATGAGATACTCTATTCAACAAATTCGTTCCATGATGTATTTATGTTACAACACGTTTTCGTCTTTGTAATGTAACATAATAGTTTGAGAATAAATCTCAATTCACAAACTGTTAACGCGTTCAACAACTCACGTTCAGTGAGATTGTTGAACAAAAGTGAGAATCTGTAAAGATGTTCAGCCATGAAGATTTCTTCCTTTAATTGAACTCTCCATGTGGAAAGAATGTCCAAAATTGTATAGGATTGTACACAAATTGTATACAAATCGTATACAATTGTATACAAATTGTGTACAATTGTATACACTTGGACATTTTGCTTCCTCGTTAGGAGGGGAGCCTTGTGATCGTTTCAAGGAGCGAAAATTTTTTTGTCTGGAAATTCAAAATCTCCTAGACCAAAATGTTCCTCAGAACTCGGGGGACAATGTTGTTACCGTGTCTGTCTGTCTGTGTGTCTGTGTGTGTGGCTGTAGCCCCCCCTAAGTTTCGTACGCGCATATCTCCCGTTCTGCTTACCCGATCGTTCCGAAATTTTTATCACAATTGTGGACTAGGGTGATAGTGGTCCCATATAACTTTCAACCTGATTCATTCAGAAGAATTGGGTGGACGAGAAGAACTCTGACAAAAAATGAACATTTTGCGTACGCGTGTATCTTTGCTTCCTATTATCCGAACCCGATCAAACTTCGACCACGTTTTAGCCATGACCCGATAGTGGTCCCATATAAGTTTTATCCAAATCAGATGAAAACTGTGGAAAATTTTTCTTTGGGATTTGTATTTTTTTCAAAGCATGCCTTCCCCATGTCCATATTATCCGAATGTCTTGGGACTCTGAGTATATTCGATTGACGAGATGTTAGTTACATGATATAAATTTCAGACACATTGGAATTGGGGGGAGTAAAAAAAAAGCAAATCAGGTTCCTTTTTGCCTGTCTATTTGTCTGTGTGTATGTAACAAATTTGCGACTGTGTATATCTTTTGTTCGTATTTCTCGATGGTGATGGAATTTTCACTAGTGTCATGTGCAGTGTTGATAGTGGTTTCATATAAGTTTCAACCTCATCGTTACAGAAGAACGGGAGGGATGGGGAGAAATTTTTCAAAGAATCGTGATTTTGCGAACGCGTATATCTCCGCTTCCTATTATCCGATTGCGATCAAACTTATACCACATTCTGGTGATGATCCTATAGTGGCCTCATATAAGTTTCATTCTAATCGATGGAAAACTGTGGAAAATTTTTGTTTCGCGATTCACATTATTTGACAATATTTTGAAAGCATGCCTTCCCCATGTCTGTATCATCCAAATGCCATGAAACTTGTAGTATAATCAGTTTACGGGGGGTTAGTTGTATGGTGTGAATTTCAAACAAATCGGAATTGAACGAAGAAAGTGGTAAGCACTGAGCTTTGAAACAAAATTTGGAAATTTTGCAAACATCGTTAACATGCAGATAACTTCCGTTTCTATCATCCAATTGTCATGAATTTTCCACCACAGCTTGATGCAGTCTTGATCGCAGTCCTATATAAATTCCAACCTGATTCTCTAAGAGAAACGGGAGAGAGAAAGAAAACATGTATTTTTTTTTCAACACAAACGAGGAAGCCATGTGTCAATTGGCAGAATTTTTTCCACATTGGTCTTTTCGTGATTCTTATTTTATCGGATTTGTCTGTGAAATGTATGCTTATGAGATATACGTACAAGACAATTGTGAGAATTTGCGATTCTCTCAGGAAATATGCAAATGCTTGATGTGAATTGATGGCTCGATTCAAAATTCCAAACATGATTTTTCAACATGATGAGTTGTTCATTCAAATTTGATGCATCAGCATTTTCAGAATATTCTCAAGCCAAAAGAACTCGAATTGGAAAGAACACTGGAAGGAATTTCATTGTATGTAGTTTTATTTTGTTCTCAAGTTAGGAACATGAAAAAATAGCGAATACACGAAAAGGAGTATAAAGTAACCAGTACTAGGAAGAATAGGAATCTGGTGACAAATGTTCCAAAATTGTAATAAGTCCCATTCAAAATGGAAGTGAATGCGTTAAATCGTTTACGTTACCATGGAAACGATAGTTTGACATAAGAACGATGACCAAATCGCGAGTCGGCACTCAATTCCTAACTTAAAGTCGCAATGAGAACTATAGCGGATGGTAATCAATCCCATACACTTCTCTCAGTGTAGAACTGCTGTCGATCCTTGATGATTGTTACCACCAAAGTTGATGGTCGAAGTTTTTGAAGTGTATGTGTCTTGCTATCGCTAATGGAGAAAATCATGAGGAATCTAGAGCAGTTATGAGTATAATTTTTTAATGTCTCTCATTCATCAAGAAAAATAGAACTTTATACGATACAATTTCTCTCATACTATTTTCCTATTGTATCACATTGTCTTCCATCATCAAATGAAATGAGAAGATCAGAGAGATAACGTACGAATCTCCTCAATAAAATATTGTGCCACATAAGTTCAGCGTTGAGATACAATTGCGAATTCATCATTTGAAATTCATCTACATTTGATTTGGTCTCTCATTATTTCAGTAAGTCCCAGTGAAAATTGACGCTTGCAGGAATAAACACCCTAATACGGTTCCACGATCGGCCCAATGAAGGTCCATAATTGTGCCCATCAATGATCGACTGCTGGATGATAACTTGGGACCAGCAATGACGAAGAATAATCGTCATTGCTTTGTAGATTTTTTAAAAATCCAAACTGCTCGAAAGCATCGTGTGTGCATACATACTTGAGCCCGACACCATTCGCTAAACCAGAATACGGTGGATCTCCGGAAAAAAATTGAAGTATCCTATCATTTTTCAATTCAAAGTGATCGTGATTTGGAATTATTTGGCTCCTAGCCAATCAGAATTCTGCGATTTCGAATCATTATAACTCCCAAACCAAGAATGCCAGAATAGAGCAAATTTTTTCCTGAGATCCACTGTTTCCTAACTTAGCGAATGGGGTTAGGTTCAAGTATGTACCATACAATGTTTTTGAGCGATTTTGATCCAAAAATATCTAAAAATGCTCATATCTTGAAAGCTAAGCCTCAAAAAATATTTTTAAATACGGGAAATTATTGCTTTCTGACTGCAGAATAACGCCTGTAGAGTTTTTCCAGTGAATTCTGGAACATTCAGTATAAAAGTGCATACATTAACAATAGCACTACCTATCAATGAAATTGATAACTCTACCACTGACTATTGATAATGTTGGTGATTTTAGTACCCGCGAATAGCAATGACTGGTGCTGTGAAAACAACTCATCCGATCGTACTTAAAGTAATTCTGAACTGAAGTTAATTGATGGTTATCGCGGAAATTGATAATTTTTATAATAAGAAATCGCCACTTGGCTGCTGCAGCTGAATTACTGTTCCCATGTATACAACTGGGGTGATATGAGTCCCGAGTCTCACACCGGTTCAATCAGCAGAAGACAGCACTGATTCAATAGCAAAATCTACTGACTCTCAATATTTCTCACTGATTTGGATGTGAAAAGCAAAAATCACAAATTTCATCACACTTCTCTACGCCGATTCCATTCTTTTGGATGGATCAGGGCAAAACTGATATGAGATCACTTTCGGTCTGAGTGGAAAATGAGAGAGATTTCACAATGGCGTGTCTTGTGCTCACCGTTACGGCAATGCTATTCAACTACGAAACACAACGCTATGCGCGATGGTTCATAAGTGAGTTGCAGCATTCTAAATATTGTTGAATATCTTCCACATTTTTCACTTGATTGATCTGAAAATTTCAGAAAAACTTCTTTGAACATTGATAAACCACCTTGTCACTCCGAGTTTTTCTGAATCGGAAATTCTTTCGATACTTTTGTCCGTGGAAACTCGAAGACCGCGTGTTCTCAACACCATTTGTATATTATTGAATTGGTTGATTATTCATTAAACGATGAGGTATTTCGACAAATTCAACTCACTAGTTGTTATCGGGGATCATTGATGGAGCTGTATACCGAATTTCAAGTATTTTCAATCAATTCCCGCTGAGTGATCGCAAAATATAATTTGAATTCTATTGATTTGGAGGGAATGAAAATTCCCAGTCTTCAATTTCCATCTCACAAACTATTGATGATAGGGACAAATTTCTCACGAGAAAAATGTGTATTTTGATGAGTTCTAATAGGCTATAATTTTCATTCGGACGAATTTTTTTTCTCATTCTATTGGGCTCTTGGATGATATTCTGAACGTGTTCGAGCGCTCAGCGAGTTTCAGCATCCGGGCCTTCAAATGTGGATTGGGAAGTGCGTCTGAACGAGAAGAACAATTGACAGTTGCTTCTAGGTCTCGGACGTTTGGAATACAGGTGCCATGAGTGTGTTCCATGAGTCGCCGTATCTTATAATTCCCCGATCTCCTCTACATCATTGAACAGGAATTACATTATATTATCCCTAGTAAAAATGAATCATATAAGAACATGCATAAAGCATATAGAAACCATATATGGTCATATATGACCATATATAATTCATACGCAATGCATATTGAATCCGTATATGATCATATATGACCCATACAGAATCCATATATGACCTTTCGATGCAAGACTTTCCCATACATGTGAAAAAATGCTGTCATGTATGAAATATTTTTCGTATATGGATTTTATATGGATTATATATGAGTCATATATGATCATATATGGATCACATATGGATTAAATATGGATTGTATATGATTCTATGCATTTTCATATATGAATCATATATGAACTTCATATGTATTATGTATGGATTATATATGGGTCATATATGTTCGTTTTTTACTAGGGATGAGTTGTAGATTTGACATACAAAAATACATCACATGTAGATGAACCATAATTCATTTATGGAAGGTAATTCTTATACCTGAATCGTCTACTGTTTATTCAAGTTTCCATAGGAGCGTTTGGAAGACATTTGAAAATGGAACAATTTCGTCACAGTTGCGAATGGAAAATGTATGACAACTCTAATCATTCTGCTTATAGTTCTCAACTAAAATTATCCCGATAATATTTGGATCATGTAAGGTGTTATGGATGGAATTTGTGAAATCATCACAGCATTGATTTTAATAAACTTGGTTGGTTTTATTTTGGGAAGAAGTGAATACAAGTTGTCGATTTAACAGGGAAAACTCGAATGCATCGTTCTGCGCGTCGGTTTGGAGGACCAAGCCTCGAAAAACAAATGAAAGCCTTCCTTTGGGTTTTTCCCTCAGAGAACGGTAAACGTTCGTGTTCAAGCACTACAAGTACCTGTGTGCATTTGTTTGTATGTGTGTGGCTTTGTGGGTGAGGCAGTGCCGTAACAGCACCCCCCCCCCCCTTTGGGCAAGAGAGATGTTATCCTTCGATAACATCTCTCGTACCCTTACAATTCTCGTATTGTATGTTTTCGTGTTAAATGTTCACAAAATCATGTTGGTGTTGTACTTGTTCTATTGATCGGTGTGCTGGTGGTGTTTTTGTGTGTATACGTCAGGGGTATGACATTCTCCTAAAGAACATGTTCAAACTATTTCCGATCCCCTCTGTACCCTCCTCTTCATCTGATCAGATGATGACACTTGTAGTTGTCATGAAATGGTGTTTGAAAGATTATTCAAATTGTGTCAAACAATAATAAATCAAATTTTACAATCATGAAATCATGAATCAGTATAATAAACACTTTGAAAAATTAATATAATAATTTAATACGAACCTGATCGTTTTTGCAATTTTCTGATCCATGAATATAAAATATCCTTGTACAAACGATGAAGATAAATTTAAATACTAGCAAGAATGAGAAGATAATGCATAATCTTCAGAAAACATGTTATTAAAAATTCAAAAGCATAGTTAAAAATTCCATTTGCACATAGGGTAAGAGACCCTATACCCGATCAGTGCACGTATATCCGATCAGTCCTTGTATCCCAGGTTTTTGTGGTTTATTTGTGCAAAAACTCTTCAACCAAAACATTTTTTGTAATTAATGGATTGGAAATTAAGTTTTTCATTTGGAACTTCTAGCTAAATTACTCCGTAATTCATGTAATAATGGAAATGATCGGCTTCTAGTCCTTGATCGGGTATAGGGTCTCTTACCTTATGGTATTTCAATTGCGTGATTCAAATCCCTGAAACCGAAAATTGAAGAAAAGTGAGACATTGTATTACTGGCATGAATTGAAAAATCAAATCTTGTGAATTCAGAAAATAAGTTTATTTGAAAAATTATCATAAATTTCATGAGTTTGCTTCATAGTCAGATTTACAATATGATGGAAAGAGGATTTATCCTATGAAAAATAAAAAAGGTATAATAACATTTATTTATAGTCAAGTGTTACACATTCTCACAATAAAGGACTAATTCAATTCTTCGGAAGTGTATAAATATTTCAAAATTGAAGGATCCCCAAATTACAGTTCTGAAAATACCCACAATTATTTATGTTTTGCTTAAATATCAAATTATAATCCATATGAATATATATATATATATATATATATGTACATACAAAACTATATTCACGCTGAGCCGTGATGAAGTGATTACAATATGATATGAATGAAAATGATTTATGTTACACAAAGTTTGGAATACTTCTTTCTCTCCATGGTTATTTCTTTCATTCCCATTATTGACCTGGCGACAATATTGTCTCATTCGCATATTGAGATAATGATACGTTACAAAACTCATGATTTCCGCAGCGTGTGCTTTACAAGGGAAGTTTGAAGAATTCTCTGCTTCACTCAAAACAAGCTCAACCACATTAGGTTTCAAGACATGTTTCTGAAAGATGTTTTCTAAACACTGTATCATTTGATAAAATCCAATATGAGGATGAATGAATTGCTTTTGAGCATATGAATTTACAATTACAGCTGCTGGCAATATACCAAACGCTTGGCTATTTGTGCACGCATGTATGCAAGTTACACATTTTGTATATTGCACCAACTTTTTAGTTACTGAACTCACAGCACAGTAAATGAAACAATCCATGATTTCTGGTGACGCATAATCGTGAGCTAACGTATCGGAAATATCCCAATCACTGTGATTAATTCCTTTTTTAATTTTGATTTTATTGATTGTATAAGGAGTTTTGAAGTTTGTGGATGATGATAAATCTTCTTCAAATCTGTGAGTGATAACAGTCAATCATTGGGCTTATCAGAAATGATTGTGCAATTTTCAGTTTTCGAAGGCTTCAAAATACCGAAGGTGGATAGGATTTTGTAGATCTGAAGGAAGGTGGGAGTGCTGGGATGATCATTTGCACCTCCTGCTTGTCTTAAAGTACCAAAGAATCGCTGGATAAAATGAAGAAAAAGGAAAAATCAATATAAAAGGAAGGAAATGGATGAAGGGTTCGTTATGTACTCAATTTCCATGGGTAAATTTGACTTTCCTATATTTTGAAGTATTCTCGATGGTAAATTGAAAAAATGTCAAGGGAAAGCGCGATAAGACTTCATCCCAGTGAACACCACATTCAAGTGTAAGAAAACACAGGTATCACAAAATGATGTGCCTTCATTACACACATATGCCCTAGGAGCATCAGAATGTTGTATATATACTATGCACGTTCATAGTATATCTAGATATACTATGAACGTTCACAGTACATATACAACGTTCGGTTGCTACTTGGGTGATGTATTAGTGACATAATAAATTATGTAACTGCAGTTTATTATTTCTATGTTACATGTAGAATTGATCCAGTAAATTAATTTACAATTGTAATAGTGGTCTTCAAATTGTTACGTGAATGAGTGAGAAGTTGTGACTGAAATGTGATTTATGTGTTACATAATTGCTGTTTTACGTGATGTAGTGTTGATGTAACAGTGTACACTGGGATTATAGGTGTCCCTGTTGAGAATTTAAAATTCCCATTTCTTTAAATCAGTTCGCTTGATGTCTTATAGAATTTCCAAAAATTTCCTATGCAATGCCAATAGATATCTTGAAGGTATCCTATGAAAAATACCTTCCGAACACTGAAATATACGGTTTTTCTTTTACCGACTGGCATTTCATACTACCGAACTTAGTATTTCTTATTAATATTATCTTTACGCTCACTGTTTGTGTATCACTGTACTGTGCCCCAAGAGAATCTTGATTAATGTTGCCCGTTAAAACTGAATCAAAACCGTGATTTTGAGTCAGATCACAAACTAGATCAAGCGTGGATTTCAGCGTCACCCGCAAACTTTCAGCAGTTTGTATTGCTAAAAACGAAGAGCTTGAAATATCTCCTTGCACAACCTTTCCCTCCCAACAATCCATTTTTTGCAGAGATTGCTCAATTAACTGCAAGTATATAATTGAATTTATAATTATGTTCCACATTCTATTCTCATAAACTCAGAAAAAGGAACCTGAAAATCATCATTGCCGGGTTTCACTCCATCAATTTGAAATCTACGATTGAACGCGTCGAAAAGATCATTGATCCATTCACAAAATACCGCTGTTGATTCGCAATCTTTCAATTCGGGAACGTAATTGCTATATACTCGAAGCCCTTTGACCACTGACTTGCTGAAAATCTGAATGTACGATAAGCATAATCAATACTTTTTATAAACTACGACCTATCTCAATTATAATTGAATAAAATTTGGAAAACTTTTATACCTGAGCAGCTAATCGAACTCTCATTTTTGCAGAATTGCTACACTGAGAAAAAAAGATTGTGAACTCATAGACGGTTTAGTTCTCTCAACTACATCGTGGGCTTAAATACGGCGAATCTCACGGAATAGTTCCGTCAACTACATCGTATGTTTGTAAAGATTGATTCCCATCAACTACAGATGTAGTTGACAGAACTGAATGGCAATTTGATCAAATACATCATTCTTTTAACATAAAAATGATACTTATTACAATCAATTGTTCCGTATTTCATTAGATTCAATAATTATTCCAATCAACTCAATAGAAGAATCCGTTCAAGGTTACAAGATGTTTAATGCAAGACTATTTCATTTCAAATCATAAATATATTTATGTAAAGAAATGTGTAAATCAAAAAGTTAATCTTCATTTGTTTACTGTTCAATCTCTGAAATCCTTCGATATCTCACCATGATGATACCGGTGAGTTTATATATCAAATCTCAGTTGAGGGGAATCGAACCTACCTATCTGAGACACTAACGTCCTAACCGTTTCTCTACAGCGCGCTTCGCATTTTGCTCTTGCAAAAGTTGTTAATGTACTACATACCCTGTATTTTACCATCTCTGATCAGGTGATTTTCAAATAATTATTTCTTTATTACAACTAAAAATGCGTTCAATTACATTTCTCCCACAATTGTTTCAACCAACGAAATGAATCGATTCAACTACAACGATAACTCCAGTGAATGACATTGATGTTTGAACAAAATGAACGTTGATGATACTATAACAGTGTGATGTAGTTGGCTGAAC
The DNA here is from genome assembly GCA_018340375.1 of Gonatopus flavifemur. NCBI lineage: Eukaryota > Metazoa > Arthropoda > Insecta > Hymenoptera > Dryinidae > Gonatopus > Gonatopus flavifemur. Next base: position 1,438,125 of record JAFFJZ010000033.1, read on the forward strand.
ATCAGCGTAATTTTGTGTGATTGCCTCAACGAAATTATGTTTAGTTCGAATACAATTTCTTCGTGGTACCTATATACAGTCCAAATACACGATTAAGTTGAGCTCACTTCATTTTTTTTCTCAGTGTAGGATCAATGTGTTGTCCCGTAATTTTTGGACACAATTTCATTCGAGCGGCTACTGAAATATCTTTTTCATGAAGGGTTTTTGAATGTTCCCATTTAATTGGAGGCATAGAAGGATCCATCTGCAGGAATAATATAAATTGTAACCATATGCAGTGATTGAGAGTATTTGACAAGCTTGAAATACCTATGAGAACTGTATACAGGATGTTTCCCAGGAATCATTCCGCCCCTTTCAACAAGCGATTCTTCAGATAATAATATGAGGCTTTTTCCTTCAACAATAATTTTCGATTCGAATCTTAGTCCAGAACTGATTACAACCGACCAAGTGGATGGTACGTAATCCTGATAAAAAGAAACGATAGAAACTGCTTGAAAGAGCCAAAAACCACACTCAAAGCCTATCCGTTCCTATTGGTTTCTACCTGTTTCTATGGGGTTTTTCAACCCTCCAATTGGTTTTCATTGTTTCTTCCCACCAGGGAAGTATACTCGTCGATCATTGAAGTAGCCAATGTAATTATCATCTCAATGATCAAGTCATTTTGTTTGTTACCCAAAAACTAAGCTTCCCACATAGCAATCGAGAAATCAAAAAGGAATTGTGCGGAAAGAATTTTTCTTAAACTCCCCCATAATTTCATGTAAGTTACGCCGAATGCCATCGAAAAAATGTATTAGCGACCGGAAATAAATTGTATTGAATTTGGGTGGCCCGTCTGAGAAATTCTGACCCGACTATATTCATGTCTGCCTTATTGAATTAACCATCTTGGATTCATTTCCTGATATCATATTTGTATCCTACATCTTCGGAGACCTCTATAGAGGTCCTATAGGACCCGTGTTCCATAAAAATCTGCCCATGAACTCCAAAACCGGTGAATTCACGTCCGCCATTCGGATCCGCCATGTTGGAATAATTTTTTGATGTCAGATCTTCTATCTTCACAAAATTCACAGTCCTCAATACTTCATTGCCGTTCGCGTTGAATTCCAAAACTGGATTACGACTCAGACAATCAGCCTCTACATTTTCCTCACCTTTGTTGTATTTCATCTTGAAAGCATACTGGGACAAATAGTGTGCTAAGTCACCCAATTCCAATTAAATTTTCCAATGGACGGTGGTCTGAATGAACTGTGAATAGTCGTCCAATAAGCAAATGTTGCCAGTATCTTATGGCTTCTTTTACAGCAATACACTCCAAATGAACAGCTTATTTCTCTTTTTGCCTACGTTTTGTTTCTTCCGGGAAATATACTACCGGTTTTTTCCCTCCATCTGCTTGTACTTGTTTCAAAACAGCACCAATGCCTGATTTACTTGCATCAGGGTAAATGTGAATTGGTAGATTTTTGTCAAATATTGTCAACACTGGTTGAGAACAAAACAACTTTTTCATTCCCTCAAATGTTCTCTGACATTCTTTAGACCAAATGGATCTTTGATCTTTCCGTAATAAGTCATGGAGTGGCTCCAGAACAGTGGAGATGTTACGATATAGGACGGTATATATTTTCCATAAAAATTTACTTTCCCCAAAAACTGTCGAACATTCTTCCTCGTCTGAGGTACTGGAAACTCTCTTATGGAAACCAGGTTATCTTTCAGCGGACTTACAGAGTTATTCCTTATGACATGACCTAAATATTTTACTTGGTCTGCAGCGAAGATGCATTCAGAGATTTTTAATCTGCAACCTTCCTTCTCAATTGCGTCTAACAATCTTGTTATATGACGCGTATGTTCTTCAAAACTTTCGGAGAATACCAGAATATCGTTTACACAAAAGTCTGACAATCCATGTTTCCGTATAATGTTACCAAGGACCCTTTGGAAAATTGCTGGGGCCGTCTTCAGTCCAAATGGCAAACATGTCGATTGGTAATGACTGTCTGGTGTGAAAAACGCTGTCTTATATATATCTTTAATCCTCAAAGGAATCAACCAGAAGGCTGAATTTATGTCTAAAAAGTTCAATCCGTTATTTTTTATACAAAATAGTTTTTTGTTTATCAAAGAAACATTTGATCCCGAATCGTATACAGCTTCAACTCTTACATTATCATTTATAATTACATCTATTTTGATTAATGGCAAAATCTTCGGTTTCTTGGATCTATATAATTTAATTCCACTTGTTATAATGAGTGATTCACTTTTCTATCCCTCCCATCCACTTTTTTTTCATCTTTGAACCAACATTGGGATTCTAAGTGGAATCGATTGTTTCTGTTCATTCCCTCACAAATCGTGCATGGTTTACGTCGATCAAGTTTGTCTTTACTATTTATGTTCTGATTAGGTACATTCCTCTTATCACCAGTTTTGATCAAATATTCTAGCCCTCTAATTTCGTTCAACAAATTTTCGACAGTCTCAACTTTCTCTCTATCAATTCTGTTTCTAACGAAAGTAAGTGAGCCCATTGCAATCAAATTGACCAAAGTTACTCCTGTTATCTTGTTTCCAATTAATAACAATAGATATTGTTTCCGCACCGCATAATCCAGTAATGAACCCAATAAATATTTAGATGATATAGCATGTGTTATAGGAAGCCATCCTTTATCCGCGTCAATTTCACAGAATTTAGTTTCCCATTGAGACCACTCTGATTCCAATGTTAGGCTCACCATTGTAGCATTATACCATCCCATGCAAGCATCTTCCAAAAACAATCTAAATACTTCAATTTTATTATTGTCTTTCTCAATACCTAACCTTGCACACTCGGTTTCGAATGTATTCATCCATTCGTTAACATTATAGTTTCTCCCAGAAAATTTTCTCAACACAAATTTTTCGGAGAGCTTCTTCACATTTATATCTTTATCCTTCGTTTCGCGTTTTGGGCTCGTAACAACTGTTTGGAAATTTTAGTGAGCATTTCTCCTGATAAACCGATTATTTGTTCCTCTTCATCACTAACCTGTGTTTCCTCAGGAATCTCCTCTAATATATAATCTTTGTCAACTAAATTCCCCCACTCATCTTGATATAATTTCAATATCTCATCCGGTAGAGATATCCATATTTGCCTATATTGACTCCTTCTCTTTAGCGTGTTACATAGCTGTTTATATCCAGTTGTTGATTTCATTTCTGCATGATGTTTCATTAACTGGTATTGTTCGGGTATACTGTAAGTCACGTTTTCCTTAGTAGTGATTGAGATTAATGTTATCACCGTTGATGTTGGATCCTCTGCCAACGCCTTCATCATAAACTCAAACTGGAGTTGTGCCATTCTATTTTCCCCACTGGAAAGATTTACCAGCACAAAGATGTCATTTTGTAATGTTGTTTAATTCCCGCATTATAGTTGTAACTGCGATTCTTGTTTCTGTAATGTAAGTTTATTTATTCAACGATAACTCAAATTTACATTATTTACAACATGTGCAATTCACTTGCAATGTAAGAAACAACATCTACAGCTAATATTCACCACTCTTCTGAACACCATTAATTTTCCTTAACAATTATCCATCCACCGCGGTCTTTATCAAAGTATGATTCTGTTGTATTGAGCGCCTACGCGTGGCCGTCCTTGTCAAATAGTAAGATATAAGAGCGCGAGGTTCAAATTAACGGGATCTCCAGTATTTCGTTACTTACAGGGTGGCGCAAAAGTCGGATCATTTTCCGCTGAGTTATCGTAATTTTGATACTTTGATGTGGCAAAGTCTGGAAACACCCCCTTAACTTTGGAACGAAGCATGAGAATTGCATCAAATTTTTTTTTAGTCGGAGGTTTTCTTATCCCAATCTTCGCATTACCAAGAATCAACGGCGTGGACGTAGCGGGAACCTGATTCCTTGTGTGGGGTTGTGTGTGGGATTGTGTGTGTGTGTTAGGGTGGGTGGGTGGTTCGGTCGTATGGGCCTGTGCGACCCACACACAACGACAAACATGCACGCACACACACACCCACAATCACACACAACAACCCACACACACCTACTCTCTCACACACACACACACACACACACACAAGGGATCAGATTCCCGACACGTTCACGCCGTTGATTCTGGGTAATGCCAAGATTGGGATAGACATAACCTCCGATTCGAAAAAAATTTGATCCAATTATCATGCCCCGTTCAAAAGTTGAGGGGGTGTTTCCAGACTTTGCCACATCAGAGTATCAAAATTACGATAACTCCGCGAAAAATGATCCGATTTCAAAAAATAAAAATCCGCTGGATTCAGATTGGGAACCCCTATCAAATGACGTATCACAAGCGCCCCAATCTGATTTGAGATTTTGGCCCCCTTCCTCCCCCCCATCGTTTCCTACAGGGCTGGGGAACTCAAGGTCCCCCGTTAAGATAGCCCTTGATCCTCCCTTTGATTAAAGGAAAATTTGATCCAATTACCATGACCCGTTCAAAAGTTATGGGGGTGTTTCCAGACTTTGCCACATCAGAGTATTAAAATGACGATAAATCAGCGAAAAATGATCCGATTCCAAGAAACAAAAAATCGCTGGATTTGGATTGGGAAACTCTACCGAATGACGTATCACAAACCTTCCCATCTCATTCGAGATTTTGGCCCCCCTTCCCCTCTTATCGTCCCCTACAAGGCTAGGGAACTCAAATTCCTCCGTTTAGATAGCCCTTGACGCCTCCTCCAATTAAAAAAAAATTTGATCCAATTATCATGCCCCGTTCAAAAGTTATGGGGGTGTTTCCAGACTTTTGCGCCACCCTGTATAATAAGAATTTCTCTCACTGTTGTGTTATCATCCGAGTACGTCGCCCAGAAAGAGACACGTCCATACGATAGAAAGAGAGATCCAATACCGACGCTTGTATCCCCTTAAAGCACTAAATTATGCTTTCCAAACGTTTTATATTCACTCAATCGACTTTGCAAGCGCTTGTCCTGCATTCTCAGTCGCACGCTCCATTTTCACCGGACTATGTCGGTATTGGATTTGACATATTGTTGTTTACATATTCGTATGAACTGTAACTTCATTCTAGGTCAACATGGATATTCAAGTACAGATTCATCAGCCTCCCTTCTTCATCACGCTTGAGTAGAAGGCAATCAAAAACAGCGAAAAGAATGCGTCTTTATAACACGTCTTACAGTGAAGTCAAACTTTGAGCCCTTTATTCTGAACCCTTGAGAGCTACAGAGCATCAGAAGAAGGATAAAATTTTGCTACGTAGTTTTCAAATAACTGAGCCATGATCACGAATTTCAAATATGAAGCAATAAAGTGCACTGCTATCCTTACAGGAAACCCCGATAATGTAAACACAGCCAATAATCGGCCCATGTATGGCTACCATTGAATGGCCAACAATGGATTCACATCATTGGCACAAGTGTGGCCCACCACTGGCTGATAAGAAAGGCCAGCAATGAAAACAGCCGATAATCAGCCGATGTACGGCTATGGTCAACGGCCAACAATTGATTCCCCGTTACTGGCTGGAATATGGTCTATTACTAAGTGAAATGGATTCCAAAGTTGAATGTATTGTATTTGTCATCACCCGTGAAAAAAGTTTGTTTCGGCCTTATTTCTATTACGCTGAATCAATAATTCACATCCATGAAATACGTTTCACATGATTCAAATGAATTTTGATTTATATAGATAATCAATTACTTTCTCATGTAAATAACAAAAAATTTGAAGGAATAAGCAACTGAATTCAACTGATTTATCGAGAGTGCTTTTGACTCGTGTAATTTTACATTTGAGATTGTGGAAGTATCGGGCATGCAAAACTATTTAGAAAAAAAAACATCCATTTCTGACCTTGTGAAAACTGGAATGAGAAATTTCCCTAAAAAAAGAACAAAAAAGTGTTTTGGGTCACACTTAACTACTCATTTAAACTAATACTGAACCGATCACCATTGGATATCATTATTATTATGCCCCAGTAATCTGCCATTGATAGCTGAAATTCGAACATTATCCCGAAATTTCTAGCCATAAATCGGGATCATTTAGCCCCATTACTGGGCCAATCAATAATTTTATATATGGCCCATTATTTATTGCCATTACTGTACCCACGTTATCATCCAGCAATGAACCATTGATGAGCCATGCATGGGCGCCATTAACGGGTGAAGAACGCCGTCTGTGGTCTGGTAACGTGCCATTATTGGGCCAATTGATGAACCCCGTATAGGTAGGGTGACGCTCTGGATATCAATCCAAAGCCCAAAACATATTCCTGAACATGAGAAACCAAGGTATAAAAATTATTGACATTTTTAGGTTAATGAATCCATAATCGTTTGCATGATTTTGAGGAGTCACTTGCAGTTCCAATTTTATATTCAAAGCTTCAGAATCTAACTTTCTTTTTATCTCTTTTGGTACATGGGAATAGGCGGTATATCCGACGATCTTCAAATTAGGGATATCAGGTTTTTTCCCGTACCATATTTTTGCTGGAGTTATATTTTCTGAAGTTGAACTTGGGCTCTTATTCATCAAGTACGCTGCGGTTTGAATTGCCTCACTCCAGTAACGCTTTGGAATGAATGAATCTGCTATCATTGTCCTTGCCTAATCTACAAGGGTTTGATTGAATCTTCCTGCCTTCCCGTTTTGTTGGGGATTATATGGCACAGTGTAATCTAATGAAGCTCCATTCCTTTCACAATAATCTCTGAATCCATTTGAAACATATTCCCTACCATTATCGCACCTTAGACCGGATATTTTGAAATTAAATTTTGCTTGTACCATTTTAGAATATTTCCTATATCTTTCAAATACTTCACTCTTATATTTGATTGGATGAACACATACAAAACTCGAATAATCATCTATAAAGGTGACGAAGTACTTATTCCCATCGTACAAATCGGGTGATATTGGACCACATACATCAGAGTGAACAATCTGTAGAATTCTTTCGCTCTTGCTTCCAACACCAAATTTATTTCTGGTCATTTTTCCTTCAACGCATGCTTCGCAGAACTCGATTTCATTCATCTTTATTTCATCCAATCTTTCAACCATATTATTACTTCTCAGTTTTTCTAAGTTTGTGTATTCAATATGCCCAAGTCGTTTATGCCATAATTTCGCAGTTTGATCTTCACTTTCTGTATGTCAACATTGTTTATTCGAAATGTCAAACATCATTTCATGAAGATCATCTCTATATCCTCCTCCTATCAAAAGATTCCCTCTCATCAGTTTTACACGACTATTTCAAAAAACAATCTTTATATTCGCCATTGATAGTTTTTCAACAGATAAAAGGTTTCTTCTGAGTTCTGGAACATGGGGTACATTTTCAATTTCACAGTTCATTCTTGTCCCGTGTATCTCGCTTATTGCATTATTATTACCTACCAAACAGCAACAGCGATCTTTATTGGTTCCTCTAATATTATCGGATTTGGAAAGTATTTCTTCTCGTTTATTGAATGATCCGTACATCCTGCATCGACATAAAGTCCAACAGTATTATTATCGCTCACGTATGTCGTTTGTTCTTCATTCTGACCCATGAAGCAAACTTTTGCGTCGTTCTGATCTTCTGTTTGGACCCAGCAAACACGACTGATGGTGTTTCAAAGGGCCAGTGACGGCTCTTCAACGGCATTGCCGGGCCATCAGTGGCCCATTGAAACGCCAGTAATCATTGTTTGTAGGGGATATTCTCAACGTAATACCCTTGTTTATATTCATGATGTCCTCTATTAACCGTTCTTGATACGAATCCTCGATTTGATTCCCCCACGTTGTTGCCTCGATGAACTCCCCTGTTGCCATGTATTTGGTAACCTCTACCGGCATTTGAATATCGATCATTATTTCCATACCCTTGTGGTTGATAATCCGTTTGTCTTCTGCAATCTTTCTTGTAATCACCTCTGTCACCACATCCATAACAACATCCAGATTGGTTAGAAACAAACACTGCTAGTTTTTTTCGGCTTCTTCATTATTCTGGATGTTTGATTTTTTTCTCCGATTCCGCTCTCAACTTAGATTCAACGAAATCGTATGCAACCGTCTTTTGAGGTAAATTTCCTGATATGATTACGACTGTTTCATACGATTTTTGCAACCCTGAGAGTAAATTGCGAACTCCCATATACCTCCATTTTTCATCTCTATTCCCGATGATTTTCTTTGAGATAATAATTCATCAAATTCCACGTTGGAAACTTCTGAATTTTCTCCTTCGGTAGTTTCATCAACAGCAACTTCCATCTCAGGAATAATTGTCCAGGCAAACCTTTTTTGCCGTACATATTTTCCAAGCTTTCCCACATATCATATGCCGTTTCATCACCGCGTATAATTTCAATCTGGCTATTGTCAGCACTTTGTACAATAATAGATTTTGCTTTCTTTTCTCGTTTTCTAGCTCCGTTCCTATCCCTTTCCTCTTCGTATTCTTCCTCTGCAAATTTTTCCTCAATCATATCCTGGACTCCCTTCTTCGTTATCATTATTTTGATACGAAATTTCCACGTGCGATAGTTCATACGATCATAGTTAGTACGATTATAATGTAGAACCGTTGACGACGAATAACGACGGTTATTTGTCGTTGACGGTTCTATATCATAATGGTTCCTTGAGTTCGTATCCATCTTATTTTCTACGAATATTTTTGGATTAAATTTGACAATCACGAATTCACTTCCCTTCTTCAATTTCCTTCACTGCACAATGCCTGGGCACATGACCTTTTGATCGCCACGGAACAATATATGTATATATATACAGGGTGGCGCAGAAGTCTGGAAACACCCCCATAACTTTTGAACGGGAAATGATAATTGTATGAAATTTTTTTTCAATTGAGGGAGGGGTCAAGGGCTATCTCAACGGGGGACTTTGAGTTCCCCAGCCCTGTAGGAGACGATGACAGGGGAAGCGGGGCCAAAATCTGGAGTGAGACGAGAGGGTTTGTTATACGTCATTCGATAGGGTTCTCCAATCCAAATCCAGCGATTTTTTGTTTTTTGAAATCGGATCATTTTTCGCTGAGTTATCGTAATTTTAATACTCTGATGGGGCAAAGTCTGGAAACACCCCCATAACTTTTGAACGGGGCATGATAATTGGGTCAAACTTTTCTTCAATCAAAGGAGGGATCAAGGGCTATCTTAACGGGGGACCTTGAGTTCCCCAGCCCTGTAGAGAACGATGGGGGGAGAAGGGGGGCCAAAATCTCGAATCAGATTGGGGCGCTCGTGATACGTCATTTGATAGGGGTTTCCAATCTGAATCCAGCGGATTTTTATTTTTTGAAATCGGATCATTTTTCGCTGAGTTATCGTAATTTTGATACTCTGATATGGCAAAGTCTGGAACCACCCCCATAACTTTTGAACGGGGCATAATAATTGGATCAAATTTTTTTCGAATCGGAGGTTATGTCTATCCCAATCTTGGCATTACCCAGAACCAACGGCGTGGACGTGTCGGGAATCCGATTGCTTGTGTGTTTGTGTGTGTGTGTGTGTGTGTGTGTGAGAGAGAGAGCAGTCGTGTGTGGGTAGTTGTGTGTGATTGTGTGTGTGCGTGCATGTTTGTCGTTGTGTGTTGGCGTCGATATGTGTGGGTATGGGTGGTTGTGTGTGGGTCGCACAGGCCCACACGACCGAACCACCCACTTACCCTCACACACACACAATCACACACACAACCACACACATCGACACCCACCTACACCCACACTCTCATCTCCTCACACACACACACACACACACACACACACACACACACACACAAGGAATCAGGTTCCCGCCACGTCCACGCCGTTGATTCTGGGTAATGCGAAGATTGGGATGAGAAAACCTCCCATTCAAAAAAAATTTGATGCAATTATCATGCCCCGTTCAAAAGTTGAGTGGGTGTTTCCAGACTTTGCCACATCAGAGTATCAAAATTACGATAACTCAGCGAAAAATGATCCGATTTCGAAAAACAAAAAACCGCTGGATTTGGGTTGGAAAACCCTATCGAATGCCGTATCACAAGCCTCCCCGTCTTATTTGAGATTTCCGCCCCGTTTCAACAAATCTTTGGGTATCTGTTATCTTCCATAGCCAACATTTTCTGCATATAATTGAATTGACTTGAATATTGATATTTCTATTCTGTCAATACCTACCTCAAGTCTAACCGCGTACCCAGACGTGTTCTGTGGCGGATTCAACAATCTTCCATAAAATGCATCAGGTGTATAAGTTTGCTTCCGCCGTTTTTTTCCGAAATTCGAGGCTTTATTGTGAAAAGCTGGTTATACATTTATGATTTCGAGTATTGTCTATCCCTGGCCACTACTTCCTCCCATCTTCCGGGCGGCATACAAATCCCGCGTTGAAAAATCTGGTCATCTTTTGAAGCGATCCATGAATCGATCCAATTTTCAGTTCTCCATAAGACCGGAAGTGCTGGTCAGCTAGGCCGCGTGCCATTGATCGAAACAAGTGATAGTACGAAGGAGCAACGTCTGGAGAATACGGCGGGTGGGGGAGGGGTCCCCATCTCAAAGTTTCCAAGTACGTCTTGACCGCTTTCGCAACATGGAGTCGAGCATTGTCATGCTGTAAAATAACTTTATCATGTCTCTCGTTGTATTGCGGCCGTTTGTCTTTCAATGCTCGGCTCAAACGCATTAATTGCGTTCGATAACGATCGCCTGTGATTGTTTCAGTCAGTTTTAACAACTCATAATACAATACGCTGAGCTGGTCCCACCAAATACTGAGCGTAACCTTGGAACCGTGAATATTCGGTTTGGCCGTCGACGTGGAGGCACGGCCGGGATATCCCCATGATTTCCTGCGCTTGAGATCATTGTAATGAACCCATCTTCCGTCCCCAGTTACAATGTGATGCAGAAATCCCTTCTGTCTTTACCTTGCAAGCAGCTGTTCGCAAACGCACAAACGCCGTTCAACATCTCTCGGCTTCAACTCGTACGGCACCCAATTTCCTTGTTTCTGAATCATTCTCATGACTTTCAGGCGTTTTGAAATGGCTGGTTACGTCACTCCCAATGATCCTGCGAATTCTTGTTGCGTTTGACACGAGTCTTGATCAAGTAATGCCTCCAATTCTGCATCTTCGGAAACCTTCTTTCTTCCACCGCCATGCTGGTCTTCGACGTTGGAATCACAGTTCTTGAAGCGTTGAAACCACTCTCGGCACGTTCTTTCACTGATAGCGGCTTCACCATAGGTATTTGACAGCATTCGATGAGCCTCAGCCGCAGATTTCTTCATATTAAAGCAAAAAATTGGAACCTCCCACAAATGACGAGAATTTGGCTCGTAAACTGACATGTTTAATCGAGAATAACTTCATGATGCAGACACAAATCGACTGATATTTCAATGGCGTGATGTTTACAAACACCTAAGCTTATTTTATGACATCTATAATCTATTTATTTCAACTACCCTGACCGCTACAGCCATCTATTGCAAAACGGTGGAAGCAAAGTTATACACCAAATGTTTCGAATTCATCCTAGTTCTCATAGATGTCTCAAACTCCATATAGGGGTCGCATACATCAATCATGATTCAGTCAAGGCAATATGGGGCAAAATTTCTCAAGCGTACCAGTTCAAAAATGTTTACCTCCGCAATGTTTCGGAAATTTCACTGAAATGTAGTACTAGTTGGTGACTTTCAATCCTATAAAGGATTGAGCTCTGGTACCTCTGGTTATCAAACTACAGAGGTCCAAAATTCATAGATATTGTTTAATAAGTTCTTTTGAAGATATAATTTCCTCAATTACATTTTTTCATAAAATCATTTTCTATATTGTTTTTGTAGCTTTTTTCTGTTCTATACAATAGCGTAGTCTGTTTTTGTAAGAAAAAATTTTTTCCAACCAATTTAGCGAGTTCAAAGTTATTTTCGCATTTTTTTTCAATTTCGACAATTTTGAAAATTTTTTAAGCTAGCTCATCTGAAAGCTGGATTCTTCAGCTTTAGAATCGTGTAGGAGAAATTATGGGAAGAAAATTTTATCTGACATTCGCAACGGTTTGAAGCCCGCGTGTCGCATATCCCTATTAGCTACTGAACGTTCTGATACGGTTCGTCATACCGTTGACGTGGAATTGATGTGAAACGAACTGTTTTTCAATAAAATATGATTTTTCAGTCATGCCAATGATTTCATACAATTTTACCATACCATTATATTATCAAACCTTATCAATAACAGCTTTTGAAATTAGGGAACATAATAATGAATGAATATGCATAATATAATGAATATGGAATAATTCTGCTCTCTAGAAAATACACTGGCTTCTTTCCTGCATAACCCACACACTTGTGCATCGGGAAGAATGTTGGGAAACTTTTGTTGTAGACTCCGAAAAATAGTTCTCAAATCTATTCATTCGAATTCGTGATCGATTTTCCTGAATTCGATGAACAATTGAAATTCTGTCAACATCCTCGATACATCAAACATATCGACGATGTTCGTTTGTTTTTCCTTGTTGATACCCATACTTCATACAACTTGATGTCGCACGGAAAATCGCATCGCATGACACGATCTTGAATTTTGAGTAAAATTGTTCCAATTCTAAATATGATTCACAATTCGTGATGAAAATCAATGTTTCCTTTTCCAACTGTTTGATTGTGTTTGTAGGCAATTTAATCGATAGATGAAATACAGCATTATTGATACAACATTTCTTGATTCTCAAAAATGTCTGCAACTCAAAGTTTCGTTGATCGTTGTTGTAACCCTTCGCACAAAATCCATCACCAATTCAAATCAAGAGATTTGAGAACTATTTCTCCGAATCTACAAAAAAAGTTTCCCAGTATCCTCCCCGGCGCAAAAGTGTGTCGGTTATGCAGAAAAGAAGCTGCTGCTTTTTCTGGAGAGAAGCCTCCAATTGATGCACAAGATGATTCGTTCGGTCATGTTTCACTCGAGGTATTAATATCATATTTTCAATTGCTAAAAAGACAATTTGTACATCAATGAAAATGAACAATACATTTATGTTGATGACAATCAATTACTACGATATGTTTCACATAATTCAGGATAACGATGATGATGGTATTGATGAACATGGAAATGACGATGATTACCAGCCATTAGAGAAGAAACCAAGAGATTGTTATATTGAGGAACATGAATCGACTATGGAGTTTCTTGACCAAATTAAGCAGAAATATAAAACTCCCTCGAGTGCTTCGGAGAAAGTATTACTCCTCACGCTTGCGCCAAAATCCTGAGGTCGGAAGAGACTTGCTGACGAGTTGGAGACTTCTGAACGCCGAGCTAGGAAAGCTATCGAACTGGTAAAAGAAAATGGTATTCAGACGTCACGATCTCGAAGAAAGGGTCATGCTTTAGCTTTTAAAATGAAAAACAAGGTCAGAAGTTTCTATAATGATGACGAAAATAGTCGTATAATGCCAGGCATGAGAGATTTTGTTTCAGTTAAAAAAGAAGACGGATCACGAGAGCACGTACAAAAGAGATTGATTCTGTGCAATCTTTCAGAATTATATTTTTTCAAAGATCAGAATCCTACTTTTCCGGTCAGTCTCTCTACATTCTCGCAGCTCAGACCTCGTAATTGCGTACTCGATGGTGCCAGTGGAATGCATACTGTTTGCGTTTGTGTCCATCACGAGAATGTCAATTTAATGCTTGATGCGATAGATATTCAAAAATTAACATCCGGTACGAATAATCCAATCGCCACTTATCATGATGCTCTCAAAATGTTTTTATGTCAGAATCCATGTGCAGAATGTTATCTCGATGAATGTTCATTATGTCCTGGCAAAGAGGATTTCCAGAATTTTTTACAAGCAATTTTCGAAGACAATTGCGTCGAAAAACTCGGATATCAAATTTGGCAACAGACTGATGGTACTTCGCGTACTGAAGTTGCAGATGTAAGAGATTTTTTAGAAGAACTTTCTCATTGCCTTTCGAAACTCAAATTCCATTCATTCGTCGCGAAACAGCAGTCATCTTTTCTCAGAAATTTGAAGGATAATTTACAAGAAGGAGAATTTTTAGTTCTATGCGATTTCGTGGAAAATTATGCGTTTGTAGCCCAGAATGGTGCACAGGGTTCCCAGTGGAACAACAACCAAACGACAATTTTCACCACTGTCATTTATTACAAACAAGGAAACGAACTCAATCATTGGAGCATTGCTATTTTATCAGATAATTTGAATCACGATACAATCGCTGTGTACGAATTCCAAAAAATTATAATAGCGTACCTGAAAGAGCATTTTCAACTAAGAAAAATTTTCTATTTTACGGATGGAGCATCTCAGCACTTCAAGAATAGATATAACTCCAAAAATCTTGTGTATCATCACAAAGATTTCGGATTAGCAGCTGAATGGCATTCCCATGCAACCGCTCTTGGAAAAGGGCCTCGTGACGGTATCGGTGGTAATCTGAAACAACTAGCAGCTCGACCGAGTCTTCAAGCGAGGTCTAAGCAGCAAATTTAAAATCCCGATGCGCTTTACGAATGGGCAAAACAAAATCTATCAGAAACTGTTGTTTTTTCCAGTTCGAAGACGAATCATGGAATCACTGCCAGAAAGCTCAAAACTCGCTCCGAAACTGCAGAAACAATCCCAGGAAAGCTCAAATATCATTGTTCCATCCCAACTTCGAACATGACTCTGCATTTACGAGTATTTTCGTCATCATTGAATGTAGATGTTTTCCCGAAGTTGAAAATTAAAAAAAAAATTAATACGAATAAGAAATTGCGCTAAATATATTGTTCCGAGTAGGATTATTTCATATTTATTATATTATGTGTATTTATTCATGATTATGTTTTATCATTTCAGAAGCTGTTATTAATGAAGTTTGATAATATAATGGTACGGTAAAATTGTATGAAATCATTGGCATGATTAAAAAATCATATTTTATTGAAAAACAGTTCGTTTCACATCAATTCCACGTCAACGGGTATGCGACACGCGGGCTTCAAACCGTTGCGAATGTCAGATAAAATTTTCTTCCCATAATTTCTCCTACACGATTCTAAAGCTGAAGAATCCAGCTTTCAGATGAGCGAGCATAAAAAATTTTCAAAATTGTCGAAATTGAAAAAAAATGCGAAAATAACTTTGAACTCGCTAAATTGGTTGGAAAAAATTTTTTCTTACAAAAACAGACTACGCCATCGTATAGAACAGAAAAAAGCTACAAAAACAATATAGAAAATGATTTTATAAAAAAATATAATTGAAGAAATTATATCTTCAAAAGAACTTATTAAACAAAATCTATGAATTTTGGACCTCTGTAGTTTGATAACCAGAGGTACCAGAGCTAAATCCTTTATAGGATTGGAAGTCACTAACTGGTACTACATTTCAGTGAAATTTCCGAAACATTGAGGGGGTAAACATTTTTGAACTGGTACGCTTGAGAAATTTTGCCCCAAATATAGTCGCGAGCATGTTGACAAGGTGACAGTTTTGAAGTTGTTTATAAAATTAACTGTGGGTTGGGTTGCATTTCTGGCTTCTTCCAGGTGATACATTGTCGCTGCATCATAGATACCTGATTGAACAAAGGATACTCCTGAACAGATATACTGTTTTACACATTCGATATGCTTATTTTTATATCGTATCGTTACAACCTTTGACTTTATGTCCATACCCTCCCTTTTGAAACAATATAATCTTTGTTCTTCCTACATCAACTGTCTATCCATTCAGTTCAAAATATCCTTCCAGACATCTAACTATTTCCCTCAGATAAATTAGGGAGTCCGAGAGAAACACCATGTCATCTATGAATGCCAGTAGTATGACTTCGATCAAGCGATTCAGTGGCACTCTTCTTATTCCTCTATAAATTAAAAATTCTTCAATATCTTGGATGAATAAGGCGAATAGTTACGGGCTCACAACTTCCCCTTGAAGTAGTCCCAGTGTTATTCCACATCTATTTGAAGTGCCATCGTTTGCTCCAACTGCCATATGAGCATTTTCCTATCAACTTATAATTTTACAGCTTATTCCTATATTTTTGAATTTACGCCATAGTATGTTATGTCTGACTGAAGGAAAGGCACTCTTCAGATCCACGAAAACAGCATATAGTTTTCCTTTTGTTTTTTCCAATTGTGCTTGCATGATACAATTAGAAACGAAGACGTGGTTCGACGTACTTCTCGAAGATCTGAATCTCGCCTGCCACTCAGGTAGTTTTTGATATTTTTCCGCCCATTTGCTCAATCTAGTATTGATTATCAAAGTGAAAAGCTTAGCAATTGTATTTATCGGGGATATTGGTCTATAGTGTTGAGGTATAGGTAGGAGTTTATCACCTTTTTCATACATAGCTTTGGTTATTATGAATAACCGAAATTCGGGTACATGTTCTTCTTGAGGTATTTCCTTGAACAAAACACATATGTACAAAATCCAGTTGTCTGGTGAGTTTTCCAGGAATTCGTTGGTCACACCATCAGCTCCTGCTGCCTTTTTTTGTTCCATTTTCCTCAGGGCAATATAGAGGGGGTACTATTTCGAGTGACATAGTCGAATATCTTCGAAACTAGTAGAGATGGGACAAAACGTTACAGACAAGAAGTTCAGGGTGACAGGGGGGAAGTATGGTGCTGTCCTTGGAAAATCCCTTAGAGGTCATCTTGAAGGTCAAGATGACTTTCTTGAACCAGACCCCCATTTTTCCTCCATGGCATTTGAAAGCTGGTTCTAAACCCTTCACGAAACACTGTTCATGGACCCTCTTCCACTCATTGGGCTGCAAGTTGTGGACCGTTGGAGTCTTTGATGACCGTGCGCGCGGACTGGTGCTACCGAAAGCGTAAATGCGTGGATGAGCGTGATGATTCCAGTAGAGAGACAAAGATTAGTGATATCCCTAATCTTTCGGGGAATTATCTGAAAACTCGAAGGGTCTTTGTGTCTGCTTGAATGCGCATCTCAATCAACGTTATGTGGTATGGCGAATACTTTCACTGTTTGGATCGTCCCTTGAACGATTTCCGACAGTCGATACTCATCCATAACCCTGATTGAATCGGATGGAATAATTCAACGAATTTCAAATGGAATAGTGAATCGTGATAAACCATTGAACTCTATAATATGCTGGAATGATTATTCCCCAGATTATCGTGGTCAGAGAGAGAAGATCGAGCCTCACATGCCGGACAAAGATAAAGAGAATAGGGGGTAGACGTTCGAGAGAGAAGAAATCTTTTCACAATAGTATGTGGCTGATCAGTCTAAACTATAGAATATGTGGGGAATGCTCATTCCAGTACAGGTTGGTTGAAAAGTTCCTGCGCTCACCAAGAGATAACACTGCTAGCTCAAAACTTCTTTTCTCAAGTTGGTATATCTGTCCTGAGAACACATGCAAAGTTACAAGTCATTCTGTCAATTCATTCTTTGTTTAAAACCCATTTGAAGTTGACGTGTCATTGATTTTTCTTGATATGGAAAAAATTGAATATCGTGCAGTCATTAGATTCTTTGTTTTGAAGGGTTTAAAAGCAAAGGAAATTTATGAACAATTGTTAGAAGTGTATGAGGAGTCCTCACCTTCAAAACGCACCGTTGAATTTTGGGCTGGTGAATTTAAACGTGGTCGTGCTAGCCTTAAAGACGATCCACGCGAAGGACGACCAAAAACTGCAACCACAGCAGAAATCATTGAGCATGTACATAATATGGTCAGTGAAGATCCAAGTTTGACTGAGCGTGAAATTGCTAATGCCATAGGCATCTCAGACGAACGAGTACTCCATATTTTACATGAAGAATTACGTATGAAAAAACTGTTTGTAAAGTTAGTGCCGCACACGTTAACAATTCAACAAAAACTGGATCGAAAACAAATTTCTCAGCGTAATTTGGAGCGTTTTAAGCAGAATAAAACCGACTTCTTGCGTCGTTTCATAACTATGGATGAGACTTGGATCTACCACCATGATCCTAAATTGAAACAAGAACGTTTACAGTGAACTGAAGCTGGTTGTTCAGCTCCAAAGCAGGTGAAGTCACAACGATCAGCAAAGAAGGTTATGGCATCAGTTTTTTGGGATGCAGAAGGAATTTTGTTCATTGATTATCTTCAGAAAGGTGGAACAATCAACTCCGAATATTACTGCAGCCTTTTGGATCAGCTGGATGAAAAAATTCGTGAGAAAAGACCTGGTTTAAAGAAGAAAAAAATCATTTTTTATCAAGACAATGCACCTGCTCACAAAAGTGTTTTGACGATGGCTAAATTCAAAGAACTCAAGTACGAATTGCTTGAACATCCACCGTATTTGCCAGATTTGGCTCCTAGCGACTACTATCTCTTCAGAAATCTCAAACAATTCCTTCGTGGAAAGCATTTTTCGTCGAATGAAGAGGCCATGGCAGCCGTAGACGGTTATTTTGCAGAGCTTCCAGAAAACCATTATAAGGATGGGATAAAATTGTTGGAGGATCATTGGAACAAGTGTATTGAGCTTCTAGGAGATTATATTGAATACAAAAATATATTTCGTAACAAAAACAGTATTCTTTCATTTCGAGCGCAGGAACTTTTCAACCAACCTGTATGTTATAGAGTTCAATGTGATAAACCGAATACATAACTACCACTCATGACCAGCACAGACTCGATGTTCCCGTTTGTTTATGTTTATATTTTTCTTCAAAATGAATCAACTCCCATCTACATTGGAATCGGTCATAATTTTCGGAGAAGAGTGGAGAAGAAAAATCGATAGATAAGTGGAAAAAAACATCGAATCTCTCCTGATCATGAGTGGCAGTTATGTGTTCGGTTCATTACGATTCACTATTGCATTCGGAATCTTTTGAATCATTCTATTTGATTCGATCAGGGTTACCCTAGTAGATATTTTGGATATGAAAATAAGAGAGCCTGTTCAGGCATGCGTGATGCCCTATCAGGTTCTCATCAGGTTTCGTTGCGGTTTTTCCTTTTTCGCTCGATTTTATGAAAATCTTATCCGAACCACATTGTACTATTGCGTCACCAACTCATCTGAATCCCATTAGAGAAATCAGGTAAGGCCCTTGTAAGGGTTTCATAAGATTTTCCCTATCTACAGTTCTCGGATTTCAATCTGATCAGTACCTTATTGGTAATAGGGAATGCCTGATCAAACTTCTACCAGAGTATGAATGAGTATCGACTCTCAAGAAGTGTTGAAGGGTTGCTGGAAGCATTGAAAGTATCTACCATACCATATAACCTTGATTGAGATGTGCATTCGAACAGACAAAAAAATCCTTCGGGCTTTCAGATAATTCACCGAAGGATTAGAGTAATCACTAATCTTTGTCCCTCTACTAGAATCATCACGCCTATCCACGCACTCACGCTCTTGGTAGTCCCAGCCCGCGCGCGTGGTCATCAATGACTTCGACAGTCCATAACTTGCACCCCAATGGACGGAAGGGGTTCATGACCAGTGTTTTGTGAAGGGTTTGGAATCAGCTTCCAAATGCGATGGTAAAAAAATGGGGCTGTGGTTTAGA
This sequence comes from Gonatopus flavifemur, assembly GCA_018340375.1. Taxonomy (NCBI): domain Eukaryota; kingdom Metazoa; phylum Arthropoda; class Insecta; order Hymenoptera; family Dryinidae; genus Gonatopus; species Gonatopus flavifemur. The sequence continues at coordinate 1,457,813 of JAFFJZ010000033.1, forward strand.
AAAGCCATTTGACCTTGTGAATGACCTTCGAAATGACCCCTAAGGGATTTTTGGAGGTCAGCATCATACTTCTTTCTTGTGACCCTAAACTTTTCATCGGTAACATTTTTTTCCATCTTCACTAGCTTCGGAGATATTTGACTATATCATTTGAAATGTTCCACCCTGTATATCTCATCCACCATCATTTCTTCATCCAGCCCAGTTATTTCTATGTTTGGGAAGCTGAAGTGTCCATGAATTTTTTTATTGGGGCTATATAATCCTGTGAAACATTCATTCTATTTATATGTATCAACCATGTCAATCTCAATTCTCTTCTTCAGTCTGAACCAATTAATTATTCCCCATGCAGTTTTGGAGTTCCTGGCTTCCGCAACTAGGTTGATTCTATTCTCGTTGAATTGATTTGTTTCGTATTCTATAAATATCTATCCTCCAATTTATGTAGTTCTACCACTTCTTCTTTTGGGAATTTCAACTTTTTGACCCTTTCACTTTCTAAATTTCATGTTACTTTGAATTCCCTGCATGCAACATCAAACCATGTTTTGTTCCTATTTTTAATTATAGTGTTTTCATAATTTCTTATATTCAATTCTCCTGCTGTATAATCCATTGTATCGATTCAGTTATGTGCCATATCATCTATATTTAGATCTATCTTACCCACTCTCTTTGAAAATTTCATTTTATACGAGTAACTATCATTTTGATTTTCTTCCCATTCAATTGGTTCTTTATTTCTTGTTTCCTCTTCCGTGTCACCAATTTTCAGATATATTTCCCCCAAAAATGGTTTAATCTTGTCCGAGATTTGGTGTGATCCGATTTTGCGGGGATATGCGCGTGCATATTTAGTATTAGTATTGTATATCGATGAGTTCAGATCCGGGTCCATCGACCGCTGGATCACCTGATTATCGTCGGTTAACAATCGTTACTCTCCGCAAACGCGGAAACTATTCCAAATTTCATCAGTTCACACGTGACCCCTTCGCAGAGCACAGGTACGTACTAAGTGCTCTGGAATTCAACGATACCCCTATTCTTTGTTCGCAGTGAAATTCCTGCCGAGATCTTACGGTTATCATTTAACGTTCTTCGTTCCCCACAGGGATACTTTTTACACTCTTTTTCTTCCGTGTCGTTTTTACCTGTGCTCCGGGAGTAGTTACGGGATGCTCCCGATTGCGAGAGCTCTTGGCCCCAGAGGCCATGATTCAGCCAACGGGAATCCAGTATTCTAGCCCTAAGGGCTAGCCCCTGTCCAAAATCGGAGGCATCCACGAGTGACTCGCCTGTGTGTGTGTGTATGCAAGATTCCTGCTGAATCTTCAAATCGTTTGCAGTCAAGTGTGGAATCAAAGCGCATCTTTGATTCATATTAACATTAACAATTCGGAATTTATATTAACATACCATATTTCCTTATTAATGATGTATTGTGATTGTGTTGTGAGTGCACGAGTGTGTATATTATATTTGAGCGCGAGTGTGTGTGTGTGACGTTTTGCACTTGTGTTACACGTAGTCCGCGCGTTGGTCAGCGTCTGCGTGTGAATATGATTCGATTCTCATTTGTTAAAAACCTTCAAGATTTATATGAGGCGGCTGCTGCTCATTCTAGTCCTGGATTGAAAGTTCTGAGACTATTAAAGTTTTATTCCATAGTTTAACTGATCTAGTTCATTGCTTTCTCTCCTAGCAGCATTCTCTTCTTTTCTCACTCACCTCCTTCAACTTCATCCATACCTTTCATAGATTAGATAGAGTGTGAATTTCATTTGTTTCCATTCTACGCCTTTCGCGTCTCAATCTTGTTGAATAATTTATTTCCTTGAAATCTTCTACTTTATGTGACGCAGTGTGGTTCACATAATACGATATCTATAACCGAACATACTTGTGTAATGATGCAGGTAAATGGACGTGGAGAGTCCCCTGGAAACCGTCCGTTGGCATTGAATGATTCATTCCTTTCAGCACGCCCTATCAAATCCTGGCCTCGTTTGCTTATAGTTCTATCTAGACTTTCTCTTATTGATGTGTCGTTTGTGATTCCTATCGACTGTAACGAGTCCAATTCTCCTTCTTCTACTAGTCGTGCGTTGGAATCGCCTTCGATTATGATGGGAACATCTGGATATTCAATACTGAATTTTATTAGGAGGTCTCCTATGTTATCAAGGATGTCGTTTATTCCTTTTGTTTGGCCGATATACACCAAACCAATGATATGTGTATCTTGTTCTATCATTACTATGATAAATATATAGCATCTATGGGTATGCAGGAGCCCAATAGTTTCATATCTATCATTGCTATACAGAGTGGTCCATTTGAAGTGATATAGTCGAATATCTTGGAAACTAGTGGAGATGGAGAAAAATGTTTCCGATGAAAAATTTAGGATTCCAAGGGGGAAGTATGATGCTGACCTTGAAAAATCCCTCAGAGGTCATTTTCAAAGTGATTTAGGGGTCAAGACGGTTTTTTTGAATGGGACTCCCACTTTTTTTTATCATGGCATGGGAAAGCTGGTTTCAAACCCTTTACGAAACACTGATCATAGACTCCTCTCCGCTCATTGGGGTGCAAGGTATGGACCGTCAAAGTTATTGATGAACAACTCTTAGCGCTACCCAGGAACAACGACGTGGACGTGGTAGTTCTCTGTTCCCTCCGCAGTGCTTGATTATCGTGAGGCCCCTTGCCTCTCACATGAGGGGTGCTTGATGCTGTTACAATAATTGCTCGAAGTCACCCCCCTCTGCCTGGATACATAATCCTGGTATGATGGCACAAACAGTGCGGATGCGATCGATCATGTCCTCCCTCATTTACAAAAAGACTTCCAAATTTCTTTGGTAAATCTACAGAGAAATTTTTTACAGTGTAACTCTCTTTGGTGAATTCTTCAGCCTGAGCTAAAATCAACATACATACACCGGATGCTCGTCTGTGTGGTATTGAAAATCAAGTAATTAGAGAGAGCCATTGAACATAACAAGAGGTGAAACAACAAAATAAATTCAAAACAAGAATTGAGTTTGGAATTCGAGAATATGATTCGAACCAAGTAAGAAAATTTACACGGCTCAGAAAAGTGCCAAAAGGGTTACACCAGAACAAGTTTAGAGAATAGTTGTGAGCTCACCACACATTCACCATTCTCACCAATACCACGCGGATAATCATTACATCCAATATAACGATGGGACGTCGAATTATATGAAAAAAATCCATGGATTCAATTGAACCGACTAGAAGAGTCATAAAACAATGAATATTGATATGAGAGTTCATTCATGACTTATCGGTTTGTCCCGTGGTTTGCATCGATGCAGGAAATGAAGGGAAAGGAATGGCCATAAGTCGTTGATTGGAACATCCTCGCAGGTCTCAAGGTCCCAGTTGGAGATGATGTCCAGTCCGGGTTACTCCTGCCAGACTTCTTCACATTAAATTCGTGCTAACCACCACGTGTTACTCGGTGCCGCTTATCACCACTGCGGAGAAACAGATATAAATTCACACTTGACTGACTGACTCACTGACTAATGGCAGAGTGGCCGAGTCATCGACACGTATGGGTTGTCGATCCTTTGGAACCATCGCCATTAGGGATCTAATGATCCAGAACAGACGGGAAGGGATGGACGGGGAGGATAAACGAGACACTTCATTACATTAGTTGCGTGTGTACAAAATTAAGTTCGCGCACACGGCATGAGATTCATATGACCTGGCAATTCAATTTCTTTAGGATAACCGCAACACTCTGGAAGCTCGAAGGATTTTTGTACCCATTCGAATGTGCATCCTAATCGACGTTATTTGGTATGGTCAATACTTCAAATGTTTCCAGCAACTTTTCAACAATTTTTGAGAGTCGATACTCATTTATAACCCTCATCGAATCAAATGGAATAATTTATTCGATTTGAAACGCAATAATCGTAATGAATCGTACACATTACTGCCAACCATGATAAGCGGAGACTCAGTGTTCCAGTTTGTTGAAGTTCACGTTTTTTTTTCCAATGAAATTAACTCTAATCTGCATTGAAATCAGTCCCGATCTTCGGAGAAAAGTGATGAACAAGAATACATGAACGAACAGAAACATCGAATTTCCGTTTATTATGGTTGGTTATGTGGATGATCACGGAAATACGTGATCATTTGAACACTGGTTCTAAACTGAGACCATCGCAATCGTTCTCCTCCTTCGCATATTCAATCAACTACATTCATCAATTTATTCCATCCGATTCAATCGGAGAAATGAATCACTATCTACCCTCCGGAATTATTGAGATGATGCTTGTGCTTGGCCCATGTCACAATAATTACAACGAAGTCGCAAGAGTTCACCGAGATCCCCACGACCATCCGTCGACTCGGATTGAGGGCTCGACGAGGAGTATTGCAGCGAGATCTAAGACATCACCGGTACGATGGGAATGATATCCGTGCACTTACCATATTGGGACTTATCCACTTGGACCCTCATGTTAGTAGCAGATCGTTGGCACGAATAACTGGTATACCCCGGACTGATGTCTTGAGAATCTTCAAGCATGTCAAATATCGACCATACCACATCAAGTTAACTCAAGCTCTCACTCCAAACGACATGAGACTTCGAATTAGATTCTGCAACTGAGCACGAGCAAGGCTGGTTGACAATCCTCAGTTCTTTGACTATGTAATGTGCTTCGACGAAGCATCTTTTCAGAGCACTGGGCATTTGAATACACACAGTCTCATCACTGGTCGGATGTTAATCCGCATTGGTATCGAGCAATCGACAACCAACATCGTTGGAGCGCAAATGTGTGGTGTGGGATCGTCAATGGCTATTTAGTCGGTCCACATTTCTTCAACGGCGCTTTGAACGGCCCTTTGTTTCTAGAATTCCTGGCGAATCATTTACCAGGCTTGCTTGAGGATCTGGATTCACAAACAAGGCAGAGGATATGGATCCAACTAGATGGAGCGCCGACCCGACTTGACATCTCCCGATTTTTTCTTGTGGAGATTTCTGAAAGACGAAGTATTCAAGGCCCAACCAACAACGAGGGAGGACATGATCGATCGCATCCACACTGTTTGTGCCAACATACCGCGATCAGTGTTTCTGAAAACGGTCACAAATTTTCGGCGGAGACTGGGATTATGTATCCAGGCAGAGGGGGGTAACTTCGAGCAATTATTGTGACAGCATCAAGCACCCCACATGTGAGAGGCCAGAGGACTCACAATTTGAGCACTCTGGAGGGAACAGAGAACTACCACGTTCACGTCGTTGTTCCTAGGTGGAAAGGGGTCCATGACCAGTGTTTCGTAAAGAGTTTGAAACCAGCTTTTCCATGACATGATATAAAAATAGGAGTTCCATTAAAAAAAAACCATCTTGACCCCTAAATGGCCTTCGAAGTGACCTCTGAGGGATTTTTCAAGGTCAGCATCATACTCCTCCCTTGGAACCCTAAACTTTTGATCGGAAACATTTTATCCCATCTCCACTAGTTTCTGAAATATTTGACTATACCACTTCAAATGGATCACTCTGTATATTATGAGCGAACCCTCACTTGCCCCCCCCCCCTTTTCTCACTGTCTTTATTCCTTCCACATCAATTATGTTATGATATTGCGAAATTATATTCTTCAACTTGTATGTGTGCCACGTTTCACAAACACACACGATATCAGTTCCTCCTGGCGTTTCCACAATATTATTCATATTCTGAAGACCTGTCGCATTCCAAAATATGATCTTCAGTGAGTTCAGTGGGGTATGGGGGACTCATTGTTATTCTTCCGTTTCTGTCGCTCTATCGTTCATATTTATGATTGTCGCATCCAGGTTACTTTGGTCGTCTTCTTCCTTCTTCTCTTCCTCTCTCTTAGATTTCATTGGTGAGGGACTTGTTTCTCTGTCTGTTTTCTTAGAGCTTGTTGCAGTCTAGGATACCGAACTGTCACTATCTCCTCCATATGTCAAGCCTCTGGTACTTTTCTTTCCAATTTTTCTCAAATAATTCTTCGCTTGTTCATAATTAGGGAGTTTATTCCCGACAGCTATCTTCTTCTTTTCCACCTTTACACTGATGTTCAGATCGTCTGATTTCTTTTGCATCGCTTTTAGTTTTCTGAATCCATCTCTTGCCCGCCCCGTGAAGTCGTTAGCTATTGCGATACCATGTTTCTGTTCCAATATTCCTACCTTGTGAGAAATTAAGGCTTTGTATCGCGTCGATATCAATGTTACCACGATTGCTCTCTTCTCTTTTGTTTTACCTGATCTTCTGATCATATCGATGTGATGTTCCTGGATCTTAGTGTCTGTCAGCCGAGATATTACTTGACGATATGATTCATTGGTTATTATGTCTGTGGTTGGTATATTATGTATGACGATATTTTCATTTCTAGTGTTTCTTCTCATAAGTTTGAATTCTTTTTTCTTTCGTAGCACATGTTAGTTCTGTTCTACCATACTTTTCTTCATGGGAATAGTGTCTTCTTTCAGCGCTTCGATGGTTTCTGTACTATTAGTCACATTTTTGGTTATTGCTGTATTTGATAGCTCAATATTATCCACTTCTTCCGTTAATTTCAATATGAGCTCTTCCAGTTCATGAGTTGTTGTTGATTGTTCGGATTTTGCCATTTGATTAAGAACTTTCAACTCAAGACAGTTCATAATTTTACTTTTGCTAGTTTCGAGACATATGTGCGACACGTCTACTCTCTTCCGTGGTTCGCGTGAAACTCTCAAATCAGTTATATGCAGTGCCAAGAGTGAGAATCATATTCCGCAGAAACGGATGCAAAATGAGAAAAAGCTCGATTTGAAAGAACCTCACCCTAGAGGTGGAATCAAATTAATATTGGTCATTGTTACTGCAGAAATGTTCCAAGAAGAGCCTAATCGTTTTGTTGATGAACGTAGCTTTTGCAACTTTGCCAAGTGAATTTTAATGCTCGGAGCTCTTGAAGCAATGAATAAATTCGTCATGAATTGATGCAAATATTTATACAGTGCAATTCATATTTACTGACAGCTTTATCGTCACTAGAATGAGGTCGCTTATCTCTTGTTCCCTGTGGTTCAGATAAGTTTGGTGGAGAAGAAGGGCTCCTTTGGAATTCTCAGTTCCAGAAGCGACGTTTTCTGTAGTATGTTGGAAATGATCGTTTGCGGTGTCCCAGAAAACATATCACCCCTGGAAAGCGGTGATTCCTGGAGCGATAACAAGATACTTTTCCTTCGCGTGAAATATTTGGAACTGCTCAGTTTTGGAGTTATGAACAAAACGAGTTGATCATCCAGATGGCAAGTACATCGGCTCATTCACTCATCAATGAGCATACTTATGTAGCTTGCACTTGATTAGTTGAAGTCAGCTATCGTACTAAGAATCTGACAGTTTTGCCCCAAAGAACAAAGTGTCTCATTTTTGTTCCGGGAATCACTCCTTGAGAGGAGCGGATTCTTTTTGGGACATCCTGTGCACGTAGAATCATTAGAATTGTTAATCAATGATCACCTCCAAGAGAATACGAACCTTTAAGGTGAAATTTAGGCTCATTGGACGTCCATTCACGTTCAGGAAAGCTTCAAGGGAACATAAAATGTCCGGACCTTCAATCCACCTCTATTGAACATCCTTTGGATCTTCGTGTTCTCTTGAGGAGTTATATACGGGAGAATGTTGTCTCCTCCATCATTTGATCATCGTTATTTGTGAAGTGAGATATCATAGCATCGAATTTCAAATATGACATATTAAAATTCCAAATTAACATCTCCCATACAACACACGTGGCAAGAAGAAGATGCCTAGAACATGAAATCACGTAAATGGTACATTCTCGGTAATTTTCATCTTCCTCCCACCTTCTTACTACATGAGAATATTTTTGAATATGCCAGGCAAGTAGAAATCATGTTCCTCCGTCATATTTGCTGTATAAGCTATCAAAATCATATTAAATCAACTGATTTGCAACCAAAAATCATATGAGAATCTTGAAAGACCGCTGTAAAATACTTTGATTTGATGATTCTGGTGTACTGTTTTCCGCCACAGATTTGAAAATATCTTCCAATTGTTCTGTCGTATAGATGACAGGCAGGTCTTTATCGGAGATCACATCATCTTCATCATTTTATGTGACTGGATTTTCTTCTGCTTCTCCTCCCGTCATACTGGAAATTCCGTTCGTTTTATAAGAACTAGTCAAATATAACACATGGGCTGAGAAGTCCCGGGCCTAATACATAGATGGCGCGAATTCCACTGCATCCACCTGTCCTGGAGTCAGCACTAACCTTCAAAAGACTGCTGTCAAAATTTCATGATTTCTATTCATTAGTTTGTATTCATTAGTTCATTATTCTCAAAACAATCATGGCTACTAGAATATAAAATAACTTTTGATTAATACAATTATCATTGAAAATTTACTATATACTCATATCTTCTATCCTGACCAACTATAACATAATGATGTTTTCATTCATTAGTTGAATAAAAATCATATAATCATCGATTAGCCTATTCTGAAAAATGTTTGAAACAGATATTTTCTTCTATCACTTCACAAACAACATTGAAAAAACAGCAGATTCTTTAAAAATACAACGATAGTTTTTTTTTCTCATCACACGAGTAATGAATTATCATATCACTATCAATACTATTGATAAATAATCAATCTTGCAAATGATGTTTCAATGTAGTTATTCCATAAGAATTCTGGCTGCCAAATCGTTGTTTGAGAAGTGTAATTTATATGACATTCAAATTGCATGACCATTTGTTATTATAGATGATAGGACTTAATTAGGCTATACACACCTTATTAATCATTATTTTATGATCTTTAGGAATATTGTTAAGCCTAAAATCCATTCAAAAACATGAGAAACCTCGGAAAATATCTAACCATAAGAAAATACGTATAGAAAAAACTCTTGAGACCATAGAAAGAAAGAAAACATTGTCTCTTCTCTTTCAAGCAATAGTCCCCACTCAAAGGTCAGCTTCCAAAAGAGTATATAACGCCCAAGGAAATGCCCTTTGACACCTCACTAGTTTTTCCAAACTTCAACATACTGCATCACATTGAACCTTGAACTTTTATAATTCCAAATTTCGACTACGAACTCTGAATTCCGACGACATACTCCAATTCAACAGTAAGTATATATATATATATAATTTTTCTCTATTTGAATCACTTGTGGAATCAAGATAGAGATACTCTTCTAACTAATATTTCCTTCTAATATCTGTGTTTTGGGTCACTTGTGGAACCAGAACATTAGATATATTCCAATCCATCATCCAATATTTCCCTCTAACGTCTATGTTTTGGGTCACTTGCGGAACCAGAACATTGAATATATTCTAATTCCATATCTAATATCTCTTTCTAATATCTATGTATTGGGTCACTTGTGGAACCAGAACATTGGATGTTGTTTTTTATCAAATGACACTTGTGGTCATGAGTTAGAACACTTGTGGATCGTGATGATGGTAGCACTTGCGGCTATTATTCCAAATAAACTCATATTGAATTTGAATAATACGAAAATTTGCACTTATGCCATAGGTTTCATTTCAACAATATAAATTTGCCCCCCCCCCCCCTCCCCATCAATCCATTTTATTTAATCTCCCAATTTGGGATTGATTATATAGAAATTTAGGTTTTTTTTCCTCTCTTTCCATTTCCAGTGACTCAAGACATCCAGTCAATTATCGAAGACTTACGCGATACAAAAAGGCACGCAGTCAATAAGCAAAGATTGAAGAATACGCATGGGGATGCATTAGATGAAAAAGCTGAACGTAGGACGCGCAATGAAATAATTAGGGAAACGAGAAAATATACAGAATTTCTCAAAGAATATAATGAAGCCATAAAATCAGTACTCAGAGGAAGGATAAATTTCAAACTTAAAGATAATGATAGGAACAAACCTGATTTACCACGTAGGTATGATGTATGTAATCAAACTAATCAGGAATATTTCAAATGTGCAGTATGTGAGGATTTCGTTTACAAGTATGCTAAGTTTTCTTTGGATATCATTAGTAAAATTGAGTTTACTAAAGAAGAAAATGAGAGAGTAATATGTATGAGGTTATTTGGGGACCACCCAGAGAATTTGTAACGTATTTTCAATCATATTTTATAATAAATCGATTTGTTTATTTTTCACCTCTTTTAAATCAGATTGTCTCACTTTTTCATTTCTCCCGGTCCATCAAATGTCTATGAACCAAGATCAGTAATGAAATTCACCTATGAATTTCAATTCTGATCTATGTCGAAGGAAGGCATCTTCGTAGGAGGTTCCTGGACGTGACAAGTCAAACAACACTGATCTGAATTCATGAATTACACAATCATGCGTACTGTATTCATGGAAATGAAAAACAGATGAAGAGATATTCAAACCATTCTACATTCGATTACCCATAGATCCAATTGGGAGGTTATAAACGTTTCGAACAGAATGCCAATAGTAAACTCTTGAAATTTCAAAACATTGGAATTCAATTCTCAAAGACCGGTATGATCGCATGCATGCCTAATGTAGATACACATACGATCTTTCAGGGTGTAATTCTTCATTTCAGCTCAATTACTTATCATTAATAGTATATCAACTTAATAGTATATCAACGAATTCTCATTGATTCCCTCCTCCCCGTGGATGATTGCGGGTCTCCCAGAGGGATATTCATGATACCTGTCCTTGAGACCCTTTTTGTCCATCCCTGGTAGTATCTGCTTGCTTCACATGGTGGGGAGGATGAGTATCTCAGAGTTGGATCTTTCTTTTGAGTGCAATGAACTACTCAAGAGAAAGAATACAAACTGAGAGAAATGAAATCATCCTGATGCCAGAAACATCGGCAAAAACGGAAACAAAGCAAGGGGAAACTACCTTCCTTGACATGTTTCAATACTCCCCGAGGAAATGAAACCTTTTCCTAATCTGGAATATTATGTCACAAAAACAAACGAACAAATCAATGAATACATGATGGCGCTCTCTCGGGTAAAATATTCCGGAGGTAAGCTGGTCTCCCGTTCGGATCTCCGGGTGGAGGCTGCTCGAGGAAGCTTCATCAGCGAAGAACAAAAACCGAGGCATGGAATAGGGAAAAGAAACAACATTCTTCGAGTCGGAGCGTGGGATGTTAGATCACTGAGGCAAGCGGGAAAATTAGAAAATTTGAAATTAGGAATGAATACGTTGAATATAGACGTAATGGGGATTAGCGGAATGAGATGGCCACATGAGGGCGATTTCTGGAGTGGGGATTATAGAATCATTCATACAGGATCAAAGAACGGTCAAGCAGGTGTAGGAATTGTAATGCACAAAATAGTAGGAAATAGAATAGAAAATTATTTGCAACATAATGAACGTGTGATGATCGTTAGAATTAGAACAAAACCGGTAGGCACAGTCATAGTTCAAGTATACATGCCCACATCTGCATATCCGGGGGGAGATATTGAAAAAACGTACGAAGGAATAGAAGAAGTGATAGGATATGTGAAGGGAGAAGAGAATTTGATAGTGATGGGGGATTGGAATGCGGTAGTAGGACGAGGAAAAGAGGACAACATGATAGGAGATTTTGCGTTAGGGAGGAGGAACGATAGAGGACAACGTGTAGTCGAATTTTGTGAGAATCATAAGATGGTTATCACAAACACTTTATTTGAGAATCATCCAAGAAGAATCTATACTTGGAAAATGCCAGGCGATACAGCAAGATACCAAATTGATTACAGATCAGTGAAACAAAGATTTAGAAACCAAGTGGAGAACGGTAAAACTTATCCCAGTGCAGATATAGATAGTGATCATAATATGTTGATGATCAAATGTTCTCTGAAATTCAAATCTCTGAAGAAGAAAAGGGAAATGCAGAAAAGGTGGAATTTAGAGAACCTCAAGCAAAAAAAAACACATGAGGCATTCGAGAAAATGTTGGATGAAAAATTGGGAGATCAAGAAGAGAAAGACTTGGGAATAGAAAGGAGATGGACAAAGATGAAGGGGAATATAAGAGAATGTGCGGATAAGATTTTGAAGAATAATGGGGTAGAACCTAAAAACCCATGGATAACGGGAGAAATTTTAGAATTGATAAATGAAAGGAGAAAATACAAGAATAATGATAGCCAAGAACGCCAGCAACGATACAAATCATCGAGAAATAAAATAATAATAGAATCAAGGAAAGCAAAAGAACAGTGGTTGGAGGAGAAATGTCAGGGAATAGAAATAAGATTGCATTTGGCAAAAATAGATGAAGCATATAGGATTATCAAGAAATTTTTCGGACAAATGAAATCTAGAAGCAATAAGATTAGGAACTCTAGGACGACAATTGATATAAACAGAAGAGGGAAGAGAACAGTGGATCAATCATTTGGGAGACTTATATAGAGGAAACGATGATATAGCACTTTTAGAGAAGGAGGAGGATGTAGATGAGGAAGAATTGGGGAATTCGATATTGAGATCAGAATTCGACAAGGCTTCGAGAGAATTGAAGAATAATAAAGCGCCAGGCATAGATGGCATGAGTGCGGACCTCATGAAAGCCTCCAGTGGAGGAACTCGTGACGCACTGTTTGAATTGATCAGAGATATGCACGAAATAGGAGAAGTACCGGAAGATTTCCGAAAGAATAAAATTGTCGCTATCCCGAAAAAACAAGGGGCAGACAAATGCGAGAACTACAGAACGATCAGTTGAACTTCACATGCTTCGAAAATACTGACCAAAATTATATACAAGAGGATGGAAAATAAAATGGAGAGTAGATTGGCAGAAGATCAATTTGGTTTTAGAAAAAATAGGGGGACGCGAGAAGCAGTTAAGGCACTTGGGGCAGTGATAGAGAAAAGGATAGCGCTGAAGAAATCTGTGTACATAGGTTTTGTAGATATACAAAAGGCTTTCGACAATGTGGACTGGGAGAAGATGTTTGCGATCCTGAAGAAGGTGGGAATAAGTTATAAAGATAGAAGAATAATATACGAATTATATAGATATCAAAGTGCAATAATAGACGTAGAGGGTCAGGAAGGGGAAGCACAAATAAGGAGAGGGGTGAGACAAAGATGCTCATTATCGCCACTGATTTTCAATTTATATATAGAAGGAGCGATGAGCGAAGTGAAGAAGGAAATTCAATCGAAATTACAGATTCAGGGAGAAAATATGAGTATGTTGAGATTCGCGGATGACATAGCTCCACTTGCTCCGAGTAGTACTGAGTCAGAAAATATTCTCAACACTATGAGAACGATATTATTGGAAAACTATTGTATGAATATGAATGAAGACAAAACAAAATTCATGATGTGTACAGCAGCGAAAACAGCTAGAAGAACAAAAATCAAAATGGATAACGAGACAATTGAACAGGTGAAAGAATTCAAATATCTAGGGAGCATAATCACAGAAAACGGCAAAAGCGGAAGAGATATAAGAGCAAGAATAACACGAGGGAAACAGGCTTTGTACCGAAAGGAACAGTTATTATGCTCAACAAATATAAGCTTGGGAGTAAGGAAGAAATTCTTGAAAAGTTATGTTTGGAGCACAGCATTATATGGTTGCGAAACTTGGACAATGGGGAAAACTGATCAACGAAGACTTGGAGTTTTCGAAATGTGGTGTTATAGGAAGATGCTCAGAATAAAATGGATAGACAAAGTCAAGGATGAAGAAGTACTCGAGCAGATAAATGAAGAAAGAAATCTTTTGAAACACATCGTGAAAAGAAGAAGCAATCTTATAGGACACACATTACGGCATGAGAGTTCATTGAAAACAATATTGGAAGGGAAAATGAATGGTAAAACTGGTAAAGGTAGACCTAGAGCAAGTTATATGAAGCAAATCGTACAAGACAAGGGATGTAGTAGATATGTAGAAATTAAACGTTTGGCGGATAATAGACAGGGGTGGGGGGTTTCATCGAACCAGTCGTAAGACTGATTACTTCATGATGATGATGATTGATTCCTTGAAGTGAAATCACAATTCAAAACCATTATGATTTATCAATTGGGGTAAAAAAGTATGAATACATTTGATACAGACAACTTCATTTTCTGAATTCAAAAAAAGATTGAATCCATCCTGAATTCATGTGAAATGATATGATTTATTTTGATATGAATGAATACATCCTAATTTTGTTTCGCCTTACGCTTATGAATCACTCATGCTAATCATGAATACTCCGAGGAGGAAAGAAGGATACAAACGTATCAAGAAATTCAGAATACTGAGGAAGCTGGAGAAAATTGTGAGAAGTATATATTCAGTTGAATACTCCATTATTCAATCCCTCATTGATGAAGATCCCGTGGATAGACGAATACCGCTATATGATCCCGTATATTGTCCTGAAATTTTGTGAAAGTTTATCAATTTCCTCAGCCGCATTTGGACACACGTCCGTCACATTCTATGAGGTGTATGAGCTTCTATGAAATTCTTCCCATAGGGTTCCATCATAAGGGCGATAACGACTTCGATATATACAGGGTGGACCATTCCAACTGATATAGTCAAATATCCGCGAAACTAGTTGAGATGAAAAAATCTCTCAGAGGTCATTTTGAAGGTCATTTGGAGATCAAGATGGTTCTTCTACCCCGGACTTCTATTTCTCCACCAAGGCATTTGAAAGCTGGTTTCAAACCCTTCACAAAACACTGGTCATGGACCTCCTTCTGCCCGTTGGGGTGCAAGTTATGGACTGTCGAAGGCGTTGATGACCGCGCGCAGAGACTGAACTGAGAGAAATAATTATCATCACCAACAAGAGGTGTTATATTTACTGAGAATTAAAATCAACTGTATATCTGGATTCATTTCTTGCGTGAATTTATACGATATTACGACAAAGATGATTGAACAAAGCACGTGTACGGAGTGCATTTCTTGCTGACCACGAATCCTGTTCATTCAAATTTCACGGAGTGTTCCAAATGGCTAGGAGACTTTCTTTTGTGGCATGAAAAATTCTCTTGCTTCTTCACAAATACCTTCGAATATCTCGAAATTTGGTTGTGAAATGAGATGTAACAAATTCTTATAGCTGTTGAAATTTTGGTGAGAAGTAAACGTGCTCGAGACGCTTTTTTACGATGAATGATTCAAGCCCCAATGGAAACAGTTTCTCTGAAGATCTCTGAAGATTTCTCCTGATTCCACTGCAAACTCTGAATGTCACTGAAAAAACCTAAAAGAAACTGGAAAACTCTGAAATTCTCTGAAAAATTCTGGAAAACTCTCACTTGTTGGGACAGTTTTTCCACTGGGAATTTTTATAAATATTTATAGATATTCCTGGAGAAGTCTGGATTTTTCTGAGATTTACTGAGACTGTCTGAGAAACTGTTCACTGGGAATCTCTGAGGATGACACTGTTTTTCAGCGTAATTTTCCCACTAGGAATTCCTTTGTTGTTGAATAATTATGCTCCCGTAGGTACCACACTTCCACTATTCTCCCAAGATGCGAATTCTTCTGACAAAATCCTTGTTACCAGGTGTGGAAGTATGAAACCGGAATTTTTGTACATAAAAAACACGTGTATTGTAATGATATGATACAAAGTAACTTATTCAAAGTATTGTCCGTCGCTATCTCCACATTTTTCCCATCTCCCTGGCAATTCGTAGATTCCGCGCCAAAAGAAGTTGCTCTTTTGAGGCAAACCAGTCATTGAGCCATTTTCGTACATCTTCGTAAGCAGTGAAGCGCTGCTCAGCAAGTGCGTGTCCCATCGATGCAAACAAGTACCCAATCAGAAGAATCCATCATATGCCAATGTTGACAACAGGTGCAGTAGAGTGCCAGTATTGAGTCTCCAACACTTGGTCAACACGTACGGGATCAGTACTGGATACATAAAAATACAGTGATATGCCTGTACTGATAAACCAGTGCTGAGAACTGAATACCGGCCAGGCACTAACCCAGTACTGGCCCTGCACTGATTGCGAATAATGGCATCAGTACTCAATCCCCAGTACTGAAAAGCGTTATCATTCCAGACAAATGCCAGTACCCTGCCAGTTTTGGCTAGTACTGGTGCAGTACTGCGCCTGTTGTAAATTTCTGGTTGGGTAGTAATCGGTTGGGGCAAGGTCGGGTGAGTAAGGCGCGTGCTGAAGAATCTCCCAACGGAACGACTGTATCGTTTTCTGGACCTGTTTTGCTTTGTGTGCTGGTGCATTGTCATGCAGCAAAATCACCTTGTGTCGTCTTTGTTGATATTCTGGTCGTTTTTCACGCAAAACTCGATCCAAATCGATCATTTGTTGTCGGTAGCGTTGAGTATTGACAGTTTCCCCAGGTTTCAGCAGCTCGTAGTGGATTACGCCCTCCTGATCCCACCAAACACACAAGCATTGTCTTTCGTCCGTAGCGGTTTGGTCTTGCCGTCGATGTTGATGGTTCACCCGCAGGAACCCATGACTCTTTGCGCTTGGGATTCTCGAAATATATCCACTTTCCATCGCCAGTCACAACTCGATGGAGAAATGATTCTCTTTTGAACCTGGCGAGCAGCATTTCGCATGATGTTTTGCGGTTTTCCCGCTGTTTTCCGATGAGTTCATGTGGAACCCATTTCCCCACCTTCTGTGTCTTCCCCATGGCTTTCAGCCGAAGGAAGATGGCTTCTCGGGTCACCTTTAACCGATCCGCCAGTTGTTGTTATGTTTGAGCGTCGTCTTTGTCCAACAAGGCTTGCAGGCCAGTGTCTTCAAACTTTTCTGGTGGTCTTCCACGTTCTTCGTTCCTGACGTTAAAATCGCCACTCTTGAACCGTTTGAACCACTCGAAACACTGTGTTTTACCGAGAGCATGCTCACCAAACGCCTACACAAGCATCCGATGCGATTCGGCTGCGGTTTTCTCCAGATGAAAACAGAAAAGTAGTGCTGTCCGCAAATCGTAATTTGTTGGCACCAAACTCGACATGTTTATCTCTAATAAACTGATGCTACTGAATGAAACTCGTGTTATTGTGAGTTGGAAATCTTTGTCGGATATCAATACAATAACAAGACATCGCTGACGTGATGTGTCGGTAACTGCATCGACATCTAGCGTCACCTATGGGCGAATTCCGGTTTCATACTTACACACCTGGTATACACCAAATATTCCTGATAGGTGATGTGCTGGAATAGCAAATTTCGATGATAGAATGTCAAATGTTCCATTATTGTCGTGAATTTTCCTTCTTATTTACACACATTATTGATCTCAATGAACGTAGAAAAGCATAATCTTCAAAATATATCATTTTCAGTTCAGTTCATGTCCCTTCTCAAAACTGTGAGAGTAATTCTCAACGTTTAATCGAGCATAATAAACATGAAGACGAAGATTTCGATACTCACCACACTGCAGAAACAGCTAAAGATGCTACAAACGATAATACTACTGGGGAATACCATTCATCACCAGGGAATAATGGGCAATTGAATGACAATGAGTCAGACATCACTTAGCAATTAAGAGTTTGGCTCACTGAAAATATGGAATATCTGCGCAATAAAACTATCAGCGAATGACTAAGGATTCTTAAGCGACATGTCGACGCCCCTTCAACAGCTGAGACATTGTTGCATACCAAACGACTTCCAAGTGGTTCCATACGCGATATGATCGGACAATGTGGCCCTGGACAATACGTTTCCTTTGGAATCGAGAATCAATTATCCAAAAGAATTCCAACGAATTACGAAAGCGATGCAATCGATACTTCAGTGAATATTGATAGATTGCCATTATATAATCATTCAGGAGAACAATCTTGGCCGATTCTCATGAAATTAATGCATCCAGTATATAAAACTTTTCCATTTGTGATTGGTATATATTGCGGAATTTCCAAACCTGCCGATGTTAATGTCTTTTCAGAAGACTTTGTGGAAGGAGCAAGAAATCTCATCACACATGACCTGATCACATCTGGAGAAAAATTGATTGTTTGTGACACTTCTGCGAGAGCTTTTGTCAAATTTATCAAAAGGCAATAAGGTAGTTTCTTTGCTTGTGGAAGTGTGTTGTACAGGGCGAAACTATTAACAGTAGAAGAGTATATACAAGAATAGATTTTCAATCACGCATGATTGCGAGTTTCCTCGGGAAAGAAAATCCCCATCATCATTTACATAATCAAACATCACCCTCGATCCGTATTCCTAATTTTGATATAATCCATTCCATTAACTTAAATTATGTGCAATTATTAGGTCTGGATGTAATGAAGTCTTTGATTGAGAAGTGGATACACGGTAATGAACGAACAAGGATAAGCCAAGAACACGAAACTTGATTACAACAATTACTCACAGCTATCGAGTCAAGTATTACATCGGAATTACAGAGGAAAAGTTCCGACTCAAACTACCTAGCGAACTGGAAGGCGACACAGTACAGATTGTCCCCTTTTGATCGCATTCTTCAGTTTTGGAAGATATTTTGGATGGCATGGAATGAAACATTCCGCTTCCTCGTGAGAGGGAAGCTTCGTGATGGTTTCGGGGGACCGAAAATTTTTTTCTCCCAAAACTCCAAATCTCCTAGGCCAGAACGTTCCTCCAAACTCGGGAACAATTTTGCTGTCTGTCCGTACGTGTGTACGTATGTGTGTGCAGATTTTGTGACCGGGAATATCTTCCGTTCCTTTTATCCGATCGTCATGGAATTTCAAGCATGCTTAGATGTAGTGTTGGTAGATATAGTCGTCCCATATGAATTTTATCCAAATCGGTTGAAAACTGTGGGAAATGTTTTGAGAGCATGTCTTCCCTAGTTCGTATCATCCGAATGCTTCGGAACTTGGAGCATATTCAATCCACGAGGTGTTAGGTGTACGTTTTTAATGCAGAGCAAATCGGAATTCAGGGGAGAAACTGGTAAGCACTAAGCTTTGAAACAAAATTTGAAAATCTGATGGTAGCCTCTTCCGGAGGAAAAAGTTCCTGATTCCTATCTCGTTCATGTTGAGAGACAATTGAAAAAAAATCTGTATGGAAAATCCTTGATTAATCGAAAACTCCGCATTTTATGAGCATTCTAATACGAAGATTTCGCGATTCGATCTTTAACTTCAAACGTCTGCTGGACGATTTTCGGAAAATTCGTACGTGTTTTTCTGCGAAATTGTATCTGAAAAATGCTGTTGAATCTGAAGTCAATTAGACGAAAAGTGTTGGGGCGATTTGTAGGGCCAATTTGAGAAGCAGCTTGGAGGAAAACGCATTCAAAGTTTGACATGTAATTTTGTTGTTGTGAAAAAAAATGTTTTTGATACTTTGACATGTATAATGAATGTATATATAGGCACTTTTTCGAATAAATAAGTTTTTCATAGAAAAAAATGATGAATATGCTCCTCATGTTGAGGCTTCTACAGTGGCTTTACCCCTCCAGTATTTCCCACGGATATTGGCAGGAAAACTCATATGTATTCATGTCATTGATTGCCCATTTTCCTCATTCTATGATGATGATTTTCATAATTATTATTATCGTCATCGTCATCGTAATCGTCATCGTCATCATGGTTGTTGTTGTTGTATCTGAATCACTACAGTCCAGTGCGTCCTTGTGTCATTACACAAACTTGTATAAAAATTCTTACCCTAGCATTGCTCATTTATCGTTCCTCTCATATTTTGATCGTTTTATCCCGATCCGTCCTTAAACTATTCCACGAACTTATGGAATACTTTTCATTCTGTTAACTACTATCTTGGTTCGTCTCAAATTCCCCTGATCCATTCATTGTAATTTGATATGAATTCAAGAATTCATCGACGGAGATTGATTTTAATTTGTTCAATCAGTTTCAACGAACGTATCATTCATTTTTTATTCGAGAGAATGAAGTCTGTGAGATGAATTCGTTTTTTGTATCATAATATAATGTTTCATGTATTGAACTTGAGTTCAATATAACAAGGGGAATAATTGCGAATGTATATCATATGTTTGTTCTCCGGTGCACCATGTGGATATATGGGGCACCCCACATCAAGTGTACCCGCCTAAAAACCTCCATCGCTGGAATTTTGATGGAACTTGGTGGAGTTGTACTATTGGAGTACATAATTTGTGCAGAAGGGGGGGAAGGAAATATCGGCGGGTTGCCGAGATTTGCTCTGCATTTGCCGAGGTTTGTCTTCATTGAATTATAACTCAGTTATTATTATTTTTTTTCAAATGCAAGTTATGGTTTTCGTCGGTTTTTTTTTCATCCTTCCCAATAGATATGAGAACGATTCTCCAAATTGATTATTTCTGCGAAAAAAGTGATTTTTATTTTTCTTTTCGATTTTTTTTGAAGATCGGCATTTTTGAAAATTTTTCAATTACGCTCAATCGAAAGCTTATCCTTTTCCCTTCAAAATCATTGGTCACACATGATGGAGTCTCATGAACTCATCAGTGAATTTGATCGTTAAAGCCGGTACGATCTAGCTTCCAAGCGCGCTGAACATACTGGTCAGCCGTCACCCGGTACGGCGATGTTGATGAAAATTTTTCTCTATAGACTAGTGCAAAATGATTGATCAAATACGTAGAACATGCTTTATTCACTGTAGAAATTATTTATTATCATTATTGATATTTTCATTTTCTCATTCCTGATGAACAAATTTTGTATTTTGTTTCCAGAAGTGTATACAATTTTCTCACAATAACGTTCTAAATGGTGTTACAAGTTGGTGGATGTTGTGTATGGAATTGAAAAAGAATGTGTACATCAAGTTCTCTCAATTTTTTTCTGAAGTTTTGGAAAGAAATTGTTTCTAGGATAGGAAGAATATCTTCTAACTTGGAGAGTCGTTTGTGAAATTGGGACGAACGCATGATATTTTATTGTCCCCGGAATCGTTTCCGCACAGCCAAATCGACACTTCAGCTCATCTCGTATCTTTCCATGGCTCTCTTTAGAACTAAAAAATATTCTTGTTCTTAAAAAGTTATTATTCGCCCAAGCATAAAATGCGTCGCAGGCTGAAATTTGATCCCTCGAGGATGCCTGTGAACTTGCACGCATTGCTAATCTTTTCATGTTCCTGCCGATACCATCACATGACCCTTCACCATGTGCAGTCTCATGGAAGTGCCACTCAGCTCCATTAGCAAAATCCTCCTTATGATGGAGATGACTAATAATGATAATAAATGATTCCTACAGTAAATAAAGCATGTTGAAATTTTCATCGCCGTACCGGGTGACGGCTGACCAGTATGTTCAGCACGCTTGGAAGCTGGATCGTGCCGGCTTTAATGATTAAATTCACTGATGAGTTCATAAGACTCCATCATGTGTGACAAATGATTTTGGGGGGGAAAGAATAAGCTTCCGATTGAGCGTAATTGAAGAATTTTCAAAAATGCCGATCTTCAAAAAAAATCGGAAAGAAAAATAAAAATCACTTTTTTTCGCAGAAATAATTAATTTGTGAAAATTGTCTTCATATCTATTGGGAAGAACGGGAAAAAACCAACGGAAACGATAACTTGTATTGAAAAAAAATAATAATAACTAAGTTATAATTCAACGAAGACAAACGTGTCCAAAACTTTGAGCCCCTGTATCTCGGCAACCCGCCGATATTTCCTTCCCCCCTTCCGCACAAATTATGTACTCCAATAGTACAACAACTCCACCAAGTTTCATCAAAATTCCAACGATGAAGGTTTTCAGGCGGGTACACTTGACGTGGAATGCCCCATATACACGGGAAGACCGAGTTTATTGATGATAAACAGTTTTTCTCAATATTCAGAAAAATGACTGACAATTCAGGGGGAGAGAGAATCGCTGGAGAATATTCGTAGTGAGTTTACCGAAAATTTGTAGTGAAAATGTCAAAGGTTGATCGTCTCATTGTTGTTTCTGACAGTGGAACTATCAACTTATGGTAAATCCACTACGAATATTCTTCAATGATTCTCTTTCTCCCTAAATTAACAGTCATTTTCCCAAATATCGACGAACTCGGTCCTCCCGTGTATGAAAAACTGAATGTTTCTCGATATTGCTATATATTCAAAACATGACATTGATCTACCTCGGCGGATCTCGGTGAACCAAAAAGAGACCAAACGATGCCGTTCAGCTGTTTTCACAATTCGGTAGAAATATTGGCTTTGGTAACTTTATGGTGTTTTTGGAATTTTCTTGGAACGAAAATTGATCAAAATTACACCAATCTCCATTTTGTGAATTTTAGTTATTTCGTTATGATGTTTGGGGTTTTCATCTCAGGAATATCGAAAAGATTTCGGAAACATACTACATTTCTTGATAACATTTTGATGAGGGAGCTTCATGAACGAACTGTTACTTCCGGTCGAAAATTGGCAATTGTAAGCACAAAACCATAAAGCAATTATTTTTTGACTGAGTTTCCAGCTTACCAGAAATCACCTAAGAGCTGAACAAGAATTGGTCATTATGGAATCGCCAGGGTTATTATTTACTCATTTCATCTGCTGTAAAATCTTGATGTTGCTCAGATATAGAATTCAGACGTCGTTACAGTATTCGGAATAATATGATTGATATTTGAGTAATATTGATCATTGTGATGCAATGCAAAGTTAAAAACTCCTTAGTACAAACGATACATTCAGAGCTTGTGTTGAGAATCAACATACTAAATTGTCTAATGACATGAGCTCAACATATCTGTGTCAATTTTACACATTTGTTCACTCTCACAAGTCGAGAGTGGAGAGTTTAAAAGATACACATGTCTTGAGGATATACGAAATTTTGACCTGTGTGAAGAAAGCTTCGTTATCTGGTGAGTAGAAGATCTTTCTCAATTATTATAAATTAATATATGGACAACCTTACCTCCTGGAAAAATCCATCGATTGTTTCCGGGTTCCAGCAAAATTCTCAATGATTCAGCAGTACATCGATACGTAAAATGTCCACTTTCGAAAATGTGTATTCAACAAAAGATAAAAACAAAACGAAACGAAAAAACACCGTGGGCCTGCAAAGCATGAACCTAAGAATAAGAACTCTATATAATCGTTGAAATCGATGGATTGGATGACTGTAGACTGTTACTGAATTGAGTAATCTTATTTAACTCATTTGCGGAACTTTTAATCAACAGATACTTTTAGACGCATGAATATCGGTCGCCACCCCAATTCTTATGTGAATAAGGGAAACACAATGAATCTAACACGGTTAATACGGTTGACATTTCACTTCTATTCGATGTTGGTTCTACAACGTTCTAGTGAGAAGTGAAGTTCCTTCAAGCATCGAGCCTTATTTATACATTTGGAGCCGTTTCGGCTATTAACGTTTCGAATTACAATTGTAGTGGGATCTTAACAATTACTTGAAACATTCTCCTTATAACTTCCTCCCGAGGAGTTTCATTAAGATTCAAACTGTAATAATCAATTTCTAATTAGGGAAACGAAACTTAGTTCACTCAAACTGATCAGGTTGTTCGATTTTGTTGGATAAATAAATAGAAGGTGTCAAACAATAATTATTGTACTCAGAATTTCTTCCCGAGGAAGATGATTAATTTCTTACTGCTTCGAATTCTTCAATAAACTAAATGCGGTAACTTTATTGATTAAAATTATTCGATTTTCCATTTTTAAACAAATCATCAATGAATAATTATGAACTAGTAATCGTTTTACTTGGAATCTCTTCCCGAGGAAGATGATTAATCTTTTATTATTTGAGGTCATGTATAAAGATAAGTTCGGTTACATCTCCCTACCAAGCTTCCGGGTTTTTCAATTCTTGTTCTAGTAGAACATAAGATAATCAAAAGATTCTATCAATTGCCGAACTCACTAAAATAAAATGAAATGAAAAAAAAATGTCATCTCTAACTCATATAATGTTATCAAAATCTTCACCTGCAATCTATACATATTCTTCCATTATAAAACTGTGCCAATTTTTGATTCTACTTAACTTAAACATCACATAGAGCATTTAATAACTGAAATAATGAAAAATACCTTCCTTCTATCACAACTTCAACAGTCATAACCCTCAACTTCCCTTTT
The DNA here is from genome assembly GCA_018340375.1 of Gonatopus flavifemur. Taxonomy (NCBI): domain Eukaryota; kingdom Metazoa; phylum Arthropoda; class Insecta; order Hymenoptera; family Dryinidae; genus Gonatopus; species Gonatopus flavifemur. The sequence continues at coordinate 1,481,995 of JAFFJZ010000033.1, forward strand.
TATGAACGAAATTCTCCTACTATATAAATGAACAATTTCTTTAGTGTGAGATCATTGCTCAATCTTAAAATCTGATATATTATTCATTGAATGTCGTATCACATATCAATCTTATAGTTTTATATCATCCCGAACTATGCAAATTCAAGTTTGAATTTTCATCTAATACGATAACACGAATTTTGATAATCAAGAAAATAAAATAAAATTATTTGCCTTCCCGCTGTAGACTATTGAAAACTGATTGAAGTTCTGGCCACATCCAATACCCCTTTTAATGACTCGTCAAACGTCGGAATCTTATCAATTGAATCAGCTCCTGTAGGTGACATTACCTCTTCTTTGACTGGCACCAAGCCATACGGAGTGATGTTATTGCAAACGACGATAGGACTATCTCCACTTTTAATAGATTGATCTGCTGCATTCTCGTCCTGTACCGGAGTATTCTCTTTCTCGTTCGAGGGAATGTTACCGTCAAGATCTCCTTCCAATAACTGCTGCTTCTCTCGCCGGCGTTTTTGTAATTTTTGCCGTGTTTTATAATGCAGCTTCCTTTCACCTTTGTCTTCTGGTGGAGAATCTTCTCTCATTCCCCAAGACTTGATCCTTTTCGGGGTTTTTCCTCTTAAAACCACGTTATTACCAATCGATGTCAACACATGTTCACTTTCCGCATTGGTTTCGTCCCCGAAGAATTCAGATATTGGCTGTTCACTGTTGCCAACGACTTGGGAATTATTGTATTCATCACTCTGGTAAATACTGCCCCAGACACCTTGAGCCCAGAAGGCATTCTTTTAGACACATATGTGTATCCATCAAACAAAAATCCGGTATATTGACGACTTTCTCCTACCATCTTGATTTGCCAAAAAGCTTTCCTGATATCTGATTTCGTGAAGAATTTATTATGTTCAATCTTTGATATTATTCCTTCGATGGTCGGAGGCTGGGCGTAGTCACTTCCGATACACTTATTAATCTTGCGGGCATCGAGGCAAATCCTGATATCTTCCTTTTTTTCTCGAGTGACAACGACTAATGGATTGATATACTCTGTCGCAGCTTTTTCAATCACACCTTGATCTTCAAGTTCTATTATATATTCCCGCACTCGGTCCATATATTTTAATGGAACCGGGTACGTCTTGCATCGATGAGGTGTTTTGTCTCTCATCTTTAATTCACATAAAAATCCTTGAATTAATCCGAGACCGTCTTCAAATACCAATTTATACTTTTCACGCAGACGATTCTCAACACTTCCTATATCCTTTATCTGTCCTTGTAAACTCATGATGCAATTTGCTTCGTTTAGATTCTGCGTTAATTGTATTGCGAATTCATTACTTGTGAAGTCGAGAATTGCTCCATATCTACTCAAAAAACTCGCTCCTAAAATCACCGGATATATCACTTTTTCTACCACATAAACGTACTCCGTTACCTCGACTTCACCCAGTTGTATTACGCCTTCTGTCATCCTTTTCACACCAGCACTCCTCTGATTAAACGCACCAATTAATTGGAAGTTTCTCACCGGGAGCCATTTCACCTTACTTTCAGAATCTTCTAAAACTTTCAGAAAATTATCGGATATCACCGATACCTTAGCACCGGTATCAACCAAAGCTCGTGATTTCACTTCGTTCAATTTCACATTTATATTCACGTCAACCATACATTTATTCGATGCGTCATTATTTGTTACTTTCTTATACTTTCGTACTAATCACTGGGATAGCTGCTATGTTACCCTTATCAATAGGTTGTTGATCACCGATCACCTCGCGGACCTCTAAATCCTCGTATTCATCGTCACTATCCCAAAATCCGCTTATTACAGACACTGTTTCTCTTTGACGATTCGACATAGCTCGCGTTTGGATTTTATCACTAGCTTTCTTCGCTGAATTATGTTCCCGGTCATCATCTTCCTTTGTCACTTGGCTGACCTTTTTATCGTGGTTTTCTGATTTTTCAGGAACTTTGGACAAATTGTTGTCTTCGAATCTCGCTTTTGAAAAATACCTTCCTTCTATCACAACTTCAACAGTCATAACCCTCAACTTCCCTTTTTATGAACGAAATTCTCCTATTATATAAATGAACAATTGCTTTAGTGTGAGATCATTGCTCAATCTTAAAATCTGATATATTATTCATTGAATGTCGTATCACATATCAATCTTATAGTTTTATATCATCCCGAACTATGCAAATTCAAGATTAATCTTTTATTATTTTAGGTCATGTATAAAGATGAGTTCGGTTACAAGACCTCTTCAAGAGCTCCTGGAGCGGTCTTCAAGACATCATCCTCTCAATATTCACTGGGTTCAACCCAGGAAGGATATGCATTTTTTTCAATCAGATACTAATCTGATGCAGCTGGATATTTTCTACAATTGAATGAGATTGATCATGATCCGACCTCACCGATTTACACTGGAAGCAGTGATGCTAGATTGGAGACCGAGACCGTTTTTACCCTCTCTATCGTCCGCTTCCCCTCCCTCCCACTATACAAATCAAGTCGGGCGAGCGAGAGAGGGAGAGTGAGTATCACTCTCTCGCTCGCCCGAGTCAATCCGCATGGTGGGAGAAAGGGAAAGCGATCGATGGAGGGGTAAGAACGGTCTTGATCTCGAATCTGGCAACACTGACTGGAAGTGGAATTGATAAATTTCCACACAGCGTAGGAGTTCGGGAGGAATTCTGAAAAATTTATTAATAATTCTTCGAATCCCAACTGAATTCTCCATGCACTCTTTTCAAACTAGTGTATTGTATGGGTGACTTCGTTTGGTTGGAACTTCAATGAACTTGGAGGAATTCATAATCACTCAAAATGATAACACATTGTGAACGGAGGAATCGAGTTTACCCAACGCATATGTAATGAATTCCTGAAAACATACAATTCAAACACCGTCATCAATCTCATTAGACAATCGAAACTTACAAACGATAATGAATAGGTTATGTGCAAATCCATCAAAATGGTTGTTTTATATCATTGAGACCATCGTATGATTCGAAATTTGAATAGCCAAATCTACAAAAATTATAGTCGTGCATTTCTTCTCGAATTGCTATTAAAGAAACATTCATCGCCAATGACGTTGAGATACGTCAAAAGTTGTTATATTTTGATCGGGATTCCGAATAGTTGTGAGATACTTTATAGGATTACTTTAAGGACTGTTTCAGTTATTGTTCAGAATATCCAACCATCTGCAGGGTTATATTCTGTTGAATAATCCCGTCTTGTCTATACTTCAATTTACGCTATCGTTTCGATACTTATTCAATGTCCTGAATCGATCTTCACAAGTCCATGTGTATTCGATATCCGTGCGTGATTATAATTCAAGGTATTCTTCAGGTATCCTCATCAACATCTTCGAGATGCTGGAACGGCATTCTCAGCACACGTGGGTAATATCTGTGGAATGAATCATACCGACCACAAAGCATCGAATCCCAATACATACCGAACTTAGTTTGTTTCAAATGATCATATGTATGTACAAAATATTAGGTGTGCAAGTTGAAACTCGGCTTTCTTTTGTCAAATTCAATTTCATTCAAAAAATACTTCTTTCAAGAATTATCAATTAAAATATCCGCCGTTATTATCTACAGTCTTTTGCCATTGATCGGGTAGTAGATGAATGCCTTTACGATAGAAACTTGGTGGTTTTGAAACAAAATAGTTATCCAGCCATTTCCGGACATCTCCGATATTCATGGAGTGCTGCTCCTTCGAATATGACGACATTGATCCATTTGAATAAGTGATAATCAGAAGGAGCTAAGTCTAGTGAATATGCCGCATGAGGTACAACTTCCCAGACTAAATTGAAGATGAGTTCCTGGGTTGGTTTTGCTGTATGCGGACGTGCATTATCATGCAGCAGCATCACTTTCCGCCTTCCTTGCCCCGTAAACGGTCTCTTTTCCTCCAGAGCATCACTTACTTTGATCAGCTGGGCCCGGTAACGCTCAGCTGTCATACAGGTTGGTTAAAAAGTTTTGAAAGCGACACCTATCGACCAGTACAGGAATCAAAATCTATACGCTATTTTCATATTTCATCCTTCATTTGAACACACACACACGATTTTATTCCGATCTGTCAATTCATTCTTTGTTTACAAGCCAATCGAAGTTGACGTGTCAGTGTACTTTGTGAAAATGGAAGAATCCGAATATCGTGCAGTGATAAAATTCTTTGTTCTGGAAGGTTTATCAGCAACAGAAATTCATACTCAAATGAAAGAAGTGTTGAAGGAATCTGCTCCTTCATTCCCAACTGTACATCGATGGGTTTTAGGGTTCAAACGTGGTCGTACAAGCGTTAAAGATCAATCACGTAGTGGACGTCCAAAAAGTGCAACGAAATCAGACGACATTGAGCAAGTCTATGATATTGTTTGTAAAGATCCGAGTTTGACTAAGCGTGAAATTGCTGATACCATAGGCATCTCGGATGAACGAGTACTCCATATTTTACACGAAGAATTACATATGAAAAAGCTTTCTGGAAAGTTAGTGCCGCATTCGTTGACAATTCAACAAAAACTGAATCGAAAACAAATTCCTCAGCATAATTTGGAGCGTTTTAAGCAGAATAAGACCGATGTTTTGCGTCGTTTCGTAACTGTGGACGAGACTTGAATCCACCATCACGATCCTCAACCGAAACAAGAACGTTTACAGTGGACTGAAGCTAGTTGTTCAGCTCCAAAACGGGTGATGTCAGAACGATCGGCAAAAAAGGTTTTAGCATCGGTTTTTTAGGACGCAAAAGGGGTTTTGTTGATTGATTATCTCGGAAAAGGTGAAGCAATCAACTCTGAGTATTATTGCAACCTTTTGGACCAGTTGGATGAAGAAATTCGTGAAAAAAGACACGGTTTACGGGAGCAAAAAATCATTTTTCATCAAGACAATGCACGTGTTCACACAAGTGTTCTGGCGATGGCTGAACTGAACGAATTGAAGTACGAATTGCTTGAACACCTACCGTATCCACCAGATTCGGCTCCCTCCGACTATCACCTCTTCAGAAATTTGAAACAATTCCTTCGTGGAAAGTGTTTTACGTCGAATGAAGAAGCTATTGCAGCTGTGGAACAGTATTCTGCGGAGCCTCCGGAAAATCATTACAGAGATGGTATGAAATTATTGGAGGATCGTTGGAATAAGTGTGTTGAAGCTGAGGGAGACTATATTGGATAAAAAAATCATTTCATCAAAAAATACACATTCTTTCATTTTTGCTTCCAAAATTTTTCAACCAACCTGTACTTTGGCCAGGTTCGAGGAGCTCGTAGTAAATGATTCCTTTCCAATCCCACCAGACACAGAGTAAAACTTTCTTTGCATGAATATTCGGTTTTTCAACTGATGTAGATGGCTGGCTCGGATCAACCCATGCTTTCTCACGTTGAGGATTGTCGTACATAAGCCATTTTACATCAATCGTAATGATTTGATGCAGAAAATTCTCCCTCTTGAATCGAGAAAGCAAATTCATGCAAATGGCAACTCTTCATCTTTTATTTCCTCCCGTCAGTTTTTGAGGAACCCATTTTCCTTCCTTCTGTATTTTTCTCAATGCATGCAATCGGAGTGAAATCGCTTGACGAGTAACTCCTAACTGTTCTGCAAGCTCTTCTTGAGTTTGTCATGGATTTCCATTCAGTGAAACTTCAAGTTCTTCATCCTCAAATTTTTTGACTGCACCTGGACGTGGATCGTTCTCAAGAGTGAAATTTCCATGACAAAATCTTGTGAACTACTTCTTCACTGTTGAATGGCTCACAGAACGTTGACCCAATGTCGTATTAATCAATTCCACAGCTTGAGCAGCATTTTCATTCATTTGAAAACAGAATAGAATACAATGGCGTAAATGTTGCTCATCGAAATCCATCTCATAAAATTGATACACAGAAAATTACTACTTGAAAATGACTGATATGACAACTGCAATGTCCACGCTACATATATCAAAAATGGCGGATGAATTGGATGCGTCCAAATATTTTGTTTCATGCAACCAACTTAAAGCCGAGTTCCAACGCGCACACCTAATACGTATCTGAAAACATCAGAAGCCACATTGCATCTCCACAAAAACGATGAACGCAATAGTGTGTTTTTTCAACACTGAAAATTAATATTTCTGTTCTCAACTAACTCAATGGCATCGGTTTCTGACTACTCACTCGATTCCAACCATTTTATACCGCAAGAAAAGTTAATTGCACGCGTTTGTGAATCAAGAACAAGCATAAGTAGATGAACATCTAGTTTGCATAGTGCAAGTAAATTCGATTTATTTACATAAGTATTCAAATGATTATTCGAAAAAGTATCGAGCAGTCGGATAGTTGGGATGATGGTCGGGAAACGGTGCCTTCGCGTTTTTAGTCTTGAATTTCCCACCAACATTATTGTTAATTATCTTGAGATTATATTCTACTTCAATTGAACCACGTCTATTATGTACGAGAATCCCTAATTTCAAACATATCTGATGAATCGATACATTTTTAGAACATCTCACAAACTTCATGACCTATATCTTCTTCATAGTAACATATTACATTTCTGACTTTGAATTCGATCCATTGACAGGACAGACAGCACCATCAATTCGCAAAGAATTCTCAGATAGAACATTTAGAACACCTCACTTCTTGAGAGAATTCAATTTGTATCCCCAGAATGACTGAAATGGATTCCATGAGATATCAACATATACATCCGTTATGTGACTGAATATGGAAACATGTAAGTTCAGGAAGAATACCAAGCCTACCCGAAAGAATTCCTATTGAACGTACCATATTCAGTTCTGAATATATTTTGCGTGAGTGATGATATTAATTTCTGATATATATTTCATATGAATGAAAGAATCACTCTATGAATAATCCAGTATTACCCACATAGCACACAATGTCTTAGCAATTTTCCCAGGATGTTACAAATGTCTCATTTGAAATATTCTGTTTGAAATATTTCTACGATATTAAATGAATATTGTGTGTACAGTATTTAGTACAACATATTCTGACAATCTTCCAATTGAAACATTGTATATTTGATATCTTACGATGTTCTTAGAATGTACGATGAGAAATATGTGAACTTCATCACAAATTAAATATTGTGGGGATATTCTGATAGTGTTAGCGGTATTCTTGCATATGGAGAACTCAGGTGATTTCATCTACGTCGCTCGACAACCTTTGGTGGACCGAGTAGCTAAGGGGAATCGGGTGGTGATGGTGTGTCGCACGAGTCTCTCTTAATTTCCCCTCATTTCGCATGGTTACGGGTGAGCTTTGCCGCCAAATGCTGACACACGAGAGACGTGTTTCTAGCAAGACGTGCGTTACATTCTCTTCGCTTACATCAGTAAACGCTATTGTAATCACCGGGTGTATTACAATTAACCGCGGTCTAATCTCTTTGTTCGCGAGAACCAAAAATATTCCGTCTGCTTTCGATGCAGTGCGACCAGTGTATTTATTACAAATAAAGTGTGTGAACAAAACTGGAGTGTGAATCATTGCGAAACACCGGCTCGTTCCCTATCACACGTGATCCTCTACCAACTCTCTACATTTCTTTGAATTCTTTCCCGAAATTCCTATCTATTCCCTTCCATGTGGTCCTTCGAGCCGGATCGCGAGTGATACATATTTTTTCTCCTCGTGTTTCGCGATTTCATATCGGGACAGTTCCGTGGGTGGTGCTGAAAGGCATACATTTGTGTTCCAAACTCTACGATTTATTTGAACAGTAGACATTTTGTCTATAGTGACTCTCCTCTCGTCCCACCTCAGCGGCGGCATCTATACTCCGGCACTCTCCTCACGTCGCATCTACCGCGCCTACGACGGCGTTCTCTTCGGCCTTTCGGATTCTCCTTCTCCTGCTCTTACGTCAGCGCCTCACTCTCAACGCCGATTTAACGTTCCCCGCCGCCGGCGTCTGCGTACCGAATCCCTTTCGATCAAGAGCTTCTCCTCACCGCGCACGTCTCTCATCTCCGAGCTGCGATCAGCTGTTATCGCTTCCTTCTTCACATCATTCGTAGCATCTGCGAGCGAGCATCTCATGTAAGTTAATCGATATCGATTTACTTTCCAAGTATCAATTCTTCTTCTATTCAAAGCGTTTCATTCGAACGATCGTTTCGTGAATGAATATTATTTTCTCTTCACCAATATTCATTTCCCTTTCATAATTTATCGTGATGGAGTCTCTTATTGCAAAACAACATGTTGATCGGGGTTTTATCAGCCGTGTAGTCACCAATTTGAGAAAGAAAGGTGAAGTTAATATTACCGCTGGCGCAATCGAGTCTCGTTTTACTCGCCTTGCTGTGTTGTGGAAGGTTGTTTGCGAACGTCATGACCTTATCGAAGCTCTCGCGACCGAAAATCGGGATGCGATTCCATATTTCAGTGAGGATCTTTTCTCTGAAATCGAAGATCAATACTTAGATCAATATGCTGAGCTGACTGATACGCAAACGAAGCTTTCGGAATCAGATGCCGAATCATCGAGTTAATCATCGTGTGATCCTCTTGCTCGCACTGCGAATTGCCCACCACCTCGTTTATCTCTTCCTTCCTTTTCGGGAAAAATCTCAGAATGGTGCAGTTTTCGGGATTTATTCGACTCCATGATTGGTGTTCGCAAAGATCTCACTGGGGCGCAGAAACTTCAATATCTCAAAGGTTGTCCGAGTCAGGAGCCCGCTCAACTTTTACTTAATATCCCCATCACCTCGGACAATTTCCGGAGAGCTTGGGAAACTCTGACTAAACGTTACGAGAACAAAGGTTTGTTAGTCGAAACTTATGTTAGCGCTCTTTTCGATATCGCACTCGCTTCCAAAGAATCTCCTTCCGAGTTGAGGAGGATTTACAACGACACAGAAGGAGCTCTCGGCGCATTGGAGTCTCTTGCGTGCCCCACCGAACACTGGGATGCACTTTTAGTTCATATGACCTTGACTCGGTTGGATTCCCATTCGAGACGTGATTGGGAGACTTCTAGGGGAAAAAGTGTGGAAGTCCCTACCTTCAGACAACTTTCTGATTTCATAGAGGCACGAACACGTGCCCTTGAGGCGATTGAAAGTTCTTCTCATCGTCCTCCCTCCTCAACGTCCAAGGTCAACATTTCGGGACGTCAATCTTCTCATTCTGAATCCAAACTTAAGGGTATGGTTCAGAAATCCGTCCATTCGACCGTTACGAGTGGGAATTTTCCTGTAAGAAGGTGTTCATCTTGTCAAGGGCCTCACTACATCCTCCAATGCCCTAGATTCCAGGGCAAATCCCCGGTTGAGCGAAGAGACGAGGTTCTTCGGCTCAAATTATGTTATAACTGCTTAGGGAAGCATTCGGTACGAGATTGCAAGTCTAGAGGCCGCTGTTCTACTTGCAAAGGCCATCACAACTCAGCCATTCACATTGAAGTTTTCCCTGCAGGAGGTTCCCGCTCAAACCGCATCAGCGAGCTCAGTCGATTCCGGCCAAGTCAGTTCGCATCTGGCGAGCACCATTTTTCCAGCTCGCTCTATCTTACTGGCCACTGTGTTGGTGGAGATCTGGGGACCGCAAGGTCATTCTGCCTCCGTTCATGGACTACTGGACCAGGGGTCGGAAGTTTCCTTCGTCAGCGAAGGAGTAGCCCAACTGTTACACCTAGAGAAGAAGAGAACCAACGTTTCCCTGCGTGGCATCGGAGAATCCCGTGCCGGTGCTGCAAGGCTTCACACGAATTTTACTCTCAAAGCCCGAAGTAGGCCAATTTCTGATATTAGGGTTGACGCGCTGATTCTCCCGAGTCTCACGGGGCGCTTGCCTCCTAGAAGGCTGGAAATTCCGGATGCTTCTGTTCTTCAAGAATTCCCTTTGGCGGATCCTCAATTTTTCGAATCGAAAACGATCGGCATAATCCTGGGAGCTGATGTTTACGGGCAAATTCTTCTGGAAGGGGTGCGCGGTGTGGGCTCTACTAAATTGGTGGCTCGAAACATCATTTTCGGCTGGGTAATCTCTGGGCCCGCTGACTCAATTTCCACGCGTCATAAGCTCGACCGTGATCATCCATCTCTCTTCGCTTCACACGGTAGAATTGAAGATACTCTTCCGAACTTGTTGCAAAACTTCTGGGAGTTGGAAGATGTTCCCGCACTTTGCTCACGATGGAGGCCTGGAGAGGAATTATGCGAACGACATTTTCAACAAACACATTGCCAAAAGTCGGATGGTCAGTACATAGTCAGCCTTCCATGGAAAGATGGGAAAGCTCCATCCCCTAGAGGAAACCGTGGTTTGGCAGAAAATTCACTTCCTCGTTTGAGAAATCGATTGCTCCAGGATCCTGACTTGTCGAGCCAATACACTCAGTTCATGGGAGAATATGAGCGACTAGGGCATATGAAGAAGATAGAACAGGCTTCCATTGATTCCTCTGCCGCGTGGTATCTTCCACATCACGCGGTTATCCAACATTTAGGCTTCAAAAAGAAGCTGAGGGTCGTTTTCGACGCTTCTAGGCGGAATTCTGAAGGTCGATCTCTCAACGATTATCTTCTGCCTGGCCCACCACTTCAATCGGATCTCTCGCTTGTATTATTGGAGTGGAGGACTCACCGTTTTGTTTTCACGGCAGATATCGTGGAAATGTTCCGACAAATTCTTGTCACCCCAGCCGATCAAGACTTTCAACGGATCTTATGGTTCGATTCCCACGACGGTCATGTCGTCGATTTTCACTTGGCCACCGTGACATATGGCACAACTTGTGCCCCGTTCCTGGCTATCCGGACTCTTCTGCAGTTGGCTGAGGATGAAGGATCATTTCTTCCTCTTGGCGCCAAATGCCTACGAGAAAAAATATACGTGCATGATATTTTCACCGGTGCCGACGATCTTTTCACTACGCTGAAAATCCGTGCCGAGTTAATAGGATTGTTGTCTTCAGGTGGATTTGAATTAGGCAAGTGGGCTGCAAATCATCCGACTCTGTTAAGCGAAGTCGAGCCTTCATCCAGAGAGGACACGGAGAAATATTTCCAATTTAGGGAGCCAACCAAAACTCTTGGCGTCCTATGGGCTCCTGCGTCCGATTCTTTCAGCTTCAATTCGACCTCTGTGAATTCCGAAGCGCCAACGAAGAGGGTCATTCTCTCAACCATCGCGAAGATCTTTGACCCGCTTGGATGGATAGGTCCAGTCACCATCTCGGCGAAGATTATGATGCAGGATCTCTGGTTGTTGGGCATCGGTTGGGACGCTCCGCTACCTGAGGGAATGGAAAGGCGCTGGACTCAATATCAACAAGATCTCACGGGCTTGCCCGCGCTGAGGATAGAGCGCTTGGTCGGTTTTTCTACGGCAGACAATGCTTACGAATTGCACGGTTTTGCCGATGCTTCTTCGCGCGCGTATGCTGCAACTGTATATCTCAAAGTGATTTCTGGCCACCAACAAGGGGAAGTTACGCTTCTCGCAGCCAAATCAAAGGTTGCACTGGTTGAAACGATCACGATCCCGAAACTGGAACTCTGCGCGGCCACGCTGCTGGTACGCTCCTTCTACTTATCCGTTCAGTCGACCAATTCGACCAACTCGCAGTCAACGCTTGGCTCGACAGTCAAGTGGCTCTTCATTGGATCAGGCAGCACCCGAGTCACTGGAAAGTTTTTGTGGCTAATCGGGTATCTTACATCCAGACATCGCTGCCAGGCGCAATTTGGCGTTATGTACCAACATTCATGAACCCAGCTGATATGGCGACCCGTGGCATCGGATCAACCGACCTCCTCTCCTCTTCCTTGTGGTGGAGTGGACCTTCTTGGCTGGAATCTCCTGAAGAGTCCTGGCCACGTCAGCCCGATGCGCTCCCGCCAAACGACGACGGATGCGTCGCCCAAACTCATCTAGCGACATCGAAGCCCACGTTTCTCGATGACAGAATCCTGAGCAGATTCTCCTCCCTTACTAAGGTATTACGTGTTTGTTCTTACTGTTTAAGGTTCATTTCCAAACTCCGGAGGAGGCCCGATGTTCAAGATTCGACGATCTTGCAAGCTAACGAGATCCAACAGGCCAAAACTCGATTATTGCTGTTAGCCCAGGCGAATGGTTTCCCAGAGGAGCTGGCAATTCTCAGGAAAGGAGGCCTATTGTCGAAGCGAAGCCCACTTGCTAAGCTCAACCCGCTCCTGGACGAACAGGGTATTCTACGGGTTGGCGGACGCTTACATCATGCACCTATCTGTTACGAGGAAAAACATCCTTCTATACTTCCTAAGGGTTCCCTTCTAGGCCGTCTGTTTGCCCTTCATTTTCATCTCACCTCTCTGTATGGTGGGACCTCTCTAACCTACAGTCTGTTACAGAGAAACGTATGGATTCTGGGAGGCAAAACCTTGGTGGAAGGGCTTATTCGACGCTGCGTCATCTGCCAGAAGGCGCGTCCATGCCTTGGGAAACAGCTGATGGGCGACATACCTGCTGCTCGATTCCAGCCATCACGCCCATTCCTTGCGGCCGGCCTTGACTACGCTGGACCGTTTCACCTGCGTGCCAGTCCCGGGCGAGGACAGAAGAGTTACAAGGGCTATGTCGCGCTCTTTGTGTGTTTTGCCACTAAGGCGATTCATTTAGAAGTTGTGAGTGACTGCACTTCCCAGGGCTTTATTACAAGTGTGTGAACAAAACTGGAGTGTGAATCGTTGCGAAACACCGGCTCGTTCCCTATCACACGCGATCCTCTACCAACTCTCTACATTTCTTCGAATTCTTTCCCGAAATTCCTATCTATTCCCTTCCAAATAGTAACATCCTTCATTCAACCCATTAACGCCCATTGCGGAACTGCTCGACCTACGGAAAGAGTGACTATTGGAAATATAATATCTAGTTGGAGGATAGACATCCACATGGAAAAAAATTGTTCACAATTTGTTTGAATAATTATTGTTTAAACAATTTTTCGGGAATATTGATTCACGTGAACGGAAACCCCGGAATCGTCTTCTACAGAAAATTTCATGCAAGAAACGATGGTTCGGGAAATTTGTAGCCATCGCAATTGTTGTAAATAAAAATTATAAACAATTTTCAATCCTTCATACACGTTGGTGCTCACGGCTAAATTGCTCAGCTCACGGAAGGAGGAATCATCGGAAATAGGATATCTAATTGGAAGATAAACATCCGCAGGAAAAAATTTTCCCTACAATTAGTTTCAACAATTATTTTTTAAACAATTTGTGGAAAATCTCAATTCACTTCGATGAAATCACTCCAGGGTGGAAGAATGTCGCTACAGTATGGGATACAACATTTTGGAGTATTATTCTCACATACATACATTATGTGAGGATATTCTGATAGTAATATCCCTCGTTTAACCCATTCACGCCCGTTGCGAAACTGCTCGACCTACGGAAAAAGTGACTATTGGAAATATAATATCTAGTTGGAGGATGAACATCCACATGGAAGAAAATTGTTCACAATTTGTTTGAATAATTATTGTCTGAACAATTCGTTGGGAATATTGATTCACGTGAACGAAAACCCCGGAATCGTCTTCTGGAGAAAATTTCATGCAAGAAACGGTGGTTCGGAAAATTTGTGGCCATCGCAATTGTTGTGAATGAAAATTATAAACAATTTTCAATCCTTCATACACGTTGGTGCCCACGGCTAAATTGCTCAGCTCACGGGAGAAGGAATCATCGGAAATAGGATATCTGATTGGAAGATAAACATCCGCAGGAAAAAGTTTTCTCTACAATTAGTTTCAACAATCATTTTTTCAACAATTCGTGGAAAATCTCAATTCACTTCGATGAAATCACTCCAGGGTGGAAAAATGTCGCTACGGTGTGGGATACAACATTTTAGAGTATTATGATCACATACTCTCATCGCGAAGAAAAAATGTCCATCAGTCAAATAAAAGATCGGGAACAATTTTAGTTCATAGATGAATTTTTGGGAAATCGTTCGGTATCGGGTGGTATGGCTCACCATCCAAAAACCGGTCAATTGAACCGAAAACATATTTTTTCACACAAAATTATTTGTTTTGAACATTGAATATAGTTCTCCCAACTCTCACTTACACTGTGGACTGGGTAATTCATATTCATCGCAGTAATAATACATTTTGTCCGTAATATCTGCACAAAGTTCATGTGTCCAACCTCCACAGGTATGGCATTGAACCATAGGGGATATGGTCGTCGATGAAATCTTGGCATAGCATCGTGAAACGAATTTTCATGTTAAACGCATGCATGACAACATTTATTTATTTATTCATTCATATACGGGTTGAACCCATTAGTGTACCAAGTAAAATACAAAAGAGAACAAAAAACAAAGAATAATTCATACATACAATTAGAATAGGAAGGAAGAGGACATCCAGAAACCTCACGATAAAATAGATGGAATTAGTTATTTATGAACGGGGAGCATGCTCTCCGGAACTCATCGACAGAGTGAGCAAAGAAATACATCTTAATACTATGAGTATTTACATAGACACGAATGCGATTCAAAGGGTCACTGTGACCAAATCTGGACTTATACATTATAGTTTTCAATAACTGATGAGATCTAAGACATCTGTTAGGAACATTGAAATTGATAAGGTTGCGAACTTCAACATTATCGATAATTCCATTCAAAATTTTATACAGAAAAAATAGATCATTGAACAACCTACGTGATTCAAGTGTCGAGATATTGAGTCTGCGCATAATAGCAGTATAATCATGAGAATTCGGGTTCATAGGACAACCAATCCGATAGGCTGCAAAGCGCAAGATTGTATGTTGAACCGTCTCCAACAAGGTCGAGTCTTTGATAAGATAGGGAGACCAAATTTGGGATGCATACTCCAAATGAGGCCTCACTAAGTAACACTCTCAGGTTATCAAATTCACTGCAAAATCTTTGGATAAAGCCTAGAGTTTTCAACGCTCCACCTACTATGACATGATAGTGATGAGAGAAGCTAAAGTGACTATAAAAAAATACCCTCAAATCGCGTACCAAGTGACGGGGAGACAATAACTCGTTAGAGAGGATGTAAGGAAAAAGAATTCTGTCATTACTCCTAGCAAATCTCATCACTTGGCACTTAGATATGTTGAGCTCCTTTTTTCCAGTCTCACACCACTTTTCAAGTCTATACAGGTCCGATTACAATTGTTGAGCTTCCTCTAAGGTCGTTATGCACATGAAAATTTTAAGATCGTCAGCAAAAAGTAAGTGACGACGATACCGAAAAGCTTTGCTGATATCGTTTATGAATACGAGGAATGAAAGAGGACCCAAATGAGAACCCTGAAGTACTCCGGATGTTACAGCGAAAGAATCAGATAGAAAGTTACGAACACGTACACGCTGAGAGCGTCCAGACAAGTAACTACGAAGCCACGATAAGGAGCTATCCCGAATTCCCATGTTGAACAATTTGCTCAAAAGTATACTGTGGTCTACGGTGTCAAACGCCTTGGAAAAATCGGTAAAAACTGTGTCGACTTGAATGTTGAATTCAAGTGAAGTAGATATAAGACTACTGAACACAGAAAAATTTGAGATCGTTGATCTACCAGAGATAAAGCCATGTTGACAGTCAGAAATAACATTAGAAAAGAATGACTTGATCAATGTAGTAATCAAATCTTCAAAAATCTTGGGTATAACATTTAAAATACTTATCGGCCGGTAGTTCTTAATATCTGATCTATTACCAGATTGAGGAATGGGAGTAACTATACTAGATTTCCGAAGTGCTGGGGATTCACTGGTTGACAGAGACTGATTGAAAAGGAGCCATAATGGACGACATAAGATGAGCTTAAAAGACTTCAAGAGAATCGGATGAATACTGTCATCACCTGGGCCGATATTGACATTCACAGACTCAATTTTAGTAAAAATATCACTTATACTAACAGTTATATCTGGCAGATCGATATTGACATCGGTCGGAGAATCTGTGAGCTGAGGTGTATAAGTCGTGTAAACTGACTTGAAATGAAGGGCAAACAGATTAGCAATATCATGACCAGTATGAGCAGACAAATTATCCAACGTCAATTCTGAGGGTATACCACTTGACTTACGTTTACTATTTACAAAATTCCAGAAGACTCTAATGTTACCCGATGAAGAATCTTGAACTCGATGACAATAATCCGCATAACATTTACGAGCAAAAAACATTTCGACCGTAACCCACAAAAAACAAGGTAGTTCTCACGAAAATTAGAATTTCCGAATTTTCTATGAGCTAATTTTTTCTGCTCGATAAACTTGATCAATACAGATGGAAACCAACTGGGAAAGCTGTTATCTCTCATACGAGAACGTGGTACGAATGAATCAATTGCATAATGTAACTGAGAATGAAGAAATTTAACTGATTCGTTCAGATCAAGTTGAGAGAGTTCAGCATCCCAATTAATCTGATTGAAATATCGACACATGCTCCTGAAGTCGGAATGTCTATAGTCATAGCTGAATACAGAATTGAAGGATAAATTCTCAGACTCAAAAAAATTGAGTTTACATATCAGAGCAGGGTGGAATTCATCACAATCCAAAAGCGGGTCAAACGCAGGTTTCACTTCAATATAAGAATCATTACTGAAGATCAAATCAAGAATGTTGCCGAAGACATTATTATAAATATCGAATTGACGAAAATGCAAGTTATTGTGAAAGTCAGCAATGTGTTCAGTCGTTGCGATTTCGTTTGAGCTCACATGCGGAGAAGAAACAAAATTCAGACATGAGTAACGAGTATACCAAGTCATATGAGGTAGGTTATAGTCTCCACATGGGAAATTTATGTTTATCAACAAATTGTTTGGACAATTTCTTTTGAAATCAGTGTTCGATGAAACTGATTCCACCAATCGATTCGAATGAACAAAACATACATAGAAAACAGGTACCCTGAATCGACATTGCGATTGTTAGTTATGAGAAAGAAACTCTGCCATTGGCACATGGCTTCCTCGTTTGCGTTGGAAACAAATACATGTTTTCTTTGTCTCTCCCGTTTCTCTGAGGGATGAGGTCAAAATTTATATAGGACTGCGATCAACACGGCATGAAGCTGTGGTGGAAATTTCATGACAATTGAATGATAGAAACGGAAGTTATCCGCATGTCAACGATGTGTACGGAATTTCCGAATTTTGTTTCGAAGCTCAGTGCTTACCACTTTCTTCCTCCAATTCCGATTTGTTTGAAATTCACACCATACAACTAACCCCCTGTAAACTGATTATACTACAAGTTTCATGGCATTTTGGATGATACCGACATGGGAAAGGCATGCTTTCGAAATATTGTCAGATAATGTGAACTACTCGAGAGGGAGAATACAAACTGAGAGAAACTGAATCATCCCAACGCCAGGAACATCGGCAGAAACGGAGGGAAAGCAGGGGGGAACGACCTTCCTTGACATCGTTCAATATTCCCGAGGAAATGAAATCTTCTCTCCAAACCTGGAATTTTGAATTTTGATTTATTGAAAAAAAGCAACAACAACAACATGATGGCGTCCTCTCGGGTAGAATATTCCGGAGGTGAAATAGCCTCCCGTTCGGGTCTCCGGGTGGAGGCTGCTCAAAAGAACCTCATCAAACAAGATACAAATCCGAAGAAGATAGGGAAGAAAGAGAACATTCAACAGTCGGAGCGTGGAATGTTAGATCACTGAGACGCACAGGAAAATTAGAAAATTTGAAATTGAGAATGAAGAGGTTGGGTATCGATGTAATGGAAATCAGTGAAATGAGATGACCGCAAGAAGGGGATTTCTGGAGTGAGGATTATAGAATCATTCACACAGGATCAAAGAATGGTCAAGCAGGTGTGGGAATTATGATGCATAAGAGGGTGGGGAATAGGATAGAAAATTATTCGGAACATAGCGAACGCGTAATGATGGTCAGAGTTAGAACAAAACCGGTAGACACTGTTATAGTCCAAGTATACATGCCCACATCTGCATACTCAGAGGAGGATATCGAAAAAACGTACGATGAAATAAAAGGAGTGATAGAATATGTGAAGGAAGAAGGAAATTTAATGATCATAGGCGACTGGAATGCGGTAGTAGGGCAAGGAGAAGAGGCCAATATAATAGATTTTGCGTTAGGAAGAAGAAATGAAAGAGGACAACGTTCAATCGAATTCTGTGAGAGTCATAAAATGGTTATTACCAACACATTATTCAAGAATCATCCAAGAAGAATTTATACTTGGAAAATGCCAGGAGATACAGCAAGATATCAAATTGATTCCATATTAGTAAAACAAAGATTTAGAAACCAAGTGAAAAGCTGTGAAACTTATCCAGGCGCGGATATAGATAGTGATCACAATATGTTGCTGATCAAATGTTCTCTGAAATCCAGAGCTGTGGAGAAGAAAAGGGAAATGCAAGAAAGATGGAATTCGAAGAATCTCAAACAAGGAAAAACACAGGACGCATTCAAAGCGATGTTGGACGAGGAATTGGAGGATCGACAAGGGAAAGACTTGGGAATAGAGAGTAGATGGACAAATATGAAGAGGAACATAGAGCAATGTGCAGATGAAATTTTGAAGAACGATGGGATAGAGCCTAAGAAACCATGGATAACCGAAGAAATTCTCGATTTGATTAATGAAAGGGAGAAATACAAGAATAAGAATAGTGAACAAGATCAGCAGACATACAAGGCACTGAGGAATAAAATAATCAGAGAATCAAGGGGAGCAAGGGAACAATGGTTGGAGGGGAAATGTCAAGATATAGAAGTGAGATTACATTTAGGAAAAATTGATGAGGCATATAGGATTGTTAAGAGATTTTTTGGACAAATGGAATCTGGGAGCAGTAAGATTGAAAATTCTCTAGGAAGACAATTGGTAAGAACGGAGGAAAAAATAAAAAGATGGAATAATCATTCAGAAGATCTGTATAAAGGAAGCGATAATATAGGATTCTTAAAGAGGGAGGAAGGTGTCGATGAAGAAGAATTCGGAGATTCAATTTTGAGATCAGAATTCGACAGGGCTTTGAAAGAATTGAAAAATAATAAAGTGCCAGGAACAGATGGCATAAGTGCGGACCTTATCAAAGCCTCCAGTCAGAGAACTCGTGACGCACTGTTTGAATTGGTCAGAGATATGTACGAAATAGGCGAAGTACCGAAAGATTTCCAGAAGAATAAAATTGTCGCCATTCCAAAAAAACAAGGGGGCGACAAATGCGAGAACTACAGAACAATTAGTTTAACTTCACATGCCTCGAAAATACTGACAAAAATCATATACAGGAGAATAGAGAATAAAATAGAGAGTGGATTAGCAGAAGATCAGTTCGGTTTTAGGGAAAATAGGGGAACGCGAGACGCAATATTAGCACTGAGAACAGTAGTAGAGGAAAGTCTAGAGTCAAAAAAGTCTGTGTATATAGGTTTTGGAAATATACAAAAAGCATTCAATAATGTTGATTGGGAGAAGATGTTTACGATTTTGAAAAAGGTAGGAATTAATTTCAGGGATAGGAGAATAATATTCGAATTATATAAGAATCAAACCGCAATCATAGAAATAGAGGGTCAAAAAGGAGAAGCACAAATTAGAAGAGGGGTGAGACAAGGATGCTCACTATCGCGATTGATTTTCAATTTGTTTATAAAAGAAGCGATGAACGAAGTGAAGGAGCAAGTGCAATTGAAATTACAGATTCAAGGTGAAAATGTAAGCATGTTGAGATTTGCGGATGACATAGCTGTATTAGCTACGAGTGGTGCTGAGTTAGAAAATACTCTCAACACTATGGAAAACAATATTACTAGACAAATATTGTATGAATATAAATAAGGACAAAACGAAATTCATGATTTGTACAACAGCGAACACATCAAGAAGAACGAAAATCAAAATAAATGCAGAGACAATTCAGCAAGTCAAAGAATATAAATATCTAGGGAGCATAATTACAGAAAACGGTAGAAGCGGAAGAGATATAAGAGCAAGAATAGCACAAGGAAAACAGGCTTTCCACCAAAAGAAACAGTTACTATGTTCGAAGAATATTGGCTTAGCAGTAAGGAAGAAATTCTTGAAGAGTTACGTTTGGAGCACAGCATTATATGGTTGCGAAACTTGGACAATTGCAAAAACGAACCAACGAAGACTTGAAGCTTTTGAAATGTGGTGTTATAGAAAGATGCTCAGAATAAAGTGGATAGAGAAAGTGAGAAATGAAGGAGTACTTGAGAAGGTAAATGAAAAAAGAAGTCTCTTGAGACAGGTCGTGAAAAGAAGGAGTAATCTGATAGGACACACATTGAGGCATGATAGATTATTGAAAACAATATTGGAGAGAAAAATGAATGGTAAAACTCAAAGAGGTAGACCTACATTGAGTTATATGAAGCAAATTATACAAGATAAGGGTTGCCGATATGCAGAAATTAAGCGGTTAGCGGATAATAGACAGGGTTGGAGGATTTCATGAAACCAGTTATAAGACTGATTACTTCATGATGATGAGTTTTCAATCGATTTGAATGGAACTCATATGTGGCCACTATAGAATCATCACCAGAACGTGGTATAAGTTTGATTGCGATCAGATAATGAGAAGCAGAGATATACGCGTTCGGAAAATCATGATTCTTCGAAAAATTTCTCCTCACTCCTCGCGTTCTTCTGTAACGATTAGTATGAAACTTATATGGAACCACTATCAACACTGCACATGATTCTGGTGGAAATTTCATCACGATCGAATAATGCGAACGAAAGATATACACGTTCGCAAATTTGTAACATACACACGGGCAAACCGACAGACGAAAAGAAGCCTGATTTCCTTTTTTTTCCTCCCTCAAATTCCAATGTGCCTGGGATTTATATCATATAACTAACATCTCTTCAATCGAATATACTCAGAGTTCCAAGACATTCGGATAATATGGACATGGGGAAGGCATGCTCTGAAAAAAATACAGATCCCAAAGAAAAATTTTCCACAATTTTCATCCAATTTGGATAAAACTTATATGGGACCACTATCGGGTCATGACTAAAACGTGGTTGAAGTTTGATCGGATTAGGAAGCAAAGATACACGCGCATGCAAAATGTTTATTTTTTGTCAGAGTTCTTCTCATCCACCCAATTCTTCAGAATGAATCAGGTTGAAACTTATATGGGACCACTATCACCCTAGTCCACAACTGTGATGAAAATTCCGAAACGATCGGGTGAGCAGAACGGGAGATATGCTCGTACGAAACTTGGGGGGGGGGGGGGCTATAGCGACACACACACACAGACAGACAGACAGGCAGACACGGTAACAACATTGTTCCCCGAGTCCTGTGGAACATTTTGGTCTAGGAGATTTTGAATTCCGAGACAAAAAAATTTTCGGCTCCTCGAGGCGATCACAAAGCTTCCCTCTAAACGAGGAAGCAATAAAAGATCTTGATATGATTAATTCATAAAATCTCATGTCAAGATTGAAGCTCAATAAGGTATTGAGAGAATTGGAAAATAATAGGACATCAGGAATAAATAGGTGAATATTGATAGAGTTGGGAGAGCACGGGAAAAAAAGCAAGACAAGATTGTTCAGTACTATCGCTGATTATGGATTTTTATATATCAGAAGGAGTAAATAATGATGATAAGAGGATGAAGAATAAAAAGTACAACAATAATTCGAATTTTTTGGGAAACGAAGTGAAATTTTCGGAAGGGGTGATTTTACGTGGAACAGTATTTTTTCAAGCTCGCTATATTGTTGACGTATGTGAAATAGATACGAGGAACATTACTTCAAGTGAGATTCTATGATTGTATGGAAATCGTACGAAATAATTTGGAGTTATACATAAACTAAATTGATTTCATAGCATTTACATCATCATCATGAAGTAATCAGTCTTACGACTGGTTTGATGAAACCCTCTACCCCTGTCTATTATCCGCCAAACGTTGAATTTCTACATATCTACTACATCCCTTGTCTTGTGCGATTTGCTCCATATAACTTGCTCTAGGTCTACCTTTACCAGTTTTACCATTCATTTTCCCTTCCAATATTGTTTCCAATAAACTCTCATGCCGTAATGTGTGTCCTATAAGATTGCTTCCTCTTTTCACGATGTGTTCCAAAAGGTTTCTTTCTTCATTTATCTGCTCGAGTACTTCTTCATTATTGACTTTGTCTATCCATTTTATTCTGAGCATCCTCCTATAACACCACATTTCAAAAGCTTCAAGTGTTCGTTTATCAGTTTTCCCCATTGTCTAAGTTTCGCAACCATATAGTGCTGTGCTCCAAACGTAACTTTTCAAGAATTTCTTCCTTACTTCTAAGCTTATATTTTTTGAGCATAATAACTGTCTCTTTTGGTAAAAAGCCTGTTTCCCTTGTGCTATTCTTGCTCTCATATCTCTTTCGCTTTTGCCGTTCTCTGTAATTATGCTTCCTAGATATTTGAATTCTTTCACCTGTTCAATTGTCTCGGTATCTATTTTGATTTTCGTTCTTCTAGCTGTTTTCGCTGCTGTACACATCATGAATTTCGTTTTGTCCTTATTTATATTCATACAATATTTGTCTAGTAATATTGTTTTCCATAGTGTTGAGAGTATTTTCTAACTCAGCACCACTCGTAGCTAATACAGCTATGTCATCCGCAAATCTCAACATGCTTACATTTTCACCTTGAATCTGTAATTTCAATTGCACTTGCTCCTTCACTTCGTTCATCGCTTCTTCTATATATAAATTGAAAATCAGTGGCGATAATCAGCATCCTTGTCTCACCCCTCTTCTTATTCGTGATTCCCCTTCCTGACCCTCTATGTCTATTATTGCACTTTGATTCTTATATAATTCGTGTATTATTCTTCTGTCTTTATAATTTATTTCCACCTTCTTCAGGATCGCAAACATCTTCTCCCAGTCCACATTATCGAAAGCCTTTCGTATATCTACAAAACCTATGTACACAGATTTCTTCAGCGCTATTCTTTTCTCTATTACTATCCGAAGTGCTAAAATTCCTTCTCGCGTTCCCCTATTTTTTCTGAAACCAAACTGATCTTCTGCCAATCTACTCTCTATTCTATTTTCCATCCTCCTGTATATAATTTTGGTCAGTATCTTCGAAGCATGTGAAGTTAAACTGATCCTTCTGTAATTCTCGTATTTGTCTGCCCTTTGTTTTTTCGGGATAGCGACAATTTTATTCTTTTGGAAATCTTCCGGTACTTCACCTTTTTGTACATATCTCTAATCAATTCAAACAGTGCGTTACGAGTTCTCTGACTGGAGGCTTTGATGAGGTCCGCACTTATGCCATCTGTTCCTGGCGCTTGATTATTTTTCAATTCTTTCAAAGCCCTGTCGAATCCCGATCTCAAAATTGAATCTCCCAATTCTTCTTCATCGACATCTTCCTCCTTCTCTAAGAATCCCATATTATCGCCTCCTTTATACAGATCTTCCAAATGATTAATCCATTGTTCTATTCTCTCGTCCGTTCTTATCAATTGTCTTCCTAAAGAATTTCTGATCTTACTACTTCTAGATTTCATTTGTCCAAAAAATCTTTTAACAATCCTATATGCCTCATCAATTTTTCCTAAATGTAATCTCACTTCTATATCTTGACATTTCTCCTCCAACCATTGTTCCCTTGCTCCCCTTGATTCTCTGATTATTTTATTCCTCAGTGCCTTGTATGTCTGCTGATCTTGTTCACTATTCTTATTCTTGTATTTCCTCCTTTCACGCTCATATACGACCGTATATGAATTATTTTCCCCCGGGACGTCAAATAATGTTGATGTGTATAACGAGAGAAAATATGAAAACTCATGTGGTAATGATAGAACACATAAAAATAGTTTCAACGATTGGTTATCAACGAATCTATATATTGATTACTAGCAATACCAAGAAAATATTTCAGAAACGTCAAGATTTCTTGTTAAAAAACTCAGCCAATTGAGCCCACGGAAAGCATAACCGACGATGCGTTCGAAAAGCGGTGAAAGTATTGTGCAAGCCATCACGTGAAGGTTCGAGAAAAAAATCGGAGTCTTGAAGATCTAGAAGTACTGGGTGATAGGGCTTGGAAAATCAATCTGAGTCTCCCTTCACAATTTTTCTCTATGATCGATAGTTTTCAAGAAGAAAAATAAAAAGCACCTATTCTTTTAAATCGAAAATCAATGTTTTTCAACATTAAACTCGTCGTAACTCGGGCATTTTTTCATGTATCGTAATAAATCTTGCGTAATCCGACTCGTAAGACTGTCCCGATGACGTGTATGTTGGGAAAATTTGTGGAAGTTAATAAAAAATTATGAATTTTTCAATCCGAAGTGAAAACCATGTCTTTCATGCTTTGCGTTGAAAAAGTATCGGGAGAAGTATGAGCTACGAAAAACTTCCAGCGACAAAGTTGTTCGTTAGTGTATAGAGGAACTTTGTGGAAATTTTCAGATCGATCGAACTATTAGTTTTGAAAATACAGCGATTTTAATATGAACGCGCAACGAGAATTGTTCATCATTTCGCGTCGTGTTACCGACTGAATATTGGAGTCCATAGGAAAGACTGTATTAATTCGATTTTTCAATGCGTGTTTATGTTTTTTGAGTTAGGGAATTCAAATATTGAACTATTCTAGCACGATTCGTTATTTGTTCTCTTTACAAATGAATTCATCGTTTATATTGTTGTTATGGATAAACCATTCAATTTGAAGAAAAATTGTCTTTCGAACAAGAGAGGTTCCTTTATTCTATGAAACAAACAACTCCGTGCACATTATTTTTCACAGAAAAAGAAAAGTTTTGTTGAAATAATTTTTCCATGGAACCAATATTTTGGATGTAAAATCGTTTCAAATGAATAAAATTGACGATTACTCTGCGAAAACCGTTCGAAATTCCTTGAAAATTTGCATACATATTCTGTATGCATTGAGAAAGTCATTGGGTTGGTAATAACGATGAGAATATTAAGTATATTATTCAATCATGTTCAATAATAAATTTATACTAATCTAAACCTCGGGGTGCCATTTCATGGAGGGAAAGTATCAAGGAAACTTCCAAGTTCGCAAAATTTCAAGCGACAAATTTGTTCCTTCATCTTTTGAAAGGTTTTGTACGGAACTTGGAATTATCCTGTAAAAAATGTAGAAGATATTGAACAAAGCGTAGGCAACGTGTCTGGGAGCAGTATCACATGGAAAGTATACGCAACAAAATTGGCACTGCACGATTTTGATTAGTATACATTTATTATTGAACATGATTGTATAATATACCTAATATTCCCATCGTTGTAACCAACCCAATGACTTTCTCAATGCATACAGAATATGTATGCAAATTTTCAAGGAATTTCGAACGGTTTTCGCAGAGTAATCGTCAATTTTATTCATTTGAAACGATTTTACACCCAAAATATTGGTTTCATGGAAAAATTATTTCAACAAAACTTTTCTTATTCTGTAAAAAAAAATGTGCACAAAGTTGTTTGTTTCATAGAATAAAGGAACCTCTCTTGTTCGAAAGACAATTTTTCTACAAATTGAATGGTTTATCCATAAAAACATTATAAACAATGAATTCATTTGTAAAGAGAACAAATAACGAATCGTGCTAAAATAGTTCAATATTTAAATTCCCTAACTCAAAAAACATGAACACGCATTGAAAAATCAAATTAATACAGTCTTTCCTATGGACTCCAATATTTAGTCGGTAACACGACGCGAAATGATGAACAATTCTCGTTGCGTGTTCATATTAAAATCGCTGTATTTTCAAAACTAATCGTTCGATCGATCTGAAAATCCCCACAAAGTTCCTCCAAACACTAACGAACAGCTTTGTCGCTGGAAGTTTTTCGTAGCTCATACTTCCCCCGATACTTTTCCAACGCGAAGCATGAAAAACATGGTTTTCACTTCGGATTGAAAAATTCATAATTTTTTACTAACTTCCACAAATTTTCCCAACATACACGTCATCGGGAAAGTCTTACGAGTCGGATCACGCAAGATTTATTACGATACATGAAGAAATGGCCGAGTTGCGACGAGTTTAATGTTGAAAAACATTGATTTTCGATTTAAAAAAATGGGTGCTTCTTATTTTTCTTCTTGAAAACCATCGATCATAGGAAAAAATTGTACACGGAGACTCAGATTGATTTCTCGAGCCTTATCACCCAGTACTTTTAGATTTTCAAGATTCCGATTTTTTTGTCGAACCTCCACGTGGCGGCTTGGACAATACTTCCACCGCTTCTCAAACGCATCGTCGGTTATGCTTTCCGTGGACTCAATTGGCACATGGCTCCCTCGCCGTGTTGAAAAAAAAATACAAGTCTCCTTCTCTCTCGTTTTTCTTAGAGAATCAGGTTGAAATCCATATAGGACTGCGATCAACACTGCATGAAGCTGTGGTGGAAATTTTGTGACAATTGAATGATAGAAACGGAAGTTATCCGCATGTTAACGATGTTTACGAAATTTCCAAATTTTGTTTCGAAGCTCAGTGCTTACCACTTTCTCCCTTCAATTACGATTTGTTTGGAATTCACACCATACAACAAACCCCCTGTAAACTCATTGAACTACAAGTTTCATGGCATTTGGATGATACCGCGTGGGGGAGGCATGCTTTCAGAATATTGTCTAATAATGTGAATCGGGAAACGAAAATTTTCCACAGTTTTCTATCTATCAGAATGAAACCCATATGGGGCCATTATAGGATCATCACCAGAATGTGGTATCAGTTCGGTTGCAATCGAATAATAGGAAGCGGAGATATACGCGTTCGCAAAATCACGATTCTTCGAAAAATTTCTCCTAACCCCTCCCGTTCTTCTGTAACGATGAGGTTGAAACTTATATGGGACTACTATCACCCTAGTCCACAACTGTGATAAAAATTTCGAAACGATCGGATAATGAGAACGAAAGATATACACGTTGGCAATTTTTTCTTACATACACACAGACAAATAGACAGACAAAAAAGAACCGGATTTGCTTTTTTTTTCACTCTCCACAATTCCAATTCGCCTGAAATTCATATCATATAACTAACATCTCGTAAATCGGATATACACAGAGTTCCAAGACATTCGGATGATATGGACATGGGGAAGGCATGCTTAAAAAAATACAGATTCCAAAGGAAAAGTTTCCACAGTTTTCAACGGATTTGGATAAAACTTATATGGGACCACTATCGGGTGATGACTAAAACGTGGCTGAAGTTTGA
Source organism: Gonatopus flavifemur (assembly GCA_018340375.1). Taxonomy (NCBI): domain Eukaryota; kingdom Metazoa; phylum Arthropoda; class Insecta; order Hymenoptera; family Dryinidae; genus Gonatopus; species Gonatopus flavifemur. The sequence continues at coordinate 1,509,419 of JAFFJZ010000033.1, forward strand.
TCGGGTTCGGATAATAGGAAGCAAAGATACACGCGTACGCAAAATGTTCATTTTTTGTCAGAGTTCTCCTCATCCACCCAATTCTCCTGAATAAATCAGGTTAAAACATATATGGGACCACTATTACCCTAGTCCACAACTGTGATGAAAATTTCGAAACGATCAGATGATACGAACAAAAGATATACACGTTCGCAAATTTGTTACATACACACAGACAAATAGACAGACAAAAAAGAACCTGATTTGCTTTTTTTTTACTCTCCCCAATTCCAATTCGCCTGAAATTCATATCATATAACTAACATCTCGTAAATCGAATCTACACAGAGTTCCAAGACATTCGGATAATATGGACATGAGGAAGGCATGCTTAAAAAAAAATATGGATTCCAAAGGAAAATTTCCCACAGTTTTCAACCGATTTGGATCAAACTTATATTGGACCACTATCGGGTGATGACTAAAACGTGGTTGGAGTTTAATCGGATTCGAATAATAGGAAGCAAAGGTACACGCGTACGCAAAATGTTCATTTTTCGTCAGAGTTCTTCTCATCCACCCAATTCTCCCGAATGAATCAGGTTGAAACTTATATGGGACCACTATCACCCTAGTCCACAACTGTGATGGAAATTTCGAAACGATCGGATAAGCAGAACGGGAGATATGCACGCACGAAACTTAGGCGGGGGGGGGGGGCTACAGCCATACAGACAGACAGACAGACACGGTAACAAGATTGTTCCCCGATTTTTTTTTTTTTTCTTCTCATTAGAGCTTCGGGCCCTTGGGATTCATTATCCTAGACTATACAGCTGAAACATAATACAATTAACTTTGGTATCGATACATAGCTAATTCCGTAAAACAATCAAATTTGTAAGTGCGTTCATCATATTCGCAGATCAATTTCTTGGTAATATTGGTGAATATAGCCCATCATATGAATATTTGGCTCATACAGAAACATTTTAATATCCAGTGGGTACATTATTTTATTCTGGTAAAGACGATTTGTTAGTCTGACTCTAGCGTTGCTGTATTTTTCGGACTGCCAGGTTATGTGATCAATATCTTGATGAGGTGCACCACATTCACACGAAGGGCTATCCACTTCATCCATTTTGATCAATGATAATCTCAGATTATAGTGGTTGGACCGAGCTCTGTTCACAAAAGTAACGAAATTCCTCTGTAGATTTAGTGTATGGTACCAGGGTTTTGTGCTCCTCTTGTGAAAATGCTCAAAATAGGCGACACCTTTCATATTTCCCAATTTCCCAATCTCATCTAGGTTCTTTTTCCACATTGTTTCCTTGAAGTTAGCTTCGAAATCATTATACGGGATTTTCTTGATTACAGCTGGATTGTTTGTAGCCGCTTTGGCGATAGAATCCACAGCTTCATTGCCGATTATTCCCAAGTGTGCTGGTATCCAAAACAATGTGATTGAGGAGTTTGCATTGGTGTGGTTGAATTTATTTATTTTAGCTTTGATATCATATATTATCGAGCTTACCCTCGTCTCAAGTTTTACATTATTCAGAGCTGTCAGCACAGTCAAGGAGTCGCTTATTATAACAATATTCCTTTCTTTGATGTTACGCGCTAGGTCTAGAGCCGCTGAAATCGCCATACACCCCGCTGTATATATAGAGGCCGACTTGTTTATACTAAAGCTTTCTTGCTCATTAGTTTCTGGTGGGAACCAAGCCGCTCCAACATCTATGCCTTCCACCCTTTTACTTCCATCAGTATAGACTAGCAAAGCATCCGGATATTCTTTTGAAATAATTTGCTCGTATTTGGCGTTGGGTTCCGGGGCTTGTGAAATTCGTTGGCCCGACTCCAAGTCTATATTAATCTTACAGGAGATATCATAAAAGTCGTGAATATACATAGGATAATTGGTGTGATTTATAATCTGGTGTTCGAACGGAATAATATTTCTCACACATTGTGAAATAACACTATTTTTTCTCTTAACACTGCCACACGTCTCCAGAAAGTATTCTTTACATATTTTATCGAATAATAGGCTGGAGTTAGACCAGGCTTTTGCTACCAGATTTTCTCCTAGGTATAATGCACGATTTTGTATACTTAAGAGCTTGCTCTCAGATAGGAGAATGTTAGTTGGAGTAGAGCATCGAAAACCCAACGCCAATCGAATAGCAGTGTATTGCAGTCGTTCTACCTTATCGGTAGAATGCTTGTTATTAGTTCGCAAGTAAATATAGGAGCCATGATCTATGCCACTTCTGACGAATGATTTGTACATCCGGAGAAGTGTTTCTGGATCAGCTCCCCAGTGTATACCGCGGGTGAATTTTACAATATTCAGAGCTTTATTGGCTTTTTCCATGACAGATTTGGTTTTTCTCTCGAACGTTAATTTGTGATCAAAGTGTAAGCCTAGGAATTTGGCCGTAGTTGTAAGTTGTATTGGAGTCCCATTTATAATCCACTGTTTACCGAATGGGTCAAATCCTCTTTCGTTAGTGAAGGAAACTATATTCGTTTTGTTGACTGCTATATCAAGGCCTAGAGTGGCTAATAGGAGCATGAGGTTAGTAAAGGCGTGCTGGAACGTAGGTTGTTCAGAATCGAAATCATCAGTTACTTTATATAGAAGAATGTCATCTGCAAATTGTAGTAATTTAAAACCCGTGGGAAGATGTTGACCAATGTTTGATACATACAGAATGTACAGAAGAGAGCTCAATACGCAACCTTGGGGAACTCCTTTGTAGGCGTGTGCAGAGGTGTTTATTTTGTCAGCTGTATAGATAATTTTTTCATATGTGAGGAACTTGATGAAATAAAGCGTGGACTTTGGCAGGCCAATTTCGGCTAATCTGTCTATAAGGAGGTCGCTGAGGATATTGATAAAGGCACCTGAGACATCCAAGAACGCAGCGGAAACTGATTTTTTGTGAAAGAAAGCTTCTTCAATTTCTAAGGTGAGCGTGGCATGACTTTGAGAGCAAGACATACCTTTTCTAAATCCGAACTGATTCGGTGGTAATATATTGGTGTTCCCAATCCACCAGCGGAGCCTGTTCGCTACAATAAGTTCGAATATCTTGCATGCACATGAGGTAAGTACTAGGGATCTGACTCCTCCACTAGATTTGTCAGCGAAATGTTTAAAAATTTTCTTCCAAGCGTCAGGGTAGTTCGATGTCTTGAACATTCCGTTGTAGATATCTAATAGTGGTTGCTGATAAGTCATAGGAATCTTTTTTAGGACCTGATAATCAAGACTGCTAATACCTGGGGCCGAACGATCTCCACGAGAATACAACGCAGTTTGAAATTCCTACAGGATAAATTACTTGTTGAAAATTCAATGTGACTTGTTTGGGTTTCAGGTATATACGAGGCATCAGTCGGCACCCAAGGAGGTGCGAGTTTTCCTAACATGTTTGTAATTTCAGCATCATTGGAAAGGTTTTGTGTTGTATTTTTATTCTCTACATTGACCTATTTGTTTTTGAACACTCGTGCTTTTTTCCACGTATAGCATCTATTTGATTGAAAGTTTGATGATTCGGTCAAATTATGATAAGAAATTTTCCTTTTTTTGCCTGAAAAGTTTTCTAGCTATTGCAAGATGTTTTTTTTAGTTTATCAAGTCTTCTAATGCTCCTGTGTGTTCCCATTTTTCAAAAGCGGCAATTCTAAGTCTTCTATCTCTGTCACAGTCGACATCTCACCAACAGAGAGGATTTCCATGCTTTTCTAGAGGTACTTTTTTACGTTTCGGATTATGCTCTGTAACTGTATCATGTATAGTTTGAATTAGCTGGTAGTATTGAAGGTGTGGAGAAAGTGTGAGGTAAGTGTTTTCTAAAAACATGTGGTATTTTTCGGCCAAAGCACGAGAGACAACGACCCATTTAGTCTTGACAGATTGTACTTTGAAAGACAGCCTGTTATATATATTTTTAGTGGTCGTGTAGTCAACATACATAGGGAAATGATGCGATCCACACGTCTCCTTGTGAATACCGTAAGATATATCATTGGATATGTCTATAGTTGAGAAAAGTAAGTCGATATTGAACATTTCAGAGTGATATAAATCTACATGTGTGTATGTATCATTGTTAAGTAGAATTAGGTTATTATTGTTATTAGGCCTATGTAATAATTTCCTACCATCAACATCATTGTTTTCACAGTTCCAAGCGCTGTTATGGGCATCGAAATCACCGCATAAAATAGTTTCTTATAAGTAGAGCATTTTACAATCAAATTATCCCACTCCACCTGCACCGTCTAGAGCTGTGGTGCCCTATGAGCACCGACTAGTGTAATGGGGTTTGTGATATTGCTAATTTTGACAGCGCTCACTTCAAAGTTTACACCAGAGAGTCCAATATCTGTGATTTCTTGGAACTGTGAATTTTTACGTATAATGAATGCAATACCTCCTCCTCTTCGTACTTCGCGATCAGTTCTAAACACGTGGAAGCCCGGGAATGCAAAACTGTGATGAGATATACTTTCATCCAACCAAGTTTCGACTAATATAAAAACATCTAAAGTTCGCAACATTATCGATATTTCGTCCTTGCGTAGCACAGCACTCCTGACATTCCAGAACATCATTCGGATCTCAGTCTCGATTGGAGACCGAGTGTTTATCCCTTGGGCGGCGAAAAGGATGCTGAGGCTTGGTCCATCAGACCACCGTGATCCTGACTGTTATCCTGAGTGCCGTCGTCTTTGTTGGTCATGTTTGGGTCTTCTAAGTTGCCACTGTTAGTCTCAGAAGTTGAGATCTGATTACTAGTATTCAACGAGGAAATGAGCTCATTTTTCAACTTGGTTAGTCTCGTTTCAATTTTTCTATCAGGGCTAGCTCTATGAACTTCCGTGAGCATGGTGACCAGCATATATAAATTTGGGCAGTGATTTTTCACATTCGTGGGGAATTCACTATATTTATGAGTCAGAGAGTCTAGCATGATTTGCAAGAAGGCTGCGTCCTCGATAGGGAATGTTGACCGAATCTCTTCTGGAATAGATGCCAAGGCTTGTTCTATGTTTTCACTTAGGATTTCGGAGGAAATTTTATTGTTCTCATTTCCGCTATCATTAGAACTAGATCTTGAACGAGTCGTTCTTTGTTTTTTGGCCACTTTAACCGGCTCAGAATTAAAATCTTTCCTCGAAGTATTTCTGTTGCTTACACTAACGCCAGATGCCAATGAAGCTGGTCTATTCCTTTTTCATTTGCAAAGAGTATCGAGGGAAAACAAAACGAACGTTGTTATCATTCGAAAGATCATTTATTTGCGACAAGTTATCAACAGAAAGAGATCAAGAATTCGTAAACATAATATTTTGGGTATTTACTTCCATCGTCTGTGTATTACTTTGTTCGATCTCTTGACTCGCATTTTCTGAACGATTGGAATTTAATTCAACATGCGATGTGTTGTCTCTGTGTTGTTGAGAATGTTGTTGTGCAGAGCTTTCCTTCTGTGTGTTTATGTCTTTGCAATGTTTGGCTATGTGACCTTCTTGGTTACAAGTAAAGCAAGTAATCTTCTGTGTAGAAAAATATATTTGATAAGTGTTGTCTAGGTGTCTAAGTTGTATAAACTCTGGTATTTCATCAGTATTTTGTGGTTTCACAAATACTCGTCGCCGGAAGCTGGTTAGATGTTGAAAAGAAGGAAGTGTCGTTCCAGTCTTGACAAGAGAGATAGCAGATTTTATTTTCACTTTGTGTTCTTTCAACTTCTGGATTATGACCTTGTTGGGTATGAGAGGGTCAACGTTTTGATTTTTCATAGCGTGGTCGTATATATGTTTTTTTACCTTTGACAGTGAGAGTATTGTTAGTTGGGTGCAACAAGAAGTTTTCAGTTTGTATAGAATCAACGTAAAAGCAGATCCGCTGTTGAGAAATTTTCGATATTGGGCGAAGTTGTGCAGGAACGATTTTTTTTGCTATTCCCAGCAAGTAGTCATCGATAGTGTCGTCTTCGTAGGCGTCGATCAATAGAGCCTGATCTTTACATGGGGGAATGTAATTGTCTACATAAGTTTCTTCTTCAGCAGCCATTGCATATGGTTTCGATACAGAATTATTCACAGACGATTCAACACTTGTAGTAACTACACCTTTATTCAAGATAGGACCATTGGATTCTATATCATACTGGAACGCGCACTCCCCAGAAACGGCCGGTTGAGAATTGTGCAACAGAGAAAGCTGGAGTGCGTGCATGGCTATCTCTTCTTAGTTCTCACTACCTCACTCGGAAATATCGAATCTATTGTTTATCCAGCAACTTAACCTGAAAATTAGAGTGTTCCTTTCAGTTCCTTTCATCTATATGGAATTGGATGTAATTCTAGTAAACTCAATAAATTGTTTCTTCTGTAAGAAATGAAAATCACTGATGAATCTAACCGTTAAACATCGTGCCATGAATTTTGCAAATTTTTGAACATACATAATAAATAATGGTGAAAAATTGTGTTTTAAAAAACTGTAGAAACCAGTGGGTTCCGAACTCTGAATTCATTTTCCACAGGTAATTAAAATTATAAAACATTATTCGAGAAAATATATTCACAGTAAATGATTGTCATACAAGTTCAATCAAGCTGAAATGAATATCTTGTAGATCTGAAGAACTACAACTGATGGGAACATCTTGACATGGACCTTGGTAGTATCATACATGAGCTATTTATGATGATTGGGCCTGGATGCTGTATATATAGTTCTGTAAAAATTCAATTTAGAATTTGTATATGGCTAAATGAATACACAGGCCTGAAAATTTTTCCACAGGAAGTTCTATTAATGCGTCAATCGCTGTGGAATTACGAATCGAAAATCATGAGTTCCCACTTTGATTATATTTTTCATGTATCCAGATTCCCCAAGAATGATGAGAGGTATCAACAATGGTTAAGGATGATTCCTAATGATTCGCTTGGGAATATTTCAAAGCACGCAGTGATATGTAGTGCACATTTTGCTCCTGATTCATTCATTGACAGAAGGAATCCAACAATGAAGAGTTTGCTGAAACAAACCGCAGTACCGACAATATTTCGAAATGTGATTATTGATTACACGGAAGAAATTCACGCAAACATAAAAGATTCTGGAGAGTTTGAGTATAATCAATCATTGCATGTTAGTATACAGTACACAAGAAGCTGGCGAATGTCCACTTCCCACAAAAGTAATTGAAAATAATATGTCTATGGGGTGAAATTCGCCAAGTGTTCCCATCTGAAAATTTCAATCTCATCAATGTTGATGAAATTACATGAATTTGTTGTACCAGTGACTCTCTTCGAATTGTGTTAACACCAGGTTTCTAGGAAGTCAGGTTTTCGTGGTACAGGGGTTTGAATTTTCAAGATTTTTTTGATCTGCGTTTTTTTGGAAAATCATCATCTTCATCAATTCCATTTAATGAAAATATGTCATTATTGATATTGTTAGGATTTTTCCTGAATTCTACGATAAAAAAACTTTCATCCATGCAGAAGGAACATTTCACATAGGAATTCGATTTTTAAAAGTATTTTTGCATTTTTCGGTCACTGCGCCCCTCTTGATATTGATGAAACCTTGATTCTTCAGCTTCAAAATTATACAGATTGAGGAATGGGATATGAAGATTCCTCGAAATTACAGAGGGGTTTGAGTGCTCGGATCTCACACGTCCACCCGCCACCATCGTGTATAAATACAACACTACGCCAACATTGTGCCATAATATTCTATGCTAATGAATAATTCATTCTGCCGTAATTTTCTGTATCATGATCAGTGAAAATCACTTCCAGAAATCGAATATCCTCTGATTCTTAATGTTATTCTCTGATTCCAATTTACTGGTGATTTGAATTGATTCTTATCAATCATATAAACTTCTGCCCTGAAGCTTCAATTGAATAGTGACTGTGGATGTTTCCAGGGCAACCTGATTCTTTTTTATTTGTAACCTAACCAACCTCATTCTCTCCAATCTGAACTCATCAACGGTTCTGTGTCGTTTTGAATGTACAGAGATAAATATCAAATCAGTGAAACTTCCTTGTTTATGAAGTTTTTGTGATTGATTTTCTGCTGAATTATTTTATTGAGGAAGGACTTTTTCCTACTTATAATAACACAATGAAACGAAGGAGTTCAGTTGATCGTTGTTTCAATCCATTTCAATATCCCTGTCACAAGTAAATCTCCAGATCTTCGAACCTTATCTTCAAATCTGAGAAAGAAATATCATCATCTACGTCCTGATACCCGAATATGTAGTAGATGCAGGAAAGTCATGACTGTACTATCTTCAATGTCACCTTTGTACGATGTTCAATCTGTTCAGATGAATACATGTGAGAATAATTCACTTGAGGTAGTTCCGCTTCATTATTCGATTCATCAAAAAAGTACACAGTATACATTGAGAAAAAAGATAATGGAGGCAATTATGCACGACAGTTGGATACGTTCCAATACAATCCTTCGTCAATTCAATTTGAATTCAAGGTTCATTCAAGTATTCGTAGTTGAGTCAACTACAAATCTAATTGAATCAAAGAAGTATTGCATTTGAACGTATCCAACTGTCATGCGTAGTTGAGTCCACTATTTATTCTCCTCAGTGCAGCCCCAAAATGTACTAATGAGGAGCAAACTGGGATAATTGAGAAATTTCTATTATCTCTTAGGATCGAACATCGTTCGAAGAAGGGGATGATGTCCTACACCTTGAAATTGACGAGGAGGGAACTCTTGATATAAATGAAGAAGATGTTTCCGTTCCATCAACAAAAATGTCTGAGAATTCAAATCGAAAGTGTCAAATAAAACATCATGAATCAGCCATTGAAGTCCTCGATCAAATCAAAGAAAAATTCAAACAGTCTTCCAGTTACTCAGAAAAGATTTTGCTTCTAACCCTTGCTCCAAAATCATGGGGACGAAGGACATTGGCTACTGAATTCAACGCTTCGGAACGTCAAGCTAGGAAAGCCATACAGTTGGTAGCTGAAAACGGGATTCTAACATCACCAAATCCAAAGAGAGGACGAAGGTTATCTTGCGAGATTGGAAATTCTATCATAGTATTTTACTTGGATGATGAAAATAGCCGGATATTGCCAGGCATGAAGGATTATGTTCCGATCAAAACTAATGATGGAACGCGTGAACATGTTCAAAAAAAGATTGATTTTATGCAATCTTGCCGATTTGTATTCTTCATTCAAATTGAAGAATCCTACAGTTGATGTGAGCTCATCGAAATTTTCCTAGCTGAGACCTCGCAACTGTGTACTCGCTGGAGCTTCTGGAACTCATACCGTATGCGTGTGTGTTTATCATGAAAACGTGAATTTAATGCTAGATGCCATAAGTTCACAAAAACTAACGTCTGCGACAGATTTCCCCATGACTTCTCACCATGATGCTCTTAAAATACTTGTATGTGATAATCCTACTTCTGAATGCTATCTGGACAAGTGTTAAGCGTGTCCTGGAATAGACAATCTTAGAGATTTCCTTCAATCGAATCTTACACACCAGTACATTGAGGGAGTAGAATATCAAATTTGGCAACGAACTGATCGCAGCACTTTGAAAACTGAAATAGCGGACGCAGCAGATTTCGTGGAGGATCTCTGTGAACGGTTACATAAGTTGAAATCCCACGCTTTCATAGCAAAGGAGCAATCGTCCTTTCTTAAGAATCTCAAGGATGATTTGAAGGCCGGAGAATCCATAGGTACATGTGATTTTGCTGAGAACTATGCATTTATTGCTCAGAATGCTATTCAATCGTTTCATTGGAATAACAACCAAGTGACCATTCCCACAACAGTAATTTATTACAGAACAGATGAGTTAAGACATCGCAGTATAGCAATTTTGTCTGATAATCTGACTCATGATATGTTAGCTGTACTATAACTTGTACAAAGAAAGTCACTACTTACAGTTACTTTTAACAGCTACAGTAGCCGCGTTTCCATGAAAATTGATCATCAATAAAAAGAAATTTAATGGGTCCAAGATGACAAATTGGTATGACTAATTATTACAATAATGTTCCAATGAAGTATGACGTGTTTCCTCCAACCGTGTGTCGTGAATCAATTATTCATTTGAAAGGGGTAATCTAGATGGTTGTATTGAGCAATGTGGTAGGCAAAATTGAGAAAATAAATTTGACAATAACTTTTTTCATAAAACAATACACTGAAAATCGATGGTGTGATCGTCACGTACTCAAGGTACGATACGTACACACTTGGAACTCTGTACCTTTGGGAAATTTCTTCGTCCCATTTTTCAACTCATATGATTTCGAAGCTAAGGAATCAAGCTTTCGATTTATCAAGGTTTCATCAATATCAGAAGGGGCACAGTGACCGAAAAATGCAAAAATACTTTTCAAAATCGAATTTCTATGTGAAATATTCCTCCTGCATGAATGAGAGTATTTTTACGGTGAAATTTAGAAAAAATCCTAACAATATCAATGATAACATATTTCAATTGAATGGAATTGATGAGGATGATGATTTTCCGAAAAAACGCAGATAAAAAAAATCTTGAAAATTCAAACCCCTGTCCCACGAAAACCTGACTTCCTGAAAACCTGGTGTTGACACAATTTGAAGAGCGTCACTAGTACAACAAATTCATGGAATTTCATCAACATTGATGGGATTGAAATTTTCAGGTGGGAGCACTTGGCGAATTTTACCCTCTATAAGAAATTTGATTGAATCATGAACTAAAGAATTGTCCAGTTAGAATTGATTCTCAAAATGTGACGATCTCCATAATAAAATGTGAATTTTAATACTCTAGCATGGCAGTGAGAATAATTCAACCGCAGAATCAGTGTTTGAACATGCTGAGAAAGATCCAATGGACGAAGAATCTCCACCTGAAGTATCTATTTCTGGAACCTTCAGGATAGCAGATGAAAATGATAAAAATATAGGAAATATCTCGAATACAGAATGTGATGACAGCAAAACTTCGAATGTGAGTATAACAACTATGAGATACCCAGACAGATTAAAATCTGTCGATATCGTTTTGATATTGAATTGATATCAGACGTATCAAAATCGTATAGCAAATCAATAAAACTGAACAGTTTGATATCAATTTGACATTGTATTTGCCTCCTGACTGAGTAAAAATATTCGGATCTTCAAGTCTCATGTACTACATATAGATACGAATATTCAACACATTGGTTTTGAAAATCTGAATTTTCCTTCAATTTGTATTTCATAGAGTAATTTATATCCATTTGATACATTCACAGGTTCCAACAAATGATTCAGATGATGCTGAATGTGATAATCACGGAAGAAGTAAAAAACAATCTATTGAAATTCAAGTTCTGAATTGAAAAGTGAACATCCTCCAAAAACAGTTGAAAACACGAGAAGCCAAAATCGAATCACTGAATCAGCTTGTCGATCATTTGAAGGTGAGCGGCGAATATGACAAAGATGTGGAAGAATTATTATCAAATGATTCATTAGGATTCAAGTATGATGTGATTATAAATGAACTAAAAAATGCCCAGAAACTCCCAGGAGGCAGACGTTATACGGATAAAGTGAAACAATTTGCTTCAACTTTATACTTCTATTCTCCTAAAGCATATGAATTTTCGAGGAAAACATTATATCTTCCCCACCCGAATATGTCACGTAAATGGTTCACCAACTTTGATTGCGAAACAGGATTTTTGTCAGAAGTGTTTTAACAGTTACAGAATGAAGTACAAACTAAAAAATACCTCGCAGATTGTGCTTCAACATTCGATGCAATGTCAATTAGAACACAATTGATGCACGATAAAAAAAATGACATAAATATTGGTTATGTAGATTATGGAAATTTAACAATTGAACATGAAAACGAGTTGGCAACAGAAGTATTATTACTTTTAATTATATCTTACACAACTAAATTCAAATGTCCAATTGGGTATTCTTTTATAGATAAAATTAATGGTAATACTCAAGCATTGATTGTTGATCAAGCTATCACACAATTAAGTAATGTAGGTACAGTTGTGCACCCTATTACTTGTGATGGCACGAAAAGTAATAAAAAAACTTTCGAACACCTAGGAGATAACTTGAATCGTTCAAATTTACAAAATTATATCTATCATCCAAAAAATTATGCTGCGAATCAAAATTCTTCAATTGATACTCCAGATTCGAATATACCACAAATAGAATCATCTAAAGAAGAAGAAACATCTGATGACTCAAATCCAAATTCGAACTGTGCAGAATTACGAACAGCTTTCGAGCACCTTGATCATGATTCTCACGTCTATTGTATTCCAGATCCATGCCACCTGATAAAATTGTGTCGAAGTGCTTCCGCAGAGAAATCCATTACTTCACCTTCTGGAAAAATTGATTCTATGTATGTTCAAAGATTACATGAATCACAAGAATCTCAAGATTTGAAACTTGCCAACAAACTCAGTACTGCTCATATCAAATTTTACAATAAAAAAATGAATGTCAAACTCGCCGTTCAAATAATGAGTAAAGGAGTTGCTAATGCAATAGAATTCCTAAGATACACTGGTGATCCAAATTTTGCAGGCAGTGGAGCAGCTTGTGAGTTCCTGAGAATATTTGATAGGTTATTTGATATGATGAATAGTAGAAATATATTTGGTGAAGGGTTTGAATCTCCAATGATGCTAAAAAATGTAAACTATATGTGTGAAGTATTTAGTGCGAGTTCTGATTACATTTCACAATTAAAAATAGACGGGATTCCCATTCTCAAGCATGCCCGATCTACTTTCGCTTCGGGTTCCATCATAAATATGCACAGTTTGCATGATTTGGCTTATGATTCACTTTCACGCGAAGACAACCCTTTGTAATACTTTTTAACTTATGAATGTTCGCAGGACCATATTGAATTATTTTTTTCATGCATAAGATCACGTGGTGGTTGGAATGACAACCCGAACTGCCTCCAATCCAAATGGGCCCTGAGACAATCATTATTCAATATCAGTGTAATTGCTACTCTCAATGCAAACTGCTTAGGTGATACTTTAGAAATACCGAGTATTTTTGAGTTCCGAACTCCTCATGTAAATCGTGCTACTGACACTGAAAAATTTTCCGATCTTACTGAAAATGAAGACGTTATAGAAGAATTATGTGAAATAATGGATCACATTAATGTATCATTTTTCAAAGAAAACATATCATTTCACATAGCGGGTAATATTGTAAGGAATTCATGCGAAAAAATTCGATGCAATTTTTGTCTCAACAATTCAACCGAAACAGATTCAGTGGTGCATGATCATCCTTATGCGCAATCTATGACAAATAATGATGCATCTTTTACTACTTTCATTAATCAAGGTAAACTGTATTCAGTTTCACCTAATGTTTATCGTGTCGTCGCGGCAGCAGAAGGAGCTTTTCAAGCAGAGATATGCTCCAAAGCTATGAATATGAATAATTGAAGAAAAGAACATTGTGACAGCTACTGTACAGTTTTCGTATTGTATTGTATTGTATTGTATTGTATTAGTTTTATTTCGTTTTCGTCGGCGCCCACTTACAATTCTCATCAGCGCCACCCTCCCTTACAATTTTCCCACTCATTCCACTCACATCTATCTCAACCTATTACTCTCATCCCACTTCTACCTCACATTCGGACGTACATGCCTGAGAGAGAGAGAGAGAGAGAGAGAGATAGATTGCCATTCATCCATCCAATCCAGCATTCATTCCCTCCGTTCCATCCTCCTTCTCTCAACCCCCCCCCCTGCCCTCTCCCTTTCCCCCTCCCATTCCCTCATTCACCCCTCCCCCGTCCCATCCTCACCCAATATTTCCCTTATCCTCTCACCCAACCCCACCTGACCACCCCTTGTGCACATCTCCAGCACATTTTTCCACTCCCCTACTTCTCCTCCACATACCCTACACATCCGCCTATCCTCCTCCTCCCAATATCTCCCCCCTCTTTTTTCATTCCCTAACCGGAATCTCGCAATTCTCCTAGCCCACTTTACCCCTTGACTCTCCCTCAGGTACTTTGGGATGTCCTCTACGCCTCCTTCCCCATACCACGGGTTGTACCTTAATTCTCTTATCCTCAACCTCCTCTCCTCTATTTGAGTTCCCCTATCTTTCTCTATCATCTCCGCCCATCTCACTCTTTCTCCTCTCTCCCATTCCGCCCCTTGCCCCCCTGAACCTCATGCCATTCCCTCATTTCTTCCACACACATCCCCCCCACTCTACCCTCCTTCATTTCCCTCCAGCACCTCATTGCCACTTCCCCCGCCTCTCCTTCCTCCAGTTTCTCCTCGTATCTACAGGCCCTCCCCCCAAAACCTATTCTCAACTTATGCTCCTTACATTCCTCCCTCACCATATACCCAGGCGTCCTCCAATCTAAACCCAGTGTCCATCTCAAATATTTTTCCTGTAACCCCTCCATTTCCTTTCTTCCCCCCCATCCCCAAATCTCCGCCCCATACTCTACCACCGTCCCTACCAATTTATCCCATATCCACAATCTCCTCCTCCAGTCCGGTCCTAACCTCCTCCCTCCTATCCTCCATACTGTTCTCATTACCACCATACCCTCCCTTATCCTTTCCCTCACCATTGCTCCCTGTTTTCCATTGCCCTGTATAACATACCCCAGATACTTCCATTCTTCAACCTCCTCTAGCTCTTCCTTCCCCCACTTCCACATTACCCCTTTCTGTTTTCCCCCTCCCCTCCTAAACCTCATCACCTTAGTCCTCCCAATGTTTACCTCCAACCCCTTGTCCCTAAAATATCTCCTCAATACTCCAATTACCTCCTGCATCTCCTCCACCTTCGATATTACAACTATGTCGTCAGCGTAAGCCAAACTCCATATTCTCTTCCCCCCTACTTTGATTCCCCCTCCTCTCACACTTCTTGCTGATTCCCCTTCAAGATCCACCGTCAATAAGTTGAACAGCATAGGGCTCGAAGGGCACCCTTGCCGTCCAAAACGCCTCCGTCAGCTTTCATCTCACTCTTACCCTCCATCTTGTTTCACCATATAGCCTCCTAATCCTTCCTATCAGCCCTTCCCTCACCGCTCCCTCCCTCATCTCCCCCCATAATACTCCCCTGTCTACCATGTCAAAAGCCGCCTTCAAATCCACAAATATCGCCGCCATCCTTTCTTCTCCCTCCCTAATTGTTCTCCCTATTATATAATTTGAAGCGTAGATGTTGTCCAACGTACCTCCCTCTTTCCTAAACCCTGTCTGGTTCCCCGGTATTATCTTCTTTCCTTCCACCTCCCTCTCTAGCTTCTTTGCCACTACCGTCGTGTATACCTTATATAGCGCTGTGGTCAGAGCGACCCCTTCACATTCTTCCACCCTTTCGCCCTCTCCCTTCTTCACAATCGGCGCTATCCAAATCTCTTTCCACTACTCTGGAATTTTGCCCCCATTCCATACTCCTTTCAAAATCTCCCATATTGCCCTTGCCACTTCCTCACCCTTATACATCCAAGTCTCACCCGGTATACCATCTCTCCCCACAGCCTTTCCCTTTTTGAGCCTCCCTATTGCCTCTTTGACCTCTTCTAATTCTATCTCCATTTCCCCATGTTCCACTCCTAATAACTATGCTCCTCCGTCCTTCACCCTCTCCCCTACCCCTCCTAACAGCCTCATGGAATACTCTTTCCATTCCCTTAGCCCTACTCCCTTTCTGCCTCCTCTTTCCCTACTGATCATATCCCACACCTGCGCTTCTCTCTTCACTCGCCCAATTTCTTCGCAAACCCTCCCCTTTTCCTTCTCCTTCTCGCACGTCTCCCTATACTCCTTCCTCCTCGCCATAACCTCCTCTACCTCCATCTCCCCTCCCCTCCATTCCCTCATCGCTCTCGCCACTTCCCTCTTTTTTCCCCTGCACTCCTGATCCCACCAACGATTCCTTCCCCTCTGGCCCCCTATCCTCACCTTCTTCTTCCCCATCGCCGCCCTAATTCTCCCCTCCAAATCCTTCTCCAACTCCTCTCCCTCCAACCCTGTCCCCACCCAGCCCTCTATATTCCTCTTGAATCCCCTTTTCCCCTCCTCTGACCAATCTATTACTCCGCTCCACTCCTGTCCTCCTTCCTTGTTCCTTCTCCACTCCCTCTCACCTCCCTTCAGTTCTACTATCAGAGGCAAGTGATCCGATTCCCCTCTTGCTCCTACCTCCATTCTCTTCACCTCCTCCCAGCCCTTAATATCTCCTATCACATAATCTATCACCGACTGCCCTCTCTCCCCTATATATGTATATTCTCCCTCTTTGTCCCCTCCTACCACTCCATGCATTACCCCCCACCCTCCCTCTCCCAGGATTTTAATCGACTCCGCACCCTCCTCATCCATCTTCTCATCCTTCGATTTCCTCACGTCCTCCGCACCCTCGCACTCTACCCCTCCACTGCACCCCATCCTCGCATCTAGATCCCCACCTATAATGACCCTTTCCTTCAGACCCCCTGCTCCCCCCAATGCCTCTCTTACTGCCTCCATTTCCCTCCTTATATTTCCATCCGAGTACACCAGTACCACACTCCATGATCCTCCCTTCCATTGAATTCTCCTCACCATCACTCCTTCCTCCTTCCTTTCCTCCTCCCCTTCCTCCCTCCCTAACCCATCTCTGATCCCCATCAACATTCCCCCATAGCCCTCCCTTTCTTATCCCTTTTCCTTGTCCACTGTACCCTCCAATCATACCCTCTCAGTCACTTCTTCTTTATCTTCCCTCACCTTTTCTCCTCTAGCCATGTCTCCGTCAATCCTATTATATCACTTTCTTCCATCCCATTCCAAAAGTCCTCCTTTCCACCTACCCCTGCTACCTTTGGAATCCTATCTTCATCCCTTTCCCTACGTCTCCTCCACTTCTCTTCTCCCTCACCTCTGTTCTCCAGCCTCCTCTCCTCCCCCCTGTCTTTCCTAAAAATCCCTCTCCTCTTTTCTATCCTCCATATTTTCCATTGCCCTGAAGTACTCTCCTCTACTTCTTAACTTCTCCTCTTCTCCATCCCATTCCCACCCTCTGCCATCTATCCATAATCCCCCATAACCTATCCACACTCTTTTCCGCTTCCTCCTCAGTTCGAACCCTATTTCCCTCATTCTCTGTCCCATCTCCCTTTCCTCCCATGTGTAATCCTCCTCTATTCTCTCATCTCCACCCCTAAGTACCCCCTTCTTTCTCATAACCCTCTCTTTTCCCTCCTCCGTTCTGAATTGAATGATCACCATTCCTCTCCCATTCTTCCCCCCTAGTCCTCAATCCCTCATTCCCCCCATACGCACGGTCACCCCCAACCTCCCATTCACTCTTTCACCTCCTCTCCCGCGCTCTTCTCTCCCTCTAAACCTTCCACCATGACATTTTTTCTCCGCTCTTCCCTCCCCCTCAACTCCATTTCCCTCTCTATCCTCCTCATTCTCCTATCCACCCTCATCCCAACTTCCGAGTGACCGAGCTCTCTCTCTTTCCCTCCATCATACTCCACACCTCTACCCTCAACTTTCTCCAATCTTTTCTCCAACTCCATCAATCTTGTTCCTCCCACTCCTCCTATGAAATTTTGCATATCCCCCTATTCCTCTCTCCTCCCCCGACCTCTTTTCTGAATCCTCCACCCCCCTCTTCAAATCTTCCAACAACCTTTTGCCTTCCCTACATTCCTGTCCCTGCTCTTCCACTCTGCTCATCCTTGCTTCAACTCTTCTCTCTCCGCCTTCCATACCTTTTCTACCCTATCCTGTCTCTCTCTTATCTTCTCTCACTCTTCCCTCATCCCTTCCATACCTTCCTCCATTCGCCCTTTTAATTCTTCCATATCTCTTCTCAATTCCTCCATCATATTCATCAATTCCCACATCCCATCTGTCTCTCTCAATCTCTTCTCCTCCGGCGGTCTCTCCACCCTACTCTCACCCCTTAGTAACTCTTCCTCTCTCTCCCTCTTCCCCTTCAGAAAATCCCTGAGCCCTTTTCCGTTCCTCAAACTCCCACTTCTCTCTCGCCTCAATCTCACCACGTTATTCAGCCTCCCTCCACCCATTCTTTTACCCCTCTGCCCCTGCCCCTCCTCTGTCTCCTTCTTCTGTTCCTCTGGCCCTATCTTCCCCCCTTCTCCCTCTTTACCACCCGACCCCAGTTGTATCTCTTTTCCTCTCCCTTCGTCTGGCCCCAGCTCAACCTTTTCTACTTCTTCCCCGTCTGGTCTTATCTCTATCTTCTCCACAGGTCTTTCCGTCTGACTTTAACTTTACCTCTTCTACTTTCTCCATACTCTCGCTCTCTACCTTCCCTACTTCTTTTCTTACCCTCGGTACCGACTGCCACTACTCGCTATCTCTCCGCCCGATGTCGCTCCTAACTAAATCTCTGCCTTTCTCACTCCCTTATCCTCTCCGCCGTTCTCTTTACCGACTATACTCCTCTACCTACTTCAGCTCCCAATCCTATACTGCGCCACCGACTTCCCTCTTCTATACTCTCACTTTCTCCCGTCCCCTCCACCCTTTTCCTACCACATGTCACACCACTCAACTTTTTACTTTTCCTCCTTTCCTCTCTCACCTCACTACCACTACTCCACTGAAACACCTACACTGACGCCCCAGCTCCCACCTCCACACCACTACACTTCTCTCTTGTCCTATTTTCCTCACCAAATTACCCTTTTTCTCGCACAACTATCCCTATTAACCTTGCCCATACACTCGTCACCCGGAAGTCCCCGTACAGTTTTTGTATCCATCGATTTCTACTTTATTTTCACACCCAATCATTGATAGTACGTTTCAAGAAGATTTGCATAAGGTTCAACTTGTCAAAGTTATTGCTTCAAATCATGCTCCGATTCGGATACATAGTTACAATACAAAATTCAACGATCGAGCTTTGGGAAAAAATCTAACAAAAAGACACCAATTACATAAAATGATTTCATTTCATCATGTATAAAATCGAATACTTTCAGTGTATGTTTGAATTTTATTGATGTTAATAATTTTTAAAGCATCTTATTGAGGATTCGTTCAACATTATCTGATATTAATTTTATCATTGTTATTCAAAATGTATTTCATTGGAAGTTCGATGAGAGATGACCATCTTGTTCCCATTTTTATGTTGCTCATTTAGGATTCATCTTGTTCCTATCCTCATGTAATTTTATGTTACTTATCTTCGTTAATATAAGTCCAGAAATCCCGCTTTCCGTGTATTTTGCTTCCAATATCCTATCCATTCCTGCAGATTCTCCATTCGATGGAATATTCAATTATGAACTTCATCATATATTTATTAATGGATTTTCTGGTTTCAGTGTCAATGGAATCAACCGATATCGAAAAAAACGGTATTATGATCAATTACAAGAAGAGGAAAACCAGTTTTCCACTCACCCAATGAATTACAATGATTTAATGAGAACCAACTCTGAACTCAGTACCAGAGCAAATCATGATATATATATACCAGAATAGTTCTCCATGAATTCTTCTACTTTCAACAGTTAATCCTGAATTCATTCGGGACTGGTGCAGTAAATCCGATGGTACAACTACACTGTATGAAGATTTCTTGAGAAACTCCATACAAATTATGGTTTGAAAATCAGTGAACATGTGCAAATTGTTCTCTGGCACTTTATTTTAAATTTTTACATAGATTTCAACATTCATAGATTCATAGATTCCATAGATTCACAATATTGAAAGGAAAAGTGAATGGTGAAACTTGTAAAGGTAGACCTAGATCAACCCTCAGCCTCCACACCTCATTCACGGAAACACTACCTCCACACGAGTGCGAATTTGGCTTCCCGATTTTTATTCTGTGTAATTTCGTGGAAATAAATCAGGATGGAAGTGAAAATGACATGAATTCAGGGTGAACTTTCCGAGAAATCCATTGAGGATAATGGGTGAAAGAGAAGGTAATGTGGTGCAAATTCGCACTCGTGTGGAGGCTGAGGGTTAAGTTATATGAAACAAATTATACAAGACAAGGACTGTCGTACATATGTAGAAATTAAACGTTCGGCGGATAATAGACAGGGTTTGAGGATTTCATCAAACCAGTCATAAGACTGATTACTCTATGATGACGACGTAGATTTCATCAAATTCCAAGAACTGTTTCTCAATCTTTCAAGTAATTTTGGAATACAAAGTCAAATTGATTCGGAAACTTGAACCAATTTTTATATAACTGCAACTTGCTTTTTATTTCAAATTTGAATTTTCCTGAATATAAGTACAATCTAGGAGTTCACATTCATAGTGGAAAAATTGAATTCATGATCTTATATAAATTTTCACAATACTTATAATGCTTCATATTTCCTCACACTGAAGCATAATTGTAGTGCTCAACCCAACGGCGAGTTCAATACGACAAACTTCACCGCGTATTTGAGTTAACTAAATTGAAGCAAAAAATTAATTGAAATTAATCCATATCCTCTTGTTCAACGGATATATTGTTGACTTAGTTTTACCGCAGGATTTGCCGCATCTAAACTCACTTTGAGATTCAAGCCACTACATGTTTTTCCAATGCAGGAACTTGAAAATGAAAAAAAATTCAAATATACACTGGAAAAATACTATAGGAACTCATACGTTTCATTAGAATCTGATGAAAGTGCCCAAATACCACTATTGAACCTGATATATGGGATTCTATAGCGGTATTTAGACGTCTATGGGATTTTTTCAACGGGGTATCTTCTCTTCACTCTCACCTCATTATGAATCATCCAAAATTTCGCAATCTATTCCCGCTGTGCATGCCATTTTATACAGTATCAATGACACAAATACCATCACCCTATTGAAGTTTCAGAAACCAATCGAAATCTTGTTCAAAACATTGACTTCAAATTTTTCCACAGAAATGTTCCCCCTGGTGAAAAGAAATGATAGGGCACAATTGAACGGATCAAAAACCACATAGACAACGAAAGAAACAGATGAGAACAGATAGACTTTTTATGTGACTTTTGAACCTTTCAATCGTTTTCTTTCGTTTCTTTTTACCAGGGCCCACTTTGTATGCATTGTATTTGATGAAGAATACGTTCTCAGTTTCATTGAATTGGAAACATCATTTTCAATCTTCAAGGTAAGGAATATATCTTTCATAACTGATAACAGGTGTGTTTTATTGAATTATAATTAGAACATACTCTTTAATTAAGTTTATACTTTCTTTGTGAAATCTTAACTTTTCATAATCTTCAATACCAATCGAAATATTGTAAGGATGAATAACATGATTCAAAATTCAAATACCGGTTACAAGATAATGGAACATTATGAATTTTGCAAAGAAATACAAAGATATCAGCAGGCGTACTTTTTTTTATTGAAACGATCAATGTGTTTGTGGTCCCTGGTAAGAATCAATTTTATACTTCCACAAAGTTTTTTTATAATTTCTTTTTGAATTAAGATCTCTTCACAAATTCATCAATTATTTTGAGTGATCAATTATTTTGTGAATAATTTTATACACATTCGATGAGTTCACCCTAGTTAAAACTCCATTGATTCTCGCCAAATCTCATTGATTCTCGCCAAATCCTATTGAATCCTGTACAATGTTCTGATTCAAATCCTATTCAACTTCTCTCAATGAGATTCAATCAGATGAATGCATTTTTTTCAATGTGATTCTGATTGAATCTTGCCAAATCTGAATGAATCATGTACAATGTTCTGATTAAATCCCATGAAATTTCACTTATCAGATTCGATAGATTCTTTTAACCAGGGCATAATGATAATCAATTGAGAAATATTGAATAATTCAAAATAGATATCTTATGCATATTTTATCCATTAAAGTGGATAATTGTAGTTGTTAGTTACAATTGCAAAAACACTTGTACCTGTATAATAATAATTTACAAAGGATAATATTACTTATATAAACTTACTTTCCTCAAAATCATCTCCATTAAATGATAGAAAACAACTTTTGGCATTATACCATGCACCATTTGGGAACATAAGTTATGTTTCGCAGGCATTATTCAATCATTTCATATGGAAAAAATCAATAAATTCACATAGTGTATCCTCATTAACAGCCATCAAAGTTTTTAGGTTTATTAGAATTTTCATCTAATGTTCAAATTGGTCCATAGGATTATGAATTTTGTTTGAAATATTATTTTTGAATCCGTTCCACGTATCACTGAAATTAATGATACAGATTTATTTTTGTTGGTCAACTTATATTATGAAACACATTTTGAAAAGATGTAAAGTGTACCACGATGTGTTGTGAATTTATTATACAATTTTTTATTCCTTTTTTCTTCTTACTTTGAGAGAATGTACTTATTTTACTTTGAGGAATTCGATTTATCAATTTATCTCAATATCATGTAGATACTATTGTTCACACTACGATGTTTGCAGAAAAGGTAGTTACATTGATTTCATGCGCGCGAAATACATTCCATTCAAATGGTCCAATCAAATTCGTCGTAGAAAGAGAGGTTGTCCACGCATGGCGCGATCTCTGTCTATCAAATTTTAACCGGACTATACTATAGGAAAAGTGGTGAGTGCGTATTCCAATATGATATAGAGTTCAATGGATAGAACATTGCTCTTTTCTTAGAGCGTCACCGATGCCGGCCATTACTGGCTTTCCGCGACACAACACTATCCCCCCCCCCAAGGGGAAATCAACTCTTCAACACCAAAGTAGAAATGTGATTCAAAAGCTTATATTGAGTGAAAGAAAACCTTGGGCCTAAGCCAGATAAGTAACGGGACAGAACAATATGCGTACATGTATTATCGGTGAGCACGTCTATCCAGTATCGCGGCTCATGCGCGACTGTTTCCCCGAATTCTGAGGAACATTTTGGTCTAGGAGATTTTTAATTTCGAGACGAAAAATTTTCGGCTCCTCGCAACGATCACAAAGCTTCCCTCTTAACGAGGGAGCAACAGAAACACTCTCATAGATGAATCCCAATGAATTATTCAGATGTGAAAGAACACTCACGAGAATGAGATGAAAACACAGCCGAAGAAAGTTATTATATGTCCAAATCAACGTTTTACGGATTCACTAAAGTACACCGATGCGTACACAAAAATCAAGTACATACAGCACTCAATGATTGAGATACGTAGCTACGCAAAATGCGAGACAAAGTATGAAAATGATATTCACAATTGTTCTTTCTCAGAGTTTTCTATCATTTTCAGAATGTATAATGTAAATGTGAGAAGGATTCGTTGAAAAACCAGTTGTGTACATTTTTTTTGCCAGTATTCGTCCTTATAATGTATACCGTCAAAGCAGGTGAACTTAATACAAGACTTTCCATTATTTTTCGAGATACAGAACTATCGACATTTATCCAATTTCACTTCAATCGCACATAAATGTTAATTCATTCCTAACCACTCAGAAATTGACTAATAAAAAGTTGGGTGTTTCAGTGATCTCAGAAAGTACACCTGTCAATGATATTATGACTTCGAAACGAGGAAAGTTGAGAGGTCCTTATAAATTATATTCAACCCAAGATGTGCCTGTCCCCGAATCCACTCTGCGATGAAGAGAAAAAAGACGTAATCATCAGGAAAATTGTGGTTCAAATGGAAACATCGAGAGTAGTATTAAGAACCTATTTTTGGTCATTTCGCAAGAAATGAAGTTTGGTCGCATGTATTCCAATAAATGGTATATGCTTTAGCCAAAATAAGCTACTGAATTTCGTCGAATTGAATTCAATTTTTCATCGCAGTGGAACGTTTTTCATTCGATACCCATTCGATGATGTCTCAATGAGATTCGATCAGATTGAATGGAATTTTTCAATGACCATCAAATCGATTTGATCTGGCCAAAAATACCATGATATCCGAATACATTTCTCACCAAAACTTACTCGATTAGATTTTACCGACTGCAACGGTTTTGCTTAATTAGGGTGTACGATAGAAATGAAACATACTATGCGTTACACTATATAAACAGTGGTGTCAGAACAGTGTCAGAATTGACACCACGCGACTTGTACAGAAGGCCATTCCGAAATTCGGTGTCAGAATGACTCCAAATGGTGTTAGAAAACCATACTATGTCAAAATAACACCATGAGGTTTGAAAAGAACACTGTTCAGTGTGAACTTTTCTTATCACTGCTAATCTGTTACAGTATACGAGGAGAAAAATATACGGTAACGATTACAAGGAATAATAGTAATTTGGTGACAGGTGATAAGGTAAAATACGCCCGAAAGGCCAGTTACCCGAAAGCGGTGAAGTTTCCGGCTATTCGAGGAGTACGAGGAATTTCTGGTACCTGTTTTCGAATTTGAATTCCAATTTGAAAATGATCGTCTTTTGGGTGAATGCAATTTCGGGCACGGGTCATTGCGACACCTCATTGATCAATTCATACTTTTCATTGTCACTTGCCAACTCCAATTCACAAATCATTGTTTACTTTTATGAAAAAATATGATCCGCATGTGAAGAATTTTATCGATATAGAATATCGATGGTGTGAAAACCGGCAACTCCACGACAAACTCTATGTATCCCATTCAAATCTATCTCAATGAATTGCCTTATAGAAGTCGAAGAGAAAATATGTTCTTGACTGGTTTGTGGTACGGCCCTGGGAAGCCAGATATCAACCTATTCCTCTTCGATTTGGTCGAAGAACTGAATGATTTACATGGAAACGGAATTGTACGTCATGTCGATGGTGAGCCGGATGTAAAAATCAAGGTGCATTGCATAGTATGCCTGGTGGATTGAGTAGAGAGACCACAACTACAAAACATGGTACAATTCAATGGAATGAACGGTTGTTTGTTTTGCTATCATGAGGGCACAGTAGTATCTGTAGGGAAAGGCCACGCGAGAGTTCACCCAGGAAAAAAGGGTGATCCTCGAGATGCACGAAATCATAAGGATGATTGTAGAGGAGCTGTAAAACAAGGTCGACCTATACGAGCAGTGAAAGGACCATCAATTCTCATGTTTCTAAATGTTTTCAACATTATTTCATCTTTTAGTCCAGAATATTCACACGCAGTTTTGCTTGGAGTAGAAGAAACTTTTATTGATGCATTTTCCAACTCCATCAATCATGATAAACCTTGGTATCTTGGAAATGTAAAGTTCAAATTTGATCAATTATTAAAATCTATAAAAACTCCAAAAGAAATAACTCGACCTCCACTGCAAATCAAAAGCATACATACAAGTAAAGAGTCTCAATTGAAACATTTATTACTCTATTATTCATTGTCCTGTTCGAAAATGGTAATGCCATCGACATTTAACAAGTTTCACAACCACATCTTTTTACTTGCATACAGTATGTATGTTTTCCTGCAGGAAAAAATTGATCCTATCGATTTCAATGAAGCAACATTATCATTGGAAGAATTTGTTGAGCAAATTAGAAATCTTGAAGGTGATGAATACTACAAGCTTAATGTACATCCTTTACTTCATATATAACTCAAGCTGTTGAATCTTTTGGAGCTTTGTGGGCCACTTCAACTTTTCCATTTGAGCATTATAACGGGGTCTTAGCTGATATGTTTGAAAATTCACAATCGATTCCGGAACAAATATTTAAGCATTATTTGCGATATAAAACCGTGGAAACCATGTCCATCAAAGAAGTGAATCGAAACAATTGTGCTGTGCAAGCTGTGGAATTATTTCCGACTTTATGGAATAAAAATATATCAACTGACTGCCTGGTAGCTGATAATTTTTTGAGATTACTTGGTAAATCAGAATCATGTACTTTATCAATGGTTGAACAGACATGCATTGAAAACGTATGCAATGTACAGATTTTTAGTGCAACTCACAAATCGAACAGATTTATTTATGAAAATACATTGTGGCATTCTTCAACCTATGAAAAATTACAAGTCAGAAATAATAGTGTATGTCGATTGAATGATGGAAGGATGGTTGGAATTACCGGAATATATGGCGTAACACTGATAAACGACAATTCCAAAAAATATGTAATTCTTGGTGGTATATTTGATTTTATGGAGTGTAATCCACTTTGTGTAGATAACAAATTGAAAATTTCCACGAATGAGTTTTGGAAAATTGTTAGTCCATGGAATAACATAATAGCGTTTGATCCTGACATGCTTAGTAGAAAATGTGTGTTGATGAACTTTAGCAATGGTACTTTTTGTATATCGCCTCTTGTTAATCGTATAGAATTAGATTGACCAATGCGCTTTATTGTCATAATAACTTGAAAATATAACGGAATGTTTGAAACTGTATGTTTTCTTATTCACATCCGATTAATTACCCGTCGTCTTTGATCAAGTGATTATATGATTGATTTTCAATACTCGAAATTTTCAGACCACTATTGGGCTATAAAGATATACATCGAATGTTACATGCATTGACAAAAGAAGTCATTAGACCAAAAGAACATTCCTACCAATAGTGGCCTGGTGAAAATATAAGTATATAAGTGCTTATATAGATAGTATAAGTTCGCGGGAAAAAGTGTCACTTTCACCTTCAAAAAGCGCGAAATAACTCTTAGTGTACATTCGCTTCCAATATTTGCGACACTCCCTAGTGGAAAATGTAACGCTTTTGCCGGCTAGTGACTGTGTAGTTGCTATTCCTAACTGATGACTAACCAGTGACTGGTTAGACGCTAGCCAAATCTCGTAAAACTAGACAGATTTCTACTAGGGCTCCATTGCATTGTTGACACTTCATTTTCGCCAGGGTGATAAAGAAATATTTCATTCATTCACAACACAAAAATTTAGAACACGAGCCGAATAGATCAGTTTCAGGACGATTTTTTTCAGGATAAATTCACATTCAATGAACGTTCAATAAACTTTGAAATGTTCGTAACTCCATTTTAGGTTCAATGAACGTTCGTTGAACGTTTCTTTTCTCTTGGAGCACCTATTCCATCATTTGAATGATTCAAATTGATAATAATATAATGAATAGTAAAAAGATTTAAATGACAATTGTCAATTGAATCAAATGAGTATGTGGATTTCGCAAATAAATGGATGAATATAGAAACCATGCAATTTTCATTCAATAGATATGATATATTTTCAACCCAAAGTCATATACACATAGGGGAGAGTGGGGACACTTGCACCACTTTTTTTTTACATTGTTATAACTTTCGTGGTTAACTTCATTCGATATATTATTTATGGGACTTTGACAGAGCAAACATTCCTTTCTAAGTTGCAAATGATAGCAAGGTCGAATCTAACATCCTATCAATGATATAAGTGTTCTTCAAAAACATTGCGTTTGGTGCAACTCTCCCCACATGGCGGGAGACTTGCACCACCCTGTGGGGATATTTGCACCACCCTGCGAATTAGCTCTTTCTCCCTCTCTCTCTCTCTCTCTCTCTCTCTCTCTCTTTCTCTCTCCCTGAGTAATTGATCCTCTCCCTGCTAAATTTTCCCAATAAGGACCGATACAAAACGATAAATGTTTTCTATAGTTTTCGATAAGGTTTCTGAATACGGAATTTACGAAGTTATATCGTTATCAAACGATAGAACTCTATCGTTCTTTATCGTTTTCTATAAAAATTTAACAGATTGTATAGGGTTTTATCGTGAAATTCGTATAGGAGAAGTATCAGTTATTTGGAAAGAAATAGTTATGTGTTCTAGAATAAGTAGTACTTTTCCAATACGAATTTCACGATAAAACCCTGTACAATCTGTCAAATTTTTATAGAAAACGGTAAGGAACGATAGAGTTCTATCGTTTGATAACGATATAACTTCGTAAATTCCGTATTCAGAAACCTCATTGAAAACTATAGAAAAAATTTATCGTTTTGTATCGTTCTTTATGGGGATAATTTAGCAGGGCTAATTGGAATAATAACCACTATTTTCAAATCTATTTATCAGTATTTATTTGAAATGAATAATCAGATATACAAGTGAATAGCTGAACTTATGATCAAGATGGACTTTATGCAGTTTAGAGTTTGATACTAGCAACAACCTTTTATTGAAAACTAATTGCACAAGAGTGTTTGCTATGAACGGAGGGAACAAGTGAAATTTGTCACTTCTACCAACTCATATCAGGAGGCATAAACTCAATTGAACGTTCTTGAGACTGATTTCAGCGCCGCCAAGAGGAAGGGTACTTGAACTAATCTCACATGAAGGCACTGATACTGTGTCACAAACTTTTATGATTTGTTGAGCATTTGTGTAAATGTATCCATGTGAGGTTAGTTCCAGTAGCCTTCCCCTTGGCGGCGCTGAAGTTCATTATGAAAATTCTCTCATTGAGTTTATCCCCCCTGACTTATATGAAGTGAGATCATTCATGGAAATAGCAAAGAGTTTCACAGAGTATTTTATCAAACAAAATAATCTTTCTCTCTCTCTCTCTCCTTCCTCTCCTTCTCTCTTCTGTTCTTCGGAAGAACATTCAGATTCGAACATCCGAGTGTACGGATCATTCTGAATACCTGTTTTTATAAAAAAAATGAAACATCGGAAGTGGTGCAAGTATCCCCGCAATTTGTGGTGCATTGCACCCCTCACGGCATCAACAGACTACTGATGCTCGCAAAAAAATTCCAGATATTTTCAGTCAAAAAGTGGATCATGAAAATATTGTGCAACGATTGTACGTTCAATTGAGATTGGTTTCGTGGTGTTTGGGATCACTTACAGATCATGGGAAACTTTTTCTGAAAAACTAAGGAGACACAAATCAAACGATTTTGAGAGTGCCAAACCTTTTGATATCAATAAGAAAACAGAGATTCATTCCACATTCCTGTGAACTCGTGTGGAGTTAGGTCATCCATTCAGCAAACGCCACGTGCAAGAACAGTTCAGAAATTTTGGAAAATTAAGAGATATCTGCTGTGGTGCATATCACCCCATGGTGTAAGTCTCCCCACTCTCCCCTACATATATTGCGTAAAATTCACAAGTTTTGTTTTCCAATACTTGAAGTTCTTGAAGTAATGAATTTCAGTGATGTTAATATTGAAATTACTGGTTATGAATATCCAAAGTATTTGATTATTACTGATGAGCCATCTTTTTAGACTTTGTAAGTCTTTATTCCTCATACGCTTGACGCTTCAAGTATTCCAATAGTATTGATGAGCAATACAAGTATTCATTTATAATACTATGAGTATTCAAAGTATTTGAATTTTGTCTTTCAAGTATTCAAAGTACTGATTTTGAATATTCCAAGTGTTGGAATTCAATACTTCTTTTGGATAAGGGGTAGGCGATTGGAAGCTGTCAAACCGGAAAATGTGAGTGAAGCGTGGAAAATCGTAATGAAAAATCGCAAAATGAAGGTTCGTGGGATTGCAGAAATGACACAGATACCATCTGGAAGCGTATTTACAATCCTTCATGAAAAATTGAGCATGAAAAAGGTTTTTCCCAAGTGGGTGCCGCGATTGCTTTCAGTGGAACAAAAACAGCAACGATCCGACAATTCGGAGAGCTGTTTATCGCTATTCACTTGCAACAAAAAGGATTTCCTCCGTCGATGCGTGAAGATGGATAAAACATGGATACATCATTTCACTCCGGAGTCGAATCAGCAATCATCTGAGTGGCGCATGGCTGGCGAAAGCCGCTCGAAGCGTCCAAAAACGCAGCAATCTGCTGGCAAAGTCATGACGTCTGTTTTTTGGTACACAGGGCGTGATTTTCATTGACTACCTGGGAAAAGGTAAATCGATCAACAGTGATTATTATATTGACTTGTTGGTACGTTTGAAGGAGGAAATCGCAGCAAAACGACCGCGCATGAAGGAGAAAAAAATCCTCTTTCACCAAGACAATGCACCATGCCAAAAGTTCATGAAAGCAATGGCAAAATTCAACAAGTTGGGCTTTGATTTGCTTCCCCACCCCCCGTATTCGCCAGATTCAGCCCCCAGCGACTACTGGTTCTTTGCTGATCTCAAAAAAATGATCCAGGGAAAAAAATTTGGCTCGAATGAGGAGGTCATTGCCAAAACTGAAGCCTATTTTGGAGCAAAGGATAAATCCTTCTATAAACATGGTATAGAAATGTTGGAAAGGCGTTGGAAAGATTGTATCAATCTAAAAGGAGATTATATTGATGAATGAAAATGATTTTTGAAAAAAAAAGTTGTTTTCGTTGTTAGTCTCGGGACTTATTGAACGACGCGTTATAAGTGGAAGAAATGATGCACTTCGATTTACAACCATGTTCTCCCAGCAATGCAAATAATGAAATTATCCCAAATGAAAATATT
The DNA here is from genome assembly GCA_018340375.1 of Gonatopus flavifemur. Lineage (NCBI taxonomy): Eukaryota > Metazoa > Arthropoda > Insecta > Hymenoptera > Dryinidae > Gonatopus > Gonatopus flavifemur. The sequence continues at coordinate 1,539,855 of JAFFJZ010000033.1, forward strand.
GTTCTCGACCTAAAATCTTCAAGTGCATCAATTTCTTGTTCCAACAATGACAATCATTCAGACATTCACAATGAAAATATTCCAACAACTGAATGCTCAAATCCACAATTGTTTCCTCCCAAGAGTCCAAGTAATTGAGTTGATTTTATTGATAACAATAATAACAACTGTTCTTCCCAGAATAATGAAAATTGAATCTTGAGAAAGGAAAATTCAGACTTCAAAAAACAGTTGATCTCCAAAGGAGAAATTGATGTATGAAGCACATGGAACCTTGCAGTCACGAATATCCAAACTTGGTAGTAAGTTGAAACACAAAAGAAAATCAATTGAAATCATTAAAGAAATTGTGCGATTCTGGAGAATCTCAATTCCTTGAACAAAATTCAAACGTAATAACTATGGACTGCATCAATGCCCAATTGAGAAATATTAATAGAAAATCTGCAAGTCAGAGATGGACTCCAAACGACAAAGATTTCGCACTAAGTATGTATAAAAGAAGTCTTGAGCTTTATCGATATTTGCTGACGCACTTCCAATGACCTTCAACTCGCACTATAAAAACCGTTTCATCACAGATCCCCTTGGAACCTGGCATGAATGAAACTATATTAGAAAATCCAAAATTACAAGTAAAAAAACTGAAAGTGGAAGATCGTTTTTGTGCTTTAGTTTCTCATGAAATTTCATTGGACAGAGATTTTTACTTTGACCTGAACAAACAGTTGATATGTGGTTTTGGAGACAAAGGGCATCTAGGTCGAACAAGGAATGCAGCTGATCATGCATTCGTGTTCATGATTAGAGGATTACAAACAAATTCCGAACAAGTAGTAGTTATTCCACAGCAAACATGATATTATGTGTGAATCTCAAAGCTCTGTTACTTATTTCAATTGGAAAATTACAATGAATCGGTCTTATAGTTTTAACAACAATTTGTGATCAAGGGAGCACCAATTTTCCAACCATGGAAAAATTGTGAGAGAAGAATATGTGCTATTTTTCAGTGAATAATCAGCCAATTTGTGTGATTCATGATGTACTACACTTGTTGAAGAATATACGCAATTCTGCACTGGAATGTTTAATTGTGTTTGACTGATATGAGAAAGCCGAATTTGAATACGTCCGGCCAGTTATCAACATCGATCAAAATAGCCGTTTCAAATATCTGCTCCGCTTGACTATAGGAGAATTTAATTTCGAAGATTCATATATTAAAATGCAGGTTGTAACAGCTGCTCGACAATTGAGTAATTCCGTCGCAGCTGTAATTAGTCTCTCAGCTTCTTATGGAAAGAATGAAATACCTTCAGGATCGTTAGATACAGCACAGTTTATGCACAATATAGACTGCTCATTTGATTTCTGCAATAGTTCCAATATCCAGGCTCTTGAAGGGAAATCACATAGGGGGCGAGATTTCTCAAGCGTACCAGCTCAAAAATTTTTACCTCCTCAATCTTTTTGAAATTTCACTGAAATGTAGTACTAGTTAGTGACTTCTATTGCTATGAAGGATTTTGCTCTGGTACCTCTGGTTATCAAACTACAGGGGTCCAAAATTGACAGATTGCGTTTAATCAACTCTTTTGAAGATATAATCTCTCCAACTACATTTTTTCATAAAATTATTTTCGATATTGTTTTTCGTGGCTTTTTTTCTGTTCTTCACAATGGCGTGAACTGTTTTTGTGAGAAAAAATTTTTTCCAACAAATTTAACGAGTTCGAAGTTATTTTGTCATTTTGTTTAATTTCGACAATTTTGAAAATTTTTTAAGTCAGCTCATCTGGAAGCTGGATTCTTCAGCTTTGAAATCGTGTAGAGGCAATTGTGGGGAGAAAATTTTATCTGTCATTGGCAACGGTTTGAAGCGCACGTGTCGCATATTCCTATTATCTCCTGATACGGTTCGTCGTATCGTACGTTACGTACCGTAAAATATGATTTTCTAATCATGCCAATGATTTCATACAATTTGACCGTACCCTTAAATCAAACTTCATCAATAACAGTCCTTGGAATTATGGAACATAATAATGAATAAATATACATAATGTAATAAATATGGAATAATTCTGCTCCCTAGAAAATACACTGGCTTCTTTCCTGCATGACCCACACACTTCTGCATCGGGAAGAATGTTGGGAAACTTTTATTGCAGACTCGGGAAAATAGTTTTATCAAATCTATTCATTTGAATTTGTGATCGATTTTTCTCAATTCGATGAAAAATTGGAATTCTGTAAACATCTTCGATACATCAAACGTATCGACGATGTTCATTTGTTTTTCCTCGTTTATACGCATACTTCATACAACTTGATGTCACACGGAAGATCGCATCGCATGACACGATCTTGAATTGTAAGTACAATTGTTTCAATTCTAAATGCGATTCGCAATTCGTGATGAAAATCAATTTTTTCTTTTCCAACTGTTTGATTGTGTTTGTTTGTAGGCAATTCAATTAATATATGAAATACAACATTATTGACACAACATTTCTTGATTCTCAAAAATGTCTGCAACTCAAACTTTCGTTGATCGTTGTTGTAACCCGTTGCTCAAAATCCATCACAAATTCAAATCAAGAGATTTGAGAACTATTCCTCCAAATGAACAAAAAAAGTTTCCCAGTATCCTCCCCGGCGTAAAAGTGTGTGGGTTATGTAGGAAGGGAGCTGCTGCTTGTTTTGGAGAGAAGCCTCCAATCGATGCACAAGATGAATTGTTCGGTCATGTTTCACTCGAGGTATTGATATCATATTTTCAATTGCTAGAAAGACAATTTGTACATCACTGACAATGAATAATACATTTATGTGGATTACAATTAATTACCACGATATGTTTCACATAATTCAGGATGACGACGATGATGGGATTGATTAACATGGTAATGACGATGATTACCAGCCATTAGAGAAGAAACCAAGAGATTGTGATATTGAGGAACATGAATCGGCTATGGAGGTTCTGGACCAAATTAAGCAGAAACATAAAACTCCCTCAAGTGCTTCGGAACAAGTATTACTCCTCACGCTTGCGTCAAAATCCTGGGGTCGGAAGAGACTTGCTGACGAGTTTGAGACTTCTGAACGCTAAGCTATGAAAGCTATCGAACTGGTAAAAGAAAATGGTATTTTAACGTCACCATCTCCAAGGAAGGGTCATGCTTCAGCTTTTTCACTAAGAAATGAGATCATAAGTTTCTATAATGATGACGAGAATAGTCGTATAATGCCGGGCATGGGAGATTCTGTTTCAGTCAAAGAAGAAGACGGATCACGAGAGCACGTACAAAAGAGATTGATTCTGTGCGATCTTTCAGAATTATATTTTGCTTCCAAAGATCAGAATCCTACTTTTCCGGTCAGTCTCTCCACATTCTCACAGCTTAGACCTCGCAATTGCGTACTCGCTGGTGCTAGTGGAACGCATACTGTTTGCGTTTGTGTCCATCACGAAAATGTCAATTTAATGCTTGATGCGATAGATATTCAAAAATTAACATCCAGTACAAATAATCCAATCGCCACTTATCATGATGCTCTTAAAATGTTTTGATGTCAGAGTCCATGTGTCGGATGTCATCTCGATGAATGTTCATGATGTCCTGACAAAGAGGGTTTCCAGAATTTTTCACAAACAGTTTCCGAAGACAATTGCATCGAAAAACTCGAATATCAAATTTGGCAACAGACTGATCGTAGCACTTTGCGTACTGAAGTTGCAGATGCGGAAGATTTTTTAGAAGAAATTTCTCGCTGTCTTTCGAAACTCAAATTCTATTCAGTCGTTGCGAAACAACAGTCATCTTTTCTGAGAACCTTGAAGGATAATTTACAAGAAGGAGAATTTTTAGTTTTATGTGATTTCGCGGGAAATTCACTGGAACAACGACCAAACGGTAAATTTTCACCACTGTCATTTATTACAAACAAGGGAACGAACTCAGTCATCGGAGCATTGCTATATTTTTTCGGATGATTTGAATCACGATACAATCGCTGTTTACGAATTCCAAAAAATTATAATAGCGTCCCTGAAAGAGCATTTTCAACCAAGAAAAATTTTCTATTTTGCGGTTGGAGCATCTCAGCACTTCAAGAATAGATGTAATTTCAAAAATCTTTTGTATCATCACAAAGATTTTGGAATAGCAGCTGAATGGCATTTCCATGCAACCGCTCATGGAAAAGGGCCTTGTGACAGTATCGGTGGTGATCTGAAACGACTAGCAGCTCGAGCGAGTCTTCAAGCGAGGTCCAAACAGCGAATTTTAAATCCTGATGTGCTTTACGAATGGGCAAAAAGAAATCTATTAGAAACTGTTCTTTTTTTTTAGTTTGAAGACAACACATGAAGTCCCTGCCAAAAAGCTCAAAACTCGCTTCGAAACTGCAAAAACAATCCCAGGAACGCTCAAATATCATTGTTTCATCCCCACTTCTAATATGACTTTGCATTCACGAGTATTCTCGTCATCATTGAATGTAGATGTTTTCCCAAAGATGAAAATTCAAAAAAAAAATTAATACGAATAAAAAATTGCGCTGAATATATTGCTTCGGGCAGAATTATTACATATTTATTATATTATTCATGATTATGTTCCCTAATTTCAAAAGCTGTTATTGATGAAGTTTGATGACATAAGGGTCCGGTGAAATTGTATGAAATCATTGGCATTATTGAAAAATCATATTTTATTGAAAGATAGTTCTTTTCACTTGTATTCCGCGTCAACGTACGATACGACGAACCGTATCAGGAGATAATAGGAATATGCGACACGCGCGCTCCAAACCGTTGCCAATGCCAGATCAAATTTTTTCCCCACGATCTCCTTTACACGATTTTAAAGCTGAAGAATCCAGCTTCCAGATGAGCTGACTTAAAAAATTTTCAAAATTGTCGAAATTGAAAAAAATGCCAAAATGACTTCGAACTCGTTAAATTTGTTGGAAAAAATTTTTCCTCACAAAAACAGTTTACGCCATTGTAAAAAACAAAAAAAAAAAGCTACGAAAAACAATATCGAAAATAATTTTATAAAAAAATGTAGTTGAAGAGATTATATCTTCAAAAGAGTTGATTAAACGCAATCTGTCAATTTTGGACCCCTGTAGTTTGATAACCAGAGGTACCAGAGCAAAATCATTCATAGGAATAGAAGTCACTAACTAGTACTACATTTCAGTGAAATTTCAAAAAGATTGAGGAGGTAAAAATTTTTGAGCTGGTACGCTTGAGAAATCTCGCCCCCTATGTGATTTCCCTTCAAGAGCCTGGATATTGGAACTATTGCAGAAATCAAATGAGCAGTCTATATTGTGCATAAACTGTGCTGTATCTAACGATCCTGAAGGTATTTCATTCTTTCCATAAGAAGCTGAGAGACTAATTACAGCTGCGACGGAATTACTCAATTGTCGAGCAGCTGTTACAACCTGCATTTTAATATATGAATCTTCGAAATTAAATTCTCCTATAGTCAAGCGGAGCAGATATTTGAAACGGCTATTACGATCGATGTTGATAACTGGCCGGACGTATTCAAATTTGGCTTCCTCATATCAGTCAGACACAATCAAACATTCCAGTGCAGAATTGCGTATATTCTTCAACAAGTGTGGTACATCATAAATCACACAAATTGGCTGATTATTCACTGGAAAATAGCACATATTCTTCTCTCACAATTAAACATTAAACAAAATCTGTAAATTTTCGACCCCCGTAGTTTGATAAGCAGAGGTATCAGAGCAAAATCCTCTATAGGATTAAGAGTCACTAAATAGTCCTAAATCTCAGTGAAATTTGAGAAAGATTGGGGAGGTAAAAATTTTTGAGCTGGTACGTTTGAGAAATTCTGCCCCATAGATGTGCTTTGATACATGAATCGGAGCAATTGCATTTCAAACTTTGGTGGCGTTCATATGAACGAATACACTGAAAAAACGATTCATCCCAGTCAAATGAATATTTTGTTGTCCTGTATCGAAGAAATATTGATTAAGATTAACAAAATATTCTTTGGAACCAAAATAATCCATTCGAATCGAATTGATGGTTTCAGGAGACTTCCGGTAAGATGGCGAGAGGAGATTGACGGTCAGTCGTTCGCGGAGAAATAAGTGGACGGTCAAGTGGCAGGAGAGGAGTAAGAAAGGAAGAAAAGGAAGGGAATTGAAGGGAAAGTGAAGTGAAAGAAGTTTCTCATAAGGAAAAGTGGTGGAAGTGAGGAGAAAGACAATACAGTGCTGAAAGAAAGTGTGGTGATACACGTGGCAAAAGATGGAAAGAGAGGACGTTGAAAAGCTGTTGGAAGCGATGGTAGAGAAGAAATTGAAGGAAAAAGAAGAAGAGTGGGTGAGAAGAATGGAGGCGAAAGTGAATGAAGAGGTGAAAAAGAAAGAAATTGAAGTAATCGAGGGATTAATAGGAAAGATGAGAGTATGGATGAAGGTGTTGAAGGCAGAAGGAGGAAGAGGGAGAATGGAGGAGCGGCATCTAGCGGAAGGAGTAGAAGACGGGGAGAACTCAACGGTAAGGAAGATGGAAGAATTCCCAACGAGGAAGGGAAGCAAGGAGTTGATAAGGAAGAGAGCAGGAGAGAGAGATAAGGTATGGATGGAGGGGGGGGGGGAGGGGGCGAATCAACGAAAGGACAAATCAACAGAACCATTGGTTGAAAAGGAAGAGATGTGTGATGTATGATGTCTCATTCTTCCCAACTCACGGTTCCGTTGATTTGGTTTTCCGTTGATTTGGTTTTCCGTTGATTTGGCCCCCATCCCAAGGTATGCCATCTGCCGGAAGGAGGGAGAAGCGGGAGTAGTGGAGAGAAAGAGAGGAAACAGGAGAAGGAGGAAGAGGAAGAACGGGAGGGAAGGGCGAAGGAGCTGGTGAAGGAGAGGGAAGAGGAGAGGAAGGAGGAAGAAGGAAGGTGGGAACGAGAGGAGGAGAGACGGGAAGAATGGAAGGAGAGGGACAGAATATGGAGAAGGAGGAACGTCATAGTGCGGGGATAAGGGGCAAGGGCAATAAAGGAAAATGCGAGGTTGGTGGAGGTTTTAGAGGAAAAGATGGGTTTAGATATGAGGGTGGGAGAAATAAGGAAGATAGGAAGGGAGGGGAAGGACCCATGGATTAGATTGGAGAGTGAGGACACGGTGAAAATAATGATGGAAACGAAAAACGGGCTGGAGAGGTTCGGGATCTACGTGGACGAGGACTTAATGAGGGAGGGCAGGCAAAAGTGGGGAAAGAAAGAGGAAAAAGAAGAGGACAGCGAGTAAAAGGGACAGAGGCGAGAGAGGAGAGATGGAAGAAGGGAGATGAAAAGACAGGGAGAAGAGAAGTGCGGGAAGGAAGAAGAGAAGGGGAAATGATGCGTTCGGGAGTTTATAGTGAAGTGAAGAGGAGGAGAAGACAATAGATGTGTTTTGTTTATTCTTTGATGGTGGAGCTTATGGTTTTTCTTTTGTTCTGTTTTGATGGAGAGGAGATTGGTGAGAGAGAGAGTAGTTACTATCTATCATTTATGTTCTCCTGGTTTCTTTTTTTTTGTCTTGCTTTACTGTCTTTTTAGTCTATAAAGGATATGCGAAAGAGTTTGGAAGGAGGGAGAGAATTGTAGGGGGGTGGCGCCCCCAAACCATTGTAAGAGGGCACCGACAGAATATAAATAATCGCATACTACTACTACTACTAAATAGATGGTTTTAATCGTTCATTTGATTCCAATAAATTATTTTGATTACTAAGAATATTTTTTTAACCCTCTAACCGTGACCCCGGTCTCACAGACCGCTATAGAAATTGTATTCGCTCGTAATTCAAACTTTTTTGGTTAAATTGTTTAACATTCCATTCCTACTCTGCACAGAACCGCTCACTAAGTTCTGTACCTAAGCCCACTATCCTACCTCGTAGACATTTCTAATGATCTAAAAAATGTTTCCTTCACTTCTAACAACTTTGAATGTCTAGAAGAAGGTGATAGCGGTCTGTTGGACCGGAGGTTAGGTTGACGTGATTTTGAGCAGGGTTACGGTTTGAGGGTTAATTCTAATAAATATTCCTTTGGTACAGGATAAACGAATATTTATTTGACTGTAATAAATTTTTTTTTCAGTTTAAGAGATTGGAAATTGATAAACTGAGTCACTGGTGAAGATAATACTAATTCGTATTCTTTCAACAAAGCCTGGCTGAAAACTATGAAATCTACAATGTTTTTATGAGAATGTTTGGAAGAATTTAATATGAAATTCCTCTCTACGCGATCGTTGAATCAAGATCCCATTGAGAATCTATCTAATCAAACAAGAATGGATGGAATAGCATATTCCAATCCAAGTTGTTTTCAATTCACTGCGGCGTTAAAAACTTGTATTTCCAATAATCTGAGCGCTCCTTCTTTATCCAACACCAATTGTGAGGCTGATGATTCTGAGATCACAAATAATTCGAAAAATTGGATAAGTGTATCTGAAAATACTCCACATGTTAAACTCGAGTCAACGGACGAGAATTATGATATTGAGGACAATCAAGGTATTGGAAATTTTCTTGAAGCTTTGAGAATTGCGCATTGTGCAGGACATATTTTGAGGAAAATTCGTATCTCGGATTGTTCTGAATGTCATGGAAAAATCTTTCCTCGAAACGACCCTCGAGCAAGGCATTGGTATGAGTGAAAATAACGATTTCCACCGAATGTGACATGCAAGTGAAGATGTGATACAAATACTTCAAACAGTACAATTCACCTCATATGAATATCTTGATGAAATGGTCATTTGTGCAATTTGAAAGATAAGTTCAAAGTTTTATATCATGAAATGTATGATATTAAGTCATTTTGTGATATCAATTCTACTGAATGTGATCAAGAGATGCGGCAGCATCTCGACGCCAAGTACAGGAAAACCCTGAAAGAGAAAAAAAATGAAAAAGCATAAGTCGTGCGTTACCGTGTATCTTTACTCGAAAACCAAGATTTTCTATAGTCAAAAAATCTTTAACCCACAATAACTCATCACACATTGAATTCCACGAAAAAATAATTACACTTCTGCTATATAATTCGAATACACACTTCCGATTGAGCACACTACGAAGTTGATCCGTTCACGCGATCCCGAGATACAAACGTTTCAAATTTTCATGCGATCCAAATATCAAGATTTCTCTATCATCATCATCAGAATCGGTTTCTTCAATCACGGAGATTTGTTAATCCTCAAGGCAGTTCCTCCAATGCTAAGGACATTATAATCCAAACATCCAATAGCGTGAATTTCAGTGTAGTGTGGTCTATACATTGTGGAAACATAAACAAATAACCTGTCAATGAGGCGATGTGTTGATAGGATATTATAATATTAAAAGAATAATTGAAAAATGGATTAATTGTGAATTGCAGGTTATACTACATTACAGGTATTACAGGTCATTATAACAACGATTGAACGCACACAAATAACCTGGAATTATATATACTTTTATATATGACTTGAAAAAATTCATGAATGGATCAATGAATAAATGATGAAGAGGTTATTTGTGAGAAAAAACACAAAAAGTTTGAGAAAGGTATGAATAAATCTATTTGCTACATTCAGGAAATTGCTATATACACAGGTAAGCTCTGTATGATGTATTATTCATAAGATACAATATTCCTTTACAGACAACAGCTCAGCAGAAATACCGTAATGAACAGTCTGCTACTGTTGGTTCTTACCACCAGAACCACAGGCTGATGATCAAATAAATCATACAAGGTCTAGTCGAAAATAATGATTCAAATTTTTGCATAACTTTTTAGGTGAAATCTCATCGGATATACCATAACCCCCTTACAAACAATCTACTATCAGGTTCTCCTGCTAGGGTCGTTGGAAAATGATCAAATGGATCATATCGAGCATGCTCGAGGGAAAAGATTCAAGTTTATTTGCAATTTCTCCACATACCAGAAAGTTAGAGATATATCATAAGTTCTGATGGACAGTCAACTACTGGAGCCTTCCGAAGTAGCTGATCAAAACCAGATGACCAGCTACTTCGGAAGGCTCCACTGTCGATTTCTCCAATTAGGATCATAGGCAATCGATGAAAAAGATCATACCGAGCCTGCTCAGGGGTGATTATTGGAGTTTATTTGCTATTTTTTCACAGGCAAAAGTGTGATGGATATACCATAATCTCTAATGGAATCCACTATTCTGCAATCAGAATCGTGAACAAATAATGAAAAAGAATGGTGAATAGGTAATGAATGCGAATTCAATTATAGCAAGTTTGAAAAACATTCGAAAATAAGGTTAGTCAACGAGCACCTCAGGTATACTGAAATATGACATCCTGAATCAAAATTATGAACTATGTACAAAATGGTTTCATGAATATTAAATTATTGCTTTTTAATGATCATGAATCACTTTGAATAAATTTTGAACATTTCATGGATCCTAGAGTTACTAAATCTCTCAACCCAAATACTCTATGACAATTCAATAAAATTCATGATATTTAAGAATTGAATCATCCCAAAACCAAGATAAGTAAAGATAAAAATGATAGTTTGTAAGAACACAAATTTAATCCAGCTTGAATGGAACAACTTGGAAGATGGAACTTTGGAAGAAAACATTCAGAATGAATTGTCACATTCAATCACATCAGTCAAGTTGACCTGTAGTTATTCTGCAACAATTTCTATAATCAGAATATTGTATCTGCTCAGTTTTCGTTGAGTTGATCCTAAACAGTCTCTCTAATCATTCGTCAATTAGTCAGTGGAATGCACCCGATGCGAAGATTTGTGATATATCCACTGCGCTCCTATCTTTTCTGCATTTTCCTTCGACGCTACCTAATGATCATGGTAGGATTTAACGTACAGATGTATGGTACATCTACATCCTTTTTGCTTTTTCTTCATCCACCTATGATTCTGTTGGAAGAATCTGATAGCGGTATTATTCAATGCAAGGACTTGTATATTCACTGCACTTCTGCCTTTTCTTCATTTTCTTATGACGCTGCCTAATGACATTGATCATTGTGGTACGTAATATAAAGATGTATGGTGACATGCATCCTCCTTGCTTTCTCTTCATCTACCTGTGATTCTATTGGAAGAATCTGATAATAGTGTACCTAACGCAAGGACCTGTGGTATATCCACTGCACTCTTGCCTTTTCTTCATTTTCCTTCTACGCTACCTGATGATATTGATCGTGGTGGTAAGTAACATACAGATGTATAGTATACCTGCATCCTTTCTACTTCTTCTTGATTCATCTGTAATTTTACTCAAAGAATTTACTCACTGGAAAAACTGTTTCACCTGGGTACTCAGGAATAAAGATATTGGATAATATATAATCCAGGGGCCAAAATATTGATGAAAAATCAACAGAAACTCACGCGTTAAACGTAATGGGTCTTCCTAATGTTGACGGTGTTTCTTCTTATTTGAATGCAGTAATGCAGTGTATATTGTACTGTGCTTCTAAGACAAAACAATCACTTCTATCTGACCCCAATGGCATCGTAAATATTTCGATTCAGAACTACAATTCGCAAAAAAACCTTGATATCATAGCTTTAAAACAGCTTGCAGGTCCACAATACTTGCATAATCACTCACAAGATGCAGGAGAATTCATCGCTTCTATTTGCGAGAATTCAATGGCTATTAAAAATTTAGTGAAGCACCAAATAACTACCTCAACGGGATGTACGAAATGTGAATATACCGAGAATATTGTTGGCACAAATTGTGTTACACGTCTTGGGCTACCTCCAATTTCACAAAACTCATTTGAGTTTCAAGAAATATTCAAGTTTCATTTTTCAACATCGAAAATTTTCGAAGATCCTTGTGACAATTGTAATAACTTGCATATAACTAAAAAATCATTCATAACAGCGTCAGAACAATTTGTAATTGTGCAATTGATGATGTTCAATCACAATAATGTTGAAGCAACAAAGGTAGAAAATATAAACATTGAAGCAGTACCAACTTCAAAAATTATAATTGCACAACACTTTTATGAAGTTATAGCTGTTGTTTTTCATCAGGGTAAAAATATTTCTGGAGATAATTTCACATGCATGTCACGAAGTAAAGGTACAAAGTGGATATTTATTCATGATCTGCAAGTTGAAGAGCGACATTGGCCACGCAATGCTAAAGACTCGTATATATATTTCTTTGGAAAGCAATAATTTCGCTCCATCATATAATTAGGATTCAATTACTGTGATATTGTACAGTTTTGAAGAATATAGAATACCTTCATAATACCATAACGAACCAAATATTCTTGAAAAATTTTTTCGAATGATTTCGATGGATATTCCACAAAATTCTGAAAAATGTCTGGTATAGTACTAGAAAGTGTCTTCAATCTGATATCTTGAAGGTATATCTTTTTGTTGCATGATAAATATTTGACATCTCTTCACCCAGATAGCAAAAGTTCCAAAAACTACATCCCATTGAATCCTTCTGGAACCACGAAATGAATCACTGAAATGTCAGTAGGATGGAGTTCTTGGAGAATTCAAATCGCCTTTTGTCATACTATACAGGGTGATTCAAAATTCCCGCACTCTTTTGTGGGAGTAGATTCCTGATGAAATTCTAAAACGATTTGTCCTTTTGCACAATGCTCTCCGACGCATAATTTCCGAGATATAATTAATTCAAGTTGACTAATTATGAGGTGGATCCATCGGTCATTCAGGAGCGTCATAACAGAACAAGAGAGGAAGGTGCTTGCAGAGGGCGCTCATACGATCAGCTGATCGGTATAATCGATACGATTTACCAGGATACAAATTGGTAAATTTTCTATGTAGAACGATTGAATTCGTCGACCCTGTGGAAAAATTGATTATTGTCATGAATTCTTATCAGGATATGCTGTAGGTGAGAGTTGTAATTTCAGTAATGATTTTTATTACGCAGACAAATGTAAAATAGTGTTATTTCGTAGGGATAGGGATTCAAGTGGGAGAAAAAAGTATAACTACTCGTTTTCAATCAGAATTTTCATGTAAAAAAGAGAACATGAGAATCTTCATTCATCCGATACCCAATTTGAACGGTTTGATTAGTAAGTTTAACACAAGAGATTGGATTCCGAATCCTGTATTCTGATTGGTCGAGAATCAATGTATGTTAGATCAATCCTCGGCCGTTTCAAATGATTCTTCTGAAGAATGTGTTTTCGACTTATCCCAACCACAACATTGAACAATGATGAATTTATTCGAATTCACCCTTTTTACATCATTCGATGATTATAAAGGGTTTATCGAACGTTAATAACTTACTTCAACTTGCAGAATCCATCAATTTTGACGAAAATACAAGGTGTGACGTCGTATACGACCCAATCATTGCACTTGATTGACATTGTAATCACATACGGTTTGTTCAGCTCAAATCAACCATTCGTGATACGAATCAACCAATCAGGTGACACCTCGAAACAGTTTCATTTAAAGCACATATGACTTCAAGGGGCATATTGTTATTTCAAATGGAAAAAGAATTGTCTTTGAAGATTAACCAAATCCGTCCGTTTTAGGACGAATACATTTTCTCAACGTAGAAACGCGCTCGAACTTGCACACAATTTGAATTAGATTTTGATCTAAACATGAATGATCTTGAGTGATCTCAAGTAAGTTATTAACGTTCGATAAACCCTTTATAATCATCGAATGATGTAAAAAGGGTAAATTCGAATAAATTCATCATTGTTCAATGTTGTGGTTGGGATAAGTCGAAAACACATTCTTCAGAAGAATCATTTGAAACGGCCGAGGATTGATCTAACATACATTGATTCTCGACCAATCAGAATACAGGATTCGGAATCCAATCTCTTGTGTTAAACTTACTAATCAAACCGTTCAAATTGGGTATCGGATGAATGAAAATTCTCATGTTCTCTTTTTTACATGAAAATTCTGATTGAAAACGAGTAGTTATACTTTTTTCTCCCACTTGAATCCCTATCCCTACGAAATAACACTATTTTACATTTGTCTGCGTAATAAAAATCATTACTGAAATTACAACTCTCACCTACAGCATATCGTGATAAGAATTCATGACAATAATCAATTTTTCCACAGGGTCGACGAATTCAATCGTTCTACATAGAAAATTTACCAATTTGTATGCTGGTAAATCGTATCGATTATACCGATCAGCTGATCGTATGAGCGCCCTCTGCAAGCACCTTCCTCTCTTGTTCTGTCATGACGCTCCTGAATGACCGATGGATCCACCTCATAATTAGTCAACTTGAATTAATTATATCTCGGAAATTATGCGTCGGAGAGCATTGTGCAAAAGGACAAATCGTTTTAGAATTCCATCAGGAATCTACTCCCAAAAAAGAGTGCGGGAATTTTGAATCACCCTGTATACAGTACAATATACAGTATGACAAAAGGCGATTTGAAGTCTCCAAGGACTCTATTCTGCTGACATTCCAGTAGTTCGTTTTGTGGGCACGAAAGAATTCAATGAGATCTAATTTTTGGAACTTTTGCTATCTGCTACTTTTCACAATGATTCAGAAGAGTGACCGATAAATTTTTGCTGGAAAGCTATTCTTAGCTTCATGCTAAACAGTACAAATTCTATCTCGCAAAAAAATTTGTAACATAAGCGTTACAAGAAGAGAAAGAGAGAAGAAGGGGCCGCCAACGAGGAGGTGGAAGTGGTAGCAGCGGCGAGAGTCGTAATGAGCGAAGGCGGCAAAGACAGTTCCTTTCGGTCTCTCTTTACGTCACGACTTCCCTTAGTCTTCAATAGCCACGTGCCCTACGAGGCAATTACATACTCACCTACAAGTTGAACTAGTGCCAGTTAATCTTCGGTCACTCAGCACCAACCACGAGCCACCCATCAAGCCTCGAGCCCTCGACAAAAGTCCTCCCTCAACGGCGACTCCCAGGAAACGATATTAGGCCAGGCTGGCCGATCCAGCGAGACGTGACGACAAAAACATACACTACACACACTCTCACTCTGCACACATTTTAGTGGTGAGCTACAATTAATTGTAAGTTACATATCGAGAAGTCTTTTAATACACATACATACGCTCTTATTCCGATATCCAATGCATTTCCTCTATTCTCTTCACCCGCCCCTCCTCCTCATCATCACCCCCTTATAAACTGCTGTTGGATACCTTGGATATATTGTACGCAAGTTCCCTCTGTCTGTAAGATCTATGTTGTTTTGATTCTCTCACAATGACTCCTTGAAAACACTGGAAATTTCCGCACAAGACATGTTCAGCACAATATGGTGGGCTGTTTCGAGCGGCGTGAGCTACTTTGAGCGCTGTGAGTTGCTTTGAGCGCTGTGAGTTGCTTTGAGCTGCTTTGAGCGCCAACTTATCAGCCAAGGAAAATTTAGTTTTCGGAATTCTTCACACGTATATTTGTTCATGGGAATTCGCTTTTCTTCCCTTCTTTCCTTCATTCTTTATTCCGATAATCTATTGCCGTCCAATGATGAGATGACTGATGGAAATCCAAGTGGATTTTTATATCACATAAGTTATCTGAGGGCATTTCCTTCATTCCTACGATTGCCATAAACTCGACAGGGGTATTTCATTTTTATTTGGGTTCAGTTGGAAGCATATTCAGGAAAAGAAGTGAAATCCACAAAAAAACTCCAAAAAAGTGAAAAAATAACGCCAAGTATATGAAAATCCCAAAAACAAAGAATCAAAAAATCTCAAAACACATTCTCAAGGAAAATTTCACTGCATTGAGAATTTCGAGGGGATATGAAAGGATATGCTCCATTTGAAAAAAAAAGATATGAAATCAATATGAGCGACCAAGTACATTGGTTATCCAAAGGATATGTGGAAGATTTTTGGTATATTGTCACTTCAGTTTGTTGGAACTGTATTGAAGGTAATTTATGATTTTCAAAAAAGCATTATTGTATTAGAAAAATAAATAGAACAAGCGTATTGTTCTGCTCGTATATATGGATACCAAAAAGTGAAAAAAGTAGAATTCCACAAAACATACAAATGTCTCACAAAAACCCCTAAAAACTCCAACGCAGTAAAAAATAACGTCAAATCCCAAAAACCATAC
Source organism: Gonatopus flavifemur (assembly GCA_018340375.1). Classification (NCBI taxonomy): domain Eukaryota; kingdom Metazoa; phylum Arthropoda; class Insecta; order Hymenoptera; family Dryinidae; genus Gonatopus; species Gonatopus flavifemur. The sequence goes on from JAFFJZ010000033.1 coordinate 1,556,048, forward strand.
AAACGTTTTACAATAACGCTTGAAAAAAATACTTCACTCTTTCCGGAAGATTACTTGATATAACAAATATATCATAAAAAAAAAAGATGTGAAAGGCAACCCTGTTTCGGAATTCGCATCAACCATTAACACTTGGCGTGGCCGAAGAAGATTTTATGAAATTACATCATTCAAATTTCTTGTTTAATGTTCTATAGAAATTCATTTGTATATAATGAAGACTAAAAACTTCTACCATCGGCCACGCCAAGTGTTGCTGGTTGATGCGAATTCCGAAACAGGGTTGCCTTTCACATCTTTTTTTTTAATGGTATATTTGTTATATCAAGTAATCTTCCGGGAAGAGTGAAGTATTTTTTTCAAGGATTCTTTTTCAAGCGTTATTGTAAAACGTTTGTATGGTTTTTGGGATTTGACGTTATTTTTTACTGTGTTGGAGTTTTTAGGGGTTTTTGTGAGACATTTGTATGTTTTGTGGAATTCTACTTTTTTTTCACTTTTTGGTATCTATATATACGAGCAGAACGATACGCTTGTTCTATTTATTTTTTTAATACAATAATGCTTTTTTGAAAATCATAAATTACCTTCAATACAGTTTGAACAGACTGGAGTTACAATATACCAAAAATCTTTCACATATCCTTTGGATAACCAATGTACTTGGTCGCTCATATTGATTCCATATCTTTTTTTTCCAAATGGAGCATATCCTTTTATATCCCCTCGAAATTCTGAATGCAGTGAAGTTTTCCTTTGGAATGTGTCTTTAGATTTTTTTATTCTTTGTTTTTGGGATTTTCATGTACTTGGCGTTATTTTTTCACTCCTTTGGAGTTTTTTTTTGGGGATATATTAAACGAGAGAATTGTTTATTCCATTGATAGATATATTTTAGACAAGGAAGAATAGAATATTTCTTATGCGGAAAGGCATGTGAAAAAACGCAGAAATTTAAATCTTTATAATTTATGTGCTTCCAATTGAATATTTATTGATGTTTAGAGTCAACCCTAATTGAATACGACATTGGGTCAAGAATACGACATTGGGTCAACGTTCTGTGAGCCATTCAACAGTGAAAAAGTGGTTTACAAGATTTTGTTATGGAAATTTCAATCTTGAGGACGATCCACGTCCAAGTGCAATCAAAGTCAACCCTAATTATTGAAATAGAATTGATGGATTATTTTCAATCGGGAATATATTCACTCACAATTGAATTGATTATTTCTATTCTCAAAAATCACTCTTATAATTGTCAGTTATTCATTCATTCACAATTATTGAATGCTTCGAATTTTTAATGTATTATTTTTCTCAATTCGTAGATGTATGAGGAACATTTCAACAAACATTCCGAAATTCCGCATCATTTTCAACTTTTATCAGAATACAAATATGTCTGAGAAATAAGTATCGACTCATAATATCCATTTAGTACTGCGAATCGTTTCAACTTTTCTGGAACTTGCGGATACTGAAATATGAGTATTGTTGGATATGAGTATTGTAATGCTCATATTGGATATCAACATGAATAAATACGAATATGGGAATCTAATTTATTTCTCATTCATCGGCAGTTGAATAAGATCAATCCGTTCAAAAACATTCACAATGTAGGTGACAACACATGTATGTTTTGATTTCTCATGGTTAAATCATTTTGATATATCATCCATACTATACCCTTGGAAATTTATGTCAGAATCTTCCATGCTTCGGCGAAATTTTTCATGGCCCTCATAATGTTTCATGATTGCTTGGAAAGCTAGAATTGAGAGGGAAAAGATGAGATGGAATTCGCTCTTGGAATTTGCACTTTCTATAAACAAATCCGGAAAATCATAAGAAATTATGATTCTTACGAAAAATTTTAACACCATATAAATTCTGCCATCATTCTCCACAGAGTGTACTATTGATAATGAATTGGAATGATCGAGTTTCTATCATAAGTAGAATGTTCACACTTTGGAACTATTCAAAAATGCCGCTCATTTCAAATTCCGCCAGGAGAACTGTGGATGTCGCAACAAGTCGGGTCCAGGGCAGCCGAACCCAACCTCAAATGTCCCTGTACATAAATATCCCAAACCAAAATATCCCGATACAAAAATATCCCTTTACATAAATGTCCAGGACAAAAATATCACACCACAAAAAATCCAAAATACAAACACATTATATTTTCATGAGTCAAAAGGTATTTTTCATTCCAAAATTCATTTTTTATCAAATTTCATGACTTATCAAAGGAATCCTTCCAAACGCTACTTTATTCTATGAATTTACAATATTAATAAACAAAATAAAGGTTCTAGAAACGAATATTGAATGCAATTTCCCGTAAATATTGCAAAATGTCCTCCTTATTGTACGCTCCAACAAGAGACTTCAACCTATCATCCATATTAACATCCTCCTTCCGCTTTCTGCATCGACTACCTCGTCCAGCCTCGCCTTGCGCCAAACGCATTTCGGTAAAACCTTGTTCCGTTATCAATGCATTGATGAATTTTTCCATCGAAGCGTGGGAAATTCGAATACGCTTATTGAATGCACGGTGCCACGCTTCAACACAGTTATTTGTACGAGGCTCATCTAATAACACAGTAGAATACATATTCCACATATCAATCGAAAATGTAGGCTCAATTGTATGTTGACGCCGAGTGAATCCGACCCAAGTAGTTTGGAAGTATTCAGTGAATTGCTCCAAACCTTTTCCACCTTGAGAATCTGTACCGATCAATTCACAAAACGCATCCCTCACATCATCCGTAGGGACAAACGCCAAAGCAATGAATTTCCTCATATGAGAGGGAAACTCGAAATTCTCAGTATACTGCGTTTGCAAACCAAACGACTGAATGTGTCGCCATATACATTAAGCAAAATGAAAGTGACATCCTTTCATATTCACTTCCGGGAAACATTCCTTGCGACTTTTGACGAAGCTGATTTCAAAATCCGACATGATCGTTGAAGGGTAAACATCAGGATAACTATCTTTTATTACTTGCAAAATACTGCTATGTGTGCGCTTCTTTTCATTTGGAGATAATACGTGAACCAACGGATGAACGACACCACGATAATAGCCGTGGATTGAATACAATTGGGAAAAAATGTGGGGAACGGTTTTAAATGTTCCGTCTGCAAACCACATACGACAGGTGCATGGAATTTCCATATTCTTGGCAGTGCTGAACATGAGGAATCTTCGCTTATCGCCTCCACTATCGTAGAATAAGAATCTATCCCCCTTCGATGTTTTCGTTAAAAATTCAAGAACAACAAGGTCATCTTGTGTATTGAACGGGGGAAAAATTTGGATTATATCATGCCGAACCCTTCTAACAGTTCGCATCAAAGATTCAATACTCGGAAGCGCAACAGCGACTGAATCCGGGGCTTGGTTGATAGCATTAGCCATAACATTACGTGTAACTCCGTCCGTTCGCGTAGCAGTTTTCTTCATGGCATTAACAATTTTCCTCGCTTCAATGTTAGCTACATCAGGAGCATGGCTATGATCTTCCGCCTGAACCAGTATCCGTCCTGCAAATCGGTAAAATACGGTGTTAAGGGTGTATTCTACATGTTTTGAAAATGATGACAAATTCACAGGAACCTGCAAAACGATTCCTAATGTTCAAACCAATACTCACACAAAATTTCAAGTCGAAAGTTATAACAAAATTGAAGTCCATCAAAGGGAGAGTTAATCAAATTTCATAACACAGCATTGAATTCAACAATACAATTAACATTGCTAGGAATTATCTCTTCCGTTTCAATATCAAACTTGTGAAATTGATTAAAAATTATCGTATTAAATTCGAGTTTCTTTCAATAGTGCATAAATTGATAATTATACATTGACAGAGCCTGAGTATACAGAAGCTCGTATGTTCATCAACATGATAAATAAATGAATATATATATATTATTATCATATATATATACAGGGTGATTCAAAATTCCCGCACTCTTTTTTGGGAGTAGATTCCTGATGAAATTCTAAAACGATTTGTCCTTTTGCACAATGCTCTCCGACGCATAATTTCTGAGATATAATCAATTGGAGTTGACTAATTAGGAGGTGGATCCATCGGTCATTCAGGAGCGTCATAACAGAACAAGAGAGGAAGGTGCTTGCAGAGGGCGCTCATACGATCAGCTGATCGGTATAATCGATACGATTTACCAGCATACAAATTGGTAAATTTTCTATGTAGAACGATTGAATTCGTCGACACTGTGGAAAAATTGATTATTGTCATGAATTCTTATCACGATATGCTGTAGGTGAAAGTTGTAATTTCAGTAATGATTTTTATTACGCAGACAAATGTAAAATAGTGTTATTTCGTAGGGATAGGGATTCAAGTGGGAGAAAAAAGTATAACTACTCGTTTTCAATCAGAATTTTCATGTTTAAAACAAAACATGAGAATTTTCATTCATCCGATACCCAATTTGAACGGTTTGATTAGTAAGTTTAACACAAGAGATTGGATTCCGAATCCTGTATTCTGATTGGTCGAGAATCAATGTATGTTAGATCAATCCTCGGCCGTTTCAAATAATCCTTCTGAAGAATGTGTTTTCGACTTATCCCAACACAATCATTGAACAATGATGAATTTATTCGAATTCACCCTTTTTACATCATTCGATGATTATAAAGGGTTTATCGAACGTTAATAACTTACTTGAGATCACTCAAGATCATTCATGTTTAAATCAAAATCTAATTCAAATGTGTGCAAGTTCGAGCGCGTTTCTACGTTTAGAAAATGTATTCGTCCTAAAAAGGACGGAGTTGGTTAATCTTCAAAGACAATTCTCTTTCCATTCAAAATAACAATATGCCCTTCGAAGTCATATGTGCTTTAAATGGAACTGTTCCGAGCTGTCACCTGATTGGTTGATTCGTATCACGAATGGTTGATTTAAGCTAAACCAACCGTATGTGATTACAATGTCAATCAAGTGCAATGATTGGGTCGTATACGATGTCACACTTTGTATTTTCGTCAAAATTGATGGATTCTGCAAGTTGAAGTAAGTTATTAACGTTCGATAAACCTTTTATAATCATCGAATGATGTAAAAAGGGTGAATTCGAATAAATTCATCATTGTTCAATGTTGTGGTTGGGATAAGTCGAAAACACATTCTTCAGAAGAATTATTTGAAACGGCCGAGGATTGATCTAACATACATTGATTCTCGACCAATCAGAATACAGGATTCGGAATCCAATCTTTTGTGTTAAACTTACTAATCAAACCGTTCAAATTGGGTATCGGATGAATGAAAATTCTCATGTTTTGTTTTAAACATGAAAATTCTGATTGAAAACGAGTAGTTATACTTTTTTCTCCCACTTGAATCCCTATCCCTACGAAATAACACTATTTTACATTTGTCTGCGTAATAAAAATCATTACTGAAATTACAACTTTCACCTACAGCATATCGTGATAAGAATTCATGACAATAATCAATTTTTCCACAGTGTCGACGAATTCAATCGTTCTACATAGAAAATTTACCAATTTGTATGCTGGTAAATCGTATCGATTATACCGATCAGCTGATCGTATGAGCGCCCTCTACAAGCACCTTCCTCTCTTGTTCTGTTATGACGCTCCTGAATGACCGATGGATCCACCTCCTAATTAGTCAACTCCAATTGATTATATCTCAGAAATTATGCGTCGGAGAGCATTGTTCAAAAGGACAAATCGTTTTAGAATTTCATCAGGAATCTACTCCCAAAAAAGAGTGCGGGAATTTTGAATCACCCTGTATATATATATATATATATATATATAATGATGTAGAAACAAGATATATTGAATGAACGGGAAAATAACCCATCCACTTATATACGGTCAAGAACGAATTGATTAATTTGAATTATACGTGGAATATTTAGTTTGAATTATACACAAAATGATGAAAAAATAATCATAATAATGCGAAACTTACCACAACACTTTTCACAATCCGTGACAACACGAGCAGGACATGCACTATTTTTATAATCCACACAACGCCAGTAGATCTTATCCTTGCACTCCCGATGCACATTTAACAAACAACCCTCATGCAGAAAGAGAGGTTTGCCTTTTTGACTCTCAATGAATTTCAATGGCATTTTGGGAAATCACGAAATTCATATGACAACGATGAATGTTATATACCAGCCATACATCGAACAACGCACAACAACGCACTTGAACTTCTTGTGTAATAAGTACGATCAGGATACGTAGAACACTGCGAACTGTACGTTTACATACATTGGGCAGTTCAATAATACGTTACACAAAATCATACAGTTTTTTTAATCAATTTTACCGACAAACATTAACCACATACGAGCTTGAAATCTGGATAACTCACAGAGTATAATATCATCCGCAACATAATATGCCAATTTTGTCAAGATATTGTATCTGTGCTGATCTACTATTACATACTATAATTCTTTTTTGCGATATAAAATTTTGTTCCGTTGATTTCAATTTGTAGATCATTTCAACTTTTGATATGATCATCCTATCAAACTAGAGGGATTATTCAATGTATATAATTCTGTCTTCATTTTCAATTTACAGAAACATGAAAGAAGTATTGATTATGCTGTAGTTTACATGAAATTTACTGTACAATGTATATGAAACTGAATTCATGCACGTATTTGGAAAAAAAGTCCCAGCAAATACATTAAAATTAATGCAGGAACTCCTAACAGTGTATTGTATCAGTGCCAATGTGTGATTATTCATGGTATACTATAATAACTGTATTTTGTGATACAACATTTTGTTTCATTAGTTTGAATTTGTGGATCATTCAAGCGTTTGATATGATCATTCCATCAGTAACTAAACTGATTATTCAATGTATAATTCTGTCTTTATCTCATTTCCAACGGCAAACAATCTCGTACCATGCTGAAACATCATCGTTTTGGAAATTGTTTCGAATCCAAAGAGGAATGATTATTAAATATTGACAATATTATTCTCATTCCGGAGCCCCCCTCCGAAACTCCCTCGGCCAGGGGCTCCGCCCCTGGACCCTGGCTCCTACTACTAGTCTGCGTTGGCGTGAGGCGGGCTTCGCCCGCTCACGCATAGCCACCTCCGAGTATCCGCAACTTTTCAATCTTATAGTTCTCTTCATATTGTTGTGGCAGCATCAGTTCACGCCAAAGCACTCCTCACACCTCATCAGTATCGGATCATTCCGTTTGTTATTCTTCTTCATTCCGGATATGTTGTAATTCAGAGTGAATTAGAGAAATTCACCCTCAGTTTCAGCTCTTGGTCTCAAATATTTTTTGTGAATCGAGATATTTGGGGCGGGGATATTTTGTCTGGGACATTTCGTCCAAGATATTTTGCTGGAGATATATTTTCTGAGATATTTTGACCGAGGATCAAAAATACTGTGTTCCGTTGCCCGCGTCCCAATAAGTCGAAGCTATTATTTTGTTCCCTCTCATTGACATAGAAGTTTCATCCCCGTGGGGAAGATCGAGGCTGGTATATTACACATACTTTTCGTACGCTGTGCTTATCGTTCGCTTCTCATCATTCATTGGTCTGTCATCTTCATATTAGGTGTGCAAGTTGAAACTAGGCTTTTTTGTCAAATTTAATTTCATTAAAAAAATCCTTCTTTCAAGAATTATCAATTAAAATATCCGCCGTTATTATCTACAGTCTTTTGCCATTTATCGGGTAGTAGATGAATGCCTTCACGATAGAAACTTGGTGATTTTTAAATAAAATAGGTATCCAGCCATTTCCGGGCATCTTCGATATTCATGGAGTGCTGCTCCTTCGAATATGACACCGAACCATCTAAATAAGTGATAATCAGAAGGAGCTGAGTCTGGTGAATATGCCGCATGAGGTCCAACTTCCCAGACTAAATTGAAGATAAGTTCCTGGGTTGGTTTTGCTGTATGTGGACGTGCATTATCATGCAACAGCAGCACTTTTCGCCTTCCTTGCCCCGTACATGGTCTTTTTCCCCCCCAGAGCATCACTTACTTTGATCAGCTGGACACGGTAACGCTCAGCTGTAATAGTTTGGCCAGGTTCGAGGAGCTCGTAATGAATGATTCCTTTCCAATCCCACCAGACACAAAGTAAAACTTTCTTTGCATGAATATTCGGTTTTTCAACTGATGTAGATGGCTGGCTCGGATCAACCTATGCTTTCCTACGTTTAGGATTGTCGTACAAAAGCCATTTCACATCACTCGTAATGATTTTATGCAGAGAATTCTCCCTTTTGAATCGAGAAAGCAAATTCATGCAAATGGCAACTCTTTATCTTTTATTTCCTCCCGTCAGTTTTTGAGGAACCCATTTTCCTTCCTTCTGTATTTTTCCCAATGCATGCAATCGAAGTGAAATTGCTTGACGAGTAACTCCTAACTGTTCTGCAAGCTCTTCTTGAGTTTGACATGGATTTTCATTCAGTCAAACTTCAAGTTCTTCATCCTCAAATTCTTTGATTGCACTTGGACGTGGATCGTCCTCAAGATTGAAATTTCCATAACAAAATCTTGTAAACCACTTTTTCACTGTTGAATGGCTCACAGAACGTTGACCCAATGTCGTATTAATCAATTCCATAGCTTGAGCAGCATTTTCATTCATTTGAAAACAGAATAGAATACAATGCTTATCGAAATACATCTCATAAAATTGATACACAGGAAATTACTGCTTGAAGATGAGTGTTATGACAACTGCGATTCCCACGCTACATATATCCAAAATGGCGAACGAACTGCATGCGTTCAGATATTTTGTTCCATGCAACCAACTTAAAGCCGAGTTTGAACTTGCACACCTAATACGTAATCACGGTAACGCTGAGATATTGGCCATAGTAACACATCTACACTTTACAGCACAAACCTTGCCTATGTTCGGGAGCCTTGGTGACTACATCTTCGACGGCATTCTGGCCGGATTAACATTATCTGTCAAAAAGGTTTCTCCACACATGCTTCCTTATCATTTCTATGATATCCATAGATAATCAATTGTTTGTGCATTATTCAGCGCTAGTCTGAATTATAATTGTAATTGGTTGGTGTGTGTTTGACACATACTATGATGAGGAGTATATAGATACATGCACATTGCTTGGCGCACTCTCCAATCACACGGCACACACGCATAATTCGCATCTTTCTCTGTCCTGGGAATGGCACGATAGTGTTCTCTCTCATTCTACGTAGAGCACATATGCCTTCGAGTCTTGGCTGTTTGTTCGAAAATACTCAGCTCTCACTACGTGATATCTTATGTTTCAAAAGAATGAGTCATTTTAGTGATTTGATTATATATGCTACATTCTTAATCAATCGATCTCGAGTCTCATCTGTGGAACAGATTTCTCCTCCCTTCACACGCCTTGGCTGGCTCAAACTTTCTGAGCGACGAAAATTCTTCCTGGGGTCGTACTTGTATTTTTTGTTCACCTTTAAGGACCCTCCTCTTTTCCACGATCTATCCAAATTTGGAAGTTTGGACACGATTCGCTGTACTAGATCGGATAGGGGGTCCCTTAGAATACCGTCGCATCGTACTACAACATACCAAAGATCTTTCCTCATAACTGGTAGCGAATTGTGGAACTTGATCCCGGATAATATTCAGGGTAGCTCTTCCCATAATGTCTTCAAGAAGAGATATGATTTCTCGCTGAATTCCTGTCTTTCTCGCCTTGAGTGTTCTATATAGGCATATTCCACATCATGTCCATTTCATGCTTCCATGCTGATCATGCTCTCACTCCCATTTTGCGTAGGCATAAATACTGTATCTTCATCTTATAAATGTAATTTTCATTCTTCGCACCTTTGTAATATCATCCTCACTTTCATTTTTCTTCCATCTTCACTTTCAGTTCATGGCATGTGCTTTATTCCTCCTTCCCCATACAGGGCTACAGGCTAGGGAGAGTTCCGGAAGAGTTCAATTAGGGGTTGTATAATTCATCAACAATTCTTGGAAATTCTTTTTGAATTTCTGTGCTGTGTAGGTCTATGCTATAGGTTTATTGCTCCATGTGAATGAGTATAACCTCTGTTCTCATAATTTCTTTGTATCTTGATTGCTCCATAGGGTCGAAACTTAGAACATGATGGATGTATCCATCCATCCATCCTTCCACCCACCCACCCAGGAAACAGTTTGATCGAACGAAGTGCTCTGATCCTAGATTCAGCTCTCGCACTAATGAATCTTCATATGAAAAGACGTTCGACGTGTTCAGAGATACGCACCCTTCAATGGTTACAGATGGGGGAATTCATTCCATACGAAAAAATCCCTGAAGATTAAGATCCTCATGAGTGCATTGAGGGAAATTCTCGCCATCTTGAGAAGAACCAACTAGAAGAGCATACCCGTTGTTCGTACTGGTCTGGTTCACTCAACAGCAAAACTTGGTTCCAGGGCTTAGAATGCCTAAAAGCTAAGTGTTCAAAACACACGGCAAAACTCTGCAAAACGTGTGCCAAGTGATAATTCATAATCGATGTTTTAATATCAACTTATGTTTTTCATAACTGTTTCTCGTCATTTTCCTCCCTTGCAATGTATTTCCATTATATCCATGTTCCATTCTCATATAAGATTTGACAGAATTCTGATGCATTTCATTACCTCTTATTCTTTAATAGTGGCTATTCCGTTCCAGCCATATCAGAATATTTCAGAGAATATTTTGTGTAACTTGAATTTGTTATTATGACCATGGATTCTAACTTGGATATCATTCATTTCATCCTTTTCCGAATAAGAAACGGTGTATGAATGCACCATTATTCCACTGTTTCCATTGACTATGATAAATTTTCACTCCATGAAAAAAATATACTTTTTACGACAGATCTTCATAGTATCAATTTTTCATCATTTTCCAGGGTTTCAACCTCAAGATCATGCCCTTCGAAGTCCTCCTATCTACTTTCAAACCGAAGTGGCATTTTCTTGACAAATAACAAATTTCAACGATGTTTAATGCAAATCTGTTGCATTCATTCGTTGGATCATTTTTGTAGTATTCATTTCTTGAGTGATTGAAAAACATTCATCCGAATCAATCTAATATTATCTGAGATACAAAACTGAGGAATTCAATTGTTCCTTTTACTATAGACATCCGTGGGGTAACAACGTGAGTGGAAGGAGGGGAGTAACTGAGGGTTAATTCTGGATTACTGATTATTCTTAATATAAGGTTAAAACGGCAATGAAAGATTGGCGCAATTGCTGCACCCGCGGACCAGAAATCAACCCAACATCGAGTTCATAATGGGGAAGAACCGTGTTTACATGGACTAGGATGAGATTATATTGAAAGGAGAGAAAGAAAAGGCAAATTTTATTTCATCAATTAAATTTTGCATGAATTTCTCATTAATATAGTCCTCGGGACTTGTGACGTCAGCACCGAACCTAAGCACAGCTTGTAGTGCTCGGTAGTAAAGAAAGGCATCTAAATGCGGACCGAAGCAGGGTGGTCAACTGGAAAGGAAGAAAGAAAAGAAGAGGGTGGCGGGGCCGAACCAACACCCCCTCTAGTGGGTCGCTACCTACAATAGTCACAGTGAAGGGGCACGAATATCTCAACTTTGCCGCAGCCCGGACATTGAGTCAACCCTCTCCAAAAGAAGAGAGATAGCGAGAGATAAGAAATGGTTGTGGGGAGAATTCACCTGCCGGCATTTTATCTTCATCTGATAGGGAATCCCAAATAAGGAAGTGACTTTTGCTAAAATGAATGGCTGAAGGATGGTGAGCTGGTCACTATGGTAAAAAACCACAAGTCAAAAGTTGAGTAAAACCTCTCCCAAGTAATTCGGCATAAGAGTGGTCAACTGGGGCTTGCACTCCCCCTCATATACTCGTGAGAAGCCTCCCCTCCTACCGCGAATACATCTCCCTCCTTCTCTACGCTCGGTCCTCTCACTGACACTCATTCTGATCTCTAGGATACGTTGACTTTTGATTCACTTTTTCTCTCCCTTAATCGCAGTTCACATATATATGAATTATCAGTGATTGTTGATAACATATTTACAAGCATTTCTCCAACAATATCCAATAGTTCAATAACGAATATTGGAATAATTCATAAAAAAAAATGAGAGAGAATAGTTTGGCGACATCGCGATTTTCATTCTTTTCCATGAATTTAAAGTTCTTATTATATCTACTTATATCTTATCAAATCTTTGTTTCTCTACGATGAATATTAAAAATGAACATCCAATCAAAAATTCAAATGAAGTAACAAGTTATTCTGATTGAGTTTTAGAATAAAAATGAGTCTAAATACGCGGTCGAACATAATAATCGATTTTACTTTGCGGTCGGATAGAATCAACGCAAATCATCGCTTCTTAACATGGCTTACTGTTGACAAATTATGATGTACAATATTTTGGATTACTGACACTATATTTTTTTGTATGATCATCCATATTTTCCAATATAAAACCAGAATAAATCATCATCATCGTGATTTCCACGCCCGCTGGCAAACCTGTAAAAATCCTCGATTTCCCACTTGAAAGCACCGTGTTGTATTTCCATCCCCGGAAATCTGATAATCAGAAACGGATTGTTCTGATAAACTTCAGACTATTGAGAACTATTATTGATATATTTGGGTCCATTATTCTCCAATTTTTTTCTCGATCGGATACTCCATGTGTTTTCCTTCACAAAAACACATTAAAAAAACTATCATTAAGTGAGTGAAGGGCTGCCGAACTCCAAATGTTTGATCGCTGAAATTCTTTGATATTTCTGAACAATGGATGATCAGAATAAATCAATAATTGGTTCTAACAATCTCTTCCTCTCCAAATATTTGTTCAAAAATTGATTTCGACAATCCCATGAAATTTCCCGTCATTATTTTTGAATGAAATGGGTATGTATCAGTAGAACATATTGAGAGAGGTGGCTCAATTGAAATTCCCATAATTTGGAAAATATAAACATAAAACTCATCTCTGTGAGGAACGATTATTTCCTAGTTCTTCATCATCTATTATAGCCACATTTCTACTCCTTCTGATGGTTCAGAATGATGTAGGAATATCACAATGCTTCAGAACTATTCATGAACAAACGGAATCAATGCTGTTTACATACACAAATAGTTCTGAAACACCCTCACATTTGTATTATTCTGAGCCATTGGGGAAGGCAGGAATGTGACAATGATGGGCGATGAAAAACTAGGGAGTAATCATTTCTCACAGTGATGATTTTCATGTTCGCATTTTTAGAATTATCAAAATTTTTATTCAGGCACACCTCTAGAATTGGCAACCGTATGTTCTCACTTTTATTTGAAACAATACATGTGATAAAATATTGAAAGAGAACATCAAAAACATCAGATCCAGCTTCTCAGCTGAATTCCAGCATTTTCAGATGCAGCATTGAACCCACCTTTTGGGAACACCTATTTCATGCCAAGAGTTGACTTTTTGCGGGGTGAGAAAATCAATAAGAGAGAACAAGTGTTTTCGGAGTACCCAAACCTTCCTTGGTAGTGATCCAAACTGGTGGGACTTGGTGGGTTGGTATCTACCTTGGTAGTAATATATTCATTCCAAGGAAAAAGAAGACTATGGCCTGAACGTAGATTTGAAATATGATTTATTCCATCACGATAGTTGTTATTCATCTTTGTGAATGGATGATAGGGAGAAAACATCAAAAAATTGATTGAGTTCTATGAGCGCTCCACAGCGAACAACTGATATTCTCGAGTGAAATGAATTCATCATGCCTTTGATTCCTCGGGGCTGAGGGAAAATGTATAATTTTTGGGTTAAAAAATTCAACATCTCAATTCTTATGAGATGTATTTCCAATCAAGGCAATGGTTTCTGAAATAGCATGAATCCTCATCAATACATCAAGTTCATGTGTGGAGATCACCAAATTCGGAACAAGAGATACAGAAGTCGTAGAAGAACAGAAAGAAGCGTAGGGGAGAGGGATGTTGACCTGGCCCCGGTTGGTTTATTGCAGATTTTGAATTCGGGAATTGGCTATGAATAATTCAATACAATCTCAGGCGTTTACCAGCCGGAGATCGAATCCACCACACTGGTCAAATATAGGTTCCGCGTGAAGGAATCGCCACAACTCGCCCTTCTGTACTGCAGAGTTGGACACGGCCTAATGCAAAATGGTGGTAATGATATACTCACCCATTCCAGTTGTCTCGATGTTATTCTTCTTTCCTTCCACTTCTCTCTGAACCTCTTCGTAGATGAGCATGGAAGAAATAACGACCTGCAAGCGCCAAAGAAAGTGAAAAACTTCGCGTCTTTTCAACAACCTGGCTTGTCTCTCCTTGAATGTCGTGTGTATACATGTGTACTATATATTCACATATTTTCGAATATATAAGCATACACTGTGTATGCGTTGATACAATCTGAGTACGGAGGAGACAATTTTACATACTCGCAAAAAGGAAGGGAAAGATCTTACTATACAGTTTTCTGCACTTCACCGCAGATGCGCGTCATAGATATAGAATATATATGTGCATATTATATGGTTTGGAAGAGTATCTGTATGAGTGATGCTAGTTTGGTTGGAATACGTAGTACAATCTTTGAAATTCACGATAAAGAGTGGAATTCAAATCAGGTAGCAGATTATTCATTGTATAAAAATTATAACTCATTCCAAGAATTATATAATTCAGAATTCATTAATGAATCACAGAATTAAATGCATATGATCAGAATTTGTTAAATAAGACTCCTGATTTCGGTGATTTCTAGTAACTGTGTTCAATTCCAATATATATTGAAATTTATGTAAATTCAGGCACACAACACTGAGAATCATCACTCAAGCAAAAGATAATCACGTATCTGTGTAAGAACCCCATCATGAATACCATTGAAGTAAATAGGAGTCGTTGGAAAATCAATAGGGAATATCAAATAGAATCAATAAGGTTCAGTGTAAACTCATGAGCATTCCAATAAAATCATTCTGAAATATTGAAAATTGCTTATACAAGGACGAGGAAATTCCAGTAGACTTATTCTGAAGAATTTCACGCAAATGTTATGAAATTCCGGCATCAGAACCAGCATTTTCCAGTATATACAGTGGAGAATTGATCACTGAGAATACACAAATTCCTGAAATTTGTGGACTGAAATGTGATTCTGGATGTTCCTTGTTTGGGGGGATCATTGAGTCCACTGAGGAAAGAATTTATTTGTATTCAGAGCAGCTTGTTTTGGATACGGGGAAATGAATATTTTTCCCCATATACTTGGCTCATCACATGGATAAGGTTTCACATTTATGAACTGACATTTCTTAACATTGAATAAAACTTACCTGAGGGTGATGAGTCTTGTTTGTATGTGTAACGTATGCTGAAATTTGCGATATTTTTGAACCCATAGAAACATACTATATATATACGTCTTACGACATACATATACAGGGTGTCCCATTTTAATTTTTATATCGGAATAACTCAAAAACGAGGAGTTTTGGAGGAAAATGTTTCGAACAAAAGTTGTGAGATTCCGAGGGGGACATCTGATGGTGACCTTGACTTTGGCCTCGGATCTCAACTTCAAGGTCATTCAGAGGTTAACTTTTGTTTCTTGGACAAAATCCCCTATTTTTGACTGCAGATTCAGATTTGACGTTGAAAAACGAGAAACTTTTGTCTGGATCATTTTTCCGAATTCCACACAGATGGCGCTCTAATCGATGAAAAATGAGTTCTACGAAACACTCGTATTGCTTTCTGTGTGAAACGACATTTAACTCTCCAGTGTTTTTTTTTCAGCTTCTGAGGATTACCGTCGTCATTAGAGGTACCCAATGTGCACCACGAGGAGGTTGAGCGATCGGATCTTGCACATCTTTGTGGCCCTGAAAATTTGATGAAACCCCATAAGTGAAAATCCAAAGTGGTAAGATCTGGAGACCTAGCTGGGATTTTCCATCGACCAATATTGACAATTATGTCTGTTCGTAGTACCGTTACTGTGAATTGTTGCCAAACACAAGTACACAACAATACTTGTGTTTATCATGAACAAGAAAGTTCATACTGGAGCATTGTTCACAAACATAAGTGAAACGTAATGTTTAATATCCTTCATTCATTCACAGATTCTTATCGATATACGATTCGAACTTCAAGAAGATCTTTGATCAGTGTTGGGAAGGTCTCAATACCATGGATTATCCTTGGGGTGAAATACTTGATATTCTCCTGATACTAGGAGAATGCCGACGTAATTACGCTGCAGCATCAAGATTGTATGGAGAGAGGTATCTAAATAGACGCCAGCCTTCACTTCAGGCGATATGCTCAATAGAAAGAGGAGTGAGGAGAATGGATATCCCACGAGTCAGAAGGCGTTATGATGGAAATCGTATGGATGCACGCTCAGTAGCCGTTTTAGGGATGGTGCACCTGCAACGTGGTCCTCACGTTTGTACCAGAGAAATCCAGCACCGCAATTAGGTATCCCAAGATCAACGGCACACCGCATACTAAGATCTGGTGAATATCATCCTTACTACATTACATTGGTGCAAGCATTAAGTGAAGATGATCTTAGACGTAGGGTTGAATTCGGTCAATGGGCCTCGAAGCAACCGCCTGGTGTTTCCAATTACGTGATGTTTAGTGATGAGGCAACATTTCGCAGTAACGGTGTCATGAAAAGACATAATTGTCATTATTGGTCAATTGAAAATCCCAGATGGCATCGACAAGTTGACAATGAACATCGCTGGACTCTGAATGAGTGGTGCGGGATTTTGAATGGTCAGATCATTGGTACTTATTTCTGCCAACATACTGTTAGGAAGGAAAATTATCTGCAATTGATTCAGGACAAATTACCAAGGATGTTGGAAGATGTTGATCTCTACACACGGAACATGTGCCTCCGACATGATGGGGCACCACCTCATAACGCTGCAATTGTCAGAAATTTCTCAAACACATCTTACCCACACAGATGAATTGGTCGCGGTGGATACATTGCCTGGCCGGCTAGGTCTCCGGATCTTACTCCTTTGAATTTTTACTTATGGGGTTTCATCAAAGATGTAGTTCATGAAAGACCACCAACGACCAGAGATGACATGAAACGCCGAATACGAACTGTATGCCGAACAATTCCACGTCATGTGCTTTTGTCGTTAGAACCACATTTTCAGAGACGAATTAGGTTATGCTAACAGGTCAACGGTGCAAATATCGGACATTTGATACGGTGAATTCTCATACATACTGCAGAGCGTTTTTCATGGGAAATTACACACCTCTACAATCCAGACAATCGGCCCTTCTCAGGGCCACATAGATGTGCGAAATCCGAACGCTCAACCTCCTCGTGGTGCACATTGGGTAACTCTAATGGCGACGGTAATCCTCAGAAGCTGAAAAAAAACACTGGAGAGGTAAATGTCGTTTTGCACGGGAAGCAATACGAGTGTTTCATGGAACTCATTTTTTATCAATTAGAGCGCCATCTGTGCGGAATTCGGAAAAATTATCCAGACAAACGTTTCTTGTTTTTCAGCGTCAAATCTGAATCTGGAGTCAAAAATAGAGGATTATATTCAAGAAACAAAAGTTGACCTCCGAATGACCTTGAAGTTGAGATCCGAGGCCAAAGTCAAGGTCACCATCAGATGTCCCCCTCGGAATCTTACAACTTTTCCTTTAAACATTTTCCTCCAAAACTCCTCGTTTTTGAGTTGATCCGATATAGAAATTAAAATGGGACACCCTGAATATACATACACCTATACGAGTCCCACTTCTCCTATGTGTACATGTAAACATAACCGTACGAAACGTAAGGCCCGATACGTGCGCACATGCGAATTTCCATGTGAGCAATCGATCGAATGAAAAATCTTTCAGACGAAATCTTTTACCCTCTATCATGATATCGAGGAGATCGATATCGATATAACAGTTGACTTTTCCCCTTTTCCTAAAATGACACTGCAGACAGTACAGTTTTCCCTACACCTTATCGAAATTCATGCTACCATACGATACCCCACTACGAAACGGCTCCTCTTCTTCGCAACCGAAGAACAGACAAAGAGAATATGAGACAGAACGAGTCCACTAAAATAACCAACTTGACGAAATTCTTTCAAAATCAATACTCACCCACTACAACTATACTGGGTGTCCCATTCTGATCTGTCATTTAGGATATCTCGAAAACGAATAGATTCAGAAGAAAATGTTGCGGGGAAAAAATGTGAGAATCTGAGGGGAACATCCAATGGTGAACTTGGCTTTGACCTCAGATTCCACTTCCAAGGTCATTTTGAGGTCAACTCATGTTTCTCAAATGGAATCCCCTATTTTTTACTACCGGTTTAGATTCTACGCTAAAAACCAAGAAACTTCTGTCTCAAACGTTTTTTCGAAATCCCCATAGATGGCGCTCTAATTGATGAGAAAACGAGAATTCTCAAACCCTCGGATGGTATTGTGTCTAACATAATGCTCAACTCTTGAGTGTCCCTCATCTCCCGGAAATTGCCGTCGACATCAGCGTTACCCAATGTGCACCACGAGGAGGTTGCGCGATCGGACTTTACACATCATTGTGGCCCTGAAAAGGGCCGATTGTCTGAACTGGAGGTGTATCTTCGGGGACGCATTAGGCATTCGAAAGATGTTCAAAATGAGTGCCGTTTTGCCTTTGACAAAGCGCAATTCTTTCATGGAAGTTTTCTACAGTTGCTTGCAACGTAGCAGGTGTTATTGCTGTGCATGCTGTTCTCATTCGATCTTCCATGTCATCGCGTGTTGTTGGAGGTTCACGGAATACAACATTTTCTATGTAACCCCACAAGAAAGAATAGACAGAATACAATCCGAGGGTTTGAGAATTCTCATTCTCTCATCAATCAGAGCGCCATCTATGGGGATTTCGAAAAAACGTTTGATACAAAAGTTCCTTGGTTTTCAGCGTAGAATCTAAACCAGTAGTAAAAACTAGGGTATTCCATTTAAAAAACATGAGTTGACCTCAGAATGACCTTGAAAGTGGGATCTGAGGTCAAAGCCAAGTTCACCATCGGATTCCCCCCTCAGATTCTCACATTTTTTTCCCGGAACATTTTCCTCTGAATCTATTCGTTTCCGAGATATTCCAAGTGACAGATTAAAATGGGACACCCTGTATAATGAACACCAAACATACCTAGGACAGAGCCTCTTTTCTTCTCTATTCTTTCATATGAACGAATTGACAGACGGAAGACGACACGACCTATCATAAACAACCCCACCATAAAGGAACCGTATAGACGCACGGTCAACCCCCCTCACAAGCAAAGAATCATGTCTAAGTTTCCACACTATGCATGAAAACTTCTTTCAATCTTCGACCACAGATGTTCAGTTCAGTGAACATCCTTATAAAAATATCTCAATGTTAATCAACAGCTTTCATCAAATTCCAAATTATATATGGGTGCATCTATCTTCTAGGAACACGATCTCTCTCTCTCTCTCTCTCTCTCTCTCTCTCCCTATCTATCTATCTCTATCTTTTTCTCTCTCTTGTGGTTCAATAAGTATAATTGAATGAAATTTTTTTTGACAAATTCAAATCAACTCTTCATATGAACTCTATATAAATTCTCTCTGAATTATAGAGAAATCCCTTTTCTCTCATCCTTCTCCAAATTCCACTGAATTTTCATAATACCTCCAAACTTCCTGTAAATTTCATCGAACTTTTGAAACTCTCCATAATCCTTTCGATTTATGTGAATTCTTTTCCCATCTCCGTCCAAATATTATCGAATTTGTATAAATCTTCACATATTTCATAATAGTATATCATTATCCCACACAAAATGTTACCGGAGAACTCTTTTTGAGCTCTTCCGCACCGACAACCTTGAATAGGGTTATTGATAAATCAAACAAATAAATTCAACCAGATGATTTATCCAATGTGGATCTACAAACAAATAATCCTATGTGAACTATTAACAAATAACAATTCGATAAATTTAGAAACTTCTGATGTCACGGTCTCTCTCACTTTTTCCTCATTCCACTCACAGAAACCGATGAAATTCTGCTACACTGAGTTCTCTTAATTCCTTGAATGAATTCATGATTAATTAGTCTCAATGAAGATGAAACAAAATACCCTGAACCATCTGATCAAAGAATTCAACGTCATGTTGATACATGTGTACACCCCCAAAAATTTCTGCATTAATTTCAATGTTTTGACTGGAAGTTTTTTTCAAGTACGTACATGAATTCAGTTCCATGCACATTTTACATGAAATTCAATGTGAACTTTAGCATAATCTATACTATTTCCATGTTTTTGTACATTAAATTTAATGCAGAATGTATATGAACCTAATTTCATGTACGTGATTGAAGAAAACTTCCAGATATTTCTGACAGTGGATATGTATATGTAAGCCACTATTTGAAGTGTTTCGAGAGGAGCGGAGTTCAGGGTAAGAATCAGCCCATATATGATGCAGTAGACCACTGTTATATTAATAATATGTACGAATGAGCAAAATCCAGATATTTTATAGTACACGAATAAGCTCAACACTAACCTGAATCAATACAATTGCCGATTGCAAACCTTTGTATACATCAATACAATAACATCAATGCTAACAGCTTGGAGTCTTGTCACATACTGACTCTCACGCACGTGTCGACAAGCGACGAAGCCAAGCTTGATAACGCACAAGATTACAATCCCCCCTCTTGAAGACCAAGGGTACGCTCCATCGGTGTAAGGAACAATCTCACTAGCATGAAGAATATTTGACTCATTTTTCCTTAATCTACTATTCAACAAGAACATTACATCAGAAATTTTCTCTTTAATTTTGAAAGGACCTACTCTAATTGGATCTATTTTATTTTCATTCAATTTATAAACGTTTTTTCCATAAACTAAATCTCCTACCTTATAATTTATCTGTTTTACATTCTTATCATAATATTCTTCATTCTGATTGTGAATTTCCTTCGATCCCTTGGAGGCTATCTCTCTATTGTTGACTAAATTCGTCAAATTATCGTTGTTCACTTCTTCAGGTGATAATGAATAGTTTGATCCTGTCAGCAAATAATCAGGAGTAAATCCGATCGAGCTGTGAATTGTGTTGTTATAACCTTAACACATTCCTCTGCTACCTGAGGCCATGATTTATTTTTATTCTCATCGTATTCTGTTTACCAATGTCTGATTTGTCCTCTCGTTCAATTCGTTAGGAAACGCACAATCCACTGCTGTAAAAACTAATGCTACTTCCTGTTTATTGAGATATTGTTTAAACTGTGCTGAATATATACCAGGATACTGATCTGATGAAACTAATTCAATACTCCCATTTTTTTCCACTCTTTTGATTAGATTTATAAGGTCTTCTGCAACTTGAGTCTTTGAGGTTATTATGTAAGCATATCTTGTAGAATGATCCACGGTCAAATGTGAATATTTATTTGTACTCTTATTATCTTTGAAACCTCCTATTGTGACTATAGACACTATTTCGAAAGGTTCCTTTGCTGGACCAAGTTGAGATAAAGGGGCTTTGAAGATACCTATTCTGAATTTATTTTCAATACAAGTTGCACAAGATCTACAAGTCAATCTTATGTGCTTATACATATTTTTGAAATGAAATTCTTGGCCAAAGGTTGAAATTAACTAGTCTGTGCCTATATGACCCTGATCAACATGTACCTCAGTGATGAGAGAATTTCCGAATTCTTCAGTAATGCATATTTTCTCTCTATTATTTGGGATTTTATAAGTTATATCATCTTTAATAATGCATTTATCATCAACTTTCAACAATTTCTGATTTTCTTTGATATCATTCAATTTCAGTAAATTTGAAGTCTCAATCACAGAATCAATGTTTGTATCCTCATATGATTCCAAAACTGGATTTCTAGACAAACAATCAGCTTCAGTATTCTCTGTTCCCGGATTATATACAATTTCGGAATCAAAGTGTGAAATATAATTCAAAATCTGGACTAGTTCCGTATCAAGACTTTTTTTTATATTTAAATTTTCCAATGGTCTATGATCCGTGAACACATGAACTTGTCTCCAATCAAATGAAATTGCCAGTATAAAATGGCTTCTTCAATGACTAAACATTCTATTAAAATAGCTTTCCCCCGCTTCTGAGCGTCTGTAAACTTTCTAGAACAGAAAACCACCGACTTCACAGAGTTATCTTCCTGTAGCTGCTTCAATATTGCTCTAACTCCTTCGATACTTGCGTCAGTGAAAATTAATATTGGAGCCTCTGGGTCAAAAATTGCCAAAGCAGGAACTGTGCACAAATATTCTTTTGTTGAATTGAAACTATTCATACACTCTTCAGACCAATCGAAGGATACATTTTTCCTTAACAAATTTCTCAAAGAATCCAGTGAAGCAACGTGATTCGGTATAAACTCAAAATAAAAATTATTCTCGCCTAAAAACTGTCTGATTTGTGTTTTGGTTGTAGGTATTGGAAACTTCTTAATAGCCACTAAATCATCGTTTATTGGTTTAATCATATTGTTTCCAATTTCGTGTTCCACATGTGTTATCTTTTCTTGGGCGAACTGACATTTATTTTTATTCAATTTGAAACCTTGTTCAATGCTTGCAGTACCCACTCTACATGATATCAATGTTCTTCGTAAGTTTTAGAGAACACCAATATGTCATCTATATAATTTACTGTGGAAGCATCCAATTTATTCTTTCTCATCACACTTGCTGGAACTCTTTGAAAAATAGCAGGAACAGATCTCAAACCAAAAGGTAAACATCTCCACTGCCAGTGGCCATGATGGGTTACAAAAGCCAGCTTATCTCTATCTTTTGCACGCACCAGAATCGACCAGAACGCCGAGTTCACATCTAATTTTGAAAAAAATTTGCAATTTCTGGCGCGTACCGTAAGATCATCTATCCTTGAGAAAGGCTGACTTTCTGGCACTACTATTTTGTTGAGCTCTTTAAAATCGATACACAAGCATGATCCTTCCCCTTCTTCTCTCTCAAAAACCATGGTTACAGGAGCTGCATAAGGACTGCTTGACTCCTCTATTAAACCTGCATTCAACAAATCCTCCACTTGTTTCTCAATTTCTAATTCATCTTGAGAAGAGCATCTATGAGGTTTCTTTGAAATATATCTATCTTCTATCACAACATAAAACCGAACTCTCATCGTGGATTCTAATTCGGATCAATTGTTCTATGAAAAATTACATACATACATATGTATAATCCTGAAATACATCAGAATGAGAAAATTCATCTGAGTTCAACTCCTCGAACGCTCAATGCAGAGCGAGGGAGGAACGTAGCGCGTCGAAGGTTTGAACATCAGATGAAATAGTAGATAATTTTCTATTGATCAACGATATTTTCAAATTAACGAAAAACCAAATCAACGGAAAGTTGGTTGAAAAGAGAGATACGTCACACTCTCTCTTTTCAAACACTGTCGAACACTGATTTCGTTGATTTTTCTCTTCGTTGATTTGGCCCCCATCCATTTTGAGTACCACTGAGAGCAAGCTTTTTGGACTCTCATTGGGACAAACTAAGAACTATCCACACCGCGCGACCTTTGACCAATCATTGCCCTTGGAGGAGAATCGAGCCCTTTGAATACCGCATGATTTCTTCATCTTTCACTCACTCTTCCCTCCATCTTCCTCGAGACAACAACTCACAATATTCATTTATACATCAAACCACCTTAGGACTTCGACATCTACCAATAATAACAATACTACCACTACCACTACTACTTCTACTACAACTACCATACCGGTGTGGTAACAGGGATCACCATCAAGCGAGTTGACCAGGGATATCTCCGTTCTCCTCTCTCGACATGGGTCATCCTCACCAAAGGCTTACTGACGCATGGTTGTGTCGTTTTGTTTTGGTTAGTATTTCCTTGGGAATACTAATTCTCCCATCAAAAACTGTGGTCCTGTGTTAATCAACCAGCATCACTGAGCAGTATATCGGATTCACACGAACGAGGTAGCACCTTCAAGAAGAGGAAAATAAACCAAAAGTAAGTGGAGCATCCCACAATTCGGCTGGGAAGAGGAAATGGGTCACCTTTTTGAAGTTTCAGATTCAGTGTCACGCGTTGTGTTTGTTTTCCCTTGAGTTCTTTTTTTTTTATCGTTGTTCGTTTCAAAATTGTTCAATTCTTCAATATGGTTTCAAAATTATCTTCCTCTTCTGAAATTCTAAATGAATAAAATTGACAATCACTATCCTGGCCCTCATGCCAATAATCAAATTTGAATTTCAATCAGTTCTTTTTCCCACCTCCATGATGATTTGTAGCATTCGTGTTCATCTCATGAGGATCTCCTCGAAGAAATTATCCTTCCTTCATTTCCACTCTCAATTATTCGTTTTCCACCAGAACCTTCTCCAAATTTCCTTTCGACGACAATGAGAGCAACTGAGTCGTCATTTTTCCTTTCCCCAATTCCCTTTTCTCAATCACACTGATATTTCATATTACAAATTTCAAACGTACCTGAACAGCGAACGCGGTCAATCTATCCATGCTCCACAGACAAACGGACTCCTCTTTCTACCATACTAGTTTCTCTCTCACTTCCTCTATATGATACGGTATACGTAGAGATACACCTCTCTCTCTATGCTACTGCATCTATACATGAGTATTTCTCTTTCTAAGTACTCCTGTTTCTTTCTCACTCTATAACATGATACACGTATATACCTTTCTCTATCAATCTTTCGCCCTTTTCATATGACTACACCTGTATTGAAGAGCTCGATTTCCTTCAATACAATAAAACGATATAAGGTTGAAATTTAATGAAAAGGAAGAATATATCAAATGAATATGTCACTTTGAATTACCGAGTAACCCTCGGAATTCGAAGATATTGTTCAATTTGTATTTTCTCCTTTTTTCACCCATACCAAATATGAATATTCACTGAGTAGCCCTCAGGAATATCTCAATAATTAATGTGAAATTTATAATGATATTCACCAAAGCTTCAATCGAATATTTTGTAGTCCCTTCAATTCAAAATGGTATTGAAACTATATTGACGAATTATTATTCAATAAATCATTGAATATATATATATATATATATGGGGCATTCTCCGTGAAATCGGCCACCCCCCCCCCCCTGCACATCTCAATTTTGAAGATAGAGATCTCGGAGACCAATCAAAATTTTCGTTGAAGTCTCCACTTCTCATTGCCGTATGGTGATTTTTGAACATGGCGGCCATTTCGCCAATATGGAGGCTGAAACGAAGGGGGAACGTGTTGAGAATAATCAAAACCAGTCCTAGAAATATGATACGTGAGTGTTGGATAAGTCTGTGGACTGAGGCATGTAATTCGAGCCTCCCGGATCAATTGCATCCGGTTGGAATACTGAATTTGCAAATGGCGGATCCAATATGGCGGCCGGAAATTCAAAATTGCTTCGAATTTTTTTAAACATGTGGAAAGGGGGTTTTTCGGGTCGCTGATGACGAATCCGAACTCAGATTTCCGGAATTACGAATGGCGGATCCAATATGGCGGTCAGAAAAATTATAAATCTCTTGGATTCGTGCGAACATCGTCATATTGAGGTTTTTGGGGTCGCGAAACAAGAATTCAAACCCAGATTTCCGGAATTCCGAATGGCAAATCCAATATGGCGGCCGGAAATTAAAATATTGCTTCGAATTTTCTGAAACATCGGGGGAGGGGGTTTTTTGGGTCGCTGATGATGAATTCAAACTCAGATTCTCAAAATTACAAGAAGCGGATCCAATATATCGCTCGGGAGAATTACAAATCGCTCAAATTTCCGGAAACATTAGCATACTGAGGTTTTTGGGGTCGCTGATCGAGAATCCGGACCTGGATTTCCGGAATAGCGAATCGCTAATCCAATATGGCGGTCGGAAGCATTATAAATCGCTTGAATTTGTGGGAACATTGTCATACTGAGGTTTTGGGGGTCGTTGATTGAGAATCCGGACTTGGAATTCCGAAATGGCGAGTAGGTCATCCAATATGGCGATCGGAAGACTCATCAATCCCTTGAATTTGTTGAAACGATGTCATACTGAGATTTTTGGGGTCGCTGATAGACATTCGAATCCGGATTCTCGGAATTATGAATGGAAAATTCGATATGACGGTCTGGATATGCGGAATCATCCGTCCTCTGACGTAAATCTTTGTTCCGAGAAAGTTCTGGTCGTTCATTATGAACTTGAGGTCAGATTCCGGGAACCAGAACGCACGCACCACGTTCAATGATCCGCAAGCACATTTGATATGATGGAAACGAATATTACATTAATTTCAGGAATTATTTGGGGTCTGGTCACACAAATTCACGAACTTCCAATAGACTCTCTCCCAATGAAACTCCTTGCAAATCTTCCTCGAACCAAACCATGAATACTGCTGGTTTTTGACTTGTGAATTTGTGTATTCAGGCTCCAAGCTGTCGGCATTAGCATAACCCAATGTGCACCACGAGGAGGTTGCGCGATCAGACTTTGCACATCGAGTGGCCCTGGAAAGGGCCGTTGATTGTAACATGTCTCTCAATTAACAAGTTTGCAACTACGCGTACATTACCTCATGGTTGTCCATTTGGCCACCATACTCTGTTTTGTTCATCGTTGGAGTACCTCTTGATGAGCACTTCATTATCGGATCCTATCAGAAACCCATGGTTTTTCAGAATCTGAGGTACAGGTTGGGCATTCTCGAATCGTTTGTTCAGTTTCCGTCTCATCTTCTCGTGAAATACTTTATCATAGTACATGATGCTTATGGTTTCAAAATGACTCTTTGCCCAGCTGTAGAGTTTTTGGGGCGTCAATATAGCATTCTGAGGTTCGGCAGTCAGACTCGCTCTATATGCTTCTCTTTTGAAAGTAGCACCGATCCCGTCACAAGCACCTATACCATGAGCAGTTGCACTGTAATGCCATTCAGCGTCAATATTGAAATCTTCTTTGTGATAAACTAAATTCGCGTTTTGAAATTTTTTTTTGAAGTGCTGCTTTGCTCCGTCACTGGTATAAATAATCTCATTCACTTTCCTAACATTGCGTTGAATTTCAGGAATTACCAAGGTCTGGATAGCATAAACAGCGGGAGTGTCGTGTTTTGAACTTTCAGATGGCAATACATAACTCTTGTGCTTAATATCGCGCCCTTCCTTATAATAATGAATGACAGGGAACGCAGTGCATTGGTCGTCATTGGAATGAAATGCTTGTAAGGCATCCTGGCGAACATATGCGTAGTTTTCGGAAAAATCAAACGTAACCAGTACTCCGCCATCGCGAAGATTGTGTTCTCGTTCTTGGATGAAAAGACTCTGTTGCTTAGAGATGAATGAATGAGGTTTGAGGATTGTCAGTTATTTACACAATTCGAGTATAAAATCATCAATTTTCATTACTTCTGTTTGTAGAGTTGAACAATCTGTTGCTGTCCAAACTGAATATTGAATATCTGCGATGAATGAATTCTCCAGTAGATCTGTGATTTCTCCAGAACTGCGAAACTCCTGGACAGTCATCACATGCGTCTAGATAACAATCAGCACGAGGTCTCTCACAAACAATTTCATTGAGGCAGTCTCAATTTCGGATTTTGATGTATTGTGCAAACACAAACTGAATGTGTCCCACAAGCCCCAGGTAGTATGCAATTTTTTGGTCTCAGTTCAGCGAACGCGCTGAAGCAGATAATATGTTCTGGGTGAGACTGTTTGAATACGGTATAAAGTTCTTCCGAACCCATCAGTAAGAGACGTTTCTGTTTCAGCGTTCGCTCTCCATCAATTTTCACAGAAACGACATCTCTCGATGCAGGCATTATCCTGTTATTCATGTCACTCGTATAAAATCCATGTACTTTTCCTAAAGTTGTTTGAGAGAGTTTTCTCCCCTCCCTTGCAATACTATCGGGTAAAATGCCAGCTTTCATCTTCAATTCCTTTGATTTGTTGGCCAAATATCGCGTTGTAACAAATTCTTCGGTGATTTTCCTCGCACTCCAAGATGAAGGGGGGATAGTTAAGATTTGTAATTTCAATGGATTGTTGGGTTCCAAGGTTGAGAATTTCTCTCTGAGCTCATCCAGCATTCCTTCCAGTTCAATTTCTCTGTTCGTGCGTGTATCATTGAGACCTCCGTGTGTCTCATTCTCCAATTGAACATCCATTCTCATAGAACTCTCAATACTACAAATATTCTCACCGCTATCATTTGATTTATGAACCACATCGTCATTTTGTAATTTGTCCGATGAACCCTTCTTTATACATGCAGCACAAATCCTCGAATTCGCGCATAAGTCAGGAAATTGCTGTAACATAACCTCCAATATCTCTCGTAAATTTCTATCAACGTGCCCGGCAGTTTTGAACGGATTTGCACATCGGTCCGTTCGAAGAATTCGCGGCATCGTGTATTAGATGATCAGATAAATCAGATGAAAATATGTGAACTCCTAGTACGATTTTATAAGTTGAATTACAAAAACTTTGAGGTTTAAACGTCGCGAACATCCATAAAGTAACAATGTAAAACGGTAAACAACAGGAGACGAGAAAAACAATTGACGTTACAATGAAACCACATGAAATTAGGTGCAGACATTACTTAACAATACACTGTCAGTTGATAAGAATCGATTTCACGCATTTATTCGTTTATTTTCAGCTGATTCATCCGACATTCTAATATACGAAGCCGCGAATTCTTCGAAAAAGCCAATGATTTATTCACTCAAAACAGCCGCACACAATGGTAGAAATTCGCGAAAGATATCGGAGGTTAAGTTACAGGAATTTTCTGACTTATACGCGAATTCCAGAATTTAAGCTGCATGTATGGAAGAAAGTTCATCGTAAAAATTACGAGATGACAAGGTGGTTGATGAATTGAATGATAGAGGTGGGAATATTGAAAGTATTGAGAGTTCGATTGTCCAGGAGTTTCGCAGTTCTCGGAGAAATTACATGATCTACTGGAGAATTCATTGATCACAGGTATTCAATATTCAGTTTGGACGGCAACAGATCGTTCAACTCTACAAACAGTAATGATGAAAATTGATAATTTTATACAACAATTGTGCAATAGACTGACAATACTCAAACCTCATTCATTTATGTCTGAGCGACAGAATCTTTTCATCCAGGAACGGAATCACAATCTTCGCGATGGCGAAGCACCGATTACGTTTGATTTTTTGAGAACTAAGTATATGTTAGCCAGGATGCCTCAAAAGCATTTGAATTTCGATACCGAATAATGCACCGTGTTTCCTGCTATTTATCACCACAAGGACGCGATGTTGAGCACAAGAGTTACGTATTCTGATCAGAAAGTCTAAGACACAACACCTCTGCTGTTAACGCTATCCAGACTTTGTCAATTTCTCAAATTCAACGGAATGTGAGAAGAATGAATGGGATTATCCGTACCAGAGATGGAGCGAAGCAGCACTTCAAAAATAAATTCCAGGATGAGTATGGTCAGGCCCCAAATAATTCTTGAGATCAATATAATATTTGATCCCATCATATGGAATGTGCTTGCGGATCATTGAACGTGGTGCGTTTGTTCTGGTTTCCGGAATCTGACCTCAAGTTCATAATGAACGACCAGAACTTTCGCGGAACAAAAATTCATGTCAGAGGACGGATGATTCCGCATATCCAGACCGTCATATCGAATCTTCCATTCATAATTCCGAGAATCCGGATTCGAATGTCTATCAGCGACCCCAAAAATCTCAGTATGACATTGTTTCCACAAATTCAAGAGACCGATAATTCTTCTGACCGCCATATTGGATAACCCATCCGCTAGTCCGGGAATTCGAGTCCGGATTCTTGATCAGCGACCCCAAAAACTTTAGTGTGCCAATGTTTCCGCAAATTCGAGCGATTTGTAATTCTTCCGAGCGCCATATTGGATCCGCTATTTGTAATTCCGGAAATCTAAGTTTGGATTCGTCATCAGCGACCCAAAAAACCCTCTTCTCCAATGTTTCAGGAAATTCGAAGCAATATTTCAATTTCCGGCCGCCATATTGGATTCGCCATTCGCAATTCCGGAAATCTGGGTTGGTATTCTTGTTCCGCCACCCCAAAAACCCCAGCATGACAATTTTTGCACAAATCCAAGAGATTTTTAATCTTTCCGACCACCATATTGGATGCGCCATTTGTAATTTCGGAAATCTGAGTTCGGATTCGTCATCAGCAACCCGAAAAGCACCCTCCCCACATGTTTCAAGGAATTCGAAGCAATTTTGGATATCCGGCCGCCATATTGGATCCGTCATCCGCAATTTCATTATTCCAACCGCATCCAATTAATCCGGAAGGCTCGAATTACATGCCTCAGTCCATAGAAGTATCCAACACCCACGCATCATATTTCTAGAACTGGTTTTGATTATTCTCAACACGTTTCCCCTCCGTTTCAGCCATCATATTGGCGAAATGGCCGCCATGTCCAAAAAACACCATACGGCAATGAAAAGTAAACACTTCAACAAAAATTTTGATTGGTCTCCGAAATCTGTATCTTCAAAATTGAGATGTGCAGGGGGGGGGGGGGGTGGCCGATTTCACAAAGAATCAAAGAGGTTTCCAGACTCTGATTTGGTAATTCCTTGAATATCTGCTTGTTTCAGATGATTCTTGGAGATTTTGACTCAACATATGGAATGGATGTGCATTCCGCCTAGTTCCAAACAAGCTTTATTAAATCCAAATGAACTCAGATTGCAATGTCACCTTGCTGCAATGTCGTCAGGCAAGCTCCTGACAAGGTTGAAAAAAGCTTCTTAGTTGACACATGACAAGGGTGTGAGCTTACAAAACTTGTACAGCAAAGTTGTAGCAATTTCACATCAATAAAGTTGCCAATGACAAGTCAAATACAATCGAACGACAAGTCTGACAAGCTTACATTTTATCTGGGAGCTCTTCCCTCAGTGTAACTTGATTACTCACTCGATTACTCATGGGTGGTCATATGAATTATTTCAGTAGGCTAACTGAAGTAACATCCGTTTGACGAAAATTCTCTCCATAAATACTGGAGATTCCTAGTGTACTGGAAGATCTGCTCTCCATTGCTCAAAACTGAGATTTCAGGATATGTTGGTACAGTGAAATGTTTGTGGTTTTAACAGTGTATGAACCCATTACCACCGGAGAATGCAGAATTCGAATTGTCATCTTAAACGTTCCCGATGACATATGAATCGTTACAGATACACAGATAGGGCTGAGAAAACTATTATCAGCATTTCATGATTATTGCAAGTGGGGCAGGTGACGCTTGAATTTGGCCGAAAACGAACAATCCCCTCCACACTCAATGATCATGGTTGCATAAAATAGGCGACTTGGGATATCCATTGCCGAAGAATTGCCAATGGCTCATATGTGGGCTCAGAAAAGCATAATGGAGTAAGGGAATCGTGTTTTTCTCTGAGGAGTTCATGATTCTTTTCCTCTACATGAAAAATTGAACTTATTATTTGTGCAGTTTTTCTTTGTGTGATTTCCATCATTCCAGTCCCCTGAGTCTGGGAAAATTCGTGGAAATCTGTGGAGGTTGTTTGAACTTTCGTTCTGTGACCTTTCCTGACTGTATTCCCCGATTCACATTTTTGCAGGGCATTTTGTTGTACCACACAGCGCAGCACCACTTTTTGATACCAAAATCAAACTGTCGGAATTTTCCTTTATGTTATTGATGTTGAACTCAACCAGCAATATTTTGTGGATATCTGGATATTCCCATACATGCACGTAATTGAGTTGTACTGAGATGCCAGGATACCTTAGAATTGAAGTTTCGTTTGAATGGTTCAGGGATTAGTATCTGTAGGTTCTCAGGGTCATTGATCACGAATCTACGGTCAGATTTTGGATTTTCAAAATGAGCAATCCAAGATGGCGGACTTGAATTTTGAAAGTCATTGAATGTTCTTTGAATCCTTTACTCGAGTGTATTAAGGGTGTCAATCCTTCACTCAAGGGTATTTGAATGACAAAAATATTGAATTCCAAAGTGTATAAAGAGCTTACTGAGCATTTCCGTTAGAACTTCGCATTCACATTGCCGTGATATTGATGTGATCATGAAAATACCTGTCTATCAATTCACGAAAACAATATCACGAAAGTAACTCGCAGACATATCGTTGAAATATGACTTGACGACGTAGTATTATTGCAGATTACTTTCAATTGGATTTTCTAATCTCACTGTTGTAATTCTCATAACAGGTACTATCCAGATCGTATCAATATGGCTGCAATGTCAACCCGTTAAGGTCCATGGCTGAACCAGCGAGTGTGGAAGAACAGTAGCGTATGGATTCTCAGGATGCTGAGGAGTGTATAAAATTGCGATTGGAAAACTATGGAAAAACATTGTCGAAACAAATTACAGGAGAAGTAGTTTCGCATATAAATTGATACCGCCATTCAATTTTACGGAAAAAGTCGTTCCGAAGATATGTATAACATTTCCATTTTGCACCCCGTATTCGTTGAAAGAAAATGATGAACAATGAAGCTGACATTTCATGGGGCGTCGAGCGGCAGCGTCAACATTAGAAGAAAAAAGAGAACCGATCGGATCTCCCTTTTCTTCCAATGTTGACGCTGCCGCTCGACGCCCCGTGAAATGTCAGCTTTACATAAGTTATATTCATTCCAGCCCATGGCTAAGCCAGCAGGGTTGGAAAGAAGCAGCATATGGATTCTTGGGATGCTGTGGGGCGTATAAATTTGTAATGAAGAAGCGTTGAAAAAAAATTGTTCATGAACAAAGTTTTTCAAAAAAATTACGGAAAAAGTAATTTTACATGAAAAACTAATCTCGTCATTCAATTGTTAGAGGAAGATGTTTCAAAGACGTTGATTCTCACATGAATACGAATTTATACATTCTCTAGCGTCCCAAGCGTCTATATATCAATTTTCTCTTCCTCGTTGGTTTAGCCATGGACTAGAATGGATGTGACTCATCTGATGATTGTTCATTTTTTTTTCGGACATATATTAGTTGAGAACCGCAGTATAGTTGTGACAACGTGAAATGTTTCGCTCTCTACAAAATTTCGTAATTTAATGATTTATCGTGCACACTTAATTCTTATTCTTTGTTATATCGTTGCCTGTTCTATTAGTAGGCTTATTGTGTAAATTTCTCTGAATGATTGGGTTGTCGCACGCGATTTTTAGTGAATCTATTCCTGATACATTGGTTTATTCACTCGTCGTTACATATTGTATCCACGAGGTCTATCCGATTTGTTGATACTCATACACATCTCGTGTACTCACGTATGATAAGACACCCTTCGTGTGTGCGTGTGTGTTCACCTCGGTACAGTGGATCTCGTACTTGCCGTTTATTGGAATTCAAAAATTTTTGTATCATCATATGAACTTAAAAATGCCTGAAAAAATGTGTAAAGGATGTTCCAGAGTTGTGGATAAACCGGTATCTTGTGCTTCATGCAGTGATATATATCATCCTGATTCATCGTGTTTAGCGAGAAGTCACCATCCATGGCATAATGGAGTACAGATTGACTGCAAGGGGCCTCTTCCGTCTTCTGATACTTCTGTTGATCTTGCGGAAAAATTTGATGGCGTGTTGGATCAGTCAGGTTTTTTATCGGAAATTCAGAGCATCGTTGATTCTGCTCGTTCGAAACTCAGCGACCAGCTCAACGCGTTTGGGATCAACTCAAATTCTTTATCCAACACTGTCGCGGAATTATCCACGAGATTATCCACCTTGGAATCAGCTGCCCCTTCTCCTTCACAAGGTTCCTACAATGAGGGAGATTTGATAGATGAGCTGAATGAACGACATCGAAGAGCATATAACATTCTACTCTTCAACGTTGAAGAATGTTCGAGGGACGGGTCTCCTGATCATGTTATAGTTACTGATCTTCTTCAAAAAATCAGACCTGATACTTACGACAATGTGCAGATTCATCGTATCGGTAAAAAGAAGGATGCTTCTAAAACTCGTGTGATCTGTGTGACATTTGCATCACGAAACATATCCATTGAGATTCTTCGTGACAAATCGTTGTACAATGGTTCAATTAAAATATCGCAAGATCGTACCTTGAAGCAACGGAATCATCTGTCGAACTTACGTGAAGAGTTGAAAAATCTAAATGACCCTTCAAGGACTATTCGCTATTTCAATGAGATACCTAAGATAGTTCCTGCTCACCAAAGGAAAAACGCTTAATCGACCCTTCGGTGTATTATCAGAATGTTTGTGGCTTGAGAACTAAACTTGATCAACTTCATTGCTCTGTTGCTATATCAGATCCATGTTATGATATTATTATCTTATCTGAAACCTGGCTGCGCGAGGATATTCTATCTTCTGAAATTGGTTTACATGGCTATGCAGTTCATCGTATGGATAGAAACGGACTCACCAGTCAATTTTCACGGGGAGGTGGTGTCTTAATCGCTGTGAAGGATACCCATCGGAGCTGTGCCGTCTCATCTTCTCATTCCAAAGTTGAACATCTTTACGTCGAAGTTTATTTTGGTTCTTTGTCGTTGTTGTTTGGAGCTGCCTACATTCCATCTTTTTCGGATTCTTCAATATACTTGGACCATTGTAAAAGCGTTGGCGAAATCCTCCTCAAGGAGAACTTTAACTCCTTATACTTATACGGGGATTACAATTCACCTCATATTTCCTGGAGCAATATTGATTCCAAATTATCTTTCTCAGTGTTACCTGGTTCGACTCTCAATGAAATGACTTCTGCGCAATATGTTCTCGAATATTTCAATGAATTAAATTTATTTCAACTTAATACTTTCAGAAATTCTCATGGTAACATACTTGATCTTATTTTTCCTGATAACGATCGTATTGATGTCAATATTGCTCTGGATCCTTCTCTCGCGTGTGACAACTTTCATCCTTCTCTTGTATTTAAGCTCAACCTACGTGAAAGTGTTTTACTGGTCCCCAATAAAATCATCAAATATAATTTTAATGAGGCGAATTACAGTGCAATTTGTGAATATTTAGGTTCTATCAACTGGGACGATGAATTGCGTAATCTTAATGTTATTGAAGCTGTTGATTTCTTGTATCTTCATTTATATAATGCAGTTGATTCATTCGTACC
The DNA here is from genome assembly GCA_018340375.1 of Gonatopus flavifemur. Lineage (NCBI taxonomy): Eukaryota > Metazoa > Arthropoda > Insecta > Hymenoptera > Dryinidae > Gonatopus > Gonatopus flavifemur. Next base: position 1,591,458 of record JAFFJZ010000033.1, read on the forward strand.
CAAGTATGTATGAGGGAATAGTTATTATCCAAAATGGTTTTCTTCGGAATTAATTAAACTTATTCGTCAAAAGAAAATTGCTCACAATAGGTACAAAGAGTCAAATTGCTTTGAGATTACTTAATCTTCAGTCACTTGCGAGCTCAATGTAAAGTTTTGACTCGCCAATGTTACTTGTCTCATCTTCATTACGTTCAAGGGTCCATTCCTACAAATGTCAAGAGCTTTTGGAATTTTGTTAAGAGTAAGCGGAATCAGAACGGTATACCCCTGGTGATGCATTCAGATGGTACTATTGGCAATACTAGTATGGCTATTTCGAACTTATTTGCATCTTATATCAGATCAGTTTATCGAAATCATCCCGTTGTTCCTTGTAATTTACCAGAATCTACTTTCAATGTCAATCTTTCCGATTTATCCATCAATATCGGTAAAGTGTTCAATAGAATCTCATCCTTGAAAACTTCTTCCGGTCCTGAAGATGATGGTATTCCTCCTGATTTTCTAAAATCTTGCAAGTTCGTCATTGCTCGGCCTTTGTGGTTGATCTTCAACAGCTCTTTATCCTCTGGAGTATTTCCTCCTCAATGGAAATCCAGCGTAATTACTCCTATTTTCAAATCTGGGGACAGTTCTGACGAGAGAAACTATAGACCAATTAGTATCATGAATGTTATGCCGAAAATTTTTGGAGATATAATTACTGATAAAATAACACCACTGTTTCCTGATTTAATTTCTCATTTACAGCATGGCTTCACTTCTGGAAAATCTACCGTAACTAACTTGTCTTTTTTTTCTTATGTCGTGTCCTCTGCGCTTGATCAAAACGCCCAAGTGGATACTATATATACAGACTTCTCAAAGGCTTTTGACAGAGTTGATCATAATATATTGTTAAATAAATTGAGTAATTTAGGTATTCGCAGCAATTTTTTGTCGTGGTTACAGAGTTATATCCTGAATCGTACGCAATCAGTTCGTGTCTCTCAATATTTTTCTGATTCATTTTTTGTACCCTCAGGTGTACCGCAAGGCTCACATCTAGGTTCTTCATTATTTATTATTTCCATTAATGATATCTCTACCATTTTCAAGTACTGCACACATCTTCTCTTTGCTGATGACCTGAAACTGTTTATGATTATAAGAACTTACAGAGATGCTCAAAATCTGCAATCTGATTCGAATCGGTTACAATCTTGGTGTGTTCTATCTAATATGTCATTGAATCTCACTAAATGCCATGTGATGAGATTTTATAGAAGTAAAAATGCTATTCATTCTCCTCATAACTTGTCTCATTCTCTGTTATCACCTATAAATACTGTTCGTGATCTTGGAGTTTCATTTGACTCTCGTTTTAACTTCTCAGATCATTACAATGACAAAGTTGGTACTTGCATGAAATCTTTCGGATTCATCAAGCGCGTTTGTGAAGATATTCATGATCCTGTTGCACTTCTAACACTGTATTGTACTTTAGTTAGACCTCATCTTGAGTATGCGTCTCAAATTTGGAGCCCTCATTTGATTCGGGATTGTGCAGACTTGGAAAGAGTTCAGCATAAGTTTCTGCGTTTTGCTGCCTATCAGATAGGCCGTCCGTTGAGCGTCACTTGTCATGATTACTCAATGATTATGTCTCTTCTACTCAACTTACCTTCCTTGGAATCACGTCGTTTGTTCAATGATTTTTTATTTTTGTATAAAATTGTTAATGGGAAAATTCGCTGCCCTCAACTGCTTGGACTTTCAACTCACGTTAATAATGCTTACGTTTTAATGTCCCTTCTTGTTCATTAAGACCCCCTAAATTGTTCAATCCAATTCCTTATAAATCGAGATACGGTTATCCTGATCCGGTAAATCAGATATCTATCCTAGCTAATTCTTACAGTGATGTGCTTGAATTATTTTCATCTCATTTTGACGATCTTAGAAATTCTTTTCCTCTTATTTGTCAAATTGAATATCTCATTGTCCTTTTCACCTATAATTATACACGTTAACTGTTGTTGTAATATAAGATGCATGTAGTCGAGCTTCACATGATGCTTAATGCTTTGATGCATGATATATATAATGTGGTTCAAATAATGTATATTCTATGTACCAAAGGGTCTTTCATACCCGTATAAACAAAATAAATAAAATAAAAATATATGAGGTGCACAATAATTTCCTCTGTAGAATCGAATGGCGATATCAGTTTACATGTGAAACTACTAAATACTTTCCCTGTGATTCTTCTGGACAATTGTTTTATAAATGATTTTGCTCATAGTTTTTTCGTCGCAATTTCATGAACTCCCCAGGATCTCAAGAATTCATATGCTACTGTTTTTCCATTCCCACCGGTTAAGTCTTGGACCTCAATGGGTTATTGCAAGGTTCCAACGGAAATGCTCAGTGGGGGTGTAGATAAAATTGATTCATGTTACTTACGAATTCTGATTGAGTTTTGCCGATGCGTGACGTTTAATTATCGTCAAGAATTGGTCCCCAATATCCAACAATACTTGAGCACTGATATCTTCCTCCATCATAGCGCGCCCATGGAGTGGGAAAGAAATGAAAGATGTGGTGCTCGAGTACCTTTGATATAATCCGTTCGATGGTTTTGACAACTGAACAAAAGAAATCATCTAAGAGTTGAGGCCCTGAGTTGAGCGTCAACTGTCGTGCTCACTTCTATTCCCATCTCCTTCCAATGGCACCACCTAATTTTTGGTGGGGAAACTGTCCTGCAACAAAGGGTTGATGATGATCAAATCAAATTGATTTTCGCACAGGAGTATCATCTGAATTTGAGCGCTTTGAACTTGTATTTCACGGAATTTGGAGGCAATTCTGTGGATTCCTCAAATTTAAGTCCACCATATTGGACCGACCGTTCTCAATTTTCGAAATCTCATCCTAGGTTCGTGATCAGTGGTCACGCGAACCCCCGTGCAGTGAATTTGAAGGAGATTCTGATGATTCCTCACATTTGAGTTCGCCATGTTGAATCGGCCATTTTGAATTTACAAAATCTAACACTCAGCGACCGATTCAGTCAGGTTTCGACCTGAGGGTTTCGAACGATTCCAACGACTGTTCGAATTTTGGGCACTTTTTTGAGTGTACTGGCCCCCCGTGCAGCTCTAAGGGACTCGAAGTAAATGTGGACAAAACCAAAATAATTGTTTTCAGAGAGGGAGGATACTCTCACTCTTTGGAATATCCTCCTTTTATGTATGGAAAGACCAAATTGAAGTGGTCAACCAATGGACATATCTCGGAGTTATTGTTCCTTCTTTTCTCTGGTGGAAATGGAAGCGGAAGGGAAGAGTAAACGAAGCTTGTGTCGGAGAGTAACCGAAACGGTCATGAAAAGTGTACGAAACTTGAATGGGAGGGATACAAAAAGTATGCGAAGAGGGAATTGAAACAAAGGAAGCGTATGAAATTCATGGAACTTAAATAAAAAAATCGCACACCATAGCGAGAATCGAACTGATGACTTTCACCATAGTAGACGAGGATTTTATCCACTGAGCCATGAACCGTCGTTGGGATAAACTGCTTGGAGATATTATTTGGAGTGGGAATAGATATGATTCGCATACACTTGATGTAGCTCACTATTACTTCACGTGAAGCGCGTGTGAAACTGGATTGAGAGATTATGAAGCGTATGGAAGGTATAATTTCCTCATTCTACAGCAAGTGGGCATCACACGCTTCATGGAGTTGGAATTGAAACATTTTTCGCTTCGTATGCGCTTCGTGTATACGCTTCATTTCCACCAGGGCTGCCACTTTCATAACCAACCTTCCCGTACTTCATAGCAAGCCAAACCAGGCTATTAGCTCAGTTCTGATGATATTGAATTCTTCAAAATCGGATTTTTGGTATTCAGTTAATAAGCTCTCTGATTCTTTAGTTAAAAGCATCACACTTCACGCTTCTCCCACTTGGAGCCTGATATATCTTGACGAACGACAAAAAATCCAGACTTCGTACTACAAGCAGTGATGCCAGCATTTGGTCGACCGAGTCGATTTACCCTCTCCATCTGACCATTTCTCGTCCCCACCATTCCAGCCGGGTGTACGCACACATTGAAACCCGTATTCATGTGATTCGGAACCAGTCGGTTCACTTCGAGTCAGCTCGGACAATCGAGAGAGAACCAACTATCCGTCGGTCTTTGTCTCCTCAATATGTTTTACGATCGGCTCACTCCGTGCAAGATCGGAAAAAGTTTAAAGCCCACGCGGTTGACTTACCGAAAAGTTTCACCGCTCTTTCTTTTCCAAGCGACAATTTTATTGTAATCAGTATCGAACTGACTCACCTGGCACCCCGGGCAATTCTCGGCCGGGGCCCTTCGATATTTTTTTCGTTTTTTTTCAATTAAAGAGCTAGTTCAATACTGATCATTGAATTATCACAATGAAATATAGATTCGATGCACAGCATCATTTAATTGAATTAAAATCGAATATAAATGAATAATTTTTCAATTATTATTTATTTTTCATAAATTTTATAAGATTATTGGTTATTCTTATGACTGATTATGGAGCTTTCAAGAACTCCTATATGTATTATATAAAAATTTTCTAATAGTTACGCATTTCTAATCATTATTTTAAATCTTGATGATTTTTCAATGAATTTCATCAGAATTGTCAATCAATCGATGGTTGAAAAATTCTAAGATGGTTTGGGGATCTATGATGAATGTCCTGCGGTGAATTCCATAATTTTCCCTGATAAATTAATTTTCAGAGATCACTATGATATTCCAGTAATGAGGATAATCAAATCAACATCGATTATCAGATGTTGATCAACATCAAAATAATAAGACTGAATATTCAATTGATTGAGTGCAAATTATTTTCAATGGACTGAATAATTAGATTTGAGCATTCAAATAGATATTTCATCATTCACGCATTGTCAGTCTCTTTCCTTCGCTGCATTACTTCATAGACGTAATCGATAGATCGAAATATTACAAGACCCCATAGCCTGGCGACAAAAGACATGGTTCTTGCGGAAGAACGGTCGGGTTTGATTCTGTATGGAGACATTTTATTTTTCTTGTCATCTCTCTGGTGAATAATTAAATTTCACATCCGATTATTATTTTTTATGTCATCACATCGTCATGTTATCAATAATCCTGATCTTTCAGAATGCACTTGCGGATTCGACCAAGTACAGGTTCGAGTCGATTGGAAATTTCCCAAATATTCGTGTCCATGAGATATACACAGTAAAAAATTTTTCGTCAAATTCAACACACAAGCGAATGTTAACCATTTTTCTTCACACTCAACGTGTGTTGATTCCAGAGTGACACTCACAAAGTGTTAATTCGAACTCGAATAACATTTTAATGTGTTGAAAATGAATCGATCGAACAGCATTTGATCGGTGTGTTAAATGAACACACAAAAGTGTTAAATATCCAACACTTGAATTTTAACACGTAGTTAAATATTCAACACTTGAATTTTGACACGTAGTTGAATATTCAACACTTGAATTTTGACACGTAGTTGAATATTCAACACTTGAATTCTGCGCGTACTTCTCTTTTACACAATGACGGAAGTTTTTTTTTACTGTGTAGACCGATCGATGCAGAATCTTCTGAAATGAGAAATGAATAGCACTTCAGAGGAACGTTTTTGGAAAAGTGTACTTGCAAATTCCATCAATTCCTGTGACGCATTGATGAAAAAATTTCAAAAATTTGTGTCCATTGAATAAAGACCGATCGATTCGAAATCTAATGAAATGAAAAATAATATCACTTCGGAGGAACGTTTCTGAGAAAGTATACTTGTGAATTCCATCAAACCCTTTGACGAATTGATAAAAAAATTCCGAAACTTCGTCTCCGTGGAATATAGACCAATCGATCCGAAATCTTCTGAGGAGAAAAACAATGAATATCACTTCGAAGGAACGTTTTCAAAAGAGTGGACTTGCAAATTCCATCAATTTCTGTGACAAATTGATGGAAAAAATTTCAGGAACTTGTGTCCATCGAATAAAGACCGATCGATTAGCAATCTACTGAAATGAAAAATGAAATCACTTCGGAGGAATGTTTTTAAAAAAGTATACTTGCGAATTCCATCAAACCCTTCGACGAATTGATAAAAAAATTCCGAAACTTTGTCTCCGTGGGTTATAGACCGATCGATTCTGAATCTCCTCACGGAGAGCAATGGATTCTGAGGAGTATGACAAATATCATGAAGGCTTATCTTCAAGAATTCTCTTCGAACTAGTGAATTCATATCGAGCTCTGGAGGTGTTCAATCTGTCGGACATTAACAAGTTCTTTGAGAGTACTCAAACAATACTTCCGATATTCTCGAAGAGTTTGTTAATGTCCGACAGATTGAACACCCCCAGAGCTCGATATGAATTCACTAGTTCGAAAAGAATTCTTGGAGAGTTCTATTCTCGCTCTTGAAAAAGAATTCTTCGTGTGTTATCTTGGCAGGTTCATGTCCTGAGGAATATCTTTTTTTTCCGATTTCATATTATTCTTTTCTTAATTCAAGCAACCGAAGATATTAATTGTAATAATCTTACATTACAATAGGAACTAACTTTTTTTCCTTGCTGTTATTATATTGATATAGTACTGGTTGACAGTACCATCTACCCCAAAACAAGCACCTCCATCGAAAATGGATACTTGTACTTATAACACTTATAATCTAGATACTTGTCCTCATACTCGAGAATATATTATCAAATATTCCAGCCTTCATGATATTTGTCATACTCCTTAGAATCCATGGCTCTCCGTGAGGAGATTCAGAATCGATCGGTCTATATTCCACGGAGACAAAGTTTCGAACTTTTCTTATCAATTCGTCAAAGGGTTGGATGGAATTCGCAAGTATACTTTTTTTTTTATTGCAATACACGGGTTAGCACCCTTTGATATAAAAAGTGAATACAGAGTCAATACAAGACAGCGTCCAGAGACGCATAAAATACAATTACAATATAGTCATGCATTACCCGACAGTTTAAACCGCCCCAAGGGAACACCAAACCATTCCATCGACCGATCGAAATTATTTGCTAATTCACAAATGCGAGAAATCGGATCATAATTTCCGAATCTAGATTTAAATTGTACAGGTCTGGATGAACGCGCTCTCCTAACTGATCTACCGGGGATGTTAAAATTAACTTTACTCAGCAATGACTCGCAATCAAGAAAACCATTGATCAATTTAAAAAGAAATTTTTCAAAACATTCCTCCGAAGTGATTTCATCTTTCATTTCAGTAGATTGCGAATCGATCGGTCTTTATTCGATGGACACAAGTTTCTGAAATTTTTTCCATCGATTTGTCACAGGAATTGATGGAATTTGCAAGTACACTTTTTCAAAAACGTTCCTCTGAAGTGCTATTCATTTCTCATTTCAGAAGATTCTGCATCGATCGGTCTACACAGTAAAAAAAAACTTCCGTCATTGTGTAAAAAAGAAGTACGTGCAGAATTCAAGTGTTGAATATTCAACTACGTGTCAGAATTCAAGTGTTGAATATTCAACTACGTATCAAAATTCAAGTGTTGAATATTTAACTACGTGTTAAAATTCAAGTGTTGGATATTTAACACTTTTGTGTGTTCATTTAACACACCGATCAAATGCTGTTCGATCGATCCATTTTCAACACATTAAAATGTTATTCGAGTTCAAATTAACACTTTGTGAGTGTCACTCTGGAATCAACACACGTTGAGTGTGAAGAAAAATGGTTAACATTCGCTTGTGTGTTGAATTTGACGAAAAATTTTTTACTGTGTATATCTCATGGACACGAATATTTGAGAAATTTCCAATCGACTCAAACCTGTACTTGGTCGAATCCGCAAGTTCATTCTGGAAGATCAGGATTATTGATAACATGACGATGTAATGACATAAAAAATAATAATCGGATGTGAAATTTAATTATTCACCAGAGAGATGACAAAAAAAATGAAATGTCTCCATACAGAATCGAATCCGACCGTTCTTTCGCAAGAACCATGTCTTTTGCCGCCAGGCTATGGGGTCTTGTAATATTTCGATCCACATATTACGTCTATGAAGTAATGCAGGGAAGGAAAGAGACTGATAGTGCGTGAAATGATGAAATATCAATTCGAATACTCAAATCCAATTATTCAGTCCATTGAAAATGATTTTCACTCAATCAATTGAATATTCAGTCTTATTATTTTGATGTTGATCAACACCTGATAATCGATGTTGATTTGATTATCCTCATTGGAATATCATAGTGATCTCTGAAAATTAATTTATCAGGGAAAATTATGGAATTCACCGCAGGACATTCATCATAGATCCCCAAACCATCTTAGAATTTTTCAACCATCGATTGATTGACAATTCTAATGAAATTCATTGAAAAATCATCAAGATTTCAAATAATGATTAGAAATGCGTAACTATTAGAAAATTTTTATATAATACATATAGGAGTTCTTGAAAGCTCCATAATCAGTCATAAGGACAACCAATAATCTTATAAAATTTATGAAAAATAAATAATAATAGAAAAATTATTTACTTATATTCGATTTTAATTCAATTAAATGATGCTGTGCATCAAATCTATATTTCATCGTGATAATTGAAGGATCAGTATTGAACTGGCTCTTCAATTGAAAAAAAAACGAAAAAAATATCGAAGGGCCCCGGCCGAGAATTGCCCGGGGTGCCAGGTGAGTCAGTTCGATACTGATTATAATAAAATTGTCGCTTGGAAAAGAAAAAGCGGTGAAACTTTTCGGTAAGTCGACCGCGTGGGCTTTGAACTTTTTCCGATCTTGCACGGAGTTAGCCGATCGTAAAACATATTGAGAAGACAAAGACCGACGGATAGTTGGTTCTCTCTCGATTGTCCGAGCTGACTCGAAGTGAACCGACCGGTTCCGAATCACATGAATACGGGTTTCAATGTGTGCGTACACCCGGCTGGAATGGTGGGGACGAGAAATGGTCAGATGGAGAGGGTAAATCGACTCGGTCGACCAAATGCTGGCATCACTGACTACAAGGAGCCTCACAATACAGTGATAGAGGGACCATCACTATCTAAGTACATCCTAGAATCATCTTTCAATTGGATTGAGAAGTTAATGAATATGTCTGATAATCGATTTCCCAAAATGTGCTTCGACAGGCTGATGCGACTAGCAGAATCCAATACGGCCTCTTCGAAATATAACTGGGTACTGAAAATTCTGAATGGGGCATTCCACGTCAGATCAGCCGAGAGAAAAGTGACATGTCTCCGATTTAGACCGAATTTGGAGGGGTCGAAGAGGTACTCGAACAATGACGAAACCTAGAATTGTAGCCTTTTTGATGCAGTCTTATGGATTTCACCGTATAAACAAAAAAATCACATTTTAATTCATTTTCAATCATCTCAACAGGAAGTTGGGATAGAATTCTGAGAAAATCCACACATCTTGTCGACTCAATTCTCTTTTTGGGGAAATCGTTCAAAATTTTATGGGAGGAAAATTATTTTCTTCAAAAAAAGCGATTCATCTCAAAAGACCCGGTCTTTGATTTTTCTGAACAAAATATATGTTATAGCTGCATTCTTCATGAACATTTTCCATTCTTCCAATTGGAGGAGTGTTCAGAATTGTGGAAGTTTTGAACGTTTTAGTGAGGTGATTCACGTGATGGATGATTTTACGCGAGACTAGAATTTCATACTGCGAGGAAATCATACAATTTTGAGTTCGATTTTGGATAATCATTTTGCAATTGTTCTTCTCCAGTTTGTTGTGTAGATTATCATCCAAGAACATACCAATAAAATCTTATGACTACCAAATACGTTGTTTATAAAAATGTTGGAGTTACATCTTCTGTATTTTCGATTTTGCATCATTTGAGGTCGTCTTGAATGCAATAACATTCTCACCAATTGGAATGCGTGGTGAAGCGAAAGCGTGCCTTTTACAGTTTCACACTTTCCATGTATGGATTTCAAATGTTCTGTTGCAACTTTGTAGTCGCCCCGAGAACAGAAGCATAGAATGTAATTTCTTGAACAAAACAAATTCTTCCTTACTGTCAGTTATCAATTTCAAAGTGCGAATCGAATTATAATGATCGAGATACGTCATGACAAGAATCAATAATTCGGTTTCCATATGAGGAAGAAAGTTACCTATCGATGAAAATCCACTGTTTGTAAGTGACGTTATTAACTTCTGCATTATCGAAAGTTTCGATCAATCTATCATATAAAATATTTTTGTTTGGGCACGATTTGCATTGGCTTTCGTAACATTCATCACTTGGTACCAAACACAACAAGTATTAAAGAAGCACTTTGTATACATTCTTCCCTTCAATAGGAACGTCCCAAGTTTGTGATTGTGATCCCACGTTTCTGATCTCTTTTGCTTTGTAGTACTTTTGTGCAGATTCTGCTCTTCCAGTCATAAATTTTTCCTGAAAAAGTCTATCGTGATGAAGAAATTATCAGTAAATAATAATAACGATTACACTGAAAGATATTTGTATATTTACTGTGACTAAAACATCTGAACTGAACATTCTTAATGGGAGCTACTAAAAATTTGATTGATTCAACCGGAAAAGTATTGTTGGTCTATTGTTCTGAGGATATTTGGTTGAGACGTCTCAGTTACAGTAATCATACAAATTTCTCTCAGTGTATAAGATGGGTTTTTTAACGGAATCAAAAATGTAATGAATTTACATACTTGCTCTCGTCTAAAGCAAGGAGTGCAGTATTGAATTTTTTTTAGGTGGACTCTGTTCTATAAATTCTCCGGTTTCATCGTCGCTGTCCAAGGGGCTCAATTCTAAATTTGGTTGAGGAGCTTGTTCCGGTGCGATCCTATTAATTTTGATCCTACATTTGGTACAGACTACTGCATTATCAGATACTGATTGGAATTCCTGTTGAGTTTCTCTCGATAATCTCCTCGAGTCTTTTTCATTACCTACGACAATATAAAGAGATCACAACACTAGCCAAGCGAGCTGAAAAGTGCTCCGTCTATAACGCAAAAGAGCATCATTTAGTACTTTGGAAGTTGAAAGCATAGAAGAAGACTACTGATAGGCGAGAACTTACGGCCTCTGTGAGTTTTGAATGGATCCAAGCAAAGCTTTTTCTTTGGCAGGCTCATTTCGATTCACGAATGAAGTGAAATAATTCGAAAATCAAGCACAAATCAGCAATGAGAATTCAAAGATTCTCAAACAAATTTGGAACAAAAATCAACATCAGCCGAGAACGAATCGATGGTGGTTCGAACAAACTAACCTAGTCGAATCTTCATACAAATCGCGCGTAAGAAGAATTGAAAATAGCCGAATACAAATTGATAGTGATCTGAATGGAGCCAACATGGCAGAGTAAGATATAACACGTACTATCTCGCGCTCGCAATTTGTTTACCGGATATCGCTTATAGTTGTATTGGCTCCGTGTCTTACTCCTACGGAAAAGATTCGTACGGATTTTTAGTTATCATGGTGGTGATGTCATTGGTGTGTCGACTGTGAGATAAGATCGATTATATGTTCTTGTCCTTCATCATTATTTGTAGAAATCATTGCATACTCGACGTTTTCTTGCATAAATTCGGGAAGGATACACATGATATCGATGATGAGCAATCCAAACTCAGACTACATCAGTGATACCGAGAAGGACGCCTTAGGACCTACTACAAATCGAATAAACACATTATCATTGAATGATAGCGAGGATAAGGAATCGTTTACTACGCGAGATGAGGAATTAACCTCACCTGCTCTTCAGGTATCACAGCACATACCAAGGATAAGTGATAAGGAAATGAATTCGATGATCGATGAATAGTTTGAGAATTCAATAGATGGGGCCTCGCACGGTAATTATGACGATAAAAGCATACACAACAAGATGCCGATAAGTATACATTCAAAACATGAACATATCAAACAGATATCAAACTCAATAAGTTCTATTCGAGACTTTTTGAAAAAAAGAAAAAAGGAACCTTCAAGTATTTCGCCTGATGAAAATCCAAATCAAAGCCCGTTTCAAAAAAGCAATCTCACAATGAGATCTCCGGATCTCACGGAAACGCAATTACAAACAGACATGATTGATTTGGAGAAGAATATGAATATCTCGCCTGACGAAATAACAGCTGTCAACAAAAAATCTAATGATTATAATAGTGAAAAACAAACACTACAAGATGTACTAAACGAAATACAACAAATGCGCGAAGAGCAACGAGATCAGCTGGAAACATTGGAAATCGAATTGAGCGAAACGAAAATTTCAAATCATGAAGCTATTGAACAACTCAAAACGGAAATTGCAAATACCAATCGTGAATGGGATTTCACAGTTGACAAAATTGATAAAAGGCTTGATGATATGGATCTTAAAATTAAATCGGCCGATTGTACACCGGAAATTGATCAATTGGAACAAAAGCTGGGAGATTTAGATAGCAAAGTAAATAGTTTCCCACAAACCAATCAAGTACAAACAGAAAACAAGGATATTCAGCATATTGAAACCTTACTAGAGAAAAATCAAATTAATGAGAAGAAGAATAATCTGATCATCACTGAGTTGAAAGTTAATAAATTAGAAGAACTCAACCAATTTCTGAACGACAATCTTGGAATAAAAGGACTGGTTCAAAAAAATGTGGAAACCTAAAAATAATCCGGAAATAGTGATATTTGAAATGGACTTCCTTGCTTCTAAAATTGATGTTCTGAAAAACAAACGCTCCCTAACGGACAAACACATCTATATTCGTCCGGATTTAACGTATAAACAGCGTCAAACCAAGGAACAAAGTAAGAGATTTCATTGAATCTGAAAAAAGTAAGGGATCCAAAGTAATCCGAGAAAAAATTCAAAGTGAAAATCAATGATACCTGGTTGATTCGGGACCCAAATAACAATACTTCTGTCAAACTAAACGAAGTCGCATCAGATGTTAATTCTTTAGGCCAATCTGATAGTTCACAAAATTCCAAAAAAATAGCAAGCAGAGATATGCAATACACAAGTAACCTGAAGATTCTATTTTGGAACTGCCATGGATTCCGTAATTTCGATAATGAGCTGTGGACTGATGATGCTAATATAATATGTCTAACGGAGACATGGTGCTCCAGAGGAGCCTTAAAGCTATCACATCTTGATCCGGTCTACAACTCATCATGGGTAACAGCAACAGAAGAAAACAGCAGAGGCCGCCCTAGTGGTGGTGTTACGGTTTTATCGAAAAAACATTTAGGTAATCTAGTAGTCTTGGGATCATCCGATTTATGGGTATTTCTTCATTACTCAATATCGGATTTAGATATAATTCTAGGAGTCATATATTTCAAACCTAAGTTGAACGATGAATCGGTTATAGAATTACTTCAATTGCTAGTTCCTGATTGACAAACAAAATACACATATGATATCTTCATCATGGGGGAAGACTTCAATTCTAGAGTGGGTGAGAAAAGTCATTTGACAGATGATATTTTGGAAGATACTCTTTTGAATTCGGATAGAAGATCCTTGGATCTAGTAACGAATGGTAGGGGGGCTCTTTTATCGGAATTCATGGATCCCAATGGTTTGATCTTATTGAATGACCAAACCTCAGGGGACTGCCCAGCCCAGTTTATTTCTCATAGTGTATTGGGTTGGAGCAGTGATGCCAGATTCTAGAGAATCGCCAAGTTTTACCCTCTCCATCGGACCATCTCTTCATCCCCACCATTGCAGCCGGGCGCACGTACCCAACGAAACCCGTATTCATGTGAATCGGAAGCATTCGTTTCACTTCGAGTAGGCTCGGACTATCCAGAGAGAACTAACTATCCGTCGGTCTTTGTCTTCTCTAATTTTTCTGAAATCGGCTAACTCCGTGCAAGATCGGAAAAAGTTTAAAACCCACGCGGTCGACTTACAGAAGAGCCTCACTGCTTTTTCTTTACCACACGAAAATTTTATTATAATCAGTATCGAACTGACCTACCCGGCGCCCCGGCCGAGAATCGCCCGGGGCCCCTCAATATTTTTTTTCGTTTTTTTCAATTAAAAAGCCAGTCCGACGCTTATTATTATCAAATTATCATGATGATATGAATATATCAATATGAATGATTTCAATATTAATGATAATGAACATTTTGAATAGAATAAAAATATTTATAATTGTGATTCATTATGAAATATGAATCTGAAGCATTTCATTATTCAATTGAATTGAATCAAATATCAGTAAATGAGTTTCAAATAATTCTCTATTTTACATAAATTTTATGAGATTATTGGTTATATTTATGACTGATTATACAGCTCTCAGGAGACCCTATATGTATTCCACAAAAATTTTCTAACCGTTACACATTTTCAATAATTATCGTATATCGTGAATGGAATATCATCTCATATATAATTAGTCAAGTGATCATTGGAACATAGTCAGATAGATTAGGAATCTATGATAAATATCCTGCGTTAGATTTCATAATTTTTTCTAATCAAATATTTGTTCATAAATCATTATGATGTTCCAATAAAAATAATGAAATCAACATTGATTATCAAATGGAATATCACAATAATGGGACTAAATATTTAATTTATTGACTGCGAATAATTTTCAATGTACTGAATAATCAGAGTTGAGCATTCAGATTGATATTTCATTATTCTAAACACGATTTTTCTCTTTCCCTCGCTGCAATAATTGATGAAGGTAATATGTATACCATTATCTCATCGAAGCCTATAGCCTAGTGGCAAAGGAGATGGCTCTTGCGAGGGAACGGTAGAGTTCGATTCTGCTTGAAGACATCTTCGCTTTTTTTTGTCGTTTCCATGGTGAATAATTAAATTTCACATCCGATTATATTTATTGAAAATTCAATCTTAAGCATTCAATTGCATGTATTTTTTGTTTCATTTTTTTGTGATTACATCGTCATATGTTATCAATGACCCTAATGTTTCAAAGGGGATTTGCAAATTTTACCAAGTGCTGGTTCGAGTCGATTGAAAATTTTCGAAAATTCGTTTCCGTGAGATATAGACCAATCGACTCAGGATCTTCTGCAACAAAAAATGAATAGGACATGAGAGTAAGATTTTTTTTTCAGAGTGCACTCGCAAATTTTACCGAATGCTAGAGCAAATTGTTGGAGAAATTTCAAAACTTTTCCCCCGTGGAATATATACCAACCGATTCGAAATCTTCTGAAATGAAAAATGAACATCACTTTAGTGGAACGTTTTGAAAAAAAGTCACTTGCAAATTTCAAGTCCTCCCTCAAATTGATGAGAAAATTTTAAAAATTGTCTCCGTGGGATATAGACCAATCAGTTCGATATCTTCTGAAATGAAAAATGAACATCACTTTAAAGGAACGTTTTTAAAAAAGTTCACTTGCAAATGCCATCAAGTCCTTCCGCAAATTGATGAGAAAATTTTGAAAATTGTCTCCGTGGGATATAGACCAATCGGTTCGATATCTTCTGAAATGAAAAATGAACATCACTTTAGAGGAACGTTTGAAAAAAATGTGAACCCACATTACAACGTCCCAAGCATCATTGAAGAGTCCTTAATGAATTTATTCATCTGAACGGAGTTCTTGAAGAATTCTATTCTGGTTCTCACGAAAGAATTCTCCGTGTGCTATGTGGGTCGAAGTAGAACGTACACACGATGCACACAATAATGTCTCAAATCAGTTCATTTGATGTTGAACTCAATAATTCAAGAGGAGCGTGCAAGCAAATAAATTTAATAAAACATGTATACGATGTTCATTATGAAAGGATGTTTGAGTAGTAGCTTGGAAACGTTTAAATATTAACATGGAAGAAGAGTGTTCATAAGTGCCGTGTGAATCCCTCTCATCGCATTGCTATAATGAATAAATCCAAAGAGTGAATGTATTATTGGAAACATCATGTACGATGATTTGGAAGTTGCGAAAAACTTACCTCGCATCATCAAAACTGTGCTTCTCTAAAATTCTTCAGATTGAGGCTTAATTTTCTTCAATGAATCAAACGATTTTGAACATGCATGGAAAATTTTTCGCATTTCGCAAATCCTCGTACATGATCTTCCTAATATGTGTTTACTTTTTGAATTCATTCATTATAGCTTTATGATAAGAATGATTCTCACTGCGTTATAAACACTTTTTTTTTCACGTTCCAATAAAAATTTGGTCCATGGGTTCCTACATAACACAAATGTCTCAGTAATATCTCTAAAATATTCTGCAACATTCTGGAGACATTGTAATATTGTCAGGATATTCTGGACATATTACTGAGACATTTGTGCTATATGAGTCAGTGGCTAGTCACTACATCAACAACTGAGAAATCTCCCAATCCGATTCCTGTTGGAGGAATAAACTTTTTTCTAATCATGAACATTCATTATAAATTCTTTTTCTCATATTAATTCATATATGAAATCTGCGCCAATTTTCTCAGGCGGAAACAACATACAGGGTGGGGCATTTAAAGTGTCGCGGGCGTTTTTTCCAAAAATAAAGTGAGATACGAGAAAATTTTTCGGACAAAAGTTGTAGGGTACCGAGGGGGACATCCGATGGTGGCCTTGGCTTTGACCTCAAATCTCATCTTCAAGGGCATTCTGAGATCAACTCTTGTTTTTTAAATAGCATCTCATATTTTTTACTGCAGATTTGGATTCTAGGTCAAAAACCAAGAAACTTTTGTCTGAACCATTTTCCTGAAATCCGCAAAAATGGCGCTCTAATCGATATTGTTCCATTTTGAATCTGACATTCGAATAACTCGAAAACGAAGGGTCTTGCAAAAGAATGTTTCGTACAAAAGTTGTCAATACACAACACATTTCAATCGTCTACATTACCACCATTCAGAGCTCACGCGATGTAAACAAACGACGGGGTTCAGTGAAAATTCACGATTTTGAAAGTCAGTTTGTCAGTTACATTTGATTATTACTTGGTTTATGACAAATTGAAAATCATGGATATCCGATACACGGTTTCTGAAGAGATCGATATGATCTACATTTACGGTGAAGTGCATAAGAACCCCAGACAAGCATATGACTTGTATGCAGAACGATTTCCTGAAAGAACAACGCCATCCATTAGGTATTTTCAACGCATTACAAAATTATTCTCAGAAACGGGAAGTGTCACAAGGGAAAAACGACATCGAATGAGAACTGTTAGCGGAGAAAATGCGGAAGTTAATGTACTAGCTGCAGTAGCCAAGAATCCACACGTGAGCTCTCGTGAAATTGAACTCCAATCGGGAATTTCTCGAAGAAGTGTTCTTCGAATACTGAAACGTCACAAATTCCATCCGTATCACATTTGTTTGCATCAAGACCTTCACGGTGATGATTTCGAAAATCGTGTACAGTTTTGTCGATGGGGTCTAGCGCAAATGCACAATAACAACTTCATCAACATATTATCCTCTGATGAGTCGACGTTCACCAATCATGGTCAAGTAAATCGACATAATATGCATTACTGGGCGACAGAAAATCCAAGATGGTTACGTCAAGTAGAGCATCAAAGACAATGGGCTGTGAATGTTTGGTGTGGTATTTTTCGATCTCGAGTAATTGGACCGTACTTCATTGCAGATACGCTAAATGGAGAGAAGTACAGACATTTCTTAGATCAAGTACTTCCAACATTACTTGAAGACATACCTATTCAGGAACGATTGAATATGTGGTATCAACACGATGGTTGTCCATCCCATTATGCAGTCACAGCTCGAGAAATATTGGACAGAGATTATCCTGGACGATGGATAGGACGTCGTGGACCAGTTCATTGGCCTGCCCGTTCTCTGGATCTTACTTCTCCAGATTTTTTTTTATGGGGATACATAAAAGATACAGTTTATCAACGAGCACCGACTACACCTGAGAATATGCGTCAACGAATCATCAATGCATGCGCGAGCATCAATGAAGATATTTTAGCACGAGTTCAGCAATCTTTTGTAAAACGTTTTGAAATGTGTATTGAAGTCGAAGGCCATCATTTTGAGCATCTACTGCATTAAAATTATCCAAGTGATGTAGACGATTGAAATGTGTTGTGTTTTGTCTGTTATACCCCATCACCTCCGTTTCAGTTCAAGGGGTCCCCCTTGGAATCAGACAACTTTTGTCCGAAACATTCTCCTCCAAGACCCTTCGTTTTCGAGTTATTATAATGTCAGATTCAGTATGGAACAATATCGAGTAGAGCGCCATCTTTGCGGATTTCAGGAAAATGGTTCAGACAAAAGTTTCTTGGTTTTTGACCTGGAATCCAAATCTGCAGTAAAAAATATGAGATGCTATTCAAAAAACAAGGGTTGACCTCAGAATGCCCTTGGAGATGAGATTGGAGGTCAAAGCCAAGGCCACCATCGGATGTCCCCCTCGATACCCTACAATTTTTGTCCGAAAAATTTTCTTGTATCTCATTTTATTTTTGGAAAAAACGCCCGCGACACTCTAAATGCCCCACCCTGTATATGAATGGTTCCCGAGGTCGAAATATCATTCATATGTGTTCATATATTTTTGTCTTTGGCAAAAACTTCAAGATGTTATCTGAGAAAAAGTCTGGGATTTAATAATTCTATATCATGAGACATTTCGAATTCTTGTTACTTAACTCATTGGAACCATCATCAACCTTATTCTATCGAAATGACGCTGATTGTCAGATATATTAATTCATTCTTATCGAAGTTTTTCTACGAAATTGTGTGCAATATGTGTTATACCCAAATGATGAGATTTTTCAATCGCCGCTGCATTTATGAAAAACAAAACACTGCGCGCTATCAACTGTTGATGTTTTTCTTTTGTCTCTTGTCCCCTCCGAGCTTTCGAACTGGGACGGTTGGTTTTACTTCGTGCTGAACTGAAAATTATTATTTCAAAATATAATCTCGAAGTTTTTTATGTGAAATTCGTTGCGAATTATTCGTTTATGATAAACACCACGATTTATTTGATAATTCGTTTGTAGTTACAGTTCTTGCGTTAAAGATATTTTTTCATTCAAAATGGAGGTTAATGATTGTTTAGTTGATGAGTGCCAAAAAAAATGTCCACGTCCTCTACAAAAATGGTTTATCAAGCACCCTGAGTGGAAAACGTGGGTTCGTGAAGTGCCACATGAAGAGTCAAAATTTTATTGCATGGTTTGTAAAGAAAATCTCGAAGGTGGTCCTTTTGAAATTGATAGGCAATCCAAGAGCAAGTATCATCTACAGAAGAAAAAGGTATTCGATTTTGATGCAGCCAATGTAAGTTCTCTTTCTTCTCTAATTCAAATTGATGAAAATTCCCCATCGATCGATTCGAGTATTTCTACATTCCAAAACACAATACCAATTCCGAGTTCTTCTGAGATTTCTCAAAATAATGATGGAACGTCATCAGATAGGCATCGTGTTAATTCTATTCCTCCATCTTTTGATAATAATATGGCTCTAGATGATCATTGTCTCAATAGTCTCTCTTCATCTTCGGATCATAGGGTGTCAATGATGACACAAGAACGTGATTGTGTTGTCGAGGTAAACGCTTCTTGTATGAACAATGAAAAATCAGATCTTCACCCTGTTGATTCTTTGAATACTCCTTTGGTTTCAAACCGCGAAGTGTCAGAGAATGCACAGGAGAAAAATTTTGTTTTTCAATCAGATATTCCTGACGGAATTTATACAGATACCAATAATAATTCACAAATTAATCGTATACCAGATGTTTATACTTTCGTCGATGAAATTTCAATCCAAAATTCCAGTCGTCTCCTCCAAAAGAATAATAAAGCTCCATCGGATTCGTGTACTGTCCCTTCGACTTCATCCTTCTCTTCAAACCATGATAGTTTAGTAGATTTGCAAAATCAAAATTCCGCTTCTCAATTGGATGTTGCTTCGTCTCCGCAATGTCAACAAACGATAGATCCGGAAAATCAATATTTTGACGATGAATCTGAAAGTTTCAAAGAACAAGTTCAATGTGCAGAAATTCGTTTCGCAACTTTTTTCGCAGAAAAGAATATTCCGTTTGTCATCGCGAAAGATTTATCACTTCTCATGCAGGATATAGGAAAAAAACCGGAAGTTCTCCAGAAAATGACCATCAGTCGTACGAAATGTACGAATATCGTGAATAAGGTTTTATGCGTTCGAGAAACAGACCGATTATCGGATGTTTTGCGCAATACAAAATTTGCAGTTCACGAAGATGGAACGTCAGATGTAACGAACGATAAATGGATGACATTCATAGCTCGTTATATTGAACCAAACACGTTGGAAGTCAGATGTGAACTGTTACAAATGATCCATTTAGATGCTGCTGATTGTTCCGCCTCGAAATTGTTCGAAAGTTTCAGAAATGTTTTATGGAAAAATCAAATCCCAATCAGTGATATTGTCGCATTAGGTACTGACAATGCATCTGTGATGATGGGAAATAAGTGTTCTTTCGAAACTAAATTAATAGAAAAAAATCCAAAAGTTCTAATGTTTCCATGTGTTTGCACATTCTTCTGCTTTGGCTGCAAGTGCTGCTTGCGCTATGATTCCTCAAGAATGCGAACAATCAATTGCAGGTTTAGCCACTTTCATTAATAACAGTCCTAAGAGGACTGCGATATTCAAAAATTTCAAAGATAGTTTTCAAGGAAGTAGTATGAAAATTTTTAAATTTGCAAAAACTCGTTGGTTGACCCGTTATCAGTGCATTGTCAGAATTTTAGAAAATTGGACCTCTTTGGAAAATTTTTTACTTGAACAAGTGGTATCCGAGCGTTGCCAACCTGCAAAAAAATTGTTGAATTTAATGAATGATCCTCCCATGAAGGCGTATTTTCTTTTTTTATCAGATGCACTTGATTCATTCAATAAATATAATGCATCATTTCAGAAGGAACAAACTATGGTTCATTTATTGCAACCACGTTCTTTTGATCTGCTAGTGTTTTTTTTGAAAAAATTTCTCAAACCTGCTTTGCTTAAACATTTGAATTTGATAAAATCTGTAAATTTATCTTTACCTGCAAATCAATTATCTTTGAGAGATATTGATGTAGGCATAGAATGTGAAGAATACTTACAAAACCTTGAGCAGAACGGTATTTCAGGAGTAGATAAGGTACGTCATGATTGTTTACAATTTTATATTACTGCGTGTACAGAAATTTTGAAGCGTCTGCCCATAGATGATTCTTTCTTGTATTCTCTCACTGCTTTTAGAGCTGAAACTGCTTTATTTGAACCAAATCGACAAGCAACTCCATCGATGGTTATCGAAGCAAGTCGAAAATTAGGCGGTTTCGATGAACATTCAATATAAGAAGAATGGAATTCTTTGTATTTTTTAGATCCGACATTGAGACATGATTCAGCCAAACTCGATTTTGATAAGATGTGGGCTCGAATTAGTTCTCTCTGCACACCCGAAGGGGATATTCAGTTTCCGCATTCACGAGCTCTTTCATCCACTGTTAGGATTCTTCCGCATTCGATGGCGTCGGCTGAAAGGGCGTTTTCTATGATTCCTGACGTCAAAACCAGGAAAAGGAATAAGATGGGCTCTGAGACATTGAACTTCACCTGCGTTGTTAGATCTCTGTTGAGGAGTAGGAAAGAAAATGCGCGTACCATGACTATGGATGAAAGACACTTGAGTTTGATGACTTCTAAGAATTTATATGGAAATTCTCAATCATCCAAAACATCAGGTGGATTACATTTGTATGCAGGGTAGTGTGGTATTTTTTTTTTTAACTCGGCGAAGTAGTTTCACGATGTAATTTTTAGAATCATCTTATCTATATTGAATTATTTTTTTCTCCGATACCTCCAAGTGTTTTTGTTTCGAATTTTGTCTTGAATATCATTTATCGCACGTATGCACACATATATCAAAAAGGGTTTGGAGTCTATAAATACTGTGGAAGTGACGAACCACAGGGTCCCAATCTTAGATTATACATTGCACGTACACAAAATATTCACATATCATACTATCGCAAGGTTTGACATACACACACACACGTACATCTAGGAGGGTTTGGAGTCTGTAAATACCGTGGAAGTGACGAACCACGGGGTCCTAATCTTAGATTGTGCATCGTTATGAATGAAATATTATTTACAGGATTTTTTCTCGACTCATCTTGTATTGTCTCGATATTTCTAAAAATGTTTTCGCACCCAGGTAGCACACAATAATCCCAAATGAATTCTGAGGAAAGAACTCTTCAAGAGTTTTTTTTAGAATACAAAGAGTTCTTGAAGAGTTTCAAAAAGAATTCGATTCGTGAGACATTCACAAGTTGTCTTAAATTTCTATGGGACTTCTCAAAGAATTTTGACGGAATTCGCAAATGTCTCACAAATTGGATTCTTTTTGAAACTCTATGAGAACTTTTTGCATTCTAAAAGAGTTCTTGGAGAGTTTTTTTGTTCAGATTCCATTTGGGATTGTGTACGATCTGGGTTTTGTCTTACTTTGTTTTCAAAATTTCAATGGATTGTCATGTCTTGTTGTTTGTGTTATATTCTCCTAATCTCGTCTCGAAATTATTGGAATATCAGTAGTTTAACGAGTTCCTTTCGTTCCATTCTTTGAATTCTTCGATCTTGGAAATCTTCATCTTGTATCAACTCTCGTTCTTCTGATCCCTTTCCACTCCACCACCACTAGCCTGGGATATGTATATATGTGCATTATATGTATATTACTAGAAACGCTGGAAGTGATACTTCTGAAGGAAGTATTCGTCATCATCATCATCATCATCATAAACTGATCAGTCTCATGATTGGTTTGATCAAATCTTCCAACCTTGTCTATTATCCGCCAAACGTTTGATTTTCACATATCTATGACAGCCCTTGTCTTGTATAACTTGTGTCATATAACTCAATCTAGATCTACCTTTACAAGTTTTACCATTTATTTTTCTTCCAATATTGTTTTCAATAAACTGTCATGCCGTAACGTGTGTCCCATCAGATTACTTTTCCTTTTAACATGTTTCAAAAGATCTCTTTTGTCATTTATCCTCTCGAGTACTTCTTCATTTTTGACTTTCTTTATCCATTTTGTTCTGAGCAGGATGTATTAGTTCATGAGTAAATATTTCCAATTCCAATTCTTATGATTTTAGAATGACCACATGTTACATTCAACAGATTCAAAAATATCATGGTATAAATTTGCTTTCATTTCGAATGGAAACATCGAAGATTACAAAGATTGTGATGTATTGGATAGGAACCTTGATGGAAATGTCGTACAAAGCCGGACAAAAATGCAACATGATTTAATCCGTCGTTATCCGTTTGGATGCGCATTTTATCTTTTTTTTTGTCTGAATTCATCCGACATTTTCTACAGAAAAGTATTTATAAATAACCTCCCGGCTGGCCCTGATTCGATCCTCGGACACCTCATAGTGTAGACGATCGTCAGATTGTATACTACACTTCTGTTTGAACGTACAGAAACTTCCCCTAGTAGCAATAAATGTTCTTCAAACATTCTCAGAATATTTTCAGAACGTTGGAATATTCTAGGAACGTTCGAAGAATATTTAATGCATATTGGTGTTCTTGGGTTGGGAACGAACAGCAATTTTTATTGCTAAATCGCTCCAGATGGCCAACGCTCGCTGCACACAAGAACATTCACCCGGACCTTTCTTTTCAGTGCAAGATATTTAACTGATCTTGTTTCAAAAACAAATACCATCTGAACTTTGAGATTTTATGAGAGATCTCATCCTCAACAGCAAACCCACGAATTTCTCCATTGCCTCCGCGTAGACTCCACGTTATCCACGTGCAGACCACGGAGATGCGACAGAGACATCAGTAGGTGTGCTGTTAGGGATTCAGAGGAAACCGTGGAATAGGCCTACTGGGGATACCACGTAAACCCTTACAGGACGAGAGAACTGTAACCACATACTGACAGAAGTGTTCCTTTTGAGGATTTAATAAGCCAATGATAAATGGAAGTTCGAGGAGTTTTAGTCTCATCCAACACACGTCATACCATTGAATCCTGAAAATGCGATTTTTTCAGTGCATGGTTACCGACACGCGTCCTTTGAGGGTAGAGAAAAAAAAACGCATCGCCTCGTACTTTACCTCCAGGGTGATGTGGAAAGAAGTACATTCGTCTATTATTACCCGTGAGGTTGGTTCTTTTTTTTTTATTTTATCAAAATAACTGCTACTTTAAAGGGATACCAGCGTTTTTTGGACCCCTCTTCCTATCGTATGAGCTTGTCGTTTTCTAACAAACGTGTTCGGGTGACAATGCGGTCCACCGGACCAATGACGGCTCTTCACCAGCATCGTGGGACCAACAGCGACCCATCGAAACGACAGCACACTGTTAGGAATTTCTGCATCAATTTTGATGTTTTTGCTGGAAGTTTTTTTTCAAGTATGTGCATGAATTCAGCTTCATACACATTTTACATTCAATTCAATGTAAACCATAGCATAATCTATAGTTTTTTCATGTTTTTGTACAGTGAATGTAATGTAGAATGTGTATGAACTTGAATTCATGTACACTGTTGAAAATTTCTTGGAATTTCATTCATTTTTGGAGTTGTAAATGGAACTTTCAACACTTGGTGACTGAATTTGGCATTCAATCGCATGTGACTGAATTTTCAATTTGTGCTATATTATATTACCCATAATAGTACAGTTTATTGAATGAATTTATTTCAAATGTCATTTGAATTTCGATAACTTTTTCAGTCACGTGAGTGGAAATGGCTTCCATCACATGTGATTGAAGCTTCATGCAGAAATTTGTGACATTGTATGTGAAGAAAAAACTTCCAGATATTTCTGACAGTGCAATCATTGTTTGTAGGGTCTGAAGTGTAATAACAGTTCATAACAACTCATGATAGAGGACCTATTATGAACAGTTATATGAGATATTTTGCAACAGAAAATTCGCAATGGATTTATGAAATCATATGAAATTGTTTGGATGTATAATTGTGAACATCTGAATTCTCATCGAATAAAATTCAATAAAAATACGTAACCTAATTAAAGAGTCCAATTGATTCTCATACAGGGATAGAATCTCCATAAAAAGTTTGTGTTATGACCGTGAACATGAAGTTGAATGATGAATACTTTCAATTGAGACTGAATTTTCATGGAAAATTTGGTGTTCACAAAGGAATCATATTGCGAGTTCATGAAGAAATATCAGCAAATATCAATATATTAATATTGAATTGATTGTTTTGATAAAACCTTGCGCCCATGTCATTGATTTCCCGTTTCAGAAGATTTCGAATCGATTGGTCTATATCCCACGGAGACAAATTTTTGAAATTTTGTCATCAATTTGCTGAAGGAATTGATGAAATTTGCAAGTGAACTTTTTTACAAACATTGCTCTGAAGTGATGTTCATTTTTAATTTCAGAAGATGTCGAATCGATTGGTCTATATCCCACGGAGACCAATTTTTGAAATTTTCTCATCAATTTGCTGAAGGACTCGGAATTTGCGAGTGACCTTTTTTCGAAACGTTCCAATAAACTGATGTTCATTTTTCATTTCAGAAGATATCGAACCGATTGGTCTATATCCCACGGAGACAATTTTTGAAATTTTCTCATCAATTTGCGGAAGGACTTGATGGAATTTACAAGTGAACTTTTTTAAAAACGTTCCTCTAAAGTGATGTTCATTTTTCATTTCAGAAGATTCCGAATCGATTTGTCTATATCCCACAGAGACAAATTTTTGAAATTTCCTCGTCAATTTGCTGAAGGACTTGAAATTTGCAAGTGACTTTTTTTCAAAACGTTCCACTAAAGTGATGTTCATTTTTCATTTCAGGAGATTTCGAATCGTTTGGTATATATTCCACGGGGGAAAAGTTTTGAAATTTCTTCATCAATTTGCTCCAGCATTCGGTAAAATTTGCGAGTGCACTCTGAAAAAAAAATCTTACTCTTATGTCCTATTCATTTTTCGTTGCAGAAGATCCTGAGTCGATTGGTCTATATCTCACGGAAACGAATTTTCGAAAATTTTCAATCGACTCGAACCAGCACTTGGTAAAATTTGCAAATCCCCTTTGAAACATTAGGGTCATTGATAACATATGACGATGTAATCACAAAAAAATGAAACAAAAAATACATGCAATTGAATGCTTGAGATTGAATTTTCAATAAAAATAATCGGATGTGAAATTTAATTATTCACCATGGAAACGACAAAAAAAAAGCGAAGATGTCTTCAAGCAGAATCGAACTCTACCGTTCCCTCGCAAGAGCCATCTCCTTTGCCACTAGGCTATAGGCTTCGATGAGATAATGGTATACATATTACCTTCATCAATTATTGCAGCGAGGGAAAAAGAAAAATCGTGTTTAGAATAATGAAATATCAATTTGAATGCTCAACTCTGATTATTCAGTACATTGAAAATTATTCGCAGTCAATAAATTAAATATTTAGTCCCATTATTGTGATATTCCATTTGATAATCAATGTTGATTTCATTATTTTTATTGGAACATCATAATGATTTATGAAAAAATATTTGATTAGAAAAAATTATGAAATCTAACGCAGGATATTTATCATAGATTCCTAATCTATCTGACTATGTTCCAATGATCACTTAACTAATTATATATGAGATGATATTCCATTCACGATATACGATAATTATTAAAAATGTGTAACGGTTAGAAAATTTTTATAGAATACATATAGGGTCTCTTGAGAGCTGTATAATCAGTCATAAATATAACCAATAATCTTATAAAATTTATGTAAAATAGAGAATTATTTGAAACTTATTTACTGATATTTGATTCAATTCAATTGAATAATGAAATGCTTCAGATTCATATTTCATAATGAATCACAATTATGAATATTTTTATTCTATTCAAAATGTTCATTATCATTAATATTGAAATCATTCATATTGATATATTCATATCATCATGATAATTTGATAATAATAAGCGTCGGACTCGCTTTTTAATTGAAAAAAACGAAAAACATATTGAGGGGCCCCGGGCGATTCTCGGCCGGGGCGCCGGGTAGGTCAGTTCGATACTGATTATAATAAAATTGTCGTGTGGTGAAGAAAAAGCAGTGAGGCTTTTCTGTAAGTCGACCGCGTGGGTTTTAAACTTTTTTCGATCTTGCACGGAGTTAGCCGATTCCAGAAAAAATAGAGAAGACAAAGACCGACGGATAGTTAGTTCTCTCTCGATAGTCCGAGCCTACTCGAAGTGAAACGAATGCTTCCGATTCACATGAATACGGGTTTCGTTGTGTACGTGCGCCCGGCTGCAATGGTGGGGATGAAGAGATGGTCCGATGGAGAGGGTAAAACTTGGCGATTCTCTAGAATCTGGCATCACTGGGTTGGAGTGTAGTTGACTTGGTCTGGGTAAATGTACTGGGATTGCAGCTTGTACAAAACTTAGGGGTAAAATCGGAACTAACTTTACCTGATCACTTTCCAATATATTTGACACTGAGTTGGCCGTACGTTGAGAGGAACCATCAATTTTCTCGTCGGAGGAGCGGCCCTGCCAATCAAATGAAATTTTTCTGGGATTCATCAAAAGGGAATAGTTTCACGAATATGATGGAAGTATCAAACCGAGTTTCTATTGATTTTGCAAGCGATGATATAGATATAATGTTCGAGAATTCCTGAATAGCAGTCATTGAAACGGCGAAGACTTGCGACTCAAGTAGAGACACTGATAGTAGAATATAAAATGGAAAGCGGAAGAATCGAAATGAACCATGGTTTGACTCAGACTGCCGGCATTCAAGCAAAGAATTACAAGGTCTTCTTAAAAATCTTGAAAATTCGGGGTACGCACAAGCCGGAGAAATTAACTCTCCTAAGATTAAGGAACAATACAAATCACTTCTGTCCGAAAAAAAAGAGAAAAATATCAACTCGATTTGACTGAAAAAATGGCTAATGTAAAAAATATTAACCAATTTTGGGAAGTCGTCAGAAGTTGCAAAAAAAAACGATGCATCAGGGCTTATCTGTAGAAGTATGGAACGATTTTTACCGTAAAATATTCCCACCATGCCAACTTCGCGAGACATGGTTTTGCAGACCAGGCATTGACACATTAGACTCCTCTATCTCATCCTTTGAAGTAATCAAGTCCATCAAAGCGTGTAAATCAGCAAGAACTCCTGGATTCGATGCAATACCAAACGATCTCTTCAAACATCCACCAGGAAATTGGATTTTTCATCTTCCGAATATGTTCAATAACATTTTGGAGAATGAGAAAATTCCAAGATCCTGGAGTGAAGTAAAATTATCGATGATACACAAAAAAGGTAATATAGGGGATCCACAGAATTATAGAGGTATAGCGCTAGTAAACTGTATCACCAAGCTTTTCACGCAGATCCTGACAAATAGGCGACAACAGTGCGTAGACTTGGTGGGAGTCATTCCGGAAAGTCAAGCTGGCTTTAGAAACAATAGAGGATGTACTGACAACCTCTCTGTTCTGCTCACATCTATACACTTACACTTACGACTTTCCAAAAGAAAAGAATGCGGTTTGTTCATTGACTCCCGAAGGGCATTTGGCTCTGTTCCTCATACTAAACTATGGCAAGAACTGTTTACAATCGGTATGAGCCCAAAGCTCATCAGAATTATTGAAGAATTATATGAAAACGCCGTTATTAGAGTTGAATCCAACGGGAATCTCTCGGAGCCATTTAGGGTGACACAGGGCGTTTTGCAAGGCGAGATTTTAAGTCCTTCATTATTCATTCTATTCATATCCAATATTGAAAATTCCTTCAGACAGAAAGGCCTCGTCGGACTGGACTTGAACGAAATAACGGATCTCATTATGCCATTATATGCCGATGACCTAGTTATTTTTGCACATTCACCCATAGACTTGAGAAGAAAATTAAGCGCCTTGAGAGAATATTGTCTGCTGAATGATTTGGTTGTGAATACGGAAAAAAACAGAAATAGTAGGTAGTTTTTAGGAAAGGGTTGTGACATTGAAAAAAAACCCAGAAAATGGGTTCGAATGTGAAGATGTGAAAATAGAGGTGGTTCCTAATTATACCCATCTAGGAGTTTTGATCACGAGTTCAGCATTAGGATTGCAAGCTACCGGAACATTCATATCTAGAGCTAAAATTGCAACTGGCACCGCATTATCGATTATGGCTGAATCCAAGTCGGATAGCTGGCCCATAGAATCGGAATTATTCAATAGCTCAGTAGAATCAACGCTACTTGACAATGCTATGGTGTAAAGGCTGGCCTATCCGGATTTGCTAGAAACTGCGCAACTAGATTTTTTTAAGAGAACCTTATGATTACCCAAGAATACGCCAAGTAGTGCCCTGAGAGAGGATATATGTATAGTCAGACTGAAATTCAGAGTTCTGCAACTTGCCCATAACTGGATTATGAAAATTATGCAAATGAATGATCATAGCTTACCAAAGATTTGTCTGAACAGATTATACAGGGTGGTGCAAAAGTCTGGATACACCCTCATAACTCCTGAAAGGGTGGGGATGATGGGATAATCCTTTTTTGAAGTTCAACGGGGGAACAGAATCTACCATACTAAGAGGGTGAGAAGTCCTCAATCTTGAAGGGGGCGATAGGGGGGCCGAGGAGGGCGAGAAGCTTGAAAGAGGTGGGGAAGCTTGCGAAAGCTCATTTGATGGGGGGTTTCAACCTGAATACAGCCGTTTTTTGTTCTTTGGAATCGATCAATTCTTCATCGAATTATGACGACTTGAAGATTGTTCTGGGAGTAGTCAGAGTCGGTGGAAACCTTTCTAACTCCCCATCGAATGAAGATCTGTGGATGTTATTTTTCAATCAAATGAAGGGGGAGGGGCACATGATGTATCATTCTAGGGAAGTGGATTCCTGAAAATAATCGGGAATGATGAATAATAATGGATCCATCAACAAATCAAGATGAACAAGAAATAAGCGTAGAAGGATTGCACACATTACGTAGCCCCCTAGCCAAAGTCCCCACTTCAACCTCCTCATACCAGCGTTCCATGCCGCACTCGGCTTATAACGTCTCTGAAACTGTTGATTCAGGATTTTCCACAAGTTTTTCTCACCTGTTCATTCGAATCATAATTTTCATTTTTTTTGTGTTCCTCACCATTTCTGGCTACTTGCAATCATTTCCCATCATTTTACGATACTTTCGACAATTCTTGAACATTTTCGGATAACTTTGCACATTTTCGATATTTTCAATCATTTTTGAATATTCTCGGATAAATTGGATTACCTTCAACATTCCTTATAATTCTCGAACATTCACGGAAAAATTCGCTCATTTTCGATAATTCTCAAACATTTTCGGATAATTTTGATTATTTTCGACATTCTCGATAATTCTCAAACTTTTTTAGGATAACTTCGCTCATTTTCGATATTTCCGATAATTCTTGGATATTCTCGGGCGAATTTGATTGTTTTCGAAATCCTTGATAATTCTCGAACATTCCCCCCCCCCCTCGATCTCCTGATTTGACCCCATTAGACTTTTTCCTTTGGGGACATTTGAAAGATCGGGTTCATCGAAATCAAGCACAAGATTTAGGAGGGTTGCGTGAAAGAATGATAAAAGAAGTGGCACTCATCACTCCTGAAATTTTGCGGAACGTAGGTGAAAGTTGTTTTAATCGTCTCGCTCACTGCATCGAATGTTTAGGCAATCATTTTAAACACCTCATCTAAGTCCCACACTGAAGCGCGTATTTGGCCAAACATGGGAATCATTTGGGAATGGAGGAAAACCACATCTGGAATGTAGGGATTGCAATATCTCGGCGAAGGATCGACCGATTTCATGGAATCAAAGACGGTTGGATTTAGGTTGAAAAAACGCCATCCACAGAAGTGTCGCAAGCTCCCAATTTGATTTGAGATTTGTTTGTTCCCTACGAATCCCATAGCCCTCATCCAGAGTTATGAATTCTCACTCTCATGGGGGGATACAATTCCAGACACAATTTATCAATTATCGCGATTGGTCACTAATGTCTACTTATGGGTTCTTGAGTTAGAATGACGGTATACCAAGTGTTCCTCAGTAGAAGGTTATGAAAACTAATCAGGAATGTTTGTTAATTCTTCCTAATGCATCCCGATTCAAGGTGATAACCCTACCAACAATTCAAGACACATCTCATCGATGATCAGGATTTTTAACCAATGCTTTTGAACCGTTTCTAGATTTGGAATCATGATCGTCCAAGTTTTTCTCAGTAAACAATCATGACAACTAAGTAGGAATCTTTGGTCACTTTTGCAAATGCATTGTTTTGGAAGATCATAACTCCACCCACGGTTCCAGACACAATTCATCAATTTTCGCGACTGTTAACTGATGTTCATCAACAATTGCTTGACGTGGGAGCGTGATATTCCAAGTTTCCCTTAGTAAACGATTATGAAAATGAAGCAGCAATCCTAACAAGAATGACCGAGAAATGAACAAAAAAAGACTGTCTTTTCTTTGTTGAAATTGATCAATTTTTTCAAATGCTTTTTCTGAGAAAATAATCACTCCACCAACAATTCAAGACATATCTGATCGATTATCCCAGTTGTTAACTAATGTTGATCAACAATTTATCTTCGCTAGGGGCTATGTAATGTGTACAATCCTTCTACACTTATTTCTTATGTATCTTGATTTGCTGATCGATCCATTGTTATTCATTATTCCCGATTGATTTCGGCGATCCACTTCCCTAAAATGATACATCATGCGCCCCCCGCCCCCCATCACCCCCTCCAAGATTGAGGACTTCTCACCCCCGTGCATGGTAGATTCTGTTCCCCCGTTGGATTGAAGAAAAAAATTATCTCGTTATCTCCACCCTTCCAGGAGTCATTAGGGTGTATTCAAACTTCTGCACCACCCTGTATAACCTACAACATTCACGCACTCCTACCGGATATAATTGGCTGAATCAGTTTCGGGACTTAGTAGGCTCTGAATTCTATGAAGACCTGAGAATAAATTCCAATTAACAGCATTGGAAAAATAAGTATACAAAAATTTTAGAAACCTCGAAGCACAGCTCAGAGCAGAAGATTTTTCAAATACTGTCACTAGTGACTATTTTCAGAAACCACTACTTCCTCACCCACTGAGATCACCTTATTTGAATGTGAGATGCCGGATTGAAATGACTCGTTTGTTGGCTCAACTCAGAATGGCGGGGAAACATCATTCTAGATTAATTCCAAACGGCGATATTTATAAATTAGACCCTAAGATTGTATGCACTATCTGTAATTCGAACAGTCGAATCGACATACACATCACGCGTCACAACAATTCAAATTAGCGGAATACAAATCGATAGTGATGTGACCGGACTGAAGTTGGTCACATCGTTTGGTCATCATCATCAGTAGTGATGCGGACGAGACCAAGACTGGTCTCGGTATCGAGCCCGAGATTGAGACAAGATCGAGGCCAATACGAGACGAGACGACGGTCGCGACCCAGAATCTCGACTCGAGACCGAGAATCTATTCTCGAGGCCGAGAATTTCGGCCTCGATACCGAGATCGAGACCGGGTCAATCTCGGCGAGACGAGACCGAAACACTCATCATTAGTTCCGGATCGCATCGCAGCAAATAGGAACATTTTAGATGCACTTTCAAAATTATGATAAACGGTGAGAAAGAATTCTTTCGTTGCTCGTGGAGAAATTAACAAAACTAAGATTACATGATTCCGTCGCTACAGAAGAATCTCGATACTCAGAAAATATCGAAGAAAATTGGAAACTGGGTGAATTCGTGGTGACGCTTGATTTCCCAGAAAATTCCGTGTTCGTTGAACAAGAATCCGTTCAAGGGTTGTGATTCCAACATTTTCATGAACAACGTATTTGATAGTTGTGAAATTTCATCGGGATGTCCTTGAATAATAATCTACACAGCAACAAACTAGAAGAAGAAATTGCCAGATGATTATCTAAGACCAAGCCAAAAATTGTTCAATTTCCTCGCGGTGTGAAATTCTAGCCTGGCGCAAGATATGTGAATTTGTTCAGATTTATATCTTAACTCCTGTTGAGATGATTGGAAATGAATGGGAATGTGATTTTTTTATTTTATACGGTGAAGTCCATAAAACTGCATGAAGAAGGCTACAATTAGGCGATTCGTCAGTGTTTGAGTACCTCTTCGACCCCTCCAAATTCAGTCTAAATCAGAGACATGTCACTTTTCTCTCGACCGATTTGACGCGGAATGCCCCACATATTCTCAAATCTGCTGGAATCATGGAGCTTGGGGAAACTTTAACACTAGCTAGTCTCAGCTGACAAAATGAGAACTATGAGCATCTTCGAGCAATCCATATATGGAAAACATCAACGAACAGCTTGCCCATCATCAAGTCTACAACTATACCCCCATCCCACACTGACTCAAAAATATTTGAAAATTAAGATCAAGGCACCACCCTGATGGCTGTTTGCGTAAATTAGATCAATGAATAACATAACACCACGACTTATAATCGATCCACAACTGCATGAATTACATGGAATTTTCATAAGAGGACATGAAATCTGTGCGATGTACCACTACCCATTCACTTCCCCATCTTATGGTTGAATGCCCTGCGTTAGGAACAGTGGATAGAAAAGGAGAGTTCTACTCCAAGATTCCTACTTATCGGCATTACCGACCTCCCACCACCGAATTTTTAGCAGGGTCACGAACCCCCCCGACCGAATTTGAGTGGAGTCCAGGGGGCATAATCTCAAATGAAACATTCTCAAACGGATTCCAGCGGTGCCGTACGGTAGTACAGTGAATTATTCGCCATAGATACAACTAACACAAACAATGAACAAATCACACCGATTTTCGAATTAGTGTTAGTGTATACATGTAAAATAGTTCACTGTACTACCGTATGGCGGCGCTGAAATCCGTTTGAAAATTTTCTATTCGAGATTATGCCCCCTGGTGGAGTCACAAACCTCGAAAATCTGCGCGGAGTGTTTTTCCCGCTCCCCCCATTGGTGGATTGTTTTTTTTTCTTCGATTCTGAGAATGAAAAAGAAGAAGAAGGGGAGGAACATCTTTCTCTTTTATGATTGTTATTCCGAAAATGATGCAGTTTACATGTGCGATCTTTCTCCCCCTTCCCCGAACCCCGATTTCGGTTCCGGAGAAAAAAAATCTGTCGCACGATTATGAGAATCATGCGTTTCTTTTTCTTTTGAATGTATGTTCCTTTGTGTCCTTTTTTTGTGGGGGGGAGGGGGTTGAGGGTGTGCCCTGTTAACTCATCACCCCTCCGATGTTTCTTCCTTTTTTCATCTCCAGCAGATAATTGAGACGGCCCACAGGGCCCTTAGACATATACAGAGTGTCCCATTTTAATTTTTATATCGGAATAACTCAAAAACGAGGAGTTTTGGAGGAAAATGTTTCCAGCAAAAGTTGTGGGATTCCGAAGGGGGACATCTGATGGTGACCTTGACTTTGGCCTCGAATCTCAACTTCGAGGTCATTCAGAGGTCAAATTTGGTTTCTTGAATGGAATTCCCTATTTTTGACTGCAGATTCAGATTTGACGTTGAAGAACAAGATACTTTTGTGCCAATCATTTTCCCAAATTCCGCACAGATGGCGCTCTAATCGATGAAAAATGAGTTTTATGGAACACTCGTATTGCTTTCTGTGTGAAACAACATTTGACTCTCCAAGCTTTTTCAGCTTCTGAGAATTACCGTCGCCATGAGAGTTACCCAATGTGCACCACGAGGAGGTTGAGCGATCGGATTTTGCACATCTTCGTGGCCCTGAAAATTTGATGAAACCCCATAAGTCAAAATCCAAAGTGGCAAGATCCGGAGACCTAGCTGGGATTCTCCATCGATCAATATTGCCAATTATGTCTGTCCGTAGTACCAGTACTGTGAATTGTTGCCAAACACAAGTACACAACAATACTTGTGTCCATCATGAACAAGAAAGTTCATACTAGAGCATTGTTTACAAACATAAGTGAAACGGAATGTTCAATATCCTTCATTCATTCACAAATTCTTTTCGATATACGATTCAAACTTGGAGAAGATCTTTGATCAGTGTTGTGGAGGTCTCAATACCATGGATTATGCTTGGGGTGGAATACTTGATATTCTCCTGATACTAGGAGAATGTCGACGTAATTACGGTGCAGCATCAAGATTGTATGGAAGAGGGTATCCAAATAGACGCCAGCCTCCACTTCAGGCGATACGCTGAATAGGAAGACGAGTTAGAAGAATGAATATCCCACGAGTCAGAAGGCGTTATGATGGAAATCGTATGGATGCACGCTCAGTAGCCGTTTTAGGCATGGTGCACCTGAATCCTCATGTTAGTACCAGAGAAATCCAGCACCAATTAGGTATCCCAAGATCAACGGCACACCGCATACTAAGATCTGGTAAATATCATCCTCACAACATTACATTGGTGCAAGCATTGAGTGAAGATGATCTTAGACGTAGGGTTGAATTCGGTCAATGTGCCTCGGAGCAACCGCCTGGTTTTTTCAATTACGTGATGTTCAGTGATGAGGCAACATTCCGCAGTAACGGTGTTATGAACAGACATAATTTTCATTATTGGTCAATTGAGAATTCTAGATGGCATCGACAAGTTGACAATCAACATCGCTGGACTCTGAATGTGTGGTGTGGGATTTTGAATGGTCAGATCATTGATCCTTATTTCTCCTAACATACTGTTAGGAAGGAAAATTATCTGCAATTGATTCAGGACAAATTACCAAGGATGTTGGAAGATGTTGATCTCTACACACGGAACATGTGCCTCCGACATGATGGGGCACCACCTCATAACGCTGCAATTGTCAGAAATTTCTCAAACACATCTTACCCACACAGATGAATTGGTCGCGGTGGATACATTGCCTGGCCGGCTAGGTCTCCGGATCTTACTCCTTTGAATTTTTACTTATGGGGTTTCATCAAAGATGTAGTTCATGAAAGACCACCAACGACCAGAGATGACATGAAACGCCGAATACGAACTGTATGCCGAACAATTCTACGTCATGTGCTTTTGTCGTTAGAACCACATTTTCAGAGACGAATTAGGTTATGCTAACAGGTCAACGGTGCAAATATCGGACATTTGATACGGTGAATTCTCATACATACTGCAGAGCGTTTTTCATGGGAAATTACACACCTCTACAATCCAGACAATCGGCCCTTCTCAGGGCCACATAGATGTGCGAAATCCGAACGCTCAACCTCCTCGTGGTGCACATTGGGTAACTCTAATGGCGACGGTAATCCTCAGAAGCTGAAAAAAAACACTGGAGAGGTAAATGTCGTTTTGCACGGGAAGCAATACAAGTGTTTCATGGAACTCATTTTTTATCAATTAGAGCGCCATCTGTGCGGAATTCGGAAAAATTATCCAGACAAACGTTTCTTGTTTTTCAGCGTCAAATCTGAATCTGGAGTCAAAAATAGGGGATTATATTCAAGAAACAAAAGTTGACCTCCGAATGACCTTGAAGTTGAGATCCGAGGCCAAAGTCAAGGTCACCATCAGATGTCCCCCTCGGAATCTTACAACTTTTCCTTTAAACATTTTCCTCCAAAACTCCTCGTTTTTGAGTTATTCCGATATAAAAATTAAAATGGGACACTCTGTATATATTGTGGACATCATAAATAATTTTTCAATGGCCAATTTCCAGGGGAACGGGGAATGACGGAAGAGTGTTGATCGTACCATTCAATAGGAAAAAAATTCTTTCATTCAGTATTTTTTTCTTTATACAAGTATTCTAATTCATTTACAGGAGGAAATATCCCAAGTTTGATGACGATGACGATGACGATGACGATGACGATGACGATGACGATGACGATGACGATGACGATGACGATGACGATGACGATGACGATGACGATGACGATGACGATGACGATGACGATGACGATGACGATGACGATGACGATGACGATGACGATGACGATGACGATGACGATGACGATGACGATGACGATGACGATGACGATGACGATGACGATGACGATGACGATGACGATGACGATGACGATGACGATGACGATGACGATGACGATGACGATGACGATGACGATGACGATGACGATGACGATGACGATGACGATGACGATGACGATGACGATGACGATGACGATGACGATGACGATGACGATGACGATGACGATGACGATGACGATGACGATGACGATGACGATGACGATGACGATGACGATGACGATGACGATGACGATGACGATGACGATGACGATGACGATGACGATGACGATGACGATGACGATGACGATGACGATGACGATGACGATGACGGTATCGCTCTATTATTATCGGATTGATGATTTTTCCTGTTTCTTCAATCCGGCGTGCAAATCGTTCTCGGTCACGTGCTGCTTCTCCCCTCGTCGAGCAGTGGCATATGCGTAGTGCCAGACATGCATTGTATGAACAATAGTTATGGGATCAAATATGACAGACATGTTTTTTTTATATCAATTTTCTGACTCTTCCACTGATTGGATTATACTCGATTATGCGATCGTGTAGAATCAAACAATATGCTGAAGTTTCAGCGAGGAATGGAATATCCAATTCGAATTCAATCCGACCATCAACTGGTCCAGATTCCAGGGACTCATTTTGCTTAGAACAATCAACAACTATCAGTGGGGCGATGTTTGAAAAATTCGTCTCCGTCATTAGAGGTTCCGCTTCTCTCCCGTAATATGGAGTTTGAAAATTCGAATACATGTCATAAAGTATAGAGAATGCGGATGATCAAAGTGACTTGCGTTTCTTCCTGCATATTCTTCCACCCAGTTTGAAATGCCAATATAATATGTTGAGATTTTTGAAGTTGAGCTGACGTCTTGACTGCCCAAACGTGTTCCGTGGTTGTTGGAAGCAATGGATACTCGTATAACTCACAAGCACGGAAACTAATAGGTATTGGAGGATCTTTGGCAATATGATTCAATAAATCAATTTTCGATTTATCTGAAAGTCATATATGAGGCAACATCCATTCTATTTTTTGGAGAGAAATCTTGGATTGTTCATCTTGAGTGTGGAAGATAGCATTTATATTGGTATTTCCCTTTTGTCAGAATCAATTCATGTCCAGCATTGACAATAATTCGACGATAATCTTCAGCAAATCCCAATGATAAATTCAATGGTAAGGATCCATCAAAATATCCTTCATTATTAGTCAATGTTGCATCCTCAGTCTACAGCCAACCAGCATTTTCCAAGAGAGAATTTTGATTCGGAATTCGAGATATATATCTCATTATACTTGTGAGGCCAACATTTCTATCTCGATCGATTCCAATGCCATTCAGTTCGTAACGTATTTCTCCGAATAAATGGTGAATAGCCATATTGGTTAAGGACGTGGTAGCAGTTGCGGTTGTCACATCAGATCTGGTCAATCTGCCTTGAATGTACGAAGAACTTTCACTTGATAATAAGCACAAATCTTGATGTTAAACGGCAATTCGAATTTCATCACTATTCTTGAATGTAGAAGATGCATATGGTTGATGTGCATGAGTTTCACAGTGAGCAATGGTATCGTCAAATACGACAGGTCGTTGTATGATTAAAATCTCATCCATATCAAGATGTAGCTGATGAGTAAATGAATTCTTATTCACGTACCCGAAGTCCTAAAGTTTCGAGAAACTTCACGTTTCGATATGTTAACTTCTTAAGATGCGTTTGACGACTGATTTTTTTCTGCACACTGGTCCACTTTCATAGTTTTCACTGATGTTTTTATGAAAAACGATACCCATTATGTCATTGATTCCACATGTAATCTCATTGTTACAATTTCTCCACGAAAATTTATTGGATTTTCATCTTGATCGACTATTGTCGACTGGAGATGATGTATTGCCTGCACCGTGATTGATAAGTAAATGACCTGTGATGATAATTCTACAATCTTATATCTTGATGGGACCGCTGGGAGAAATTCATGTATTATGTGAACTCGACGTTCATTGATATACGCACCCGTAGTGATATTGCTTCCGACTCGTAGGGCATTGATTTCCAAGATGGATACTGGTAAATCTGACTTATGTATGATATGAGCTTCTAAACCACGTGAAGTGGATCCCAGCAAAGATCCAATGGAATCTCCAGGAGTGAAATCCATCTCTCTGTTGCACTTCATTCCACTGCGCAACTCATTATTATTCGGTTCTGGAGTGAGAGGAATATCAGGCAGTAACATTTTCCTCAAATGCTTGTCAGTGATTTCATAGCTACCTGTGAGTATAGTGATCACTCGATCACCCACGTAAAATTTATTATTGACAACGTCAACATTGGGAATCGAATTGAAGGTTCACAATTCAACCAGCCCCAAAGCATATTCCTTCGATGGTGATAATTCAATAGGTAGGAAATATTGTGCCTCTAGCACAGAGGACTTTCCCGTTAACGTTAATGTAAACGAATCTTCCATTACTGACGTTGGACTAGTGTCTCTCATCAGCTTTCATAGCTGATCATTAAGAACTTCCAGAAACAAGTGTCCACAAATTACAGTATCATACTGTTGATATCTTCCATGATGATATTTGACGCTACCAATATCGAAATACTCCATCAGATCTTGAGGGGGTTTCAAATTGCCGAAACTATCAAAATAAATAATTTGTTTCCTTCTCTTCTCGTACGCCACCCAATGTGTACCAGGGCCATCTTCATCATCAAGATTCAGAATCGCTGACTCATTTTTCCTCGGACCAGACTTGGGTAAATCGTTTCTTATGAAAATTCCTCGAAAATATGGAATTTTCATAAGAATGGCATATTCTATGAGATCATCGTTCGTAAGTGCTCGATGCGGTAACTTTACAAGTTTTTTTTCGGAGAATTTAAATTTAGACCTACACCTTTTTTGTAGGGTTTCAGGTATAACCCTTCACCTAATGCAATTGCCTCCATTGCCCGATTTTGTCGCTCACTTTCTTTCAATTGACGTTTGGCAGCTTTAGCATCGCCTATAGCTTTCATTATGCCAACAGCGCCACCTGCCAAAGCTCCAGTAGCACTGAGTCCAGCAAATATTGGTATAAGAGGTAGAACACTCCCAATTTTTGCTGGTACAATGCGTGGAGAGGATATCTCATTTTCCCCTCCTCCCTCTATCACAGTTACACGGGCACCTCTGAGTGCCGACTCCGCTGCTTTTGTTCCAGATCGCATGGAGTTTTCAGTCGCCTGAACGATTTTTCTCAATGTTGATGAAGATTTTCTTCCTCTCCTCTTATTCTTTTTGAATTTCCCTTTATTCCCCTTCCTCCTTCCCAAGCCCATACCAAATTCAGCTTTGGTTTCCATTGCATTTGTTATTTTCCAACCTACTGCTCTTTAAGTGATCCCAGAGTCTTTAGCAAAAACGTGATGCCAAGCTTTATCAGCGAGTACCTTGTCTGCTTCGTTTCTCGCAGCGATATTTTCTTGATTCTGCGAATATGCGATATCGTGTTCTTTACACGCAGCGTTGAGAGGATTGAATCCAGGATCACCACGTTCCATCCCTTTCACAGGTTTTGTCCCACGCCCACGGTACTGATAGCCTGGTACATGCAATTCAAGAGGAAGATTGTTTATTAATTTATGATTCAATCCTTCACCTTCAACACGTCTATGTACAATCATGGTTCCATTAGAACTGAGTGAGATTGTATAAAAAGGAGCATTTATAAATAATTCGGATCAGTTCTCTTTTGCGTCTCATTCAAAAATGAGTTATTAGAGTTTTCACACTTCTTCCATTCCGCCTCATTCGCTATTTTAGAATGCGATTTCAGAAACAAATAACTGATTTGTCCGTGATGAATTTTGATGAATTGGTAGACCGAGAAAAGCGGGATAAACGTCATGGAGAATTATTACGGAATAGTGTGCGTGCTGTTTCTTGTGGTCCATCAACTTGTGGTAAGACCAATGCACTCTTCAACCTCCTCACTCATACGAATGGTCTGAGATTTGAGAACATTTATGTGTATTCGAAATCACTCAATCAACCGAAATACAAGTTCTTGGAGAAATTAATTTAATCTATCAAGGAAGTTGGGTATTTCCCATTCAATGAACACGAGAAAATAGCAAAACCTGAAGACGCGCGACCTAATTCAATCATGATTCCCGATGATATGGCTTGTGAGGAACAGAAGAACATCAGAAATTTCTTCTGTGTGGGACGACACAAGAATATTGATTGGTTCTATCTTTGTCAAACTTATGCACACAATCCAAAACATTCAGTACGTGACAATACTTATTTCATAGTACTTTTCCGTCGGGATGAGATGAATTTGAAGCACATTTATAATGGCCACGTCGATACGGACATGCCTTACACGGATCTAAAAAATTTGTGTTCAATGTGTTGGAATGACAAATTCGGTTTTGTAGTGATCAGCAAGGACAATGAAATTCATAACGTTCGATACAGAAGAGGATTTGATTGCTTAATAAGTATAAAATAATCAGGACGTGAAGGGACAAGTGTAGTTGGATTATAAAGTGGAAGTGTCAACATGGGAAAGAAAGTTGATCAGCACAAGGATACATTGCGTCAAATAACCAAAATGAATGACGCGATTTGGAGGAAACATAAATCGGTCAAGTCAGGGAGACAGGTCAATGAGAGAGCCATGAGTGAAATGTTGGAACCTGTCGTTACACCGCTCCAGCAATTGGTGGATACTGCTACTGCAACTCATCAAATCAAACAGGAAGCTCGAAGAGAAAAGTGATGCAAGAACTGGAAGGAAAGAGGAAGAATTGGAAACACTCACAGAAGACGAGCAAGAAGAGGGAGATGACAATGACAATGATGATGATGATGATAATGATTAACACATAATGCAGATGACAACTAAGACTCGGTGAAAACCTCTGATCCCCCTGTTCTCCCAGCGGATTCTCCGATCAGAACAACGAACGTGTATTCAAAATATCTCAAAATGTTTGAGACGAGTAAGAAGAAAGAGTTTGATACTAAATATAAAATGCGAGAACTGAAGGGGAACAAATGAATGATGGGGAACTCTCCAATCACTTGCGATAACGATCTTATTCACGTGGCTGATGCGACGTTTAAAAAATCCTCTGATGATTCTGTGGTGAGTGGGAATGACCGGAAACATTATATGGAGATTCTTGATGCTACGAACGCGTATCGGAAACATTATAATCCTGATCGTAGCATTCCTGAGGACAAAAGTTTTTGGTACGAGCAAATTATTCAAGAATCTATGGACTCACTAAAGAGAAAGAGAGGTGCAGGATTACCTCGCTACATGATTGCTGAGGAGCAGGAAGTACGAAAACTGGACTACCTTCATTGGGATAATCCCAATGAGCTTGTAGATCGTCTTCGGTTACTCATGGCATCTCATACTGCTGGGAACACAAGTCATTCCAATAGGATGATTGCTATTATTGAAGAATTGAGAGAGACTCGAATCATTTATTGATAAGAGAAGTCGAATAATTCTTCAAAACTGTCATCCACACATCAATTGTCAAACCATGAGCATCGACGTATTCGGTCGACAGTTGCCAGGAAATGTTTAACGCATCAGTCGTGGATTTCCCGGTTATGGATTCAAAATGACTGCTGACACTTGGTACGTATCGATGAATTCTCTTGTCTGAATGAGGAGTGCGGATGCATGAAACACTCGCGATTACGCCAACAGTAGGAAACTATAAATTCGAAATTAATAGAACAACATTGGATTTAATAGAACAATTGTCTAAACCTCCCCCTCCTTTTGACAACGACACCCTTCCAAGAAGAACCCATGCATTCGCAGTACTCGTTATAACATATCACATACTATATCTTCGTTTCGGGAGCTACATATCCATGAATACAATAGTAATGCTGATAGGAAAAGTTGCTGGGGTTTGAATCGTTTATCGAGACGAATTCGTACCCGAATAACGAAATACTTGACTATCAAAGACACAAAATCTAGTTATTCTTCCAACGAAGTTCTCAACTCCAAGGAATAATTTGGAAAGAAAACTGATGATAAATCATCAGATTGTGCGAGCCTGAATCCTCGTTTAGTCCCTAT
This sequence comes from Gonatopus flavifemur, assembly GCA_018340375.1. Lineage (NCBI taxonomy): Eukaryota > Metazoa > Arthropoda > Insecta > Hymenoptera > Dryinidae > Gonatopus > Gonatopus flavifemur. Next base: position 1,634,878 of record JAFFJZ010000033.1, read on the forward strand.
CAACTATTTAAACTCCAACAACACAATAGGAACCCTAAACAATAATACATAGAGCGATAGTCTACGCAAACCCATGTGCACACATAGGTATGTATGAGTATGCATACGTGTGTGTACGTATGACAGGCATAGGAGTTATTGAATGAAATATCACTTCATAATATTATTTCAAAATCAATCGACTATAACGAAAATATTACACAGCAAATTCATTCGAAGACACGAATATGTTAACACGAGGGGGAAACGGAGGAGACCATCGCTCACCTGTAGAAGCGCGAGTCCAAAGTATGGACGCATATAGTTCAATGGCTGCAAAATGAATCGCGAAGCAAAACTCTGATGTCTCACTCACGCCTCAATTGACCAATTGAGTCCCATGGTTCGTACAGTACAGATAGGTCCAAACTATCAACGTCATTGATTGCATTGGCGAAAAATGAGATATACGTGTTTTTTGTTTGTCGATTCGATTGTTTATTGCAAAAATTTTTTTCAACAAATTAGCTAAAACTTCCGAATTTCAAAAAACGGACGATTCTACGAGAAGAATCATTCAAAGAAACATATCAACTTGTTTCAAAGGAAAGTTTCTTCTACAGTAAAATAATTATAAACAATTATAATAAGAGCAATACCGTTTGGTCCCACGGACCCGCTATTGCTGATAGCTCCAAACTGTCAACAGCATTGATTGAATTGGCGAAAAATGAGTTTTACGTGTTCTTTTGTTTGTTGATTCGATTGTTTATTGCAAAAATTGTTTAAACAGATTAGTTAAAAGTTCCGAATTTCGACATAGCAATAATTTGTTTTTGTTCTAATAACGAAGGGTGCTAATTGATCCTACAGGAGAAACATCTAGGAGAATGTATTCCAAGTTCCTGTGTGATTTTCGCAATAATCCAACAATGATGTGCTGAGTGAATATGCAGAAAATTATCGCAAATACTCAAGAACGTTCTGAATTAATTTCCGAAGATGTCCAGCGTTGATAGTCCTTGAATTTCTTTCTTCTTCCATTGGTTAAACTATTCGACAGAAATGTGGGATTGGTGAACTTCGTCAGAATTCAAGGACCGTTATCAACCCTGATGTCGCTTCATTACCCAAGTAGCAACAGAATATACTATGAACGTTCCTCGAATATCCAAAATATATCCTATGCACATTCAGTTTTCGTGTTTCAGAGAAATTTCTTGTGTTTGTGACACTCCTCATCACATACACACCAAGTTTCCAGTGAATCTGTCTAAATTCCAAAACAACATAATAGTACCAGTCACACTGTAACTCCTGTCATAAAGGTATATGCCGAGGTTTTTCCTGTGTTATGTAATCCGGAATCTTTTGAATGGTTGCTGTTTTTTGACTTTCATGAATATTTTTAGTACAAAACTTCGTCATCTTTTACGCTGAATCGACAGTCACTCAGGGTCCAAAAAAAGTTTACTATATGTATCAGTATATATATACAGGGTGGGGCATTTAAAGTGTCGCGGGCGTTTTTTCCGAAAATAAAATGAGATACGAGAAAATTTTTCGGACAAAAATTGTAGGGTATCGAGGGGGACATCCGATGGTGGCCTTGGCTTTGACCTCAAATCTCATCTTCAAGGGCATTCTGAGGTCAACTCTTGTTTTCTAAATAGCATCTCATATTTTTTACTGCAGATTTGGATTCTAGGTCAAAAACCAAGAAACTTTTGTTTGAACCATTTTCCTGAAATCCGCAAAGATGGCGCTCTAATCGATATTGTTCCATACTGAATCTGACATTAGAATAACTCGAAAACGAAGGGTCTTGGAGGGGAATGTTTCGGACAAGAGTTGTCTGATTCCAAGGGGGACCCCTTGAACTGAAACGGAGGTGATGGGGTATAACAGACAAAACACAACACATTTCAATCGTCTACATCACTTGAATAATTTTAATGCAGTAGATGCTCAAAATGATGGCCTTCGACTTCAATACACATTTCAAAACGTTTTACAAAAGATTGCTGAACTCGTGCTAAAATATCTTCATTGATGCTCGCGCATGCATTGATGATTCGTTGACGCATATTCTCAGGTGTAGTCGGTGCTTGTTGATAAACTGTATCTTTTATGTATCCCCATAAAAAAAAATCCGGAGAAGTAAGATCCGGAGAACGGGCAGGCCAATGAACTGGTCCACGACGTCCTATCCATCGTCCAGGATAATCTCTGTCCAATATTTCTCGAGCTGTGACTGCATAATGGGATGGACAACCATCGTGTTGATACCACATATTCAATCTTTCCTGAATAGGTATGTCTTCAAGTAATGTTGGAAGTACTTGATCTAAGAAATGTCTGTACTTCTCTCCATTTAGCGTATCTGCAATGAAGTACGGTCCAATTACTCGAGATCGAAAAATACCACACCAAACATTCACAGCCCATTGTCTTTGATGCTCTACTTGACGTAACTATCTTGGATTTTCTGTCGCCCAGTAATGCATATTATGTCGATTTACTTGACCATGATTGGTGAACGTCGACTCATCAGAAAATAATATGTTGATGAAGTTGTTATTGTGCATTTGCGCTAGACCCCATCGACAAAACTGTACACGATTTCCGAAATCATCACCGTGAAGGTCTTGATGCAAACAAATGTGATACGGATGGAATTTGTGACGTTTCAGTATTCGAAGAACACTTCTCCGAGAAATTCCCGAATGGAGTTCAATTTCACGAGAGCTCACGTGTGGATTATTGGCTACTGCAGCTAGTACATTAACTTCCGCATTCTCTCCGCTAACAGTTCTCATTCGATGTCGTTTTTCCCTTGTAACACTTCCCGTTTCAGAGAATGATTTTGTAATGCGTTGAAAATACCTAATGGATGGCGTTGTTCTTTCAGGAAATCGTTCTGCATACAAGTCATATGCTTGTCTGGGGTTCTTATGCACTTCATCGTAAATGTGGATCATATCGATCTTTTCAGAAACCGTGTATTGGATATCCATGATTTTCAATTTGTCATAAACCAAGTAATAATCAAATGTAACTGACAAACTGACTTTCAAAATCGTGAATTTTCACTGAACCCCGTCGTTTGTTTACATCGCGTGAGCTCTGAATGGTGGTAATGTAGACGATTGAAATGTCTTGTGTATTGACAACTCTTGTACGAAACATTCTTTTGCAAGACCCTTCGTTTTCGAGTTATTCGAATGTCAGATTCAAAATGGAACAATATCGATTAGAGCGCCATTTTTGCGGATTTCAGGAAAATGGTTCAGACAAAAGTTTCTTGGTTTTTGACCTAGAATCCAAATCTGCAGTAAAAAATATGAGGTGCTATTTGAAAAACAAGAGTTGATCTCAGAATGCCCTTGAAGATGAGATTTGAGGTCAAAGCCAAGGCCACCATCGGATGTCCCCCTCGGTACCCTACAACTTTTGTCCGAAAAATTTTCTCGTATCTCACTTTATTTTTGGAAAAAACGCCCGCGACACTTTAAATGCCCCACCCTGTATACATACACACTTACGCGTACATATGTACGTTTATTGTAGAGAAAATGAGTATGCACTTGGAACTAACAATTTATCATAGTGAAACTGGGATAGGAAAAGAGAATTTAAACAATTCCATGTTGCGGAACGTAACAATAGCATCAAAAGCAAGTACAGGAGCTGTATAGTAATGCATCGGATCTGATTCGTATACCGATGAACATTTGTATCTGAAATTCTCTACGATATGAGCTGAAAGTAGAACATCTGTTTTCAAATGGAGATCTGAATATTCTCCTAAAGTTTCGATTTCAAAAGTTCCCCATACTCTTCCAGCGTGTAGATAATCTTCATCAGAAATTCTCTCTTTATTCAATTCCGAAAAAGAAAAGTCTTCCTTAGGTAATTCATTTTCATCAAGTTTTGCCAAACTTCCAACATATTCATAGGAAAAACTCCTCTCCTGATCATCAGATTGAATTGTTCGATACAGCAATTATATTTTCGAGTAATTCGTTCGTGATCATCATTCAGAAACAACGCGGGTTTTTCAATGCTACTCGCCATCAATCGATATGAGTCAATGAATCACAGATTCACATTTTTACCTGCATATTCTTCTATAAAGGAAATATATTTTTCCCCATTAATTGGTAATAATTTAATTGCTTGATCGAAAGATGTGCTCAAATGTCGTATTATGGGATGAGCATCGTAACCTGAAAGATTACACAGGTCGACGAGATTCAACCAACATTCAGACCCAGGAACCGGACTATACATTTCCGAATGTCTTTGATGCGCTGAATCCAAATCTGGCCTCAGAATTGCTCTATCAGCTCTGGTTTTCGAGATATCTCAACCTAAGAGTGCAGAAAACACCATTCTCGCCCACATTTGAGGTTATGTAGCCTTGCAGATGTTTCCTTCCACCAAAATTGAAGGCTGGCATCTTCAAGTGGAAGTCTTTTTCTCCTGAATGACGGTGAGTTTGCTTGAATATCATTTTTTTTCGCTGAGATATCGCATTTTGGAGTTTTCATGTTCCTCAATTTTCCTACACCTGGAAATCGATTGAGATAACATAGACATGATATAGTTGATTACAACTTTCCTTGAATTCAGTCTTATTTTTCTTTAAATTTTGTCTCACACCATAAGTGTGCTAACTCATCGAACCCCTACACTATCTAACCCACGGGTAACAAGTCACACACAGCTCTAATCCCAGGAACCATCCCTACCATACCGCAAGCAGGCTGACCCACTTAACCCTGGGGACAGCGTTTACTCAAATATTTTTCTCAAAATAAGTCTCATTTATCTAGATATCCCACACCACCCTTCCCATGGATGATTGCGGGTGTTCCAGGGGGATATTCATGGTACCTGTCCTTGATATCCTTTTTATCCATCCCTAGTAGTATTTGCTTCCTTTACGTGGTGGGGAGGATCAGTATCTCAGAGTTGGATCTTTTTTTTTGAGTGGAATGAACTACTCAAGAGGAAGAATACAAATTGAGAGGAATTTAATCATCCCAATGCCAGAAACATCGGTAAGAACGGAAGGAAAGCAAGGGGAAACTACCTTCCTTGACATGTTTCAATACTTCCCGAGGAAATTGAACCTTTTCCAAACCTGGAATATTATGCTCCCGAAACAAAAACAAACGAACAAACTAATCAGTACATGATGGTGCTCTCTCGAGTAGAATATTCCGGAGGTAAACTAGTCCCCCGTTCGTATCTCCGGGTGGAGGCTGCTCGAGGAAGCTTCATCAGCGGAGAACGAAAACCGAAGAACAAGATATGGAAAAGGAACAACATTCTTCGAGTCGGAGCGTGGGATGTTAGATCACTGAGGCGAGCGAGAAAATTAGGGAATTTGAAATTGGAAATGAATAGATTGAATAAAGACGTAATGGGGATCAGCGAACTGAGATGGCCACAAGAGGGCGATTTCTGGAGTGGGGATTATAGAATAATTCATACAGTATTGAAGAACGGTCAAGCAGGTGTAGGAATTGTAATGCATGAAAGAGTAGGAAATAGAATAGAAAATTATTTGCAACATAATAAACGTGTGATGATGGTTAGAATCAGAACAAAACCGGTAGACACAGTCATAGTCCAAGTATACATGCCCACATCTGCATATTCGGAGGAAGATATTGAAAAAACGTACGAAGAGATAGAAGGAGTGATAGGATATGTGAAGGGAGAAGAGAATTTGATAGTGATGAGTGATTGGAATGCGGTGGTAGGACAAAGAGAAGAGGGCAACATAATAGGAGATTTTGCGTTAGGGAGGAGGAACGATAGAGGACAATGTTGAAATGTTCTCTGGAATTGAAATCTCTGAAGGAGAAAAGGAAAATGCAGAAAAGATGGAATTTGAAGAACCTCAAGCAAAGACAAACACATGAGGCATTCGAGAAAATGTTGGATGAAAAATTGGGAGATCAAAAAGAGAAAGACTTGGGAATAGAGAGGAGATGGACAAAGATGAAGGGGAGTATAGGAGAATGTGCGGATACGATTTTGAAGAATAATGGGGTAGAACCTAAAAACTCATGGATAACGGGAGAAATTTTGGGATTGATGAATGAAAGGAGAAAATACAAGAACAATGATAGCCAAAACGGCCAGCAACGATACAAATCATTGAGAAATAAAATAATAAGACAATCAAGGAAAGCAAAAGAACAGTGGTTATAAGAGGAATATTGGAAGGGGAAATTATTGGTAAAACTTGTAAAGGTAGACCTAGATCAAGTTATACGAAGCAAATCGTATGAGACAAGGGATGTAGTAGATATATAGGAATCAAACATTCGGCGGATAATATACAGGGGTGGAGAGTTACATCAAACCAGTCGTAAGACTGATCACTCCATGATGATCCCACACCACAAGTGGTTGATCCAATTTCACAGCTGACCCATCAACTCCCACATCCTCTCACCCTAAAAACCACCCCTAATACACCACAAGCAGGCTAACCCACCTAACCCAAGAGACAGCGGGGTTAGTCGCATATTCGTCTTGAAATTAATCTTTTTTTTCTTGATGTCTCATAACACAAGTAGGCTTCCTCACCTGACTCTTAATCCACCAACCCTGTAACGTTTTCTTTGATAATAATCAATTCCCTGTGAAGATACTTATTGATCTTTAGAATGGACTTTTCGGTATTTTACCTCAAGTGGCTATGTGCTGCTTCCTCTCTATATTCTCCAAGATGGTTCCTCTCGTTAACGAAAGAACTTTGTATGACGGATTTCACCCCGAAGAAAATCTCAATGACTTACAATTCAACGATGGAGAGGGATATGGAACCTTTCTTAGGTTAATTGAAATGAACAAAGCCTATGGAATATCGGGGGAAGAGTTTATTTAAAAGCTATAAAAGTCTTGTGTTGTATAATATTCCTCCTCCCTCCTTATGTATCTTCCTTTGACTTCGAATCTATAATCGAAGGGAAATTCACAAATAATTTATTCATTCTAATTGTTCGTACATGAATTGAGATTGAACTCGAGAAAATCTCTGAACTACACACGTAAGAAAGCAGTATACGTAACTTGCGATGAGTACGGTAACTGTCCCTCAGGTATGCGTATATAATTTGATTTGCAATGAACCCACCTGTACGTTCCGCTCGCAATGAGAAGAAGTCGAGGGGACTCAGCTGAAAAAAATCTGTGAGGTAAACCCCTTATTTGAATTCTTGTTCACGACAGTGTGTATGTGACCTGGTTTAGTAATCGAGAAGATATTCTCAAGTTCAATTTTACATTGATTTTTACCTATATTTATATTGTGGAATGTTTATTTTGAATCACATGCGACTACAACATCTGTCGGTTTTGTTCATAAGCTTTGTTATCGAATTATCGAATGATTTGATAACGCGCGAGGGATCTTATCATTGGTCATTGATGTATAATATTATATATCGATTATGGATCGATTGTTTGTCAAATTTGAATGATCTCACATTCCGAAACTTTGCTGTAACGGTGCAAGAAATCTTTAATAATTGTTTCTATTTTGACGCGGTCTTCAATTCTTCCTTAGAATTTTGTCTGGTGCACTCGCATTTGATTCTCTATTCTCTTTCCACGTTTTTCGTCAATCGAACGCTATTATGTCATCGTTTATATGTTAGTTACCGGAATACATACATCGTTCGTGTGCCGACGATGTCGACATTTTTTCATAACGCATTCGCTCGACGACTTTTCGTTCGCTCCTCTACCCTCTATACTTTGCGTGTATACATTATTCTCCTCGAAGGCATATGAACACATCTTCATCTCTTTATAATTTAATTACTCATTCTTCCTTCGGAAATTATTTTATGTTCTTTTACTATCGCGCGGTGTTGTAACCGTATGAATGTCTATGACACATTCGTACCGTTACAACCCCCACGTATCTTGTCATCCCTAGAAACCACCCCTACAGAACCACGAACAATTTGAGCCACCTGACCCTAGGGAAAGCGAATACAGCCGCATATTTCTCTTGGAATAAGTGTTATTTTACCTGGAATGTCACACCAACAGCGGTCGAACTCATTACACTTCCAAATCACCAATCTCCACCTACCCTCGAATCTCCAAATACCACATCTACTGAACCACAAGCAGGCTATATAACCTATTCGATTCTGGGAGAAGCGAGTTCGCTCATATATTTTCTCTGGAATGGGCCTCCATTGAAATCATGTCTCACACCTCATGTGGGGTAACTCACCGGGCCCTTAGACCATCTGACGCCGTCCTGCCTACCGCCTCACCCTCGGAAGTCATCTCTAACAAACTACAAGCAGCTCAACCACCTGACCTTACAAACATCAGTGTAGCCGCATATTTCTTTTGCGATGATCATTGTTTTCCTCGAGATTAAATCTCACGCTCCAAGTGACGTAACCCCTCGATTCCCAAATGCACATAACGCTTATCTTTTCATCCCTTTTGGAGTTTTATAGTGCTCTCATTCAGATGAATTCGTTGGTAACAGCTGATTTCAACCGGTCAGGATTTTATATTTTATCAAAAAGAGATATACTCTTACCGCTTTCAGCTGAACTTAGAGTCACGAAACGAGGACGTGGCGGCGTTGACTCCATTGTTTTGGTCGTTTTTTTCCTTCTTTTGTTTTTCTTTTCTTTCTTCTTTTTCTGTTCTTCCTTTTTTTTCAATTTCCAGTTCATTTCAGTTTACTCTTTCGAAATCTGTAGAATTGAAATTATTTCGTTTACTCGTGAAAGCGTTGGCGTTTAACTTCAAATGATTGATTGAGTGACTTGCGTTCGTAACTGGCAGGGTTAGCATTTCTCTTCGATCTCCAACAATAATCTGACATCATTCTTTCATCCCACCTTCCTTGATAACGTCACTCGGCTTGTTCAAAGTCCTGGTGGAAACGTTTTCCCATCTCTTCACTGGATGCCCCAACATTTTCAGGAAAGTGGTCCAAATGTGGAAGAAGGAAGTGCAGTTTCAAGCCCATTGAACTACCTAACTTTTCAAAATTCAGTAACATTGTAGATATTATAGTTTTATACTTTGGATCTCGGTTATTTCCCAAAAAATTTTCTATAACGCTCTTGAAACTTTCTCAAGCCTCCTCTTGAACAGTTGTCATAGTTTTTGTTCAATCTTCATCTCTCATAAGTTTCCTAATATCAGGTCCTACGAAAACACCTCCTCCGATATAAGCATCACTAAGATTTGGAAATGTAGATTTAGTATACTTGAAGCATTGACTCTCCTTTTCTAGAGCTCCCATGAATTGCTTCATCAAGCCTAATTTGATATGGAGTGGTGGTTATAAGATTTTTTCTACATTCACAGGACTTTCGTATGCAACGTTATTTTTACCGACTTCCCATTTCAATCTCTGTGACCAATCTTGTTTTACCCAATGCTCGTCCCTTGCACGACTATCCCAAAGGCGAAGAAAACATGGGTGTTCCGTATTACCTGATTGTAAACCTACCAGAAGATTTATCATCTTGGAATCACCACAAATCTGCCAGTTATGATCGTTATACTTCATTTCGTTTAGGAGTAGTTTGATATCTTCATAGGATTCGTTCATTACAGTAGAGTGACCTATAGGAATTGCCGCATAATGATTCCTATTATGCAGCAACACAGCTTTGAGACTTTCTTTGGAGGAGTCTATGGAAAGTCGCCAGTGTTCGGGTTCATACTCATCTGTTATATACAAACTCAAAAGACCTTTCACATCATTGCAAAAAACTATAGAATCTTCTCTTGAGAAATACTTCAAAAACTTTTCTCCTCGTTTTCTATAAACGGTCATCCTTGTCTCAGGTAATAGAAGATTTCTCTCTCTGAGCCTTGAAGCGCATAATCCTGCTGAATCCTTGGGAAGATTGAGATCCCGTATAAAATCATCCTACCCATCCTGATAAAAAAATTCAGGCTCGTCATCATGAAAAGACTTCCCAAAGTCACTCCCTTCGGAGTCGTTATTTTGAGCATTAGACGTTGATTGAACGACTACTGGAAGGGAATTTATGTTTCCAGAGTTACTTATATTACCTCTCTTTGCTGGCAGCACACTTTGTACCTCAGGATAAATTAGACTTTTCTTATTATTGTTATCCATTCCATTAATATTACATTTACAAAAGTAGCAATCCATACAGTGATTACTTGGCTCACGCCATTTTTCAATGACTCAAAGCCAAGCGACGAGCATTACGAACAGAGGTAGGTACCCACGGTTTGTCTAAATTTTGAACGGGAATCTTGTAACACTGTCAGTATCGGGTCTTTATTGAATCATTAATTGGTCTACGAAAGTTTGGTGTATCGAAATCCCCACAAATATAACAAGATTCATAAAGATTTGATATGCAAGGTATCCTGGAATTCATTTTTCATTTATCAAACTCCTAAAAAAAGTATATGTATTCTTTCAACAATAAGTAATTTGATGGAAAGCTATGAAGTAGCTCCAATTTAACATTATTTGTAAAGATATGAACAATATCAGAATTTTATATGGAAGGACTACGTTTACAATTTCACTCACTCAAATGGCGAAACTCTAAATATTGTTTTGATAGATGGAGGTCAATTTTGTTCGACAAGATGAAGAGCTGATCAGTCAAAAAAGATATCACAACAATCGTAAGATGTAACCAAAAAATTGAGATACTATTTCTATGTGTATGTGTGATTTTGATTTTATAGTCAAAGCGTAAAAAAGGTGGCTTAGAGTGACAATGTTTTGTAGGGCACGTTTTTCAAATGTACGCTCCTATATTAGATTCGATTTCTGCGGCGTACGAAGCATAGGGTCGATGTATTGAAAATTCAGAGGTGAAGGTATTATTTTCTAGGCGTTTAGGGTTTGCAGCTTCAATTCCAGATATTGAACCACTGATCTATTGCGTATGATGAATATTGGTGGGTTTAATGTCTAAATATTAGGTTGAATGTGCTGGATACAGCGCGTACGGTTGATAGTTCTGAGAATTGAAAATTCGATTACGTATACCTGAGGTTTCTTTTTCGAGGTTTGAGGTCCTGAAATATATGGCTTAATAGTATGTGAATCTGAAATTTGTGGGTAAATCATTTTATAATAATTTTTTTCGTTACAAAATTTATCGGAAAAGAAAAAATTTAAACAAACTGAAGTTTATTGAAAGGGCTACTGTGAGATGCTCAATATCGTTCTTCTATAAAGGAAAAGGTTGTGGTGCTATATGACCTCTAACGTGGGGCAACATCTCTATTTTTGCGTTTGTAGGTTAAGATATTTTATTAGGTGGTTCAGCTCGCTTGTGGTATAGGATCAAATTGTTTCAAGAAAAAACAAGCGACTAAACTCGTTGTCCCTTGGGTTAGGTGGGTTAGCTCATTTGTGTTGTGGTGGGGGTGGTTTCTAGGGATGAGGAGATACGTGAGGGTTCGTGGGTTAGAAATTAAGTAGATTAGCCCACTTATAGTGTGAGATATAGAGAAATAGGACTCATTTCGAAAAGGATATGCGACCAAACTTGCTGTTCCCAAGGTTAGGTGGGATAGCCTGCTTGTGGTGTTGTAGGCGTGGTTTCTAGGGGTCAGTGCTGTGTGTGAGACGTTACCGGTGGGTGAGATAGGGTAGGGGTTTGATGAGTTAGCACACTTTTGATATTAGATAAAATTTAAAGGAAAATGAGACTCAATTCAAGGACAGTAGTGATTGACTATATCATGTCTATGTTATCTCGATCGATTTTCAGGTGTAGGAAAACTGAGAAACATGAAAACTTCAAAATGCAATATCTCAGCGAAGAAAAAATGATATTTGAGCAAACTCAACGCCATTTGGGAGAGGAAGACTTGTACCTGAAGATGCCAGCCTTTAATTTCGGTGGAAGAAAACATCTGCGAGGCCACATGACCTCAAATATGGGCGAAAACGGTGTTTCTTGCACTTTGAGGTTGGGATATTTCGGAAACCAAGGCTGATAGAGCAATTCTGAGGCCAGATTCGGATTCAATGCATCAGAAACCTTCGGAAATATATAGTTCGGTTCCTGGGTCGGAGATGCTGTCGGCCTGTGTTATGAAATATGATTGGAATACTGTGAGAAATTTTATAATTCAAATTACATCCTCAATGTGCGGCACCACGATACTTGCCTGTGAAATGCTATGATCGTGATGTTTCACATTGGAATGTGTTAATGGTTGTTCATAAATGTGACAGATTTCCGCTCCATCGAAGTCTTTCATTTGAATAACATCGAGTGTCTCCATTGATACAATTCCTTTTGATAATTCGTCAGCGGATTCGGCTAGTTCTTCCATTTTCATGACGAACCATTCCACACAATCCGGTCCACGTTTCGACTTGAATTTTGACAATGAATCATCGAAGGCACAATGCAAATAATAAGCAATGCTATGCGGAGTATGTTTTTGTATCTCATTTACACTTGATTCCAAGATACATTCGAGATTCGCATGCACAATGGATGGGACTGATTCTTTGAAACGATGATTTTTGAAACGTAAAACATTATCACCTCCGACTGGTAGTAATATTTTTGTATGATTCAGATCCAAACAATCTTGTTCATGATTAACATACGAATTTTTCAGCTGGAAATAGCATAAACATCTATCACTTATGAATTGGAATCCATGATGATTTGACAATTGCGAACCGAGCAAACGTGAAAGATTCTGAATCCGAGCAGAATGATAGATTTTATTATAACTATCATCATCTCCGAGATCCCCGAACATCAAAAGATGAATCGTGTCTTTGTCTGATTTGTGTTGACTCAAGTAAATAGGAACGATTTCAATCTTACCCTTTTTCTCAGCTATCATACCATACACGTTTATACATAAATCATTCATTCTTTCAAATCTATATACATCCTCCAAATCTATAGGGAAATCAATGCCATCGTATGTTGAAATGGAACTAAAATGTGGATAACTTAACGGTCTCTTAGGATGATCATTCGTCGCGTATGGAGCCGATGTGACAGCCCATGAAAAACAGTATTCATCATAATTTTAAACATTGACTACTGCTTTCTTATCCCCCATTTTCTTGGGCGATCGAATGAATGTTGATACAACTCCTCCCAATGGTTCATAATTATTGATGTTCATCACTGAATTAATGATTTCGATCAACCGCCAGCCGGAATCGCGTTCCTGGAATTCTTCGATTTTTGTTGCTAAACGACTTGTGAGACATTCATTGAACCAATATTCGAGATCTGTAGTTGGAAGAATGATCTCATTCTTGGTATTGAAGTATTCCGTTTCTTCAATCGTTTCCCCAGTTTTTATCACTTGAAATTTGCACGTCAGGATACCGTTCACTCTGAAACTTTGATTATTTTTTCGAACCGAAATCTTCAACCGACGTACGGTTAAACTTCTGCAACCTTCAAAAATGACAGCAAATCCAAGTGATGAAGATTCATCACAACACCTGTACGTAATCGATTCTGAAAATGTGATCACGAATCTTCCCAAATGACGTGATTCGATGGTTCTATTCTTCTAACAGTTTGGATACCACCACCTTGATTTTGTTGTTCTGTTTCGAAATTTTCAGTCAAGGATTGCAATCGCGCGATCGTTGGAAGAATACCATGTCTCCTTCCAATAGAGAGAACTGAATTCCTCAATATCTTATTCAAGAGTCTGATATTATGTATACCGGGATTCAACCACTTTTGCACATCAACATTCGAAGAATTACACAGCCACACAAAAAAAATTTTGTTCCTGAACTTGGGATCAGACTATGTGTATTGGATGTTTTTGGGGTCGCTGAAACTGAATCCGATGTCTATTTTGCCCCATCACGTCAGGTTTCCGACATGACCTCAAAAAACCGAAGTATCACGAAGAAAATACATCAATTGTCTGAACGTGGGATCAAACTACGTATTTTATATGTTTTCGGGGACGCTGAAACTGAATTTGATGAGAAGTCAATTCCATCATATCAAGTTATTGACATGACCTTCAAAAGACCGTTACTGTTGCAGAATATCATAGTTCTCTTGCCCGTAGATTAGACGACATATCCTGTATGTTCTAGATATCAACGAATCTAAAACCGCGATCCATTTATATCACGAAGGTTTTGCCATAACTTTGAGAATCGACCGTCACCCTAGTTTATGGGACCTTCAGCATTAGCGCTACCTGATGTACACCACGAGGAGGTTGCATGAACGGATTTTGTACATCGTATAGCCCTTACGATGGCTGTTTTATAGTCAAACTCTATATTCATGACCGCATCAAATATAATAACAAATTAAATATATGATATATATCAACATGAGATTGAACATGAATGAACAATATGATAAAACAACATAGCAGTATGAAGTTAGTCACCTCCTTTTCTTGGACTATACCGTGTTCTTTTTTGCTCGGAGAATCTATGTGATGAAGTCCGCTTCCGCTTTCCATCACTTTTTTTGTCTCTTTTTGTAGGTTCCAACAAGAATCCGCCATCATATTTCCGTCCCATCTTCCTTGGTAACGATCTTCCATTACCTTCATATCTTGATGAAACCTTCCGCCCTGTTCTTTGCTGAAATGTCCAAGACTTGTTGGAAATTTATCAAGGTGGGAGTCTAAGAAATGTAATTTCGAATTCATAAGGCATCCAAGTTCTTCGAAGTTTGAAACCATTTTTTGAACAATTGTCTTGTAATCCGTACATTTCCTATTATCCGGAAAGTTTTCAACAACTGCCTCAAAGCTTTGCCAAGCCTCATTTTCTAATTCATTCATCGTACCAATAAAATCACTATCTTTCAACAGAGTCCTGATTTGTGGTTCATCAAAAACACCTTCTTTCGATTGAGCCTCTGCCAGCTGAGGGAACTTCTTAATGAGGTACTGGGAGCAGTCCCCAGTTTTATCGAAAGCTCTCACATATTGTTTTATGAAACATAGTTTGATGTGGAGAGGAGGAATCAGTATCTTTGATGGATCTACTAACGATTTATTAATGACATACCTTGTGCCTGGAGCAAGTGATGTTCTAGTTGGCCATTTTTTTCAATTGATTGATGTGTGCGATCTCTGCTATCCCACAAACACAAATGGCATGTATACTTTGTGAACCCCGATTGTTAACCCAGCAACATGGTCATTATTTTCAAACCACCGCAAATTTGCCAGTTGTGACTATTATATTGCAATTTCTGTAAAAGAATTTTCATATTTTCCTTGCATAACTGTAGAATGAGCTAGAGAGATTGGCGCATACACATATGTGTTATGAAGCAATACGGCCCTAATACATCGCTTGGAAGAATCAATAAGGAGTCTCCAGTCTTTTGCGTCATGCCAATTCTCTGTTAACTTATTGATTAGACCTTATACATCAGTACAATACACAAGCGATGAATCTTTATCTTCCACAAAGTATTTACGGGATTCGGATTCCCTGTTCCTATAAAAAGTGACTTTAGTTTTTTCTTCGAAAGATTGTTGCCCTTGGAAAATGAGGCTCAGACTTCAGAACCATCTCTTGGTAATCCCAAATCTCGCACAAGATCGTTCAACTCAGACTGGGATATCAATAATGGACTTCACGATTTTTTGGTGTTTGAAGAAAAATCTGGGTCACCGTTTTCGTTATCAGCCTCAGATATAAATTCTTCGTCGAGACCCATCGCTTCATCAGGAGCTGCTGTGACATTACCCATGCCACTTCTATCATCGTTCCGTACAGCTATTTCTGGGGCAGTTACTGATGAAATCGTGATGTATTTGATTTTGTTTTTATTTCTACTGCTAAAACCATCAATCTTATCACAGCAGAAAAAACCATCTCCTTCATTCTTAGGCTGTTTTCATATAGCTGGAGCCGAGTACTCCATATTCTCTCTATATCTATCCCGCTTCCAACGTTTTAACATTTGCGTGCAAGAATTGCAGATGATGTTTGGGGACCACTTTTGTACTCCCACATTATGAATTCCTAAACCGAACATTTCCCTATAGGTCTCACGAACATCAGCACTAATAATGTTCCGCAATGAACTTATTTCAAACTTAGTAACAATGTGACAAAATATATTTCGATTACAATCACAGTTATGAGATAGCGATACAGCTTTTTTCTTCTTCCTTGTGACGTTACACTCTACATTGGCCAACTCACCAACCAATGCAGAGCAACGGTCGCATGATAACGACACCTGCGGGCCCGCTTTTCCACTCCGACCAGCCACCGATACTAGGTTTCCGAACCCCTGCATCGTAACAGGCTTCTTACCTGTGCTTGCCATGACGGGATGTACGCCGTCCACCGGGGACTTCGCCGGGTAACGGAATCACTCCGTTGCCCACCGTCACCACGTGGAGGTGCCCTGGTGGCAGGCACAGATATAGGTCTAGCTACACAAGCACGGAAACGTTGATGGAAGAATTGAGAGACTGTGCAGATCTCGTATACGATTCCTGCGCAGTCTCCCGTTACTTCTCTCAACGTTTCCGTGTTTGTGTAGCTGGATCTCAAGGTATTGCTCTGAATGTATAGATCGATCTATGTGATGGAATGACAAAATGCAAAAAGATGCTTGTTGTGTAGAAGATTGTTAAATTGAAAACCTAACGTGATCGAGTTGCGGGAATATCAGATTCCGTTTCAGCGACCCCGACGACATATAGAATTTGTGGTCTGATCTCCAGGCAGGAGCACTTGTTTGTTTGTTTGTTTGTTTGTAATACTTGAAATCATTGAGTTCAAGTCGGAAACCTATCATGATAGGGTTACATTGACATCAAATTCGATTCTAGCAGCCCTGAAAACATATAAAATACATAGTCTGATCCCCGGCTCAAACAGTGAATTTTATTCTTTTCGTGATTTTGTGGTTGTTTTAGACTTATGTCGAAACCTTGATATGATGGCATACACCACTCATCGCATTCAGTTCCAGCGACCCCGGAAACATGTGGAATACATAGTCTGATCCCCGGCGCAAACAGGTCATTTCATTCTTTCCGTGATTCTGCGGGTTTTTGAGCTTATGTCAAAACCTTGATATGATGGCATACACCACCCATCGGATTCAGTTTCAGCGACCCCGAAAACATGTGAAATATATAGTCTTATCCCTGGCTCAGACAGTGAATTTCATTTTTTTCGTGATTTCGCGGTTTTTTTGAAGTTCCGTCTAAACCCTGATATGATAGAATTGACTACTCATTAGGGATGGGCGATACGTATCGATATATCGATATATCGATACTTTTGTTCCTAAATATCGATATAAAATATCGATATCTCACTTCACAATATATCGTGTATCGATATCAAGTTAGTCAATATCGAATTTCGATACACGAATTTGAAGTAAATTTAAAACATTGGAAACCATATTTGAAAGCATTTCAATCAGTTTTGGAACCCATGAAGATTCACTAGAATGGTTCAAAATTGCTTTAATTCATTACTCCAATTGAAATCACCTCTATTCGCGATCAATCTTGATTTTTATTGAGTCAAATTCATCATAAAGGATCGTTTAGACCATTCATTGGAACATAAACCCAAGAAATGCAGAAACACCGAGGAATTGTGTACGAAATTCGCGCCTGCATCAGGTCCTCAATTTGTTTTTTTTCCTCTTTCTACATTTTATATATCAGAAAGAGAGCGAGAATTCTAACTATATTCGATCTATTGAGTTCAATACGCACTGCAAGGGGCACAACGATACAAGCGCGTATACAGAGCGAGAGGTACGAATAGATGTGAATGTGTCTTTGTCTATTCCATCAAAATAGTGAGAGAGAGAATCAATTGGATGTGTTTCTATGTTTGTTCAATAGATAGCATCGTCTTCTCTGTACACTCAATCTGATTGCTTCGCTCACTCCAGTATGTATTGAGCTCTGTTTCTTGGGTGTCAGATGTAATTTGCTGAAACCCTTTAAAGAAGCAACTCTCATAGTATGCGGGGAAGAATATGTTACATCCAGCCAAATTATACCATTAGTAAAATGGATATCAACAAATTTACAAACATATGATTCTAATACCGGAAATGGACAGCGCTTGAAAGAACTTCTAATCGAAGACTTCGAGAAGAGATTCGAATAAATGGAATTGTCGATTTTATTAGGTATAGCCACAATCTTAGATCCTCGTTTCAAAAAAATTCATTTTTTGAATATTGTGACATGTTCTATCGCTATACAAGAGATATCCAGAATGATACGTAATACAAACAGTGATGCTGAAACCATACAGAGGACTGAAGTCGGGAATACTGATGAAAATAAAGATCAATTTTGGTCGTTTCACGATCAAGCAGTTCACTTGAACGAAGATATGGAAATGGATACTCAGGATCACGATTGTATGCCAGAAGGATTGCAATGTTATTTGAATAGCTAAACAATAAGTAGAGAACTGGATCCTATCGCGTACTGGAGAACTCGGGGCCCATCATCAACATTAGCAATATTAACATTACGCTATTCACTGATTGCTGCAACTTCGGTACCATCCGAACGGTTATTCTCCAAAGCAGGACTCGTAATAACTGGACTCAGGAACCGTCAGACACCTGAGCATTTGAAAATGTTTTTATTTTTCAACTCACTCTCACTGGAAGATTGGGGGATTTGAAGAATTTGTGTGATAATGATTTAATTAGAATATTTTATCAGATTATATTGATTTCATGCATATTTCATTTTAATTCTATGTGTTTGTTCTGACTTTTAATATTCACAATAGAAACATGCAAAAGGGAAGATGTTTCTCGAAAAACTTTGAAATATTATATTTGGAATTTTGAATAGGTATATACATATACCATTTGTATGCTTTTATTACGAACAATTGAAATTGCATGTAACAGCTAAATTGAATTTAATATTTTTCCTTGTACAATTGGAATTATTATATCGATATATCGGAATATCGAAATTCATTCCCTGATATATCGGTCGTATCGATATAGGATTCGTGGATACGTATCGATACGCAATATCGATACAAATCTTTATATCGCCCATCCCCACTACTCATCAAATTCAGTTCCTACAACCCCGAAAATATATAAAATACATAGTCTGATCCCCGGCTCAGACGGTTAATTCCATTCTCTCCGTGATTTTGCGGTTTTTTGGAGCTTATGTCAAAACCTTGATATGATGGAATCGACCACTCATCGGATTCAGTTTCAGCGACTCCGAAAACATATGAAATATATAGTCTTATCCCCGGCTCAGACAGTTAATTTAATTTTTTTCGTGATTTTGCGGTTTTTTGAAGTGACGTCAAAGCCCTGATATGGCAGAATTGACTACTCATCGGATTGAGTTCCGGCGACCTCGGAAACATTAGAAATACATAGTCTTATCCCCGGCTCAAACAGTTAATTTTATTCTGTCCGTGATTTTGCGGTTTCTTCGAGGTGATGTCAAAATCCTGATATGATGGAATTGTCTACTCATCATATTCAGTTCTAGCGACCTCAAAAACGTATAGAATACATAGTCTCATCCCAGGGTCAGACAATTTATTCATTTTTTCCGTGATAATTCAGTATATTGAGGTTATGTCGAAAACCTGACGTGATGGAGCAAAATAGACATCGGATTCAGTTTCAACGACCCAAAAAACATATGATACACATAGTCTGATCCCAAGGTCAGAAGCAAAATTTTTTCCGTGTGGCTGTGTTATGCGATAGTTCATAAGTATTCTCCATCACGTTGATGAATTTCTCACAATCATTGGAATTCATTTTTCCCATCGAATTCCTCGACTGTGTGGATTCGAAAGCATCAAATGATGCATAAATGCTCTCGACTGGGATTATTACTATTCATACCATTCATATACCATTCATAGATGAATACCCGCACTGTATGTGTGAGTATATGTATATATCTGCTCATTGAATGTGTACAGCGTCCCAGAATGTTCAGAATCAAACATATATGCTCATATATATAATGAATCATATGTTCTACCATACGGAACATATAATAGAAGAGCATATAGAGAAGAATAGAGAATGAAATAGAGTAGATCAGCAGAAGATCAGTGCGGTTCCAGGAATAATAGGGGAACACGGGAAGCGATATTAGCACTCAGAACAGTAGAAGGGAAAAGTCTAGAGTTGGAAAAGTCTCTGTATATAGGTTTTGTAGATATACATAAAGCATTCGATAATGTTGATTGAGAGAAGATGTTTACGACTTTGAAGAAGGTAGGAAATAATTTCAGGGATAGGAGAGTAATATATGAAGTATATGAGAATCAAACCTCTCGTGAGGTGATTGCAGGTCTCCTAGGAGGATATTCTTGATACCCGTCCTTGATATCCTTTTTATCCATCCTTGGTAGTATCTGCTTCCTTTACGTGGTGGGGAGGATGAGTTTCTGAGATTTGGGCCTCTTTTCCGGTCGGAATGAACTACTCGAGGGGGAGAATACAAACTGAGAGAAACTGAATCATCCCAACGCCAGGAACATCGGCAGAAACGGAGGAAGAGCAACGGGAAACTACCTCCCTTGATATCTTTTAATATTCCCGAGGAAATGAAATCTTGTCTACAAACCTAGAATTTCCAATTCTGATTCATTGAAGAGGAAGCAACAACAACAACATGATGGCGTTCTCTTGGGTAAAATATTCCGGAGGTAAAATAGCCTCTCGTTCGGATGTCTGGGTGGGGCTGCTCAAGAGAGCCTCATCAAACAAGATAGGAAACCAAAGAAGATAACATTTTCCGAGTCGGAGCGTGGAATGTTAGATCACCGAGACAAACAGGAAAATTAGGAAATGTGGAATTAGGAATGAATAGGTTAGGTATTGATGCACTGGTAATTAGTGGAATGAGTTGGCCGCAAGAAGGGGATTTCTGGAGTGGGGATCACAGAATCATTCATACAAGATCGAAGAATGGTCAAGCAGGTGTTGGAATTGTAATGCATGAAAGGGTAGGGGATAGGATAGAAAATTATTTGCAACATAACGAACGCGTAATGATGTTCAAGTATACATGTCCACATCTGCATACTCAGAGGAAGATACCGAAAAAATGTACAATGAAATAGAAGAAGTGCTGGAATATGTGAAGGGAGAAGAAAATTCAATGATCATAAGCGACTGGAATGCGGTAGTAGGGCGAGGGAAAGGGAGCAACAAACAGGAGATTTTGCGTTAGGACAAAGGAATGAAAGAGGACAACGTGTAATAGAATTCTGTGAGGGCCATGAAATGGTTGCTACCAACACATTATCCAAAAATCATCCAAGAAGAATCTAGAGTCGGAAAATGCCAGGAGATACAGCAAGATATCAAATTGATCACATATTAGTGGGAAAAAGATTGAGAAACCGAGTGAAAAGCTGTAAAACTCATCCAGGCGCGGATATAGATAGTGATCACAATATGTTGCTGATGAAATGTTCTCTGGAATCCAAAGCTCTAAAAAAGAGAAGGAAAATGCAAAAAAGATGGAATTTGAGGAATCTCAAACAAGGGAAAACACAGGACGCATTCAAAGCGATGTTGGACGGAAAATTGGAGGATCGACAAGAGAAAGACTTGGAAATAGAGAGTAGATGGACAAATATGAAGAGGAGCAATGTGCAGATGAAATTTTGAAGAACGATGGGATAGAGCATAAGAAACCATGGATAACAGGAGAAATTCTCGATTCAATTGATGAAAGGAGGGAGTACAAGAATAAGGATAGTGAACAAGACCAGCAGACATACAAGGCACTGAGGAATAAAATAATCAGAGAATCAAGGGAAGGAAAAGAACAATGGTTGGAGGGAAAATGTCAGGATATAGAAGTGAGATTACATTTAGAGAAAATTGATGAAGCATATAGGATGGTTAAGGGATTTTTTAGATGTGCATAGAAATTTTTTTTCTTATGATCAGATAGATACATAGAATAATGGATGAATATATTTTTTTTTCAAAAGTACTCTCTTTCACTTCTCTCTCTCTCTCTCTCTCTCTCTCCCAGTAAAAGCAGCATCCGGTTCTGCAAAACAAGAAAACATCACACAACAGATTTTTCTTCTTCTCCTGAGTTTACGTATCCAGGAGCGAAGAAAGTCTTTCTTTTCAGTCTCAAAAAAATGTCGATATTTTTTCAAGGATATTAGGAAGTATGTTTTCTTCTCAAAAAATTCCTTTTTCTCGAAAAATGAGGTTTTCAAAAGCGTTCTCGAGGAAAGTGTTCCCAAAGACGTTTTTCGAAGAATATTTTCAGAACAAAACTTTTTTTTTCAAAAATTAAGTTTTCAAAAGCGTTTTCGGAAAAAGTATTCCCGAAGACGTTTTTTTGAAGAAAAATTGTCTTCTTTTGGAAGAATCCTTTTGTTCAAAAATGAAGTTTTCCAAATCGCTCTCGGAAGAAGTATCCCCAAAGACATTTTTCAAAATTTTTTGTGGGAAAAATTTCTTTCCCTCAAAAGTGGAGTTTTCAAAAACGTTCTCGGAAAAAGTATTCTCAAAGACGTTTTCCAAGAATATTTTCGGAAAAAAAAGTTTTTCTTCCAACAAGTATTTCCCGCAAAAGGAAGTATTCTTACGAAAGTAATCTAAAAAAGTATTGAAGAACGAAAATATTTCCGGAAAAAATTTCAAAACGATATTCTCAAAGACGAAAAAGTATTTCTGGGGAAGAATTCTCACAAAAAACGTATTCAAAAAGAGAAAAAACTCACAGTTATTCTATTGGATCCACTGTTTCGATGCCAATCGTGTCATCCCCATTGTTTCCATCGTCATCGTCATTATGGATTGGTGATTTGTCAATTTGGGAAACCGTGTGGGGGAGAGGGGGGCAAGGGTGGACAAAAATCTCTTTTCATTTTTTGTACATTTTCAGTGGAAGTTAAATGTAGAACATGCGCTCTCCACATGACCTCAGTCGGTATTCAAGCAAGTGAATTTGGTTGTTCAATGAATCGAAATATGTTTTACCATGTATTCATTGTTTCTGTAACACCTTACATTCTGTCCATTTTCACCTCATCACGGGGTGAAGGTGGACCTTGCTTCCTTCCCAAGGGGTAGAAGTGGACAAGCCTCAAATGTCAAAATAACATAAATATTGATCAATAATTGAATTGATTGGTTATAAAATTCAACGATATATATCGAATTATAGTTTTAACTCATAATCAACTGAGAAAAATCAAAATCAAAATTGACAACAGTGACATATCCACGGAACTTACATTCGCAAATGGAGGTTCAACAAATTTGTATGTTTTGTCTTTCCTTTTCAAGAAGTTGACAGTGAATTTTCTTCCGATCTCTTCTCTCATTGGGGTAACGAAATGTTAGACAGTTCTTGAACTTGCTGACTTAACAAGGATAAAATCATTGATATTCACATTTGTACCATCACAGTTTATTGTTCCCCCTGCTACTCCTCGTCCTGTGTCACTGGATAAATCAGAGAATGAGCTGATACCCCCATCGTCACACAGTTTTATGTCTTCAGCATCTTCTGAATCACTCTCGAAAAAGTTTTTGAAATTTGCATCCCTGATTAGTTCTTTTTTCTTGTTCAATCTTTTTTTTCTGGTAAGTCCGTATCAATTTTCCTTTCACAAGATTTTTTCCTTTCTCAATAGTCTTTCTTTTGATTCTTCTTCAATTCTGTTTTCTTCTGGTGTGTCTGTTAGCACACAGGTCTTTCCCTTCTTCCTTCCTCTGGGCTTGTTTTTTCCGGGCTGTGATTCCGGAAATGGTTTGACCTGATCAGCAGTGATGGTTGGCATGATTTTGAGCCTATCAGGGACCTGTAAAGATAGACTTCCAGAAGTTTCTAGTTGAGGAACGTCGAATTGAATTGAACCAGTAACATCAGAATCCGCTGTCGTGGTGTTCGATGTTCCATTCCGGGAAATAGTTTCGACAATCGACGTTGTTGGCTGAGAATCGTTCGCCACTGGAAGTTGTCATAGGCTCACAACCAGGTACAGGAGCATTTGCCGGAGTGCTTTGGGGCTGATCTGTTACTTTTGAAGGGTTGAAGTCCTCATCCTGAGTCTTCGTTGGTCCATTTTCCCAATTGTCCAAGCTTCGCAACCATATAATACTGTGCTCCAAACGTAAGTCTTCAAGAATTTCTTCCTTACTGCTAAGCTAATATCCTTCTAACATAGTAATTGTTCCTTTTGATGGAAAGCCTGTTTCACTTGTACTATTCTTGCTCTTATATCTCTTTCGCTCTTACCGTTTCCTGTGATTATGCTCCCTAGATATTCAAATTCTTTGACTTCCTTAACTGTCTCTGTATCGATTTCGATTTTTGTTCTCCTTGATGTTCCCACTGTTGTACGAATCATGAATTTTGTTTTGTCCTCATTTATATTCATACAATATTTGTCTAGTCATATTTTTTTCATAGTGTTGAGAGTATTCTCTAACTCAGCGCCACTTGTAGCTAATATAGCTATGTCATCCGCGAAACTCAACATGCTTACATTTTCACCTTGAATCTGTAATTTCAATGGCACTTGTTCCGTCACTTCGTTCATCGATTCTTCTGTATACAAATTGGAAATCAATGGCGATAGTGAGCATACTTGTGTCACCCCCCTTCTGATTTTTGCTTGTCCTTTCCGACAGTCTATTCCTATTATTGCGATTTGATTCTTGAATAATTCATATATTATTCTCCCATCACTGGAATTAACTGCTACTTTTTTCAAAATCGTAAACATCTTCTCCCCATCAACATCATCGAACGCTTTTTGTATATCTACAAAACCTATATACACAGACTTTTTCAACTCTAGACTTTTCTCTACTACTGTTCTGAGTGCTGATATCGCTTCCCACGTCCTCCTATTTTTCCTGGAACCGGACTGATCTTCTGCTAATCTACCCTCAATTTCATTCTCTATCCCTCTATATATGATTTTTTCAGTATTTCCGAAGCATGTCAAGTTAAACTAATCGTTCTGTAGTTTTCGCATTTGTCTGCTCCTTGTTTTTTTGGAATGGCGACAATTTTGACCCCCTGGAAATCTTCCGGTACTTCGCCTATTTCGTACATATCTCTGATCAATTCAAACAGTGCATCACGAGTTCTCTGACTGGAGGCTTTGATGAGGTCCACGCTTATGCCATCCATTCCTGGCGCTTCATCATTTTTCAATTCATTCAAAGCCCTGTCGAACTCTGACCTCAAAATTGAATCTCCCAATTCTTCTTTATCAACGTCTTCCTCCCTCTCCAAAAATCCTATATTATCGCTTCCTCTATACAGATCTTCCGAATGATCAATCCATTGGTCTATTTCCTCTCCCGTTCTCATCAATTGTCTTGAGAATCCCTAATCTTACCGCTTCTAGATTTTATTTGTCAAAAAAATCCCTCAACCATCCTATATGCTCCATCAATTTTCCCTGAATGTAATCTTATTTCTATATCTTGACATTTTCCCTCCAACCATTGTTCTTCTGCTTCCCTTGATTCTCTGATCATTTTATTACTCAGTGCCTTGTATGTCTGCTGGTCACGTTCACTATCCTCATTCTTGTATCCCCTCCTTCAATCAATTGAATCGAGAATTTCCTCTGTTATCCATGGTTTCTTAGGCTCCATCCCATCGTTCTTCAAAATTTCATCTGCACATTGCTCTATGTTCCCCTTCATATTCATCCATCTACTCTCTATTTCCAAGTCTTCCTCTGGTCATCCTCCAATTTTTCGTCCAACATCACTTTGAATGCCTCCTGTGTTCTTCCTTGTTTGAGATTCCTCAAATTCCATCTCTTTTGCATTTCCCTCTTCTTCCTTCAGAGCTCTGAATTCCAGAGAACATTTCATCAGCAACATATTGTGATCACTATCTATATCCGCGCCTGGATGAGTTTTACAGCTTTTCACTTGGTTTCTAAATCTTTGTTTCACTAATATGTCATCAATTCGATATCTTGCTGTATATCCTGGCATTTTTCAAGTATAGATTCTTCTTGAATGATTTTCGGATAATGTGTTGGTAACAACCATTTTATGGCCCTAACAGAATTCGATCACACGTTGCCCTC
Organism: Gonatopus flavifemur; assembly: GCA_018340375.1. NCBI lineage: Eukaryota > Metazoa > Arthropoda > Insecta > Hymenoptera > Dryinidae > Gonatopus > Gonatopus flavifemur. Next base: position 1,660,967 of record JAFFJZ010000033.1, read on the forward strand.
TTTCATTCCTTGTTCCTCACGCAAAATCTACTATTATGTTGCCCTCTTTTCCTTGCCCTCCTACCACATTCCAGTCGCCTATGATGATTGAATTCTCTTCTCCCTCCACATATTCTATCACTTCTTTTATTCGATCGTACGTTCTTTCGATATCTTCTCTTGAGTATACAGATGTGGGAATGTATACTTGAACTATACCAGTATCTACCGGTTCTGTTCTAACTCTGACCATCATTACGTGTTCGCTATGTTGCAAATAATTCTCTATCCTGTCCCCCCTCGCTTTCCCTTCGCTCCTGCCGATGTTCCTGGCGTTGGGATGATTTAATTTCTCTCAGTTTGTGTTCTCCCTCTTGCGTAGTTCATTCCACCCGAAAAGAGACCCAAATCTGAGATCCTCATCCTATCCACCACGTAAAGTAAGCAGATACTACCAAGGATCGATGAAATGGATATCAAGGACAGGTATCAAGAATATCCCCCTGGAAGACCCGCAATCATCCCACGGGAGGTCAGATTATTACAGTAGTTTTACAAAATTCATCATTCTCATATTCTAAGAAAAAAGTGAGATCAACTCTCCATTATCCTCGAACTATCATCATCATCATCATCATCATCATCATCATCATCATCATCATCATCATCATCATCATCATCATCATCATCATCATCATCATCATCATCATCACAGAAATTGCTTTCTTCGAAATGAGTGTTTTTCAACATGCATAAGCCATCGATGTGATCGATGAACATTATCAAACGGACAATGACATCTTTTCACTGTTCTTTGATATTCTTGATGGATACAGTTACAGTCGATCGCTTCTCAATTGATCAGGGAAGGACATCAAAAATTTCCGAGATCAATTACTGTTTTCGATTGTCCAAGTCAGTTCTGCAACCATTTTTTTTTCCCTATTCCTCTCACATATATGCGGTCCCCTCCTTCCACCATGTCTCCGATCACATCTTCAAGGTGAATTCCCATATTCCCATGGAATACGTTGATAATTACGAATCAACCATGAATTGATACACTCATATTTCCCAGGTGAATCATTCCATTTGCAAGAAGAATAATACGCACTTAGCTTTCTTCATTTCATCACTCCCCATCACGATTACTGCGAGTTCTCCCACCACTAATCGATCGAATGGTTCTTTGGAACTTTGAAAATCTAAAACAATTACATTCAACATTTCCATTCTATCGTTAGTCTCTTCTCTATTGATCAAGCGTTTCTTCCCACTGGTGAATTTTGCCCAACAGAAAACAAAAATCCAGAGAGACCTACTACTCTTCATTCGAGAGCTTGTTGGAAACTGAATCGATTCAAGGGGTCATATTCCCCTCATTCTCGGGAAGGAAAGCTTTTTCCAATAATTTCTTTGGAGCATTTCTTTATGATAATCATGAACAACCAATACACCAATCGATTGACCCACCCTCCAGGAGTAAGAAAAACTTACGTTATCGAAGATTCTCCACAAAATGGCGGCTGTAGGGGCGTTTTGCAGGGAACTATGGTTTGAAATCGGCAAGCAGCAGAATTCGAAGAGTTTCCATCCGATCGACTTGAAAATTGAACTGTGACTCCATTGTGTGATTATCTATTGAAGTACACACGGTGTTCACGATTGGTCAACAGGATTTTCCTTTAGTCGATTGTTTTCAAAAATTTGAATTTTCTGTTCAAGGTTTCGCTGGTTTGTGAAAAATTTCAAATAATTCTCAAAATTATGATCGTGTGTACTCCACTAGATAATCACACGATGAAGTTACAGTTCAATTCTCAAGTCGATCGGATGGAAACTCTTCGAGTTCTGCTGCTTGCCGATTTCGAACCATAATTTCCAGCAAAACGCTTCTGCAGCCGTCATTTTGCGGGAAGTTTTAAATAAAAAAAGTTTCTCTAACTCCTGAAGTGCTGCTCAATCGATGGTGTATTGGTTGTCCATGATTATCATACTGGAATGCTCAAAAAAGTCATTGAAAAACCTTTTTTTCAGAGAATAAGGGGGATAAAACCCCGCAAATCAATTCAGTTCCCAACGAGCAGCAAGGTGGGAGATAGTCAAGCTTTCCAATTCTTCGAAACGTCTCGTGACGACGCATTGAGGCTCCGCAGGGAGTTTCATGATTCCCAATAAATATAGATCTGAGTCGATTCCAATGTGATCAATAGATAAATATATATTGTATTTTTCCTTCTGTCAAGGTTGAATGACATCAATTATAAAACCATCAATCATGTATATACGAATCATGTCCTTCGTATAGATCTTTGGATCTGCACAAAAAAGGTCCTGCTTTCCAGGTCGCAACCTTGAGTAGAATGAGACAATATGAGATGAAGTAGGAGGTTTGTATGCAATATCTACTGAGCGACGAATATCGATGGGTCCTCCAAGAAAGAATGTTTCATCTTATCACATATCATCCTGCTCACCCCCATTTCATGGAACAACACGTATTTCAATCAAATTCGAAGAGGACAGCTTATATTTCAGAAGGGGAATATTATCATAGTCCTACATGAACTCACTATCGACTGGCAATGATGTGAGTCCAACAATTGATTCTTGTATAACTTCTGTACAAAGTAGTTCCTTTGTTGAATATTTGCACGTAGAAAAAAATATTGTACACATTTATATCAGGTATACAGTGTTATTTGCGTTCCAAATATTTTATTTTGAATAGTAATCTAACAATGAATAATAATAATAATAATAATAATAATAATAATAATAATAATAATAATAATAATAATAATAATGATAACAATAATGATAATAATAATAATGATAATAATTTGTTTTCTTTTTTGTAGAGGGGGAAATGCGTTACGCACCATCAGGGAGCTGAGTTCCTCCCCGGTGTGTGGGACTCCTGCAGTGGCTGACGATGGTTGTTGCCTATCGCAGTCTACCCACTAAAACCCCCTCTTCACAGACATTGATTCCCCCCCGGAACTGTTCATCACATTACTTCGGGGGGGATGCCCTGGCCTACCGGCCGTTTTCACCTGGCCCTTCTGCCTCCTATGGGGCCTCTGTTGTTGTAAGGCCCTCTCCTTATCCTGGACTCTGCTCGAGACCGTTCGTCTTTGTCGTGAATATAAAAAGAACAGATGGAATAAAACGAGGACGTCACAGAACACAAAGAACAGGTGTAGTCAATGATAAAATAGAATAAAAACAGAAATAAATCTGGTCAGCAAATAAAAACGTTGTGAAGATAAAATCGGTGTATAACTAAAAAACAATGTATGAGTCAAAACGATGTATAAATAAAAGCAATGTAAAGAAAAAATTGGTGTATAAATAAATGAAAGCTGTGTATAAATGAAATTGGTTCAAAGTCTCGACCCTAGCGGTGGTATCACAGGTGATGTCACGGATGATGGAGTCATGAAAGCTAACAAAGAGACACACTCGGGTCTCCGTCGGATGTAATTGAAAGAAAATAAATAGGTGAATGAATAAATGAATGAATAAATAAATAAATAAATAAATAAATAAGTCAACACGTGGATAAATAACGTCCCCATTAAATTGACCCGTCTCTTTCATTTATTCAGGGCCCTCCCGTCGAGAGCCCTCTTCTTCCGTCGCAGGACTGACTCCACGAAGCGGGCGACATCGGTCCATGCGTCCTGGCCTAGCAGCATGACCCCAACGATGTTCTCTGGGGTCACGCAGCCGTATGTCTCTTCGAGACGTCTCCTTTCCGCCCTCCACTCTTCACATTCAAAAAGGGTGTGGAGGGCGTCATCTCGTTGGGAGTCGCAGAAAGCACAGTCTGGTTCCGCCACTTCACCCATTTTGTGTAGGTAAGCTTGGAACGGACCGTGTGCCGCCAGCAGTTGGGTGATGAAGTAATTAACTTCCCCATGCTGACGACTGAGCCAGGGTTCGAGGCTAGGGATCAACCTCGCCGTCCACCTGGCTCGCGACTCCCCTTCCCACCGTTCTTGCCAGGCGCGCATGGACACATCTCTTGCTTTGCGCCTCGCTCCTTCTCTTCCTACGGTGGGAGCGCCGTGGTGGACGAACTCCTGCTCCTGGGCGGAGAGGTCGATCAGGATGACCCCCGCGACAACCAACGCTGCTGACTCCGAGACCGTGCGGTAGGAGCAGGCGATGCGGAGGGCCCCTCTCCACTGCACTGCGGCCATGCGCTTTCGGTATTTTCCGTACCGCAGCGCGTCAGCCCAGACTGCGGCACCGTAGAGCATGATGGACTCGGCGGTTCGTAGGAGTAACCTTCTTCTTGAGGGTCGGGGGCCGTCAATATTGGCCATGACCCTGCTCAACAACGTGGTTACTCCAGCCGCCTTGTCCGCTCCCCTCCTTATCTCCTCCCAGAAGGTGAGCCTGGAGTCTAGGCACACCCCCAGGTACTTTACCGATGCCTTCGTCTGGACCGTCGCCTCTCCTACCTGCATATCCCTGATGAGCGGGATATGCTTTTTCGTGAGTAGCACGATCTCGGTCTTCGCCAATGCCAGCCGCAAGCCGTGGTCGTCTATCCAGGAGCGGACGCGACGCATGGTCTGGTTGAGCAGCATCTGCGCCTCATCCACAGTTCTAGCAATGATGACGGCGCCAACGTCATCCGCATACCCAACCAGAAAAGCCCCCTTCGGCACCTCCATACGAAGGATCCCGTCGTACGTGGCGTTCCAAATGTCGGGACCCAGTATGGAGCCTTGAGCCGCACCAGAGGTTAACTCTTTCACAACCGGGCCATCCTCGGTCTCGTATCTTATTGAGCGGGATCTCAAGTAGTCGTCTAGTACCCGGAAGAGGTATTCGGGTACTTGAAAATCCCGCTCCAGCGCGCTCACGGCGTCGCTCCACCTGACCGAGTTGAAGGCGTTGCGCACATCCAACGTGACCAGCAGACATACGGGGCGGGAGTAGTGATTCCCCCGCTCCGTGCCCCTGGCAGCCTCGGCAACCTCCTGGATCGCGTGTATCGTCGTCCTCCCTCTCCGGAAGCCAAACTGCTTTTCGGAGAGGTCTCCAGCGGTTTTAATGGCCGCGTGGAGGCGAGGTCTCAGGAGCTTCTCCAGGAGCTTGCCGGCAGTATCCAGCATGCACAGGGGCCTGTAAGATGACGGGTCGTCTGCTCGCCCCTTGCCCTTGCTCACCAAAGCCAGTCTCGCTAGTTTCCAGCGGGCAGGGAGAATCCCTGCACGCAAGCTGGCGTTATATATGTCGAGCGAGACCCTTGGATGACCCTGCGCAACTGCCTTCAGCACCTCTGCTGGTAAGCCGTCCGGACCCGGAGCTTTCTTGTTTTTGAGCGAGCGAGCGGTGCTCGCTTACACCGCCCCTGTGAAGGGAGGGGTCTCCGGGACTTCAGATGTCAAAGGACGGCGTGAGCGCTTAGGGTGTTGGGGGAATAGGGTGTGAACGATGTTCTTGACGGTCTCCGCGTCTCTGGGGGCACAGTTGTTGTACGTACCCAGTTTGCGGAGCACTATCTTGTACCCTAATCCCCAAGGATCCTCGTCGAGATTCTCTCCGAGCGCCTTTCAGCAGCGGTGCTTGCTCTCCGTGATGGCCCGGCGTGACCTCTCTCTTGCCGCTTGATAGGCGGTGACTTTGGGGGCTGCGTCGCTTCGATCGCGGAGTCTTGAGCGCTGAGCGATACGTCTGCGTCTGAGACTCTCGCTCCTCAACTCCGCGATCTCATCCGTCCACCAGTAAACGGGTCGTCTATCCTCTCTTCTCCGACGCTTCGGCACTCCGTCCCGACAGGCGCGTTGGATGTGGCGCATGACCACATCAATCACCATTCCCGCGTGCTCGGGGGATGGCGGCACTTGGGGGATCCCGTCAACGACGACTTGTCCGCGCGTTAAGGCCGGAGAGAGTCTCTCGGGGCGCATCTTCGCGACGTTCCATCTGGGCATCTGGTCGTGTCATGCCGCTCGGACTGGAGCTACATCACGCACGGTGAACGTGATGTATTAGTGATCGCTGGCTGTATAGTCCTCGATCACCCTCCAGTCCCTGACGCGGGGCACCAGATCTTCCGTCGCGAAGGAGATGTCCAAAATCGTTTGTCTATAGCCGGGCCTCCGGAAGGTGGACGTTGAATCGGTGTTCAACACTGCAAGTTGGAGTCCGGATACCATATCCATGACTCGTCCACCCCGGGAATCTGGCCTGGCTTCGCCCCACTCGAGAGACTTTGCGTTGAAGTCTCCGGCCACTATTTTGTGTCCCTCCATGTCCCGGACAGTGTCCTCGAGGCCTTCAAGTTCGGCCTCAAAATCTCGTATATGTTCATTTGGGGTGAGGTAGCAGCTGAAGAATGTTACGTCTCTGCACCTCACCCACACAAAGCCACTGCCGGAACCATGGGCTGTCACGGGATTGCGCCGCATATCCGGGATCCATATTGCCGCCGTGCCGAGGGCGTCGGAGAACCATCCTGGCCCTTCCCTGTCGCGATACTGTTCGCTGATCAGGGCGAGGTCTGCTCTCTTCTCGAGGCAGATCTGGGCCAGGAGGTCATGGGCCACCCTACTTCTGTTGAGGTTGCACTGCAGAACCACCGCCATTCTTGTTGTCGCTGCCTTTCGCCTGGGCGAGGGCCCTGCGGAAAGCGTCGCACTTGCCGGAACCTGCTAAGTGGGTTCCAGGCTTCCCCGCCGCAGTGCAGAGGGAGCAGTTGGGCTCCTTCTTACATCCCGCTGCCTTGTGGTCCTCTGCACCGCACCGGAAGCAGTTCTTGCTCCGGTCAGGCTCTTGGCAGCCGCGGCTTTGATGGCCGTAACCGAGGCATTTGTAACACCTCGGCACGACCGCCCTCTCTCGGATCCTGCAGTTCTTGATCCAGCTCACTCTCACGTGACCTGTGGTCATCAGTTTCTTCGCAGCCCCTTGGTCGATTGAAACAAGGGCCGAAACTGCGCCACGCTGCGTGCGCTTTCGTGAGCGTTAACTGCAGGATCCCGCTGTAATTTGGCAGTGCATTCCGCAGTGCAGCCTCTACTTCCTCCTTGGTGGAGGCAACGTCCAGGTCACGTATCTCCAGGCTCGTGGAAGGCGTCAGCGCCCGGACGCTGCCCATCTCCTCAACGGCCTTCTTCAATGCTTCGGAGAAGGAAGCTTTGGCTTGGTCCGTCGCTTTCTTGATTCCGATGAGGACATCGCCAGTCCTCGTGCGACGGACCGAGCTCACTTGGAACCCCAGTTCCTCTGGGTTTACGGTCTGGCGGACGGTGGTCAGGACGTCCGCATACGTCTTGTCTGCAACCGGCTCCAGGGCGAAGGCATCGGGCTTTGTCGGACGCCGTTCACGTTTACGTTTAGGATTCGTGGGTGGCGCCACCTGCGCTGGAGGCTTCGTGGTCTGAGCCGGTTGCCCCGTATCCTTATCATCCTTCTTCTCTTTCTTCTTCGTTTTGGGGTCGACCACCGTCCACACTTCTTCCTCCTCAGTCGCCGAAGGTTTCGTCTTCTTGGCCACAGGAGTGGCAGTAAGCGGAGGAGCTGGGGGGCTCGAAGCAGAACGCTTCTGGCCGCTCATCAGTGGTGAGCTGCTGGGAGAACTCTGGGGGGCGGATGGTGTTGGTTTGGTCCGCCCCCTCAATGCCCTTGAATCAACGGCCTCCCGGAAACGGCTGTGAGTCCGCGTGTCCTCCCGCAGCCCCTCCAGCTGTTCCATCAATTTTTGGAGGTCATCCTTCACGGTTCGATCAACGTTGGGCTGCTTCTGGATGGCCTCCATCATGCCTTGGATAAGTGGCATGCCCCCAGATCTCGGCACCATATAGGAGGACCGAGTTGACCGTGGACATCAGCAATCGTCTCCTGCTCGACTTGGGGCCACCGACGTTCGCCATAAGGCTGCTAACAGCTGTGACCTTCTCAGCGGCTTTGTCGGCAATCCCCCAGAGGTGGTCCCGGGAGCTGAGCCTCCGGTCCACTATGAGGCCCAGGTACCATGCCGCGGGCTCCGACTCCACTACTTCCTGGTCCACCCGCAAAGGGACGACGGCAGGGATTCTCTTCTTTGTGATAACCACGATCTTTGTCTTGCCGAAAGCCAGAGATAACTCATGCTCCCTCATCCAAGCTTCGATGCGTCGCATCGCCTGGTTGAGTACCAGCTGGGCTTGCGCAACGTCACGGGCCTCTATGAGTAGGCCAACGCCGCCCGCAAACCCAACCAGTAGGGAACCATCGGGCATCTCCGACCTCAGCAGACTGTCGTAAGCGACATTTCAAAGATCGGGGCCCAGAATAGACCCCCGCGCCGCTCCCAACGTGACCGCAGTTCTCTTCCAGCCCGCGGTAGTCTCGTAAACGAGAGCACGGCCCTGTAAATAGTTTTCCATCATCCTGAGGTTGTACAGAGGCACACGGAACGTATGCTCCAATGCCCAGAGCATGTCGCTCCAGCGTGCGGAATTGAACGCGTTCCTCACGTCCAACGTCACGAGGAAGACCACCTGTCTGAAGTGACGATTGTGATCCTCCGCGCGCCGCACGGCCTCCAGTACTTCCTGGACCGCATCGAGGGTCGAGCGGCCCACACGGAACCCGTACTGCTTTGGTGACAGGCCACCCGCCTCACTGATCGCCTGGAGCAGTCTCCCCTTGAGGAACCTCTCTAACACCTCTCCCGCTGTGTCTCACATGCACAGCGGCCGGTAAGAGGGCGGCATTCCTGGATCGCCTCCACCCTCCTCGATAAGAGCAAGGCGAGCGAGCTTTCAGCGCACGCTGAAGACCCCAGCCGTCGGGCATGCGTTGTACATGTCTAACAGCAAGTGGGGTCGACAGCGCCACACCATCTTCAAAACCTCCCCTGGCACACCATCCGGACGCAGAGCCTTGTTATCCTTCAGCTGACGTACGGCGACGCTCAGCTTCCCAGTGATGAAGAGCGGGACGTCGCTCACGTCACCGAAGTCTCGGCGCGGCCGGACAGGGTGCGCTGGGAAGAGCTCCGAAACAACTAGCTCCGCGAGGGCTCCATCCAACGTGACCGCCGACCGCCAGGCCTCCAGCCTCTGAGTCACAATTCTGTAACCCAGATCCCAGGGGTCCGCGTCGACAGCCAGCGCCAGCTTCTTCCAACAGGAGTCTTTGCTCCTATTGATAGCCCTGTGGAGCCGTCTCCTCGCTGCCTTGTGTTCTGCCAACCTGGTCGCCGCTTTTGGGCGATTTCTCGCCTTCTGAGCGGCCCTGCGTAGTCGAAGACACTCCCTGCGCGCATTAACAATCACCGGAGTCCACCAGTACACGGGTCGCTTCCCATGTCCAGGTCTCCTGCATGGCATGGAGGCATCGCATGCGGAAGCGATCAGGCTCATGATTGAGTCCACAGGACCGTCGACCATTTGAGTCCCACCGGCGGCCGGAACCTCGTGGGTCACTGCTCCCGAGGATATCGCCTGCTCGAATCTTCGAACGTCGACCCGGTCGGCGTTCCATCTTCTCGGCTGCCGGGGAGGCACCCTGCCCTCCCGTGCATCCTCGTGGACCCCAAACTCGATGTACTGATGGTCGCTGCCGGTGTAATCTTCGACCACTCTCCAGTTCTGGATTCGGGGCGTCAGTTCCTCGGAGGCCAGGGGAATATCGGGGATGGTCTCCGAGTATCCTGGGCGACGGAACGTTGAGATGTTGCCAACGTTTAGGACCACCAAACCTGTCCTAGCCGCCATACCCAGGATGTATTTACCTCTGGAGTTGGTGCAATCCATGCCCCACTCCACCGCTCTAGAGTTGGAGTCCCCAACGACAATCACTTTCGTGGTTGTGCTGAGGATCGCGTCCTCCAGAGCGTCGACCTTCCGCCGAAAGCCAGTCATACGGTCGTTCGGGGAGAGATAGCAGCTAAAGACAACCATCCCCCCACAATCGACCCAGACAAAGTCCTTGCTGGCGCCGTGCCTCCGAACAAGCACCTCGCTGCGATTTGTCACCCAGATCGCAGCGGTGCCGAGCACGTCTCGGTACCAGTCTGGTGAGTTCCGGTTCCAGTACTGCTCGTTGATTGCCACCAGGTCGGCGTTCCTCTCTCGCACGATCCGGAGCAGGAGATTACTCCCTGGTGCCGGGAGTGTGGCCCAGTCAAGCAGACTCTGTCTCCCTTCCTGCGCAGAGCATGCACCCTGGTGGAGCGGTGCACTCCCTCGCCTTGTGTCCTTCTCCCCCGCATTTCTAGCGGAGGGTGGACCTGTCGGGAGCAGTGCAGGATCGAGCGAGGTGGCCATACCCGTTGCATCTGGAGCAACGCTCCACCACCGCCCTCTTCCTGATCCTGCACTCAAGCCAACCGACCTTGATCTTCTTCGATGGTTGGCTCAATAACTTGGCGGAGGTCTTCCGGCCATATTCTATGATGGGCGCCCTCTGGCCCCTCACATTTTTGCCAGTCAGAGAGACCTCAACGCCAGTCACGTCGTCGAGATCCCTCTGTAGGGCGACCATCACATCCCCTACCTCGGTGACGCAGTCCAGACCCCGGATCTCCAATGTCTCACGAGGTTCAAGACTGCGCACCACAGCGTTCCCTTCGAAGATGCCTTCCAGGGCGCCGGCGGACTCCCCCCTGTAATAATAATAATAATAATAATAATAATAATAAGTTTTGTTCTTTTCATAAAGGGGGAAATGCTTCATGCACCGTCAAGGAGCTGATGTCATCGCTCCCCGGTGTGTGGGACTCCTGCTGTGGCTGGAGCTGACAGTTGCCGATCGCATTATACCCACTGAAACCCCCTCTTGGCGAGCATTTGACGCCCCCCTGGAACTGTCCAACACATCACTTCGAGGGAGATGCCCTGGATTCTGGGCCACGTTTCACGTGGCCCCTCCGCCTCCCCTGCTGGCTTTCGCATCGAGGATCCTCTTCTTCGGTCGCAGGACCGACTCCGCGGAGCTGGCGACATGAGTCCATGCGTCCTGGCTTAGCAGCATGGCTCCAACGATGTTCTCTGGAGTCACACTGCCGTAGATCTCTTCGAGACGACTCCTCAACCAGAAACACCCCTTCTCCCGGCAGCTCCATACGGAGAATCCCGTCGTAGGTAGCGTTCCATATATCGGGTGCCAGTATGGAGCCTTGAGCCGCTCCACAGGGCAACTCCCTCTCCACCGGGCCATTCTCGGTCTCATACATTAGGGAGCGGGATCTCAGGTAGTCGTCGAGTACCCTCATGAGATATTCGGGCACTCGAAAGTCCCGCTCCAGCGCGCTTATAGCGTCGCTCCATCCAACCGAGTTAAAGGCGTTGCGCACATCCAACGTGACCAGCAGACAAACGGGGCGGGAATAGTGATTTCCGCGCTCCATGCCCCCGGCTGCCTCGATCACCTCCTGGATAGCGTAAACCGTCGACCTCCTTCCCCTGAAGCCATATTGACGTCCGGAGAGGTCTCCAGCGGCTTCGATGGCTCCGTGGAGGCGAGGCTTGAGGAGCTTCTCCAGGAGTTTGCCAGCTGTATCCAGCATGCACAAGGGCCTGTAAGATGACGGGTCGTCTGCTGGCTCCTTGCCCTTGCTCACCAACGCCAACCTAGCCCGTTTCCAGCGGGCAGGGAAAATCCCCGCTCGCAGGCAGGCGTTATACATGTCGAGCAAGAGCTTTGGATGGCTCTGCGCACCTGCCTTCAGCACCTCTGCTGGTAGGCCGTCCGGACCCGGGGATTTCCTGTACTTGAGCGAGCGCGCGGCAATCGCTAGCTCCCCCCCCCCCGTGAAGGGAGGAGTCTCCGGGTCTGCAGGTGTTGACGGACGGCTTGGGCGTTCAGGGTGTTGGGGGAACAGGCCGTCATCAATCAATCTTCTTCAGGGTCTCCGCGTTCTTGGGAGCACTGTTTGAGTATGTCCCCAACTGTGGAGCACTATCCCATACCCCAACACCCAAGGATCATCGTCAAGATCCTGTTCGAGCGCCTTCCAGCATCGGTGCTGGCTCTGCTTTATGGCCCGGCGTAACCTCTTCCTCAATGCTTGGTAAGCGGCGATTCTGGGGGCTGCGTCGCCACGATCGCGGGGCCTCGAGCGCTGGGCGATGCGTCTGAGTCTGAGACTCTCGCTCCTCAGCGCCGCGATTTCGTCCGTCCACCAATATGGCAGTCTCCTTCCATTTCTTCTCCGACTCCTCGGCACTGCCTCCCGACAAGCGTGGTGGATGTGACGCATTGCAATATCCACCGCTGCTTCTGCTCGTTCACAGGGGGGCAGCTCTTGTTGGATCCCGTCCAAAGCCAGCTGTCCACGTTCCAACGCCGGAGACAGTCTCTTTCAGGGCACATCTCCGCGACGTTCCATTTGGGCGTCAGGTGGTTACGCACGCCACGGGCTGGAGCTACATTTCGGATGTTGAATGTGATGTATTGGTGATCGCTGGCTGTGTAGTCCTCGATCACCCTTCAGCCCTTGACACGGCGCACCAGATCTTCCGTCGCGAGAGAGATGTCCAAGATCGTCTGTCCATAACCAGGCCTCCGGAAGGTGGACGTTGTACCGGTGTTGAGCACCAACAGACCAGTTCTGGATGCCATGTCCATAACTCGTCTACCCCGGGAATCTGGCCTGGCTTCGCCCCATTCGAGAGACTTGACGTTGAAGTCTCCGGCTACTATTCTATGGCCCTCCATGTCCCGTACAGCATCTTCCAGGCTGTCAAGTTTTGCCTGGAAGTTCTGTATTGACTCGTTGGGAGTGGAGTAGCAGCTCACGTATGTTACGTCCCTGCACCTCACCCACACAAAGCCGCTGCTGGAACCATGGGAAGTGACATGGCAGTGTCGCGTGTCAGGGATCCAAATTGCCGCCGTGCCGAGGACATCGGAGAACCACCCTGACCCTTCTCTGTCTTGATACTGTTCGCTTATAAGAACTATGTCAGCTTTTTTCTCGAGACAGATCTGGGCCAGGAGGTCATGAGCCACCCTACCCCTATTGAGGGTACACTGCAGAACGACCGCCATTTCGGACGTTGCTGCCTTTTGCCTGGGCGAGGACCCTGCGGAAAACGTCACACTTCCCGGGACCCGCTTGGTGAGTTCCGGGCTTCCCCGCCACGGTGCAGAGGTAACAGGCAGGATTTCTGGTACATCCCACTGCCTTGTGGTCCTCTGCACCCCACCGGAAGCAGATCTCGCTCCGGTCAGGCCCTTGGCAGCCGCGGCTTTTATGGCCGTAACCGAGACACTTGTAGCATCTCGGTACGACCTCTCTTTCCCGGATCCTGCATTCGTTGATCCAGCCCACCCTGATCTTGCCAGTGGTCATCAGTCTCTTTGCGACCGCTTGTTCAACCGTAACAAGGGCCGAGACTTGACCACGCACGGTGGGCTTCGTTAGCGTAAGCTGCAGGATCCCGCCGTATCCTTGTAATTCGTTCTGCAGTGCAGCCTCCACTTCCACCTAAGTGGAGCAAACGTCCAAGTCTCGAAATCTCGAGGCCGGCTGTTGGCCTCAGCTCCCGGACGCTGCCCACCTCCTGTGCAGCCTGCTTGAGCGCCTCCGAGAAAGACGCCCTGGCCTGGTCCGTTGCTTTTTTTATTTCAATGAGGACCTCACCGTTCCTTGTGCGACGGACCGCGCTCACCTCGACCCCAAGCTCCTGCGGTCTCACAACGTGGCGGACGGTGGACAGGACATCCGCGTAGGTTTCCCCTCCTGCAGGTTTCACGGCGATTGCGTCCGGCTTCACGGTCCGCCGCCGTCGTTTCTGCTGGGGTCTCGTTGTCGGAGCCTGCTTCGCCGGAGGCCACGCGGGAGGGTTGGCCGTTGTTGCCCTGTCCTTCTCCTTTCGTTTCTTCTTCCGCCCCTTCTTCCTCTCCTTTCCCTCCTTCGACTCGACCACTGTCCACTCCTCTTGTGGGGGAGCCACAGTGGATTTCCTCCTCTTGGGCATCCGGACTGGAGCTGTTGAAGCCCCCGGCGGGCCCACAGTGGGGCGCTTTTGACCACCTGTTAGAGGCAAGCTCCCAGGGTAATTCCGTGGGGCGGGTATCGGTCTCTCTGTCCGCCTATGGAACGCTCCGCGGTCTATGGCCTGTCGGACATGAGCGTACGTCCGCGTGACCTCCTGCAGCCCATCCAGCTCCTCCAACAGTCTTGGATGCCATCCTTCACGGTTCGATTGACGTTGGGCTGTTTCTGGATAGCATCTACCATGCCTTGGATTAGGCGACGCATTCTTGCGAGCCTCTCTTCCGCCTCCCTCTCCGATCCAATAATGAGCGTCCTACGGGAAGCCAAATCATCTCCACCGTCACCCCCCTTTTCAATTCGTTCTCCATCACTTGGCACAATGTTTACAATGGAGGCCAAGTGAGCCACCTCCATTGTACTACGGTTGCATGATAACGACGCTGCGGGGCCCGTTCACACACCCCTGTCTAGCGCCGGCCCTGGGATGTCCGATCCCCCCTGGACGGTAATGGTTTCTTGCGTCTTCGTACTGGCCATATCTGAATCGGTCTTAGAAGATATGGTTGACCGGCCGCCCCTAACATGGGGGAACAGACGCCGACCAGGACGCTGCCCGATACGGGATCAGACGCGCCTGGAATTTTGTGGGAGTGGCTCTCCCACCCCTGACGCCGTTGGGGAGTTCCTTCCCTCATCCGCCGCCGGAATCGTTGGCCAGGTGTCACCTGTAACCCTAGGCCGGGGCCCCTATGCGGTGCTACCATCCGGAGCCAGATGGACCGCGGTTTTTTAGAGAGGTGTTACTCCTTTATCCCTCCTCCTCCCCCATCACTTGCAAGATGGGGTCCCGGGCTTGGGACCGGTTCAAAGCGGAATTAATAATAAGGATAATAATAATGATAATAATGATGATAATAATAATAATAATAATAATAATAATAATAATAATAATGATAATAATAATAATAATAATAATCATAACAACAATAATAACAACAACAACAATAACACAAAGAATGACAGCAAAGATATTGATAATACTCATGCAAATAATGATAATCGCGAATCCATTAGAAATGTGTGAAGAGATTGATTGACACAATCTCTTTCCCCAACTATTCAGTGCTCTTAGTCCTCAGTGCTCTCCGTCCGTCTCAATCTTCAGCGTTGCTCAGAATGGTGCTCGATATCTTATACATTTTAGTCGAAGTGACTCCATCATTTTTATGAAATTTCATCACGACACCTGGAATAAAAGTAATTCTATTTTGATTCAGGGCAATCATATTTTCAAATATACAGGGTGGGGCATTCAAAGTGTCGCGGGCGTTTTCTCCAAAAATAAAGTGAGATACGACAAAATTTTTCAGACAAAAGTTGTAGGGTACCGAGGGGGACATCCGATGGTGGCCTTGGCTTTGACCTCAAATCTCATCTTCAAGGGCATTCTGAGATCAACTCTTGTTTTTTAAATAGCATCTCATATTTTTTACTGCAGATTTGGATTCTAGGTCGAAAACCAAGAAACTTTTGTCTGAACCATTTTCCTGAAATCTGCAAAAATGGCGCTCTAATCGATATTGTTCCACTTCGAATCTGACATTCGAATAACTCGAAAACGAAGGGTCTTGCAAAAGAATGTTTCGTACAAAAGTTGTCAATACACAACACATTTCAATCGTCTACATCACCGCCATTCAGAGCTCACGCGATGTAAACAAACGACGGGGTCCAGTGAAAATTCTTGATTCTGAAGGTCGGTTTGTCAGTTACATTTGATTATTACTTGGTTTATGACAAATTGAAAATCATGGATATCCGATACACGGTTTCTGAAAAGATCGATATGATCTACATTTACGGTGAAGTGCATAAGAACCCCAGACAAGCATATGACTTGTATGCAGAACGATTTCCTGAAAGAACAACGCCATCCATTAGGTATTTTCAACGCATTACAAAATCATTCTCAGGAACGGGAAGTGTTACAAGGGAAAAACGACATCGAATGAGAACTGTTAGCGGAGAAAATGCGGAAGTGAATGTACTAGCTGCAGTAGCCAATAATCCACACGTGAGCTCTCGTGAAATTGAACTCCATTCGGGAATTTCTCGAAGAAGCGTTCTTCGAATACTGAAACGTCACAAATTCCATCCGTATCACATTTGTTTGCATCAAGACCTTCACGGTGATGATTTCGGAAATCGTGTACAGTTTTGTCGATGGGGTCTAGCGCAAATGCACAATAACAACTTCATCAACATATTATTTTCTGATGAGTCGACGTTCACCAATCATGGTCAAGTAAATCGACATAATATGCATTACTGGGCGACAGAAAATCCAAGATGGTTACGTCAAGTAGAGCATCAAAGACAATTGGCTGTGAATGTTTGGTGTGGTATTTTTCGATCTCGAGTAATTGGACCGTACTTCATTGCAGATACGCTCAATGGAGAGAAGTACAGACATTTCTTAGATCAAGTACTTCCAACATTACTTGAAGACATACCTATTCAGAGACGATTGAATATGTGGTATCAACACGATGGTTGTCCATCCCATTATGCAGTCACAGCTCGAGAAATATTGGACAGAGATTATCCTGGACGATGGATAGGACGTCGTGGACCAGTTCATTGGCCTGCCCGTTCTCCGGATCTTACTTCTCCAGATTTTTTTTTATGGGGATACATAAAAGATACAGTTTATCAACGAGCATCGACTACACCTGAGAATATGCGTCGACGAATCATCAATGCATGCGCGAGCATCAATGAAGATATTTTAGCACGAGTTCAGCAATATTTTGTAAAACGTTTTGAAATGTGTACTGAAGTCGAAGGCCATCATTTTGAGCATCTACTGCATTAAAATTATCCAAGTGATGTAGACGATTGAAATGTGTTGTGTTTTGTCTGTTATACCTCATCACCTCCGTTTCAGTTCAAGGGGTCCCCCTTGGAATCAGACAACTTTTGTCCGAAACATTCTCCTCCAAGACCCTTCGTTTTCGAGTTATTCTAATGTCAGATTCAGTGTGGAACAATATTGATTAGAGCGCCATCTTTGCGGATTTTAGCAAAATGGTTCAGACAAAAGTTTCTTGGTTTTTGACCTAGAATCCAAATCTGCAGTAAAAAATATGAGATGCTATTTAAAAAACAAGAGTTGACCTCAGAATGCCCTTGAAGATGAGATTTGAGGTCAAAGCCAAGGTCACCATCGGATGTCCCCCTCGATACCCTACAATTTTTGTCTGAAAAATTTTCTCGTATCTCATTCTATTTTTGGAAAAAACGCCCGCGACACTTCAAATGCCCCACCCTGTATAATGTCAAAATTCAGCCATTCCGTCAATGTTCCTGCACTGAAAAAAAGGTATGGCTCTCACAGCTCTACTATTCATGTGTTCTCGCTGTCGGGAGGTATGAAGATGCCAGTATAGCTCCCACAGCCGAACGCGTCGCTATCATAGCAATCTGTCGGCTGTTCGAGCTTTACTGGCATCCTTATACTTCCTGACAGCAAGACCACATAAATAGTAGAGCTGTAAGAGCCATACTTTTTTTTCAGTGTGATGGACAATCACTTCCAGCGCAGAAGGAATTATTATAATAGCGGTCTCGGGGGAATCTGGCTGAAAAGTCAGCGACAAGCTCACGAAAATATTTGATCAATTTGGAAGAGATATTAGCAAGAGTCCTGCTCGGAAGTATGGGGTTTGGAACACCGCTACACTGCTTCTTAGTCTCTCGAGCATATAGAAGCGTCCCATACTTTCTGGAGAAACTTTTATTCAGATCCTCCAGACACTAGTGTACCATCAATTTTTCCTACTTCGGTTCCCTTGCAAAATGATGGATCTTCATATGGAAACACGATAAACATAATATCTAAAACTTGTCTAGAAGTATCACGTGAGACAAGTTTTAGATGTTATGTTTGTTCGGAAGTGAACAAAAGTTTTCCAGAAATTATCATGACATTCCATTGGTTTTGCATCGATTCTCCATTGACTCTATGGGAAATTGACATAGAAAATCAAGCAGACTCTTCTATCTGTCTTCAATCTGTCAATATTTTAATACCAACTTCAAAATCACACAATTTCAGCATTGGGTCCTTCATTCACTTATTCTAATATTTTATAGAATCTATGGAGAACTTTTTGAACAATCAATTTCGTACTTGATGAAATTTCAAAGAATTTTGTGTTTTTCAACATCACTTCTTCCGGGACTTCTCTTAAGACCGTCATTTTTATTGCTAATGACCTCGCGCATGTGGTTCTTATAATATTCTGCATGGTTTCCTTTGCGGTCTTATCATTCAAATCCACCAGACTTTCTAATGCACTTTTCTGTAAAGATAATACCAATGATTCAAAGACTGAAAGTATATGGAATTGTTAAGAAAGAATAGATCAATTGAAACACAACCAATATTCAATGAAAAAGGAATAATCACTTTAGTCTCATGTATCGAATATTATTGAAAATGAATAATCAAAAAATATCCCAAATGATTCTATATGTACATAATGGAGTATACCCAAATTAGAAGGTTCACAATCAGGAAGATGTTCTCTAAATTGCATCTTGAACTGGAAGGATCACATATACATGAAGGAAAACAATGGGTGAAGTAGGAGGGTTCTTGATAAACTGGCAATTTGATATGTTGATATATGGGCAACAATATTCATTCGAATAATCCAAATTCTGCTGTAACCAGAAAGA
The DNA here is from genome assembly GCA_018340375.1 of Gonatopus flavifemur. Classification (NCBI taxonomy): domain Eukaryota; kingdom Metazoa; phylum Arthropoda; class Insecta; order Hymenoptera; family Dryinidae; genus Gonatopus; species Gonatopus flavifemur. The sequence continues at coordinate 1,679,643 of JAFFJZ010000033.1, forward strand.
GGAGAGGATTCGAGGATTCAAAATCCAACAGGCAGGATAAGTCATCGAAGTGGGGGAAAATCCTCTATTTTTTATGACAACATAATTTCCCTACAATCAGGGGACGGATTCAATTATTGAAATGAGTGCGAACTCCCTGTAATTTTCACAATGTGGAAGACCATAAGAAGACGATGCTGTACCAGGATTGATGCCACGTTGTCCCACTGAGAAGTCGGTTAGGGATCAGAATTCAAATCAAATTTGTGGCGAAACGACTGTTTCGAAGTCACAAAATTGGCTTGACAAGCAGTTGGATATAGTAACTTCGTTTCGGATAACATTTCCCTATTGAAAAATGGGTCCCATAGAAGCTCACATTAGAATCCCTAGGAATGCCTGAGTACCCATCCACTTCCATGTAGGTTCCCATAGATTCCTAGGCACCCCAGGTGGGGATAATGCAGATTTTTGCCGGGGTTATTTTTCAATATCACATGCAATTGATGCAAAACCTGAGGGAAGATAAATTAGATCTGAAGAGATCTGAAGGGACGAAATTAGATCTACCTGCTTATCATGAATATTACAGTAATATCGCTGCAATATTATAGCGATATTTCAACATTGCTGCCATGATACTGTAAGATTATTAACTGGGTAGGTAATTAGATCTCTTTAGATAAAAAAAAATGGGAATAGATCTGCTCAGATCTAAATCATGTATCTTTTCAAATTATAAGAGATCTACTTATATCCAAGTAGATCCACGTAGATCTAAATGGGAAAAATTGTGGACTTAACTGAATCAATTTAGTTCCAATACATAGATTTAGATCTATAGAGATTTGAATACAGAAAGAGCGGTGGTGTGTTTTCGATCTGTGTAGATATATCTACATTCAAAAAGATCCATCTCATCACATTCCTTCCATCTGAAGAGATCTAATTGGATTCAATTTATTTTTTCTCAGGAAGTGTTACAGATCAAATTACAGGACTACATGTCCCGAGACAAAATATTCCCGACAAAACATACCATAAAAATTGTTTCGTGGACATTTTATTTAATGGACGTGGACATGTAGCCCAATTCACTAGGAAAGGTCATTTTTATTATATTCTTTCTCTTCGTTCATCACTGTCACATTGCTTAGACTCACGAAATCTGTAGAAAATTCCAGTTCACTTCTCAACTTTTCTGCAAAATCAACAAAATCGTCGATGCTTCCAAAAGGAATGTTATCGATTTTCCATTTTTTTTCAAAATCAGCCATGCTCGCAATCAATTCATTCAAACTTCCGACATTCAGCGCTCTCAAAACCAATGCCTCCAATTGTTGATTTTGTTTTCTCAAATTTTGTATCTCAGATTCCAGTGACTTTACCGCAAACACTATAGCCGCAGTTTCTATGAAATGAGGATCATAATTCATTTATGGAAATGCTGAGAAAATGCAGGGGTTGGTAGAAAAATTGAGTCAAATTACGATACGAATGGAAATACATCAGTGTATGAAAAATATTGGAATAAATAAAATGACGTAGCAGGACTCGAACGCTGAATAGTCTATATCTTCCAAATGTAACGTGTTGTTCCTCATCATCAAATGGAATTGGGCAAAGGGAGGAGATAAACCACTCGAGGTCATTTGCTTTTTTCAGTGGAAACTCATCCAGTTGGTTTCACTCACCTTTGTTATCATTACTGGTAGAAGGCTTAGGCTCATTGTTTGCCATATTTTTGTTGAAATCAGTACCTATACAAGAAAATGAATTTCGATTGAAACCAACCACAAAGAACTTGATCGAGTGTTACTCAATTGCGAATGCTTTGAGAAAATTAGGGTCTTCTAAAAATTGGACTCCTGTAACCCTTATATCGAATTAATATAATAGAAGTGTCTCAACAAACGTCCCAAAAGTGCATTGTACAATTTAAGTGAGGAACTTTTGTAATCTCTTACTTTGCACTGTTTTTCGACGTTTTTGGGGGTTTTTTGCAATTTCTTGGCGTGAATTCGAAGTTCTCGTATCAATCGAACTAGAATCTAGAAAACCAAGGTTTATGTCAAAAAAATAGTCAAAGCAGAAAGATGTTGCGAAAGTGGAGGAAATATGTGTAAATGATATTAGTGTGAGATGGGCAGCCATTTTTTTAACTAGTGTTGCGAAGTAATCAACTCTCTTATGGGTGCTGAAATATTTAGCTATAATAGCTCAAATTCAACGGATACAGGTAAAAATTTCTTTCTGTGTGAAGAAATCAGAAACTGAAAAATATTATGTAAAATTATGTAAAAGTTTTCAATTTTCTAACAGATTTTCAACAAATTTATTGTTAATCACATTCCAAAACAGTTTAATTTCTAATGTACGTTGCAGAGATATGTGATTGTTCCAAATCTCAGTGATTATTTCAGATATAAACTAATTGCATCAGAATATTATAATATACCATCTCATGGTATGATCCAGCCGTTCTGATGACAAAACTTTTCTATTTGACGTAATATCATCTTGTTCTTCATCCGCATCTTCGTCCTGTTCCTGTTCTGTTACACATGTTTGTAATTTACTAGAGATTTTTTTTTCAATCTTCGATTCCGAAGAAATATACCGCATTTGGAAGGCTGTCACAGTCTTTGTTGCTCGTTGCTTTGGAGACATATCTGGATCCGTTGTGTAAGCATATTTATTATTTTGGAGAATTTTTACTTTTTCCATTGCTTCTTTGTAAGTTCCTGAAATTCATATCGATCAATCATAAGTTTTATATTCAAATATCATACAGTAAACTAGTGCTCACAACAAAATTATCGTATAAGAAGTTGAAACGTAAATTTTTATGAGGCAGCTGGTTCAATCTTCAATTATTGGAGGGATAGCTAATGAACACAGAAAAGGAGAATTTGCTGAATGTAATAAGGACTGTGATGAATAGTTGAGTGGGAAATGACATTTAAATTCCTGATTATTCTTGGAACAATAGGGGATAATTTGATTAAAGAAATGAACTGACTGAAAATTTAGTTCATCATTAAAAACCACATGAGTGAAAGAAAACTGACATGAATTATTGGAATACATCCCATACAGCACAGCAGTTCCAGATAATACGTAAAAAATCCTTCAGGAATTCATCGACTTTTCGATCTGAAAATGGCTGAAATCCGCTTTTTCACTTCAACAAAGCAAACATTGATTTTTCATTTTTTTTCAGTTTCTCGCCAGAAACTGACCGATGGAAAATTATTTTTCCATCAGTTTGTGGTTAAAAAGTATGAAATGAACAATTATTCCTGGCCACAAATGGATCCCTGCACGGTGAAAATCATGAAAATATAATTTTCCCACCAAATTTCAACCAGCCTAAAGATCATCACGAGTTGAATGTAAAAATTGATTACCATAACATCACCGAGGGAGCACAAACGTAATAGTAATATCTGTTTAATATTCTGCAATATTCTAAAAAAATTGTGATATTGGCAGAATATTCTGAAGATATCACTGAGGCCTTTGTGATATGTGGACATTACGGGATAGGAAATTACTGTCTTATACTATCTCATACTATATTTCTCCAAACGAAATTTACAGATGAGCTTATTCCGACATTGACTGATCCAGTATCCTCTACAAGAAACAATGAAGATACAGTTGAATTCGTCTTAGATCAATTTTTGCGAAGGGATCATAATGATTCTACAACAGACAACTTCATTGAAGAGATTTACCCGGCCAATGAAGAACCGCGCATTGAATTACCTCCACCGGAAATTGAAATGATACGGACATGGGCAGTGAAATTTAATATTAAACAGAATCATTTGGATGAACTATTGGATATTTTGAGAACGCGTTTGATACCAGAACTCCCAAAATCGTCCAAAACATTTTTGAAAACCACTTCAGCTGAATATGAAATTGAAAAATTTACTGATGGCGTTGGAAGAGAATATGCAGAATTCGTTCACGTTGGGCTCCAGATGGGTATCAAAGATTGCGTCAACACAAAACTGCATCCTGATAACATCATCCTGAAAAACAAGTCTATGATAGTGTACGAAGGCGTACGCCATACTAAAAGGACAGATTCGTCATTCAGAAATCTGGATGACCCTGAACATCACCGTGATATTTCCCCTTTATGACCTATACAACCACCTCTGAATCTCATTGATACATTTGTATTAGACTACATGCATTTAGGTTGTCTCGGAGCTACGAAGAGATTATTGGTGCAATACTGGACAGGTGGAAATCTCAGAATCAGATTCAGCAGACGACAGAAAACAGAATTGTCGAGAAGACTTTTATCTTTATCTGCACAGATGCCTGCTGAATTTCAACGTAAGATGAGATCAATGGACTGTGTTAAGAAATGGAAAGCTACAGAACTCAAATTCTTCTCACTATACTGTGGTCCGATTGTTTAGAAAAACCTCCTTCCTCCCAAAAATTATAAGCATTTTTCACTACTCCATATGGGTTTCAGAATTTTGTGCGGTGATGAAAGCGCAATTAGCAAGAATAAAATGGCTCAACAGTACCTGAAGAAATTTGTATTGATTTTACCATATCTTTACGGACACGGATCTCAAGTTATTAACATGCATAATCTCATTCATATATCTGACGATGTGGAAAATATGCACTGTAGCCTCAGCAGAATCAGTTCCTTTCCTTTTGAAAATGCTTTAGGTAGAATCAAATCATCTCTACGCACTTCTGTTCACCCTTTAGCACAAATATGCCGCAGGGAACACGAAAAACGGATGATTAATATGATGAATAGAAATTCCATACTCACGCCTTTATCGATTGAGAAAATGTATGAAGAAAAAGGGATCATGATAGCCGAAAAAATTATAATTAATGGTGGGATGATCATTACATCTTATCCACCCAATAATTTTGTTTTATTGAACAATGGAAAAGTTGTCCGAATAAATAAGATGTACAGTTCAGAAACCACAGTGAGTGATATGTACATTGGAGGATTTGAAAGGAAAGCACGAAGAGCTATAAAATATCCATGTAATTCTGGTGATTACCATATGTGGGAACTCCAAAATGAAGTACATTCTATGGTCTGTACTCATTCATTGTCTGCAATAACACAAAAATTAGTGAAGATTTTAGTGTCATTCTCACCAAACGGAAAGAGAAGCACTTTTGTACTCCCTTTGCTTCATAATACTCAACTCCCTGAACACTTGATTACTTGATTAATAATACTTAATTCCTTTGCCGTTGATACATTTATCGTACGTATGTATACCGCGTGTTTCATAATTCACTGAGAAAACTTCACAGGCGTTATTCGGCATTCAAATTGTAATAATTTCCCATTTGGCAAAATTGGTTTGAGGTTTGGTTTTTGAGATATTAGAATTTTTATATTTTGTTTTTCGAATTCACATCATTCAAAAGCACTGTGCGCTACATACTTGAACTTAACACCATTGGCTAAGTTAGGAAGCGGCGGATCTCTGGGAAAAATGTACTATTCTGTCATTTTCCAATTTAGGATTATAGCAATTTGAAATTTTTTGGCTTCCAGCCGATCAGAATCCAGCAAATTTGAGTTATTATAGCTACAAAACATGGAATGACAGGATAGTTTGATTTTTTTTCTCAGAGATCCGCCGTTGTCCAACTTGACGGATCATGTCAAGCTCAAGTATGTAACACACAGTGCTTTCGAATGATTTGGATTTGAAAAAAATCCTAAAAATGCTCATATCTCAAAAAGTAAGCCTCAACAAAAATTCTTCAGACCGGAAATTATTGCATTTTGACTGCAGGATACGCCTGTGAAATCCTTCCAGTGAACTATGAAACACACAGTATATAGATGTAAAGATGGATATGGGTATGTATATATGTGTAAATAGATGTATGAATGAATTTACGTGTGTATATTTGTATATATATATATATATATATATATATATATATATAGATATAGATAGATATAGATAGATATAGATTATATTGTAGCAAATTTTGTATTCAAGATATTCCAAAATTGGTAGGGGGTCTTTTGGCCGAATGGACATGATTTAACAATCACTAATCGCTTTCAGAGAACACTAAAGAATGACTTGTGATTGTCAAATCATGTCCATTCGGCCAAAAACTTTTTTGGTCAAAAGACTCCTTACCTCCAAAATTCAACTATAATTTAATTACTTTGTACTTCGTTCTATTAGACAGAGAAATACTCTAAGAATAATCTTTGATTGTAAACATTATTATTCATCGTGTATTATTATTCTTGTTGTTATTGTTGTTTTTATCATCATCCTATTTTATTAACTATTCATACATTTTTATTTGTGAAAATATAAAATTAAGACATTTTTAATAGATATCACTCAAGCTTATACATGTTATATAATTAATATTCACATACTTTTATAATTTTCCACTCTGAGATGTTCCTGTCATGACATTTTCTCAAATAAATTGGTATGAGGTTGATGATTTATGTTCATTCATTATGAATTCATTTTTATTCCAACAGCGTTTCTCAAATCTGTTCAGGGGCATCCAAAGTGCAGGTATTCTAAACATTTGGAAAACTTACTCCTCGGTGACCAAAACACGTAGAACCAAATGCATGTTTTCAAAACGTTCAGAGAACTTTCTGTGCTGTCTGGGTAGTGAAACCAACGATGCCTAGTTGATCTGGAACACCCCAAATCTTATTTTTATAAATCCATTGTTTTCATAGATATTGAACACACGGTGGAAGCTGCAATGTCGCGACAAAATTTCAGTACCTTGAAATATAATAGTTAGATGGCTAGTAACATCTAGAAATATTTCGGTATATCGAACTTTCGGGAAAATGGACCTTCGGGGCTGCGACACTCTACCATTCTTTTTAATGTAGTAAGCACTTGCAAGTGTCTAGTTTTAGGCTAGTCAAGCGTTACAAAACTTGCGAATCCCTAGATCGTTTCAACTTGGAAGAGTTTGAAAAAGTAATATTTTCGATCCCTATTACACTTGTACTTGTTGAATTGATTCACCGATGAAAATTTCATACTTTCGACAATTACGCAACATTCGCTAGCTCCGCAAGAAGAAATAGACGCAATTATTAGTATTAGAAGTATGAATGATGGAAATACCCATTGCTAGATGTAGATTTCCGATAATAAGATTTGTTTTTTGAAATGGAATCTGACTTATAAATGAAACTTTTATCAAAGATTTAAGTATCTGAGACATTTAGTAGAATGCTACTTAATTGATTTTTGGTGTGAACACAGTTGGAACCACATTGAATCAAAAGTTACAACAATTAGCTGCTAGCTTTAGGTTGCTGGTTTTAGCTTAATGACTCATAACCTCCATTTGTATTATTCACAAATTGGAATGAGTTTGAATTGTAAATAAAACTATGAATTACCCTTCAACTAATGAATCAAATTGTTCTTCTTCAATTTTATTCATATTTTATCAGATTTTCTCCATGATTAATGGAAAAAACAGGTATAAAATGGAATTATTCCGGCCCCGATGGGAGCCCTGTTGATACCCAATTAGGTTGTAATGATTTTTGCGTCACATTCACCATTTAATCCTCGTTAGGCCCCGATTATTATTATGGCTTTACTGATGGAATTTCTACACGGGAAGTGCTATAATGAATGCTGCATACCAAAGATACTCCACGATTGAATCAGTTGAATATGAACAAATTCAATCTTGGTGTAATTTTGGTGTATAGAGTTCATGGTACTACCTCATTTTCGAACTTTCTTTGTAGATTGACAAACTCAAGTTTCAGAAGTCTCGAAAATCTCCGTAAAATCATATAACTTTTTGGATATCCACAAACTTTTTTACGATAATTTTCGAAGAAAGCTCGTGTGAAAAACTGTCAAACTTTTTTTAACAGTTTTGGAAGGATTTTTTTGTACAGTGTAGAGATGAATTTCTATTCAGGGAAACAGAGAAGTCGAAAAAAAATATTCATTCTGTCGGAAAAAATGTTGACAATGGAATAACTGCATTATTGATTATATCAAAGGTTTATCGTACCATATCGTTGGGTTACGCTCATAGTAGAATCATATGGAGATAAAAAATATAGTCAGGGGGTAAGGTAGCCAGTGCCCGAAGCGGCATTTACCCGGAAGCAGTGATGTCTGTAGCTATTTGAGGAGGATTAGAAACTTCTGGTCATTTTCCTTGGACTCGCAAATCATTGTCTTTCGGGTAAATGCAATTTTGGGCTTGCGACCATATCTACAATTAGTAGATTGTTTCCCTCAAATTTTAGAATTCCGATGGCAGATTCGTAATCAGTGACTTCAAAAAACCACATTATACTGATTTTCATCCAATTTCGACGCTTTTTCCGAATTTTCTCCCGCCATATTAGATCCGTCATCTTGAATTTTGAAAATCGGATGATGATTTGTGACCAGCAACCTCAAAATGGATTTTCATCCATTTTCAAGGCTTCTCTCAAATTTTTGTTCGCCATACTGCGTCGACCATCTGGACTTTTGAGAATTAAATGATGGGTTTGCAATCAGCGACCTCAAAAATTCCGGTACACCGGGTCTCATCCATTCTCGAGGTTTTCCTCAAATTTTCGTTCGCCATCCCTTGTAAGAATATACACTAAGAGAAAGGTTTATTCATAGTTAACGAACGTATATTTGCTTATGGAGAAATGAATATTTATTTCATGCAAATCTATCATGATTCTGTCAAATATGATTCATGAAACATTAACAAACGTTTATTCTCACTAAATATCACTTGTTCATTATTAATCAAATATATTTGATTGAAACGAATTTTTATTCCCTCATAAGCAGATATACGTCTGTTAACTATGAATAAACCTTTTTCTCAGTGTATCTACATACGCCTCATTGTGGCAAAAATTACGGGGAGATTATACCAGGAAGTGCAGTAAAACTTTACCTAAAGGTACGCCTAATTACACGGTTTCGAACACTTTTGTAGAAGGGCGTGAGAAACTACGTTTATTCATATTGAACAAAAACTAAGCATTTTCAAGCCAAATCAAATATACCTGCACTGAATAGACTCGGAAAGTGCGGCAGAATTATTTCCAAACTCTTCCCAAAGACGCATTGTAAAACATTTCTTCAGAAGAGCGTAGGAATTCCGTTGACTAAAAACTACCCTAGTACAAAATAGCATCAGATCAACATTGTTCCGAACTTCGATGGTTTCTACTACAGTGCGTATGTTTGAGTCATATCAAATATAGGTACGCTCAGTTATGCCAAAAATGCGGCAATATTACGTCCAAAATACTTCTGAGTATGCAGTGTCAAATATTTCTGTAAGAGTTCGTTGAAATTCATAGTATTCTACTACAAAGGACCCCAATCTACATTCGATACTGGGAACGGAATTGTGCGGCGTAAAAATATGTACCCTGTGAATCCAAATCGATGAAAAGTACTGAGAGTCAGTGGATTCCGCTGGCAAATCAGTGTTGAGTCCTTCATTAGTTGAATCAGTGGACGACTTAGCACTGATTTGCCAGTGGAATTCACTGATTATCAGTAGTGGTTTCTGATACGGATTCACAAAGTAGAATGGCGTGAAATATGGGGGTTCGTACATCAAAGCGCAGTTCACTGAATCATCAAAAGCTGATTGATGGTAGAGGTAAGGGTGGATATATGGGCCCCCACTTTCTTTATTTGTAATAACTTCTTCTATTTTCAGCATAAAAATCTGAAATAAATCATAATTCTTCTATGAACTACCCAACACCGATTGCATGAAGTCCCGTTTCATTCTTCGCAGCCATTAAAGAAATAAAATCGTTTTTCTAAAGTTTCCCATTTTTTCATTACCAACATTTGTGCGGGTAATATGAGCCCCAAGGTATTTTTGTCAAAGAAATGAAACAATTAAAGGAAAGTGTTCATTTACTCATAAATCCACATAGAATAGAGTTGGATGTAGATATAAATTGAAAGTCCGTCTGGATATTGCGTCAAAATAAAGAAAAGTGACTTATCATAAACCAACTGGAAAAATCATTTTTGTTTCAATTCATTTACAGAAGTCACAATTGTAAACATCTTTTTCGCAACCAGCACAATCATTGTGAGCCCACATGTCACAAACCACACACTTGACCCACAGTTCAGATTCAGAGTCGGGGGCCATAATACCCGCAGTGCAGAGAGCCCGTATATCCACCCTGACCATCTTGGAGAATAAAATTTTTCTACCCTCAACTTTGTAAATAAATTGACATTGCTTGATGTGAAACGCGATCTTTAAAGCATACTAAATACATACCCAAACTTGGTTTCACCGGTTGAAATGAAAAAACTGTAGTAATATTAGGTCCAACTCTTACCTTTCAAACTTTTAATAACGAGCACAAAATTCATTGCTTGATATATCATCAACCATAACAGCTGAGCGATCAGCGTGATCTACAGAGTCTTTTGTGAACTAGTTCCAGTTTGAGTGTTCACCGCTAGAATTCGTGATTCACATAATCAGATACAGAGGGAGCCCATATTACCAGCAGGGGCCCATTATTCCACCTTTGCCTCTACTCATGAAGGATCGTAGGGTTTCCTAAAAATGTATAGTATTCTACGTATCTTCACACCAAAATATGACAATCTACATCCATCAATTCGAACAGAATAGGGTGGTTCCAGAATACGTGGGAAGAGGTAGAATGGCATAAAACGTCTGAGCTTGTACACCAAAGTACGCCAATCTACATTCAACAGTTTGACCAGAATAGAGTGGTTCAAAAATAAGTACAAAAAGGTAGAATGGCATGAAACTTCAGAATTGGTACGCTCAAGTACGGTTTTACTACGTTGAGTCTTCATATGCGGATTGACGCATCCTATGAAGGGTCGTAGCATTTCGTAGAAATTAATTTTATTCTGCGTATTTCTGCGTCAAAATATACGATTTTATGGGCGACAGTGCAATTCAGCGACTTCACTTTTGGATTTTCACCAAGGTAACAACCCAGCAAACACGACTGCTGGCGTTTCAAAGGGCCAGTGACGGCTCTTCAACGGCATTGCCAGACCATCAGCGGCTCATTAAAACGCCAGTGATCATTGTTTGTAGGGAAGTGATTATGCAATTATACACTGATGAATTTTGGAATTGCGGATAAATGAATAAGTTAAGCCCGAAGTTTTGATCAGACTCGAAATTCAATGAATATATTCGAGAATAAATTTAATTCAAACCTCAAGACGGCCCCAGTAATGACTGGTAATCCAAATCACAAGTCGAATTGCCTAGCTTGAATAACATCATTGAATGGAAGGATGAGACGAAAGACGAAATTCCCGGTTAGAAGGATTTTAATTTCGGAAAATCGTATTTTTACGAATAACTGATTATTTAGACTGAGAGAAGTGAAATGTAATGATAATTACTTAAGAAATGGTAATTGAGAAACAGCTTTATGATTTTGGTTACCCGTATTATAGAGAATTGCAGCATTGTCTAAACATACGGGAATGATTATCATTTATGTAGAAACGGTTACCAAATAAAATAGTTTCCATTATTAATCCAGCGATTTTTCCACTCAGCTACTATTTTTGCGGGATAATGATCGCAATTCCATTCCTCTCAATGTATGGAGTGAACACTGGCCACGAAAATCCGCAAGTTGTATCTGAATTCACGAGAATGTCTGCAGGGGTTCCTTCTTTTGTCATTCATGTCATAGCTAAAAGGAATCCCGGTGAACAGAGAAAACTGTAACATTCTAATTGAACGGAATTCACATACAATAAGTAATTTCCTCGTCAAACAGGTGATCTATTATATTACGAGTGTTATATCAATGTTACACATGCATGATAACACTGATATAAAATTCATGATATAATCAATTTCATCCCTGAGTACACTGTTAGAAATGAATACAAAATTACTTGAGGTGATTTACTAGTGATTCCCGGGAAGGGACAAACGGTCCAATACTGGCGGAGATTCATTTCCCAGACTGACAAAAACAATTGAGCCTTCACTCTACCATCACTGTTTTTTAACTCATGCCATTCATTTGACAAACATCACACAACACTGGGTCTTGAGAATGGTTAGATTCGTCACGACACTGAATCAACTCCAGCAAATCCATGCCGCCGATCTGATGAGCCTAGGTCATGCCAGTGTTCAACCAACGATTTATATACTTCTCAAGCAACAAATCTCTCGAATAGTCTCAGTCCGAAGTAATTCAATGTATCCAAAGGGTGACCGCAAAATTCGCCTGTTTGTTGGGACCGCGAGTTCCGGGTTGAATTGCATTTTGAAAAATATCTCATGTCGATCACTTGCAAGGGAATACCATTTCCCGGTAAGCATAACATTGATTTTGGAGATAAAGAAATCGACGGAATCGATGGATTCTTGACAAAATGGATTCTTTTCTATAAAAAATCTATCGAGTTTTATGGATTTTTATACAATCTTGATCAAAATTTGATACTACTTCACTTGTAAAGCCAGCTTTATGCTCACCAGGAAATTGCATACCCTCGCGAATGATGAGCACAGAGTATGTTTCAGAATACATTCTCACCTAAAAATACCCTTTTTTGCGGTCATTCTTTCACTTTATTTCGGATACTTAGGGTTGCGAAATTCGAACCCCGGACATTTCACGACGTACCTACACTTCAATGACCTGAGCCATACGCACAATTTGATAATGGTGCTCATAATTGTCGATATGACATAGTGAGATATCACAGTAAAAAGTAAAACTTGAAGTGATCCCGAATATCAGCTTAAAAATGCAGCCAAAAGTAGCGCCTATTCCAACTGAAAGTAAACAATGAAGAAGACTGAATTTCAGTCAATTCCATCTTACTTTGGGAATTAAGATGGACCCAAGCTCCGCCAAACCTGTGATCACTGACTGACGACCATCGTCTTCTTGTGTGTTCCAGGTAGGTGTCCCCCAGGCCCAGACATACATCGTCAATATTTGGGAGAGTTTTATAAATATGGACCATGGTTTTATAAAGATGGACCATCTTAATTTCCAAAGTAAGATGGAATTCACTGAAATTCAGTCTTCTCCATTGTTTACTTTCAGTTGGAATAGGCGCTACTTTTGGCTGCATTTTTAAGCTGATATTCGGGATCACTTTAAGTTTTACTTTTTACTGTGATAATGTCAGCGGTGTATGTTTTCAGAGTAGAAATGATCTTTTGAACAAGGTGTTTCTTACATATACGAATATAAGATGAGTTGATTGTGCTCAAAACTTGAACAGTTCAATGAATTTGGTGGAATATATTGAAGTACATGATCCAGTGATCGTTAGTGTCTGATGAATATCATGTATACCTTTAAATTATTTTTTTCTCACTGTTATTGAGAAACAAGTTATGAGTAAATCTGAATGAGAGTTTGATAAAATCACCGTACACGAAGGCCATACATAAAATTCAGCGTAAGAAGTTCGATAATTCGCAAAATATTGTGACTTGGAGATTTGTGACTTTTAGCGCTAGCACTGCGAGGTTACAAAATCGTACTTTTCACAGAATTTGTGAGTATTTACATGGATTATTCGAGCTTTTAATTTATGTACGAAGCCACCTTCTCCGCAATCTGATTGTGAACAAATACATTTGAAGTGTCATCCATATGCACTGCTGCTCTTGTATGTAAACTGCTGATCTTGTAGATAAATTTGGCGAAACATCTTAAACATATCTTTGGAAAGATCTTTAAGACATTTCGAAAAGATGTCTTTTAGATATCTTTCCGATGTATCTTCAAGATATCTTTCCGATGTATCTTCAAGATGACTTTCGAAAGATATCTTCAAGATGTCTTTTCGATATGTGTTGTAGATGTCTTTCAAAAGATATCTTCAAAATATCTTGGAGATATTCATGTTTATTGGGAGTGGAGAATGATCATTCTGAAGGTGTTTCTATTCATCCTATCTCACGGTACTGTCAAAAATCATTATCAAAAGGTTCGCTATATCAGATTGTCAAAATTTTGATAGTGTGAACTGAATTGTTTGCTTGTTCTCATGTTCCATGATGGAGAGTTCTTGAAAATAAAAAAAAGTGCTTGGTTAGAGGGAGGAAATACTTATCATGTCCCGATCAATATTTTGCGATTCAAATAATGTATAATGGAGAATCTGTTAACAACACATTTCCCAGGTCAACAGAACAGAAAAGATGAGCATGATGAAGACGAGACTCAGAATTCGGAATTGAATACGTCGAAGTATTAAATATCATACATCCTTAGTCAATTACCCGAAGAGAACGTGAAGCACCGTCGGAGCCAATTTTTAGGTTCGTCAACGTTTTACGAAGTTTACATGAACATTCAAAAGCTTGAGAATGGTTTCAAGAAAGGTTTATGTAACGCTGATTGAAGGTTCTCCAGAGATTCATTTCAGTTTCGATTGAGTATATTTTACAGGGACTTATAATTATATTCATAATTGCTTCTGTTTTTTGATTCTTCCGTAAAAAAAGCATAACTGACCAGGAAACGGTTCGAGGTGTCTGTCGCTGATTCGGTTGAAATTGAAATGTCCTGTAGTACTCATAAGTTGGAGGGACACGTATCTTTTTATACGTGCCCATGATGGAAACAGTAATCTGCAATAGTCTTCAAATTAATTATATTTATCACCAAACAAAACGGAAAAAATACATAGTTGAAGATTTGATTAGAATGCGAACAACAATCCGGCACGACAGTACACGCAACATACATACTCCGCCATAATAATAGACCAAAACACGCGCATGCGCTAATACGCTTTCAATCTCAAAATCGCAACGGAAATTGCATATCAACACTCCACCTCAATTTCTGCATATACATACATTCATACTCTAAGTAAAATACTTCGTAACTCCCAGATCATCTCTTAATTTTTCGTATTCAATTTCACCCAGTGCTTTGGTAAATATGTCTGCCAATTGGCTTTCTGAACATATATATTCAACCTTCATCTCACTATTTTTACAAAGATCTTTGATAAAATCATATTCAATATCGATATGCTTAAGTCTTTTCTGTTCCCATTTATATAAAGCAGCTATGCATGACTGATTGTCTTCGAATATTTTCAAAGGTTTTGTCAATTTCATGCGTAAATCATTTAATAAATTTTTAAACCATAAATATTCTGCAGCACAAGTGGCCAAAGACACGAATTCTGCTTCTGTCGAAGACAGTGCAGCTGAGCTTTGTTTTCTTGTATTCCATATCATCATATTCCCGTATAGTTTATATATAAAACCTGTGGTAGATTTCCTATCCTCACTATTACCCCAATCAGCATCAGCATATGCAACTGAATCATCCTTTTCAGATGTAGATAATTTGTAAAATATACCGTAATCAGTCGTTCCCCCTATGTAACGCAAAATTCTTTTCAAACCTTTCCAATGTGATTCTTTAGGGGCTGATTGAAAACGACTATAATAATTCACCGCGTAACTTGAATCTGGCCTTGTTGTTTGCGTCACATGGAGCAAACAACCAATCAGCTCTCTATAAGGTACATTCTCACATGAATCTTCAGTTTCATTCAAATTTTCATCAGCAGTATTCGAAAAACTTGTTTCCATTGGAGTGGAGACCGGTTTACATTCTGACATATCGAACTTTATGAGTAATTTTCTTGAGTAAGACGTCTGATTGAGAAACATACCTTCATAATTTCTATGTATCTTTATCCCAAGAAATAAATGCAGTCCACCCAAATCCTTCATTCTAAATTGTTGTTCCAAAATCATTTTGACTTCTTGTATTTTCATCTTATCATTCCCAGCTATGATGATATCATCTACATATGAAAGTATATAAATTTTGATATCGAAATCAGAATGAATATATAAACATTTATCAGCTTCTGACGGTATGAAATTCAATGTTTTAATGAACTGATCATATGGTAAATTCCAAGCACGTGACGCCTGTTTCAACCCATATATAGCTTTGTTTAACTTTTCCACTGTATACTTATCGTTATCGAAACCTTCTGGAATTCTTATATAAATTTATTCTTTCAAATCACCATGGAGTAGGGATGGGCGATACGTATCGATATATCGATATATCGATACTTTTGTTCCTAAATATCGATATAAAATATCGATATCTCACTTCATAATATATCGTGTATCGATATCAAGTTAGTCAATATCGAATTTCGATACACGAATTTGAAGTAAATTTAAAACATTGGAAACCATATTTGAAAGCATTTCAATCAGTTTCGGAACCCATGAAGATTTACTAGAATGGTTCAAAATTGCTTTAATTCATTACTCCAATTGAAATCACCTCTATTCGCGATCAATCTTGATTTTTATTGAGTCAAATTCATCATAAAGGATCGTTTAGACCATTCATTGGAACATAAACCCAAGAAATGCAGAAACACCGAGGAATTGTGTACGAAATTCGCGCCTGCATCAGGTCTTCAATTTGTTTTTTTTCCTCTTTCTACATTTTATATATCAGAAAGAGAGCGAGAATTCTAACTATATTCGATCTATTGAGTTCAATACGTACTGCAAGGGGCACAACGATACAAGCGCGTATACAGAGCGAGAGGTACGAATAGATGTGAATGTGTCTTTGTCTATTCCATCAAAATAGTGAGAGAGAGAATCAATTGGATGTGTTTCTATGTTTGTTCAATAGATAGCATCGTCTTCTCTGTACACTCAATCTGATTGCTTCGCTCACTCCAGTATGTATTGAGCTCTGTTTCTTGGGTGTCAGATGTAATTTGCTGAAACCCTTTAAAGAAGCAACTCTCATAGTATGCGGGGAAGAATATGTTACATCCAGCCAAATTATACCATTAGTAAAATGGATATCCACAAATTTACAAACATATGATTCTAATACCGGAAATGGACAGCGCTTGAAAGAACTTCTAATCGAAGACTTCGAGAAGAGATTCGAATAAATGGAATTGTCGATTTTATTAGGTATAGCCACAATCTTAGATCCTCGTTTCAAAAAAATTCATTTTTTGAATATTGTGACATGTTCTATCGCTATACAAGAGATATCCAGAATGATACGTAATACAAACAGTGATGCTGAAACAATACAGAGGACTGAAGTCGGGAATACTGATGAAAATAAAGATCAATTTTGGTCGTTTCACGATCAAGCAGTTCACTTGAACGAAGATATGGAAATGGATACTCAGGATCACGATTGTATGCCAGAAGGATTGCAATGTTATTTGAATAGCTAAACAATAAGTAGAGAACTGGATCCTATCGCGTACTGGAGAACTCGGGGCCCATCATCAACATTAGCAATATTAACATTACGCTATTCACTGATTGCTGCAACTTCGGTACCATCCGAACGGTTATTCTCCAAAGCAGGACTCGTAATAACTGGACTCAGGAACCGTCTGACACCTGAGCATTTGAAAATGTTTTTATTTTTTAACTCACTCTCACTGGAAGATTGGGGGATTTGAAGAATTTGTGTGATAATGATTTAATTAGAATATTTTATCAGATTATATTGATTTCATGCATATTTCATTTTAATTCTATGTGTTTGTTCTGACTTTTAATATTCACAATAGAAACATGCGAAAGGGAAGATGTTTCTCGAAAAACTTTGAAATATTATATTTGGAATTTTGAATAGGTATATACATATACCATTTGTATGCTTTTATTACAAACAATTAAAATTGCATGTAACAGCTAAATTGAATTTAATATTTTTCCTTGTACAATTGGAATTATTATATCGATATATCGGAATATCGAAATTCATTCCCTGATATATCGGTCGTATCGATATAGGATTTGTGGATACGTATCGATACGCAATATCGATACAAATCTTTATATCGCCCATCCCTACCATGGAGAAATGCATTTTTAACATCTAATTGATGTGCTATCAAATTTTCATTATTTATAGTTACCAGCAAAGTTCTCAAAGTTGTTAAACGCACCACCGGTGCATATATTTCTTCGTAATCAACATCTTTCTTTTGTAAACAACCTCGTGCAACCAGTCTCGCTTTGTATCGTTCAATATGACCTAAATCATCATACTTGACTTTGAAAACCCATTTGGTATCTATAGCTCTTTTATTTGGAGGCAATTGACATTTTATCCACGTATTATTTTCTGAAATTGCTTTTCTTTCTTCTTTAACTGCTTCCAGCCATGCTGATTCATCTGCTCTCCCAAATATTTCATTATAATTTCGTGGTGAATCTTCCAGATACATTTCAGCATTGAGTGCTAACACTGCGTAATCATTCATCCAAATTGGTGCTTTCTTCTCACGATCATTTCGGCGTACAGGATTTTCGTCTTCCAAAATTCTGCTTTCTTCCTCAGTAGATTCTTCAATTGATTTGAGATCTTCTTCCAAATGTAAATCGTCTTCTTCCGAGAAATTTTCATGATTTACAGTTTCTTCATTTCGAGATGTTGGCCAAAATTCAGTATTAGGTATCTTGAATCGGGTTTCGTCGAATTTCACGTCCTTTCCATAGGGAACACACTTATCTTCTGGACACCAGAGTTTGTAATCATTCACATAATGACCGATCATAAAACATTTTTTAACTCTTGAATCGAATTTACTTTTAAGTAAATCTTTCGGTAAATGAAGATACGCCAAACAGCCGAACACTTTCAGTTATTGCAATTTAGGGTTCACACCATACCACAAGGTTGCTGGAACTCCTTCTTTTAAAGCAGATGTTGGCATTCTGTTCATCAGGTATACCTCAGTCAATACAGCTTCAGACCAAAACTGTTTCCCCAATTCACGATTCAGTAATAAACATCTGGCTTTCTCACATATATTCCGATTCATACGCTCCGCAACTCCATTTTGTTGCGGCGTATATCTAATTGTTAACTCATATTGAATTCCTTTTTCAGCGAAAAAATCTTTCAGTTCATTAGAGAGATATTCTCCTCCATTGTCACAGCGAAATCTACTTATTTTACAATCAAAATGTGCCGTTGCCATGGCTTCATATATTTTGAGATATTTAAAAACTTCTGATTTATTTTCCATCAAATAGATTGCTGTAAAGTGCGTATAATCGTCAATATACGTAACGATATATTTCTCACCATCTATGATAATGAATTGATTGATCCCATAACATCGCTGTGAACAAGTTGCAAAGGTCGTGTTGCTCTTACACGATGTTGATCATGAGGTAACGATGTTTGTTTACCTTCTACACAGACTCTGCATATTTCCGATGATGATTCCGATTCATTAATATTCATCCCTTCCACTCGTCGAGGCAGAATTTTTAAACAATCATAATCGACGTGTCCTAACCGTTGATGCCAGATGTCGATTCCTTCAGTGAGTAATGCTGAGGTTGATTCCAGATAAAAATTCAAACTGTATAATTGCATCTTATTCCTTTCCGCCACAGCCAACAATGACCCATCTTTTTCAATTTTTCCCTTTCCATTTTCAAACGTTATTCTAAAACCTTTCATTTCTAATTTCCGCACAGATAACAGATCATGCATTGAACCAGGCACTATTAACACGTCACTGATCTTTATAGAAATTTCTTTTCCGTTCACTAGACTGAGCACGTTCAATTCACCCATTTTTTCCGCACATAACGTCGTACCCGTTTTAGCAACTTTGATTTGTGATGGTTTGTTCAAATTTCTGATATTTTCCAACATATTTTGATCACTGATTAAATGTTCCGTTGCTCCAGAGTCCAAAAACCACCGAATCGATTCACCACCATGTGTATTCACTGAAAAACGAAATGCATTTGTATTGTTGTGTTCATCATCTGATCTTGAAGTGCATGTCACTGAATTTGCAGAATTATTTCGAGTATTATATCCAGATTTATTTCGACAATCAGCTCTTTTGTGGCCCAGCATATCACAGTTATAACAACGAAACGTAAATTTCTTTCCTCCACCTGGAGCTGTTTGTTGTGTGGTTTCGCCTGTTCTTTGATTTGGTTCATGTGTATGTGTACTGAACGCGTTGTACTGTTCCAATTCCGGTCGTTCCTTGCGATGAACATCGACTCTCCTGGTTTCTTCGTCTATGAGCCTGTTTTTAACGAAACTAACCGTCAAATTTTCCATCGATGAAGTTTCTATTGCTGTTACAACATTTGCATATTCTTGAGGTATAGTTAATAATAAATGACACACAACATCAGTTTCTTCGACCGTCGCACCAGTCGCTCGTAGATCTCGAATCAATCTATCAAACACCAGAAAATGATTTGCTGAAGTGTCTCTACCAGAGTTGAATTTCAATAATAATAATAATTTTCCACGCAGTGATACTTGGTTTGCAATACTCTTGCTTTCAAAAATTTCACATCACGCCTCCCACGTTCCAAAAGCAGTAACACTGTCTTTCACATATTCCAGATGACTATCTGCTATCCGCTGAACGATTTGTGAACGACACTTCTTATCTTTCTTCTCAAGCGCTTCCAATTCGTTTTCTTCAGCGGCTTTTTGTTCTGCAGTATCATTTTCTGCAAAATTCACCATCTCTGTATATTCTTCCTCGATGGAATCTTTCAAATCCAATTCATTCAGTGATACTTCGATCCTGGATTTCCAATTTCCGAAATTCGATCCGTCGAACAAAGGGATACGATATCTGAACTCGTTGTCGTCCGACATTTTCTTCGACTATTCGACGCTACCGTATTCTCACCGTGAGAGGAAGAAACAATTCACATGTCTGGGCCCATAACCTGATGAAAACAGTAATCTTCAATGGTCTTCAAATCAATTATATTCATTATTAGACAAAACGGAAAAATACATAGTTGAGGATTTGATAAGAATGCGAACAACAACCCAGCACGACAGTACACGCAACGTACATACTCCGCCATAATAATAGACCAAGCCACGCGCATGCGCTAATACGCTTTCAATCCCAAAATCTCAACAGGAATTGCATATCAACAGCCCAATTGCGTTTTGGAGGGGTAAAGTACCCCTTCAAAGCATTCCGGAAAAAATGAGAAATTTTAAATTCCACATAGATAATTCCATTGGATCTACTTACGGATTTGCATGGTCAAAGCATTTGAAGAGACGCAACGTATGAGGGAGTCCCCATGTGGGAGGGGCCCCTTGCCTCCCAAGGAGGGGGGAGAATATACCTGGGAAGGGGTAGGTTTCCAATGTTCTCCAATGGATTTTCAGCAGGATTCACCAACATTGCGTCATTTTGTCGAGCTCTCAAAATGAGGGAACATATGTTCCCCTATATTGCTCCTATTCTACATTGAGCGGGCAAAACCCGAATGCAAAAACTTCTAAAGAGTGACGGAGAAATTTTCAAATTTGCTAAAAATCACTACTCGGGAGTTTTCGAGGTCGCTGATTACGAATCTGGCATGGAAAATGTGGTTTCGGAATGGTGAATCCAATATGGTGACCCCAATATCGAGCGATCGAGTGGATTCGCCTGGAGCTCAGGGTTGGGGGGTTTTTAAGACTGAAAATGACGAATATGAGATTCCTCCCACAGTACCACAGTTCAGAGAGGTGCTCAATGTATTCGTGTTGGATTCTCATAGTTCCAAATGAATTCTTCAAGAGCTCTCTCTGAATTGTGGTGCTGTGTGAGTTACGATTCAGAATTTACGATGGTGACTGGAATATTGCCAACTTGGATCCCAGATGACACTGAATTCGCTCAAATTAATGTATACATAATGTGATACACTAAAATGGAATATAGCCAAGTAATATTCATGACCCATTGAATATACTGTCAAGTCGTTTCCCAACAGTTACTCGTTATTTTACGATCGAAATTTGAATACAGATCAAGACCTGACAGCAAAAATAATGTTGATATATTGTGAACATCAATACTTATCCTGATCTATTAGGAGTCAAGAGCGGGGTCTAATTTCTTCGGCTTATAGTATCTGGAATTAGTTCCTTATTATTCAACATTTCCAAACGACAATTCCCTTGAAACTTGAAGAAATAATTTGATTCCGCATTGGATCTCCTTGAGTCAAGAATATTTCCCACTTGATATATCTCACATACAGCCGTACAGATGGAATTCATTATCACGTTGCTATATCACAGTCTTGAATCTGTGTGTCTCATTGAATGCCAATAAACGTTTCTGAGGATATGTTTTCCCTCCGCATCTCACCCAACCACCTCTAAACACCCATTCCTATTTCCCCTATTCTCATTTGATAAGGAATACGTACAGCAATATAACGAAATGCGAGAGGATACATGGTGAATAATACATGTTCACAGCTGTGCCAAGAAATGAGTGTTTAGAGGTGTTTGGGTGATATGCGGAGGGAAAACATATCCTCAGGAACGTTTATTGGCAACCAATGAGACATACAGATTCGAGAGTCTGATATAGCAACGTGATAATAAATTCTTACTGTACTGCTGTTTGTGTGATGTATCAAGTGGAAAATATTCTTTACTCAAGAAGATCCAATGCGGGACCAAATTATTTCTTCAAGTTTCAAGGCAATTCTCATTTGGAAATGTCGAGCAATAAGGGAACAATTCTAGATACCACAAGCTGAAGAAATTAAACCCCGTTTTCGACTCCTAATTGATCAGAATACGTATTGATGTTCACAATATATCGACATTACTTTTGCTGTCAAGTCTTAATCTGTATTTGCTCTGCTTTCGATTCTTCCTGAACTAGTATGCTCGGGCTATGACGACGACTTGTGAGTTTGGAAACTAATCGAACTTGAAATTCTCATATCGACACAGATGTGCATTTTTGTCTTGAACCAAAAACTCATTGTAGAAAGAACTGACAGTTCACTACTGTATTCAAAATCCGATCGTAAAACAACGAGTGACTATTGGAAAACAACTTTACAGTATATTCAATGGGTCATGAATTTCACTTGGCTATATTCCATTTTAGTATATCACATTATGTATACATTAATTTGAGCGAATTCAGTGTCATCTGGGATCCGAATTGGCAATATTCCAGTCACCATCGTAGATTTCGAATTGTAACTCACACAGCACCACATTCCAGAGAAAGCTCTTGAAGAATTCATTCGGAACTATGAGAATTCAACAAGAATACATTGAACACTCTTTCTGGACTGTGGTACTGTGGGAGGAATCTCACATTCGTCATTTTCGGCCTTAAAAACCCCCCAACCCCGAGCTCCAGGCGAATCCGCTCGATCGCTCGACATTGGGGTCGCCATATTGGATTCGCCATTCCGAAACCACATTTTCCATGCCAGATTCGTAATCAGCGACCTCGAAAACCCCCGAGTAGTGATTTTCAGCAAATTTGAAAATTTCTCCGTCACTCTTTCGAAGTTTTTGCATTCGGGTTTTGCCCGCTCAATGTAGAATAGGAGCAATATGGGGGAACATATGTTCCCTCATTTTGAGAGCTCGACAAAATGACGCAATGTTGGTGAATCCTGCTGAAAATCCATTGGAGAACATTGAAAACCTACCCCCTCCCAGGTATATTCTCCCCCCTCCTTGGGAGGCAAGGGACTCCTCCCACATGGGGACCCCCTCATACGTTGCGTCTCTTCGAATGCTTTGACCATGCAAATTAGGGATGGGCGATACGTATCGATATATCGATATATCGATACTTTTGTTCCTAAATATCGATATAAAATATCGATATCTCACTTCACAATATATCGTGTATCGATATCAAGTTAGTCAATATCGAATTTCGATACACGAATTTGAAGTAAATTTAAAACATTGGAAACCATATTTGAAAGCATTTCAATCAGTTTCGGAACCCATGAAGATTTACTAGAATGGTTCAAAATTGCTTTAATTCATTACTCCAATTGAAATCACCTCTATTCGCGATCAATCTTGATTTTTATTGAGTCAAATTCATCATAAAGGATCGTTTAGACCATTCATTGGAACATAAACCCAAGAAATGCAGAAACACCGAGGAATTGTGTACGAAATTCGCGCCTGCATCAGGTCCTCAATTTGTTTTTTTTCCTCTTTCTACATTTTATATATCAGAAAGAGAGCGAGAATTCTAACTATATTCGATCTATTGAGTTCAATACGTACTGCAAGGGGCACAACGATACAAGCGCGTATACAGAGCGAGAGGTACGAATAGATGTGAATGTGTCTTTGTCTATTCCATCAAAATAGTGAGAGAGAGAATCAATTGGATGTGTTTCTATGTTTGTTCAATAGATAGCATCGTCTTCTCTGTACACTCAATCTGATTGCTTCGCTCACTCCAGTATGTATTGAGCTCTGTTTCTTGGGTGTCAGATGTAATTTGCTGAAACCCTTTAAAGAAGCAACTCTCATAGTATGCGGGGAAGAATATGTTACATCCAGCCAAATTATACCATTAGTAAAATGGATATCCACAAATTTACAAACATATGATTCTAATACCGGAAATGGACAGCGCTTGAAAGAACTTCTAATCGAAGACTTCGAGAAGAGATTCGAATAAATGGAATTGTCGATTTTATTAGGTATAGCCACAATCTTAGATCCTCGTTTCAAAAAAATTCATTTTTTGAATATTGTGACATGTTCTATCGCTATACAAGAGATATCCAGAATGATACGTAATACAAACAGTGATGCTGAAACAATACAGAGGACTGAAGTCGGGAATACTGATGAAAATAAAGATCAATTTTGGTCGTTTCACGATCAAGCAGTTCACTTGAACGAAGATATGGAAATGGATACTCAGGATCACGATTGTATGCCAGAAGGATTGCAATGTTATTTGAATAGCTAAACAATAAGTAGAGAACTGGATCCTATCGCGTACTGGAGAACTCGGGGCCCATCATCAACATTAGCAATATTAACATTACGCTATTCACTGATTGCTGCAACTTCGGTACCATCCGAACGGTTATTCTCCAAAGCAGGACTCGTAATAACTGGACTCAGGAACCGTCTGACACCTGAGCATTTGAAAATGTTTTTATTTTTTAACTCACTCTCACTGGAAGATTGGGGGATTTGAAGAATTTGTGTGATAATGATTTAATTAGAATATTTTATCAGATTATATTGATTTCATGCATATCTCATTTTAATTCTATGTGTTTGTTCTGACTTTTAATATTCACAATAGAAACATGCAAAAGGGAAGATGTTTCTCGAAAAACTTTGAAATATTATATTTGGAATTTTGAATAGGTATATACATATACCATTTGTATGCTTTTATTACGAACAATTAAAATTGCATGTAACAGCTAAATTGAATTTAATATTTTTCCTTGTACAATTGGAATTATTATATCGATATATCGGAATATCGAAATTCATTCCCTGATATATCGGTCGTATCGATATAGGATTCGTGGATACGTATCGATACGCAATATCGATACAAATCTTTATATCGCCCATCCCTAATGCAAATCCGTAAGTAGATTGAATGGAATTATCTATGTGGAATTCAAAATTTTCCACTTTTTCCGGAATTCTTCGAAGAGGTGTTTCACCCCTTCAAAACGCGATTGCGCTCGTACGAGAAGATATGTGTCCCTCAAAATCACAAGTACTACAACATATCTCAATTCCAATCGATTCGGCGACGGATACCGCGCAAAGTTTCCTTTAGAGAAAAACTTATATCGAAAAAGTGGAGCTCCAGTGAACGGTGAACCTTCAATGAACATTCTGCGAACCTTCCTTGAAATTATCCTCAAGCGGACATTGTAACATTCATCACACCTTCGTCGAATGTTCATGAACCTGAACTCGAGTTTCAACGGAGCTCGAGTCTGACCTATGTTGATCCCCTCTGAACGTTTGTCGGAGCTTCATGTTCTCTTCGGGTATTCACATACCCTAGTAAATGGTAGAATTCCTGATTGAATATCCTCGAATTCTGTTGGATTAAATCCATTTTCTCATTCTCCAATGAGATTCCGTGAAATATTTGTCACAGGGCAATCTATCTTTGATTATGAAACTTTCCTCAATTTTATTCTCTTGTCATACCACTGGATAGTAAATTCCTTCTCGACTGTGTGCACAAATAAATGTTCTTAGGGTTATATCACGATCTCACAGTTTTCTCTCTGTATGAAGGGATCATGCTTAACCCATTATATAATTGAGTTTCATGAAAGTGAATGTGATTCCTTCGGCTTGTTGGAACGTCTAAATGAGTTGACATTTTTTGTTCATTTTTTTGGAGTTTACTTCGTTGGGATATACGTATAACAGAATGGAGAATCGAATGTCATCTCTACTACATTTATGTACATTCCACTTGGAATGTGTGGTTGAGGAGTGTCAATAGTGGTCGGTTTCAGAGGATGAAGATCGTGACTGTGGAATCAATCCACAGTATAACGAACAGAATATCTGTCATATTGTACTAAGATCACAAACATTTTCTATGAGTGTGGAATTACTCGCAATATGTTTGTTGTCAGCAACAAACAAGTGACAATTCATATGACGAATCCGTTCTGCAGTCATCACAATACTGCAATGAAATATGTCCAGTGGAAACACATCTAAAATTGTGATATGAGACATTTTCAATTCGTCTAAAATATTATATCTCAAAGAATACGGAATTATTGCCAGCATACAAGGTCTTTTTATACTATACAAAAATGATTGGGCATCAAGAACTCATTGGTCCATGGGAGGTTGTGTATTTATTATCAGTGTCATTTTCGGGAACGAACTAACAGTATCTGTATGCTACATATATCAATGGTATTTTTGAATTTTGGAAATTGAAGATATCCGAATTCCCTTCTCTCCACTTTAATAATCGAATTATGACAAAAGACTTATTGGAACGAGAATTTTGATTCGAAAAATCCAGACAGAATTCTGAATTTCCTACGTTTGGAATAATTGTGTGTACTGAAAGCGTTTCACAGCGTCGAGGTAGAGATATTTGAAAGAAGCTGAATGTTTCAAACTACGGATCTCATATTTTTCAAAGTCAAACAGAAAAAATATTTTCTCCGAAAATGTTTAGGAATTTATTTATCATCTGACATGAAATGCCTCGTTTACTTCTTACGTTCAATATGTGAGGCCTTCCAGTTTAATCCGTTTTCTCGGTTAACACGCGAATTTCATGGAAAAACAGTCTGTAACCGTACCATCGGTATGGCGGGAAAAGGAAAAAATGTATGTGAAAGAATTTGAAGAAGATAAAATTAAATAAATAATGTTTCATATTTGTTTGTTAATAATCTTCCTCAGAAGGTTGTAATGAGGAAGGTGATCAGGTTTATTTTATTAATTTAATGAAGGAAATATTTTTTTATAAACATGACATGGTATGAGCGTCGAAGGGCGAGCCGGTATGAATAGAGGCAGGAAGCCGGAGACGGCTTCCCAATTTCCCATTGTCAGTTCAGGATCTGACTGTGAAAATCCAATTATATTTTACTTGAATGTAAAATATTGTCAGTTCAGGATCTGACTGTGAAAATCCAATTATATTTTACTTCAATGTAAAATATTGTCAGTGGGGAATCTGACTGTGAAAATCCACGTCATTTACTTCAATGTAAAATACTATCAGTTGAGAAGCTGATTATCAAAATCTCAATTCATAATTCACCTTGAAAAAATCGGTTCATTTACGATACGAATAACCCAGTGACAATTATGAATATAACGGTTAAAGTTACATTTGGTATCCATTTCTCAAATGAAAGGTGGGCATCCATGCATGTAACTTGTGGAATCGTATTCAAGTTTGATATTTCGAATCAAGCATTGGCATCCATAAGATTGACCGTAAAAATTATCTAACTCAAAAGAAAACGTAACATTTTCTCAATTTTTCCGTTTATGAATAGAGTTTACGAAGCAATATCTCATTCAAAGATCGACGCACGGTCACAAGTCCATCAAGCACGATAGCAGTGAATGAACGAAAATGAGATTTTAATGGGGTTTTGAATCGTTCATTAAAACGAATGAGTAATTGGATAACACACTATTCCATTGTTGAAGACGTGAAGTCTCGCAGTACATTCTTTGAACGATGTCTCCAGTTCCAAATAGTTGATTCAAGAAGATATATCAGATTTCGTGCGTTTGAATGTTTAGTTTTGATTCTGTAAACAAATCGACCTTCAGAAACATAAAATGAGACACGATAAGTATGAATTATGGAGATGATTTGCTGCTCCGATGGTCTGTTCAATATCCTTGTGTCATACATCGTTCATAGAATTTGCAAGAATTAATTTCATTTGGTCAATTTACTTTTGAAATATCTTAATAGCTGATCTCATGTCGACTACACTGCAAATTCCAGGCCTTTATTTTGATACACTTAGAGTGTTTGGATTATTTGGTTGCTTTTTGCAAACTTGAAAGTCTGTGAATATGCCAATAACTCAGATAAAATTTTTTAGAATTGAACATTTTATTGATTTCATGTGTGTATTTACATACTTTCAGATATTTGAAAAGTGAATGCACGATTTGAACAATTCAAGTGTATCAAAATGAAACATGTGAATCCATAATGTGAGAATGAAGCCCAATGATTATAAGGTTATGCAAAGGTGAGATTATTATTATTCTGAATATCAAAATTAACGAAGGCATACTTTTGGATCAAAAAGATACTCCTGAGTACTTTTTGACCTGCCATAGTGGATCATTTCCCTACAACATGTGCTCATGAAGACTTGACATATAGTTTACATGATCAGATTCCGAAGAATCATAAAAAATTCTCTCATATATTCTAGCTATACCTCGTCGAGAGTATATTTTCATTGATGAGCGGTATTTAGATGAATGAGAAGAACAGAATGACAGTTGGATCAGTGTAAGCTGAATTATGTATTAGTAGGATCAACCGTGATATGACGCGCCAACTATCACTCAGATATTCGGAAGATATCTTTTAGAAGGTTCAATGCGTTTGTAAGAAGTCTCAAAAAATTTGCTGAAAGATACCGAAACGAATTCTGAAAGACATTTCATGAAACACGTATAGAATCTGGAAAGACATCTTGAAGAGCCCCTGCGAAAGCGGAAGGTGGAGGGTCGGGACTAGGGGGAGGGAGTTTCACACTAACATCATCAGACCTCCGTTGGATGGGATCAGTGCGTTCTTAGAAACCACAGTGTGCACATGGGAAGTTGAGAACGGGGTAATTTCCACCCAGTTTGTAGGTTACGTTATAATATCGTGTGTTTGATCAAAATCAAATTTCCATGGAAATCATTTTATGTAGCGTATTGTCATATCCAGGGATTTCGCCGGAACAAAATACCTTGCTATTGACATTAGTCTGAATTGAAATTCATAAGAATTTCTTCACCGACTAAAATAGAGGGTTTTTAATGCATGGACTGGGAGAAACGGAAAGTGAGATAATTCTGTGACATTTTAAAAATCGATCCATTATAAATTCTCTGGATGATCTTAGGCGATTATTTGATTTTTTTAGATCATGATCGCGTGTATCGTAACCTTGTAACCGCATGAGACTCTCAAATTAACTACCGATTTTCGGTCGCCAATCGATTTTTAATTTGGGAATCTGTCAACCCTTTTTCGATTATAAGCGATGAAATCAAACACTTTGAGTAATTTTACAATCACAAAAGTTCTACTTCAAATTTTACAAATACTGACGATCGATCCATCGACCCTCACCGTTCGGTGACCTTCACAATAGTACCCCTTCGATCTCTTCACTCTCATATTCATAGTATATCCTCTAATTTTCCAATTTCAATTATTATTATTATTTTCAAAATAAAATTTATATAATTTTCCTCCGACAGTTCCCCTGAGGAGCTTGCAGCAATAAAAATCTTATATTTTATTTATTTAACAATTTCATTTATATGAGGTTATAATAATTTTATTTCATCATTTCATTTCCTTTATCCAATTCTTGCATTTCCTCAGAGGATCTCTCCCAGGAAAACTATGATTTCCATTTTTTCCGTTTACAACCTCAATTTGTAATGTCATTTACTGTTAACAATCACGAGTATTGTTCACAGTCGAGAAATATCGCGAGTATATTTCTGTACAAATGATCACGATTATCATAGGAATTTTCGAGATTTGATCACGAGTATCATATCTTAAATATGGAAGGTATATTGGTATATTCTGATAACGACCGCGAGTTCCGTTATCAGGGAATGGAATGAAAATCAGGGAGGGTTAAGACTAGATCGCGAGTATCCCGTCTCAAGACAAGGAATATGTATAAAATGTTCTAATAACGATCGCGAGTTTCGTTATCTGGGGAAGGAATGGGAATTTGAAAGGGTCAAGACTAGATCGCGAGTATCTCGTCTTAAAACAAGGAAAATGTATGAAATGTTCTGATAATGATCGCGAGTTTCGTTATCAGGGAAAGGGAAGAAAAATGGAAGGTAATCAGTGAAAGATGAAATCACGTGCTGTCTTTCGGACTTACTTTTGATGAATAAAATTTTCCAATTGAACGTTGTTCAAATTCTGAAATATATTTGGAATAATTTCAACAAATACAGTGAACTTGAACTTTGAAGAATTGATAATGAGTGAGAAATGATGTGGTTGGAATGAATTTGGAGAAAATAATAATGTGTGTCAAAGGGCATGAGGTGGCTCCTTATATACTGTTCTGAGAGCTGCCCTCCAAGTGGGGGTCAGTTGTTTAAGAAAGAAGGAAATATGTTTCCATTCTTTCTATGGCTCGACAGTTTTTCCATATAGGTTTCCCTACGTATCAATGCTTCTTTATGTTTGCGTGGGTTTTCCTCGTAGACTCGAGTTGAAAATAACAGATTTTCTTATAATAATTGTTCAGAATTACAATGATAACGATCTTATATAACATATTCGTTGGCTTTTCATAATGTGAATAGATTTTCCCAATGAGAAACAACATAGAAATTGTTGAATTATAATTTGGATGTTTTTGAATAGTTTATTGAACTTTGTTACATTCTAGATATATTTGTTATGAATGGTATATGAAAATATCATGGTGATATTCTATTGAGCAATATTCATCAAAAATGTGATCCAATACATTCGAATATTTCCAGAATTCTTTTGAATTTGTGAAGAACATGTTTCAAATATCGCTCAAGTTAGAAAAAACTATTTTCAATGTATGAGGTCTATATATAGCTTCATTTTGAAAATCCTAGTCAATATTGAAAATGTAATCTGAACAATTTATATTAGGATTAAATTTGAAATTGGGAATCTGAAGTATTTTGAGAATACATGGAATGAACTTAGAGGTTTCCATGAGCTCGTAGATGTTCTGATATCAATTGCATTTATATTTGATTTTATGATTCTATTGCATGGATTGATTCTCATCTAAAGTTTGGGGGTCGAGTCATATTGTTGAAGAAAATATATAGTTGATAATAACTGATACTTAAGAATCTGAGTTTGGTTATAAATATTACACAATAATATTGCATATTCAATAATCAAAATTATTTCTGGAAGTAAACACAGAGGTAGGAATGCATGGGTTGACGTCACATAGCTAGGTATCGAAACAGTACAGGCATTGTTCTGGTCTCGAGTTTTTTATGAACGCTTTTCCGTAGCGCACAGGAGTTTCCTTTGAATCTGTCACCCAAATGTATACAGAATTTGTATACAGGGTGGGGCATTTAGAGTGTCGCGGGCGTTTTTTCCAAAAATAAAATGAGATACGAGAAAATTTTTCCGACAAAAATTGTAGGGTATCGAGGGGGACATCCGATGGTGGCCTTGGCTTTGACCTCAAATCTCATCTTCAAGGGCATTCTGAGGTCAACTCTTGTTTTTTGAATAGCATCTCATATTTTTTACTGCAGATTTGGATTCTAGGTCAAAAACCAAGAAACTTTTGTCTGAACCATTTTCCTGAAATCCGCAAAAATGGCGCTCTAATCGATATTGTTCCATACTGAATCTGACATTAGAATAATTCGAAAACGAAGGGTCTTGGAGGAGAATGTTTCGGACAAAAGTTGTCTGATTCCAAGGGGGACCCCTTGAACTGAAAC
Source organism: Gonatopus flavifemur (assembly GCA_018340375.1). Taxonomy (NCBI): domain Eukaryota; kingdom Metazoa; phylum Arthropoda; class Insecta; order Hymenoptera; family Dryinidae; genus Gonatopus; species Gonatopus flavifemur. The sequence continues at coordinate 1,711,720 of JAFFJZ010000033.1, forward strand.
GGAGGTGATGGGGTATAACAGACAAAACACAACACATTTCAATCGTCTACATCACTTGGATAATTTTAATGCAGTAGATGCTCAAAATGATGGCCTTCGACTTCAATACACATTCCAAAACGTTTTACAAAAGATTGCTGAACTCGTGCTAAAATATCTTCATTGATGCTCGCGCATGCATTGATGATTCGTTGACGCATATTCTCAGGTGTAGTCGGTGCTTGTTGATAAACTGTATCTTTTATGTATCCCCATAAAAAAAAATCTGGAGAAGTAAGATCCGGAGAACGGGCAGGCCAATGAACTGGTCCACGACGTCCTATCCATCGTCCAGGATAATCTCTGTCCAATATTTCTCGAGCTGTGACTGCATAATGGGATGGACAACCATCGTGTTGATACCACATATTCAATCGTTCCTGAATAGGTATGTCTCCAAGTAATGTTGGAAGTACTTGATCTAAGAAATGTCTGTACTTCTCTCCATTTAGCGTATCTGCAATGAAGTACGGTCCAATTACTCGAGATCGAAAAATACCACACCAAACATTCACAGCCCATTGTCTTTGATGCTCTACTTGACGTAACCATCTTGGATTTTCTGTCGCCCAGTAATGCATATTATGTCGATTTACTTGACCATGATTGGTGGACGTCGACTCATCAGAAAATAATATGTTGATGAAGTTGTTATTGTGCATTTGCGCTAGACCCCATCGACAAAACTGTACACGATTTTCGAAATCATCACCGTGAAGGTCTTGATGCAAACAAATGTGATACGGTTGGAATTTGTGACGTTTCAGTATTCGAAGAACACTCCTTCGAGAAATTCCCGAATGGAGTTCAATTTCACGAGAGTTCACGTGTGGATTATTGGCTACTGCAGCTAGTACATTAACTTTCGCATTTTCTCCGCTAACAGTTCTCATTCGATGTCGTTTTTCCCTTGTAACACTCCCCGTTTCTGAGGATAATTTTGTAATGCGTTGAAAATACCTAATGGATGGCGTTGTTCTTTCAGGAAATCGTTCTGCATACAAGTCATATGCTTGTCTAGGGTTCTTATGCACTCCACCGTAAATGTAGATCATATCGATCTTTTCAGAAACCGTGTATCGGATATCCATGATTTTCAATTTGTCATAAACCAAGTAATAATCAAATGTAACTGACAAACTGACTTTCAAAATCGTGAATTTTCACTGAACCCCGTCGTTTGTTTACATCGCGTGAGCTCTGGATGGTGGTAATGTAGACGATTGAAATGTGTTGTGTATTGACAACTTTTGTATGAAACATTCTCTTGCAAGACCCTTCGTTTTCGAGTTATTCGAATGTCAGATTCAAAATGGAACAATATCGATTAGAGCGCCATTTTTGCGGATTTTAGGGAAATGGTTCAGACAAAAGTTTCTTGGTTTTTGACCTAGAATCCAAATCTGCAGTAAAAAATATGAGATGCTATTTAAAAAACAAGAGTTGATCTCGGAATGCCCTTGAAGATGAGATTTGAGGTCAAAGCCAAGGCCACCATCGGATGTCCCCCTCGGTACCCTACAACTTTTGTCCGAAGAATTTTCTCGTATCTCACTTTATTTTTGGGAAAAACGCCCGCGACACTTTAAATGCCCCACCCTGTATATTCCGACGTACTTTCAAAAACAATTCGAAGGCGTTGGCAGAAGAATATTGTTATATCTTAGGATTGTTTCCTTTTTTCATAGAATATTGATTGAAAATTGAAATCATATAATATATATATATGTGGCATTCTTTGTGAAATCGGCCATCCCCCCCTGCACATCTCAATTTTGAAGATAGAGATTTCGGAGACGAATCAAAATTTTTGTTGAAGTGTTTACTTTTCATTGCCGTATGATGTTTTTTGAACCATTGGCCATTTCGCCAATATGGTGGCTGAAAAGAAGGGGAAACGTGTTGAGAATAATCAAAACCAGTTCTAGAAATATGATACGTGGGTGTTGGATACTTCTATGGACTGAGGCATGTAATTCGAGCCTTCCGGATGGATTGCATGCGGTTGGAATACTGAAATTGCAAATGGCGGATCCAATATGGCGATCGGGAATTCAAAATTGCTTCGAATTCCTTGAAACATGTGGGAAGGGTGTTTTTCGGGTGGCTGATGACGAATCCGAACTCAGATTTCCGAAATTACAAATGGTGGATCCAATATGGTGGTCGGAAGAATGATAAATCTCTTGGATTTGTGCAAACATTGTCATGCTGAGGTTTTTGGGGTCGCGGAACAAGAATCCAAACCCAGATTTCCGGAATTGCGAATGGCGAATCCAATACGGCGGCCGGAAATTGAAATATTGCTTCGAATTCTCTGAAACATTGGAGAAGAGGGTTTTTTGGGTCGCTGATGACGAATCCAAACTTAGATTTCCGGAATTACAAATAGCGGATCCAATATGGCGCTCGGAAGAATTACAAATCGCTTGAATTTGCGGAAACATTGGCATACTAAAGTTTTTGGGGTCGCTGATCAAGAATCCGGACTCGAATTCCCGGAATAGCGGATGGGTTATCCAATATGGCGGTCAGAAGAATTATCGGTCTCTTGAATTTGTGGGAACAATGTCATACTGAGATTTTCGGGGTCGCTGATAGACATTCGAATCCGCATTCTCGGAATTATAAATGGAAGATTCGATATGACGGTCTGGATATGCGGAATCATCCGTCCTCTGACGTGAATTTTTGTTCCGAGAAAGTTCTGGTCGTTCATTATGAACTTGAGGTCAGATTCCAGAAACCAGAACAAACGCACCACGTTCAATGATCCGCAAGCACATTTAATATGATGGGATCAAATATTATATTGATCTCAAGAATTATTTGGGGCCTGACCATACTCATCCTGGAATTTATTCTTGAAGTGCTGCTTCGCTCCATCTCTGGTACGGATAATCCCATTCATTCTTCTCACATTCCGTTGAATTTGGAAAATTAACAAAGTCTGAATAGCGTTAACAGCAGAGGTGTTGTGTCTGAGACTTTCTGATCAGAATACGTAACTCTTGTGCTCAACATCGCGTCCTTGTGATAATAAATAGCAGGGAACACGATGCATTATTCGGTATGGAAATTCAAATGCTTTTGAGGCATCCTGGCTAACATATACTTAGTTCTCTTAAAATCAAACGTAATGGGTGCTTCGCCATCGCGAAGATTGTGTTTCCGTTCCTGGATGAAAAGATTCTGTCACTCCGACATAAATGAATGAGGTTTGAGTATTGTCAGTCTATTGCACAATTGTTTTATAAAATTATCAATTTTCATCATTACTGTTTGTAGAGTTGAACGATCCGTTGCCGTCCAAACTGAATATTGAATACCTGTGATCAATGAATTCTCCAGTAGATCATGTAATTTCTCCGAGAACTGCGAAACTCCTGGACAATCGAACTCTCAATACTTTCAATATTTCCACCTCTATCATTCAATTCATCAACCACCTTGTCATCTCGTAATCTGTACGATGAACCTTCTCCCATATATGCAGCTTGAATTCTGGAATTCGCGTATAAGTCAGAAAATTCCTGTAACTTGACCTCCGATATCTTCCACGAATTTCTACCATTGTGTGCGGCTGTTTTGAGTGAATAAATCATTGGCTCTTTTGGAGAATTCGCGGCTTCGTATATTAGAATGTCGGATAAATCAGCTGAAAATGGACGAATAAATGCGTGAAATCGATTCTTATCAACTGACAGTGTATTGTTAAGTAATGTCTGCACCTAATTTCAAGTGGTTTCATTGTAACGTCAATTGTTTTTCTCGTCTCCTGTTATTTATCGTTTCACATTGTTACTTTATGAATGTTCGCAACGCTTGAACCTCAAAGTTTTTGTGATTCAACTTATGAAATCGTACTAGGAGTTCACATATTTTCATCTGATTTATCTGATCATCTAATACACGATGCCGCGAATTCTTCGAACGGACCGATGTGCAAATCCGTTCAAAACTGCCGGGCACGTTGATAGAAATTTACGAGAGATATTGGAGGTTATGTTACAGCAATTTCCTGACTTATGCGCGAATTCGAGGATTTGTGCTGCATGTATGAAAAAGGGTTCATCGGACAAATTACAGAATGACGATGTGGTTCATGGATCAAATGATAGCGGTGACAATATTTGTAGTATTGAGAGTTCTATGAGAATGGATGTTCAATTGGAGAATGAGATACACGAAGGTCTCAATGATACACGCACGAACAGAGAAATTGAACTGGAAGGAATGCTGGATGAGCTCAAGGAGAAATTCTCAACCTTGGAACCCAACAATCCATTGAAATTACGAATCTTAACAATCCCCCCTCCATCTTGGAGTGCGAGGAAAATCACCGAAGAATTCGTTACAGCGCGATATTTGGCCAACAAATCAAAGGAATTGAAGATGAAAGCTGGCATTTTACCCGATAGTATTGCAAGGGAGGGGAGAAAACTCTCTCAAACAACTTTAGAAAAAGTACATGGATTTTATACGAGTGACATGAATGACAGGATAATGCCTGCATCGAAAGATGTCGTTTCTGTGAAAATTGATGGAGAGCGAACGCTGAAACAGAAACGTCTCTTACTGATGGGTTCGGAAGAACTTTATACCGTATTCAAACAGTCTCACCCAGAACATATTATCTGCTTCAGCGCGTTCGCTAAACTGAGACCAAAAAATTGCATACTACCTGGGGCTTGTGGGACACATTCAGTTTGTGTTTGCACAATACATCAAAATCCGAAATTGATGTTGGATGCAATTGATATTCAAAAGCTGACGTTTAATACACAAAAGCCACTAAGTAATTACGAAGACTGCCTCAATGAAATTGTTTGTGAGAGACCTCGTGCTGATTGTTATCTAGACGCATGTGACGACTGTCCAGGAGTTTCGCAGTTCTGGAGGAATTACATAATATACTGGAGAATTCATTCATCACAGATATTCAATATTCAGTTTGGACAGCAACGGATTGTTCAACTCTACAAACAGAAGTAATGAAAATTGATGATTTTATACTTGAATTGTGTGAAAAACTGACAATCCTCAAACCTCATTCATTCATCCCTAAGGAACAGAGTCTTTTTATCCAAGAACGAAAACACAATCTTCGCGATGGCGAAGTACTGGTTACGTTTGATTCTTCTGAGAACTACGCATATGTTTGCGAGGATGCCTCACAAGCATTCCATTCCAATGACGACCAATGCACTGTGTTCCCTGCCATTCATTACTATGAAGAAAGGCGCGATATTAGGCACAAGAGTTATGTATTCTCATCCGAAAGTTTAAAACACGACACTTCCGCTGTTTATGCTATCCAGACCTTGTTAATTCCTGAAATTCAACGCAATGTGAGGAAAGCGAATGAGATTCTTTATACCAGTGACGAAGCAAAGCAGCACTTCAAAAATAAATTTCAAATCGCGAATTTAGTTCATCACAAAGAAGATTCCAATATTGACGCTGAATGGCATTACAGTGCAACTGCTCATGGTAAAGGTGCTTGTGACGGGATCGGTGCTACTTTCAAAAGAGAAGCATATAGAGCGAGTCTGACTACCAAACCTCAAAATGCTATATTGACGCCCCAAAAACTCTACAGCTGGGCAAAGGGTCATTTTGAAACCATAAGCATCATGTACTATGATACAGTATTTCACGAAAAGATGAGACGGAAACTCAACAAACGATTCGAGAATGCCCGACCTGTACCTGAGATTCTGAAAAACCATGGGTTTTCGAAAGGATCCGATAATGAAGTGCTCATCAAAAGGTACTCTAACGATGAACAAAACAGAGTATGGTGGCCAAATGGACAATCATGAGGTAATGTACGCGTGGTTGCAGACTTGTTGATTGAGAGACATGTGACAATCAACGGCCCTTTTCAGGGCTACCCGATGTGCAAAGTCTGATCGCGCAACCTCCTCGTGGTGCACATTGGGTTATGCTACTGCCGACAGCTTGGAGCCTTAATACACAAATTCACAAGTCAAAAACCAGCAGTATCCATGGTTTGGTTCGAGGAAGATTCGCAAGGAGTACCATTGGGAGGGAGTCCATTGAAAGTTTGTGAATTTGTGTGACCAGACCTCAAATAATTCCTGAAATTAATATAATATCCGTTTCCATCATATCAAATGTGCTCGCGGATCATTGAACGTGGTGCGTTCGTTCTGGTCCCCGGAATCTGACCTTAAGTTCATAATGAACGACCAGAACTTTCCCGGAACAAAGATTCACGTCAGAGGACGGATGACTCCGCATATCTGGACCGTCATATCGAATTTTCCATGCATAATTCCGAGAATCCGGATTCGAATGTCTATCAGCGACCCCAAAAATCTCAGTATGACATCGTTTCCACGAATTCAAGCGATTCATAATTCTTCCGACCGCCATATTGGATTAGCCATTCGCTATTCTGGAAATTCAAGTCCGGATTCTTGATCAGCGACTCCGAAAACCTCAGTATGCTGATGTTTCCGCAAATTTGAGCGATATATAATTCTTTTGAGCGATATATCGGATCCGCTATTTGTGATTTCGGAAATCTGAGTTCGGATTCGTCATCAGCGACCCAAAAAACCCCTTTCCTCATGTTTCAAAAAATTAGAAGCAATTTTGAATTTCCGCCCGCCGTATTAGATCCGCCATTTGCAATTCCAGTATTCCAACCGCATGCAATCAATCCGGAAGGTTCGAATTACATGCTCCAGTCCACAGAACTACCCAACACTCACGTATCATATTTCTAGGACTGGTTTGGATTATTCTCAACACGTTCCCCCTTCGTTTCAGCCACCATATTGGCGAAATGGCCGCCATGTTCAAAAAACACCATACGGCAATGAGAAGTAGACACTTCAACGGAAATTTTGATTGGTCTCCGAGATCTCTATCTTCAGAATTGAGATGTGCAGGGGGGGGGAGGGGTGGCCGATTTCACAAAGAATGCCCCATATATATCTATATGTACATATGTATACATGGAGGAAATATGAATTATGAGAGGAAAAAGGAAATATATCATGAATGAATGAAAATTACATAACGCGAAAATGTTATTGATATATTGCTCTACGAGTTAATAGAAGAACTTTACATGAATGATTGTTACTTGCATGTAATTGAATTGTTATATAGATTCATTAAAATCAATTGCAATCATGATTCAACTGTGATTTCCGAATTATAAGATTGTTATTTCGTGTTATGTGATTTTTATATAACATCTATATAACAATGTTATATTAGTGAGAAGTATAAATATATATATATATTCTGATAAAAGAGAGACAATAAAGTGCGAAAAAAAACGAGGATGTTACAGTATCATTATACTTTTTTGTATCATATAACTTATGTTCCAGATAAGTAAATATTTTAGTTTCCATAGTGTTGAGTTGGTAGCCCTTCGCGGCGAAGAAGAGAGCAGGGGTAACCTTCAGAGATTCAGGTGAATTGTGCCCGCCGTGTGAGACAGAAGTCAAAATGAACCAAATCGGAATGATTGGGAGTCATTATGTTCTAATCGTATCGAGATTGATAAACATCACCCTCTCCCAGTCGAGACATCGTTAGGATGGATAGTTTCAGGTGAATTTGTGATGAAACCAGTGGGTAAACGCGACCATAGTTGTAATTTTGTTGAGTTTGAAGATTTAAATCGTACGTTGACAAAGTTTTGGGAAGTTGAAGATATTACGACTGGCAATGAAATGACTGAAGGAGAAGTTCAATGTGAGAATTATTCCTTAAAAACAACGCGAAGAGATGACTCAAGGAAGTACATTATTCAATTGTCTATCAATCAGGATTTGATCAAGAGTTTAGGCGATTCCAAAGAAATCGCGCTCAAAAGATTTCATTCTTTGGAAAAATCGTTGAATCGAAATCCCACTCTCAAAAATCAATCCTCAACCTTCATGGACGAATATGAGTCCTTAGAACACATGGAGAGGGTAGAGATGGATCAAAACTCATGTTTTATATACCGCACCATGCGGTTTCCAACGCTAACAGTAATACTACTCAATTAGGAGTAGGGTTCGACGCGTCGGCAAAGACGTCAACCGATTTATCCTTGAATGGAACTTTATTCAAAGGTCCGGTGATACAACCAGATTTTTTGAGATTTTGATTCGAGTTCGGTTTTTGCCATTCGTATTGTGCGGGAAAATCAGTGAGATGTATCATCAGGTTGTGGTAGATCCCGAACAAGTAGGCTTGCAGACTATATTTTGGCGCAGTGACAGAGCTGAAAATTTTAAAACTTTCGAATTGCAAACCGTTACATATGGTTTGAAGCCAGCTTCTTTTCTGGCCATCAAATCTGTACAGAAATTCACGGAAGATGAGGGAGAGTTCGCTCATTAGACAGAAGAACTCATCAAGACTTTCACGTCGATGTTGTAATTACGGGAGGGAAGTCTTTTTCAGAATTAGGAGAGATCAAACGGGATCTAATTCGTCTTCTCACTCTGGGTGAATTTGAGTTACATCAATGGCGTTCCAATTGTCGGGAGGTAACTGAAGAAACGCATGAGCCGAAATTGATATCAAACCCAGATCTCTCTCATAATGCCGAAACGTTGGGTGCGGTTTGGAATTCTGATCGAGGTCGTATTGAATATTCAACACCTGAGATGGAATTCACGGGAGGAATGACGAAGCGTAGGATATTGTGAGAAATCTCAAAGATCTTAGACCTTCTCGGGCTTTTAGGGCCTGTAGTAGTTGAAGCTAAGATAATGATTCAAAAAACTTGGCTCTTGGGATTGGACTGGGATGCGGTGGTACCAGTATAAATTTGCAATGCATGGAAAGAATTCAGCGCACAAATTATTCTTTCATCAAAGTTACAAATAATTCGATCAGTCATGCCTGAGGGCGAAGTACGTCAATTTGAACTGCATGGATTTCGTGATTCTAGCACCCAAGCGTATGGGGCATGCGTGTATGTTCGATGTATTCTTGAAGATGGGTATATATGCGTTGATTTACCAGGAGCAAAGTCTCGCTCAAGCCCAGTTAAAACAGTGTCCTTGCCTCGATTGGAATTATGCGGAGCTGTTTTGTTGGTTCGGTTGATGAAAAGTGTACAAAATCCCATACTCAAAAAGGCAAGCGCAGTCCATTTTTGGACAGATTCCAGAATTGTTTTATCTTGCTTACAATCACCTGCCTGACATTGGCAAGTTTTCGTTGCCCATAGAGTGGGTGGGATCCAAAGTTGTTCTTCTATAGAGCAATGGCATCACGTTTAGTCAAAAGACAACCCTGCCGACGTTATTTCTCGGGGAATGATGCCTGGGGACATTCTTCATACCGATTTATGCTGGCCCGGCCCCAACTGGTTGTCGGAACAAGATATTGCAAAATATTGTGAAACCGAAATTCCAAAGTCAATACATGTCTTAGAAGAGCGAAAGTATGTACAGTGTAATTTAATATGTTATGAAAACAATCTTACAATGTCTATCTGCAATGAGTATTTTTCGTTGAATAAGTTGATTCATGTTATGTCATACATATTACGTTTCATTCATAATTGTAGTAACCCAAAAAATAATAAATGTGATAGTTGAGTATGCAAGAGCGGAATCATGCACAAAAAGTGATAATTCCTGGTGTTCAATTGGAATATTATGCGAAAGAAATTAAGGCATCAAGGTCCGATCGTACTATAAAACATAGTTCTAAAATTAAGGATTTGAGTCCATGTTTAGACGAAAATGAGATCCCATGCGTGGACCGGTAGATTGTATTCTGCAAGCTGCAGCGGGGACATAAAACATCCTATGATTTTACCGAACAATTGTTATTTAACCAGTCTGATAATCAGATGTACGCACGAAAAACTGTTGCATGCGGATTCAGCAACCACATCAGCCGCCATTCGTAGCAAATACTGGCCAATAGCTGGGGAAAGTCGAGCAAAAAAAATAGTCCGTTCTTGTGTTATGTGTAAAAAGGTCCATCCTGAAGGATTACAACCTAAAATGGAATGTCATTCTCTTATTCTGAGCTAAGGATTTTATTAATATGTACTATTTGCGTTAGTATTGTGATTGGAAACTCCGTTCGCCAACAGGGACGGCATGTTCGGGTTATTTCAAATATTTTGGTTCCCATAGTGTTAAGTTGGTAGCCCTGCGTGGTAAAGAAGAGAGCAGTGGTAACGTTCAGAGAGCCAGTTGAATTGTGCACGCCGTGTGAGACAGAAGTCAGAATAAACCAAAGATATACAGGACGTCCCATTTGAAACAGGACAGCTGAATAACTCTTCAGGGAATGGAGGGGGAAAACAATTGTTCAGGTAAAAGTTGTAGGGTTCGAAGGGGGCCATAAGATGGTGAGCATAATTGATGGTCAAAGTATGTTTTTTCAAATGGAAAACCCTACGTTCGACCTCAGAAATGGAAAGAGTGGAAAATTTTACGTCCGAGTATGTTAACATATCAGGTCATTTAGAGGTCATTTGAAGGTCAAAAAACCATTTTCTATGGATTTTCACGGAAAAGCCTCAAACGAGTTGTTTCTCTGACCAAAGTTATTAAAGTTGAAGTGAAACCCCACGTTTCGACCTTGAATTGGAAGTAAACAGAACTAACCTTCAGAGTTTATTCTTCATATCAGTACGAAAATGATCATTAAGAAGTTTCCATCGTTTACGGTGTAAGTGCGGGTTCAAAATGGTTTATTCACCTAACGAATGTGTTGATATTTTAATGATCTTGGGTGAGTGTCGCGGAGTGTATCAAAGAGCGTCACGATTGTACAGAGAGCGGTTTGGAGATCGGTAGCATCATCCTTCTCCAGAAATCATTCGCCAAGTTGAAAGAAATTGTCGACAAGGGAGGATTGGTCAACGCCGGAACAATCAAGGTTTCAACTTTGACGACCCTCGATGCGTTGCTGTTTTGGCAATAATACACATGAATCCTCATGTTAGTTTACGTGATATTGAACGCGATTTGGGTATTCCACGCAGTACGGCACACAGAATTCTACAAGCTGCTCAATATCATCCGTACCACATCACACTGACCGAAGAATTATCTCAACAAGATATGCAGAATCGGGTTAACTTTCGCCATTGGGCTTTACAGAGGTTGAACGAAGCGCCCGATTTCTTTCGATATGTTCTTTTCAGTGATGAATCAACGTTTCAAAGTACTGGCTTGTTAAATCGTCACAATAGCCACTATTGGTCAGCGCAAAACCCGCACTGGACTCAACAAGTTGATCATCAGCATCGGTGGAGTATAAATGTTTGGTGTGGAATTCTAGACAATCAAGTTATTGGGGCGTATTTTTTTGATGGAACTGTTAACGGTCCTAATTATCTACAGTTTTCACAGAATGAATTACCAGTTCTCATGGAAGATGTGACATGAGCAACTAGGCAGAGGATGTGGTATCAGCAAGACGGTGCACCACCACACTTCGCTCGATGTGTAAGGGATCATCTAAATATCCTTTTCCTCAATCGTTGGATTGGTCGAGGTGGATTTGTACTGTCGCCGGCAAGATCTCCTGATCTCACCCCTCTAGATTTTTATTTGTGGGGTTACGTAAAAAATGTCGTTTATACCAACCGACCAACGACACCTGTGGATCTACAACATGCATCAGATACGCAATCGTGAATATTCGTGCAGAAGTTTTTCAGTCTGTTCTTGGAAACTTTCGACGCCGGCTGGAGTTATGTATTGAAGTGAATGGCGGTCAATTCGAACATCTCCTGCAATAAGTGTGTCTTACCCGTCAACGGATTTGTGCCCTCTGTAATTATAAAACGACGAACTGGAAAAATAAATAATTTTTTGATTATTGTTTCAAATTTGGCATTTATTATCGTTCTCAAGGTCGGATTCAGGGTCGAAACGTGGGGTTTCACGTTAACTTTGATAACTTTGGTCAGAGAAACAACTCGTTTGAGGCTTTTCCGTGAAAATCCATAGAAAATGGTTTTTTGACCTTCAAATGACCTCTAAATGACCTGATATGTTAACATGTTCGGACGTAAAATTTTCCGCTCTTTCCATTTCTGAGGTCGAACGTAGGGTTTTCCATTTGAAAAAACATACTCTGACCATCAATTATGCTCAAAATTGACCTCAAGGTCAAATTCAAGGTCACCATCTTATGGCCCCCTTCGAACCCTACAACTTTAATCTGAACAATTTTTTTCTCCCTCCATTCCCTGAAGAGTTATTAAGCTGTGCTGTTTCAAATGGGACGCCCTGTATATTAACACAATCCATAAATTGTATCGTTATCAGTTTTTTCTATAATCCTCCCGATACAATCCAGATATAACTTCTTCGTGGAAAAACCAGAGAAAGGACAAATTAATAGGAACCGACAAAGAAGTTCTCTGGATCTGTGGCAAGAACAACCTACGAACGCCGAATTAGCTGATTGGGAGTGGTTTCTTTTAATTTATGAGTTGCTCGCACGTCTTCGGGATATTAACATGCATACTCCATTTTCGGATTGTGAACCAACTAACTTTCCCACAGAACTTGTTTGAGAGTGATGTGCATTATGTGGCACATCACATCCATTGGTGAATATTGCAATTATTCCGATGTATGTGTGTATGGATTACGAATGATTCGAATCGAATCTATCAATAAATTTATTATCGTATCTGAAGTCCACTCAACTCGAAAAATCATCATTTTCGATTTACTTGAAAAATATACGGTGGATCAGGAAATCGTTCAGCATATTGACATACGAAGTTTCTCCTTTCAGAAACCCATTGCATAACTCCTGTAATTCTCTTTCTTAGAGGAAGAATGAACTGTTGAACAGAACAAGATTTTGCTCAAGAATTTGAGCCGACTGCTCGCTTTATATATCGATTTATCAAGAGACGCGGTAGCGCCTCGACGCCAAGTAGATGGCAAAGATCTTTTCGGAGAAGATGAAAAAGAATGGAGCAGGAGTCATGCGCTACCGTGTATCTATAATGTAAACCGATTTTTTACCGACCGAGGAAAACTTCAATGCACAATAACTCGCTACACATTGTATTCCGCAGAAAAATAGATGAACTCTCATTATATAATCCGAATATGCACTTCCGACTGAACACACTACGAACTTGATCAATTCATGCGATTCCGAAACATAAACGTTTTCAAATTCCCATGCGACCACAAGATTACGATTCTGGTTCCTCACCATTGTCATTAGTCCCTTCTATCACGATAGTTTTCCGCTATCATAGGGGTGCGTTCCAATATTTGCTCTCCTCTATCTAAATTATCCAATGGTATGGATCATAGATGTCTTCTGTCTCTTTCTTCTTATCAACATCCAATAGCGTTCATTTCAATATACATAACCTGGCAATGAGGTGATATGTTGATAGGTTATTATAATATTGATAAAATCATTAGAAGATGAATGAATTACAGGTTACTACATCAGAGGTTACTACAGGTTATCCAGAGCAACAATCAAACACAAACAAATAACTCGGAATTATATATATTTTTACATACCACTTCAAAAAAATTCATGAATGAATGAATGAATAAATGATGGAGAGGTTATTTGTAGGAAAAAAACAGAAAAAGTTTGAGGGAATACTAGTACCTAGTATGTAATAGTACTAGTACTCGTACTATATTAGTACCGGTAATCGAAATGACCCGTTCGACAAATTTTAGCTATTTGAAAAAAAGTGGTTATCTTGAAATTACACTTCCAGAATCTTACAAATATATATCTCTGATTACGATTATCGAAGAAAGGCACTTTGCAAGTGACGTCTTGAGAGTTCATCGATTGAGGATTGAACCCAGGTCCTGCGGATGGGAGACCGAGTCTCTATCACATCGGCCAATCTCAGAGTTAACGAGGGATGACTCGAATTGCCATTTATTGTAAGGACTCCATTGGAGTACTACTATCCATCACCGAGTCAGAAGTAGAACAAAGTCCTATTGATACTGGCACAGTATCATATTTTCATTGTGTTCCACTCTTGTATGAAGTCTGATTTTGTACTGAGGGCAGTCTTGTCGAACCAGAACATTGATATCGCGATAAAGTTGATTTCAACTCCGATCGACTACCAATTCCATGGTGAGACCATGTTTGAATGGTATTGTTGAAGTATCAAATCTACATGTATTCCAGAGGGTAGTCAACTCCGGGTCAGTACTGGCGTTGTCTCGTCTCGTCAAAAGAGCCATGTTACCTTGGAGTTGGATAGAACAACGCCTCACTACCGATTCCATAATAGGACAATGTCGTATCAGTACTGATGAAATCTCGTATTCTTATACTATGTTGCATTGCTATCGACTGTGATGCTGTGCTGCGACAGTCTTGTCACATTGGGATAGTTATGTCACCAAGAAGGTAATTTCAACTTCAATCAACCACCGCTCCCGTGGTGGAGGAATATTCTATCGATACTGTTAGAATATCGTATTCTCCTGTACTCTAAAGTGTAATCAACTCAGTACTAACGTAATCTCGTCTGGTCAGATCAGCCAAGTGACGTTGAAGTTGGATAGAAGAACAATTCACCACTGATTCCGTAGTGGGACAATGTCGTATCAGTACTGGGTCAATCTCATATTTTCATAGTATGTTGCATTCTTAACGAGTCTGGTTCTGTATTGAGGCGGTCTTGTCATACTAAAACAGCGGTATCGCGATAGAGTGGATTTCAACTCCGATCGACTACAGATTCCATGGGGGAACAATGTTTTACTGACCCAGTATTGTATTTCCATATTACCCTATAATGTCCAACTCTGGTTCGATACTGGCTCGGTTTCGTTTTCTTCGACTTCGGGTCTTTGCTCAGTGGTAGAGATCAAGTACTGGCGCAAGATCGTCTATCCACGGAAATCAACGCCTTTTGAATTCAGTTGAAGATTGATGCTAGTTGAGACACAGTAATGCCCCTAAATACAAATCGCCGTGTTTGCCGAACTACGGCAAACACAATCTGGCCAGTACTGCATCTTTTGACAACTCTGGCAATTTCCACATGGGTAAATAAGATACTTATGTTTGAATCAGTAACCTAGAGAGCCTCGGAGGTTCAAATGCCTGTCGCTTCTGCTTGGAACTTTCAACGTCCCATTCTTGCTCTCAAGAGTTCTTGTCCTGTTTTCACTCGACTACAATTTCAGTGTCACTTTTGCATTTAGCGTATCATGTGACGCTATCCAGATAGCCCAAGAGTTTCAAGAGTTCTATATGAATATATTGTATTCATCATGAAGTCTTTTAGGACTGTTGTGCGATCTGAGGGAACTCTCAGCTTGAACTTCACCAGCACAGTTCTTCCCTTTGTAAGTGTTTTTTTTATCTCAACGGTGTACTTCTATCCTGGCGGCCAGGGTGTTCCCTTCTCCGCCACGTCCCTGGATTGACTCAAAGAATATTGATAACCACTTCACTCTATATTCAGTGTCTAGGAATTATTTTCCAAATCGTGGGAATCATCATTGAGGAAACTGGAGAGTTGGTGCATTTTGGTAAAAATCTCGAATTTTCGAATGCGATGCACGATCGGGTGATATTGTTCGATTTCAAAATTTTTCTTCTGCATTCAATTTCCGATACCAGAGAGCAACTTTCCTGCACTATGACGTTGTCGATTTCGTGATTTTTGTTCCCTCGACCCACTCTAGTATGGATATCTTATTAACCCATTACCGCCCGAAAGTGTAAAAATTTTTGTTCATCTTCAAGCTGTAATTTCATTGACTAATGCTCAGGAAATTTTTATCATATCCTGTATTTCTTGTGGACTCATTTGTGCTCTTTCCGAATCTGCAATCAGAATTTGAGACATTTCACATACAAGTTCGATATGACGTTTTTAATCCAAGAAAACGTGAAAAATTGAACGCTTTTTTTTAAATTCCACGTTTCCATGTCGATAAAGTGTAGCAAGTAACGAAGAAGCTCAACCATCGGTGCATAAAATAGTTGGACTAATAAAAACCTATCATAGTGGAATTTTAAAATCAAGATGTCGGCTAGGATATGGCATAAATGGCGGCAAAAAGGTACAAATTCGGGATTTGCCAAACACTGTACTCGGAATATGTTTTTCATATGTTTTTCATCACTCAATCATACATGTGCATGGGTGAGAAACCTGATCGTGACAAATTTATCATTTTCCGAAATGGCGGCCCAATTCGCTTGAAATTCGTGAGTTTTCGTTTATTTTCCCATATTTTCGTATGATCACTTGTTTTCCTATCTTGTAATAGGGAACATTGATCGAAGTATGTATTTTCCAAAATGACGGATCCAATATGGCGGCCTGATTCGATTGAAATCCATGGGTTTTATTCCCTTTTTCACTATTTCCCCATAATTTTGTATGATTATTGACAAGGGTCCAGAATTCCAGTGGAGAATTTTACCTCGATGAATCGTCTCCGCGCCTAGTCAGTGAATATCCATCGCATTGAATATATTCCCAAGTTTGGTTTGTTCGAAATCAACTTGACACATGGCCGAATCGTCCCAAAAATTTGGGCTTTTGGGAGGGAATTATCGTAATATGTGAGAACATATTTCCCCAACAGTTCAACCGACTACACTGGGAAGAATTCTGGTGACCACAACAAACTCCCATAGTTGATTTTGGGTCTGATCGTTTTATCTGGTTATCACGATTAGATTCATGTAATCTTGATTTTTTCATCTAAGAAATGACAAGTTCCTGGGATTACTGCAATCATGAAGCCTTCAACAATTTGGGTATGAATTCTATGATTATACTATTTTTCCAGTGAAGTAGTCGTGTTACATTAAATTTTTCCAATCAAGGCATTTGTATCAATATAAAATTGAGTTCCGCTGTTGTGTTTTTCTTTACATAATCTTCTCCTCCTCCGCCTAATTCATTTCTACCATCTCCATAAATTGTATTCCCCTACATAAACCACTTAGTATCATAATTACAAACACCCAGTGAGGAATCATTTTTTCGCGGCTCTTGAGGTCACTTGTTCCCAATGAGTCTATTACTCCTGTTTCGAAGGAGATAACGATCGCTAACATTTTTTGAATATTTCACGAACCAGCTCCATAGCCGTTCTGCAGAATGAAATCAAAACGTCGCAGGTCATCTAAGAGTCATCCCAGTCTCTTTGAAACTCTCTCAGTGTCCTTCCGGTCACTATGATGATATTGTTCTGATGCCAAATTCTGACAATGCTGGTAGTTCCGATGATAGTCATGATTCTGATATCGAATTCTTAGATAAGACACTACCTGAAATCACTTATACAGGAGCTTCCAAACATCACACAGACGATCAATTTAAATTGGAAAAGGATTATGTTCATGGATGGATGAACGGGGAGAAAACGTATATCAATAATGTTCAAAATGAAGTGCTCTTGTCTGATGTTGATAGGCAGAAAATCCGAAATCTGAGCTGTGTTGAATCATTTGAGACATCCTTTTCTGAAGAAATTAAAAACATTTTTATTATTCTCCAATTTTTTTGTATGATCACTGGGTTTTCTCCCTCCTGATAGGGAACATTGCTTGAAGTATGTATTTTCCAAAATGGTGGATCCAATATGGCGGCCTAATTCGATTCAAATCCATGGGTCTCCGGTTTTCCCCCTGTTCCTTATTCTTCCGTGTTCTTTTTCTTCACTGAGACAGTGAATATTGATCAAATTATGTATTTCCTGAGATGATCTCATATCTCACTCATATTCATGAATCATCTCTCAGCCGTTGGTATACGTTGCCCGATACTTACCGCGTAGAGGTGGATCAATTCGACTATCTTTGGTTTATTTTGCGTTTCTTTTCTGTATATTTTTTTGTTTCTTTTGTGTTTTGTTTTTTTGTGTATTCTTTCTTGTTTTCTCAAAATTCATTTTATGGATTTCGCAATACTTTTTCATGCCCTTAATATTTCATTCCTTGTTATTTTCCATTCGTCTTTGAAGAAGTCTGGATTTGGATTTTGACTCGAGGAGACGATATTTAAGGAAAAGAGTCGATGGGGAAAATTTGAAATTGAGTCTCACGTCAAATTTGTCTCCAACACGAGGAAATTCCACTTCCTTCCCAATATGAATTTGAGGCGACCGATATTACAAAGAGTCACACGCGATTATCGTCCGTAGAAATATTATGCAAAACCGGAGGTTCTCCCGAACCTTTCGAAAACTATGAACTGAAGAGATGCACGTTTTCTTTGGAAGAACTGGTGTACTCTATTGAACGAGAGCGGTATACTTGTTACCACTATGTCTATGCGGAACGATGTCTGTCGGGAGAGAAAAGGTCTAGATCGCCTAGCAATCTACGTGATCGATATTGGGCTTGTGAATGATTATATCGCAGTACTTTCACGCGCATACTCCCAAATGTGAATAACAGTACGGATCATCTCGCTACAGTCTTATGAAAATCTTGTGATGTAGAGAAAAAATACATTTTGGAAACCTCAAAGATTTTTTGGAAAACAAGATTTGCAGACATACTTGTTGCATGTTTTGCAGAATTCATTTGTTCTGATCACTCACGCTCCAGAAGAACACTTCTCCTGCTCCTCTGATCTTATGACTTGATGTGTTCTTCCTTTCGTTGATTTAGAAAGATAATGTTTCGCAATGCCGATCATAAATTCTTTCGTACCAATGTTTTCACTATCTCGACCAGAACAATTCGGAATTACTACTATGTTGGTTATTGGAGCCTGTAGAAGTCTGACGAGAACTACCCATGTCCATTCCTTCGACCTGATGAACGACAAAACATTATTACAGTGGCCATCGTGTACATCAACTCCATCCATGAATCGGTTATACAGGTAAAAAGCATTAGGAAAAGGTATTTCAATTTCCGACTTCTCTTCTCCATCAAATCTTCCCAAAGGTAAAAAAAGGTGTCACCCCTGCTGCTGTGGAAGCGATGGAAACCTGTTCAGAGTCAAGAATGGTGATACAATTCATCCCGCTTTTTTTCGTGCTCCATCGCGAATGCACCTCTTCGAGATTTGTTGTCACTCAAATCTCTCTCCTTCACTCTGTTTTCCCTTATTGTGCCAGTACAACGGAGACGAAGCGATTCCAAATGTAACAGAAGATCAAAATTGGCAGACAAGTTGTCTATGTGGGGATGATATAAAGGTACTTTCCAACCTACAGTGGTGAAGAGTTCGTCCGGAAAATGCAATCACATCCGAGTTCCTAACGCACATTCAGGCGGTTCATTTCCCACAGATGAATTTTCCTCGCAGTACAAATTAAAATCCAACAAATATCCGTCCGCAGTACAGAATCCCCAAAATCTTAAGCCAAACTTTATTGACTTGCCCCAAATGAATTGTTCCAGAACAGTTCGAGCGTAAGATTCCGCCATGATTTCATCAATGGACCATGCAGTTTCAGAGTATCCAAATTTTTGAATATTGTTCCGAAATATATTCATTAGAGTACGAACACGCCAAGCTCTGTCATCGCTGTTGTGATCTTCTGGTTTCGAATCTTTTGGGTGAGACTATATTTCCAAATGTATTACGTGACATAGCAGATTCCACCATTTGGCGAAATAAAATGGGATCAGTTGACCGATGATCTCTTTAAGATTTTTTCTCATTGAATGCAGACAGAATGATAATTCCTATGAAAATGTCCAATTCGGACATTGTTGAATCGTAAACATTCATTCTAGTTGATTCGATAATAATGTTTCCAATTCCTTCAGAGAAAAATGTCTCAAATAATTCAACACAGCTCAGATTTCGAATTTCCTGCCTATCAGCATCAGACAAGAGCATTTAATTTTCAACATCATTGATATACGTTTCCTCCCCGTCTAGTCATTCATAAACATGATCCTTTTCCAATTCAGATTGATCGTCTGTGTAATGTTTGAAAGCTCCTGTATACGCAATTTCAGGTAGTGTCTTATCCAAGGATTCGGTATCAGAATCATCGCTGTCATCGGAACTACCAGAATCGTCAGGATTTGGCATCAGAACAATACCATCATAGTGACCAGAAGAACACTGTCTTTCAAGGAGACAAGAATGAGTCTTAGATGACCTACGACGTTTTGGTTTCATTTCGCAGAACGACTGTGAAGCTGGTTCGTGAAATATTCGAAGAATGTTAGCGATCGTTATCTCCTTCAACACAGGGGTAATGGACTTATTGGGAACAAGTGACCTCAAGAACCACGGAGTGATTCCTCACTGGGTGTTTGTAATTATGATACTGAGTGGTTTATGTAGGGGAATACAATTGATGGAGATGGCAGAAATGGATGAGGCGAAGGAGGAGGTGATTCTGTGAACAAAAACACAACAGTGGAACTCAATTTTATATTGATGCAAATGCCTTGATTGGGAAAATTCAATGTAACAGGACCACTTCACTGGAGAAGTAGTATAATCATAGAAATTATACCCAAATTGTTGGAGGCTTCATGATTGCAGTAATTCCAGGAACTTGTCATTTCTTAGATGAAGAAATCAAGATTACATGAATCTCATCGTGATAACCAGATAAAACGATCAGACCCAAAATCAACTATGAGAGTTTGTTGTGGTCACCAGAATTTTTCCCAGTGTAGTCAGTTGACCTGTTGGGGGAATATGTTCTCACATATTACAATAATTCCCTTTCAAATGCCCGAATTCTTGGGACAGTTTGGCCATGTTCCAAGTTGATTTCGAACAAACCAAACTTGGGAATATATATAATGCAATGGATATTCACTGACTACGTGCGAAGACGATTCATCGAGCTGAAATTCATCACTGGAATTTCGAACCCTTCTCAATATTCATGCAAAATCATAGGGAAATAGTGAAAAAGGCAATAAAACCCATGGATTTCAATCGAATTAGGCCGCCATATTGGATCCGTCATTTTGGAAAATACATACTTCGATCAATGTTTCCTATTCAAAGATAGAAAACCGAGTGATCATACAAAAACATGGGGAAATAGCGAGAAAGAAACGAAAACCCACGAATCTCAACCGAATCGGGCCGCCATTTTGGGAAATACATACTCCAATCAATGTTCCCTATTACAAGATAGAAAACCAAGTGAGCATACAAAAACATGGGAGAATGGCGGGAAAGAAACAAAAACCCATGAATGTCAACCAAATTGAGCCGCCATATTGGTCCCGTTATTATGGAAAATACATACTTCGATCAATGTTTCCTATTGAAAAATAGAAAACCGAGTGATCATACAAAAACATGGGAAAATAGCGACAAAAAAACGAAAACCCACGAATTTCAACCGAATTAGGCCGCTATATTGGATCCACCATTTTGGAAAATACATACTGCAATCAATGTCCCTCATCACAAGATAGAAAACCAAGTGATCATACGAAAACATGGGAAAATAGCGGAAAATAAACGAAAACCCACGAACTTCAACCGAATTGGGCCGCCATATTGGATTCGCCATCTTGGATAATGATAAATTTGTCATGATCAGGTTTCTCACACATGCACATGTATGATTCAGTGACGTGAAACATATAGAAAACATATTCCGAGTACAGGCTTTGGCAAATACCAAATTTATACCTTTTTTGCCGCCATTTATGCCATATCCTGGCCGACATCTTGATCTGCGAATTCCACTATGGGATGTTTTTATTAGTCCAACTATTTTATGCACCGATAGTTGAGCTTTTTTGTTACTCTCTACACTTTATCGACATGACAACGTGGATTCAAAAACAAATAACGTTCAATTTTTCACGTTTTCTTGGATTAAAAACGTCATATTGAATTTGTATGTGAATCGTCTCAAATTTTGATTGCAGATTCGAGAAGAGCACAAAAAAATACACAAGGAATACATGATTTGATAAAAATTTCCTGAGCATTAGTCAATGGAATTATAGCTTGAAGATGAACAAAAATTTTTCCACTTTTGGGCGTTAATGGGTTGATGTTTGCAGAATTATTCAATGATTGGGAACCATTTAAAAGTGGGGGAAATAGGTATTTGATGCATGCAAATTGCAATTGATTCATGTGGAATTTTTTGTGATCTAGATCCACAAAGGTCTAACTAAATCCATTCAGATCTAAATCAATCTACATTGTCCATTTTCTCGATCTGACAAGTTCTAATTAATTCTGGGCAGATCTGAATCTCAACCCTTCCTCGGGTTATCAAGAAATTTCTCTGAATATTCAGATTCATCTTGAAAATCAAGAACAGCCGTGGATAAATCCCGAAAATACACCTGAATTTTTAGATGACCGTTCTGGTGGTTTAGACATGCTGCTTTGAAGAATTACAGACTCGTTCTGTATTCTCAGGAAATTTTCACATCGTCCATTTGTGAAACGCTTCGTTCTTCCAAGATTGACATATGAGTGAATGCAGATTCTTTCATGTCAGATGTTACACCGAATATAATACCCATGACAATCCAGAGATACCCATTGAATGTCCATTCGATATCAAGGATACTTGTGATATACAATGGACCCCAAATGGATATTTTAGACAGACATTTGTATATCCATTGGATTTCTGATGGATGCCATATCCAAGTGTGCAGTATGCATATCCTTACACCCAGAAAACGTTCTGCTTGTTTTCAGCGTAGTAAGCTTCATTCAAGCGTAATTTATTCTTTCTATTCCCCCAAAGATATTAATACTCACTTGAAATATATTTTATGCTAGAATCAAACGGATTTGTTCACACTGTGAAAAAGGACCCCAAAAAAAATTCCAAAAAAGTAAAAAAATAACGCCAAGTACATGAAAATCCCGAAAACAAAGGATAAAAAAATCTAAAAACACATTCTAAAGGAAATTTTCACTGCATTTAGAATTCCGAGGGGATATAAAAGGATATGCTCCATTCGAAAGAAAAAGATATGAAATCAATATGAGCGACCAAGTACATTGGTTATCCAGAGGATATGTGAACGATTTTTGGTATATTGTAACTTCAGTTTGTTGAAACTGTATTGAAGGTAATTGATGATTTTCAAAACAGCATTATTGTATTAAAAAAATAAATAAAACAAGCGTATCGTTCTGCCCGTATACATAGATACCAAGAAGTGAAAAAAAGTAGAATTCCACAAAACATACAAATGTCTCACAAAAACCCCTAAAAACTCCAACACAGTAAAAAATAACGTCAAATCCCAAAAACCATACAAACGTTTTACAATAACACTTGAAAAAAAATCCTTGAAAAAAATACTTCACTCTTTCCGGAAGATTACTTGATATAACAAATATACCATTACAAACAAAGATGTGCAAGGCAACCCTGTTTCGGAATTCGCATCAACACTTGGCGTGGCCGATGGTAGGAATTTTTAGCCTTTAATATATACAAATGAATTTCTATAGAACATTAAACAAGAAATTTAAATGATATAATTTCATAAAATCTTCTTCGGCCACGCCAAGTGTTACTGGTTGATGCGAATCCCGAAACAGGGTTGCCTTTCACATCTTTTTTTTTAATGGTGTAATTGTTATATCAAGTGATCTTCCGGAAAGAGTGGAGTATTTTTTTCAGGGATTTTTTTTCAAGTGTTATTGTAAAACGTTTGTATGGTTTTTGAGATTCAACGTTATTTTTTACTGTGTTGGGGTTTTTAGGGGTTTTTGTGAGACATTTGTATGTTTTGTGGAATTCTACTTTTTTTTCACTTTTTGGTATCTATATATACGAACAGAACGATACGCTTGTTTTATTTATTTTTTTAATACAATAATGCTTTTTTGGAAATCATAAATTACCTTCAATACAGTTTGAACGAACTGAAGTTACAATATACCAAAAATCTTTCACATATCCTTTGGATAACCAATGTACTTGGTCGCTCATATTGATTTCATATCTTTTCTTCTTCAAATGGAGCATATCCTTTTATAACCCCTGGGAATTCTGAATGCAGTGAAAATTTCCTTTAGAATGTGTTTTTAGATTCTTTTATTCTTTGTTTTTGGGATTTTCATGTACTTGGCGTTTTTTTTTTTACTTTTTTCGAGTTTTTTTGTGGGATTTCACTTCTTTTTCTGATTATGCTGCCAACTGAACCCAAATAAAAAAGAAATACCCCTGTCGAGTTTATGGCAATCGTAGGAATGAGGGAAATGTCCTCAGATAACTTATGTAATATAAAAATCCACTTGGATTTCCATCAGTCATCTCATCATTGGACGGCAATAGATTATCGAAATGAAGAATGAAGAAAAGAAGGGAAGAAGAGCGAATTCCCATGAACAAATATACGTGTGAAGAATTCCGAAAACTGAATTCCCCTTGACTGATAAGTTGGCGCTCAAAGCAGCTCAAAGCGCTCAAAGCAACTCACAGCGCTCAAAGTAGCTAACGCCTCTCAAAACAGCCCACGATATTGTGCTGAACATGTCTTGTGCGGAAATTTCCGATGTTTTCAAGAAATCATTGTAAGGAAATCGAAACAACATAGATCTTACAGAGAGAGGAAACTTGCGCACAATATATTCAAGGTATCCAACAGAGACTTTATTTGTAAGATAGAATTTGTACTGTTTAGCATGAAGCTAAAAATAGCTTTCCAGAAAAAATTTTTCGGTCACTCTTTTGAATCATTGTGGAGAGTAGCAGATGGCAAAAGTTTCAAAAATTAGATCTCATTGAATTCTTCCGTGACCACAAAACGAGCTACTGAAATGTCAGCAGAATAGAGTCCTTGGAGAATTCAAATCGCCTTTTGTCATACTGTATATTGTACTGTATATAGTATGACAAAAGGCGATTTGAATTCTCCAAAAACTCCATCCTACTGACATTTCAGTGATTCATTCTGTGGTTCCAGAAGGATTCAATGGGATCGAGTTCTTGGAACTTCTGCTATCCGGGTAAAGAGATGTCAAATATTCATCATGCAACAAAAAGATACCTTATATACCTTCAAGATATCAGATTGAAGACACTTCCTAGTACTGTACCAGACATTTTTCAGAATTTTGTGGAATATCCATCGGAATCATTCGAAGAAATTGTTCAAGAATATTCGGTTCGTTATGGTATTATGAAGGTATTCTATATTCTTCAGAACTGTACAATATCACAGTAATTGAATCCTAATTATTGCTCTTGAAGAAATATATATACGAGTCTTTAGCATTGCGTGGCCAATGTCGCTCTTCAACTTGCAGATCATGGATAAATATCCACTTTGTACCTTTACTTCGTAACATGCATGTGAAATTATTCTCAGAAATATTTTTACCCTGATGAAAAACAACAGCTATAACTTTATAAAAGTGTTCTGCAATTATAATTTTCGAAGTTGGTACTGCTTTAATGTTTATATTTTCTACCTTTGTTGCTTCAACATCATTGTGATTGAGCATCATTAATTGCACAATTACATATCGTTCTGACGCGGTAATAAATGATTTTTTAGTTTTATGCAAGTTATTACAATTGTCACAAGAATCTTCGAACATTTTCTATGTTGAAAAGATGAACTTGAATATTTCTTGAAACTCAAATGATTTTTGTGGAATTGTAGGTAGCCCAAGACGTGTAACACAATTTGTACCAACAATATTCTTTGTATATTCACATTTCGTACATCCCGTTACGGTAGTTATTTGGTGCTTCACTAAATTTTTAATAGCCATTGAATTTTCGCAAATAGAAGCGATGAATTCTCCTGCATCTTGTGAGTGATTATGCAAGTATTGTGGACCTGCAAGCTGTTTTAAAGCTATGATATCAAGGTTTTTTCGCGAATTGTAGTTCTGAATTGAAATATTTATGAGGTCATTGGGGTCAGATAAAAGTAATTGTTTTGTCTCAGAAGCACAGTACAATATACACTGCATTACTGCATTCAAATGAGAAGAAACACCGTCAACATTAGGAAGACCCATTACGTTCAATGCGTGAGTTTCTGTTGACTTTCATCAATATTTTGGCCCCTGGATTATATATTATCCAATATCCTTATTCCTGAGTACCCAGGTGAAAAAGTTTTTTCAGTGAGTGAATTCTTTGAGTAAAATTACAGGTGGATCAAGAAAAAGTAGGGAGGATGCAGGTATACTATACATCTGTATGTTACTTACCACCACGATCAACACATCAGGTAGCGTAGAAGGGAAATGAAGAAGAGGCAAGAGTGCAGTGGATATACCACAGGTCCTTGCGTTAGGTACACTATTATCAGATTCTTCCAATAAAATGACAGTTCGATGAAGAAAAAGCAAGAAGGATGCATGTCACCATACATCTTTATGTTACGTACCACAATGATCAATGTCATTAGGCAGCGTCATAGGAAAATTAAGAAAAGGCAGAAGTGCAGTGGACAAGTCCTTGCATTGAATAATACCACTATCAGATTCTTCCAACAGAATCATAGGTGGATGAAGAAAAAGCAAAAAGGATGTAGATGCACCATACATCTGTACGTTAAATCCTACCACGATCATTAGGTAGCGTTGAAGGAAGATGCAGAAAAGATAGGAGCGCAGTGGATATACCAGGTGTGTGAGTATGAAACCGGAATTTGCCCATAGGTGGCGCTAGATGCTGATGCAGTTACCGACACATCACGTCAGCGATGTCTTGTTATTGTATTGATATCCGACAAAGATTTCCAACTCACAATAATACGAGTTTCATTCAGTAGCATTAGTTTATTAGAGATAAACATGTCGAGTGTTGTGCCATCAAATTACGATTTGCGGACAGCACTACTTTTCTGTTTTCATCTGAAGGAAACCGCAGCCGAATCGCATGGAATGCTTGTGGAGGCATTTGGTGAGCATGCTCTCGGTAAAACACAGTGTTTCGAGTGGTTCAGACGGTTCAAAAGTTGCCATTCTGACGACAGGAACGAAGAACGTGGGAGACCACCGAAAAAGTTTGGAGACGCCGACCTGCAAGCCTTGTTGGACGAAGACGACGCTCAAACACAACAACTGGCGGATCAGTTAAAGGTGAGCCGAGAAGCCATCTCCTTCCGGTTGAAAGCCATCGGAAAGATACAAAAGGTGGGGAAATGGGTTCCACATGAACTCAATGGAAGACAGCAGGAAAACCGCAAAACATCATGCGGAACGCTGCCCACCAGGTTCCAGAGGAAGTCATTCCTCCATCGAATTGTGACTGGCGATGAAAAGTGGATATATTTCGAGAATCCTGAACGCAAAAAGTCATGAGTTACTCCGGGTGAACCATCAACATCAACAGCAAGTCCAAATCGCTACGGACGAAAGACAATGCTGTGTGTTTGGTGAGATCAGAAGAGCATAATCTACTACGAGCTGCTGAAACCTGGGGAAACTGTCAACACTCAACGCTACCGACAACAAATGATCGAGTTTGATCGAGTTTCGCGTGAAAAACGACCACAATACCAACAAAGACAACACAAGGTGATTTTGATGCATGACAATGCACCAGCACACAAAGCAAAACAGGTCCAGGAAACGATAGAGTCGTTCCCTCGGGAGATTCTCCAGCACGCGCCTTACTCACTGGACCTTGCCCTATCCGATGACTACTTGTGTGCATCGATGGGACACGCACTTGCTGAGCAGCGCTTTATTCCTCACGAAGATGTACGAAAATGGCTCGATGACTGGTTTGCCTCAGAAGAACAACAGTTCTCCTGGCGCGGAATCCACAAATTGCCAGAAAGATGGAAAGAATGTATAGATAACGACGGACAATACTTTGAATGAGTTACTTTGTATCATATCATTACAATAAACGTGTTTTTTCTGTACAAAAATTCCGGTTTCATACTTACACACCTGGTATCACAAATCTTTGCATCGCTTGCATTCCACTGACCAATTTGAGAATGATTAGAGAGACTGTTTAGGATCAGCTCAACGAAAATTGAGCAGATACAATATTCTGATCATAGAAATTGTTGCAGGACAACTATAGGTCAACTTGACTGATGTGACTTGATGTGACAATTCATTCTGAATTTTTTCTTTCAAAGTTCCATCTTTTCAGTCGTTCCATTCAAGCTGGATTATATTTGTGTTCTTACAAATCATCATTTTTATCTGTACTTATCTTGGTTTTGGAATGATTCAATGCTCAAATATCATGGATTTTATTAAATTGTCATAGAGTATTTTGGGTTGAGAGATTCAGTAACTCCAGGATCCATGAAATGTTCAAAATGTATTCAAAGTGATTCATGATCATTGAAAAGCAATATTGTATCAAATATCCAAACCATTTAATATTCATGATATTTGAGAATTGAATCATTCCCAAACCAAGATAAGTAAAGATAAAAATGATGGTTTGTAACATCACAAATATAATCCAGCTTAAATGGAACAACTGAAAAGGTGAACTTTGGAAGAAAACTTTCAGAATGAATTGTCACATCCAGTCACATCAGTCAAGTTGACCTGTAGTTGTTCTGCAACAATTTCTATCATCAGAATATTGTTTCTGCTCAATTTTCGTTGAGTTGATCCTAAACAGTCTCTCTAATCATTCGTCAATTGGTCAGTGGAATGTAGCCGATGCAAAGATTTGTGGTATATCCAATGCGCTCCTATCTTTTCTGCATGTTCCTCCAACGCTACCTAATAATCATGGTAGGATTTAACGTACAGATGTATGGTCCATCTACATCCTTTTTGCTTCTCCTTCATCCACCTATGATTCTGTTGGAAGAATCTGATAGTGGTATTATTCAATTCAAGGACTTGTATATCCACTGCACTTCTGCTTTCTCTTCATTTTCCTATGACGCTGCCTAATGACATTGATGATTGTGGGACGTAACATAAAGATGTATGGTGACATGCACCCTTTTCGCTTTTTCTTCATCTACCTGTGATTCTATTGGAAGAATCTGATAATAGTGTACCTGACGCAAGGACCTGTGGTATATCCACTGCACTCTTGCCCTTCCTTCATTTTCCTCCTACGCTACCTGATGATATTGATCGTGGTGGTAAGTAACATACAGATGTATAGTATACCTGCATCCTTTCTACTCTTTCTCGATCCACCTGTAATTTTACTCAAAGAATCTAGGGAAACCATTCTGTACATACTTCATAATTTTGATTCAGGATGTCATATTTTAGTATATCTGAAGTGCTCGGTGACTAACCTTATTTTCGAATGTTTTTCAAACTTGCTATAATTGAATTTACATTCATTATCTATTCACTATTCTGTTTCATTATTTGTTCACGATTCTGATTGCCGAATAGTGCATTCCATTAGAGCTTATGGTATGTCCATTATACTTTTGCCTGTAAAAAAATAGCAAATAAACTTCAATAATCACCCTTGAGCAGAATCGGTATGATCTTTTTCATCGATTGTCTATGATCCTAATTAGAGAATTCGACAGTGGAGCCTTCAGAAGTAGCTGATCATCTGGTTTTGATCAGCTAGTTCGGAAGGCTCCAGTAGTTGACTGTCCGTCAGAACTTATGATATATCTCTGACTTTCTGGTATGTGGAGGAATTGCAAATAAACTTGAATCTTTTCCCTTGAGCATGCTCGATATGATCCATTCGATCATTCTCCAACGACTCTAGCAGGAGAACTTGATAGTAGATTGTTTGTAAGGGGGTTATGGTATATCACCTAAATTCACCTAAGAAGATTTCACCTAAAAAGTAATGCATAAATTTGAATCATTATTTCCGACTAGACCTTGTACGATTCATTTGATCATCAGCCTGTGGTTCTGGTGGTAAGAACCAACAGTAGCAGACTGTTCATAAGGGATTACGGTATCTCTGCTGAGCTGTTGTCTGTAAAGGAATATTGTATTTTATGAATAATACAACATACAGAGCTTACCTGTGTATATACCAATTTCCTGAATGTAGCAAACAAATTTATTTATACCTTTCTCAAACTTTTTCTGTTTTTTTTTACAAATAACCTCTTCATCATTTATTCATTAATTCTTCCATGAATTTTTTCAAGTCATATATAAAAGTATATATAATTCCAGGTTATTTGTGAGCGTTTGACTATTCTTATAATGACCTGCAATACCTGTAATGTAGTACGCAGCAATTCATCCATTTTTCAATTATTGTTCCAATATTATAATAACCTATCAACACATCGCCTCATTGACAGGTTATTTGTTCATGTTTTGACAATGTATAGATCACACTACACTGCCCTGGTGAGAATAAAGCGTGCATTTGGAGCATCGCATACGAGTGTTATTACCGTCACATGAGAGTGTATTAGGAGTCAATTGGCGCAGTTGAGCGTGAATCGAGTGTGAAGAAAAGCGTTCATGCACGCTGTACTCACGCTTATATTGAAGTCAGCGTGCATTGAACGTATATCGGCCAGAATCACGTTATTCGTACGCTGTTTGAACTTTATGTGCACGCCGTTTTTTCGCCAGGGTGAAATCAACGCTATTGGATGTTTGGATTATAATATACATTAACTAAAGCGAATGCTATTGGATATTGGAAGAAAGGAAAGAGGACAGAATATTGGATGTCCCATGGAGGAAAGAGACAGAATATCTCTATTCCAATGGAAGAAACCCTCCCGAATTCCGATGACGAAAAACTATAGTCGCTATCGTGATTAAAACAAATCGAAAGTGGCGATGATGATGAAGAAAAATCCTGATGTTTTGATCGCATGAAAATTTGAAACGTTTGTATCTCGGGATCGCGTGAACGGATCAACTTCGTAGTGTGCTTAATCGAAAGTGTGTATTCGAATTATACAATAGAAGTGTGATTATTTTTCCGTGGGATTCAATGTGTGATGAGTTATTGTGGGTTAAAGATTTTTTGACTATAGAAAATCTTGGTTTTCGTGTAAAGATACACGGTAGCGCACGACTTATGCTTTTTCATTTTTTTCCTCTTTCAGGGTTTCCATGTCCTTGGCGTCGAGACGCTACCGCGTCTCTTGATATAATGATCTCCGCCCAAACAAGATATTCTTGTTTTGAATGTTCCTTTTCTGTGTATAATTCTGGATTTGTCTATATTCCTGTAGCTAAAAACTTGTTGGTAATTGACTAGTATTTAGAGAGTAACCAAATAGTAACTGACCAGTACCTTGCGAATTCCACTAGCAAGTGCCTCATAACACACAGCGTTACATTACGAATGAGTACCTGGTGAGTATTCCTCAAAAGGCCCTTGTCAGGAGTATAGAAGAACTCACGAGGCACTAGCCATTGACTAGGCGTAATTTCTACTTGGGTAGGTATTGGGGTGCGTTGACCAATTACGCCACCATGACCACTGACGACCCCCTTCTCAAGATTTCCTTCGGTAGCGTATCAATTCTTGGGATCCTGGGGAATGTATGAAATGACGACGAAAGGACGATGAAAAAATTGTTTATACAACAATTGTTAGAACGAATTACAGGGAAAGTAGTTTTACATGTCGACTGACCCTGACTTCATCAGAGAGTACGATAAGAGTGATCGAAGGGTCAATTCAGAGTATCAGAAGCGTTTCGGAGGAGTCATTTGGCGGATGTAAAGCGTGCATGAAAGTGAGCCCAAAGAAAGTAAAAAAAAAAGAATTTGCAAAAGGGAATCGAACCAAGAACTTCTGAACTCGGAAGAAAGTCCTTTACCGCTAGGCTAACATCGGTGATTGGAAAATTGAAACTTTATTTCCCTGATGAACTGTGTCATAAGGGAATGTGCTTTAAATTAAATCTTTCTCATTGAATTCAAATGATTTTTCATCCTGAAAGTTTACAAATCAATTTCAATATCCCATGTGTAATCATTAAATGTGCAAAAGAATTTGATTAACTTGCACATATCAAACATCATCAAATTACAGTTCGATAATTCAAAACAATTGTTGTTTAGTAATTATATTGGTAAATGTATCTTGAATACGAATAAAATTTTTTAGCTTAACAACTGGTATAAAAGATGAAGAATACCCAAGTAGCAACCGAACGTTGTATATATACCATGAACGTTCATAGTATATCTAAATATACTATGAACGTGCATAGTGTATATACAACATTCACCCTCTAAACATTCTAACCTCAAAATCATGTAATTCTCAATCAATCAAAACATATACACAAGGGAAGTCCTATAAGCGTGCTGGAAACCTTCACTACCGAAACATCGTAAACATCAGGAAAGAGTTATTGAAGAGTTGGAGAAGAGTGTTCAGTAATGGAATGTGATAGCACGCTCAACCAAATTTGCCTTAGAGTCATTTGGTCGAAACTTTTCACAAACGCTTCTGTCACTTTATTGCACGCTTTGACGGTGTTCCAAGCACGTTCGATTTTTACCAGGAGATATCGCCATCCGATTCGACACAGAAAATTATTGTGCACCCCGTATTTGTTCGGAAAAAACAATTATTAGATAAGTGACATTCTCGCATGAATTCGAATTTATTACGTACAATACAAATTTATACGTTCCCTAGCGTCCCAAGAGTCCATATACTACTCATTGTCATCCCCGCTGGTTAAGCCATGGGCTGGCATGAACATAACATATCTACTTGTTTATTATTTTTCTTCAAACGAATACGAGGTGAAAAATGAAAATGTTATACATGTTCACGAAACGATTCGTTGCGTGGAATCGAATGGCGGAATCAATTTATATGCGAAACTACTTCTTCCGTAAACAACTTTCTTCATAGTGTTTCCGTCGCAATTTCATACACTCCCCAGCATCCTAAGAATCCATATGCCACTTCTTCTTCATCCCCGCTGGTTCAGCCATGAACCTTAACGGGTTAATCTTGCAACGATATTGATGCAATCTGGATAGTACCTGTTGTGAGAATTACAACAGTAAGATTACAAAATCGAATTACAAATAAACGGCAATAATACTACGTCGTCGAGTGATATTTCAACGATATGTCTACGAGTTACTTTTGTGATATTGTTTTTGGAAATTGATAGACGAGTATTTTCATGATCACATCAATATCGCTGCAATGTGAATGCGAGGTTCCAACGGGAATGCTCAGTAGGCTTTTCATACAATTTGGAATTCAGAATTTTTGACATTTCAATATCCTTGAGTGAAGAATACACACACTCAATAATCTTGAGTGAAGAATTCAAAGAACATTTAATCACTTTTGAAATTAAAGTCCGCCATTCAGATCGCTCATTTTGAAATGCCAAAATCTGATCGTAGATTCGTAATCAATGACGCTGAAAACCTATAGATACTATTCCTTAAACTATTCAAACGAAACTTTGAATCCAAGGTATCCTGACATCCCAGTACATCCTAATTACGTTTACGTATGAGAATATTCAGATATCCGCAAAATATCGCTGGTTGAGTTCAACGTGGACATCATAAAGAAAACTCCGACAGTTTGATTTCGTTATCAGAAAGTGGAGCTGCGTGGTGCGGTACAACAAAATGCCGTACAAGAATGTAAATCATGGGAATACAGTCACAAAAGGTCACGAAACGAAAGTTCGAACAACCTCCTTATATTGTTACGAATTTCCCCAGGTTAAGGGTACTGGAATGATGAAAATTACACGAAGGAAAACTGCAGGAATGATGGGTTCAATTTTTCATGTAGAGGGAAAGGATCATAAATTTATCAGAGAAAAAATAACATTTCCTTAGTTCATTATGCTTTTCTGAGCCCACATGTAAGCCGAACAGTATGAGAATTTGGTAATGGATACTGCAAGTTGTCCATTTTATGAAACCGTGATGATTGAGCGTGGGAGGGATTGTTGGTTTGTGGCCAATTTCGAGCATCACCTGGCCCACTGTGCAATATAGTGGAATCAAATGATATGTGAAAAAAACGGACCTTTCAATTGTAATCATCACATTTACATGAAGTATATTCCGAGATGAATGATAAAAACAACTTTTAATGGTATATTTTTGTCCATTTGTGGGGAAATAGTTGAGAAAGAATTCCGTCGAATCCCGTGAATTTGACAGTATGTCACTCTAAACTCTTTCTGAAGCCATATGCTGCGTGGAGTGTAGACCTAATATATACCTCAAATAAGGGAAATTGGTTGTAAGAAGTGCGTCGTGAATACTCTGATCCCAAACAACAAAAGATCACTCACGAATTTTTCAAGAACTCTATGAGAACTGAAGAGTTCCCACAAAGTTCTTGGAGAAGTCTTGCGCGAATTCTGTGCTGTCAACACCGAACGGATGACATCCATTTCGCCTTGTTTTTCTTAGGTAGCAATTCCCATGCAACAATTTCCTCACGTCCCCCCTCGCGCGTTATCTGCTATGTTTATTTCATAGGTCAGGCATAACGTACGTTTGAACCAAATGTCACATCTTTGAGAAGAACGTAATGAATGTTTAAACGTGAAAATAAGAATAACGTCAACTTGCGTTGCGCTTGATAGTTTTAAATCAAATATCGTTTCTCATAGAATATTTTGTGCCGAATTTAAGAATATATATATCTCTTAATTTTGTTCTGAAGATATTTTATATTTCTTTTGCAACTAACATCGTTTTAAAATGAGCATAGTAGAGTGAGAATAAGCATTTATGGGATTTCAAACTGTGGAGCATAATCTCATGCTGTTTCCAAGCTTGTTTCCATGCTGCTCCAAGCACTGGTCTGACTGCCGTGTGGGAATCACTCACTTTACGCACGCAACACAGGCTTGGGAAACCGAATTTTGCACACGCTTTTAGGAAAAATACTATACGATACTCGTGCACACGTAGGTCATCCCGCACTCGCTTCGCTCGTGCGGGAACGACCTACTCTGCGCACTCGTATCGTAATGTACTATTTCCTAACGCCGTGTGCAGAGTGTTTACTTCACACACCGTGTTACGTGTTTTGAGTGTGAGTCCTGCTATATTTCGCGAGAATGTTTCGTAATTCAGGAAGAAGTTTCCTGTAGAGGGACAGAATTTCCTTCCAGATGGAGAAGAATTCCTCCAAAATATAAAGGAGATGAATTTCCCCCACTTGGGGGATTTTTGTTGCCACTAAATTCCAGGAAAATTTCACTTCTACTTTCTACAGTGTAGATATGAGTTGGTTCCGCGCAAATTAACTTGAATTCACATTGAAAGAACCATTACTACTGCACCCAAAAAAATTAAAATCATAATAAAAGTCTCCCTCTCATTTTGATACAACTTCTCCTCTAAATACTATTTAGTATCAAAAGTATCCCTCTCCATCCGAGAGGATTAGACTTCATGGTTATTCATTGATTCGATTTTCATTTGTTTGAAATACTCTCAATCGGAAAAGCAATTCTCAATCGAAAAAGAGGAAAGAAGTGAAATGTCTTACCTGATTGAGAGGGATTTTTCCTTTCATTTCTAGATTACTGTTCTCCAGTTTACTGTGATGTACTCCAGATTCTTTGTGGGTGTGATACAGATCTCTCCAGATCTGCTCACATTCATTCAGATCAGTGTCAATCATAATGATTCTTCCTGTAATAACAAATTTGCAATGTGCATGGAGATACCATTGTTGTGTTCATGACGATTCATAATGAACTTGTCTCTTAGATGTATCACCCCAGAATCGTAAGAACAGCAAAACATGATCATTACGTACAACTTAACCTGGTGTCGCAAATTTTATGTTGATTATATTGAAGATCCATATAACTTTTATAAGTTATATCATCCGACATGGTGAGTGGATGTCAATATGAGATTTCAGGATTTTGGGTCAAAAAGCCCTTTTTTGGGATGATAATATCATGACTATCACATGAAACCACGGTTCACCAACAGTGTTCATCTTATTGCAATTTTATTACAGAAACTTCCCATAAATGTTGACCTACTTTTTATTCATATAATACTGTAATGAACTTCATTTGGCGGAGAACAGTGCTATCACAGTTATTACGCGACTATGAACTGTGGTTATAAGTACCGCGGTGTTGCTGTTGGATTTACCGCAACATTCCTGTTGGACTATAGTGATTAGTTCCATACCGTCTTGTAGATTCAATAGCAGATGCTGCTGTAAACTCAACACTGGTTTCCTTTGTGGCAAAACTACTTTCGGGACTGTACACGGAGAAAAATTATCTATTATAAATTATTAGACTCGATAGTATATTGAGGATATACTTGCATTTTGAAGTTATATACCAAACATTCTCTTGAAAAGTACTAGACTTTTTGTGAGTTAATGGTCGAATAATAACATTTTATAATAGAAAGTCTGGTACTTTCCAAGAGAATGTTTGGGATATAACTTCGGAATGCAAGTATATCCTCAATATACTAGCGAGTCTACACTGTTAGAAAAATCAGTACAAAACTTCACAACACGGATACGAAGTTTTTTACGTATCATTATTACGAAATTTTGTATCATGTCAATCATGTGGCCATATCTGTTTATATCATTGTTATGAAATTCAGGATCAGTTTTGATACAAAATTTCATATCACAGCTTGTTACGGAATTTAATATCATTTGTGATACAAAATTTTGTAATATTTTCAACAGTGTAGTAATTTATAATAGATGATTTTTCTCGGTGTAATTGTAGTCGGGTGAATTTAAGTGTACTACTCATTTCCTGTACTCATCACATGTCGCATATTAGCATGGAAATTATTACTCATCCAATATGTTAATATAATCTTTCCGCAAATCAATGCATACGGAATGTATTGAGGACGTTAATTATC
Organism: Gonatopus flavifemur; assembly: GCA_018340375.1. Classification (NCBI taxonomy): domain Eukaryota; kingdom Metazoa; phylum Arthropoda; class Insecta; order Hymenoptera; family Dryinidae; genus Gonatopus; species Gonatopus flavifemur. Next base: position 1,748,441 of record JAFFJZ010000033.1, read on the forward strand.
AAGGAGAGATTATGCTTTTCACTCTTTGTATTGCTAAATAGAACTTTCCGTTTCATTGCTGAATATTTTGTCATAAGGATCATTTTCTTCTGGACATGTTGTCCGAAGATTATATATTGTATGATGCAGTTTAATATTGTGAATAGGCTCCATCGAGAGGTTGTGCCCTAGTAAAAATGAATCATATAAGAACATACGGCCCATACAAAATCCATATATGACCTTTCGATGCAAGACTTTCCCATACATGTGAAAAAATTCTGTCACATATGAAATATTTTTCGTATATGGATTTCATATGGATTATACAGGGTGATTCAAAATTCGCGCACTCTTTTTTGGGAGTAGATTCCTGATGAAATTCTAAAACGATTTGTCCTTTTGCACAATGCTCTCCGACGCATAATTTCCGAGATATGATTAATTAAAGTTGACTAATTATGAGGTGGATCCATCGGTCATTCAGGAGCGTCATAACAGAACAAGAGAGGAAGGTGCTTGCAGAGGGCGCTCATACGATCAGCTGATCTGTATAATCGATACGATTTACCAACATACAAATTGGTAAATTTTCTATGTAGAACGATTGAATTCGTCGACACTGTGGGAAAATTGATTATTGTCATGAATTCTTATCACGATATGCTGTAGGTGAAAGTTGTAATTTCGTAGGGATAGGGATTCAAGTGGGAGAAAAAAGCATAACTACTCGTTTTCAATCAGAATTTTCATGTAAAGAAGAAAACATGAGAATTTTCATTCATCCGATACCCAATTTGAACGGTTTGATTAGTAAGTTTAACACAAGAGATTGGATTCCGAATCCTGTATTCTGATTGGTCGAGAATCAATGTATGTTAGATCAATCCTCGGCCGTTTCAAATGATTCTTCTGAAGAATGTGTTTTCGACTTATCCCAACCACAACATTGAACAATGATGAATTTGTTCGAATTCACCCTTTTTACATCATTCGATGATTATAAAGGGTTTATCGAACGTGAATAACTTACTTCAACTTGTACGTAATTAACGTTCGATAAACCCTTTATAATCATCGAATGACGTAAAAAGGGTGAATTCGAACAAATTCATCATTGTTCAATGTTGTGGTTGGGATAAGTCGAAAACACATTCTTCAGAAGAATCATTTGAAACGGCCGAGGATTGATCTAACATACATTGATTCTCGACCAATCAGAATACAGGATCCGGAATCCAATCTCTTAGGTTAAACTTACTAATCAAACCGTTCAATTTGGGTATCGGATGAATGAAAATTCTCATGTTTTCTTCTTTACATGAAAATTCTGATTGAAAACGAGTAGTTATACTTTTTACTCCCACTTGAATCCCTATCCCTACGAAATAACACTATTTTACATTTGTCTGCGTAATAAAAATCATTACTGAAATTACAACTTTCACCTACAGCATATCGTGATAAGAATTCATGACAATAATCAATTTTTCCACAGTGTCGACCAATTCAATCGTTCTTCATAGAAAATTTACCAATTTGTATGTTGGTAAATCGTATCGATTATACAGATCAGCTGATCGTATGAGCGCCTTCTGCAAGCACCTTCCTCTCTTGTTCTGTTATGACGCTCCTGAATGACCGATGGATCCACCCCATAATTAGTCAACATTAATTAATTATATCTCGGAAATTATGCGTCGGAGAGCATTGTGCAAAAGGACAAATCGTATTGGAATTTCATCCGGAATCTACTCCCAAAAAAGAGTGCGGGAATTTTGAATCACTCTGTATATGAGTCATATATGATCATATATGGATCACATATGGATTAAATATGGATTGTATATGATTCTATGCATTTTCATATATGAATGATATATGAATTTTATATGCATCATGTATGGATTATGTATGGGTCATATATGTTCGTTTTTTACTAGGGTAGCGTGAAGAAGCGAGAAAAGTTACAGGGCCTCATCCTCCCTCCCCATATAGATTGGTTGAATGAAACGTAGGAAGTAATGGCCTTCAGGATATTTTCTGAACGTATAGCATGCGTAAAAGCGAATACATAATGAGCAAATAAATGAACGATAGAGTTTGATGGGGTAGAAGTTTTGGATTTCTATTTATTTTGATATCAATTAATTCTTAGAGCATGGGAGACCGGGGATGCTTGACACATTTTTGAGGTTCGATTTTTTTCCGCGAAAAGTATATCGGAATTTCGAAAAGCAAAACCATCGAGTCTTGATATCTGTGCATCTGGAATTTCTCATTCCGACTTATTTGTTGATGGTGATTTTGATGAACGATGTTTCAGTTGACCTTGGAAGTGTGACAACTTGCCTCAGTAGCGGGATAGATTGGCGTATCATCCAGGGTAAGTTGATGCGCACAATTTCTTGGGGAATCGAGTGATTTTTAGTGCTCTAAGATGGACAATTTTATTTCAACTCATTGAATAAGTGTTAAATAATTGAATTGAGTATTCAAATGGAGTTTCTACCACAACAAATGGATACAACTTGTAACGTAGACGCAAATTTTTCAAATTTTTCCGCCTAACGTTTGTGAGTGCTGTATAGCACAAACACACGCGCACCAAATGATCCGCGGCATAGGGCCCAACTATGCCAATTACATAAAATATGTACAGATACACATGATTTATCGAGCGTTGGGGGAGTGATGTACTCACTTACCGACACCTATGCTCCATAGGTAAAGGAAACGAAGTGGCTCGGCGCCCCCAAGCACATTCAAGAATACCCTTTTTTCCAAGAGATTGGAAAAACCGAGAACCCTCTCCTCACCCTCATTTATGACCTCCTTACTGGAACAGAGGCGCGCACTTCATACCGCTCGTCATAAAGGGCTCATTAGGGACAGACACCTGGGCACTTGTTTATGACCTCCTTACCGGAACGGAGGCGCACACTTCATTGCCCCTGCCATAAAAGGTCATCAAGTGTAGACATTTGGGCATTTGTGCGAAGAATTGTGTCGCCAATCTAAATGATGAAATTTGAAAAGAGAATCATCATCGCATTATTGAGCAAGTTTTTCTTTGTTTTTTCAATGATGAATCGTTCATTTTTACAGAAAACAGAGTTTTTCCATCGTTTTCTATAAAGGATTTCCCACCCTAGATACAATCGATTAGTTTTTCCATACACGGAAGATTGTTTGTATGAATGCATTTTTACAGCCAATATTCACATATTTTGAGGTGATCAATAATTGACTTTATTATCCACAAACAATTCATGAATTTCACACCCTCCTCTTCTTCAAAGTATCATCACTTTATTGTATACAAACTTCAACCTTCAAATCATATGGTATGTCATTTATTCTCACATATTATATGTTTCTTGCACCGAAATGAATTATTCACTGATTATTACATTGCATAATTCATTTCACTTCATTAGGCACTCTCCAAATCTCGTACACGCACCTATTCAATAAATTTATAAAGTCAATTGTATCTTGGACATTATTTTTATCCAAAAACGTTCACAAATTCAGGAAGACTTTGATTGAATTCTTGTTAATCGAAGTTCATGGTATTCGTTATAAATCCTTTTTGAGCGGAACAGGCCTACCTTTTGAACTTCTATGGGGATTCATGATCACTGTCACGAGTAGTCTTTACGAATACTTCATGCATTTTTTATGTGTAGAGTTCCGACATGTATTCATTAAGAGCTTTTCAGGAATTCTTCTGATACTCTGTGTATTCATTTGGAATACTTCATGAATTCATAGAAACGCATTCCATAGATATCCCTCACTCTAAATCCTCTGCAAACTAAATAGGGACTTGTGTGCTGTAAGCGTCTTGAATTTGAAAAACCATATATTTTTTGTATGAATATTATGAATAATGGGATATGCTAAAATAATCTTATATAGTAGACTTCAAAAATAAGAGGTAGATATGAATATACTGGTTAAAACAACCTTTGATTCGTAATGTATAATATAATTGAAACATTATGGATATGGAGACGACGAAGAGGGAACCCGTCACCTCCGAGCGAGAGTCGAGCGCGAAGTGCGTTGACTCGCGACTTTCCCGACAGGCGGCGCTCGTGTATACCGCTGGGTTTGAATCAGCGGCAACCGTCGAGAGCAGAGACCTCGACTTCTCCTTGGCTTAGAGTTTGAAAAACCCCTCCAGGGAACCTCTAACTAATCACGGTGCTCACCAAGGAAATTCGTGTGTATGAATATCGCGACATTTCCTTAGCTGCTCACACTTCACTTCACTCATCATCATCATCATCATGAAGTAATCAGTCTTACGACTGGTTTGATGAAACCCTCCACCCCTGTCTATTATCCGCCAAACGTTTAATTTCTACATATCTACTACATCCCTTGTCTTGTACGATTTGCTTCATATAACTTGCTCTAGGTCTACCTTTACCAGTTTTACCATTCATTTTCCCTTCCAATATTGTTTTCAATAAACTCTCATGCCGTAATGTGTGTCCTATAAGATTGCTTCTCCTTTTCACGATGTGTTTCAAAAGATTTCTTTCTTCATTTATCTGCTCGAGTACTTCTTCATTCTTGACTTTGTCTATCTATTTTATTCTGAGCATCCTCCTATAACACCACATTTCAAAAGCTTCAAGTCTTCGTTGATCAGTTTTCCCCATTGTCCAAGTTTCGCAACCATATAATGCTGTGCTCCAAACGTAACTTTTCAAGAATTTCTTCCTTACTTCCAAGCTTATATTTTTTGAGCATAATAACTGTCTCTTTTGGTGAAAAGCCTGTTCCCCTTGTGCTATTCTTGCTCTTATATCTCTTTCGCTTTTGCCGTTCTCCGTAATTAGGCTTCCTAGATATTTGAATTCTTTCACCTGTTCAATTGTCTCGGTATCTATTTTGATTCTCGTTCTTCTAGCTGTTTCCGCTGCCGTACACATCATGAATTTTGTTTTGTCTTTATTTATGTTCATACAATAGTTTTCCAATAATATTGTTCTCATAGTGTTGAGAATATTTTCTAACTCAGTACTACTCGTGGCCAATATAGCTATGTCATCCGCGAATCTCAACATACTTATATTTTCTCCCTGAATCTGTAATTTCGATTGAATTTCCTCCTTCACTTCGTTCATGCTTCATCTATTTTTCCTAAATGCAATCTTATTTATATTTCCTGACATTTCTCGTCTAACCACTGTGCTTTCGCTTTCCTTGATTCTCTTATTATTCTATTTCTCAATGATTTGTATCGTTGCTGGCCTTCTTGGCTATCATCATTCTTGTATTTTCTTCTTTTATTTATCAGGTCTAAAATTTCTCCCGTTATCCATGGGTTCTTAGGTTCTACTCCATCATTCTTCAAAATCTTCTCCGCACATTCTCTCATATTCCCCTCATCTTTGTTCATCTCCTCTCTATTCCCAAGTCTTTCTCTTTTTGATCTCCCAATTTTTCATCCAACATTTTCTCGAATGCCTCATGTGTTTGTTTTTGCTTGAGGTTCTTCAAATTCCATCTTTTCTGCATCTCCCTTTTCTTCATCAGAGATTTGAATTTCAGAGAACATTTCATCATCAACATATTATGATCACTATCTATATCTGCACCGGGATAAGTTTTACAGTTTTTCACTTGGTTTCTAAATCTTCATTCCACTATAATATGTAATCAATTTGGTATCTTGCTGTATCTCCTGGCGTTTCCCAAGTGTGGATTCTTCTTGGATGATTTCCGAATAAAGTGTTTGTGATAACCATCTTATGATTTTCACAAAATTCGACTAAACGTTGTCCTCTATCGTTCCTCCTCCCTAACGCGAAATCTCCTATGATGTTGTCCTCTTTTCCTTGTTCTACTACCGCATTCCAATCCCCCATCACTATCAAATTCTCTTCTCCCTTCACATATTCTATCACTTCTCCTATTTCTCCGTACGTTTTCTCAATATCTTCCTCCGAATATGCAGATGTGGGCATGTATACTTGGACTATGACTGTGTCTACCGGTTTTGTTCTGATTCTAACCATCATCACACGTTCATTATGTTGCAAACAATTTTCTATTCTATTTCCTACTCTCTTATGCATTACAATTCCTACACCTGCTTGACCGTTCTTTGATCCTGTATGAATTATTCTATAATCCCGACTCCAGAAATCGCCCTCTTGTGGCCATCTCATTTCGCTAATCCCCATTACGTCTATATTCAACCTATTCATTTCTAATTTCAAATTTTCTAATTTTCTCGCTCGCCTCAGTGATCTAACATTCCACGCTCCGACTCGAAGAATGTTGTTTCTTTTCCCTATCCTATTCTCCGGTTTTCGTTCCTTGCTGATGAAGCTTCCTCGAGCAGCCTCCACCCGGAGATCCGAACGGGAGACTAGTTTACCTCCGGAATATTTCACCCGAGAGAGCGCCATCATGTATTTATTAATTTGTTCGTTTGTTTTCGTTACATAATATTCCAGGTTAGGAAAAGGTTTCATTTCCTTGGGAAGTATTGGAACATGTCAAGGAAGGTAGTTTCCCCTTGCTTTCCTTCCGTTTAATTTTGCCGATGTTTCTGGCATTAGGATGATTTCGTTTCTCTCAGTTTGTACTCTTCCTCTTGAGTAGTTTATTCCACTCGGAAAAAAAACCAACTCTGAGATACTCATCCTCCCCACCACGTTAAGGAAGCAGATACTACCAGGGATGGATAAAAAGGATATCAAGGACGGGTATCATGAATATCCCCCTGGAAGACCCGCAATCATCCACGGGGAGGTTCACTTCACTACACGTCGCAATACACTTCGGACTTGTCAACAGCTAAACTTTCGATTTGGAACACCAACAGTCCTTTTCAGGACTAATATCTTCGAATCAACGTGGAATTGAGCTTTGACAAGCAAATTAAATTGAGATTTTTGGGGAATTTCCAACGCCACCACACGACAATCAGGCTTCTCGTGGAACATTCAGTCCTTCTAAGGACTCTACATCATCCAACATCAACAAGCTGAAATTTGAATGGAAAGTGTTTGAACAGTATTTGAACGAAGCTCAAACACGAGTAGTTCAAAATTTCAAAGGAAAACAATCCAACGAGCAAGCTTGGATTGCTGCTCATCTCCAACAACAACGAGCTGAAATTTGAATGTAAAGTGTTTGACCGGTAGTAGAACGAAGTTCAAACACGAGTAGTTCGGAATTCACATTGAGAAGATTTCCAACAGGCAAGCTAGGATTGCTGCCCATCCTCTACTCCTACAAGCTGCATTTTGAACGTGAAGTGCTTGAACAGTATTTGAACGAAGTTCAAGCACAAATTTTTCAAATAGAAAAATTTTGTCCAACCGACCAATTAACAAGTCAAGCACGGGCTGCTTCGACTACACGGAAGGAACCATTGGGACTATCCCAACAATCGGCGGTAACTGCGATCCTGTGCTACAAACAAACAGGATCACTAGCAGTTCCAACAAGTTACAACAGAACGTGAAGCGAGTTGCTAAGGCACTCGCGGGGTTTATAAAAAGTAAGTGTTTTACACTATTTGAGTGGGTGAGAAACCTAAGTTTCCTTACCTCAATGGTAACATTGAAATTTCGATGAAACCTTCAGTTTTTAGAATTCGGATTAACTTCAATCCTCGTGGATTCAAGCCACATACTTGAATATGAATTTTTTTTTGTCAACTTTTGCTCAACAAATGGAATCAGAAATTTTTTCTTCTCATTTTTAAATCAAAATTTTCATAGATTCAAGTTTCATACTTGAATACAAACCGAAATTTCTGAATCTTTCTCTTAATTCGTTTTTACTCTCTCTTTTTCTCCATTTATTCGAATATCAGTTGTCTCTCTCTTCTATTCTTATATTCAGAAGTAGTGAAGAATTATATTCTAACAAATTTTCTTCTTCTGTTCCTCTTTCAGTGGAAACCAAGATATATGATAGGATAAAATATCTAGGAGACAGAATCCGGGGAACAAAGAACAAGATAAAAACTCATCATGGGGACGTTAGGGAGAATAGAATTCCACCCGTAGGAAGGGAGAGAAAACGGTTCCTCAATAACCTGAGCACCTATGAGGAATCCTTGATGAAATTGAATGAAGAATTAAATTATTTGAGATTATATCTAGCTTCATTAAAAATAAGAGGGGATTCAATTGTAGAAGGAGAAGATTGGGACGTTCAATCTCTTCCTCCATGCAAGGAATTATATGAATCTAGTTCCTGCCCACAATGTAAATCCTGAAAATTGATCTATATAATGAATTTGAAATTTGTAATTATAAATATTAATATCAATACACAAGTTAAATATTAAACCTCATTGTAATCAAAAGTCATAATAAATTAAATCTTGTAACTATATTTCAAACGAGTCGAACAGTTTCATTGAAGTATCCTTTCCCCAGTCCTTGTTTAGTCTCACTAACTGAAGTGGGGTAACAAAGGGGTTGTCAAACTTAGATTTGGCAATTCCTAATAACTGCTGTCTTTTTCAGATGACCTATATAAAAGGTTACGATGTAACAAACTACATAGATAGATCTAAGAAAGTAGGAATCCTATATGAAATGAGAATTAATTCCTATGTGGAAAAATGATATATAGATAATATATAGGTTTGGAATATATTTCTGGATATAATCTATATATCATTTTTTCACATGGGTTTAGGTTGAGGGATTGGAACTCAGTGATTTTACGACGTACCTACACTGCAGTGACCTGAGCCATACGGACGATTTGATTTCAATGCATATAATTATCAGTATGACATAGTGGAATATCATGTGAGTGTTATACATTTTCAAAGTAAAAATAATGTTTTGGACAACATGAGCGAATCTTGATCAAATAAGTAAGATCATATGAGTTGACTGTATTTATGGAAATAGGAAAGTTGAAGAAATATGTTGTAACTTATTCGGAAATGGATTTTTTGTTGCAATGATATTTAATATCTCGCAGATACCATAGAGTTCATTCAAATCATTCCCATCCCATTTTTATTGGAAAACAGCTGATTAATGAGTACAAATGAGACTTTTCTCATCATTTCTTATCATAACCAAACCAAAACCATTGTCGGATTCAATTGAAGATCCAGAGAACCACATCACAATCGTTTTCAACTCCATCTTGGCAAGAGGGATCTTCTGATTTCCCCAGGACTTGAGAGAATTCAATCGTATGGAATACCATTTCCCTTCTCAAGTCAGAAATTACGTGAGTCTGATTACGATCACTCTCAGCTTCAGATATTTTTTCCCATCGACAACGGCGAGAGTTGGATTTAGGCTTTCCTACCATCGCTAATGATGAAAATTATCATGAATCGAAAATAGCCATAGTCAGCATTCTCGGTGACTCAGGGAAAGATCATTTCTCTCACCATCGTCACGACTATATTTTCCCCCTATGGCATTTTATGACCCACATACGCACACACAACAAAGCGAGCAGTCAGACCAGTGCGGGAATCACTCACTTCACACACGCAACACAGGCTTGGGATACCGAATTTTGCACACGCTGTTCTGAATGAATGTGAGCAGATCTGGAGAGATCTGTATCACATCCACAAAGAATCTGGAGTACATCACAGTAAATTGGAGAACAGTAATCTAGGAATGAAAGGAAAAATCCCTCTCAATCAGGTAAGACATTTCACTTCTTTCCTCTTTTTCGATTGAGAATTGCTTTTCCGATTGAGAGTATTTCGAACAAATGAAAATCGAATCAATGAATAACCATGAAGTCTGATCCTCTCGGATGGAGAGGGATACTTTTGATACTAAATAGTATTTAGAGGAGAAGTTGTATCAAAATGAGAGGGAGACTTTTATTATGATTTTAATTTTTTTGGGTGCAGTAGTAATGGTCCTTTCAATGTGAATTCAAGTTAATTTGCGCGGAACCAACTCATATCTACACTGTAGAAAGTAGAAGTGAAATTTTCCTGGAATTTAGTGGCAACAAAAATCCCCCAAGTGGGGGAAATTCATCTCCTTTATATTTTGAAGGAATTCTTCTCCATTAAGGAGGAAATTCTGTCCCTCTACAGGAAACTTCTTTCTGAATTAGGGAACATTCTCGCGAAATATAGCAGGACTCACACTCAAAACATGTAACGCGGTGTGTGAAGTAAACACTCTGCACACGGCGTTAGGAAATAGTACATTACGATTCGAGTGCGCAAAGTAGGTCGTTCCCGCACGAGCGAAGCGAGTGCGGGATGCCCTACGTGTGCACGAGTATCGTATACTATTTTTCCTAAAAGCGTGTGCAAAATTCGGTTTCCCAAGCCTGTGTTGCGTGCGTAGAGTGAGTGATTCCCACACGGCAGTCAGACCAGTGCGGGAATCGGCGACTTTACGCACGCAACACAGGCTTGGGAAACCAAATTTCGCACACGCTGTTAGGAAGAAACAATTCTCATACCATAAATTAACTTTATAAATCATGAATGATATTTATTGAAACAGTCGAGATATTATATTCAGTGAAACAGTAGACCCAGAAAACGATAAGCTTGGACACAGCATGAGATTATGCTCCACAGTTCGAAATCCCATAAATGCTTATTTTCACTCTACTATGCTCATTTCAAAACGATGTTAGTTGCGAAAGAAATATAAAATATCTTCAGAACAAAATTAAGAGGTATACAGGGTGGGGCATTTAAAGTGTCGCGGGCGTTTTTTCCAAAAATAAAATGAGATACGAGAAAATTTTTCGGACAAAAATTGTAGGGCATCGAGGGGGACATCCGATGGTGGCCTTGGCTTTGACCTCAAATCTCATCTTCAAGGGCATTCTGAGGTCAACTCTTGTTTTTTAAATAGCATCTCATATTTTTTACTGCAGATTTGAATTCTAGGTCAAAAACCAAGGAACTTTTGTCTGAACCATTTTCCTGAAATCCGCAAAGGTGGCGCTCCAATCGATATTGTTCCATACTGAATCTGACATTAGAATAACTCGAAAACGAAGGGTCTTGGAGGAGGATGTTTCGGACAAAAGTTGTCTGATTCCAAGGGGGACCCCTTGAACTGAAACGGAGGTGATGGGGTATAACAGACAAAACACAACACATTTCAATCGTCTACATCACTTGAATAATTTCAATGCAGTAGATGCTCAAAATGATGGCCTTCGACTTCAATACACATTTCAAAACGTTTTACAAAAGATTGCTGAACTCGTGCTAAAATATCTTCATTGATGCTCGCGCATGCATTGATGATTCGTTGACGCATATTCTCAGATGTAGTCGGTGCTTGTTGATAAACTGTATCTTTTATGTATCCCCATAAAAAAAAATCTGGAAAAGTAAGATCCGGAGAACGGGCAGGCCAATTAAGTGGTCCACGACGTCCTATCCATCGTCCAGGATAATCTCTGTCCAATATTTCTCGAGCTGTGACTGCATAATGGAATGGACAACCATCGTGTTGATACCACATATTCAATCGTTCCTGAATAGGTATGTCTTCAAGTAATGTTGGAAGTACTTGATCTAAGAAATGTCTGTACTTCTCTCCATTCAGCGTATCTGCAATGAAGTACGGTCAAATTACTCGAGATCGAAAAATACCACACCAAACATTCACAGCCCATTGTCTTTGATGCTCTACTTGACGTAACCATCTTGGATCTTCTGTCACCCAGTAATGCATATTATGTCGATTTACTTGACCATGATTGGTAAACGTCGACTCATCAGAAAATAATATGTTGATGAAGTTGTTATTGTGCATTTGCGCTAGACCCCATCGACAAAACTGTACACGATTTTCGAAATCATCACCGTGAAGGTCTTGATGCAAACAAATGTGATACGGATGGAATTTGTGACGTTTCAGTATTCGAAGAACACTTCTTCGAGAAATTCCCGAATGGAGTTCAATTTCACGAGAGCTCACGTGTGGATTATTGGCTACTGCAGCTAGTACATTAACTTCCGCATTTTCTCCGCTAACAGTTCTCATTCGATGTCGTTTTTCCCTTGTAACACTTCCCGTTTCTGAGAATAATTTTGTAATGCGTTGAAAATACCTAATGGATGGCGTTGTTCTTTCAGGAAATCGTTCTGCATACGAGTCATATGCTTGTCTGGGGTTCTTATGCACTTCACCGTAAATGTAGATCATATCGATCTTTTCAGAAACCGTGTATCGGATATCCATGATTTTCAATTTGTCATAAACCAAGTAATAATCAAATGTAACAGACAAACTGACTTTCAAAATCGTGAATTTTCACTGAACCCCGTCGTTTGTTTACATCGCGTGAGCTCTGAATGGTGGTAATGTAGACGATTGAAATGTGTTGTGTATTGACAACTTTTGTACGGAACATTCTTTTGCAAGACCCTTCGTTTTCGAGTTATTCGAATGTCAGATTCAAAATGGAACAATATCGATTAGAGCGCCATTTTTGCGGATTTCAGGAGAACGGTTCAGTCAAAAGTTCCTTGGTTTTTGACCTAGAATCCAAATCTGCAGTAAAGAATATGAGATGCTATTCAAAAAACAAGAGTTGATCTCAGAATGCCCTTGAAGATGAGATTTGAGGTCAAAGCCAAGGCCACCATCGGATGTGCCCCTCGGTACCCTACAACTTTTGTCCGAAAAATTTTCTCGTATCTCACTTTATTTTGGGGAAAAACGCCCGCGACACTTTAAATGCCCCACCCTGTATATATTCTTAAATTCGGCACAAAATATTCTATGAGAAACGATATTTGATTTGAAACTATCAAGCGCAACGCAAGTTGACGTTATTCTTATTTTCACGTTTAAACATTCATTACGTTCTTCTCAAAGATGTGACATTTGGTTCAAACGTACGTTATGCCTGACCTATGAAATAAACATAGCAGATGACGCGCGAGGGGGGACGTGAGGAAATTGTTGCATGGGAATTGCTACTTAAGAAAAACAAGGCGAAATGGATGTCATCCGTTCGGTGTTGACAGCACAGAATTCGCGCAAGACTTCTCCAAGAACTTTGTGGGAACTCTTCAGTTCTCATAGAGTTCTTGAAAAATTCGTGAGTGATCTTTTGTTGTTTGGGATCAGAGTATTCACGACGCACTTCTTACAACCAATTTCCCTTATTTGAGGTATATATTAGGTCTACACTCCACGCAGCATATGGCTTCAGAAAGAGTTTAGAGTGACATACTGTCAAATTCACGGGATTCGACGGAATTCTTTCTCAACTATTTCCCCACAAATGGACAAAAATATACCATTAAAAGTTGTTTTTATCATTCATCTCGGAATATACTTCATGTAAATGTGATGATTACAATTGAAAGGTCCGTTTTTTTCACATATCATTTGATTCCACTATATTGCACAGTGGGCCAGGTGATGCTCGAAATTGGCCACAAACCAACAATCCCTCCCACGCTCAATCATCACGGTTTCATAAAATGGACAACTTGCCGTATCCATTACCAAATTCTCATACTGTTCGGCTTACATGTGGGCTCAGAAAAGCATAATGAACTAAGGAAATGTTATTTTTTCTCTGATAAATTTATGATCCTTTCCCTCTACATGAAAAATTGAACCCATCATTCCTGCAGTTTTCCTTCGTGTAATTTTCATCATTCCAGTACCCTTAACCTGGGGAAATTCGTAACAATATAAGGAGGTTGTTCGAACTTTCGTTTCGTGACCTTTTGTGACTGTATTCCCATGATTTACATTCTTGTACGGCATTTTGTTGTACCGCACCACGCAGCTCCACTTTCTGATAACGAAATCAAACTGTCGGAGTTTTCTTTATGATGTCCACGTTGAACTCAACCAGCGATATTTTGCGGATATCTGAATATTCTCATACGTAAACGTAATTAGGATGTACTGGGATGTGAGGATACCTTGGATTCAAAGTTTCGTTTGAATAGTTTAAGGAATAGTATCTATAGGTTTTCAGCGTCATTGATTACGAATCTACGATCAGATTTTGGCATTTCAAAATGAGCGATCTGAATGGCGGACTTTAATTTCAAAAGTGATTAAATGTTCTTTGAATTCTTCACTCAAGATTATTGAGTGTGTGTATTCTTCACTCAAGGATATTGAAATGTCAAAAATTCTGAATTCCAAATTGTATGAAAAGCCTACTGAGCATTCCCGTTGGAACCTCGCATTCACATTGCAGCGATATTGATGTGATCATGAAAATACTCGTCTATCAATTTCCAAAACAATATCACAAAAGTAACTCGTAGACATATCGTTGAAATATCACTCGACGACGTAGTATTATTGCCGTTTATTTGTAATTCGATTTTGTAATCTTACTGTTGTAATTCTCACAACAGGTACTATCCAGATTGCATCAATATCGTTGCAAGATTAACCCGTTAAGGTTCATGGCTGAACCAGCGGGGATGAAGAAGAAGTGGCATATGGATTCTTAGGATGCTGGGGAGTGTATGAAATTGCGACGGAAACACTATGAAGAAAGTTGTTTACGGAAGAAGTAGTTTCGCATATAAATTGATTCCGCCATTCGATTCCACGCAACGAATCGTTTCGTGAACATGTATAACATTTTCATTTTTCACCTCGTATTCGTTTGAAGAAAAATAATAAACAAGTAGATATGTTATGTTCATGCCAGCCCATGGCTTAACCAGCGGGGATGACAATGAGTAGTATATGGACTCTTGGGACGCTAGGGAACGTATAAATTTGTATTGTACGTAATAAATTCGAATTCATGCGAGAATGTCACTTATCTAATAATTGTTTTTTTTTCCGAACAAATACGGGGTGCACAATAATTTTCTGTGTCGAATCGGATGGCGATATCTCCTGGTAAAAATCGAACGTGCTTGGAACACCGTCAAAGCGTGCAATAAAGTGACAGAAGCGTTTGTGAAAAGTTTCGACCAAATGACTCTAAGGCAAATTTGGTTGAGCGTGCTATCACATTCCATTACTGAACACTCTTCTCCAACTCTTCAATAACTCTTTCCTGATGTTTACGATGTTTCGGTAGTGAAGGTTTCCAGCACGCTTATAGGACTTCCCTTGTGTATATGTTTTGATTGATTGAGAATTACATGATTTTGAGGTTAGAATGTTTAGAGGGTGAATGTTGTATATACACTATGCACGTTCATAGTATATTTAGATATACTATGAACGTTCATGGTATATATACAACGTTCGGTTGCTACTTGGGTATTCTTCATCTTTTATACCAGTTGTTAAGCTAAAAAATTTTATTCGTATTCAAGATACATTTACCAATATAATTACTAAACAACAATTGTTTTGAATTATCGAACTGTAATTTGATGATGTTTGATATGTGCAAGTTAATCAAATTCTTTTGCACATTTAATGATTACACATGGGATATTGAAATTGATTTGTAAACTTTCAGGATGAAAAATCATTTGAATTCAATGAGAAAGATTTAATTTAAAGCACATTCCCTTATGACACAGTTCATCAGGGAAATAAAGTTTCAATTTTCCAATCACCGATGTTAGCCTAGCGGTAAAGGACTTTCTTCCGAGTTCAGAAGTTCTTGGTTCGATTCCCTTTTGCAAATTCTTTTTTTTTTACTTTCTTTGGGCTCACTTTCATGCACGCTTTACATCCGCCAAATGACTCCTCCGAAACGCTTCTGATACTCTGAATTGACCCTTCGATCACTCTTATCGTACTCTCTAATGAAGTCTATGTAACTCTTCCCAGAACGCTCCATTTTCACCAGGGCCAGTCGACATGTAAAACTACTTCCCCTGTAATTCGTTCCAACAATTGTTGTATAAACAATTTTTTCATCGTCTTTTCGTCGTAATTTCATACATTCCCCAGGATCCCAAGAATTGATACGCTACCAAAGGAAATCTTGAGAAGGGGGTCGTCAGTGGTCATGGTGGCGTAATTGGTCAACGCACCCCAATACCTACCCAAGTAGAAATTACGCCTAGTCAATGGCTAGGGCCTCGTGAGTTTTTCTATACTCTTGACAAGGGCCTTTTGAGGAATACTCACCAGGTACTTATTCGTGATGTAACGCTGTGTGTTATGAGGCACTTGCTAGTGGAATTCACAAGGTACTGGTCAGTTACTATTTATTACTCTCTAAATACTAGTCAATTACCAACAAGTTGTATACAAGTGTGGCTCACCACTGGCTGATAAGAAAGGCCAGCAATGCAAGCAGCCAATAATCAGCCGATGTACGGCTATGGTAAACGGCCAACAATTGATTCCCCGTTACTGGCTGAAATATGGTCTATTACTAAGTGAAATGGATTTCAAAGTTGAATATATTGTATTCGTAATCACCCGTGAAAAAAGTTTGTTTTGGCCTTATTTCTATTACGCTGAATGAATAATTCACATCCATCAAATACGTTTTACATGATTCAAATGAATTCTTATTTATATAGATAATCAATTACTTTCTCATGTGAATAACAAAAAATTTGAAGGAATAAGCAACTGAATTCAACTGATTTATCGAGAGTGCTTTTGACTCGTATCATTTTACATTTCAGATTGTGGAAATATCGGGCATGCAAATCTATTTAGAAAAAAAAACATCTATTTCTGATCTTGTGAAAACTGGAATGACAAATTTCCCTAAAACAAAAACAAACAAGTGTTTTGGGTCACACTTAACCACTCATTTGAACTAATACTGGACCGATTATTCTGGAACGCAGTCGTATCACCATTGGATATCATCATTATTATACCCCAGTAATCTGCCATTGATGGCTGACATTCGAACATGATCCCGAAATTTCTGGCCATAAATCGGGATCATCTAGCCCCATTACTGGGCCAATCAATAATTTTATACATGGCCCATTATTAATTGCCATTAGTGGACCCACGTTATCATCCAGCAATTAACCATTGATGAGCCATTAATGGGCGCCATTGACGGGCGAAGAACGCCGTTTGTGGTCCAGTAACGTGCCATTATTGGGCCAATTGATGAACCCTGTATGGGTGAATGCGTTGTGAATCAAAATAATATTCAACCAGACGAAAATAATTCCAATTATTTGTCTGAACCCTCAGGAAAGTTCCCTCGTTCGAGCAAAATTTCCTTATTCTTTTCCTCATTTTTTTTAAACATGGAAAATGAAATGGAAATTCTGCAAGTTTATGGAAAAGGATAAAGAGAACTTTCCTATGGTAATCTTTGGCTATTTTATATAGAAATATTCAAATACCCATGGATTCATTGGATGTGCATAGAAATAAAATTTATACAATTAACTTGAGAAATAACGGGACGGGATTGATTCCGTACAGCGAAGTTTTTTGAGAGTATAAAAATTATTCTGTACAATGAAGTACATTCAGGTGTTTATTTCATTTGAAGTCTTTATGTTTCTATTGAAGCACGCGAATACCCAAAACTTGGGGTCGCAGTAAAAGTGGGGGAAGAAGCGAGAAACTGGGGAAGCGTTCTTATTGCGGGCGGTCTTATTGGGAGGTCGGACGGTATTTCATGACGGATTTTATTGGTTTGATATCATAATACTGCGAATACTCAAAATTCTACAACAAATCAGCCAGAAATAAAGCAGGAAAAAAACTTTCATTGTCTCACTTATATGGAGCAGATGAGTGGAAATGATTGATGCGTTGACCTTGAACGTATTTGTATACATGATATAAAATGTCTTACAACATTTCTCATGACTTCTTCCATTATCTCGTATTATCCATCATACCTTGGAATGCATTCTTACAGTCTGTTTCGTGAGATTTATTATTACTCCAACGTGGCGACGAGTCAGTGATTTATCTGTCTGACTTCACTAACTTCATATTTGAACTCCAATACTGCACACTGATTTTTTGCTTTCCTGTAAGATTAGGCGAAACCATCTCCACGCGTGTTCTCCACTATTTTATGAGTGTCGGGTTGGTTCTTTGTTCCTCTCTTCAGCCGCCTTCGTCGAAGGTCGAATCAATTTCAAATAAAATTGGAGAAGAGAACTGTGGCCTCTAAAAAGGTATGTGATAGATTCTTATATTCTTGTATATGGATGCGTAAATGGCAGATGTGCATACAAAAAAATATATTCAAGTGTGAGGCAAACTGCATTATTCGAACAAGAAAGCATTGTTCCATGTATAATGAGAGCAGTCACTATTTCCATATGGGAATATATTCTTGATATCAGGAGATGATTGTATCACGTCCAAACGATGTTCTTCAATAAACATACACGAGGAATAAAATGAACTGAATATTTTTTGGTGTAAAATAATTTTTGTGTCTCTTCTATTGCCTTGAATACAAACAATCTTTTCCAAGGGCAAGAGAAGAAATTTAAACACAGACTTTCAAACCTGTACGTATCCAAATTCATACAATTCGAGTTTTTGAAAGTGAGGAATGTAATTATACTTTTTGGAAAGATGATAGAATATGAAAATAAACTGGTGTACAGTCCAGGTGAAGTAGTACAGAAGATCATATGCATTCCAATTGGGAAAGGGGGAAGGGCATGGTACTAAGGAGGGCAGAGTTAAGAGCAGTATTACAAGAGTAACAGACCGAAGTATTCCATACGTGTCAATCGTTTCAAGATTTACTGTTGCTCGTTGGTCCCTTTTCCCTTCGTTCATACTCGTATTTGCACGTATATTCACATACATCACGAAGATCGTTCGTCATTCATGTTCTCTTCTCCTTTCCTTTGTAAATCACTCCTCATACCTTACTTCACGGACAATGGCGCGACATTTAGGGTCTGGCTGACATTATTGGATTATTGAACTTGGAACGAATAGCTCAGTTGAAGTTTTTAGTTTATCGACAAACGTATAT
The DNA here is from genome assembly GCA_018340375.1 of Gonatopus flavifemur. Taxonomy (NCBI): domain Eukaryota; kingdom Metazoa; phylum Arthropoda; class Insecta; order Hymenoptera; family Dryinidae; genus Gonatopus; species Gonatopus flavifemur. The sequence goes on from JAFFJZ010000033.1 coordinate 1,767,278, forward strand.
GAATTTTAAATTCTGATACAACGAATGAGGAATATTTCTTTGCGTCTGTTGATATACACGACGGTGAGTTACAATCCATTTTATCAGATGTTAAGTCCATCAAAAGATAATGTTCTTCAGTGCCATGAAACGAACTAACGTGGAAGTCTTTTATTTTGACTTACCCACAGCCATCTATTGATTTATTCACTAGCACAACGAAAGCTCATTTCCATTCCAATTTCTGAATAAACTTGAGAACATGAAGATTAGAGTAATTTTTGACTGCGGAAAAAGAAGATAAGGGGATTCCAGAGTTGAGCTTTCAATATGCAGGTATCCTCATTTATCGTTTTCATGCTTGTCAGTTGATACCTAAACCACATCGACAGATTGTGAAGACCTCGCAAATATCGAGGCCATACAAATTTTCAAATAAACTTTTCAAAAACAGTAAAAATAATCTGAAAAATCCTGATGGCACATATAAGCAGTTCCGCTATATCCAACCAATGAAGCATTGTCAATGTTATTTTTCAATAATATTGAAACTAGTTGTGAAGACCTCTCAAATATCGAGCACATTCGAATTTTCGGTTTAACTTTTCAAAAACATTGAAAACAATTTGAAAAATCCTGATGGAACATATGACGAGCTCTGCTATATCCAACCAATGAAGTATCGTCAATGAAATATTTCAATAATATTGAAAATAATTGTGAACTCAACAGAGAATTCTTTGGAATCATTGATATGAAAAATAAAGGATAAATCAGTAGCTATGCTCCAATGGAATTCAATTACAATATTTTATAAAATACCGTAAATTTCAGACGTCGAAATTCTCTTAGTTATTCTCAGAAAATTTGAATTTCAAATAACACGGTTTTTATACAGAACACTTCGATATCTCGCAGTATACCCATATAAAAATATTTCGCTGCAATAACTAGGAATGATTTCTGGAAAACATCTCGGATTTTCTCTGGAAAGAATCTGACGAACTCTGAGAATTTCTGAAATTTTGATGAAAAATCTAATGTTTTTGGAATATCCTGTACGGACTTTTTTCGGAGCTCCTCAGAATTTTTGAGGTTTTTCCAGACGAATAGTCACGAAATTGCATGTTGAAGAAATTCTGACAGAACTTTAAGAAACTTCTGACATTTTTTTTATTTTCACACACTTTTTCGAATATGATGTTTGAATATAAAACATGAATGTGTTCATATAACTGTAAAAATCTTCAACAGTCAGCACTTTCACAGAGTTTTGTCAGAATTTTTCCAGAGTGCAATTTCGTTTCTATTTGTCTGAAAAAAAACTGGAAAACTCTGAATAGCTGTGAAAGAAGTGTGAAAGAAGTCCATACAAAATATGATTAGTTACTTCAGCGGAGATTCGCTGTGCGGTCTTCCACGGCTTGGGAAATTAGATAAATTTCCAGCTTCCGGACAGGAGCCGCGTCGTGTATCGGTTGTTTCCCGACGTTTCGCCATAATTGCAGCTGGCTTCTTCAGGGCGGTATGAGCCTGCGTCCCAGTCCGAAAGCTCTTGTATAGGGTAGTTGGGGGTGGTCATGCATGACTGAGCCGTTCAGTCACCCGTGACCACTGTGGGGAAGGGAGGGGATCGTGGAGTAGGTGATTCTTTATCATTTATTCTTCGTGTTCCAATCGTTTTTGTGAAAGACAAAAGATGTCTTGTGTATTAGTTTTGAGTTGACTGGTTTTGAATGAAATCGGTGGAGTTTTTTACTGTCTGAGGTCTTGGGACTAGCAATGAGTCCAGTTGTTTTGTCAGACATCGGACCAGTACAATTACCTCGTCGGATTTGACTTTACCTCGCTCACCCCCGATGTCCCTCCCTCTGCAATATATAAAAACACAACCTCCCACGAGACTACATTCCACTCATTGAACACTGTCTCGTCTCCACATATTTTCTCTTGGATGAGAAGTTCTACGAACAGACCACTGGCGCAGCCATGGGTTCACCCCTTCCTTCACTAATAGCAAATATACAGAGTGTCCCATTTTAATCTTTAAATGCAAATATCTCCGAAACATGCATCTTAAACCAAAAGTACTTCATACCAAAGTTGTTATACAAAGAGGGGGCCACAAAACTACGATATCAGTTCCATCATAGATGGTGTTATGATCGATTAAAATGGGGTCAACATCATTTTTTTAAACGGGAACCCCCACTTTTTATCGCATATCTCGATTCTACGCAAATAACTGAGTAACTTTTGCTTGAAACATTCTTCTAAATTTTTGAAGATGGCGCCACAATCGATGAAAAATGAGGTCTATGAAACAATATGCGGATATCTTGAGGAATTCATCCAAGAGCCGAAATATCTCATTCGAATGTTGTTGTCAAGAGAGGGGACGACACAATGGCGATATCAGTTCCATAGTAGATGGCACTGTGGTCGGTAAAAATGAGGTCAACTTCAATTTTTCAAATGGAAACTCCTACTTCTTATCGCATATCATGATTCTACGCGAAAAAATGAGGAATTTTTGTTTGAATCATTTTTCCTAAATTCTTGAAGATGGGAACGGTGGAAAATGAGGTTGATGAAAAAGTTCTACCGCATTATGTGTGAAGCAACGCTCAACAAACAAATCAAAACAATCTTAATTCCAGAGAAGAAATCGAACACGAAACACAACGAATGTCATGTCCAAAACATTGTAAATGACTTTAATTCAATGTTTTGGGAACGACATCCATTGTGTTTTGTGTTCGATTTCTTCTCTGAAATTATTATTGTTTTGATTTCCATTGGAATCCTGTACAAAATCTGTATTTCAAAATCATCCAGTTCTCTGTCGCTATTTGGAAGAAACAAATTATTTGACGACTAAATATCATGTCAGATTACACCCCACACGATGTTCCATTGTGTCTCGGTGAAGCGCAGGGGAACTATCTTAGAGCTGTACAAATTTTCAAACGACGTTTTCCGAATCGAAGGTGTCCATTTCATGTCACTATCCAATCTGTCGAACAACGTGCGCGTCGAGGTTTTATGAGACGAAAAAGAGCCAATAAAGTTTATGATGTGTAACGGTACGAACGGGTGATAATACATTCGTACGGTTACAACACCGCGTGATAGTCCAAAAAAAATTAATAAGTTTATAATAAAATAAATAAAAAGTTGATAATAGAATTAAGAAGAAGAGAAGGTCTCCCACATTATGGAATAGATCAAAAGAATCGATCGTTTAAGATACAGCGAGAAGTCGTTGAAGTATGAAAAAAGGTAAACATTGTTGGTACACGGATATGATATGTATTGGAACACCTACACGCATAACTAGTGTAAGAGCGATGACATAATTGCGTTCGATCGACGAGAATCGTGAAAGGAGAATCACATGTGAATGCCCTACATATATTTCTCAGAAAGAATTGAAGAGCACAAATAAATGAGTAATACATAATTCATAAAGATGAAAGATCCCTTTTCAATGTATCACAAGTAGCTCAAATAAGATCTTATACTTTGAATTCAAAACTTTATCGAATCTTAATCGAGATCGAATCGATCAAGAAACAACCAATGATAAGAAAAGTCGCGATCGATCAAATCATTTGATAACTCGATAAAAAAAAGTTATAAACAAAACCGGTAGGTGTTGGAATAGCACGTGATTCAAAATAAACTTTTCACGATATAAATATAGGTCAAAAATGGAGGAAAGGTAACTTGATATAACTCGGCTTTTGCACGACGTATTCTCAATATATATTCGTCTCGAAGGAACGTTATAATTCAAGGGGCATATCCTCACATTGATTTTATTTATTTCTTCCAGCTACGGGTGTTCATGAGTCCTTCTCATTGCGAGTGGGATATACTGAACATTCGCATTTCCGAAATTTATTCGATACACATACGTGTGTGGTGACACTGTACTTATTGCAAGTTACATAGTTCACGATACTCGTGTGGGGGTCAGAGTTGCGTCAAGTTCCCTATACCATATTACCATAAGATAACATATAAATAACCATTGATTGTAGGGTAATGTCAGCATTTTCAAATTGTTCTAGATAGTAGAAAAAGAGTCAATACCGGTTGAGGAAGAGGTGATACCGTTGTACTAAGTTTTGTTCAAGGAATTAGAATGAAGCTTTCCCTCCTTTCACATAATTTCGTATCGCTCATTTCGACAACCACTCACCTTCCGTTTCCTATGATATCTTTATTAATGAAAAAAATTAATGTACTTTCGAGAGCAGATATCTGCTGACGAGGGTGAGTATTCGATCAGGGCAAAGAGGATCGTCCCATGTTATTCATTGGAGTGATAACATAGGGACAATGTCATAGCAAATTGTCGAATATCTTCCAAAAAAGGAACGTTTCAAGAATGACCAAAAGAAAGAAACATTACAGATGATAACAATGAGGCTGATGAGAGATTGCTTGTTGTGCTGGGATTAATCCACATTAATCCTCATACCAGTGTTCGGGATATTGAAAGAGCAACCGGGATTCCCCGATCCACAGTTCACCACATGTTAGAATCAGTTCAATATCATCCGTACCACATCTGTTTGGTGCAATCGTTGACAGCTGAGGATTTCGTAGCAAGGATGAACTTCTGCACATGGGCCCAGGGTAAAATTGAGGAAGATCCTACTTTCCTTCAACGCCTTATGTTCTCTGATGAGGCAACATTTCAAAGTGTGGTAGTTGTGAATAGGCACAATAGTCATTATTGTAGTGTTCAGAACCCTCACTGGGTTCGTACGGTAGACCATCAGCACCGTTGGAGTGTCAACGTTTGGTGTGGAATTGTAGATTCCAAAATCATAGGACCATATTTTTTTGGAGGGAACCTTAGTAACGTGGAATATCTTCGCTTCTTACAGCATGAACTTCCTGCTCTGATGGAAGACTTGAGCCTCGACCTGAGAAAAACAATGTGGTTTCAACAGGATGGAGCACCTCCTCATTCCGCGCGGAAGGTACGGAATTTTTTTGATCAGCAATTCCTAGGGAAGTGGATCGGCCGTGGAGGACCTGTTCGATGGCCACCGAGATCGCCAGACTTGACGACGCCAGATCTCTTTTTGTGGGGTCACATAAAAGATGTTGTATTCCGCGAACTTCCTACAACACGCGATGACATGGAAATTCGAATAAGGAGAGCATACGCAGCAATAACACCTGCTATGTTGCAAACAACTGTGCTCAACTTTCATAAAAGAATTAGACTTTGTCATCAGTGAAACGATGATCATTTTGAATATCTTGTGGAGTCTCGAAGGCAAACCTAGACAATCCATTCCAGACGAACCGCCCTTTTTGATAATGATGTGCAAAGTCCGATCGCGCAACCTCCTCGGGGTGCACATTGGGTAACGCTAATGCCGACGGCCTACTGATGAGCGGGGAAGGAGGGGGAGGGGGTAATATGGGAATTTGTTACACCGCAATTCTCGGAAGATGAAAACAAAACCTTCAAAAGGTGAGCGTTGCTTTACACATAATGCAGTAGGGCTTTCTCATCAACCTCATTTCCCACCGTTTCCATCTTCAAGAATTCAGGAAAAATGTTTCAAACAAAACTTCCTCATTCTTTCGCATAGAATCATGATATGCGAGAAAAAGTGAGAGTTTCGATTTGAAAAATTGAAGTTGACCTCATTTTTACCGACCACAGTGCCATCTACTGTGGAACTGATATCGCCATTGTGTCGTCCACTCTCTTAACAACGACATTCGAATGAGACATTCCGGCTCTTGGATGCATTCCACAAGATATCCGCATATTGTTCCATAGACTTCATTTTCCATCGATTGTGGCGCCATCTTCAAAGATTTAGAAAAACGTTTCAAGCAAAAGTTCCCCTCTGACACCGAAGCATTGGTGGAGATATGTGGATGACACCTTCGTCATTTGGCCTCATGGCGTGAACACTCTCCCGACTTTCCTAGACTATATCAACTCCTGGCGTTCGACGCATTCGTTTTGAATATTCTGGAACCCCTTATTTCTGAGTGTTCCCCTTTTCAGTTAATAAATTAAACAAGGACAGGGGATTCCGAGTTTTTGAAATTGACAGTAATTGATTATGTTTGTTTCTTCAAACTGAATTTGGATAATTGATTTATTTCAAATTATCGATGCAAAATCTTAGAGAGCGCGCTCTCTAATTGGTTGGAAAGGGCGCGATCCCGTTATTGACATAGACGCGCCCAAGCTATGAATTTAAAGTAGCTTGGCTTGGGGTAGCCGCGTCTATGTTCTACGCTCAAGATGGTAGCCCCAAGGATGCGTCGCGTGGGCACGCGCACGGTGTTTACGTGCGATATATATATATGTGTATATATCTGTGTATATATATATACGAAAGATTCAAATTCAAATTCTTAGGTAAGTATAAAACGTGAGTACATTTGAAAAATATCCTTTTCAAAGTATTTATTTTTATAACAATATCGATTTCAATTTCCTCCCAAATAACAGGGAAAACCCAGGAGCGAAGAGACGTCATCAAAGATTTCCAAGGATAAATGGAAGGATGTGCCAGGATGGCATTGAAAGAGAAAAATAAGGAAGGAGAGAGCAACAAAGTATATAGGTAGTATGTATAGTTCAAGTTTTCTTTGAACTACTATATAGGTGAGTACGTTATCTCCTCGATTTTACCTTGCGGATACATGATTTTCTACACTTCACCAGAGAATTGTGTATCTGCAATATGTTCTCATAAAAAGCCCACACAGCATCACAGTCCCTTCTGAATTCGGGAAGAATTCGTTGAAGAGAATACTTCATGAATTCATATTTATGAACTTATCTGATATTCTAAAAGAACATATGCAATACCAGATGAATTCTTGAAGAGCTCTGATGGAGTTCATTTCAGAATTCTTCAAGTATTCGGCAGGAATACATTGAGCATATCAAAAGAGCACCCGTTATGTCAGTGAATATGAGTTCGTATAGTAATTCAAAATGTATTCTCAGTATCCCCAAAAGAGTTCATTACGTAGACCATGAATTGAATCCATCATAAATTCAATTAATATTCTTCAGAAGTATATTCAAATTCTCAGAAAAGGAAACTAAGATAATAAGTGAGCATATATGTTTGGTTCAGAATGTTGAATTTAATAAATTCTTGCTAACTGAAATTTGATTTCCGCGTTCATGTGTATGGAAGTTGATGCGTATTGAATCAATATACACAACAAGATATTGTGAGGTTAACCGTATTCCATGTTGTGAAAAAGATGAAAAAATTTACGGATTTCGAAATGTTGGTAGTTGTGATTACTGATCTCTGTTATACACTGAATTAAGGATGCAGCACTGCGTGAGACCACATTTTTTGTAATGAATTGGAGCCGATAAAAGGTCCTGAGTGTTTATTTGCTTGTAAACTGAAGACGAATTCTTGGTGGGAAATTTCAAGAATCATAAATTATAGTTCCATACAATTCATCGATAAAAATTCAATTTCTCTCATGATTTCCATATCACATACCGAAGAATAGTTTGAAATAATAATATATTGCTATTTTGACGTACGAAAACTATTCTAAACTAATAAATGTAAGTCTTTTCCATCAAATTCAAAAAATTCATAACCAACGCTGTATACGTATGATTTTTTTGTAATTAAAAATGCAGGTTGAACTACATGGAAATAAAAAATTAATCAAATGAACATTTCTACGAATACATGGAGTATATTGGTGGAAAATATGTTGATATAGTTCGAATTTACCACAAAAATCATGGCATTCAGTCTACAGAATGATGGCGATTTCCAGCGTTTCATTTGTTACAAGGATTTTGACCGATCTTCTATTCAGTATATAGTCTGTAGTGATTAGTGGTCCTGATGCACAAACACGTTTGAATTGGTTCATCCATTTTATTTGAATATATTTTCCCAAAACTCGGACGTACACTTTTGAATCTGTTGAAATGAAACATCATTAAATTTAGAAATTTCGTGTGAATATAAAAAATATGAATTACGGGAATATCGCTCTGTAGAGACAATCTTTATTGATGGAAGGTCTGTGAGGGCTTGTTGTCATATAAATTTATCCAAAAAGAAATTTTGGCTAGTATCACAGCGCTTAATCTCATAGTACAATGACAACCGATGTCTTTCCAAACAATCAGCGGAACCAAAAGATGATGAACAAAAATGCATGTCATAATGAATATGAATGCATCAATAGAGACTGTAGCCAAGTTTTTTGTGCAAGATTTCTCAAACAAATTTTGTTTTTTTCAAAGTGTGGTTTTATACGCCATTTTTGGAATGCCCATAGAGATGCTGTGAAGAGTAATATTTTAGAAATATCAGAGGATTCTTTAAAAATCATACTCGAAAAGATTTGGTTAGCATCTTGATCTGGCATTTTCTTAAAAAAATGAAATCAAATAAAATAACAATATATCAACAGTCGTGTTAAATATATACATGTACTGAAAACTTAGATTTCTGATTCAGAGTTTTGTAACCTAAATGTGAAATATATTATTGGAACATCACAGATGAGTAAATAAAGCTGGTTCAATAAGAAGTTTTGAGCGTTTTTCTAATGGTGTTTCATGCAATCAGGCTTTGTCGTTTGTGGGTTCGTGTTTTATCCGATCAGATGCGTGTTGGAGCCATCGTTTGATTTGGTTTTCAATAACAGAAGAGTTACCTTTGTTGGATTGCCTGACTGTCTCTGTAAAATATCGAATCTAGTATTTGTGAGTTATGATTTTCATTTGTAAATATATGATGGGACTGTTGAAAATTTTACTTTTTGTTACTTCTCAAATGTGCAAAGTTTCTAATTCTTTTCTCGCATGTTTTTTATATTTCGAAGGAAAAGTTACGGGAAAATAGAGAAAAAGTACGTGGGAAAGTATAGGAATTTTACAGAATTTGTGCATTTGAAATACCAATAACACTTTTACAGATTGTGGTTTCTTTACACTGCAAGGTGTTTCTTTGTCCAGACCAAGAATAAAGGCACGCAAGTTCATCTGCAAGGATGGCATATAAGCATCTTGTTACGAATTTCCCATCATCGAAGTCCCGATACTTTTTTATTTCATTCACCTGTAAAAAGTGCAGTCAAGGTATTTTGGGTAATTATACTAAAAACATTATCATTCGAAAGCATCCTATACAGGGTGACCCAAGTCGAATAGATTTATTTGAGGAGCGTATTCTGCAGCAAAAGTGCAATAATTTCCCGTTTGGAAAACATCTTTTTGAGGCTTGGCTTTCGAGATTTGAGCATTTTGAGATTTTTTCTCAAATCCAAATGATTCAAAAGCACAGTGTGCTACATATTTCAGCTCTACACCATTTTTTAAGTGGGGAAACGGCGGATCTCAGGGTAAAAAATTAAACTACCCCATCATTTTTTTATCCGAAATTATAGCGATGTGAAAATTATTGACTCCCCGCCAATCAGAATTCAGCAGCTCAAAATCGTTGTAGCTCCGGAACGAAAAATGATGGGATACTCCAATTCTTTTCTCTGGGATCCACCGTTTTCCAACTTAAAAAATGGTGTAAACCGCAAGTATGGAGCACATTGTGCTTTTGAGTAATTTGGATTCGAAAAAAAACCTTAAAAATGCTCATATTTCAAGAACGAAGCCTCAAAAAAATTGTTTTCAATGGGAAAACACTGCATTTTTGCTGCAAAATACGCTCCTCAAATATTATCTATCCGACTTGGGTCACCTTGTATAGCAGAGTTAATGGAAGATTTCTCGAACAGCTTTTCAGAACTTCACAGCTCAAAGTCAGTTTTTCCTATTCAGGATAATTTGGTGCATATACAATGTCGGAAAATTCCATTCATTGTTCAATCAAGCGCAATTCCACCGTCGAATTCATATTCACGACGCAATCTCAAATGAGCGAAGGGGGTATTGTAATATCTTTTGAATTTCATATCAATTGTTATTTTACACAAAATTTTGGCGCGAAGGCTCCCTCGTTTAGACTGTACCTATGTGCAATATGTGTATACTTATACATTTACAGTTTTATAGCGACACAGGAGATAACCTTTCAGAAAGGCCGTAAAGGTTGGAATTGCCCATTGGAATCATAAATATCTCACGCATCTATGTACATTCATAATATAAGAGGAATTGATGATTTAAGATGAGATGATCATGATGATCCAACTTCATTTTGACGAAAATTTCTATTCTCATAAAATTATTTTGAATATTCCTACAATATTCGTGACATCATGTTTTGAAGAGATTCTGAAGTCACATTCAAACGTTTTAAGAATATGCATGGAATATTTTGACGAGCAATGAAAATCTCTCTATACCATTCAGATATCCTCAACGTGTATTGTTGGAAGAGTTTCAGAGTGGTTCCGTACTACTTGGATTTCGATATTCGTATGAAATACTGTTATAATTCCCAAAAAAATGCTCACAAACTGATGATGCACTTTTGCATTTGTTTTTATATTCTCGTCAAAGACCACGAATGCATCCTTTTCTTCCAGTGGAGAATCAGGTAAGAGATTGTCCTCATTTTCTGGTGGAGTTTGAAGTTGGTCATCTCCTTGTAAATTTCATAGCCGATTGAGTTTCGCATCAATTGGCTTCAAACACCTCTTTATCGTGTTCTCAATACTTTGAAGTGATATTCCTGAAAACGATTCAACAAAAAGTTTTTGTGAATTCTTGGATTTATTGAAATGCTTATGGAAATTTTCTGATCGTGTGATATTTTTTCTTAAGGAAATACTAGCGCTGGGAAGTTGGGCAAATCTTTCGTATGAAATTTCTTCAAATTACTTGCATATTATCATTATTTTCAAAAGATTGCTCTGTACAGCGGTCCTATGGACATTCAATGAATGCTGTATTGAATGAAACTTTTATCATGAAGTAATCAGTCTTATGACTGGTTTGATGAAATCCTCCAACCCTGTCTATTATCCGCTAACCGCCTAATTTCTGCGTATCTACGACAACCCTCATCTTGTATAATTTGCTTCATATAACTTGATCTAGGTCTACCTCTTCGAGTTTTATCATTCATTTTTCCTTCCAATATTGTTTTCAATAAGCTATCATGCCTCAATGTGTGTCCTATCAGATTACTTCTTCTTTTCACGACCTGTCTCAAGAGACTTCTTTTTTCATTCACCCTCTCAAGTACTTGTTCACTTTTTACTTTCTTCATCCACTTCATTCTAAGCATCTTTCTATAACACCACATTTCGAAAGGTTCGAGTCTTCGTTGGTCCGTTTCTCCAATTGTCCAAGTTTCGCAACCATATAATGCTGTGCTCCAAGCGTAACTCTTCAAGAATTTCTTCCTTACTGCTAAGCTAATATTCTTCGAACATAGTAACTGTTTCTTTTGGTGGAAAGTCTGTTTCCCTTGTGCTATTCTTGCTTTATATCTCTTTCGCTTTTACCGTTTTCTGTAATTAGGCTTCCCAGATATTCGAATTCTTCGACTTGCTGAATTGTCCCTGCATTTATTTTGATTTTTGTTCTTCTTGATGTTTTCGCTGTTGTACAAATCATGAACTTTGTTTTGTCCTTATTTATATTCATACAATATTTGTCTAGTAGAATGAAACTTTGAAAATATTGAATCACTTTCGAGAAATTTCGAACAAAAGATTTGGCCAAGCTCTCGCTACAGGAGTCTGCTCCACTTGTCGCAGCTTTGTTACTCCAACTTATCCAAGTCAATACAACCCTACTTGAAATTGCACACCACAGTTTACTACAACAAGTTACTATTTGCCAAAAAATATAGTTTCAAATGAGGGTTTTGAATCGGTAATTCACTATTGAGTTTACGATTTCAAATGGTTCGTATGATTAGAAATTGAAATATAATTTTATCGTAGCAACGATGTTCAATATTTTTCCAGAATCTGGTTACTTCCAATATTCATACTAGATCCTCATTTGATTCACATTATTACAAGCTATTATGAAGATTTACTTCCCTTCCCATTGAGAATCATACTTGCGAACTGAACCTATACTCCAGTAGTGCATTACTGACTTGAACCGCTCATTAATAAGGACTGTCGACTTTTGCAATACTTTCATATGTGAAATTGTATGCAGAAAAAGTGTAGGCAACCTTCAAGGTGATACCCGCGACTTGGCAGCAACCAAATCGTTTATACCAAATTACGGACGAACGCTTTAATTTAATCGAAATATCGTTCTGCGCGGCACTTCTACTCAAATCAGAGAAGTGCCGTACAGAGCGATATTTTGATTGAATTGAACTAGGGCTGTGCGGTTAATCGATTAATTGTCAAACACGATTAATCGATGAGCAATTAATTGGTTAACCGACGCCTTTCAATTAATTGATTTTTCGATTAACCAAATAATCCATCAATTGATTGATTTCAATTGATTGATATTTCAATTGAACAAATAATCGATCAATTGCTCGATTTCAATTGAATGATTTTTAAATTAATAGATCAATCAATCAATTGCTTGATTTCTTGATTGATTTTTCAATTAATCGATTAATCAATTAATTGCTTGCTTTGAATTGATTGACAGATTACTCGTCCACGAATTTCAGTTGATTAATCGAACAAATCTTCATTTGATCAATCGACATAAAATTGTGAATAGTTGGTTTGCCTGATTCACTTACCGTACAACAGAGTGAATACACGGGGAGAAATTTGTAGTTAAATTTACTATGTGATTATAGTTTCCGAGGAACAGATTGACTTTCCAATAAAATTTATTGTGAAACATTGTAAATTTGATCATTCTTCTATTGTCTCGTCATAGTAAATCTCATCCTAAGTTCAGTTTGTTCCTCGGTTACAAAGTGTACAATCACTCAAAAAAAAGGTGAATGAAGTCATAACTCAGTATGTGATCAATAGGAATGGTAAGTTGCTCAATATTCGCCACTTGGATAATTCGAACCATTAATTACGAATTTATTTAGCATCTTTTTCGTTCGGGATCTCATTCATCCCGTTTTACGGTACTTCAAGTGAATTCCATTCCAGTGATCCCAGAATGCGGGAGCTGGCGACCTCCACCATTTACCTTTTAGGGACTACTACAGTGCTATTGCACTTTAATGTGCAAGATGAAGAAGTACATCATAGTACAGTGACTAGAGTGAAGTACAGTGTAATTAGTTCCATTAGTTCACTTGGACGTGCAGTGAGCTAGGAATAGTCACAAAGGGTGGTATGATGGGGGCCGGCAGCTCCCGCATTCTGGGATCATTGTTCCATTCTTCATTTTATATATGAAGAAGTGGGCTTGAAATTTCTCGTAATAAAAATCTCATTTGAACGCAACACTGTAGTGGAAACTAGATGGAACCAGTATGGAGAAGACGCGTCGGAGGGATCATAAAATGCAGCACAAATACAGGTAGGTAAATAGAAATATGGGCACAGAGGTATTCCAACGTTTGTTAGAAAAGAACAGTTGGACGTGAAGGGGATGCTAGACATTGTGTATTGGCCAGTTGATTTGAAAAACATTGAAGCAATTTGTACAAAACAAGCGTCCAAAGATTGTTGCCTGTGAAGTTATTGACTTGAAAACTAAAAACTTTCAAATTTTTCAAATTTCACTTTCAGGAAATCTACTGATACCCCAGACAGGAAAATGGTCCCTGATGTACTCTTGGCGAACTCCTTATGAATTCTCATCATTCCAAAAGTTTTTTCGATGCCGTTTTACACGCGTAATAGTAAGCTACATCGAACATATGCGAATCATATCTATTCTGACTTCAAATAATATTTTTAAGCGGTCAATACCAAAGATGATCCATAGCTCAATGGATAAGACCCTCGCCTGCCATGGTGACAGTCACTGGATCGATTCCCACAGAGAAGTTCAATTTTTATTATTATTTGTTTTTTATTGTATACGTTTTCTTTGTTTCAGTTGCCGCTTCGCTCGCCCTTTGTATTCCTTCCATTCAAACTCCGTATACTCCGTATACAGTCTGTTCCTCGGAAACTATAATAGATTCCCGGTAGATTTCCCGAATCGGGTTTCCCGACACATCTCATTTCCCGACAAATATTTTTCCCGGATCTTATTTCCCGACTCCAATTTCTCAAAAATACAAATCCCGACAAAAACTGTACAAAATTGTGAAATTGTAAAAAAATGTAGATCATGTACAATATAATATAGCAAACAATATGATATATCATATAACAATATCGTGTGCTATAGCTCCTCAATATTGTAATACGTTATTGTCATCTTTATAATTTTCATATGTTAGTATTATCGATTGCCGGCGCTTTTGCGTATCCAACCATTTTTTCTTCGAGGCACTTTTCACAGATCTTCCCAAACTTAACTCAGCAATCATTATCTCAGTATCGGCTTGCTCTTTCCGCAACTCTCGGAGAGCTGAGTATAAATCTGGATGATGTTTACCAAGAAGAAGACGGAGTCGATTGTGCCACGAAGTTTATCAAAACGAATTGACAATCGAATTTTTGCAAATCAGAGAATATTAACGTTTCTACTTCATCAAAATCATTTCTGAATAATATCGCATATTTGAAAACATCAATTGTTTAACAATGAGGTTGATAGAATGAGGTAATTCCTCAAATTTGCTTCAGTGTCGTCTGAATATACGATTCAAGGTTCAATAACATATTCAAAATACAGTATACGGAAATAGAACAAATACTCACATGAAGGACCAATGATTTTTGAGCATTTTGCGACCGTCCAATCGGCAGATGGAAGTAGATTGTGCATGGTGCTCTTCACAACTTTCGTAGACTTTGGAGGCCATACATACTCCTTGTCAGTAACATTAACCCACGTTTCAGGCACGATGAAACGGTATTTGTCCTCAAATAGTATATAGTACTTCATCTACGGTAAACCAAATAATAATTAAATGTATGGAACAATCAACTAACGTTAATCATTGTCCTTTTTGAAGCTGTTAAAATAAGAAGGGGGTTAAAATTCGATCATTCTCCTTAACACATATTCAAAGATATTTAATTTTGTCACAATTGTGTGTAAATTCTAGGGGTGTGCGGGTAGCACTTTTTATCGGGTCGGGTCGGGTTCGGGTATTTGTATTTCTTTTCGGGTCGGGTCGGGTCGGGTACCCGATTAAATCGGGTTTTCCAAGTCGGGTACCCGAATATAATAAAATCGCTTGAATTTAATATTTTCAACTTCTATTCGAAGATGCCATTGCCGTTGATATTTTAAGGACAAATTGTGTTGAGCGATTGTAGGAATAAGGGGATTTCAGATGAATTCAATTCTAATATGAAGAATGCCATATTCACCACAAGTCTATGAGGGTTGTTACTCCATATAATTGATTATGCAGCGCATTAAGAAATCTCCAAATTGCTTCATGGAATGTTTATATTTATTTTTTGATTCAATTAAAAAATATAATCACATTTATATTTCATAAAGAATATATTATCTATTTTCGTATTTAGTAACCACAATATAGAATCTTGAACATCAATGAGAATAAAAATTCTTCTTATAAATATCAGTCTTTTTTCATATTTTTAAATTTGAATGGAGGAAGCACAACTCTTCCACATGTTTTGCCAGCAATCTTGATCGAGTTGCTGTCACAATATTTCCTGCTGAGGAAAACGTTTGCTATATTTGAATTACCCGAATGTAATCGGGTACCCGAAAAACTCGGGTAATTGAAAAACCCGACCCGACGGGTACCCGACCCGACCCGACCCGATAAAAACCCGATGACTCGGGTACCCGCACACCCCTAGTAAATTCCAATAAAAATGACAATTTCTGATGAATGTGGCTGAATATCAGATGCGGTTTGTCAAAATCTAATCAATCATGTCAGATTCTGACATATTCAGTCAGAATATGTCATTTTCTGATCGTTACAATATGAACAATATATTTCCTGTTTTGAACAATATGTGATAATAAGTCAGGATTTATCATTGATCATTTGACATCATGTGACTAGTTTCGGCAGATTATGATGAATTATGCACACTGGATATTGTTGTTTTTTTCATTATTTCACTCACAGAAAGGATTTCTTGAAATGAGAAAATTTTTCTTGTCGTTGGGACAAACCTCATTTTTTTCTTGAGCCTAGAGAATTTTACTTGAATCAACGAAAGTTCGTTTTGATTTCAAAAGAAATTTTCTTAATTCAAGTAAATTTTTCTAGGCTCAAGAGAAAAATGAGTTTTGTCCCAGCGACAAGAAAAATTTTCTTATCCCAAGAAATCCTTTCTGTCAGTGTTGTCAGATTTTGACCTCCTGTTGGTATCTGTAATTGATACGACAACTTCTAGCGTGCATAATCTGATAGAGAGTATCAAAAAATGCCATATTCATTCCGATACAATATGATGTACTCTAAGAAAATATTAGAATCTGACAGAGAATGTACAATTAGTGAGTTCCCAATAAACCAAATACTTTAAGCACCGACAATCTGTATTTTGAGCGCCAAAAGCTATCAGATCGCCCAGTCTTGTGAAATGTACAAAAATTTTCCGTTTTGAATCGAATGAATCGTTCCAGGAACGATCCAGATTAATATGAAGTACCGGTTCGTGACCATAACCGCACACTTCTTTCAATGTATAATGTATTTCCAACTTCATTCAATCATACGCACTAATTAACATAACATCTGAGATCAGTCAATGCTCTACAAGTTTTCTTACACGACATTTGTGAATAATCTAAACATTGAATCTATTTGTCAGATTTTAGTCTACTGGGAATTTTCAAACAGCGTATTTCACAATACTATTTCAATAGAAATAACTTTGAGATATTCCTTGTTGTTGAATTTCCTCAATTTTTCGACATCATTTATGGCGAATTTGCCCCAGTGCAGTTAGCCGGATTTACTTTTAGTATTTTTGTTCTATTAATTATTACGAATACTAATTTTCGTCACAGTGTGCTGTTGTTCAACTCATTTGGAATCATTCTGTATATGTTTTGTTTGTCAACAAGCGTTTAAAATAATAATCGATCAAGAATAGTGAAAGGATTAGTAGTATTCTTTCAAAAATTGTATACATACGATCATTATTTGAACTGGAATACTTTTCAGCTAGTATGTTCCTACTGTTCGTTGGAATGATTGAATGGAACTTGTGTGTTCCTGCACTCACCGAACGGATTTCTTGAGACAAGAAAATGATTCTTAACATAGGTACAAAACTCACTTTTTCTTGAGCCTAGAAAATTTCTTCTGAAATCCAAACGAACTTTCCTTGATTCAAGTAAAATTTTCTGAGCTCAAGGAAAAGTGAGTTCTCTCCCTATGTTAAGAATCATTCTCCCGCTCAAGGAATCTTTTCTGTGAGTGTGTGATTAACTTGGCTGTATTAGATCGTAAATCTAGTTTTCCTTTCGCATCTCCACCCAAGCAGCACCAGGAGGAATCTCAATGCGCAAAGTATCCTATGGATAGTCTCAGAAGATGATTATCCAAAACAGTACCATTTGGAGGTTCTGAGTATATTCATATCACATCTGAAACATCCATGTGCCGCTTGGGCATAATCTTTTACAGGTTAAAATTTCACCTCAATATTCGGTACACTACTTGGTTCAGATGTGCATTCATATAATTCTTGAGTTATTATTTACTCATTGATTGGCTGTTGACGTACACTGAGAGAGGAACTGGTTTTCCCTTGGAACATATTTTCTTATTCTGAGAAAATATTCATTTTGTTCATCTTAAGAAAATGTGCACTTGCAAATAACAACAGCTCGATAATTATATGGATGGGCATCTGAAACAAGTAGTCTACCGAATATTGATGTGGAATTTCCAGTTGTGGAAGATTATGAAGATGCAAAAGAAAAACTATATTTGTGATAAAATAAGGCCAAGTCAAGCACAGGGACAAACAAGTGTGATTCAATGATCCCGCTAGACAAGGGGAACATACTAGCTAAAAAATATTCCACTTGGAATAATAATCGTATAAGAGAAATTTTCAAGATCACGTAAATAAATAAAAACTCCCTCGCTATTGTTAATGAACAGTGTTGATGAGTCAGTATTATTTTCAACGCCTGAAGAAAAACAGAGAGTATACAGAATGATTAAAAACAGGGTAAAAAAGTGAACACTGTGACAAAAAAGGGTATCCGTAATGATTAATAGAAAAAAAATAATTTTTCCGAATTGTGAAAAATCGAAGAAAAATGGTAAATTGCCGAAGTTTATGATTATAAGTTGATGTAAAAAGAGTACTTTGTGATGAGAAATTTAAATAAAAAAAACGTCAAAATATGCACTCGCTTTCAAAAATAAGATTTAAAGCTGATACTCATAAATCATACAGCAAAACACTTTGCAGAACTATTTTGCTTTGATAACATTGACGAATTACTTTCTTTTCAAGTATACGAAAAAACGAAAAGTTTGAGGGAAAAAGTTTTCAAATTCGGACCATGATTGATGATCAAAACAAAAAAATCTCACATCCTACCAAGACGGATTTATGGATGGGTACTGGAAATGTAAAAGAATTGAGGGAATCAAAAATAAAATTCCCACATAGCACAAATACTGAAAAATGCCTTGCGAATAAGCATCCTAAAAGACATCTTATAGTATTCTCAAAGATATCTTATGCAATAATATGAGAATACTTCGAGAACACCATTGTTTTTGAAGAATAACAGAGTTCTCACATCGTTCTCATTGCGTTGCATAAGACATCTTTTAGAATACATTTTCTGCAAGAACATTTTGTGCTATGTGGGTTTTAATCGCAACCTCTTGAGTGTGGTAGCCCAGAATTGTTCCAGAAGTACGGAGAATGTATTATTAGAATATGATGGTGGGTGATAATGACGCTTGCTGTTTCAATATTACAGTGACGTTATCATAATGTAATGTCAAACCTATTGAAATGACAACCGTAATAATATTTCAGTGTTTCACTGTACAGTAGAAACCTCTCTATATGCAACCATTTGTGTTTTTTTTTGTTACTCAATTACGTGCCAGGAAAGGATACAAATGGTTGCATATAAAGAGGTTCGACTGTAATGGATGTTCACTAGTCAACCTCCACCCAATGAATATGAGACGTAACACCAACAACTGTTACCGAGTATATGTTTATCTGCGAACCCAAAACGATATGAACCTCAGAATTATAGTATAATATAAGTTTTAATGTTTTTACAATGCATGTGAGTACCACATCTGATGTCACTGCCACAAATTGTGTTTATCTTGTAAATAGTTTTGAAAGGGATAGATTATCAAACAGTGACGTCTTTAGCTGTTTGTCTGTCTCTTTCTCCATCTACTTGAATGTACATGCTAGTGAAGAATCGAACTAGGATCGCTTTTGCTTTTACATCGATTCTTCACTAACCTTCACATTTAAGTGGACGGAAAGAGAGAAGAGGAATTATTAAAGGTGACATTGTTAGTACAGATATCTGAACGCAATCTAAGGCGAGAAACATCTGATTTCTCAGTTACAATATTCACTCAAATGGAACGAGTTTTTTAAATGGCTTTGTCTAGAAGGACGCGAAGCGTACTTTTAATGCGATTTTGAGGAATGACGCGAGGGTTCGCGTACTTTTAATTCAGCGTTTAAGAATGACGCGAGGATTCGCGTACTTTTAACTGATTAATTAGAATGACGCGAAATTTCGCGTCATTCTAATATTTTTTTTAGAAGGGCGTCATGTAAAATTTTAGTTTAACTTTGAAGGTTAGATTGAAATAACGCGAAGCGGGAATTATGAAAATTTCAAACAATAATTTCATATACTCCCATTATACAACTTTTGGTTGTTTGAAAATGTTATAAAAATATTTTATTAATGCACAAAAGTATTAGCGGCACATTTCATAATCAAAATATATGTACAAATAAATACATTGTACATATATGAATATACAAAGTGAGAAAAATATGTATGTTAGGTGTAGGAATTAAATATTCAATCGAATGCAAAAATCGATTACTTGTGGTGGATAAATTAATTATTTGAAAGAACCAGTTATTTGCAGCAAGTATCATGCTATGGACAGAGGACAAATGAACTATTTATTTGTTGAGAAGACTTTTTCATTGCATAACTATATTTCAATGTATATTCTCATAGTTGGCAGTACTCATGTTCGATAATTTTGATGAATACCCAATTAGCAATAAATAAATCAGAACAACCTATTTGATGAAGAATCTTTTTTTAAACACTTTTAGAATTCTGCAATTCTTAAAGAACCCTCAAATGTCCATTGAATAGCGCTGTTTTCAAATCTTGTGTACATTCTAGAATTGTAAAAGAACTTGAAAAAAATTTTTTTCAAATAGGAGACAAATAGATATTCTTTCTTAGATAGTTAGATTTGGTCCCTGATTCTTACTTTGTTGATTGAATACACTGGTGAAATATGTCAATTGAATCCCTTGAATGGATGAAACGTTTTCAATGGTGAATTGAAGTTGTATCAGTTCATCATTACAAATTGATTCAAGATAACAGTAAGGGTTTAAATCGTTTTGAATTCCGAGAGTATAATGACTACAATCCTTCTGAATTTCAAACATTGGAAGAAGAAAACGCATTGAATTCCATTCCATTTTCAAATTCATTTCAATCCGCCTTCCACAGCAAGGAGTACAGTGTACACTTCTTGGGAATAAACATTAATTGAATTTTGTTGAAATATCCGATAATTCCATGCACCTTTGAACACTATTTCCCGTTGACAAAGTGTGAGAAGTGTTGATATATTCTAAGAAATTCCTTGACAGAAGTACATCAAAATCTCATAGGAAACGTGCATTTTATACGTTTATGGGATTTTTTCAGAATAGTTTATAAATTCTAATAAAATCCAATTTTGTTTTCATTAATTCCCAAACAGTATCATAAAATTTAATGGATCCTTAGACAAATGTGACAATCAAATTTAATGAAGCCTCGGAGATTTCATGTATCAGTCTTTATGGAACCTCATCCATAGGGTCAAGTCAATGAAATTCAATAAAATTCGAAAATCACATTTTATGTCACAATGAAATGCAGTGGAAAGAATCAAACTTCTTCATTTGAGCTTGCACATGACAAATTCTGCTTGTAATATAAAATATGTAAATTACATAGAGGCATTTATCTTCGTAACAATATCATTTTACAGTTTACCTTTATTTGAAAGTGATTGAACAGTCTTTAGTCTTCAAATGTTAGATAATGAATAGATTTCTTTTTATATAAAAGTTTGAATACTCTAATAGTTTTGGGTGCATGGAAAAGATTCGGAATGCAAAAGATTCGAAACCTTAGTTGGAAAGACTAAAAAGAGACGCAGAATCTGACCTCTTTTCCCATCCAAGGTTTCGAATCTTATGCATTTCGAATCTTTTGCATGCACCCATAGTTTTATCACCTCCATAGTTTTGATCTAGTTTTGAACATCAAATATTGTATTACGAGTAATACTGAAACATTATGTCTACATATGGTATTTTTATTCTATATCAACGATATCATAATTGACTCCTTCTATCACAGTTAAACAATTTTCAAATGAAACAAAGTTCTCAATACTCTTTCTATCACATGAAGTGAATTTTTTTCTATAACTATCAGTAATTGTTCACTTAAAATTCGGACAAAACCAGTTTTCTTTTTTCGGCGCTCTTTTAAGATGGACACAGTGGTAATGAAACCATGCCAAACAAGAGTCACATTGTACACAATTTACAATGGCTTCTTTATCACAGCCTGGGCATTTGTGAGAACGGTTTTTTTTTTCATTTACTAGTTGACCAAATTTCGTATATGCTTCATCAGTGAGAAGTTCTTTAATAATTTCGATTTTCACTGACTCATCTATGATTGAATGTTGAATAAATTCAATTTCTGAGACGATGTCATCAGGTTGAATCAAATATTCACCGTTTATTGCTTTGCACATTTTCTGACTGGATACACTAGATTTCTCTAAAATCCACGTTAAAAGTATGTCACGTCAAAACTTTTTAGTTTCTCTATAACAAACGGATAGTTAAAGGAAAACACCGAATCGAAGCCCGATGCTCCCTTTGAACTCCCACTTTAGCTAGGAAAATAATCCTAGACAAGGACTGGGAAGAGGATATTGTGAAATGAAAAATGTTACGTTTTTATGCTGAAATGTAGGTGGATTTATTCTTAAAACTAGGGATTACATGAATGAAGGGTCTTAATTAAATGAATTATATTTGATTAATTTTAGATAAATTTGTTTCTGATAATAACCTCCTTCTTTTTTAGAAATTCAGCTGATTTGTTTGTTGTTCAAATAACAATAAAACTACATGAAATACTAATAGTTTTCCACTCAAGAAAAGAGAAAAGATTTCATAGAGAAGGTATAAGGCAAGAGAAAGAACTGATAAAATGAGATTTCTACATAATATTTATTCTGAGGGTTACTCAAAATAAGTTTTGTAGTGAAACTTGGATTTTTGGAAGATAGTTTTTACTCTGGGGTTTGCCCAGTAGACAAATCTTCGTTTCAGTATTCAAAATTAGTATTACAGAGGAATAGAACATGCAAGATTTTTAGAATAAAATAAAAAGGAATAAGAAATGTTATTTAGAGAAGTCTTATCGTTAGTAATTTCATTGTATAAGTTGTGATGAAAGAATCACGATTCTACTAGCCGAGAATTTGAAAAGGAAAATTGGAATTTATCGATTCTGTTAGCCGGGAATTTGAAAAGAAATATTTGTATTGTCGATTCTGTTGGCCCAGAATGTCGATTCTGTTGGCCCAGAAGTTGGAATTTTGACAGAATATATATATATATATATTGAGAGATGAGAAAGAGAGAGAGAGATAGAGATAACCAATTTATAAACCTGAAATACATAAAAGTAGTGAGAGTTGATAGATGAATTTCTCTGGGGTTTGCCCAGTAGTCAATTCGATCTATTCATGTAAATAATATTTTAATTCATGCAAGGAAAGTAAGTGAATATGTGAAATTAGAATTTTAAAGTGATGAAAAAGGGGATTTAGGGAAGGAATGAGAAAATTCAGTTTCGCGATGAATCCTGCTTCAAACGCAAGGACTTCATTTAATTACGAATTTCATCATTATTCTCTCATGAGAAGGGATTTTAAGGAAGAGGGAATTAGATGAATATTTTTTTGAAAGGTATTGAATCTAATAGGGGATGAATTTACTATTTTTTACAAGGGGTTTACAACTATTTCTATTATATAACAATTCACAAGGAGTTCTGGAAGGTGGATCTTTGATGTGTTTTGTTTGTAAAATGCTTCTAACTTCCAGGGATTGCAATAATAATTGTAGTTCATTTAATTTAACTATACTCTTTTGTAACAAATTCTCTGAAGCTTTCAGATTTGCTAAGTATGAATTTAATTTTCTTCCTTTAAGGTCAAGCGTATTTGTACGAATACGCTGATGTTTTTCAGCGATTCTACGCTTACTTGCATTTATAATGTTTTCTAAATGCAAGATTTTACCCTTGAGTTCGATTTCCACTGAAAAAGAAAGAAAAGACACTATGAATTTAACAAATAAAGACTCTATGTATATTAATTTCGGATGACTTTACAAATGACAAAAATATTTCAAATAGAAAAGGAGAGAACCTGATATCATTATTTTTTATAGAATTTACTCACTTTTGGGGAATAGAAGATATAAATCAGTTGATTATATATATCTTTTGAGAATTTCGTTTAAATTTCATAAATCAAAAGTTTGATAGATTGTATTAAAGGTTGTTGAAGGTTTTGAGTTTTTAAACACTGCCGTTGCCTTACTAGGGTCCAATGATGACTATAGTAATCATCAATTTAGAGTGACTAGTAAGGTTTGAGGATTTTTCGTTGTTAAAGAATCGAAGACAAAGTTGAAGTGATCTCTGTTGAAAATTTAGTTAACTTGTCACCTCGGTTTTAGATGAAAAGTGGGAAATTTTGTGAGTGGTGGAAATAGAACTCGATGAAAATTTACTACAGTTCATGCAACAGTTAATAGATTGGTTAAAGAGTTCATGCAGGGAGGTCTGTCATTTTATCTTTAAAAGGATTCGTAAATGCTTATCAAAGAGGGCTGTACTCAGAGAAAATTCTCCATTTTCTTCTAGTTTAAAAACTGCCCACTTCCCTTTCTACCTACGTAGGTGTTGTCTTTTTCTTGAAGGAATCCTTCTCTTTTCTTGAGTGATTCACATATTTTATTTGTACATAAGCTTCTATTTTTCAGACTTATTCTATTTTGTTTATTAGGGATTTTGTTACTTGTGTTAGCATATCTTATTATAAAAGACTATTGAAAACTATTCCACTGGGTTTTTTGAACGTTCTTCTACGACGTTTTTCAGAGAAGTTGCACTTTAAGGTTATTGTATGGGTTTTTTAAAAGAGTGTCATAAGTAATATTTGTTAATTATTGAATTCGGTAGTAGTTGTGGTGAAATATATATATAACAAATAACAAGTAATTTACTAACTATCATTCGGTTCAAACACAAGTTTAATATAGAAGGTATTTAATATTTGTCATAATTCAGAAGTTTACTTTTATAGTGTTACAAACTACACATTAAAGTTGAAATATATTTCGTTTGTTAAAATCATTATGGTTCGTTAGAAATTACAAATGTTAATATTGTATTATATATTTAAAATTACTTACCTCATCTTATCAAGACGAACTCTTTCAAAGTTGAATAAGAGAGAGAAAAAGAAGAAAGAACGCAGAAAAGCATAATCCAGTCAATCCTGACCCAAGGCTGAGCCAACCTTGTGCCAACATTGGCATCATGTATCATGATTATACATATTGTAGGGCTTTTACATGTTGCTGTAATTGTTACAGGCATAATGGCTATTAATATGAGATTTTGAACAACCAATGGCTGTAGATCGGGCCAACATTGGCTGCCAGTATTTGACAATCCAACATTTGTCAATCCAAAGTCAGTTGGTTGTGCAATGTTTCTCATGAAAGATGCTTTGGATTTTTATATAACAATTGTCCAAGATCGGATAAACACTGGTTGCCAATGCTGAGCCAACCATGGGTCAATCGTCATATCGGCAATCCTATAAGCCGGTAGAGGGTATGGAGTAAGTCAGAGTTTGTGTTTGGATTTTTATATAACAATTGTCCAATGATCGGATAAACATTGGTTGCCAATGCTGAGCCAACCATGGGCCAATTGTCATATTGGTAGTCCATTAACCAGTTGGGAATATGGAATTTTTGAGAAATTTTTTGTAGGATGAGAAAATCAAGACTTTCAAAGTTAGAACAGAGGCTAAGTTAGTCGTTACTTTTCCACAACGTTCTTTTGTTCTATAAAAATGAGAGAAGTTTTTCGGTTTTGTTAGTTTATTTATTTTATTCAAAGTGGAGAGAAAGAGGATAATTCTGAATGTGGATAGTGTGTGAAAAGTGTTGGGGAGGAGAAATTATTTGTTATCGTTGAAAGGAATAAGAACTGCATACATTTATTAGGATAAATGTTGCACGCAATGTCATCTTTTACGACATGACTCATTCTTTCGTGTTTTCGAGTTTGAAATTCTCTAATTTCACCGTTTGTCTTTTATGACAATATTCGCCTATTTCTTCAAGTATGAATCTCTGCGGCAATAAAACAAGGGTATTGGTGAAATTTTGTTACTTTGGATTAACAAGTGTTTGCATTTTATATCCTCACGGGCGGCATCTATTCGGTTCAAAGTCGCTATTTTCCATTATTTCAATTCAAAGGAGTTTTATTTTCCTGTATTTTTTTTGTGGATGGTTGATTGCATGCAGACGTGAAAATCTTCGGAAGGGTTCGGGGTGCTTCGGTGGAAGTCGAGGATGAATATTTTGCTCGTAGAATGAAAGGGCCTTGAGTAGGGATAAATAGAGAGGGAAATCAACGTGCTCTTTCTTTCGTTCATCGCTGGGTGTGAGCTCGAACAGAGTATAGGAAAACTTCTTTACCCTATTCCGAGAGGAAAATTCACAGTAGAGCGAAGGGGCCTGTTTTATCTGTACAGTCTGAGTCTATGAGTATTTTATTTCAGTTTCCTCCCGCGTGGGCGTTCAAGGGTTGAGCTAAGGGTTTCTATTTGGATTCGAACGTGTAATTATAGTTGCAGAATTTCAGGGGCTGAGAGAAAGAAGAGAAAAAAGAAGAAGAGAAGAGAAATTTGAAAAATTTACGATCTCGTTACAAGTAATAATGATTTTTCTTTTTTGGTTTTATCCGAAAATACAACTTTTTGTCTACGTTTGGATACGCTTATGGTAGTCAGAGTTTCACTCCCTTTCGGGCGACCTCGTTTTTTTACGGCTCGCGGCATTGAAATACTTTGCAAATCATCGACAGATTCGGAAAAGCATTGCTGGGAACAAGATTCAAATCCAGAATAAGAGTTCAGATCGAGGTTATTAGGCATGCTGGTTGTGTCAAAGTCTAACAGAAGTTCATCATTTAAGATTGCATCTATTATATCATTCTTGATACTCAATTGCTTCTCATCATTTCCTCCTGATGTCAATTCCATAAGAGTATTACCATTATTATTCAGGTCATTTGCCATGCCTTCGGTAAGACTAGAATTTGTTCGAGAATGAGAATTACTAAATCCTGCAGGATTCACACCAACCATACCCGATGATTCCTGTGAATGAATGTGGTACAATAAGATTCAATGCATTCACACGCGTATACAAATGATTGTTAGAAACAGTACGAAGCAGTCGGAAACTTGAGAACATGATCAGAAACACAGCACTTACGTTACGTGGATGCCCACCCATCATTTCTTATTCACATTTCGAATACTTTTAGAAAACCCATTATATTGTTTTTTGAATGAGAGATTATATATTTACCTCTGATGTGACACTGCATCCTTTGAAAGATGTGATTGAAGTCGCTGCTTTATTAGTAAATTCGTTATCAATTTCTGTCGATATTAACAGGATAGAAAGGTCTGCATTGTTGTTCAGCTCATCCACGATTGTCACGTTAATATTTTTAGTTGGTGTAAAATCTTGTGCTGGGCATCCAATAGTGCTTAAATCTGACGCTGAACATGATTGATCCTATAAATCAATACAAAATACTTGAGAACATGTGAGACGTGGCTCTAACGTAAAACAACATATTGCCGACAACTTTTCCAAATACATTACTGTGAATCTGAAGAAATCCGGACCATACGAATTAGTATTCGATAAAGAAGAAAAGAAGTAAATAAAGATAAATAGAGGCACATGTAATTCGCACAGAAGAAGATTGAATTTATTCACACGCGTTTGCAAATAATTATTAAAATAACTATGAAATAGTCAGAAATTCCTGAAAATAGTGCGACAAATGGTGCTCAAAAATACGAATTTCTTCATCAAGATTTCTTGTACTTGTAGGTAACCCATAATATCACATCTTTTTATAAATAAGAGGTCGTGGATTAACCTTTGACGTTAGACCAGGATACAATATGCCGCCTCCTTTCATATCTGTAATTGAAGCAGCTGCCTCATTTGGAAATTCTTGAATTGCCGTCGATGTTACCAAGGTAGAAAGTTCTCCATTATTATTCAGCTGATTCAAGATTTGTTCGTTGATATTTTCATTTATTGTAACAGTAGGTTCTGTGCATCCAACATTATTTGAACCGGATCCCGTTAATGATGATTCCTAAAAATGAACATAGTATATTGCAACACTTGTGTGATTCCGGTTTAGTTGGGTTATATGCTGAAATCTGTTATTCGAATTTATAATCATTCAAACGAATTCCTTACCTTTGATGATATAGGGGATGTGAATACAATGTCCTCTTCATTAGGGACATCAGTATTTAAAACTCGACCTGAGTCTTGAACATCAGAGTCAGTCGCGTGGTTTGTATTGTCAATATTATTTGAAATTTCTCCACACTTAGTTTGATAAACAAGATGTTGTCTCCCCAAATAATGTTTAGTCCATCTTTCATGGCACAATTTTTTATTGAATAATGGTACATTCAGTTTCGCTCGTACAGCAAATATGTGTCTGCAGGGCAATAGAATTGACGTATAAAATGACCACTGACAATAAGTATCAGTGTTAGCGTCAGGATTGATGCACGATATAATTGTTGTCAAGGAGGCTTCAGTTATTTGGGAACGTACATGTTCATAGGCCCAGTTTGTGGGGAGTTCGGCATATTTTTTATTTTCCACGTCGATATCAACATAAATAGGGTTTTTCAGAAAAGTATATGCTATTTCTTTTTGAATTTCTTGATTGTGAGTTCTGTGCCAGAGAAAAAAATTGTGAATGAAACCTGTCAAAGTATCGTTCGAATTGACAACTAATTTTATAGCCCTGTTGATGGCTTCTAATCTATTATTCGTTCTGTTTAGTAGGTTACCATGTACCATCCCATAACATGCCCACTCTTCTCGAATTGGATGCCAGTTTGTGTCATAATACTGCATGACACTTTGTGGAGCGGTTTTGGATAATAGTTCATACGTGTCCATATAATTTTGTTCTGATCGGCTATAAGCAAGCTCTTCGATGAGTTCAAGACACTCTTCTCTCTGAGCACGAGTAATTTTCATGTTTCGAACAGATATACGACGGGAAAAAATCTGCAGCGTATGAATTAAACATATGTACATTGGTACTCCGAACATCTTTTTCAAGAGATCGCGTTGTTCTAAATCCTTATTTCCCATCAGACAAAACGTTTTTTTAATGGCCTCTTTATTTTCATTCATAAAAGCTTCCGTAAAAAACTCGATAACTGTTGATGATTCGGAAGATACAATAGCAATTCCACCAATCTCACTGGTGCCTAGTGAATTTTGGACCAAGTAAATCATGAGCGTGAAACCAAATTGAAATAAATTGTATGTTCCATCAACAAAAATGATTTCTGGCCACGTACTAACAGAATCACGCATGTCAGGAGTTGAGAAATAGAGTGCTTTGAATTCTTCGTTTTCCGTATGAATTTGCACATCTGCCTCTCAGAATAGAATTTATAATACATGTGACTAATCACCGAATTAACATGAAAAAACTTATGGGAATTCTTATAAATACAATATTGAGTGCAGAGAACTTTGATGAATGAATTCATTGATAAAATTACAACATTAACAGATGTCCATTCAACAAAAAACCAAGAGGAATGACAGAAGCCTAAAGTTTTGCATATGAGAAAGAATTTGGAATTTTTGAGGGTTTTGCAAGTGAAATTTCATAAAAGATCATAACCCAAAGAATAATTCCAAACCGAATGGATGAAAATGCATTCAAAAAAAATCAACGAAAACTCCTGATTAGTTTTTATAACTCTCGATGCAAGAAAACTTGGTAAACCGTGCTTTCATAAATAAATTAAACGATTAAAATGGAAAGTTCGATCGAATTCTGACCAATTTCAACAGATTTGGACCATTCCAACCAATTTTATCCATTGGTGTTGTTAAAAAAGCCAGATTTTCTTCAACCCTGGATCAAGTCTTCATATGATACAAAATGGAATGTGAACTTTGTTTTTGAGGAAGGTAAATATTATGATTCATCTTACCATATTTTTCTACTAGCAGATTTCTTGCTGAAGCAAGATCGTTGCTCGCGTCGCTTCGAGTTGAACTTTGTATATTTGTGAGATCCTTTAAACAAGGATATATACCCTTTTCTTCTGCAAGTTTTCGCGCAAGTTTCCCTTTGTCGCATCCCATAGATATCATTCCTTTCATGTTTTCTTTTGTTGATTTCTTCAACTTCCTTCTTTGCGGAATATGACGAAACACAGTCTGTTGATTTGATAAACACATCTGAATCATATTCATACACTCTGTTTATATTTTCCCTTAACATAATATGTTTGATGAATATTACATGAAGAACGATTTGACTTACTTTGTTTTGCGTAGGCCTTGACCTTGAGGAACACACTTCCCACCAAACACACATTCGTATCTGATTTCGTAATAAAATAAAATTTCGTAATTCCTCTTTCAGCGGCCGTTTAATGTTAGCATTTTGAATTTTTCTACTCCTTCTTTTCTTGTATTTTTGGTTGTTGATCTTGCGATACTTCCGTAGGGCCCTCCTCGCCGACTTATAATTGGGGAACTTCTTTCCTTCGTACATAGAACTTATCGCAACTTCATCAGCCATCTAAAATCAAATGAAATGAGAACAAATCAAATCAACTGATACGTACACTGAAGAAATCAGAGGATGGGATCCAGCTAAATATTTTGTTGCCTGGTTTCGAATGGATGAACGAAACAATTCAGTGGATTATCAAAAATGTCATTATTGCTTCAAAATTATTTTGTTAGGAGAACTAAATTATATGGATGGGCTTTTGTAGATGTTGAACTCGTATTATTTCCCAAGTTCACAAAACTTTTAGCTGACTCCTATTCATCAATAGAATTTGATTGTCTCAACCAAGTGATTCTCTAAATGTAGTTTATGCAGATCATTCTGATATTTTTATGAAACTAAAGTATATAAATCGTGTAACATTAGTGAATTAATTAGTATCTTCATGTACTTACCTTGTAATATAAAGCGATTTGTGATTTGCATAAAGACGTGTTGTCACATGGGAGCAAAGCGACCGAATTAAACCGCGTTGAACCGCGTGGGCGCAACTACGGAATGGGGTATTGCGCATTCATAACGCGCAGTCATTTCATCAGTCCTGCCAACCATAAGACGTCTACGAAAATATGGGTACATACATATTTTCAGAAAAGCATTATTGTATCAAAAAAATGAATAAAACAAGCGTATCGTTCTGTCAGTATATATAGATACCAAAAAGTGAAAAAAAAGTAGGATTCCACAAAACATACAAATGTCTCACAAAAAGTTGGATACCTTGAATATATTGGACGCAAGTTTCCTCTCTCTGTAAGATCTATGTTGTTTCGATTTTCTTACAATGATTTCTTGAAAACATCGGAAATTTGCGCACAAGACATGTTCAGCACAATATCGTGGGCTGTTTTGAGCGGCGTTAGCTACTTTGAGCAATGTGAGTTGCTTTGAGCGCTTTGAGCGGCTTTGAGCACCAACTTATCAGTCAAGGAAAATTTAGTTTTCGGAATTCTCCACACGTATATTTGTTCATGGGAATTCGCTTTTCTCCCCTTCTTTTCTTCATTCTTCATTTCGATAATCTATTGCCGTCCAATGATGAGATGACTGATGGAAATCCAAGTGGATTTTTATATCACATAAGTTATCTGAGGGCATTTCCTGCATTCCTACGATTGCCATAAACTCGACAGGGGTATTTCATTTTTATTTGGGTTCAGTTGGAAGCATAATCAGAAAAAGAAGTGAAATCCCACAAAAAAACTCGGGAAAAGTAAAAAAATAACGCCAAGTACATGGAAATCCCAAAAACAAAGAATAAAAAAATCTAAAAACACATTCTAAAGGAAATTTTCACTACGTTCAGAATTTCGAGGGGTTATGAAAGGATATGCTCCATTTGAAGAAAAAAAGATATGAAATCAATATGAGCGACCAAGTACATTGGTTATCCAAAGGATATGTGAAAGATTTTTGGTATATTGTACCTTCAGTTTGTTTAAACTGTATTGAAGGTAATTTATGATTCTCAAAAAAGCATTATTGTATTAAAAAAATAAATAAAACAAGCGTATCGTTCTGTCCGTATATATAGATACCAAAGAGTGAAAAAAAAAGTAGAATTCCACAAAACATACAAATGTCTCACAAAAACCCCTAAAAACTCCAACACAGTAAAAAATAACGTTGAATCCCAGAAACCATAATTTTATTAAATTGTCATAGAGTGTTTTGGGTTGAGAGATTTAGTAACTCTAGGATCCATGAAATGTTCAAAATGTATTCAAAGTGATTCATGATCATTAAAAAGCGATATTGTATCAAATATCCAAACCATTTAATATTCATGATATTTGAGAATTGAATCATTCCAAAACCAAGATAAGTAAAGATAAAAATGATGGTTTGTAAGAACACAAATATAATCCAGCTTGAATGGAACGACTGAAAAGATGGAACTCTGGAAGAAAACATTCAGAATGAATTGCCACATCCAGTCACATCAGTCAAGTTGACCTGTAGTTGTTCTGCAACAATTTCTATAATCAGAATATTGTATCTGCTCAATTTTCGTTGAGTTGATCCTAAACAGTCTCTCTAATCATTCGTCAATTGGTCAGTGGAATGCACCCGATGCAAAGATTTGTGATATATCCACTGCGCTCCTATCTTTTCTGCATTTTCCTTCAACGCTACCTAATAATCATGGTAGGATTCAACGTACAGATGTATGGTACATCTACATCCTTTTTGCTGTTTCTTCATCCACCTATGATTCTGTTGGAAGAATCTGATAGGAGTATTATTCAATGCAAGGAATTGTATATCCACTGCACTTCTGCCTTCTCTTCATTTTCCTTCTACCCTACCTGATGATATTGATCGTGGTGGTAAGTAACATACAGATGTATAGTATACCTGCATCCTTTCTACTTTTTCTTGATCCACCTGTAATTTCACTCAAAAAATCTAGAGAAACCATTTTGTATATAGTTCATAATTTTGATTCAGGATGTCATATTTTAGTATACCTGAAGTGCTCGGTGACTAACCTTATTTTCGAATGTTTTTCAAACTTGCTATAATTGAATTTACATCCATTATCTATTCACTATTCTGTTTCATCATTTGTTCATGATTCTGATTGCAGAATAGTGGATTCCATTAGAGATTATGGTATATCCATTATACTTTTGCCTGTAAAAAAATAGCAAATAAACTTCAATAATCACCCTTGAGCAGGGTCGGTATGATCTTTTTCATCGATTGCCTATGATCCTAATTAGAGAAATCGACAGTGGAGCCTTCCGAAGTAGCTGGTCATCTGGTTTTGATCAGCTACTTCGGAAGGCTCCAGTAGTTGACTGTCCGTCAGAACTTATGATATATCTCTGACTTTCTGGTATGTGGAGGAATTGCAAATAAACTTGAATCTTTTCCCTTGAGCATGCTCGATATGATCCATTTGATCATTTTCCAACGACTCTAGCAGGAGAACCCGATAGCAGATTGTTTGCAAGGGGGTTATGGTATATCCGATAAGGTTTCACCTAAAAAGTGATGCATCAATTTAAATCATTATTTTCTACTAGACCTTGTATGATTTATTTGACCATCAGTCTGTGGTTCTGGTGGTAAGAACCAACAGTAGCAGACTGTTCATAAGGGATTACGGTATTCCTGCTGAGCTGTTGTCTGTGAAGGAATATTGTATTTCATGAATAACACATCATACAGAGCTCACCTGTGTATATACCAATTTTCTGAATGTAGCAAATAGATTTATTTATACCTTTCTCAAACTTTTTCTGTTTTTTTACAAATAACCTCTTCATCATTTATTCATTCATTAATTCATGAATTTTTTGGAGTAATATATAAGAGTATATATAATTCCAAGTTGTTTATTTATGTTTCATTGTTCTGAATAACCTGTAGTAATCTGTAATAATGTAGTCACCTGTAATTCATTCATCTTTTAATTATTCTTTTAATATTTTAATAACCTATCAACACATCGCCTCATTGACAGGTTATATTTGTTTACGTATTTACAATGTATATACTCTATAGGGAAAAAAATTCATCTACCAATCATTGTACAGGTTACAGAAGACTGACAAACCATTTGGACAATATTGAAAACACCTTATTATAGGTTATTATATTTTACATACTAATGAACAAATGATCCACTATTGGACATTCGAAGAAAGAAAGACAGAACAAATGATCTACTATTGCGCGTTCGAAGAAAGAAAAAGAGACAGAATAAATCTTTGTAGCATTGGAAATCGCCTTGAGGATAACAGGTCTTCGTGTTAGGAAGAAACCGATTAATCAGAAATTCCGAAAAGATGTTTCGATCGTATGAAAACTTGAAACGTTTATATTTCGGTAACGGATGAACTGATCAAGTTCGTAGTGTGCTTAATCAAAAGTGTGTAATCGTGTTATATAATGAAAGTGTAGTTATTTTTTTGTGACACACAATATGTGTCGAGTTATTGTGCATTGAACATTTTTTCAGGAGGTTAAATCTCGGTTGAGCAGTGAAAGATACACAGTAGCGGACGATTTCTGCTTTCTTCACTTAAAATAAAAAAAATACTTACACATCTTTTTTTCAGGGTTTTTTCATATACTTGGCGTCGAGACGCTACCGCGTCTCTTGATATTCATATATGTGCAATGTATTTATTTGTACATATATTTTGATTATAAAATGTACCGCTAATACTTTTGTGCATTAATACAATA
The DNA here is from genome assembly GCA_018340375.1 of Gonatopus flavifemur. Lineage (NCBI taxonomy): Eukaryota > Metazoa > Arthropoda > Insecta > Hymenoptera > Dryinidae > Gonatopus > Gonatopus flavifemur. The sequence goes on from JAFFJZ010000033.1 coordinate 1,801,692, forward strand.
TTTTCATAACATTTTCAAACAACCAAAAGTTGTATAATGGAAGTATATGAAATTATAGTTTGAAATTTTTATAATTCCCGCTTCACGTTATTTCAATCTAACCTTCAAAGTTAAACTAAAATTTTACATGACGCCCTTCTAAAAAAAATATTAGAATGACGCGAAATTTCGCGTCATTCTAATTAATCAGTTAAAAGTACGCGAATCCTCGCGTCATTCTTGAACGCTGAATTAAAAGTACGCGAACCCTCGAGCCATTCTCCAAAATCGCATTGTAAGCTGTTTTTCGCGTTTCAGTGCATATTTGCACATTATTTTCACAACAAGGATCTTCCAGTCTATGAAATATCTTGATTGATAATAATCAATATCTCGTGATTGCTCTCCTGTGACCTTTTCTTCATTTCTCATAACGTAAGAATAAAAAGTGATTCAATATTAGAGAATTTCATGGCACAATGTTGTAAAAGTGTTGTGTAAAGAGTATGTGAGTAAAAATGGAAATTTTTATTGTCGATGATGTTCAATTTTACAGGACAATGTGCGTAAGGTGTTGGTGCAATTATTTGCATTCTGACTGCGAATATACATCTAATTCATCAAAAACTAAGCGAGTTGATTGAATAACGTTCGGATTTTTTAGTGAATCTAAGGTTCGTAGCCTTATTTTTATTCCAGTGGTGATTTTTGTTGAAATTAAATTCTGATCCCATGTATTTTGTCACACTAAAATTCATAGGCGGAGCTAGCCATTTTGTAATGGGGGTGACCATTTCCATTTCAAATCGACCGGTCCATTCTGATCATGATTTTATTTTTCAATTAAACTTGAGTATATTGTTTTTTGGTCGATTTCACGAGATCCGTATTTTTCTTTTCGCCAAAAAAAAATTTGCTCGTGATTTATCGGGATTTTTGTTTGTTTTGAGAATGAAAATTGATTTTTCTCGTTGATGAAATTAATTTTTTTTCAAACTTACATCACTTTGTCAAAAATCCACCAATTTTGATGAATTTTTTTTTCGAATCTTCGGAAAAGTTTCTACTTTTGAACGATCGTGACCAAAAAGGATTATCCACAGTCATTCATTATTTATTCAGCAATAAACAAAAAGTCAAAAAATTCTTCAAAATTCAATATTTCAAGAACAGTTTTTTTTTATAAAATTTATTCTCCCAGAAGTAGAGGGTTTGAACTATATTCTGGCCGAGTGCCAAGTAGCTAAAATTTTTATTTCCAGAACTATGATCTTTTGAAGAAAAAGGTGTTTTTTCCGTCAAGTTAGGTTTATCTAGGGTGCTCCTGTCCATATTTTTCACACTGTGAAATGATTATTTATAAGAATTTCTTTCATAAGAAGTATCTTTCCCAAAAAGTTCTATATGTGTATAGACATACCCGAAACTAGTGTACTAGAGAGAAAGAAATAGGAAGTCACATAAGGGAAGAAGTGCCTTTCCCAAGAAGTTCTATATGGATATATTGGATACCTAAGTTCCATTGAGAAATAAAATCATGATCAGAATGGAGCGGTAGATTTGAGATGGAAATGGTCTAGTGCATTATACAGGGTGTCCCATTTTAATCTGTCATTCAGAATATCTCGGAAACAAATAGATTCAGAAGAAAATGTTCCGGGAAAAAAATGTAAGAATCTGAGGGGGACATCCGATGGTGAACTCGGCTTTGACCTCAGATCCCACTTTCAAGGTCATGTTAAGGTCAACTCATGTTTTTTGAATGGAATCCCCTATTTTTCACTACCGGTTTAGATTCTACGCTAGAAACCAAGGAACTTTTGTCTCAAACGTTTTTTCGAAGTCCCCATAGATGGCGCTCTAATTGATGAGGAAATGAGAATTCTCAAACCCTCGGATTGTATTCTGTCTAACATGATGCTCAACTCTTGAGTGTTTCTCATCTCCCAGAAATTGCCGTCGGTTGTGTTTTGTTTTGGTTTTGTTCTTGGAAATTGTTATTGTTTTGATTCACATGTGAATACCTTAGAAATTCAGCATTCCCAAACTACTTAGTTCTCTGTTATCATGTGGAGGAAACACATTTCTAAATATCACGTCTGATTACGCGCCAAACGATATTGTTGACGTTTTGTTGTGTCTTGGTGAAGCGCGGGGAAATTATGTTGAAGCTGTGAGAACGTTTCAACGTCGTTCCCCGGATCGGAGGTCTCCAAATCGCATTACGATCCGATTTCTTGGACAACGTGCTCGTCAAGGTCTCCTCAAACGACAGAGGAACGAGAAAGTTTATGCGGATGACAATAATCCTGATGTGAGATTGCTGGCTGTGCTGGCATTGATTCATATTAATCCCCATATCCGTCTTCGGGATATTGAGAAAATGACCGGGATTCCTCGATCCACAGCTCAGCGTATCTTGAAATCGTTGGATTATCATCCGTACCATATCACTCTGGCGCAATCTCTAACAGCTGAGGATTTCATAACAAGATTGAACTTCTGCACGTGGGCCCAACGGAGAATTGAAGAAGATCCTACTTTCTCTCATCACGTTATGTTCTCTGATGAGGCAATATTTCACAATGTTGGGATTCTCAATAGGCACAACTGCCATTATTGGAGTGCTCAGAATCTTTACTGGGTCCGTACAATTAATCATCAACACCGTTGGAGTGTGAACGTTTGGTGCGGAATTGTAGATTCCAGGATCATGGGGCCGTATTTTTCTGAAGGAAACCTGACTGGCGCGGAGTATCTTCGTTTTTTGCATTTTGAACTCCTTGCTCTTATGGGAGACGTAAGTCTTGACGTGAGATCAAGGATGTGGTTCCAACAGGATGGAGCACCTCCTCATTACATGCGAATTGTTCGAAAATTTCTGGACGAGAAGTTTCCCAGAAGGTGGATTAGCCGTGGAGGACCTGTGCGATGGCCACCTAGGTTGCCAGATCTGACGTCGCCTGATTTTTTCTTGTGGGGTTACATAAAAAATGTTGTATTCCGTGAACCTTCAACAATACGCGATGACATGAAAGATCGAATAAGAAGAGCATTTTTTTCAAGAGACTCTCATAAAAGAATTGCGCTTTGTCGAAGGCACAACGGCGCTCATTTTGAACATCTTTTGAATGCCTAATGCGAACATACACCTCCAGTTCAGACAATCGGCCCTCTTCAGGGCGACAATGATGTATAAAGTCCGATCGCGCAACCTCCTCGTGGTGCACATTGGGTAACGCTGATGCCGACGGCAATTTCCGGGAGATGAGAAACACTCAAGAGTTGAGCATTATGTTAGACAGAATACAGGTTGGTTGAAAAGTTCCTGCGCTCACCAAGAGATAGCACTGCTAGCTCAAAACTTCCTTTTTTCTCAAGTTGGTATATCTGTTCTGAGAACACATGCAAAGTTACAAGTCATTCTGTCAATTCATTCTTTGTTTACAAGCCATTTGAAGTTGACGTGTCATTGATTTTTCTTAATATGGAAAAAATTGAATATCGTGCAGTCATCAGATTCTTTGTTTTGAAGGGTTTAAAAGCGGAGGAAATTTATGAACAATTGTTAGAAGTGTATAAGGAGTCCTCACCTTCAAAACGCACCGTTGAATTTTGGGCTGGTGGATTTAAACGTGGTCGTACTAGCCTTGAAGATGATCCACGCGAAGGACGACCAAAAACTGCAACCACAGCAGAAATCATTGAGCATGTACATAATATGGTCAGTGAAGATCCAAGTTTGACTGAGCGTGAAATTGCTAATGCCATAGGCATCTCAGACGAACGAGTACTCCATATTTTACATGAAGAATTACGTATGAAAAAACTGTTTGGAAAGTTAGTGCCGCACACGTTAACAATTCAACAAAAACTGGATCGAAAACAAATTTCTCAGCGTAATTTGGAGCGTTCTAAGCAGAATAAAACCGACTTCTTGCGTCGTTTTATGACTATGGATGAGACTTGGATCTACCACCATGATCCTAAATTGAAACAAGAACGTTTACAGTTGACTGAAGCTGGTTGTTCAGCTCCAAAGCAGGTGAAGTCACAACGATCAGCAAAGAAGGTTATGGCATCAGTTTTTTGGGATGCGAAAGGAATTTTGTTCATTGATTATCTTCAGAAAGGTGAAACAATCAACTCCGAATATTACTGCAGCCTTTTGGATCAGCTGGATGAAAAAATTCGTGAGAAAAGACCTGGTTTAAAGAAGAAAAAAATCATTTTTCATCAAGATAATGCACCTGCTCACAAAAGTGTTTTGACGATGGCTAAATTCAAAGAACTCAAGTACGAATTGCTTGAACATCCACCGTATTTGCCAGATTTGGCTCCTAGCGACTACTATCTCTTCAGAAATCTCAAACAATTCCTTTGTGGAAAGCATTTTTCGTCGAATGAAGAGGCCATAGCAGCCGTAGACGGTTATTTTGCAGAGCTTCCGGAAACCTGTACAATCCGAGGGTTTGAGAATTCTCATTTTCTCATCAATTAGAGCGCCATCTATGGGGATTTCGAAAAAACGTTTGTGATAAAAGTTCCTTGGTTTTTAGCGTAGAATCTACACCGGTAGTGAAAAATAGGGGATTCCGTTTAAAAAACATGAGTTGACCTCAGAATGACCTTGAAAGTGGGATCTGAGGTCAAAGCCAAGTTCACCATCGGATGTCCCTCTCAGATTCTTACATTTTTTCCCGGAACATTTTCTTCTGAATCTATTCGTTTTCGAGACATTCTAAGTGACAGATTAAAATGGGACACCCTGTATATGTACTCTATATGAATTATACATGTGTAATATATACATATATACTGAACACATTTGGAATCTGGTAATAATTTGGGATGCCTGTGCACCCCTGACATTCCCGTAGCTCCGCCTGTGCTAATATTCATAATAATGGTATTGAATTTCAGGAAATGAACACGAAACTTTTATTCTCTGAACATGAGATTATTTTTAAGATGTGCCACATAATTCCAAAAAACGTCATATTTTGTTATATGGGATTTGTAAAAAGTATCACCCTTTGACAACCCTGATTTGTATTATACAAATAAGCATAGCAATTCCATTGGCTGCAGATGATACATTATGTTGAGGTGATGCCAGTGGCGTGGCAGCAGCCAAATCTGTTCCGACAAATTATGCAAAAATGAAGCAATATAATCAAAGTATTGCTCTACGGACCTGTCCAGGTCTATACAGACCTTCTTCGACCAATGAAGATGGTCTGTATAGAGCGATATTTTTATTATATTGCTTCATTTTTATGTTGCTGTAGTTTGAATCGTTTATTGAATCGAAACGAAAATTCAAACTCACAGAATCTGATCGTCTGGCTGACTGATCGTTATTCAACTTCAAAAATCAGTTCTTTAGAACTGAAAACATCGCTAAAAAAGGCACTGCAGAATTTTGAATCTCCAATAACTGAGTATCCCATTATACGATTAATGTTTCGTTTCGATAAACGATTCAAACTTCAGCAACATTCATTTTTGCATAATTTGTCAGAACAGATTTGGCTGCTGCCACGCCACTGGTATCACTTTAAGATCTAACATATGTCTGGAAGTTACCTAGATTGAATGTGACGTATTCACAGACGTTTGTAGAATCACAAATGCTTTAAAAAATCTTCACTTTGAGAGTAGAGAATTCACGCTTGTTTCAGTCAGACTCCAACATTCAAAGTGATGAATTTACATTGAATTGATAGCAAAAACGTGACAACCAGAGTAGGTGATTTTCGTTACCACTTCCGATGGTAAATTTCCTGGAAAATTTTTAACAGTGTAATTGCGGGTGATATTTTGAAGTCATCCTCTTTAAAATATCTTCACGAACTTTACAGTACACCTTTTGAAAATTTTCTGCAAAGTGGAATCTGACATTTGTATTTCAATCTGTAAGTTGTTTAAAAGCGTTGTGTAAGATATCTTCTACAGCATTGACTAATTTTAGATGTTATGTTCATTGGGTATCCTGGTGAAAGGGAAACATGTACAGCGTGTAGGAAAAGTATACGGAAAGTAGGAGGAAAGAGCGTGTACTGAACGTAAACTGGAACATTTTGAGCGTAGAATTGTCCCAGACTACGCTTCCTACACGCTGTCACTTTCACCAGGGTAGACTCTTCGCACATATTAAATATAATTTAGAGATAAATTATATATTTAAAAATAATGAATCTCACATTCTCTGTCAGCTTCTGATATCGGAATTGATCAAACATTTTTAGATATATTCTGATAGATTATACTCGCTAGAAATTCTCTTTATTTTATATCAGTGGTCAGATGCCAAGAAAACGTCGGAATCAAACAGATAATACAAAGAGAAATGAGAATTTCCAGAGTGCATAATTCATCATAAAAATAAATAAAGTCAAATTATTTCTGTTAATCTGTGATATTATAACTTACTGTTCCAATCATCATTTGGGAAATATTATTTTCTGACTGAACACCTCATCATCCAACATAATTTATTGAATTTTTACAGAATGTCTCCGATATTCGGCTAGACTCATCATAATTTCTTATGTTTTCTTAGGATTAGACATACACTTTTGACTAAATGTCACATTGTGACATGATTTTACATCCAGTTTCTATCAAGGATTGACCCGTTGGATATGATACACGTATACCAAGGAAGAGTTGAAAGCACTGATCTGTAATATACCCTGGATGGGACATACGTAAAAAGTTTGACGAATTGAAGAGGTGAGCGACATTTGCATTCCAGGATAAATTTTCAATTTTGAGCGGCAAATTTGAACTTTATAAATATATTCCTAGCAAAATATACTTTGTACAATCGTACAATTATCAGAGTATCAATTCATTCTTCCAAATTTTTTCTGGCATCATTTGAACTCCATTTTATTCCATCAATAATTATGCACTGTCATCAATTATTGAGTTTTTCGAATTTAGAAGCTGACAAATGTATTCAAAATCATGGAAAATTTTCACATCATTCAATCTGTAACCAATATTATTAATTATCAATTGTTCTTTCATCAAGGTTTTCATCATCCCGAACAATATTGACGATTAATATTTGATTGAAGGGGTATAATAGGTATCATTTAACGTGCACAAGTTTAGATAGAATGCTTGACATCACGGAGCTTCAAAATTATGGCATACAGCCTTTTGGCTTCCTGTACGGACAAAACTTTGCTCCATCTGAAAGATTTCTATGCAACAGTTTTCATTGTCTTTAACGGGATACCAGCGACCCCTCACGATGCAACCCAAGCCAAACCTTTTCTGAAAAATTATGCGAAAATAAAGCAATGAAATCAAAATATCGCTCTGTACAGACCATCTTCATTGATTAAAAAAGGTCTGTACAGAGCGATATTTTTATTTTGCTTCATTTTCGAATAATTTGTCAGAATAGTTTTGGTTGTGTCTTTCTTCAACCAACGGTTCTGGTTGCATCTTCACGGGAAAAAAAAAATAGTTGCAGCAACTACTTAAATAGTCGATTTTCGACCATCTACTTAAGTAGTTACTACACGTTAGCTGTCTCAACTATTTCAAAATACCCCAGGTTTTCTACGGTAGTTAGTGCAATTATCGAGTTACTTGTCCTGACTACTAAGTAGCTGCAGCAACTACTTAAGTAGATGGTCGAAAATCGACTATTTAAGTAGTTGCTGCAACTATTTCTTTTTTTCCGTGTTCAGAGCTCGCTGGTATCTCGTTAAGATATCTGTTCTGAAGATCTGAAGAAATCTTAAAGACACTTGAAAGAGATCCGAATACATCTCAAAGACAGTGAAAGCTGTTGCATAAGAAATCTTTTAAATAGAGCAAAATTTCGGCTGTATGGGTGAGAACGACAGCATAGTACATTTGATATCCATACCGCCCTGATATATCTCAGAAAGTGAATATCTCGATAGATGATTGATCCAAAAATTCGTATCCCGAAGCGAATTACCCTCAATGTTCAATGTTCTGAAAACTATGGAATCGTTCGTTTTGTGGAATGTATGATAAACAAGTAATATTATGGCACAAAAGATATTCGGAACAATGAACATTTGGGATATCTCCTGTTGGAACACAAAATTTCGGATCACCCACACTGAAATAAATAATTACTATCACCAATAACATATTGTTATTTTCCAAGAAACTCATTTCTCAACACATATGTACCCTTCTGATATAAGATAATTTTTTTGGAGCTGAAAGTAATGAGGATAATATTTGGGTGGGGGCCGAATCAACGAAAGGACAAATCAACGAAACCATTGGTTGAAAAGGAAGAGATGTATGATGTATGATGTCTTATTCTTTCCAACTAACAGTTTCCTTGATTTGGTTTTTCGTTGATTTGGCCCCCATCCAAATATTTTCTTGATTCAAGAAAATTTCACTTGCGCTTACAACGTATCAGTTGTAATCAAGAATATGTATTTTCAAAAATATTCAAGAGTAAATTTTCTTGGTATTGGTAATTATTTCTCTCAGTGCATCTTTCGGAATACTCACCTTTCAGGATATAAGAGCGCTACCTATCCATACAATCAACACTTGATTAATCTCGAATTTGCTCTATCGAATACGTGAACACGTACGTGCGGAGTGTATACCTGAAACGTATAAAACAGTTTTATTTATAAAGGAATGTCGGGTGAAGTGAGGAATGTCAGTTATTTTCTGTGTAGTCGTGTGGTTAGGAGTGATCTAACTCGTAAAAAATTATTTGGTGTAAAGAAACTCCATTTCACATTAGTTGAATCACTTCAAAATATACAACTGTATAGAAACAGTTGTCATTTCCCACTTGACCCGACACTTGTTCGTATATTTAGTATGTACATTAGGATGTTTCGTTTGAAATCAATATTTTTTTCCTCTTCGCTCCCACCTGAATAACTTTTAAATGTACTTTTGAAAAAATCCTCCTCCAATCTGCACGCTGACAAAAATTATTTACAGGTGGCGCAATGGCTTTGCAGGTCTTTTATTCCATTAAAATATCATTGGTCTGCAAGAAATGAGGTTTGATTGTTCTTCAGTAACAAGGGGTCATTTTCGAAATGATTATCTGCGTAGAATCCGAATCTGAAGCCGGAAGTGGGGTATTACGCCAGCATTTTGAGGTATTTGAGGTGAGTTACTCAGAAATGGGGGTTTTTCTACTTCTAACCTCCGACTTGTCAGCTTTTCTGGTATAAAAAATTTTTTGAATATTCTTCTCCAATTGCATCACTTGATACCACTTTTCCCCTTTGAAATGAGCTATCGACCAGTCACCTATGATTCCTTGTTGCAGAGTAACGACCATTCTAAACATATCCCCAAAATTGTAGTATCTCCAAAATTGTAGTATCTTACTCAGCGACCCCAAAACCTCTCACGTATACATGTTTAAAGGGAATTCACCAAAGAAAAAATGTATTCCTCAATTGCTTAATTAAGTGAATGCTCATGATGTTGTTGGGACATGATCCATAACTTAGAATGGTTGTAATTTTGCAAGAACGAATCGTAGGTAACCGATCAATAGCCCATTTGGAAGGAGAAGAATGGTATTGAAGTATGCAGTTGAAAAAAAAAACATTGAAAAAATTTTTTATGCCAGAAAAGATGAAAAATCAAAGGTTAACAGTAGGAAAAATCCCTTTTCTCAGTAAAATACCTGAAATATCTCAAAATACCATTGGACTCTATAATATACTGGAATGAGCACCATTCGAAAATTTCTCGACAGAGAGGGATAGTCGGGTGCATTATGCAGGAAGAAGAAGTAGACACTACTTAATCTCATCATCTTTCTCTGAGGTGCATGTATTGAAAAGAAACAGCGCCACTCCCATCTTGCATTTCACACTGACAAATTATCTCTTTTTCTGTCCTATAGAAAATTTGAATGGTGGTCTTTCCAGCATGTTATACAGTTCAATGTGAAATACTAACGTGATGGCTTATTTCTGGTTTCAGATTCGAATTCTATGCAGAGAATCACTTCGAAAATGACGCATAGTTACTAAAGAGCGATCAAACCTCATTTTTTACAGACCAATGATATTCTAGGATAATAAAAAACCTTCAAAGCCATTGCGGCACCTGTAGATAATTTTTGACAGCGTGCAGATTGCGGGAGGATTTTTTCAAAATTACATTCTCAAAGTTAGTCAGGTAGAAGCGTAGAGGAGAAGAATATTGATTTAAAACGAAACACCCTAATGTACATTGAATATTCACAGCACATTCGTAGTATATTCAGGTGTTACTTGAGTGTGTGCAAATGATATTCGTGGTTGAAATTGGAACATTTTTGTCTTTATTCGAATTATCGAACAGAGAAAACAAATTGATTTGAGCTCGAAAGTATTCTGCTCGAATTATATATATGTTTCTGGATTAGCCAGAATTATATTCTAAAGAAACGATCAAAATGCTTGACATTCAATCAACATTAATACAATTCGTTTCATACATTAGCTTGCATACATTATTCATAAAATAAGAAAATGCCACGAAATAAAACATTCAGTGAATCATCAAACCGTCATCAATACCGAGAATTATTGAAGCAGATGTGGGAAACCGATGAAATGGACACATCTAGTGGCTCTGAGGATAGCGCTGAACCAACAGCTCCCGGTGAATAAAAAAATTCTGGATCTAAAAATTATTTTCAGTAAATATGCATCGCGGTAATGAAAAAAAAAATCGGAATATCATAGCACACTAGACAACACATCCGTTTAGAATTTGTCATGTTGAAGACCTTATGAGCCATGAGAATTCATTAAGAGTTCTTCATGAATGCATCAGGAACTGCTGTGCTGTCTGAGACTGTATGGGATGTTGAATTGTGAATTTTCCACTAGTTTTTATTCATTCGTATTCCCTTGTTGGAGAAATGTGGCTGATGTCAAGGAAATCAGTGTTTCATTGAGAGTTCTCACCTCTTTACCACCTACTAATTCTACAGTTCCGTCAAATTTTACCCTCTGGCAAACTAATAATTCCTCACAATGAACTTTCAAAACACCTAAAAATATAATTTTGAAAAATTACAATGGATTCAATGAAACGAATTCTTGAACGCCATAAGGACGATAGTATAGCACAGTACTAAATACTCATAATACCGAATTCTTCTGATTGACTGAAGAATACTAAGTTATAGTGACACTACTCAAATGTACCAGTTTTCAATCAATGAGGGAAATTCAGTGTTATAGGGGGGGATGGGGTACCTGCGTACACTGGGGCACATTCATACAGTTCATCGTACGTCGGGTAACAGCTCGAATTTCAAAAAACTCACAAGTCACCATTTCATTCAGCATTACGAGAAAACGCAGACATGTAGGTTTGATTGGATTTAAGCTGTCATTCGACGTACGATGAGCTGTATGAATCTGCCCCAGTGTACGCAGGTACCTCATCTTCCCCTACTACCCGATGAAAACCAATATATTTCCCGATGAAACCATTCAACTCCATATGATTGACCTCCCTGGTTAGAAAATCTTATTAATTCCTATTAAACATACATAATTCCGATTTGAAGTCAATGGGTATTAATCGGTTTTGATCAGATTTCTGTCCGTTTAATCGGAATGAATGAGATTTTTTAATCAGGGCTCACATGGACCGGAATTTGTTCCGGCGCAATAACTGTGAACCAATCGGATTAAAAATTTCTTTCATACAGGTATATGAGGAATCTATGAATTATTGTACGTTGGTTCAATTTTCATTCCGCCGGAACATATTCCGATCCATGGGAGGCCAGCCTAATATACTTGCATGAGCACTTCCCACATATTCTATACTTGGATATTGTGAAAGGGCACGTTCTCTCTCGAATACTCATCATTCGATATTGCTTTCTCTATTGAGAGGGTCCATTCATCTTCATCTGACATCATCATCATGAAGTAATCAGTCTTATGACTGGTTTGATGAAATCCTCCAACCCTGTCTATTATCCGCTGACCGCTTAATTTCTGCATATCTACGGCAATTTGCTTCATATAACTCAATCTAGGTCTACCTCTTCGAGTTTTACCGTTCATTTTTCCTTCCAATATTGTTTTCAATAAGCTATCATGCCTTAATGTGTGTCCTATCAGATTACTACTTCTTTTCACGACCTGTCTCAAGAGACTTCTTTTTTCATTTACCTTCTCAAGTACTTCTTCATTTCTTACTTTCTCTATCCACTTTATTCTCAGCATCTTTCTATAACACCACATTTCAAAAGCTTCAAGTCTTCGTTGGTTCGTTTTTCCAATTGTCCAAGTTTCGCAACCATATAATGCTGTGCTCCAAACGTAACTCTTCAAGAATTTCTTCCTTACTGCTAAGCTAATATTCTTCGAACAAGTGACTGTTTCATTTAGTGGAAAGCCTGTTTCCCTTGTGCTATTCTTGCTCTTATATCTCTTTCGCTTTTACTGTTTTCTGTAATTATGCTCCCTAGATATTTAAATTCTTTGACTTGCTGAATTGTCTTTGCATCTATTTTGATTTTCGTTCTTCTTGATGTTACCGCTGTTGTACAAATCATGAATTTTGTTTTGTCCTCATTTATATTCATACAATATTTGTCTAGTAATATTTTTTTCATAGTGTTGAGAGTATTTTCTAACTCAGCACCACTCGTAGCTAATATAGCTATGTCATCCGCATATCTCAACATACTTACATTTTCACCTTGAATCTGTAATTTCAATTGCACTTGCTCCTTCACTTCGTTCATTGCTTCTTCTATATACAAATTGAAAATCAATGGCGATAGTGAGCATCCTTGTCTCACCCCTCTTCTAATTTCTGCTTCTCCTTTTTGACCCTCTATTTCTATTATTGCGGTTTGATTCTTATATAATTCATATATTATTCTCCTATCCCTGAAATTGATTCCTACCTTTTTCGAAATCGTAAACATCTTCTCCCAATCAACATTATCGAATGCTTTTTGTATATCTACAAAACCTATATACAGAGACTCTTTTAACTGTAGACTTTTCTCTACTACTGTTCTCTGTGCTAATATTGCTTCTCGCGTTCTCCTATTTTTCCTAAAACCGAACTGATCTTCTGCTGATCTGCTCTCTATTTTATTCTCTATTCTCCTGTATATGATTTTTTTCAGTATTTTCGAGGCATGTGGAGTTAAACTAATCGTTCTGTAGTTCTCGCATTTGTCTGCTCCTTGTTTTTTTGGAATGGTGACAATTTTATTCTTCTGGAAATCTTTCGGTACTTCACCTATTTCGTAAATATCTCTGACCAATTCAAACAGTGCGTCACGAGTTCTCTGACTGGAGGCTTTGATAAGGTCCACACTTATGCCATCTGTTCCTGGCGCTTTATTATTTTCCAATTCTTTCAAAGCCCTGTCGAATTCTGATCTCAAAATTGAATCTCCCAATTCTTCTTCATCGACATCTTCCTCCCTCTCTAAGAATCCTATATTATCGCTTGCTTTATACAGATCTTCTGAATGATTAATCCATTGTTCTATTTTCTCCTCCGTTCTTATCAATTGTTTCCCTAGAGAATTTTCAATCTTACTGCTTTCAGATTTCATTTGCCCAAAAAATCTCTCAACAATCCTATATGCCTCATCAATTCTTCCTAAATGTAATTTTACTTCTATATCTTGACATTTCCCCTCCAACCATTGTTCTTTTGCTTTCCTTGATTCTCTGATTATTTCATTCATCAGTGCCTAGTATGTCTGCTGATCTTGTTCACTATTCTTATTCTTGTATTTCCTCCTTCTATTAATTAAATCGAGAATTTCTTCTGCTATCCATGGTTTCTTAGGCTCTATCCCATCGTTCTTCAGAATTCCATCTGCACATAGCTCTATGTTCCTCTTCATATTTGTCCATCTACTCCCTATTCCCAAGTCTTTCTCTTGTCGATCCTCCAATTTTCCGTCCAACATCGCTTTGAATGCGTCCTGTGTTTTCCCTTGTTTGTGATTCTCCAAATTCCATCTTTTTTGCATTCTCCTTTTCTTCTCCAGAGCTTTGAATTTCAGAGAACATTTCATCAGCAACATATTGTGATCACTATCTATATCCGCGCCTGGATGAGTTTTACAGTCTTTCACTTGGTTTCTAAATCTTTGTTCCACTAATATGTAATCAATTTGATATCTTGCTGTATCTCCTGGCATTTTCCAAGTATAGATTCTTCTTGGATGATTTTCGAAGAATGTGTTGGTAAAAACCATTTTATGACTCTCACAGAATTCGATTAAACGTTGTCCTCTTTCATTTCTTTTTCCTAACGCAAAATCTCTTATTACGTTGGCCCCTTCTCCTTGCCTTACTACCGCATCCCAGTCGCCTATGATCATTAAATTTCCTTCTCCCTTCACATATTTTATGACTTCTTCTATTTCATCGTACGTTTTCTCGATATCCTCCTCTGAGTATGCAGACGTGGCCATGTATACTTGGACTATAACAGTGTCTACCGGTTTTGTTCTAACCCTGACCATCATTACGCGTTCGCTATGTTGCAAATAATTTTCTATCCTATTCCCTACCCTCTTATGCAATATAATTCCCACACCTGCTTGACCATTCTTTGATCCTGTGTGAATGATTCTATAATCCCCACTCCGGAAATCCCCTTCTCGCGGCCATCACATTTCACTAATTCCCATTATATCGATACCCAACCTCTTCATTTCCAATTCCAAATTTTCTGATTTTCCTGTTTGTTTCAGTGATCTAACATTCCATGCTCCGACTCGAAGAATGTTCTCTTTCTTCCCTATCTTCTTTGGGTTTCTATCTTGTTTGATGAGGTTCTCTCGAGCAGCCTCCACCCGGAGATCCGAACGGGAGGCTATTTCACCTCCGGAATATTTTACCCGAGGGGACGCCATCATGTTGTTGTTGTTGCTTTTTTTGTTTCTCAATAAATCAAAATTCAAAATTCCAGGTTTGGAGAAAAGATCAACTGACATGTAATACTCGAATTTTTCTTTCTGACTGCGATAATTCTGGGAGCACTCATTCCAATATGTTGTACAGTTTTATGAGTAAAAGTCACTGTAATTTTGGAAATTACATTTTATTATTATAAATTTATTATAAATTGTAGAAATGTCCATTTCTCCATTCTCGAATAATTCTTTTCTTGTATATTTGTATGTCTGAGTATTTCGATTCATAAGTACTTCCATCTCTAACAAGGGGAGGGTTCCAAACGGGGGTCACCAATCTTGATGAAACTTTGCAGGTTTGTAGGGCTCAGTATCAAACTGAAAATCCTCAAGACATTCAAAGAGATGAGCAGCCGTTTTTGAGGTATAAGCATTCTAAATACGTGACGTCCTTCAAGTACGCTTATAATTTCAGCGAACGCAAGTGAGCCTCGGTAGCTGAGCGGTCACGGGGAGTGACTGCGGTACTCCGGGCCCAGGTTCGAGTCCGTAGAAGTATGAATTTTTTTTCCATGATATTGTTATTTTTTTTTTCTCCATTGAATGTGAATATGAATAAAAATCAACACAATTCATGCGTATTGGAGGAAAATATGATTTATTTTCCCGTTAATCACAGTTTACAATCACTTTTTTCATTCATCGCATGTTGATAATATGTGGTTGATTCATTTGTAGAAATATCTCGAATTGATGCATTTTATGTTTGGATCGTTCATTGAAATCGAATAACGAATTAATACGTGAAAATTGAAATTTGTCACGTCACGATTCTCATCCATAGTTTTTTGCAACGCGATACTTCATCGTGCCACGGAAGGATAATTTATCGTCGATAAAATATCCACATCAATCAATCAGGATAAATCATAGAAGAGATACCTTGACTTCCGATAAAACGATTCTGTCATTTGTTTACCGTGAACTTGTGTTGTGAACAGTGAATAACCTTATTTCGAAAGTGTGTTTTATTAGAAATTGAAGATGGAGTTGGAAGACAAAGCAGGAACTTCAATGAATGTGAATAAATGCAATGAGGAAATAGAAATAGATCAGGGAGAGAACTCCTTGAAAACAGAAGAGCTCCGAAAAGAATTTACAAAGGCTCTCGCTGAAGCCAATTCCGTATATGATAGAATGGGGCTATCAGTTGCAAGTACAATCACGAATTATACCGCGAAAAGCTCGGCTATGACCAGAGTAATAGTTGGAAGTACTCTGGAAATAATAGAGGATTATCTGTGGATTACGGACGAAGAATTGATCGCATTTGAGGAAGGAGGCATTGAAGGCTTATATAAAGAAGTAAGTAAATTTGAATTCACTCAACGCATAACATTTCCTTCTAGCGGAATGAATGTCATGAATCTAATGATAATAATGATACGAATATTCATTCACTTGTGTCAACAGTGTACATATGACTCAACTGGAGATCCTGATGGGGTTGCCGAAGATTATTCATCACCCCATAAAGACTATATTTCTCTGGACTACAAAGCAAAAGCTGTAGCTCTAGCTGATTTACATCCACATTGCAGCCTCCGAAGTCTTCAATCAAAAGGCGCCAGGAAGTTGAAGAGGAAAGATAAGTTGGTACAATGGAGGAAAGATGTAAAAAACGGTGGAACTAGATTTGACAAATTGCAGCATATTGATTCAGAAACTTTTAACCAATTCCTAGAAGCTGGAGAACAATTTGAACAAGTAAAGGTTTCAAGTGCGCTAACCGAAGTAGCAAAAAATGTTCAAACGTATATACGGAATAGAAAGGTTCGCAGAACCAATGAATCAGATACGAAGAGCGTATAGTGAATGTCCATAGAATGTTTGAATGAGATTGTTTCGAATATACTTCGTACGTACGTAGTACATTCGAAATGTACAATATTGATTCAATTGACGTTCAATTACTGCAGCGTCGTATATCCGATTACCTCCGGTCGATGAATGAGCATATCGCCTATAAAACAGTCTCATTGGAATGTGCACGGAATATCTTTCGCATATTTGGTAGAATGTTCATAGAATATTCTGGTACTACTTGAGAATAAATTGTAGTGCAACGTGGTTAGATAGGAATTGTAATATTGAATTCAAATGAAATCATTTTAGGTATGTACGAGGACGTTACAACAATGGGCTATGACTGCAGCTCTTCCTCTCTTATTGGATACCTTCTCCTTTACTGCCAGTGAAACATGGGTGAAACATTTCAAAAATAGACATAGGATCAAGCAACCAAAAATAACAAAATATGTGAGCGAAAAGGATGTTGCAACACTAGAAGAAACCCTGGAATCAGCCAAAACATTTCGAACGTATACTAGTATCGCAATATCCAAATACGATTTGGATTTCGTTATAAATACCGATCAATCAGGTTGTCAATATCAAACCACATATAATCGGTCTTCCGAATTTCAGGGAGTCAAATCCGTATATGTGAGGGAGAAGGATTTGAATAAAATTATTCACTCATACACTGTGCAGTGCAGTGTGACTGCTTCTGGAAAGTTACTTCCAAAAGTTTTCATCTGTACACAAGAGACCGGAAATAAATTTGGTCCCATTGTTTCAAAAACTATAAACAGATCAGTGCAAGAGTACAAGAATGTTGTTGTTGTTTGTTCTAAATCTGGAAAACTGACAAAGGATCTCTATTAACAATATTTACAGACCACTTTGAAACCGTATGTGAAAGATACAAAACTTCTCCTTACATCGATTCGTGGGGAGGTCAAACAGACAACACTGTACATGATAGAAATTTTCAAGATTCCACCGGAGATGTTACATGTAATTTGAAAATCATTCCTGGCAAATGCACTCCTTTATACCAGCCCTGCGATGTTTATTTCTATAGGCAAATTAAAAACTTTATCAAAAGATTGCAAAATGCAACAGCCTTATTAGCAGATGAACGTGAGATAGCATCACGAGAAGATGCAATGAAAATCCATTCTATTATTCATCACCAACTATCAGCTCCTGCATTTCACAAAATGATTCGATATGCCTGGTATGCCACAAAATTGACAAAAGAACGGGAAATTTTTTATAATGTGAATCAAAAATGTTTTCCTATAACACTTCTGAAGAATGAATGTTATTGTAATGATGTTAGTTTCGTCAAATGTGCATGGTGTGAGAAATATCTTTGCTTCAAATGTTTTTATGATGATTATCATCCTAAACATTGTCCGGGATCAGTCTGTCAAGAACTTACAGAGGACGGTAAGGAATAGTAAAATCATTTTCAAGAAGAATTAAAAAAAAATAGGTTTAATGGCAGAAAAGATAAATACAAAAGAGTGATTATAAACTGTGATCAACGAAAAAATAAATCATATTTCCCTCCAATTTACATGAATTGTGTTGTTTTTTATTCATATTTACATTCAATGAAAAGAAAACCTACAATATCATGGAAAAAAAAGTTCATACTTCTATGGACTTGTACCTGGGCCCGTAGCGTCGCAGTCACTCGCCGTGACCGCTCAGCTACCGAGGCTCACTTGCGTTTGCTGAAATTATAAGCGTACTTGAAGAAAGTCACGTATTTAAAATGCTTATACCTCAAAAACGGCTGCTCATCTCGTCGAACGGCTTGAGGGTTTTTAGTTTCATACTAAGCCCTACAAACCTGCAAAGTTTCATCAAGATTGGTGACCCCCCTTTGGAACCCTCCCCTTGTAAATACTATCAATTTCGGATATTCCTCTCAAGGGGGGCGATACATGTAAAATTTTCAGGAAATGGATTTTTCCTTTTTTGCATGAAGAGTTAGAATAACATTCAGAAAATATACCTGTGAATTTTTAGAATGAAATTCGCATTATTCTTCTATCTATAACTCGTTAAAGTGCTCCGCGTCAGCTCTGCACTCGAGCACTCTTGATTCTGCATCTGAGCTCGGTACAGACTCAAGTCTGTACAAAAGCTCGTCAAGCACCTCAAGAAGAGTTGAGAAAGAAGAACAAGTTCTATGAAAGCGCCCAAGGGCTCTGGTATGGGCCAGGAATCGCTGACTAGTTGTTGAGTCACTGTAATCGTAGTTGCTCTGTGTCAAAACTTACAACGCGTTTTTCTAGAAACGACTCTTTTGAAATTTGCGGGTGGGATAACTCAAAAAGTTCTCAACCGATTCCAATGAAATTTTTTACATGTCTACTTTATAGTAATAGCTCCCAGTCAAACCTCAAATGTTCCAAAAAAATTCTCAAAAATTAACCCTTTTCACCAAAAAACCATTGAAAAAAAGGGTAAAAAATCGAACTTTTTTTTCTGAGGTGTGGCAATTCACGATTTTTTGACTTTTCTGATTTTTTTTGGTTGAACTAGAAGATATATGTCTTATGAACACGTAAAAACTAAGTTTGTTGAGTTCAGATCACCCTACGAGAAGTGAGAACGCCCGCAGATTGATGTCTTTTTCCGAGAGGGTCTCGGCGGATTCATTTTCACGGCTGTCATTTTGAAAAAGAAATTAAAGAATAACTTTTCTTCTGTATTTCAATATATAATGAATAACTCTACAAAGTTCCAAGATGATTCAGTTATTCCTTCCCAGTTCAAAAAGTCCTCGAAAAACGGCAAAAATTAAGGCGTTTACATGTATCACCCCCCTCAACCAGAAATGAGCTGGAAAAGATTGCTCGCGTTCATCACTTCAAAGTCGTGTTGCCGGAAATTGGGGACCAAGAGTGCGAGGACCGAAGATTATTCGTTCATCCAATTAATGGGAGTGGTTGATGACATACAGGCCATTGGATCTCAAAATCCCTGGTATCAGTGCTTGGAAGTGTGATGTAGGTTTTTGAATAGCGCTACCATGTGAAAGTTGAATCCAGTCAAGTTGGAAAATCAATTGTTTCAGTCTTACTGCAAATGCAAGGTTAATCCAGACAGTTCCGTCACATCCTGTGACAAAAACCGATGAGACAATCAGACCGTGTCCCGTTTCTATCACAAAATTTGACCGAAACTCTCCGGATTTCTCTCACATTTGCATGGGAGATATAAAATCTGAAAAATATGCGAAACATTGTAGAATCAATTTAAAAACATAAGTTATTCGAGGATCAAGAATTGAAGAGCAGAGCTTTGATGTGCTCCAAATTTTTTATGTCCTTTCTGTGAGGTTTCTGAACAATGAATTTACAATTCTGTGGGGGGATTCAACGACAAAAATTTCATCGTTTCTCATTTTACTTACCATATTTCACAATATTTCATATCAAATTTTCAAAAAACGTACCGATATTACAGTCAATGTAACAGTATTCAGGAACATCTTTTCTACATGAATTCCTCGATAAAATTCTTTTAGATGCGATACGAAATAGTCATTTCTATCAGTCAATCACCGTATATCGTCAGAAATTCACATTCTGAAAACCTCATACAAAACGGTAAAAGAAATCTATCGTTTTTTATTGGAAACTCTCTTTTATGCACGGTTGAGAACAGTTACTTTTCTTTTAAAATATTTATTCCAACCCGATTGTATATTCCATGGTGTCAAATATATTGTACAGGTGCAACTACATCAGTACAATATAAGGATGATTTTCCTGCAATGCCTCTAGAGGATACTTCAGAGGTTCAGGAGAAGAATTCTATGTCAGTTGACGAAGCAAATATGATATCTGGCGACAGTAGCAATAACTATGAGAATAAGAACAAAAATAAGGATAACGGTGATAATATCGATGATAATAATCATAACGATGATAGCGTTGCTGATTATGGTGTTGACGACGACGACAACGACAATAATGATGCCGATGATGCCGATGATGCCGATGATGCCGATGATGCCGATGATGCCGATGATGCCGATGATGCCGATGACGACGATGACGACGATGACGACGATGACGACGATGACGACGATGACGACGATGATAATAATGTCGATGATGATATTGATAGCCATAATCCGGATGACAAAAATCATCATGATGATCATGTCGATGATGCACAATTGGAATGTAAAAATTTATCAGGCAGTCTGGCATCATGGGCTATTGAGTGTAACATCAAACATGCGCATTTACGAAAACTTCTAGAAATGCTGAAAAAATGTGGTTTGACAGATTTGCCTGCTGATCCACGAACTCTGGTAGGTACTCCTACTTCCACTGAGATAATCCAGTGTTCTAATGGCGAATATTTCCATCATGGTTTGAAAAAAAACCTTGAAGAACACGTGCTTAATTTTTACACACGTAATGGCAGCGGAATTCAAATTGATATAAATATAGATGGTTTACCTATTGCTAAATCGTCAACAAGTTGTCTGTGGCCCGTCCTAGGAAGAGTTTTCGATCCAAATATAAATTATACCCCATTCCTCATTGGGTGTTTTCATGGTTCCAAAAAACCATCTTCGATGGAAGAATATTTGAGTCCATTTGTTGAAGAATACTCTGAACTCAACGAAAACGGCTTTCCTTTTCAGAAAAAAAATTATACGGTGTGCATTAGATGCATCATATGTAATAGTCCTGCAAGAGCTATGATTTCATGTACATCACAATTCAACGGCCGATTTGGATGTGGCAAGTGTCAAGTGGAAGGTGACTTCATAGAGAAAAGAATGGTATTTTTATCAGAAGATGCACCTTTGAGAACAAATCAAAATTTCAGAGATCAAGAAAATGAAGAATATCATCGTAATGTGTCTCCACTTGAACGTCTCTCGATAGATATGGTTGTTCAATTGCCATTAGATCCCATGCACTTGGTATATTTGGGAGGAAAAATATATTAAGCACATTTTTGAATCCACAACGTGTTCCACGACTTGAAGCAAAAAAAGTTGGGGAATTTCCTGATGCTTGAATATGTTTGGGGTATTGGATACCACAAGAAATTCCCAGAAAACCTAGACGTCTGGATGATTTATGTAGGTGGAAAGCGACAGAATTTCGCACATTTTGATTGTATCTAGGACCAATCGTGTTACCACAATTCTTGCCACACGAATTTGTCATACATTTCAATATACTGGATTGTGCAATAAGCATATTATGCGATCCTATTGCGTATAAAACTAAAAATTCATATGCAAAGGAGTTTTTGGTATAGTTCGTCCAACAATTCAAAATTTTATATGAGCCACAATTTGTTACATATAATATCCATAATTTGATTCACTTGAGTGAAGAGTGCCTAATTCATGGACCTTTAGAAACATTGAGTGCCTTCCCCTTTAAAAATTATATGCACAAAATCAAACAACTTGTGAGAAAGCACGACAAACCATTACCACAATTACATCGTCGATTAACCGAGAACTGTAAAAATACGACTTTGAAAAAAGAACATGGAAATATTACACATCCGTATATGTCAGGAATTGTAAAGAAAAAACTCCCTCAAGGGTATGATAAGGCTCACCGTTTGTTGAAATTCAAAAGTTTCATCTTATCTGATAGGAGACCGGACAACTGCTGTTTTCCAACAGATGGTAGTATTGTTTTGATTGACACAATATGTCAGAAATCAAAAAGTGCGTTCATTATTGGCAGAGAATTTAGGGGGAAAAAAACTTAGCAAATTATCCCTGCAAATCATCACTTCTGTATATGTATATAGTCAGTGAAATGGGTCCTCAAACGGTTTGGTCCGTGAGTTGCATCCGCCAAAAAGGATTGTGCATCCATTGTTTGGATTTTGTATACGTTGTGCCTCTACTACATACATGTAACAAAACATCATTATCATAAAGTTCAACTTGAAAAAACTACTGGTAAAGAATATTCGCGAAACTTGGACCATTGAAAAAGCCGACCAACGAAGACTTGAAGCTTTTGAAATGTGGTGTTACAGAAGGATGCTTAGAGTAAAGTGGATAGAGGAAGTCGAAAATGAAGGAGTACTTGAGAAGGTAAATGAAAAAAGAAGTCTTCTGAGACAGGTTGTGAAAAGAAGAAGTAATCTGATGGGACACACATTGAGGCATGATAGCTTATTGAAAACAATATTGGAAGGAGGAATGAATGGTAAAACTCGGAGAGGTAGACCTAGATTAAGCTATATGAAGCAAATTATACAAGATAAGGGGTGTCGTAGATATGAAGAAATTAAGCGGTTAGCGGATAATAGATAGGATTGGAGGATTTCATCAAACCAGTCATGAGACTGATTACTTCATGATGATGAGAGAATATTCAGCAGCAATATGAAAGTAAGTGAAATAACATGAAATGTAATAAATTTTTATTATAATTTTTTAAATTTTCAAAGAGCTGCAGAAATAATTATGGACAAAATTATTTCGTTCAAACCCTTAGTCTGAAATGGATGGTCTGAAAAAAAACTTGAACGTTCAAGGGAATACGTTACGAGATGATGTTCCCATCAATTCAAATGGAGGAGAGTAAAGTGTATCATACTATTCTCACTACTTATAAGGTAATTATATTACATGTGTGCGTATACATTTTTTCTTTGTGATGAATTATTCATATCAACATAATTTTTGTTTATATAGTATACTCCCTCAAAGGATAATGAGAAAAAGGATTGCAGTGAACAGTAGATCAAATATAAGCAGAAGATGCCAAAATCGTAATTTGAAAGCAAACTTTTATATGAAACCAGAATGCCACGGAGGGTAAATATTTATTAATCTTACGATTCGTATCTTCATGCATATATTGAATCTCTGATTTTCCACGTGCCTGCAGGAAACATCTATTGTCCGTCAAAGTGGGAAAATACATTTCCAAAACAGACTGAATGACCTGAAAGAACCTCAAGCAACGAACACACAAATGAGTTCAAATATCCTCTTGACGAGCAAGCAAAGTATTCCAAAAAGAAATCAAACTAATCGAAAATTTGATTCTCTGAATTTATTTTGTAAGAATTACTGATTTAGTATTAGAGTGATCATTTTCCTCCGTAATTAATCCACAGTAAGAATGCAAAAATTGAAAGTTTCATTAGAAAATGATGAGATTATATGCAAAATCAATCTTTTTCGCATGCGTTCTTTCTGTTTCAATTGAATCAACTCTGATTCATCCATGTTCGAGGACCATATTGAAGGAAAACATATAGGTATATACATTCAATCTAAATGAAATCGATTCAATAATAATGAAGAAGAGTACATATACAAATATTGATTTTGCATCTAATCTGGCCTCTAGTAATACGGGTAATGATTCCATAATAATCATGATAAAAGATAAATTAACATTCAAATTAAAAACTTTTAGATAACATGAAAACGCGAAATTTAAACGTGACATTGGAAAAGTTAGAGGGAGAAAGAAGCTGAAGAGAAGGACAGTTTCACAATAGATTTGATCTTTGATTGTTGAATGTATAGATACAGTATTCAGCGCATTTTTTCAAATATCCTACTCCAACCTCACCAATTCAAAACGGGTTCTGCGTAATCCATGTGAAATCCATACACAAGAAAAGAAAAATGAAATTATTGTGATGCAAATTATTTTTTAATACAATCGTTCTTGAGAAAATAGCTGATTTTTCGTTAACAAAAAAAATGATTATCAGAACTTTCTTGAGGGGATACCAGCGATCCCCGAAGATGCAACCCGTGATACACGTGTACCGACTGAGCAAAGATTTTCTCGGCAAGAATACTCCGACCTGAATTCATGAAGGAGTTTGAGATTTTTAGTAATCAATCTCCAATCCTCCATCTATCGCGGTACATCACCCGGATTTTGATTTTCGAAAAAACATTTCTTTCTCAGTCGGTTAGACGAAGTTTTTTTTTGGAATTCAACATTCGGGCGATGTACCGCGATGGATGAAGGATTGAAGATTGATTCCTGAAAATTTCAGAATTCTCCATGAATTCAGTTCGTAGTATTCTTGCCGAGAAAATGTTTACTCAGTCGGTACACGTGTATCGCGAGTTGCATCTTCGGGGATCGCTGGTATCCCCTCAAGGTTGTTCCCTAGTCCGTTTTCTCTCTCTAAAAGAGAGCTATTGGTTTGTTCTCGTTGTTGTTTTGTTGTTTTTACATCATCAAT
This sequence comes from Gonatopus flavifemur, assembly GCA_018340375.1. Classification (NCBI taxonomy): domain Eukaryota; kingdom Metazoa; phylum Arthropoda; class Insecta; order Hymenoptera; family Dryinidae; genus Gonatopus; species Gonatopus flavifemur. The sequence goes on from JAFFJZ010000033.1 coordinate 1,826,665, forward strand.
GTTCAAATCATTAAATCGACCTTTTGATCAGAAAATTACGACTCGAAATCTGGCTCTGGTCTCAAAGTGCTGAATGAAGGTTCTTCATTGGTTGATCCCACAGCTCAATCCTCATCAATTAGAACGACTGTTAAACAACAAACAAATCAGGGTCGGGTTGTTTGATCAATTATAATCCTCTTGATTTAAAATTTGATGCAACTCATTGAAAATCATTGACATGCAACGGTTGAAACGATTCACTCAGATAGCGAGAGCTCAAGAAATGAGATCTCATTGAATTCTTTCGGGACCACAAAATGAAGTACTGAAAAAATAACATGTCAGCACAATCAAGTCCTTGAAGAATTCAATTAGCTTTCTATCATACTACCCAATAAACATTTCGTGTCTTCCGATATCTTTTACATAAGTTTAAGATGTCTTGAGCAATATTTGTAGGTACTTCACAGATGTGTAAAAGATGTCTAAGGAGAAACAAAAAAACTCCAAATGATATTCAAAAAACATATGAAACACCTCTTCAAAGATAATGTTTAGATCGTTTTAGATTTTTTGGATGTCCGAAACTGATCTATTAGATATCGTTTCACATAACAGATTGATTTTAGACATGTTAAGAATGTCTACAAGTGTTGCGTATGATGTCTTAAACGGATGTAAAAGATATCGTCAGAAACGTTCATTGGGTATATATTGCACTGTATGTAGTATAACAGAAAGTGTATTGAATTATTCAAAAATTCTATTTCACTGAAATTTCAGTACTTTATTTTGTGGTTCCGAAAGGATTCAATGAGACAAAGGTTTTGGAACTTCTGCTATCTGGAATAATGCTTCTCCAGTTGAAGAATTGACCAGAGCACGCCCTTAAGATTCGCTTTCCGTCGTGCTAAGCCATAGGACGTACGTCAGAAAATGTTTTCTCTGTTTTTACATATTCATATTCGAATAGGTTTTTTTACATGTGTTTCAATTAACAAAATTTGGACATTATTGAAAATTATTCAAGAAACTACTTCGAAAATAACGGCGTTCGTAGTATTCAATACGTACAAGTTTAGATGAAATGCTTGATATACCGGAAGTTCAAAATTTTAACATACGGCCTTTCAGCTGAGGACTGCGTCTTTGTCTCTACAGTCCTCACATTTTGGCATTGAATGTACTCGTCGACATAACCGTACAAACGGCTTATCTTGTTTCGCCTCATTGTTTTGGAATGAATTATAAAATGTAGAAACTAGAGGAAATAGAATATTCCAAAATCGGAATGTTTTGACGAGATTATGGGTGCATAAATCAGTGGATTCTCAGTATATTATATGAATATTCTTATGTAATGGATACCCAGTACATATTCTTTTGTATTTTATGTGACATCATTTTAATTAGTTTATTCAAATTCTGTATAAATGGATTATATTTTGGTGCGATAAAAAATACTTTCTCAAGCCAATCAGTTAGCGTAGTTAAGAACTATACAACTGTGACTGAGAATGTATAAATCAACGGCCATGGAGCATGAAACGGAACGGATGAAACTTCGCTACGTACTTTTTTGAGAAGTAAGTAATGAATATTGAATAGGCAGCGTTCCAAGTATACAGCTAAGATTGTGCTCTGAATATTAATTGGAAATTTAAAATAATATCTAAACATTAAGGGAAACTATTTATGAACAATATTGACATTCATAGGTTATTATGTTTGTAATTCTTTGCATACTTTTCAGGAATCTTTTGCGGATTCAATCTAATATTCAACGTCCAATCTTGGCAGGTGGCTTCATCACTTCATATTGAAAATATTCATCACCTAGTTGTTGGATCACTACGTAGCAAATTTTTGTCTATTTTCTTCGCTTTTGGAGCTCCATGGAACTTGAGTTGATTGATATACATTATCAACTTCGATTTTTGAGAACTTGAATTTTAGTATAATTTGCAACGAAATTGGAGAGGTATTCTTGCTGGGTTCCATTGAATACAAGATACGTTTTTTTATCTTGAAAAAAATAGTCTCAAAATGGTGAATCGTCTTCATAGTTCCAAATAATTTCACAGAGTTTTTTAAAAAATTGTCTGCAAGGCTGGTTGCTTTGAGTTTTTGTAACCCGATATTTCATGTGAATTAAATGTTGATTATGAAATTTGATGAATATTATTATACTTTCTCGAATGTTTAAATGTGAAACATTTTCTTCGGATTCATGAAAAGAGTTCTGTGAAACATGTGTGACTGTTACTTTTTATTGAACTTTCAAATACAATCCATAGATAACTCAAGAAATTTTGTCAATCAACAAAAATTGAAAAATTTTGACTGAACTTTGTCTGCTCTGGCCACAATTCCTCCTATGTTTCTCATACTTCAAATTTATCGAAGGAATATAGGAAATTCTCTTGTTTTTTCCTCATTCTTTCTCTGCTAATTTTGAAATATGAGAATTTTCCATCGAATAAATATAAAAAAATTAAGTAATCAGTATAAAGTAAGTATTTTTTATTATATATAAATATTTCGTAATTATTTGAACAATTCTCCATGGATCTACAAAAGATTTTAACAATGTCCCTCATACTGATTTATGATCTTAATCTTCAATAATTCAACAACTTTTTCAATTTAATTCCACATTCATTTTGATTTTATTTTATGAATTCAGAAAGGATTCATTTGCATGGAATTTAATACATTATTTTGGAGTACATAATTATTGTCTCGTGGTATGATTTCTGAATACATGATGAACTCCGAACTGAATTCAAGATGAATTCTCTTGGGCAGATTAGATGTTCTAATTGAACTTCCATATGCAGGGTGGGGCATTTAAAGTGTCGCGGGCGTTTTTTCCAAAAATAAAGTGAGATACGAGAAAATTTTCCGGACAAAAGTTGTAGGGTACCGAGGGGGACATCCGATGGTGGCCTTGGCTTTGACCTCAAATCTCATCTTCAAGGGCATTCTGAGATCAACTCTTGTTTTTTAAATAGCATCTCATATTTTTTACTGCAGATTTGGATTCTAAGTCAAAAACCAAGAAACTTTTGTCTGAACCATTTTCCTGAAATCCGCAAAAATGGCGCTCTAATCGATATTGTTCCATTTTGAATCTGACATTCGAATAACTCGAAAACGAAGGGTCTTGCAAAAGAATGTTTCGTACAAAAGTTGTCAATCCACAACACATTTCAATCGTCTACATTACCACCATTCAGAGCTCACGCGATGTAAACAAACGACGGGGTTCAGTGAAAATTCACGATTTTGAAAGTCAGGTTGTCAGTTACATTTGATTATTACTTGGTTTATGACAAATTGAAAATCATGGATATCCGATACACGGTTTCTGAAAAGATCGATATGATCTACATTTACGGTGAAGTGCATAAGAACCCCAGACAAGCATATGACTTGTATGCAGAACGATTTCCTGAAAGAACAACGCCATCCATTAGGTATTTTCAACGCATTACAAAATTATTCTCAGGAACGGGAAGTGTTACAAGGGAAAAACGACATCGAATGAGAACTGTTAGCGGGGAAAATGCGGAAGTTAATGTACTAGCTGCAGTAGCCAATAATCCACACGTGAGCTCTCGTGAAATTGAACTCCATTCGGGAATTTCTCGAAGAAGTGTTCTTCGAATACTGAAACGTCACAAATTCCATCCGTATCACATTTGTTTGCATCAAGACCTTCACGGTGATGATTTCGAAAATCGTGTACAGTTTTGTCGATGGGGTCTAGCGCAAATGCACAATAACAACTTCATCAACATATTATTTTCTGATGAGTCGACGTTCACCTATCATGGTCAAGTAAATCGACATAATATGCGTTACTGGGCGACAGAAAATCCAAGATGGTTACGTCAAGTAGAGCATCAAAGACAATGGGCTGTGAATGTTTGGTGTGGTATTTTTCGATCTCGAGTAATTGGACCGTACTTCATTGCAGATACGCTAAATGGAGAGAAGTACAGACATTTCTTAGATCAAGTACTTCCAACATTACTTGAAGACATAACTATTCAGGAACGATTGAATATGTGGTATCAACACGATGGTTGTCCATCCCATTATGCAGTCACAGCTCGAGAAATATTGGACAGAGATTATCCTGGACGATGGATAGGACGTCGTGGACCAGTTCATTGGCCTGCCCGTTCTCCGGATCTTACTTCTCCAGATTTTTTTTCATGGGGATACATAAAAGATACAGTTTATCAACAAGCACTGACTACACCTGAGAATATGCGTCAACGAATCATCAATGCATGCGCGAGCATCAATGAAGATATTTTAGCACGAGTTCAGCAATCTTTTGTAAAACGTTTTGAAATGTGTATTGGAGTCGAAGGCCATCATTTTGAGCATCTACTGCATTAAAATTATCCAAGTGATGTAGACGATTGAAATGTGTTGTGTTTTGTCTGTTATACCCCATCACCTCCGTTTCAGTTCAAGGGGTCCCCCTTGGAATCAGACAACTTTTGTCCGAAACATTCTCCTCCAAGACCCTTCGTTTTCGAGTCATTCTAATGTCAGATTCAGTATGGAACAATATCGATTAGAGCGCCATCCTTGCGGATTTCAGGAAAATGGTTCAGACAAAAGTTTCTTGGTTTTTGACCTAGAATCCAAATCTGCAGTAAAAAATATGAGATGCTGTTTGAAAAACAAGAGTTGACCTCAGAATGCCCTTGAAGATGAGATTTGAGGTCAAAGCCAAGGCCACCATCGGATGTCCCCCTCGGTACCCTACAACTTTTGTCCGAAAAATTTTCTCGTATCTCATTTCATTTTTGGAAAAAACGCCCGCGACACTTTAAATGCCCCACCCTGTATATTCATATTTACTGACATAACGGGCATACATTCGGAATTCTTTTGGAATTCAGTAGGATGGATCCAGGTATTCTTGAAGGATTCTTCGGAAATTCATGGTGTTCAAAATGTTTTCCGAAAGAATTATTTGTGAGCTAGTCATGCTGTCTCAGAGGGGTGACATATATGCTATCTTGGCATAATGTCCACTTCTTTATTTGAATTCATTTCTGTTTTCTAATTTACATGGTGTTTTTCAGTTGTGATGAAGGGATATTGCAGATAGACGTCCCAACTAGGGTCGACTCACCAGTATCGGAGGAGAGAATGGAAGACGAGGCCAAGTTCAGGTGTCCTAATCAGGGGGAAGAAGAGGAAATTGGACTCGGGGAGGAATTTCCAATTTGGATATGGAGAGGAAACGTCAATTTGGTTTTTATACCCTTGAAATTATATATATACAGGGTGATTCAAAATTCCCGCACTCTTTTTTGGGAGTAGATTCCTGATGAAATTCTAAAACGATTTGTCCTGTTGCACAATGCTCTCCAACGCATAATTTCCGAGATATAATTAATTAAAGTTGACTAATTATGAGGTGGATCCATCGGTCATTCAGGAGCGTCATAACAGAACAAGAGAGGAAGGTGCTTGCAGAGGGCGCTCATACGATCAGCTGATCGGTATAACCGATACGATTTACCAGCATACAAATTGGTAAATTTTCTATGTAGAACGATTGAATTTGTCGACACTGTCGAAAAATTGATTATTGTCATGAATTCTTATCACGATATGCTGTAGGTGAAAGTTGTAATTTCAGTAATGATTTTTATTACGCAGACAAATGTAAAATAGTGTTATTCCGTAGGGATAGGGATTCAAGCGGGAGAAAAAAGTATAATCACTCGTTTTCAATCAGAATTTTCATGTAAAAAAGAAAACATGAGAATTTTCATTCATCCGATACCCAATTTGAACGGTTTGATTAGTAAGTTTAACACAAGAGATTGGATCCCGAACCCTGTATTCTGATTGGTCGAGTATCAATGTATGTTAGATCAATCCTCGGCCGTTTCAAATGATTCTTCTGAAGAATGTGTTTTCGACTTATCCCAACCACAACATTGAACAATGATGAATTTATTCGAATTCACCCTTTTTACATCATTCGATGATGATAAAGGGTTTATCGAACGTTAATAACTTACTTCAACTTGCAGAATCCATCAATTTTGACGAAAATACAAGGTGTGACATCGTATACGACCCAATCATTGCACTTGATTGACATTGTAATCACATACGGTTTGTTTAGCTTAAATCAACCATTCGTGATACGAATCAACCAATCAGGTGACAGCTCGAAACAGTTTCATTCAAAGCACATATGACTTCGAAGGGCATATTGTTATTTCAAATGGGAAAAGAATTGTCTTTGAAGATTAACCAAATCCGTCCTTTTTAGGACGAATACATTTTCCAAACGTAGAAACGCGCTCGAACTTGCACACAATTTGAATTAGATTTTGATTTAAACATGAATGATCTTGAGTGATCTCAAGTAAGTTATTAACGTTCGATAAACCCTTTATAATCATCGAATGATGTAAAAAGGGTGAATTCGAATAAATTCATCATTGTTCAATGTTGTGGTTGGGATAAGTCGAAAACATATTCTTCAGAAGAATCATTTAAAACGGCCGAGGATTGATCTAACATACATTGATTCTCGACCAATCAGAATACAGGATTCGGGATCCAATCTCTTGTGTTCAACTTACTAATGAAACCGTTCAAATTGGGTATCGGATGAATGAAAATTCTCATGTTTTCTTCTTTACATGAAAATTCTGATTGAAAACGAGTAGTTATACTTCTTTCTCCCACTTGAATCCCTATCACTACGGAATAACACTATTTTACATTTGTCTGCGTAATGAAAATCAGTACTGAAATTACAACTTTCACCTACAGCATATCGTGATAAGAATTCATGACAATAATCAATTTTTCCACAGTGTCGACGAATTCAATCGTTCTACATAGAAAATTTACCAATTTGTATGCTGGTAAATCGTATCGATTATACCGATCAGCTGATCGTATGAGCGCCCTCTGCAAGCACCTTCCTCTCTTGTTCTGTTATGACGCTCCTGAATGACCGATGGATCCACCTCATAATTAGTCAACTTCAATTAATTATATCTCGGAAATTATGCGTTGGAGAGCATTGTGCAAAAGGACAAATCGTTTTAGAATTTCATCAGGAATCTACTCCCAAAAAAGAGTGCGGGAATTTCGAATCACCCTGTATATATATATTCTTCGATTACCGATACTTGTATTTTCCAAACATTGATCTTGTTTCTTTTCCAGAGGGAAGTTCTGTGATTATCTGGAATGTTCGTCAGCCAAACACGACTATTACAACAATGACGACTTCACAACTTCATCTCGACGTTGGATTCTCATCTTCAATTCGTCGTGGGATGAATTTGAAAACTCCTCTACTTCATCGAGGGATTTCCACGATTACCTATCGTGGTGTAATCTATGGTTCCACCATAGATCAGGAATTCTTTTTTTTGTTTTCTCTTGTTTTGTTCTGTATTTTTCACAGGGTTTCAGATGATTGCGACAAGGAATCCTCCGAAGAAAATCGACGAGAGATACATATGGGAAGGAACGCTCCAAGTTCCTTTCTCATCAATAGAAGGGTGCAGGTAAAACCTGTCACCTGCACGACTTGAGAGTCGTGCCTACAATTCCACTTGCAGTGATAGTGTTTGTGCAGTTTTTGTGTCACGAAATAGTGTGAAATGTTTTAGATTGTCAGTGTAGGATGGTTGAGATTCACTCATCAAGTTTCAAGAGATTCTGAGTAACAGTTTTGTCGCAAAGACATCTTTAAGTTACGGTCATACAAAAACCGAGAAGTTTTTTTTTCAAGTTGGTCGTGAGGGGCCTTTCACTCTGGAATCACTGAGTTTCGTCGATTCAGAATCGATTCCGAATCGAACTTCAGTTATAGAACTCAACGATGTAATTCTTGGTTCAGTGGAATCAAGAACACAAATTTGACTCGTACAGAATCGAGACAATGAGTTGGAACAGTACGGAATCAGTTGGAATCAACGAACTCACCGACAATCACTCCCATCAGTCCCAGATCAAGGGATTTTTATACGAGTCAGAGCGAGTCGAGGCAAATCGATACATACTCAACAAATTTCGTGAGTCCACGTGTGTCCACACGTGATCAGTCCACGTGTTTTGATCGAATAAATAATTGATGAATACATTCGGAATCAGTGGCATGAACAAACCATGTAGCGCCATTAGTTCTCGAAAAGTTGCAGAAATTGAATCCAACTGCACACCGAGAGGGGTTCCATGCTTTTAGCATGTTGAAAGTTAATTAAATTAGAAACTCTTGTCTTGGATCTTGATTCCGAGAGAAAATTTGGTATGAAATACTACTTGAAAGTTGAAAAAAAATTTACAGCTGGAAAAGTTTCATTATTGAGTAATATAATTCTGCAATTTTTCAGTCTGTTAATTTAATCAATTTAAGCATGAAACTGAGTAAACCGAAGAAAAATTGAGAACGAAAATCAATGTACTCTAACAGCTAGTCAAAGATACAAGTAAAATAACGAAATTATTACGGAATCAGCGCGGACTCAGGGAGAATCAGACCGTTTTCCCGTACTCGTGTCAACTTCAGCTCGAAAGCGTTGGAATCCCTTTCATCGATGCTTTGAACTCGCAGCTTGATTCTTGTCTACTTTATTGAGTGGAATCATCGTGTGAATCGGAATCACAGGTAATCAACTAGAATCACCGGATAGGTTGTTGATTATGGAATCGATTCCAGAGTCAGAGGCCCCTCGGTTGGTCGAATTAAGTGTGTGTGATCAGTGATGCCAGCATTTGGTCGACCGAGTCGATTTACCCTCTCCATCTGACCATTTATCGTCCCCACCATTCCAGCCGGGTGTACGCACACATTGGAACCCGTATTCATGTGATTCGGAACCGGTCGGTTCACTTCGAGTCGACTCGGACAATCGAGAGAGAACCAACTATCCGTCGGTCTCTGTCTTCTCAATATGTTTTACGATCGGCTAACTCCGTGCAAGATCGGAAAAAGTTTAAAGCCCACGCGGTCGGCTTACCGAAAAGTTTCACCGCTTTTCCTCTCCCAAGCGACAATTTTATTGTAATCAGTATCGAACTGACTTACCCGGCACCCCAGGCAATTCTCGGCCGGGGCCCTTCGATATTTTTTTCGTTTTTTTTTCAATTAAAGAGCCAGTTCAATACTGATTATTGAATTATCACGATGAAATATAGATTTGATGCATAGCATCATTCAATTGAATTAAAATCGAATATAAGTAAATAATTTTTCAATTATTATTTATTTTTCATAAATTTAATAAGATTATTGGTTATTCTTATGACTGATTATGAAGCTTTCGAGAACTCCTGTATGTATTGTATAAAAATTTTCTAATAGTCACGCATTTCTAATCATTATTTTGAATCTTGATGATTTTTCAATGAATTTCATTAGAATTGTCAATCAATCGATGGTTGAAAAATTCTAAGATAGTTTTCCTTGATAAATTAATTTTCAGAGGCCACTATGATATTCCAATCAGGATAATCAAATCAACATCGATTATCAGATGTTGATCAACATCAAAATAATAAAACTGAATATTCAATTGATTGAGTGCAAATTATTTTCAATGGACTGAATAATTAGATTTGAGCGTTCAAATTGATATTTCATCATTTCACGCACTATCAGTCTCTTTCCTTCGCTGTATTACTTCATAGACGTAGTATGTGGATCGGAATATCAAAAGACCCCATAGCCTAGCGGCAAAAGACATGGTTCTTGAGGAAGAACGGTCGGGTTCGATTCTCTGTGGGAGACATTTCATTTTTTTTTTGTCATCTCTCTGGTGAATAATTAAATTTCACATCCGATTATTAGTTTTTATGTCATTACATCGTCATGTTATCAATAATCCTGATCTTTCAGAATGCACTTGCGGATTCGACCAAGTACAGGTTCGAGTCGATTGGGAATTTCCCAAATATTCGTGTCCATGAGATATACACGGTAGAAAATTTTTCGTCAAATTTAACACACAAGCGAATGTTAACCATTTTTCTTCACACTCAACGTGTGTTGATTCCAGAGTGACACTTACAAAGTGTCAATTTGAACTCGAATAACATTTCAATGTGTTGAAAATGAATCGATCGAACAGCATTTGATCAGTGTGTTGAATGAACACACAAAAGTGTTAAATATTCAACACTTGAATTTTGACACGTAGTTAAATATTCAACACTTGAATTTTGACACGTACTTCTTTTTTACACAATGACGGAATTTTTTTTACTGTGCAGACCGATCGATGCAGAATCTTCTGAAATGAGAAATGAATAGCACTTCAGAGGAACGTTTTTGAAAAAGTTTATTCGCAAATTCCATCAATTCCTGTGACAAATTGATGAAAAAATTTCAAAAATTTGTGTCCATCGAATAAAGACCGATCGATCCGAAATCTAATGAAATGAAAAATTAAATCACTTCGGAGAAACGTTTTTGAAAAAGTATACTTGCAAATTCCATCAAACCCTCTGACGAATGGATAAAAAAATTTCGGAACTTTATCTCCGTGGAATATAGACCGATCGATTCGAATTCTTCTGAGAAGGAAAACAATGAATATCACTTCGAAGGAACGTTTTCAAAAGAGTGTACTTGCAAATTCCATCAATTCATGTGACAAATTGATGGGAAAAATTCCAGAAACTTGTGTCCATCGAATAAAGACCGATCGATTCGCAATATACTGAAATGAAAAATGAAATCACTCCAGAGGAATGTTTTTAAAAAAGTATACTTGCAAATTCCGTCAAACACTTTGACGAATTGATAAAAAAATTTCGAAAATTTTTATCCGTGGATCAATTCAATAAATCTAATGCATCCTTTCAGAGAGAACAAACAATGGTACATCTATTGCAACCACGCTCACTTGATTTGTTAGTGTTTGTCTTGAAAAAATTTTTAAAACCCGCGCTACTCAATCACTTGGACTTGATCAAGTGTGTGAATTTTTCTTTACCCGCGAACCAATGAGCTTTGGAAGATATCGACGTAGGCAGTGAATGCGGAGAATGTTTGGAAAATCTTGACCCTGAAAACATTTCAAAAGTGAATGAAGGACGCCAAAATTGTTTAAAATTTTACATCACTGCTTCTACAGAAATTTTGAAACGACTTTCCACACATGATCCCTCCTTGTATTCTCTCGCTGCATTGGAAACGGAAATTGCTTCATTCGAACCGGATCGACAAAAAACTGCATCGATGATTATGTACGCTAGTCGGAAATTGGGTGGTTTCGATAAAAATTCTCTGAGGGAAGAATGGAATTCTATGTACTTTTTGGATCTCACATTGAGACGTGATTTATCGAAGCTTGATTTTGATCAAACGTGGATTAGAATTAGATCTCTTTGTACAAGTGAAGGAGATATACGATTTCCGAACCTCCGAACACTTTCCTCTGCAGTTAGGACTCTTCCGCATTCTATGGCCGCAGCGGAAAGGGCGTTCTCCATGATTCCGGATATTAAAACTGGAGAGAGGAATAAATTGAGTCCTGAAACATTAAATTCCAGTTGCGTCATCGAATATTTATTGAAAAGTAGGAAAGAAAATGCTCGTACCATGCCCATTGATGAAGGTCACTTGGCTTTGATGAATTATAAGTATTTGTACGGGGATTCAAAATCATCGGAAAAGCCAAGTGGATTACATCTGTACGCAGGGTAATGTAGTATTTTCCACTCAATTCGGATGAGTATTTTTACGATTTCATTTTCAAGCTCACATTTTCTACATTAAGGTTCCTTTGGTTGCATTCTACATTTCATCATCTTTGGATTAATTTTTCTATAAAAATTGATTGATTGATCCACGCACATATTCTAAGAGGGTTTGGAGTCTCAAAATACTGTGGAGGTGACGAACCACGGGGTCCTAATCTCAGATTGTGCATCTCCCTTAGTTTTCGATCATTCATCTAGGAAATTTATGATAGGTTATGATCGGATCCCATAATTTCATATCGACGAGTCGATTTCATTGTAATATCGAGGACATCGATATCGCACATGTAAACTTGATCATCGATCACCCAGACAGTACAACGTGCCACTGGGACGTTGATAGGAGGTCTATAGAACGTAGGGGAGGAAGGTTTTCCGACTGTTTAGGAGTCTCTGAATACTGTGGGGCTGACGAACCACGGCGTATTAATCTCAGATTGTGCATCTCTGTTAGTTTTCGATTATTCATCTAGGACATTTTTAATAGGTTTCGGATTCCATAATTTCATATCGACGAATCAGTTTCGTTGCGATATCGAGGACGTCGATATTGCACATGTAAACTTGATCATCGAACACCCAGACAGCACAACGTGCCACTGGAGCGTTTCCTGAATCTTTATAGAACGTAGGGGAGGATTTCTGAAAGTTCAGAAAACATCCCCGGAATGTATCTCGCTTCTTCTCCCAATTTGTGGATAATCTCCGTTATACATTACGAAACACAAACGGTACAGTGGCACATCACACACACACATACATATATATATATATATATATATATATATACACCATAGTTGATAAGGTAGTATTTCTAATTCCCCTTCTGATTCTTGCATCGCAACATTCCTAATTTTTTATTATGTTCTTCATCAAAATGAATTCAACGACAATCTTCTGGAAATATCTTAGAAGAGGAGGACTTTTCAATCCCATTTCGTTAGTGGGGCTTCTTCCTCCGTCCGTATAGCATCTTCCTCCCCCCCCCCCCCCAGGCTGTCAGGCGAGGGTCAGGCAGTTCATTCATCACTGCACTTACTGTTTTGTAGTGTTTCAGGCATCATGATGGAGCAACAAGGACCACGCGACTCGGGATGTGGACAGCAATTTTCATTGCTAAAGAGAAAGTATCGTGGAATAGGCCTACTGGGGATACCACGTTAACCCTGAGAAAAAGGTAGAACGGAGAAATTATAATGAGTTCCCACATCACAATTCTGGGGAACTCTACAAGAACATTCTGGAAGATTTCTCGGAATTCTGGAACATGTCTTATGGCGCACCTAAAGATAACTCGGAAATATCTTATGAGAGATGTTTTCAGGAATTCTAAAAGATACATTTAGGAAACCATGAGAAATCTCACATCAAGACTTCGAAGCTACCTTCTGGTGTTTCAAGAGACTTTCCTTCAAATTCTTCAATATATCTTGCAGAATGATCCAAAAGAATGATCCAAAATTGTGATGCGGGATACATCATTCATATTGGCTCTAGACTCCAACCAGAAAGCGAATGTCATTATAATATAGATCTAATGTCAAACACATCGATTCTATTGAACCCCATTCTGATTTCGATACGCTACACCCAGGGAAGGAAGTCTAAATTTGAATGATTTCGAAAAATAGTCCGACTTATCACAATCTCAGTTGATTTCACAGCAGGAGAGTACGGTATCCATGAGCTGTGGCATATCTCACATGTACTGTTATGAAATCGACTCAAATTCTGATAGCTCAAACTATTTTAAAATCGTCCAAATAGGGATTCTGTAAGATATACTTCTCTACTATAACTTCTTCTTTCTTAGTTGAGGTATTGTTTCGATCTGAAATAAGAATCGATGGGTTCGTATTACTGGCTGAAATTGAGCTATTCTTCTCCTCAGGGTTGAAAAAAAAACGCATTCGCTTGTACTTCACCTCCTGGGTGATGCGGAAAGGAGTACAAAATTTGCAAACGCATTTCTTGGAAACGTTCCTCTGAAGTGCTGTTTATTTTTCATTTCAGAAGATTTCGGATCAATCGGTCCTCTGGATGTGTTCAATCTGCCGGACATTAACAAGCTCTTTGAGAATATCGGAAGTATTGTTTGAGTACGCCTAAAGAACGTGTTAATGTCCGACAGATTGAACTCCTCCAGAGCTCTATATGAATTCATTAGTTCTTGAAGAGTTCTATTCTCGCTCTTGAAAAAGAATTCTTCGTGTGTTATCTGGGCGGGTTCATGTCCTGAGGAATATCTTTTTTTTCCGATTTCATATTATTCTTCTTTTATTTCACGCAACTGAAGATGTAATTGTAATAATCTTATATTGTAATAGGAACTAACTTTTTTTCCTTGCTGTTATCGTATTGATATATTACTGGTTGACAGTACCATCTATACCCCAAAACAAACACCTTCATCATAAATGGATACTTGTACTTATAACACTTATAATCTAGATACTTGTCCTCATACTCGAAAATGTATTATCAAATATCCCAGCCTTCATGATATTTGTCATACTCCTTAGAATCCATTGCTCTCCGTGAGGAAATTCAGAATCGATCGGTCTATATTCCACGGAGACAAAATTTCGAAATTTTTCTATCAATTCGTCAAAGGGTTTGATGGGATTTGCAAGTATACTTTTTTAAAAACATTCCTCTGAAGTGATTTCATTTTTCATTTCAGTATATTGCGAATCGATCGGTCTTCATTCGATGGACACAAGTTTCTGAAATTTTTCCCATCAATTTGTCACATGAATTGATGGAATTTGCAAGTACACTCTTTTGAAAACGTTCCTTCGAAGTGATATTCATTGTTTTCCTTCTCAGAAGAATTCGAATCGATCGGTCTATATTCCACGGAGATAAAGTTCCGAAATTTTTTTATCCATTCGTCAGAGGGTTTGATGGAATTTGCAAGTATACTTTTTCAAAAACGTTTCTCCGAAGTGATTTAATTTTTCATTTCATTAGATTTCGGATCGATCGGTCTTTATTCGATGGACACAAATTTTTGAAATTTTTTCATCAATTTGTCACAGGAATTGATGGAATTTGCAAGTAAACTTTTTCAAAAACGTTCCTCTGAAGTGCTATTCATTTCTCATTTCAGAAGATTCTGCATCGATCGGTCTGCACAGTAAAAAAAATTCCGTCATTGTGTAAAAAAGAAGTACGTGTCAAAATTCAAGTGTCGAATATTTAACTACGTGTCAAAATTCAAGTGTTGAATATTTAACTACGTGTCAAAATTCAAGTGTTGAATACTTAACACTTTTGTGTGTTCATTCAACACACTGATTAAATGCTGTTCGATCGATTCATTTTCAACACATTGAAATGTTATTCGAGTTCAAATTGACACTTTGTGAGTGTCACTCTGGAATCAACACACGTTGAGTGTGAAGAAAAATGGTTAACATTCGCTTGTGTGTTAAATTTGACGAAAAATTTTCTACCGTGTATATCTCATGGACACGAATATTTGGGAAATTCCCAATCGACTCGAACCTGTACTTGGTCGAATCCGCAAGTGCATTCTGAAAGATCAGGATTATTGATAACATGACGATGTAATGACATAAAAAATAATAATCGGATGTGAAATTTAATTATTCACCAGAGAGATGACAAAAAAAAAATGAAATGTCTCCCACAGAGAATCGAACCCGACCGTTCTTCCTCAAGAACCATGTCTTTTGCCGCTAGGCTATGGGGTCTTTTGATATTCCGATCCACATACTACGTCTATGAAGTAATACAGCGAAGGAAAGAGACTGATAGTGCGTGAAATGATGAAATATCAATTTGAACGCTCACATCTAATTATTCAGTCCATTGAAAATAATTTGCACTCAATCAATTGAATATTCAGTTTTATTATTTTGATGTTGATCAACATCTGATAATCGATGTTGATTTGATTATCCTGATTGGAATATCATAGTGGCCTCTGAAAATTAATTTATCGAGGAAAACTATCTTAGAATTTTTCAACCATCGATTGATTGACAATTCTAATGAAATTCATTGAAAAATCATCAAGATTTAAAATAATGATTAGAAATGCGTGGCTATTAGAAAATTTCTATACAATACATACAGGAGTTCTCGAAAGCTTCATAATCAGTCATAAGAATAACCAATAATCTTATAAAATTTATGAAAAATAAATAATAATTGAAAAATTATTTACTTATATTCGATTTTGATTCAATTAAATGATGCTATGCATCAAATCTATATTTCATCGTGATAATTCAATAATCAGTATTGAACTGGCACTTTAATTGAAAAAAAAAAGGAAAAAAATATCGAAGGGCCCCGGCCGAGAATTGCCCGGGGTGCCGGGTAAGTCAGTTCGATACTGATTACAATAAAATTGTCGCTTGGAAGAGAAAAAGCGGTGAAACTTTTCGGTAAGTCGACCGCGTGGGCTTTAAACTTTTTCTGATTTTGCACGGAGTTAGCCGATCGTAAAACATATTACTGTCGCGCAAATTGCAGCCCATTACCTTCTCTTATGAGTTGAGTGGCTCAAGCTTGGAGGTTGTGCAGAATATGCTCGATTCAAGTATTACGTTCGATTCCAAGCTTAATTTTACTTTTCACTATCATAATGTGGTGAACACAGCTATGAAGCAGCTCGGTTTTTTGAAGCGTATGTCTGCTGACTCCAAGGAGCCCTCAACATTGATTACGTTATACAATGCTCTCGTGAGACCTAACTTAGAATACGCGACTCACATTTGGTCTCCTCATCATGACAAATATTGTAAACTTATCGAGAGAGTTCAGCATAGATTTTTACGATTTTTGGCTTTCAAAAATCATACCCCCATGGCTATATCCTACCATGATTATGGTCCGTTGATGGGGTTGTTCAACATGAACACTCTCGAAACTCGTAGAATGATCAATGATTTGGTATTCATTTTCAAAATAATCAATGATCAAATCAATTGCCCTGAACTTCTCTCTCTCTTAAATTTCAATGTACCCTCCAGGTCTCTTAGGAACCCATTACTTTTGAATTTTCCTATGTTTAAGTCGCAATTCTTTTATACTGACCCAGTAAATCGAATTTGTTGTTTAGCAAATACTTATAGAGATGAGTTGGATTTCTTTTCTGGATCAGTTTCAGTATTCAAGACTTCTGTCTCTAGAGCTCGTTCTAGTAGGTGTGTGAGATTGTAATATTCTTATACTCGTTATTCATCCTGTACAGGATTTTATATTTTGTACTATGTCTTTTTGTAATCCGTCTGTTCACTTTATATGATTTCTTTTTTTTATTTTTTTTTTATTTTTATTTTATCTGTTAAATTTTCACTGTATCGTATCAATAATTTGGTCACTAAAGGGCGTTATTGCCCGTTGAATAAATAAATAAATGAATAAATAAATAAAATAAATAAATATTGAGAAGACAAAGACCGACGGATAGTTGGTTCTCTCTCGATTGTCCGAGTCGACTCGAAGTGAACCGACCGGTTCCGAATCACATGAATACGGGTTTCAATGCGTGCGTACACCCGGCTGGAATGGTGGGGACGAGAAATGGTCAGATGGAGAGGGTAAATCGACTCGGTCGACCAAATGCTGGCATCACTGTGTGTGATGTTTCTTAGTGGTTTTGTTAAGCCTGTAGGGCTGAAACAAAGTTCTTCGCCAAATTTCGGACAATTCGAAGTGATTGTTTTGTCACAAAGACACTTTTAAGTTTGCGGTTATACAAAAACTGAGAAATTATTTTTTCAAGTTTGGTGAATCAAGTGGGTCTGATGTTTCTTAGTGGTTTTGTGAAGCCTGTGAGGCTGGAACGAAGTTCTTCACCAAGTTTTGGACAACTTGAAGTGATAGTTTTGTCACAAAGACACTTTTAAATTTACGGTACGAAAAAAACAAGTAGTGTATTTTTTTAAGTTCAATGAATTAAGTGTGTGTAGTGGTGAGTGATTTCGTTGAGCGTTCAGAGTCAAAACAAAGTTGTGTTCAAAATTTCAAGCAATTCGAGGTGATAGTTTTGTCGCAAAAACATTTTTAAATTGCGATTATAGTAAAAGCGGGAACTTTATTTTTCAAACTTTCAATTCCTCGCATGTGTATTGTTGCATAGTGGTTTTTTCTATCCAGTGGAATAGGGTGTAGTGTGTTGGTAGAGTTCGAAGAAGTTTGAACTGTCAGTATTGTTTGAAACCCAGTTTGAGGTTGACGGTTATTGGAAAACCGAGACTGACAGTTGTCCATCTTCGAACTTTGATAGTGTTTTGTGTGTTACGTGTGTTTATTTGGTGAAGTGACATAGTGAACAATCTGTGAGTGGAGTTTAATTCAATTCGAGATGGGAGTTGGTGAAAAATGTGAGGAAGTGAATTGCGATCGCTGGAAACCCGAGAAACTAATTATTGAATCAGGGTATTTCCAGTATCGCTGAATGTTTTTAGCGATCTGTTTCCTTCAGTCGCTCAAGGAAGGTATACAATACCAACCCGATGCTGACTGGCATGGATTTCACTGTGTCCTGTCGACTCGAAGGTTCAGTCGACCCAACAATCTCAACAACTGAATGGAGTCGTTGGGATATGTCAGTGGATTTCAAGTAAAAAAGAGAAGAATAGTGAGTGTTAAGTGGGAAATTCGTTCAATTTGGGATTAGGAGTAGAAAGGAGAATTCAACGATGCAGATTTTGATTTACCCTGTATTGGAGGATGATTCTCGTCTTGAGGGTGAGTTTTTATTTAATCTCCCTTCTTTCAATTCTGTTTCCACGATGGTTTCAATAATTTCCCAATGGATGAGGTTGATGATCTTTTCCTTGAACCCAATTATTGAAACAATTTTGTAATTACGCACATACATATATATTTGGTATGGTTATTCGAATGGAATGGAATTTTGAAGTCAAATATTTTCTAAATTGTCATCAACTATTTCTTGGCATTGGGGACATCTGTTTACGTTCCCTGTCAATAACCCGCAAGGAATTCTTGCTACACAAATAGTTGGTTCAAAAGTACATTTGCCTATTTTCACAAATTCAGCCATCTTATTCCTTGTCCATAGAGGTGGAGGACGGAGAGGGGTGAATTTGTATCTTTGAAAGTTGATCGAATATATCAGTTCTCTGCGTCTTGCTTGCAATATTCCTAGATTGCGGTCATCTTTGCTTCGATTATTTTCAACCTTTTTCCTGGCTTTTTCCGTGAAGAAAGAAAGACCGTTCTCCTCGTTCACACGCCAATTCTCGATTCTTCCCCGAATTAATTGTATTCTTTCTTCGACTTCCTCTATGTCAAAAGTGCTCACGTTTTTCACTGAAAATGGAAGAAAGAATCTGTTACTAGTCCGTCACTACTAATCACGATTAGTTACGATTGATCACTCGATTCCTGATGGATAGGAAAAAAAGATTTGAGTTTTAAATTGAATTGAGTTACACTTTTTAATAGCATCGAAAAAGATATTTGATTGTATAAAAATTGTTGCTCCACTTTCAGAGAATTGGTTATATCAAGAGATACTATTCAAGTATCATAGATCTAACCATTTCACAGAACATAGTCACTGGTGAATTCACTGCGAATATAGATTCACCCGAATTCACATCTCGTATGAGCGCGATACACCTGGGCGCTCACACGAAAGAAGAATGAAAAATTTTCGATTTGAATTTACACGAATGAATCGATTACTCATTGTTTGTCAATGATAAAATGAGTTGTGAAGAATATCAAATGTTATTTGAATCCTAAACTTTTGAGTTGTCGAAATTATTGAAATTGTTGAGATTTTCACGTATCAGAAGGTTCAATAATACTTTCGGAGGTTTTGGAAATCTTGGAAGGAGCTATAGAGCAGATTCTGGATCTAAAAAGAAGTGATTTTCTAGCCTTCGGGGCCCTGTATTTAAGGGCTTTCCCTCTCTCTGATTTTCCATCCTGGTGGCCGTTTCCTAATATTTGTTTCTTTCAAGATTCTCTAACCGTTCGCTTGGAAAAGCGTACGCGTAAACCAAGTTCCGATTATCGATACTTGGTCCTCCGCTTCGCAGGGCAACTTGAATCTTCGAATCCTTGGGGGTGCGAGAGAGGAAGTACGATACATGTACCTATACGTATATATGTGTATGTGCGTATCTATTGTATGTTTCATCAATTCATGGAAGAACTCGAATTATATCGTTGCTTATAGATATAGTGGCGGAATATTATTAAGGATTTAATTTATTGTTAAATATTTGAATTGTAGGAAAAAACACCTAGAATTAGTTGAATGTTTTATGATTTCAGGTAAGATTATTCAATCTCATCCTAGTTATTACTCAATTGTTGAATGGTTTGAACATTTTTTATTTCAGAAATTTTATGATTATTTATCGCTAATATGGCTAAAGATTCATTGTTAAATATAGTTTTGTTCTTTAAATCTGATCACGTTGCTGTTTCTTAAAGGGAAAGAAGGATAATAGTCAATTCATTTGGAATCCAACTTCTAAATATGAATTAACAATATTCAACATAATTGTGGTTCATGTATAGAAGTGTTGGCGTTTGTGTATGAAATATATTCATTGCTCTTTTGTAAAATGCATCTTGTTATTTCAGACAAAGAAACCTTCTTCCTTATGGGATGCGGGGTGGGTACGGACCTTCCAGTCTGTACATCTGGTTTTATTTTTTTTTTCTTGGTTATTTATTGTTGGAGCCTCGATATTCTCTCCTATGTTCTTTCACATCGTTGCCACTCTTCTATAAAGAACCAATTTCAAACTTGATCTTGTATTCATTGAAAGTTACTTGATTTTATCTAGGGTTATATTGCAGTCATATACTTTTATTACAGGGGTACACCTGTCTCTTGTGAAATTTGCATAGTTTTATGAAGCTAGGGTTTTGTACGGGATATAAATAGAATATTTGAAGTTAATTCTCGCTTGAGAAATGGTTGGCGACGATGTTAGTGAGTATTTGTCTCTACGGGTAGTACCTTTTTTCTTATATATACATTCCTCAACTGCAGATTGCCCGCCGTATGTTTGTGAATCGTTTCCTTCAACAGTACGGTTTTCGGGTATCCGCCGTTGTTTGAGGGTCGACAAAAAAAAAGGGACACTCGTAGCAACACATGTAGACAAACAGATCTTGGAAAAGTATTTTTTCAAGGTCTGGTCTATCTCACTTCGAAATATTGGGGTTTTCATGTGTTGATTGACGATATTTATGTTTTATCTTATGTATATCATGCATCGACTCATTCTTCGATACGAATATCGGGGGAAGATTCGATGCATGATGATCGTGAAAAAATATATGGAAGAAGACGTGGTTACGTCACATTATTCTCGATACAGAGAAAGGTTATGTGGAACGACCCAGTGAAAATTTTTCCCCTCAACATCCTCAACATTTATTATGTTCTCTGAATGATATCAGAAAGTCCCCTAATGCATCGATTTTGGAAAGCTTTTCGATGACTTCCATATGAGCTCTAAAATTTATCAGGAAGTTATCTGAGTTAACTTTCTGATAACTTCTAGAGCTCATATGAAAGTCAGCAAAAAAAGCTTACCGAAATCGACGCATTGGAGAACTTTCTGATATCATTTAGAGAACATAATGAATGCTTGGAATGTTGAAGGGAGAAATGTTCACTGGGAAAAGACGTCCAATGATAGCTGTTTCACAATGAATTGATGGT
This sequence comes from Gonatopus flavifemur, assembly GCA_018340375.1. Classification (NCBI taxonomy): domain Eukaryota; kingdom Metazoa; phylum Arthropoda; class Insecta; order Hymenoptera; family Dryinidae; genus Gonatopus; species Gonatopus flavifemur. The sequence continues at coordinate 1,848,125 of JAFFJZ010000033.1, forward strand.
AGGGCGTCTTTTTGCCGGAAACGTTCTTCGCCGAATACACTGTAATTTGACAATCGATAGTCACCTCTAGAATTCACTAGGAGATTTCGTAGTGATCTCTGGAAATGACTAGCGATTCTCGAAGCAAGTTTATTCCGCGAAAAACTTTTTCGGTAAAAAGACCCCCTACCGAATTGATTACTGTAGGTAACAACGGAATACTGTCCCACCTCCGCCAACTTTTGTGAAACGCTAAGGAATCATTCCAACACCTCATAAGTGAAGAAAGCAGGAGTCGTACGCTACCATGTATCTATACTCTTCAGCCGAGATTCGACCTCCTGAAAAAATTTTCAATGCACAATAAGTCGACACATATTGTATGTCACGGAAAAATAACTACACTTCCACCATATAATACGATTATACACTTTCGATTGAGCACACTACGAATTTGATCAGTTGATCCGATACCGAAATATAAACGTTTCACTTTTTTATTCGATCAAAACATCTTCTTGGAATTTCTGAATCATCGGTTTCTTCTCAACACGGAGACCTGTTATCCTTGAGGCGATTTCCAATGCCATGAAGATTTATTCTGTCTGTCTGTCCTTTAGTACCCTCAATAGTAGATCATTTGTTCTATCTTTTTTTCTTCGAATGTTCAATAGTGGATCATTTGTTCATTGGTATGCATAATATAATAACGTATAATAAGGTGCGTCCAATATTGTCCACATGGTTTGTCAGTCTTTTGTAACCTGTGCAATGATTGGTAGATGAATTTTTCTTCTCATAGAGCATATACATTGTGAATACGTGAACAAATATAACCTGTCAATGAGGCAGAGTGTTGATGGGTTATTATAGCATAAGGAGAATAATTGAAAAATGAATGAATTACAGGTTACTGCATCACAGAAAAAGTTGAAGGAAAGTGTGGATGGATCTATTTGGTCCATTCAGAAGATTGGGATACACACAGGTAAGCTCTGTATGATGAATTATTCGTAAAATGCATGATTTCTTCACAGGCGAAAGCATAGCAGATATACCATATTCCCTGACAGACAGTTTGCTACTGTTGGTACCTCTAACCGGAATCAGAAACGAATAATAATAGGAAATAATAATGGGAAAATAATAGAAAATCATGCAAGGTTTAGTCAAGGAAAATAATTCGAATTCATGAATTCTGAGGCAAAAGCATATCGGATATATCATAACCTCCATGGACCGTCTGCTACCGTCCTATCATCCTACAAGAGTCGGTCGCAGATGATCAAATGGATCATACGGAGTATGCTTGAAGGGAATGATTCAAATTGACCCCCAATCTTTCTATACGCCAAAACATAACGGATATATCGTAACTCCTGACGGACGACCAGTCCTGTCAATTTCTACAATTGTGATCGTGGACAATTGATGCGAAAGATTATACCAAACTTGCTTGAGAATCATTGGAGTTTATTTGTTATTTCTTCACAGGTAAAATTATAGTGCATATACCAAACCCTTGATGGACAGTCCACTGATCTATACCATCCCCCAACTAGACTCCTGAGCGAATGATGAAACAGAAGATATTGAGCCTGCTCGGAGAGAAGTGGATGGATGAAACATTGTCCACCCCGCATACCCTGATCAACAATGACTGTACTTAAGCTCAACTGAAGCGACTAGAGATGTTGTTTATTCTGAAATAACTGTTCTAAATCTTTTTCATCTTTGGGCAGAGAGAGAACCATGAAGAGATGTGAGGTCAAGAAAGGTACATTCAATATAATTTCATTGTTTTTGCTGTTTTGATGAAGAAGAGTATTATCCAATGGAACAGTCCATTGAATCTAACCAAATCTGTTTAAGGATCAGACATCAATCGACTACATTGACTGCAACAACAACAACATGAACTACATTCTACTGCATTACCTCCAACTAGGACAGTGTACGAGATCCAGTAGGTTTCTTTGATATTATTGGTAGGTAACATACAGATCTATGGTATGTTGGCTTCATTTTGTTTCGTCCTCATCCACCTGTGATTCTACTCCGTAAAGCTGATGAGTCCAGTATGTCATCAAGATCTGTGGCATGTCTTCTGTGCTATTGCCTCTAGAGGAATCATTTTGTTGCATCAATAGTTTTGATTTCGAATGTTTGATATACTTCAATGTAACTCAAGTGCCTGGAGACCAACCTCAACCTTCATGGTTTTTCAAACTTCCGAAACGGAAACACGTTTCTTTTCAGACAAATAATGATTCACTCGTTTGCCAAATCTTCTTTTTCAATGTTGCCCGAATTCTCCTCTAATTCAGTTCAATATTACGAAAATGCCACAGTGATACGTTCAAGGGGAACCCTCTCTGAGTATTCTGGAATGGAATTCATCAGCATCGGATGAAAATTGAGTTGTAGGCTGATTTTTGTCCATGAATGCACCAAAATTTCCCACTGTGCGGCATTGGGGTTTTTGGATAATCCCACGTTCTGATCATCCCAGTAAAAATGGAGAGTACAGGATTGATCACTCCGTGATCAAAAGTATGGGATTTGGCCTGAAGCTATACATTGCGAGTATGGGAATAGGCCACCAGCCATACTTTTGATCACGGAGTGATCAATCCCATACTTCCATTTTCACTCGGGGATATTTGATACTTGATGAACTCCACTTTCTGATCATAAGCGATGATTCAGTTATTGTCACATAATCTTTAATCATTCATTCCATGCCATTGATCATCAATTGAATCCATTTCATAATCTGTAGTCCATCCACTTAATTCAAAATTGCTTATAAGAGGACCTAAGCGAAATGGATAGTGGTGGTGGACGACGTACAGATCGTATGGTATATTACCTCCGTTTTTGTCTTCCCTCATTGACCTGATGCTTTCTTGACCAAGAGTGGTTATCGCATTGCTTGAGGAGTATCACCTATGTATGAGAGAACACGAAAAAAAAGCGAATGTATCATAGACATGTACGTGGTCTACCACCACTATCAACTTCATAAAGGTGGTCTTGTAGAAATTTTGCATTGGATGTATGAATTACAGACCACAGAGTGGATCCAATTGATAATGAATGGCATGAAATGGATGATTGAAGATCATGTAATGAATCAATCACTGAATCATCACTTACAATCAGAGGGGAAAATTCATCAAAGAGCCCCAATGCAATATAAAGAGTCTTTAAAAAGTGGAGTTTATGACAAAACCTCGGAGGGATGTGAATAGTCTGCGCAACGGTAGGAGTTGGTCTCCAGTTACTTCAGTCACATTGAAGTATATCGAAGCGATTTCTTCAAAGGCGAGAAGACAGTAGACATGCTACAGTTCCTGGAGTGGAATCATAGGTGGCTGAAGACGGAGCAGAAATGGAGCGGACGTATCACAAATTTGTATGCTAGCTATCGTCACTATCAATGTCATTCCGTGGCCTCATAGTCGAACGAAGAAGAGGCCAAAGCGCAGTGAATATATCACAGATCTATCCGCTGCTGGTATCAGATTCTTTGCGTAGTGTTTCGGGGGGATGAGAAAGAAACACAATGAAGCAAATCCACCGTAGATCTGTGAGTTCTCTATCACTACTATCAATGTACATTACAGATATACAACAAGATATGCATACACAGCATAGTGGATATACGACAAGTCATTGCATCAGGTATACTACTACCAGATCCTTCCGATAGAATCACTGGTGGGAGAAGAAAAAGCAAGGAGGATACGGGTGTACCATATATCCGTCCATTACATAACAGCATGATCGATCATCAATCAATCATGATTAATATCATTATGTAGCGTCATGGGGAAATGAAAGAAAAGGCGGGAGTGCAGAGGATATACAACAGGTCCTTGCGTCAAGGATACTCCTATCAGATTCTTGTATCAGAATCACTGGTAGATGAAGGAAAAGCAAGGAGGATGCAGATGTACTATGCATCTGTATGTCACTGACCATCATGATCATCAGGTACCGTTGAAAGAAAATGGAGAAAAGACAGGAGCGCTGTGGATCATCATCATGGAGTCATCAGTCTTATGACTGGTTTGATGAAATCCTCCAACCCTGTCTATTATCCGCTAACCGCTTAACTTCTGCATATCTACGACAAACCTTATCTTATATAATTTGCCTCATATAACTTAATCTAGGTCTACCTCTTCGAGTTTTATCATTCATTTTTCCTTCCAATATTCTTTTCAATGAGCTATCATGCCTTAATGTGTGTCCTATCAGATTGCTTCTTCTTTCCACAACCTGTCTCGAAAGACTTCTTTTTTCATCCACCCTCTCAAGTACTTCTTCATTTTCTACTTTCTCTATCCACTTCATTCGAAGCATCCTTCTATAACACCACATTTCAAAAGCTTCGAGTCTGCGTTGGTCCGTTTCTCCGATTGTCCAAGTTTCGCAACCATATAATGCTGTGCTCCAAACGTAACTCTTCAAGAATTTCTTCCTTACTGCTAAGCTAATATTCTTCGAACATAGTGACTGTTTTTTTTGGTGTAAAGCCTGTTTCCCATGTGCCATTCTTGCTCTTATATCTCTTTCGCTTCCACCGTTTTCTGTACTCATGCTTTCTAGATATTTCAATTCTTCGACTTGCTGAATTGTCTCTGCATCTATTTTGATTTTCGTTCTTCTTGATGTTTCCGCTGTTGTACAAATCATGAATTTTGTTTTGTCCTTATTTATATTCATACAATATTTGTCTTGTAATATTTTTTTCATAGTTTTGAGAGTATTTTCTAACTTGGCACCACTCGTAGCTAATATAGCTATGTCATCCGCAGATCTTAACATGCTTACATTTTCACCTTGAATCTGCAATTTCAATGGCACTTGCTCCTTCACTTCGTTCATCGCTTCTTCCATATACAAATTGAAAATCAGTGGCGATAGTGAGCATCCTTGTCTCACCCCTCTTCTAATTTGTGCTTCTCCATTTTGACCTTCTATTTCTATTATTGCGGTTTGATTCTTATATAATTCATATATTATTCTCCTATCCCTGGAAACAATCCCTACCTCTTTCAAAATCGTAAACATCTCCTCCCAATCAACATTATCGAATGCTTTTTGTATATCTACCAAACCTATATACACAGACTTTTTCAACTCTAGACTTTTCTCTACTACTGTTCTGAGTGTTAATATTGCTTCTCGCGTTCCCCTATTTTTCCTGGAACCAGACTGATCTTCCGCTAATCTACTCTCCATTTTATTCTCTATCCTCCTGTATATGATTTTTGTCAGTATTTTCGAGGCATGCGGTGTTAAATTGATCGTTCTGTAGTTCTCGCATTTGTCTGCTCCTTGTTTTTTTGGGATGGCGACAACTTCATTCTTCTGGAAATCTCTCGGTACTTTGCCTATTCTTCACATATCTCTGACTGATTCGGACAGTGCGTCACGAGTTCTCTGACTGACGACTTTGATAAGGTCCGCACTTATGCCATCCATTGCTGGCCCTTCATTATCTTCCAATTACTTCGAAGCCCTGTCGAATTCTGATCTCAAAGTTGAATCTCCCAGTTCTTCTCCATCGATATCTTCCCCCCTCTCTGGAAGTCCTATATAATCGCTCCCTCCATACAGATCTCCCAAATGATCAATCCATTGTTCTATTTTTTCCTCCGTTCTCATCAATTGTCTTCCTAGAGAATTTTTAATCTTACTGCTTCTGGATTTCATTTGTCCAAAAAATCTCTCAACAAACCTATATGCCTCATCGATTTCTTCTAAATGTAATCTCACTTCTATATCTTGACATTTCCCCTCCAACCATTGTTCTTTTGCTTTCCTTGATTCTCTGACTATTTTATTCCTCAGTGCCTTGTATGTCTGCTGGTCTTGTTCACTATTCTTATTCTTGAATCCCCTCCTTTCATCAATTGAATCGAGAATTTCTTCTGTTATCCATGGTTTCTTAGGCTCTATCCCATCGTCCTTCAAAATTTCATCTGCACATTGCTCTATGTTTCCCTTCATATTCGTCCGTCTACTCTCTATTTCCAAGTCTTTCTCTTGTTGATCCTCCAATTCTTCGTCCAACATCACTTTGAATGCCTCCTGTGTTTTCCTTGTTCGAGATTCTTCAAGTCTCATCTTTTTTGCATTTCCCTTTCCTTTCTTCAGAGCTTTGAATGCCAGAGAACATTTCATCAGCAACATATTGTGATCCCTTCCTATATCCGCGCCTGGATAAGTTTTACAGCTTTTTACTTGGTTTCTCAATCTTTGTTTCACTAATATGTAATCAATTTGATATCTTGCTGTATCTCCTGGCATTTTCCAAGTATAGATTCTCCTTGGATGATTCTTGAACAATGTGTTGGTAATAATCATTTCATGGCTCTCACAGAATTCGATTAAACGTTGTCCTCTTTCATTTCTTCCTCCTAACGCAAAATCTCCTGTTATGTTGTCCTCTTCCCCTCGCCCTACTACCGCATTCCAGTCACCTATGATCATTGAATTTTCCTCTCCCTTTGCATATTCTATCACTCCTTCTATTTCATCGTACGTGTTTCCGATATCTCCCTCTGAGTATGCAGATGTGGGCATGTATACTTGAACTTCAACAGTATCTACCGGTTTTGTTCTCACTCTGACCATCATTATGCGTTCGCTATGTCGCAAATGATTTTCTATCCCATCGCCTACCCTTTCATGCATTATAATTCCCACACCTGCTTGACCATTCTTTGATCCTTTACGAATGATTTTATAATCCCCACTTCAGAAATCCCCTCCTTGCGGCCATCTCATTTCACTAATCCCCATTACATCGATACCTAACCTCTCCACTTCTAATTTCAAATTATCTAATTTTCCTGTTTGTCTCAGTGATCTAACATTCCAAGCTCTGACTCGAAGAATGTTCGAGCTCCTCCCTATCCTCTTTGGTCTTCCGTCTTGTTTGATGAGGCTCTCTCGAGTAGCCTCCACCTAGAGATCCGAACGAGAGGCTATCTTCCCTCCGGAATATTCCACCCGAGAGAACGCCATCATGTTCTTGTTGTTGCTGTTTTTCAATGAATTAAAATCAAAAATTCTAGGTTTGGAGAAAATTTTTGCATCGGATGCACTCGACTGACCGATTGACGAATGATTACGCGGACTGTTCAGGATCAACTGGATGAAAATTGAGCAGATACAAAAGTATTCTGATGATAGAAATATTTGTACGGTGACAACGCCGTGCAATAGCCAAGATTCATGCATAGGAATTCTAAATTTACATATCGATAGTTAGATCACACATAAAAGTTTCGTCGACCAAACTAATATAGAAAGAACGTCAACACACAGTACGCACGAATGTCTCATGTGTTGAACCACACAGACACTCGTGGAGTGTATACGACGATGACATAAGAGAGTTTGATCAACGAAACCACGGGGAGGGAAAAAAAATCATGTGTGAATCAGACGGATTTCAAAGAAAGAGGAAAAGAACGCGTCAAAATAATAATTTGCGATCAGAGAAAGTTCAAAGAACGGGTAGATATCATCCAACCTCTTCTCATTGAAGGGGAATCAAATCACAGTTTCATGTGAATTCAAATTGAGATATCGAGAGGCACGAATAATAAGCCAATGATAACACAAGGTGTTTTCGATCAATTCATGCGATTGATCTCTCCGATAAGATCATTCGATACAGAAACTTATCAACAAATCCGACAGGTGTTTGATTCACACATGATTTATAATAAACTTCCAATATTATAATGAGGGGTCAAAATTGACGAAACGTCCAACTGAATTACATCTCGATAATTTTCTTGTGTATTCAATTCTCACTTCGACTCGATCGGATGCTGAATAAGGAGGAGTAAAACCTCATGGTTCCTTTCTTCTACAGCGAATTCTCTCGACCCTCTGTCATTGCGACATTGATATATAGAGCTATTCCAAAGTATTATCCTATTGATACACTTAACCAAACAAAAAAACACCACACTCATTGCAAGTTGTGTCTAAGGTGGTCTACGTGAGACAAGAGATGTCCTCCACGTTCCGACTGGATGGAATTAAGAATTAGAATGAACCGAAACATTGTCGCGTACACGAATGTCAATCTTCGATTGTCAAGAGAATCGTTGGATTATTCGTTACAGGCGATGTCAAATCGCTCACCACCTCGTGAGGAGGGAAAAATCTAGGAAGAAACATTGTCGTTGTAGATCAAGAAGCAAAATATATTTTTCCACCCAATTCAGAATCACGAGTGCTCATTCCAATTTACTCTCAAAGGTTCCACTCCCCCCTCGATCACTGATTTCTGAGCCATTCTGTGATCTATTCAGTGTGTGATCTTTTCAAAAATTATCTGTCCCTTCAACGAGAGGGTGAGTATTGAGATATTACAGGAAGAAATCCCTTATATGATACCGTATGAGTGGGAAGAAGGAAGTCTTTTTGAATTCATCGGAACTTTAAGAAATAATAGGAGCATAATTCACATCAGGAATTATACCGAATCAAATTACACATTATACTGGATTACATTTCTTTTCTCACGAACTTTCATTTTTACCTCTCACTGTCTTTGTTTCAAAATAATTCAACTCTCGAATATCATGAATATCATTTTCGAATTTCTTGTTTGCGTGATTTTCAACACCAAAATTGTACAAAAAAGGAGTATCGCCTGAATCTGAAATGATCATCTTATTCTATCTTACAATTTCATACAGTTTCATACTTCTCCAACATCCTTGAATCACTCTTGCAAGTTCTCTTGTCTTTTGTATTGTGACATCATTCGGATAATTCAGGGAGTACGTATTGTGGCTTCCGTGTTCCACCTGTTCGGGAATGTATTTGAGTCTGATATTCCCATATAGGGTGTCCAGAAAGTACCGGAACACCTCAATAACTTCCCACCGACTGTGGATAGAGGGCTGAAATTCATGGTGGTTCAATGTCGTGATGAAATCTACCAGATGATGCAGGGAAAACCCCTCCCGCGTCAGTTAGGCGACCGGGGGGCAGGGGGGGTGAAAAGTTTTGATGGCATGTGATCTTAAGTGACAGATCAGTCGAAAGGGCTTTCAAAGGCGGATCCAAGGGGTTTTCAGATTTCTCGATAGGACCCTTTTACACTGAGTGATGACCAAATGAGTATGTGAGTGAAGAAACGCTCTGAGAACAGGATTTTATGAGTTCCTCAGGTAACATGAAGCATACCTTGTCAGGCGGGGCTCATCAATCATGCAGGGTCGAGATTTTATCATGATACGGCTTCTCTTACCTATGCTCATGACCTAATTATGTAATTACATGACATGCATGATCATGTCGTGCATGCCAAATCCTGCTCTTGGCGTTACCCGGGATCAACGACGTGGACATGGCGGGCAACTGATCTCTTTGGGGTGCTTGATGAGTGTGAGTCCCCGTGCCTCTCACATGTGCGAGCACCCTCGGGGTCTCTTGGTTAGTGTCGGTCCCCTTTCCTCTCACATCGGTGGTCAATCGGTCCGCAACACTGGGGTCCAAAGGAGATGCTCAAATCGCTTCCCATCTACTGTCTGACAATGCCCTAGGCGCACATAAAAACGGTCAATTGCCCTCCTCATCATATCCTCCGGTATTCGAGCACATTCATCTACGATTCTTCGTCGGAGTTCATCAAGGTCAGAGGGTATGATGGAGTAGACTTTGCCTTTCAAATAGCCCCAAAGGAAGAAATCGAGTGGAGCCAAGTCGAGCGACCTGGGTGGCCATTCAATTTTTCCCCTCTACCTATCTATCGATGGGGAAGAACATAATTGAGATGGTCCCGTACAACAAGTCCAAAATGTGCGGGTGCCCCATCTTGCTGAAACCGAACACTCCCGAAATCATCACCAGCAATGTCACGTATCGATGGAACTATCTGGTCTGTGAGAAGCTCTAGATACTCAGCCGCATTCAAATTCCCTCCAATGAAAGAAGGACCAATCACTTGATCTCGATAAATACCCGCTCAAACATTCAACTTCTGAGGTTGCTGTTTGTGTGCTCCAACAAACCAGAATGGATTTTCGTCACCCCAGTACCGAAAATTATGTCGATTCACCTCCCCATCACGTTCAAATGATGCTTCGTCTGAAAAAACAATATTGTACAGAAAGTTTGGCTGCTCATCAATTCTTTTCGTCATGGTTTCTGGAAATTCAATTCCACGATCAAAAGCATCCTCGTTCAACTGTTGATTAAGTTGCATTCTGTAGGGCTGGAGCTTCATACTTCTCAGAATGCTGTGAACTGGAGATTATTCCATTTCCAATTGTTGAGAGGCTTTTCTAATCGATAGTCTGGGATTCTCGACAAATGTTTGAGTTACTTGTCATTGGCGCTTCTCTGTCGCTTCGGACCTTGGTCGTCCAGATTTCTGACGATTCATATTTCTTCCGGTCTCTGTCAATCGTGCGATTGTCCATGCGACAGTCAATACTGAAATCCCTCCATTTCCATCACGAGAAGTTCCATTGAAAAGCAACCTCATTCCCACGTACGACCTTTGTCTATCTCCGCACCCTCTCATCAACAGAGCAACTCACCATGCTCTGTCAGCTGTGCCATTCCACGAATTCAGAGATGCGTTTCTCAATGCTCAGAATTCAAATGCGGATATCTCAACTGGAAGTAACGGAGAATAAGGGAGGAGATGTTCATGTGAAACGAAGTTCTCACGCAAACATACGCTACAAATCGAATAAGCGGAGAAATCAGTCTCATACGAATGGACGGACGTTGAGGGGATACCAGCGGCCCTTGACGATGCAACCCGAGCCGAATCTTTTCTGAGAAATTATGAGGGAATAAAGCGAGAAAAGGAACATATCGCCCTGTATAGACCACCTTCATTGATCGAAGAAGGTCTGTCCAGAGCGATATTTTGATTTCGTTCTTTTGTTTTCGAGTAATTCGTCAGAATAGTTTCGGTTGTGTCCTTTTCTAACCAATGGGTCCAGTCGCATCTTCAGGGGCTGCTAGTATCACCTTAAAGGCCCTTATGCATTACATTCAGGCTACATGAATTACTAATAAACTCCCACTATCGGCGCGCGGCGGCACACAACGGCGGCGGCTGACGTGAGTGACCCTACATGATTGATAAGGCACGCCTGACATGGTATGCTTCATGATACATGAGGAACTGATGAAATCCTGTTCTCAAAGCGTTTCTTCACTCAAATACTCATTTGGTCATAACTCGGTGGAAAAGGGTCCTATCGAGAAATATGAAAAAAAACCGTTGGATTCGCCTTCGAGAGCCCTTTCGATTGATCTGTCACTCGACCCCACACGCCATAAAAAAATTTTCACCCCGCCCGGCCCTCTTCCCGCTCAACTGACGCAGGAGGGGTTTTTCTGCCATCATCTGGTAGATTCCATCATGACATCAGATCACCATAAATTTTAGCCCTCTATCCACAGTCGTTCGGGAGTTATTGAGGTGTTCCGGTACTTTCTGGACACCCTGTATATTGGACATTGAGAAAGCATGTGGTATATATCACATTTCTCGCTGCATTGGTAGCAGTACTCATTGGCGCTGATTCTATACAATGCTTCTCTGCATATTATACGAGGAGCGATATTATTCACCAGCCGTATTTGTACGATAAATTTCTCATCTTCCAGTGGAATTCGCATCCTCAAATACCTTTGTGGTCGAGGTTTGAATGGTAGGTGTGGTTGAATAATCAAGGAAGTAGATTTTTTTTGTATTTCTGGAGGTGTCTGTCTTGTGTTTTTTTGGGATATTGTGAGATCAGAGAGGGTTTGTCCTGAAACTCCGAGACTTGTGCAATTGGGATCCATTCGTGGATGGAGATGATTTTATTGGAAAATTGGTCTTCAATCTGCGCTGCCCAGTTGTATTTCCCATCCGGTTTCGTTTGTTCCACAAGCTGTTCTTTGGAAACATATTTTCGGGTATCTTTCATCGCTCATGTCTTGAATCCGTTCGATATGGTTCAAAGTTTGTTTGAATATAAGTACGGCTATTGGGGGGATTCCTGATCCCAATCTTATCGCGTACCCAGATGTGATTTGTGGCAGAAGAAGTAACTTTCTCGCATATGAGTTTTGGAATTCATCTAGTTGTTCTGAATGTCTTGCCCCCCAAACATGTGCCCCATGTAGTAAAGTTGACTGAACTAGTGTGAGTGATATAAGTTGGAGCAAACATTTCAGTCACTGATTCTCATAGAATTGATCATATTGACTGCAGAAGCGACTGCCATATTAGCTTCTGTAATGATGTGTTTGGTTGCCTTATCATATAGTCCTGACTGTGAGGAGATTACACCCAGATACTCATATTCTTTCACAAATGCGATTTTGATATTATTATAGAGGAGTGGGGGTAATTTGTGCTTATTTCCATATCCTCCTGTCTGGGAGAGTACTATTTGCGTCTCTTCGGTATTCAGTTCTGATTTATTTGATTCGAAGTATTTTTCAAGATTTTTCAATGTTCTTTTTCATATGAATAAAACTGTTTGCAGAGACGACTATGTCGTCGACATAAGCTAATAATAAAATCTCTGGCGTGTGTGGTATCAAAACCCCTGTTAGCCCTCCAGATTTCAGGGAAGTTTCTAGATCTGCAAGGGACAGAGCGAACAGGAGTGGACTTAACACTTCACCCTGCAGAATCCCCTTGGATAATCCTAGTGGTTTCGAATATCCCCTATTCCCCCTCACAGACATTGTTGCCTTGTCATATAACCTCTTTGTTATTTTTATGAATTTCTTGCTTACACCTTTTTGTTTCAATTCATTTCATAATAATTCGTGAGAGACTGAGTCGAAAGCTCCTTTCAGATCTTTCAGAGAACTTTCTGTTCGCATTTAGATAACATGATGGATGTTTGAAATGTTGAGGGGGAAAATGTTTACTGGGTCCCTTCTTCCTAAATTGATTCTGTATCATGATGTGGAGTGTAAATATATTGTCGATTGTAATTCTATCTCCCCTGAAACTTGCCTGTGATTCAGATAATATTTTATTTGTTTCACACTATGTAGATAGTCGTTTGTACATAATTTGAGTGAATCTCTTCGTTACTGTATTCATTAATGATATTGGTCGGTAGTTTGTTGGGTCTTTCTAATCCCCTTCTTTGTGTATCATGCACGTATGTACCACTGACCAAGATTCGGGTATTTTTTCCGTTTCTACTATTCCATTGAACATCGAATTCATGTATAGGTTCCAATTATTAGGTAAGTTTTCCATGAATTCATTCGAAATACCATCCAATCCCGGAGATTTATTCATTTCACATCTTGCTAGACTTGCGTTGACTTCTGTTAGGCTCATAGCAGAATTTAATAGTGGATTCTTCAGATTATGTGGAATAACTATAAAATACGTCACTTTTTGCGGTGGATTCAAAGCGAATATACATACCACTCATTGAATGACATAATACAGTCGTTCGCTTTAGTGCGTTTCTTGTATTCATTCATCATGCTCCGAAAAATTTTGCTCTCTTTGCGTTCGTCGAAGATTCTATTATTCGACTATTGTATGCTTTTTCCGTGTGATCTAGTATTTTTACCTAATTGTTTTTGCTATCCTATATTCGATCATACATTGTTCTTCAAAGTTACGCTTTTTACATTGAGTGAATTGTTTCTCCAATTTTTTTTTCAGTGTTCTCCAGTGTGTGTCGAACCTGGGTTTGTTTGTTGCAACGATCTTTGGATTTGTTGTAACGTGATACATTGTCACAAAAAGGGTCGCGAGATGGCACCGCGCACGACCCCTATCAAAGGTAGTTGTGTGATTTGAGAACACGTTAGTTTGCGCAAGAGAACACAGGTGTCGCTCGCTCACACGAGAATCGGAAACACATTCTTCCTCCTCCACTATTTTTGTCCTCTTCTAATCCCTGTCTGTTCATGATTTGTCGAGGTTTCCCGTCCCAAGGAGGCAGCCCCACCTACACCACGAGCACGAGGAAGGATTGATCCAACGCCAGGAGACGACTCTCACACCATTCCAGAGTCCACAAGAAAGTGAGAGAGACACCCTTCATCGCAACGCACCTCATCCCTGCCTTGGAACACTGGATGAGAACAAGAAGACGGCAACACCCGCCCCCCGAGAATCCCCGCACACACACTCACCCGACGATTATTTGGAGACCACCGTCACCAGAGCCCTTAAAAGAGCTCAAAAGGATGAGCTCTAACGGAAAGTGACCGATGGGGTCCCGTGTGTCACTTTACGAACTCACCCGTCGGTGAAGAAAAAGGGAATGCCATCTTGGCTTCACTTCTTGTGTAACCAAGCGACAGCCACGTTCGCAAGGGAACTCGTCTTGGGAAAGTTTTGGATACGGTGAGTGTGTGATGCCATCGGGGCTCGAATTCAATTTATTTCGTTGAAACATCGCATCTGTCAAGTTTTTCTCCGGTGTGAGAGTGCTAGTGCGGTGTAATTTGGTGTTGGTTATTGTGGGAAAGTTCTCTTCACGTGTCCTCCGCCACGTGCTCTCCTCCTTGGTTCCTCTTTCACCCTTTGTTCCTGCAACGTAGATTCACCCCTCCGGTCGTGTCAGCCCTCCTTCGGATAGAATTTATGGTCGTAGTTCCCGTGTATCCTCTTTTTGTTTGATCATTGTAAACGGCCTCGTCCGTGTAGAATTCTCCCTAGTTGTCGTGCCCTCCGTATTTCCTTCTCTTTCCACATTCCCTGTGTTCTCTGAATCAATTTCACGAACTTGGATTGTTTATCTGTATTTTTCTCACCACGACAAAGTGGTGAGAATCTTGTAATAATTATGAAAATATACCCATATGTGTGGAACACGTGTTCAACCTTAAAAGTGGATTTTCCTCTTGTTTGGTTAATTCAAATCAACCCACCCCCTCTCCCTGAACTTTACCTTGTCCCCTGACCCTTTCGAGACTATCGTGAAGGAATGACTTGTTTTCGTCAATATATTCCAGATCCCGCTGTTGATTATGAATATCCACGACGGGGATCGTAGAGGCGCTCAACACCGCTTGCGCCTTTGTGTATGGGTATTGGAGGTACCCATCACATTGTATACATACCAACTTTCCTAGCGTTTTCTGTGATTGTATGAATCAAATTTTCCGACATTTCATCTGGAGATAACATATATGAATTCTACTTGTGTTTGTCGAAAAACTAATTTCATAATAGTGAAGATTTTCATTACTTTCTTCCCATGTTATACGAGGAGGTTGTTTTTCATTTATAATCTGCACGTTCAGGGTCATTGCAACTGGGAAATGGTTCGATTGAGTTACCATTTGTGGTACTTCTGAATCACTTTCTAGATGAATCGCTGCGTGGTTGCAAAATACAAGATCAATTACAGATGCACCCAGTGTGCTGACCTGAGTGTATTGGCTTGGGAAGTGACTTTGCGTTCCGCCATTTAGGACAGTCAAACCATTTCCCTGAATGAAATCTATTATTTTTTTCCCTCTCGTAGTAAGTACACGATCCAAAGATTCTCTGTGTGTGTACAAATATAGTGTGAATTTTGGATCATATACCGGTATTGTGTTTTCTTGCGAAATTCTTGCGTTAAAATCTCCTCCTAAATACATTTTATCCTCTGGATATGTATAAACTCATGTGGTAATCATCAAATTCGATTCATCAATATTGCATTCTCAATTTCCGTTGAGGGACTTATGTATACTATACCTAATATAAAATTGAAATTGATTTGTTTTGCCGTTACGCGTGCGAAGATATATCCTTCTGATTTGAAAAGTTCATAGATTTGATATAACTCATCAACAACTGCTATCAATATAGCCTCGCTCGCTCTCCCCTCTTTCCTCGTCTTCACCACCAGGCTATAGATGACGGTATAGGTGTGTTGACCCCGTATCGATGACGAATTTGTTATAGATATACACCATGTTTCACATATACATACACTCAGAGAAAAATCTGGTCGGCACAACTACAGCACGTCGTTGATTTTTGCCTTGACCTTCTTATGTAGTTGCTACAACTACATCCATGTGATTTAGTCTTGTTTTTCTCGTCATCATGACCAAATTTCACGTCACTGCAACCGTGAATCTTTGACCATGCGAACATAGTTCCTGTAACTACGTTGCTTTTTTCTCAGTGTAGGATGTCAGTATAGGAAAGTGTTGTGATTAGATCATCAATGTTACAGGGGCCTGTTGAATTCCAAAACAAGACGCGTACAAGGGATGAGTGAGGAAAAACGATTTGCTACTTCTCACTTGCTTCGTCTTCGGTTTCTCTGTTGAGCATGTATATTGATTTGTTTGATGGTTCCATAGATGATGATGTCTCCTCTGTTCTCTGGATTTCATGGATATGTTGAGGAGAGATCTGTGCTCTATCTCTTTTTCTCATCTGTAGTGTCTCTAAATCTGTGTTTAGATCATCATGTTCTTCTAGGGTCCGTGTTTTTTTTTTGTTCTCCCAATATGTTTTGGCTTCTTGTAAAGTATAACTCCTTCCAATGATGATCACTTTGTTCTTCTTCATTGTTGATTCAGTGTTATATAAATTCAGTCCCGTACAGATTTCCTCCATAGCTTTGTATTCTTCTCTTTCTTTTTTGAATCTCTAATTATCGATATTAATTGACTAATTATAATTAGTCCAGAAGATGCCTTTTCCCTCAAGTTTAGTGACACTGTTGGAGATGATTTTTTTTTGTTGTCTGTCTTCGAATTTCACTGGAATAGGTCTTTTGCTTGAGGTTTTTCCCAGTCGTGACGCAAGGTGCATCACAGATTCATGGATATTGTTGTCGATGTGCTCCATAATATCAGTGGCGATTTTTTCCAAGCAATCATCTCCATTTTCTGTGTCGTTAACGTTATACCGGATCGCATTGTTTGCATCTTCGGCTTTGTGCATACCTTCCAGTTCTCTTTCTGATACACGAATTCTTTCTTGTAAATTTCCGTTCACTTTCTCTAAAGTTTCACATCTTTGCATCACTGTATGTGAATCCTTCCAGGTTTTTTCACTTGTGTCACTTATTTTTGGAACTTTCTCATTCACTTCCTTCATTTTAATTTTCGTCTCACTTACATTTTGATTCATGATCAATATGATTTTTTTCAAGTCTTTTTTCGTCGTAGTTTCTGTCATTTTGTTATTTTTGTAGATTTGAAATTTATCCGGCAAGAGTATCAAGAAACGTTTAACACGACCGTTTTTGTTTGGACACCACTAGGGCGAAGTATAAACACGACTGTTCTCCGTGATTGTTCAAATGACACTCCTATCATGAATATTAAATATCTTTATTTTCATATATTTTGATATTAACAGATCATTATTCTCAGATCCGTGTCACAAATGAGGATAATCTTATTCAACCGCCCATTTTTCTCCTCATTTCAACATATACTCGATGATGAGGATATGTGAGAGTGAGAATATGTGCGAATAGATATTCATCAACAGTGATATGCAGGAAAGGATTATCTGAAAATTAGGATGATTGAGAATACAGATCTCTAATGGAAAATGTTTAATTGGAAATGGAGTATTTGAGAGGAAGAATGATTTGGAGTATCATATATGTTGAAAATGATATGAAAATCACGGAAATTGTTTTCGAAGAGATGAGGATCAACCTGATTGATGTAGCTGGTGATTCTCCTAAAGTTTGAACCCTCCAGTTATTCCATTCGAGCGGAATTATATTGCCATTCTTATGAACTTCTATTTTCAATTTCAATTACGTTTGTTTTCGAACAATTCTATTCTGCAATATTATTGTAACGCTTCAAAAAGATCTGAATACGCGTTGGTGACTATTAATCAACCCTAATTAGGATTTTAATTAGACCCCGTGCCTCTAGCTCGCCGGATTCAAGGTTCAGGAGTAGGGGAAACGCGGGTTACAGATCATCAAATAAAGAATCGTTCAATCTAATAAATAAACTGATAAGTTTATTCAGAAGGTAGGATGTTCATCCGTAAAATGACAGTGTTGATCAGAAAAGGATCTATGTTAGGTATAAAGTGCGACTTAGAAGTAATAGTGACTCGCGCGTGGCATACAATGCCTTGTGTGTCAGGGCTAAGGCCCGTTACACTTCAACGGATACCCGCCTTTAGCCCTACATGTAAGGAAACGTCCCGCGAACGCTTATTCCCAATCGGAAGTATCTTTACCTCTCTCACTCCCAAGGGAGTAGAGAGATTGGTTTGACTGATCTCGCTATGAGACGACCTTTAATTAGGTATAGCACTTGAAAATGGGCTTTTTATTCCTCCGGAATATAACCCACGCAAGACGTATCCCGTGAGTGTAATGACCTTTAGTGTGTTCAAAAACTGACTTCCTAGGGGCCCAGCGTGAAGTGCTAATATGGCCGGCCAATGAGAAAGGTTTGCGAGTGCGTGGCGAGCAAGATCAATATTTCCCCTAACAGGATAGATTAAGACTCTGGACCAAAGCTTCAGGATGACCCATCCACTTTGTCATTGGTTAATTTCGGGCTTCAGGATGACCCATCCACCATGAGTAAAAGTCGTGACAACGGCTGTTTCCAAACCGCACGTAACTACGGCTGACTCTCGTCCTTTTCGAAAAATGGAGCGTACCCTTAATTGGAGGCTCGTATGCGACGTCAGTCGATCGGATCAAAAGAGTGCTGGAAGTCGGTCCAGGCACTCATACTTATATCCGAAGAAAGTTAATTTTTGCCTCGGGAAGCGACACGAAACACAATTCATTCTCGCGGTTACCGCGCGAACCAAGGTTTAAGTTGGTAATGCCCTGCCGCACACTTTAGTTTTGCCGTGGGTCGCGTGTTGACAATGCTTCGCGCGCTTTGGCGAAGTCTCGTGCGACAGGGTTCCGCGCGCACCGACCGATGGCGCTGGTGCCACCGCTTATCGACGGTGCTCCGTCACGCACCGAAATGTTTGCAACCTGTCAGCTGACAGGTTACAATTACTGACGCGTCACATTATCAGCGTTGAATACTTCCATGTTCACATATTTTCAGTTCTGCAGGTCTGTATTCCCAAATATGTGCCGGAAATGGAAGGACATTCCATTCAACAGCAATTCTTTCCTTTTGATATGTACTCAAAAATGAAGACCTGTTATATTACATTCAACAATAAAAACAAGTTAGTGTACAGATATGTAGGAATAGATATCGATGATCAGATATGATACTGGAAGAAAGAATTTTCTGAAAATAAACGAAATTAAATTAAATATCAAAATATATGGATGAATGAAAATCGAATAAAAATACGAATATTTTATAAAAAACCAAGTACTTGAAAGTAAACCATTTCGGCATATCATATATGTTATGAATGGGTTTGAAATCATGAAAATTTTTGTAGAATAACTATGAGTAGCCTGACTCGTGTGACTGGAAATACGATTTATTCTAAAATGATCTCTGCGAAAGTTTTATCTCTCCTGTTGTTACATTCAAGATAAATGATATTTCTATTCTTACAAACAATTCTTTTTGTACAATAATACTTGTTTCTTCCTTTCAACCTGATTTATCGTTCTCAAATCTCAGATAACATGGAGTTCATGGAGAATCGTCAAAAAACTCCATTAAGAATCAACAGTTCTCCAAAATTTATTGAGGAATCAATCGATCAACTCTATGCTGCCTGGGGTGACATCCCATACAACACATGAGTTCCCGCAAAGAGTTCTTGTTATGCTAATCAATAAGTTTCCATGATAAATATCTTGAATTCAAAATGAACTATTAATGAACAATCTAATTTTCAGAAAGGGCTCATATCGAGATTTCATATTGAATCGTCCGGGCATTCAAGAAGTTTTCATTCTTTATTCGAAATATTCCTAATGAATACATATTGATTAGCATAACGGGAACTATTCGAAGGGGCCTTAGAGAGTCTTTATGAATTCAAATTGATAATTCTTACGGGTTGAGATCAAAGTCAAATGACTTTATTCCCACGTATTTGCACTCTCACGGTTTTGGTTCGTGAATATGTATGAATGAGAATGGAAAACAATCCTATTCAACAACATATCCGTCTCATCCTTCCAATCTATGTTCAAGAATGAGGATCTGTGAGAGTAGAAATATCCCACATAGCACTACAGTCCCGGGAGAATTCTTGAAGAATTAATGAAGAACAAAATGAGTTCAAGAAGAATCCTTTTGAGACAATGGCGCTGTGTAGGATGTGGGAATAGATATCCATCATCTTTAATATTCAAGAGGAGAATTATCTTGAATTGAACAGAATGGAAAATACGGATATCTGATGAGAAATGAAGTATTTGAGAGTGAGGATATTTTGGAATATTTTGTATCCTTCCGATTGCAGAAGCCCTAGGGTCCAGGGAGTATGAATTAGCCAATGAGAATCCATCCTCAAAGCCTCAGGGACTATGAATGCCTGCAATCGGAAACATCCTATATGTATATATACGTTATGGATGAGATTATCATCACGATGATGATGCATATCGCATAACTATAACCTGATAATAATAGCCGTTAGAAATAAACAGAACCTTCAGCTGAACCTGACGGAATCAATATGTATTTTTCAAAAACACATAGTGGTATTGACCCCGTTAGATTTGGATAGAGGTTCTGTCCGTTTTCAACGGTCAGTTTTATCAGGGCGGCTTTGTCTGACTGAGAGGACTGAGAATGCGATTGATTTCAAGACGATCTCTTCAAAAGTTTGTTCACTCTTGTGATTCTTCAAGCTGAATTATATTCCTCTTCTCATTTTATCCCGGATAGCGCCAGAGTCTCAATAAAGAGCTCCAGTTTGGAAGTGGGAAAATAATTCATTATAAATACTCTCAATCCAAATGGAATTTTTTATTAACACCTTAGTGTTCAGGAAGAATTTATATTACAAATTCGAGAATAATTTCACGAAGATTCGAAATGTATTCATTTTGAATTCATTGAAGTTATATGGAATATGAATGACCATTTGTGATATCTAGGCACGCTTCATAATTCCATTCCTAAAGTCCATCCAAAGAAAAGTGCACTTCTAAAAGAATTCACAATGAAATATGTTCATACTTTCGGATCTCCTCTACAATTGGCTGGGATCGATCAATCTAGGATCTAGAACATGAGGATGAGAAGGTAGACAATGGATTATTCAAAATTATGAGCTGCTATGAGCGCTCCGAGCTGCTTTCAGCGTCAACTTATCGGTCAACTAAGATTTAGTTCCCAAAATTCTCCACATGTATACTTGTTCAGGGGAATTCACTTTGCTCCCCTTCTTTCCTCCATTTCCAAGTCCAATGATCCATCGCTCCAATGATCAGATGAATAATGAGAGCCCAAGTGATTTTTCATATCTCAAAAATGATCTGAGGACATTTTTTCCATTGCAATGGTTCTTATCGAACTCGACATGAGTAATTAATTCCTATTCGTTCTAAAATAAAGGGATGTTCAGAAGGAGAAGTGAAATAACAATAAAAAAACTCCGAAAAAATGAAAAAAAACACCGTCAAGCACATGAAAATGCGATCAACATCTACAAAAACAAATCTATAAACCTACTCTCAACAAAAATTTCATTACATTCAAAATTTCAATACGATACAACAGGATATGCCCCATCTGAAAAAAAAGATGTGGAATCAATATGTATGTGCTGCCAAGTACATTTGGTTATCCAAATCGTATGTCAACGATTCTTGGTATATTGTAACTTCAATTTGTTCCAATTCTATTCAAAGTGATTCATGATTTTCGGCAAACATCATTGTATCAAAAATGAATATTAATAGGAGTAGAAGAAGAATTAGATTTAGTCATTTGGCATACCTACTAGAAAGAACTCCAACTTATTTGGAATCAAATGTGTTGGTGATCCCTGAACAGGCTTGAAATTCATGTCGATGCGAAACACTTGACGTGGCCAATAAAGATTTCATGATAAAAATGTTCAATAATAAGAGCTCAAAATTTTGCACTTGCCACGTCGAGTTTTCCGTATCCGTTGTCTGAATTTCCAAATTCAGAATGGCGGATTCAATATGATGATTCGGATTTCTTAAATTCATCGGTTTTCTTTCAATTTCCATACCCGGGGCTTTTTAGGTTCGCTGATTACGAATCCATCATCTTCGTACATATTTGTATACATTCAACTTTTGTTCACATCCATAATATTAGATCATACAATTTGGATTTCAGAACCTTGACAACGCCCATGTGAACAAAATGTTCAAACATGTACACAATTTATCACGTTCAAGTTGTGGAACGCGGAGATGAACCATAGATACAAGATTCATGACCCATGAGTTTGATATTTCTCAATTCAGTTTGAAATCAGCAAGGACTGGGGTAGAGGATTGTGAGAGTGATCAGTGTCAAAATGTTATTTATTTGAATGTTAAAAATACACGGATCAATCTAATCAATTCTGAAGAGTGTGAGGATTCGGAAGAAACGAAAGTATTATGTTCCAATGTCGACTTTGGATTGAGAAATTATTCTATAGGAACTCCTCAGGAGTATGTTTTAACTCATGTCTCCCCATCCTGTTCCTCTTACTTCATCAAAAGTTCATCTGTTGGGTTTTGTGTTTCGGTCATTGGGTTGATTCAACCTCGTCTGATTTTGACATTCGTCATCGTGAATCTTTTTCCGATGAGAAGTATGAACAAGATGGGAAGGTAATTTCGGATTTTGAAATGATTTTCTAGTTTTTTGGAATAGATTTGAATGTAGTTGTCAGTTATAACTCCTATTCCTTCCCATTTTGTGATCCACCAATCCAGCGTAATAATCGATTGATTGGGAGCATTCCTTGCAGCGATTATAACCACGGTCCAATTCGGTGTATAGAATGCATTTTGAAGGTAAAGGGAACATCTGTGTTTGGTTAAAAGTCGGTACCTTTCGTGCTGCTCCTATTTTCGATGGAGTCCAGACGGTTCGGACCGGCAAATCTCCAGTTATTCTGTTTTTTCTGAAGTTTTCTTTCCACAAAAGTACGCGTAAACATTTTTTCTTGAGATCTCAAGACGAGCTTCATCACCTGCTAAATTTTTTATGTAAGTTCTGCGTTGTCTCCGATTTGTTGGTACGCGATTGACCCTAATATCTTCTCGTTTCCTATCTATACGGTTCTGAATAGCTCCAATCGCTAGTTTGATCTCTTCAATGATTTCAAAATTCCCCTGGAGATTATCGAACACTGAAAAGAAAAAATCTGTAATAATTAGATCAAAACATGTAATTTGTACTCCTACTGATCGCTTCGTAAAAAAGAAAAGAAAATAAAAATTGGGATTTGGAATTCCTAAATTGATTCATACACTGAAACTACTTGGAAAGAAGTAAGAGTAAAAATATGATCTATGAATTGATTGAAATTTTGCTTCAATCAGTTCCTACTTCATGTGAATGGTTGTTGGAACCATTCACGCAAAATGTAAAAAGACTCTTGCAATCTTCTTGGATGAAAATTTTCAAAAAAAGATCACTTGGAGCACGATTGAACTAGTTGGCTAGTGGGATCTGATAGCTTTGAAACTTACTTCTGATTTTCTATTCGTGAAAATTTGTAAAATGTTCAAGATTTAGTGCGGTTTGATTTGCGAGGATGTGTGTGTGTACATATTTTGTACCAGTTTGTATATCAGTGAGCTTAGATCCGGGTTCATCGATCGCCAGATCACCTGATTATCGTCATGTAACATCGTTACTTCTCGCAATTGCGAGAACTATTTCGAATTTCGGCAGTTCACGCGTGACCCATTCGTAGAGCACAGGTGTGCACTGAGTGCTCTGTAACTCAACGATCAATCGGTCCTTTGTTCGTAGCAGGAGTCCCATTGCGATCTCGCGACTATCGTTTAATGTTCTTTGTTCCCTGCAGGGATATTCTTTTCTACACGAATTCGTTGATACTTGTCGAACCTATCTGTGCTCCGGGAGTGGTTACGTGTGACTCACGTATGTGTGCGTATGTGTGAGTCAGATTCCCGCTGAATTTTCGAATCGCGTGTATTCTATTGCCAATTGAACGTGTATTTGATTCGCATATTGTTAAGAATTAAGATTTATTTTCAGATTTATTCCTACTTCCACGGATTGATTTAAGCTTTCCTGTAGCATATTGTGCTCCCATTTTAGAGGTGCACTGTGAGTGTGAGCTCTAAGTGTACGAGTGCATTATACTTGAGCGCCAGAGTGTGTGTGAAGTTTTTGCACTTGTGTTACACGCAGTTCGCACGTTTGTCAGTGTCTGCGTGTGAATATAGTCAAAAATCCAATCTGTAATTAACTTTCGACATTTATATGAGGTTTTCTTTTGATAGGTGGCTGCCGCACAGTCTCATTCGGACTAAAGGTTTGAGGCCATTAGAGTTTATTTCATAGTTCAACTGGTCTCGTTCATTGTTTCCTCCCTTGCAGCATTCTCTTTCTTTCACTCACCCTTTTCCACTTCGTCTATATTACTCATAGATTGGGTGAAGCCTGAGTTACACTTGGGTTTATTTTTCTTCCTTTTTTTTTATGCCTCGCGCGTCTATCCTGGTTCTTCGAGCCAGATTGGACTGAAATCAGAAGAAAATCTCATCCATCTTTCATTGTGTGCTTTTGCTTTTGCTTGTTCTTTTTGATTTTGTGATCCAGCTATCGTGACAATTTCTTTGTTCGTTCCACCTTGCGGGTCAAACGCGTAACAAACATTACACATAAATAGGCTCTTGAGTAGTGTGGATGGATTTATTCCCGCCAAGTTTGCAGGACGTCATCGGCTGTCGTTCACTGTCGCTACGCAGAGATTCTTCGTCATCATCATCACCAACGGAGGGGTATACCTCCTACCTTCTTCCCTTATCTCCTACTGCTATCCTCCATACGGTATCACAGTAAGCTGCGCCAACTTGACGACGCGTACGGTACACGAGGAATCATCGCATCCCTCCTTCCATCAGAAAGGAGATAATTATATCTCTTCTATGCAATTTTCATATATCGAATTCGAATCGAAAATTCCAACGTGTGGTTGATTTCATTCATTGGCAATTCTACCCCCATCTATTCTATGCTTCCGCTTCAATTATTCACGGTCTATAATTATGGATGTCAAAGAGCTTCTTGCCAAATTGAAAATCACCTCAAGGTTGATTTAACGCTGTGTAGCAAATTTCAAAAGAACCGGTGCAGCGAATTGCACCGTTGCGAACATTCGTAAACGTTTAGAATTCGTACGAGGTTATTGGGACGAGACACGTGAGCTGCATGTGAAACTTGCAATGGCTGCAAGTGATGAACAGAAGAGAGAGTTGCCTTAATTCAAGCATGATACTTCACAGCTTATCGAGAATACGTACGAGGAGGCTGTTGATGGCCTCATGGAGATGCTTGCAGCAGCTGGAGGCCCCATAGAGGTCTGATTGAATTCTACGACTGAAAGTCCGGGTCATCAAAATGCACCTAGACCCTTCCAATGACCACGGCTTGATTTACCTCAATTTCCAGGCTCATATTTGGAATGGAACGCCCTCAAAGATCAATTCGATTCGATATTCGACTCACTTTCAGATACCGCCCTTGTGCAAAAACTTGGGTTTTTGAAATCCTGCCTTCCAGGGGGAGCTCTGGCGCTGATTGAGAACCTTCCGGTTACCAGGGCCAACTATCATGCAGCTTGGAGTGCACTTATGGATGGATATGAGAATCAGAGGCTTAGAGTTGACGCTTATTTGGATAGCTCCATGAATCTTCCGCCCCTCAGGACTCGCAGCGCTAAGGAACTCCGTCACCTTCTCGATTCTACCAGCAGTGCAGTGATTGCATTGACCAACCTCGAAGTTTGTAACGATAGCTGGCATTCTATCATAAATTCCATCGTTCTTTGTAAACTAGACACTCAGACTCGCACTGAATGGGAGTTTGAATTGAAAAATCCGACCGGAATCCCGAGTTTTGAAACTTTGAAAGATTTTTTAGCCGCTACCATCAGAGCTTCAGAGTCCTCCTTAGATTCTTCGTCTTCCTCGAGGTCAAATAGATCACACTCAACTTCCGTTCGGGCGTTACAAACAAATATTGCAATTGAGAAGTGCGTACTCTATCACGCGAATCATAGATTATACCAATGCCCAAGGTTCAAAGAAAAATCTGTTCAAGCTCGACTCGATTCAGTGAAACAAAATAGATGTTTGAATTGTTTGGGCCTTGTTCATGGTGCATCACAATGTCATAGTTCCAATGTATGTTTTTCATGTAAGCGTGAGCATCATACCTTATTGCATAAACCTTTTCAGGTAAATAATCCGACGTCGTCGCAGCAAAAACAACTTTCATCGAATATTCCATCTGGGTCTATTCCTGCCAAGTCATGGGGTATCATTTCAGATGCACAATCTGCACTGTGTTCCTCATCTGTAGTGAATGAATCACCGATTCGCTCTCGCGTTTTGCTGCCAACCGCTACTGTCATGGTTGAAGCGGAGAATGGACGATTTTGTGAAATCAGGGCGCTGCCGGACCAGGGTAGCCAGGCGTCATTCCTAACGAGGGAACCAGTGGGAAATTTGTGGCTCGGACTGAAGAGAGTCAGTGCCAGCGTGAGCGTGATGGGTAGTGAACCTGATAAACAAGTGAATTCTGCGACAAATTTTGTGGTCTTGCCTGGGTCGGGATCCGGTGTGCGACTTGAGGCGTATGTGCTCCCAAGGCTTACGTCGTATGTGTCTGGGTTAACTGGGTTCGATGATTCCTGGGCGCATTCGCAGCGTTCAGATCTTGTTGACCCTATTCCACAATGGAATCTGCTGATCGGGTTGATCATAGGATCAGATAGCCTAGGCCAGATCCTTCTGAATGATTTGAAGACAGGTTCGCAGGGTGCTCTTGCGGCCCAGGAAACGATTTTCGGCTGGGTTGTGTTTGGAAACAGTCCGGCTTCACTATGTAATCTATCATGCTCACTCTCCGTGAATTTGACCTGTATCTGTGATGATTCAGACCAGTCCCTCAGTCGCTTCTGGGAGCTGGAAGGTTTGCCGAACTCGTCTCCGTTGTTCGAAGAAGATATCCAATGCGAAGAACACTCCATTCGGACGCACCGACGATTAGTTTCAGGCCGATATGTACTTCGTTCGCCGTTCAGAACAAGCGAACCGTTCGATCTACCGAATTCTTCAGGTATCGCAAAGCGTTTGTTCTCTACAATGGAGTCTCAGGTAAGAAGTAATCCAGCTCATTTCAATTCCTTTACTGCTCTTATGCAAGAATATTCAGATCTAGGACATGTGTGGGGCCGACGATGTCAAGTCTGCCCAAACCTTGCGGCTTCAGCTCACTAGTTTCCTCATGACGGGCGGTTTCCACATCAAGAAATGGGCCACGAATTCTTCAGCAGGATTAAATGATATCGACAATTCGGATTGTAGACTATCCGGTGAAAAGCTATTGTCCGATGATGAATGTTTGAAGGTTTTAGGAGTCACTTGGAGTCCGTTTCTTGACGCCTTCCGCGTTCAAATCCGAGTTCCCGAAATTACATCCTTCACCAAGAGGTCTTTTCTCTCTGTTATGCTCCAGAATTTTGACCCTGTGGGTTGGGTATCACCTGTGACGGTGGTTGCTAAGATCCTCTTGCAGCTCATGTGGCTCCACGGAATCGATTGGGATGGAATTCTTTCGGCTGATTTGCAGAAGAGATGTTGAGCTTATCATAATGAGCTATCTTCTTTGCAACAAGTGTTGATCCCTAGGTGGACAGGTATCTAGAATGCTCCGCAGCAACTCACTCCACATGGGTTTCTAGACGCGTCGAAGGTAGCG
This sequence comes from Gonatopus flavifemur, assembly GCA_018340375.1. Classification (NCBI taxonomy): domain Eukaryota; kingdom Metazoa; phylum Arthropoda; class Insecta; order Hymenoptera; family Dryinidae; genus Gonatopus; species Gonatopus flavifemur. The sequence goes on from JAFFJZ010000033.1 coordinate 1,875,962, forward strand.
TATGCTGCGTTTGTATATGTAGTTGTTCAGGATGTTTCAAGGGAAACATGAGTTTCCCTAATTATCTCAAAACCTAAGGTCGCACCACTCAAGGTGGTCAGCATACCAAGATTGGAGTTATGTGCAGCCCACCTGCTGGCCAATTTGATTCCATTTGTAGAATCCTTGTTCCGCTTTCAACACGTGTGAACCTGGTGTTGGTCCGATTCAAGCGTGGCGCTAGCGTAGATTAGGCAGCCTCCAACGAAATGGAAGGTTTTCGTGGCCAACAGAGTGTCGAAAATTCAAAGTGTGGTGGATATATCCACCTGGAGATTTGTGCCAGGTACGGAAGATCCTGTGGACATGGCATCCCGCGGTGTTCCTGCGGGAATCTTAGTTTCTGATACTTTGTGGTGACAAGGACCTAGTTGGCTACAGCAGTCTTCTGACTCCTGGCCTTCTGAAATGTCCCACGTGGTTCCCGAAGAGTTGGAAGAGCAGAGAGGCACAAAAGCTCCCGTCACCGTAGCTCAAGACGATTTATGGTCTCCATTCCGACCAGTTTCATCCTGGACGGAGTTGTTACGTGTCTTTTGCTACGTCAAACGATTTATTGATCATACCTAAAAGAGGGATTACGAGTTCTCCAACATGTGACTATCTGCGACTGAGATTTCATACGCTGAGACCTGGTGGACCAAGCATCTCCAGAGTCATTCCTTCTCGCAAGAGCTGAGCAACTGGAGCATTGATCATTCAGTGCTCAAAAAAAGTCGTCTCCTGCGATTGGATCCTTCCGTGGATGAGCAGGGAATTCTTCGCGTGGGTGGTTGCTAGATGCGGTCTGCTCCATCCTATACAGGGGAACATCCAGCTATCTTGCCTAGATGCGAAATAACAGCGCTTATCATTCGCGATGTACATACCAGGACGTTGGGGGAGTGCAACTAATGCTGCAGACGTTGCGATTGAAATTTTGGATCGTTGGGGTCAGAATCCCCATCAAGCAATGTATTTTCAACTGCGTTCGTTGTGCACGCATAAGAGCTATTCCACCAACTCAACTTATGGGCCCATTACCATCATTCCGCGTTAATCATTCACGAACATTTTCTCACGTAGAGGTAGACTTCGCAGGCTCTTTTCTGGTACGTCCCTGGAAGGAGCGAGGTCATCATACCTTTAAATCTTATATCTTCTTGTTCCTGTGCATGGTGACTCGAGCTGTGCACATTGAATTGGTTGATTATTCTGCTAGTGGGTTTCTTGCCGGGTTTGACCGATTCGTGTCCCGAAGAGGACTTCCTCCTGATGTCTATTCGGACAACGGAACAAACTCCGTTGGTGCAGAAAAGGAGCATACGCATGCCTTCAAATCTGTAATCCAGGACCCTTCTACCGAAGATCACATTGCGAACGATTCAATACACTGGCATTTTATCCCACCTGGGGCTGCGCATTTCGGGGTTTGTGGGAGTCGTGTGTAAAAAGTGTGAAGCACCACTTGCGGCGCGTTCTAGGTTCAATGCTTCTTACGAGAGAAGAGTTCATGACTATCCTTTGCAAGATCGAGGCTTGTTCGAATAGTCGACCAGTAGCGCCTTTTCATGACGACGTCAAGTGCTTGGGGGCACTTACTCCGGGTCATTTCTCAACGGATTCCAGTTTACATTCAGTTCCGGTACCTTCTCTACTTAATATCGATGATAATCGGCTTTCGCGCTGGCAAGCGGTCCAGCAAACCACGGAACGGTTTGGGAAGTTGTGGTCCACCAACTACTTACATTCGCTCCAGCAGTGGCCACGCTAGCAGTTGAAGCAACGTAATATTGCTGAAGGGGACTTGCTTCCTCTGAACAGCTCCAATCTGCCACCTTCAAACTGGGCGATGGCACGTGTCTTGGAGTGTCACCCTGGGTCCGATAGCTTGGCTCGGGTTGTGACCGTGAAAACTGTCCCTGGAATCTATAAGAGGCCCATCGCAAAGTTTTGTATACTGCCGGTCGATATGCATCAGGTCAGTGATGTTTGCATCTAAACTTTGGTCCCATTATATTTCGTTCGTCTGTACCGAAAGAGGCGAGGCGGTTCGCTAGTTGAAATTTCACTTCTCCGGATGCAAAGTTCCAAAGAGTGTAGTTTCGGATTCGAGTCGGGAAGTGGTCTGCCTCTCAATGTTTACAGTCCTGTATTCATATGGTTTTCCAGACGATGGGGTAACAGAAGTTCGGTGGGGATGCTGGCCCTTTGTTGTCTCAACATCTTAGAGTTTCTCTCATCCTCTCCGCATGTTCACAATCATCGTTTTTTTTATCATTCCTAGAGGTATGAATTGAAAATTATGTATCAAGCTCATCCTTAGGTTGGAAGAAAAAAAATGCTATTGATATCCAAGTAAAGATCAGAAGGAAGAGTTTGAGACATTCACAATAATTTTCAATGTGCTTGTGTGATGAAAAAAACGAGCACATTGGAAATTATTGTGAGTGTCTCAAACTCTTCCTTCTGATCTTCATTTGGATATTAATAGAATTTTCCTTCTTTCAACCTAAGGATAAGCTTAATACATAATTTTCAATTATATACAGGGTGGTCCATTCGAAGTAATATAGTCAAATATCTCGGAAATTCGTGGAGATGGAGAGAAATGTTCCAGGTGAAAGGTTTACGGTTCCAAGGAGGAAGTATGATGCTGACCTTGGAGAATCCCTCAGAGGTCATTTTGAAGTTCATTCAGAGGTCAAGATGGTTCCTTTGAATGAGACCCCCATTCCTTTATCATGGCATGGGGAAGCTGGTTTCAAACCTTACACGAAACACTGGTCATGTACCCCTCTACACCCATTGAGGTGCGAGGTATGAACCATCGAAGTTATTGATGGACTACTCCTAGCGCTACCCAGGAACAACGACGTGGACGTGGTAGTTCTCTGTTCTCTCTAGGGTGTTCGATTATTGTGAGTCCCCTTGCCTCTTACATGTGGGGTGCTTGATTATTGTGAGTCCCCTTGCCTCTCACATAAGGGGTGCTTGATGCGGTTACAATCATTGCTCAAAGTTACCCCCCTCTGCCTGAATACATAATCCCAACCTCCGCCGAAAATTTGTAACCGTCTTCAGAAACACTGATCGCAGTATGTTGGCACAAACAGTGCGGATGCAATCGATCATTTCCTCCCTTGTTGTTGGTCGGGCCTTGAATACTTCGTTTTTCAGAAATCCCCACAAGGAAAAGTCGAGAAATGTAAAGTCGGGTGAGCGTGGAGGCCTCGCAACTGGCCCACCTCGTCCAATCCACCTTCCCGGGAAATGATGATCAAGGTATTCTCTGACGATCAATGCGTAATGAGGTGGCGCTCCATGTAGTTGGACCCACATCCTCTGCCTTGTTTGTCAATCCAGATCCTCGAGCAAGCCTGGTAAATAATCCGCCAGGAATTCCAGAGACATGGGGCCGTTCAAAGTGCCGTTGAAAAAACGTGGACCGACTAAATAGACATTGACAATGCCGCACCACTCCTTTACGCTCCAACGATGTTGGTTGTCGATTGCTCGATGCCAATGCGGATTGACATCCGACCAGTGATGAGAGTTTTGTCTATTCGAATGCCCAGTGCTCTGGAGAGATGCTTCGTCGGAGGACATTACATAGTCGAAGAATTGAGGATCGTCAACCAGCCTTGCTCGTGCCCAGTTGCAAGATCTAATTCGAAGTTTCATGTCATTTGGAGTGGGAGCTTGAGGTAACGTGATGTGGTATGGTCGATATTTGACATGCTTCAAGATTCTCAAAACAGTCGTCCGGGGGATACCAGTTATTCGGGCCAACGATCTGCTACTAACATGAGGGTCCAAGTGGATAAGTTCCAATATGGTGAGTGCACGGATATTATTCTCATCGTACCGGTAATGTCTTAGATCTTGCTGCAATACTCCTCGTCGAACCCTCAATTTGAGTCGACGGATGGTCGTGGGGTGTGCGATGCGGTGATCGGGATACCGATCCCGGTAAACTCTCGGGGCTTCGTTGTAATTATTGTGACATGAGCCACGCACAAGCATCATATCAATGATTTCAGGGGGTGGATAGTGATTCATTCCTTCGATTGGATCGAATGAAATCAATTGATAAATATAGATGATTGGATATGCAAAGCAGAAAAACGATTGTGATGGTCTCCGTTTAGAACCAGTGTTCAAATGATCACGTATTTCCGTGATCACCCACATAACCAACCAAAATAAACGAGAATTCGATGTTTCTATTGTTCATGTGGTCATGTTCATCACTTCCCTCCGAAGATCGGGACTGATTCCGATGCAGATCAGAATCAATTTCATTGGGAAAAAAACGTAAACATAAACAAACGGGAACACTGCGTCTCTGCTTATTATGGTTGGCAGTAATGTGTACGATTCATTACGATTATTGCGTTTCAAATCGAATAAATCATCCCATTTGATTCAATGAGGGTTAAAAATGAGTATAGACTCTCAAAAATTGTTGGAAGGTTGCTAGAAACATTGGAAGGATTGACCATACCACATAACGTCGATTAGAATGCACATTCGAACAGATACAAAAATCCTCCGAACTCCCAGAGAATTCACCAAAGAGAGTTACACTGTACAGAATTTCTTTGTAGATTCACCAAAACAATTTGGAATTTTTTTTGTAAATGAGGGAGGACATGATCGATCGCATCCGCACTGTTTGTGCCAACATACCAGGAGTATGTGTCCAGGCAGAGGGGGGGAACTTCGAGCGATTATTGTAACAGCATCAAACACCCCTCACGTGAGAGGCAAGGCGATAATCAAGCACTCCGGAGGGAACAGAGCACTACCACGTCCACGTCGTTGTTCCTGGGTAGCGCTGAGAGTAGTTCATCAATAACTCCGACGGTCCATACCTTGCACCCCAATGGGCGGGAGAGGGTCCATGGTCAGTGTTTCGTAGAGGGTTTGAAACCAGCCTTTCCATGTCATGACGAGAAAATGGAGGTCTCATCTAAAAAAACCATCTTGACCCCTAAATGACCTGAAAATGACCTCTGAGGGATTTTTCAAGGTCAGCATCATACTCCCGTCATCACTCCACATGTAAGAGTCAAGGGGACTCATGATAATCGAACACCCTGGAGGGAACAGAGAAATACCACGTCCACGTCGTTGTTCCTGGGTAGCGCTAAGAGTAGTCCATCAATAACCTCGACGGTTCATACCTTGCACCTCAATGGGCGGATAGGGGTCCATGACCAGTGTTTCGTGAAAGGTTTGGAACCAGCTCTCCCATGTCATGATGAAGAAATGGGGGTCTCATTCAAAAAATCCATCTTCACCTCCAAATGACCTTTAAAATGAGCTCTGAGGGATCTTTCAAGGTCAGCATCATACTTCCTCCTTGGGACCCTGAACGTTTTATCTGGGACATTTTCCTCCATCTCCACGAATTTCCGAGATATTTGACTATATCACTTCGAATGGACCACCCTGTATATTAGGGTGGTCCAAATTTCCATCATGTTTTTTTCTCTCCGGTGCACAACCGGGATATTGAAATTTGTGATGAAAAATGCATCCTCAATTTTTGTCAGAATTTTCGGAGAAGATTGAGAGGTCGCTAAAGTCGCGAGAAGACGAAAATTGGAATGTACGTGAATTTGATTTTTTTTCATATGACACTAGAATATTCTCGTGTTGAATTCTATGGAATAGCATAGCTGCATTGTTGGGCTATGTGCATGAATTTTTCCGAAGCAAAAAATTCCGATTTAGTCAGTGTTTAGCCCTTGATGTGCTCAAATTTTGGAAGAAATCGAAATTTGAAGGGCCCAACAAGTCATTATGTGTGAGTCAATCCGAATCTTTTCCACAGCGAAATCAGCTACCTGGTCTAAACTTTTTTTCCCCCAGTCCACAAATTTCAATACCCCACCTAGGTGGCGCTACAGTCGCTCAGATGTTGCCGAAAACAGAATTCTCACCATCATGAGTTGATTTCATGGAGAGATTCCAGTTTTTCAGGTGTTTTTCAACAGAAAAACTTGCTTTTTTTGATGATGGAACATCGACTCGAGGAAAAAAGGCAGAAAACACAGATTTGAAAAAATATTTCCCACCCACGTCTCAAAACGTCGTTTCTGAGAATAATAAACCAAATTGTACAAAATCAAAAACGGAAACTTTTCCCAAATCCTTCTAATTCTATAACATTAGAGTGTTTACAAGATACAACTGATCATTGCAAACACAGAGGAAAGCCAATTTCAAATCAGTCCAATTATGGCATATTGTTCAATGAATGATAAATCAACACAAACGTCTGATAATTCCTATAATCCACGGGTTAGATAAAAAAGTACATCTACTATAAATGATTCTTCAATATTGTCTTCGAACAACTTGGGGAATCTTTTATGTGTTGCTCCACACTGTGGTATAAATATTGTTGTTGATCCATGTTATGCGTCAAGGTATCATTGTACTTCCCAGCCAGTGCGACATTTCGCTCTGCGACATCATGTACTACTCCAAGTGTTTTGATTATATTGAATGCTTCTAAGTAATCAACATTTCCCTGCCAACACGCAGGATCAACATCAAGAACATTCAGTGGTATATTATATTGAACAGAAAGTTTCATGGTGTTAACATCGATGAAATCACACATCTTGTTCGCTTTGATTTTGTGTTTCTCAATTTGTACTTTCTTTTTAATATTGGGAACGCTTTGTTTATTCATAGAGTGCACCATCAATCGCTTATCTTCTACTGAGATGCTTTCATCATGGAATGACAAACCGGCCAAAGTTTCATGCAGATACCACAAATGCCTGGAAAGCGTTGTAACAGGTGCAGTTGAAATTGGAGTATCAATTTCAGCGTATCCAGAAAGTTCTTTCAATAACACAGGTCAACATTTGATCTACGCTGGACCGCCAGGAACTAAGTGAATATCTATAGGTTTTTGGGGTCGCTGATCACGATGAAGGGGTCTGTATGACCTCATCACGTCAGGATCAAGGTCAAATGAAGGTCAAACATCTTGAATTGAGGAATATAATTTTTCTGACCCCAGATTATGAACGAGCGGGAAATTTCACATCCAGATATACTCTGACGTTCTGATCAAAGTCATATCTGCAGGTCATATGGAGGTCATCTGTAGGTCAAATCCTTCTTTTGAATGTTTCGTCTGATATGAGGTTGAGAAGTCTCTTGGATTAGGTGACTTTCATGTTTTCGGGGTCGCTGATCACGATGTGGGGGTCTATATGACCCCATCACATCTGCATCAAGGTCAAATGAAGGTCAAACATCTTGAATCGGAAAATATGATTTTTTTGACCCCAGATTATGAACGAGCGGGAAGTTTTACATCCAGATATACTCTCATCTTTTTAACAGAGTCATATCTGCAGGTCATATGGAGGTCATCTGTAGGTCAAATCCTTCTTTTGAATGTTTTGTCTGATATACGTTGGGAAGTCCCTTGGATTAGGTGACTCTTATGTTTTTGGGGTCGCTGATCACGATGAAGGGGTCCTTATGACCTTATCACATCAGGATCAAGGTCATTTGAACGTCAAGTGGAGGAAAAACCATCGAAAAAAACTGAAAACATTCATGCACATGTTTTTGAGGTCGCTGAATCCGAATCAGGCATTTATTCACACTTTGGGTCTATCCTAGAGGTCATTGACGGTCATTTAAAGGTCATTTCGAAGTGTCCTTGAGATGAGAACGTCAAGTATGGTCCGAAAAACCTGGGAAAATTCCTGCCTATGTTTCCGAGGTCTACGAATCGGAATGAGAGCTCGGTTAACCTACATCAGATCAGGTTCCAGGTCATTCGATGACCAAATCTAGCGAGGACTACCGAAACATCCATAAAAACACATACACATGTTTCTAAGATTCCCAAGTCTGAATTTGAAGTATGTTTAGTCTTGCGAAGTTTTTCTAGCAGACATTCGAGGTCATTCCAATGTCGTTTTTAGGTTATGTTATATCTGAGTCAAACAGGTATAGATCACGGAGAAATGTGAGGAGGAGTAAATTTTTATCCATTAGTCCAAGTTTCAATGCAAGTTCGGTTGACCACTAACAATTCCAGTTAAGAGTCAATCCAATGTCAAGTAGAGTGATAACCTTCAAGAGATGCGCAAAAATTCATCCGTATGTTCACTGAATACAATACCGTAGCTTGTTTTGAGCAGTAACGCCTCCTTGTTGTCATTCTTGATCTCTCACGCAGAAAGCAAACATAGAAGACATGTTTAAGCCGATATTCCTTGTGACTCTACAGCCTTACCTAAATCGTCATGTCAGCTATATCACTCATCAGTTCGAGAACGTTTCCGTTGAGTAAGAGATGATCTTCTAATTGCTTGTGTTTTGTGAGTTTCATTTGACTCTCTCTGCGAATTCCAACAATAGTCTGCTAGCATATTTTTACCCAAAACTCCTTGATACCTCACTTCAAATTCTCTTAGATCCTGGTGCATCCTCTCACCTTGCTCTTCGCTGAAGTCCCCTAAGTTTTCGGGGAAGTAATCGATATGACAGTGCAAAAAGTGGAGTTTTAGATTCATAAGACATCCAACTTCTTTGAAGTCATTCAACATTCTAGAAACAATATCTTTATCACCAGGATCTTTGTTATTCGCTAAAAGATTTTTCGTCACTTCTCTGAAACTTTGCCATGCAGCTTTTTCTTTATCGGTCATTAGTCCTTCAAATCCCTCAATTTTCAGCATCTCTCTTATCTGAGGTCCTGTGAGAACACCCTCATTTATTTCAGCTTGAGAAAGCGATGGAAAGATTTGAAAGATATGCATGAAAGCATCGCTTTGATTTTTGCGCATTGCTTTAACAAATTGCTTCACAGGACCAAATCTGATGTGCAATGGCGGTAGAAGAACCTTTTGTGTAGGTATCAAACTTTCTTCCAAAACATTTTTGACATTTTGACTTCTCTCACATAGTGTTCATCTCGAGCTCGACTATTCCACTCGCAAAGAAAACATGGATATGAAGTGAATCCTTTTTGTAAGCCGAGCATGATGGTACTTATTCTCGAATCACCACAAATATCCCATTTATGTTCATCATATTTCAATTTTTGTAATGAGAGATACAAATCATGATGGTCTTCTTTCATTGGAACAGAATGAGCAACGGGTAAAGGGGCATACAAATTCCCATTGTAAAGCAAGATAGCTTTCAGACTTCTTATCGAGGAATCTTTGAAAAGACACCAATGACAAGGTCTGTATTCAATGTCAAATTGCTCAACCAAACCCCTGATATCACTGCAGTAAATCAAGTTGCTTGTTTTTGTGAAAAACTTTCTAAACGGTTTGTCTCTTGAACGGTAATATGTAACGTGCGTTCCAGAAGCCAAGCATTTTTTTTCTTCAAGTCTTGACGCCAGAAGTTCGGAACTTTCTTTTGAAAGGCCCAAATCTCGACAAAGATCACTTGAATCAACTTGGGCAAATTGTTCTTGATTTCTATTGCCCTCATCTTCTGAATCTGATGAAATTTTGTGAGCTTCCATTTCTTCTTCTTCTTCTTCTTCTTCTTCTTCTCATTCGGATGTATCGGAGGATTGATCTAGCATTTCAACATTGTCTAATGTCTGATCTGCATGAGTTAAAACTTCTTGTTCACTTGTTTCTATATCCATACTACTATCATTAGATTCAGCATCAATAAATACAGGAAAAGTTACTGATTCTACGTGCGGATAAATGATAGATTTTTTATTATGACGATTATAACCATGTAGATTAGTTGAACAAAAGTAGCAATCCGACGCGTGATTTGATGGCTTCCTCCATTTCATCGGAGAAGAAAATATCTGTCTTCTCTTCTTGTCCAAAATATTGCGGCATCTACTACAGACAACTTTATGAGTGGAGGAATTAGTTGAAGAATCAGTTTAGATTGCGAAGCATTCATTATATTTTCTTCCCAATGTTCCTGAGAATGTGAATTGAATTTTTGTCGTGTACTGCCCGCAAACAACACAAAAGATGTCCGGACTGTTTTTGCAAGGACTTTGACTTGTCACATTTGACTCCACAGAGGCCAAGTTCCCCACCAATGTAGCGCTACCGTCGCATGATGACGACGCCTGCGGGCCCGCTTTCCCACCCTGACCAGCCGCCGATTCTGGGTTTCCGAAGCCCTGTCTCGTGATACGTTTCCGTGTGGTTGTCATGACGGCATGAACGCCGCAACCCAGGGACTCCGCCAGATAGTGAGACAACTCCGTTGCCCACCCTCACCACGTGGAGGTGCCCTGGGTGCAACCACAGGTTGATTTGTTGTTGAATTGCATTGAGATGTACGAACTGTATAACATGAGTATGTGAAGATACAAATTTTGCGTCTAAAAACTTCCATCTTGATGTGATGAAACGTCAAGGGAGGAAACCAACACGTTTGATTTTCAACACACTCATACCCCATAACTGTCGCAATTTACTTGCAGGGTCCTCCACTCGTTCTTGGAATGACCTTGAACCTCGTCATCTGGGGGTCAAGCGACTTCAGATTCCGATTCGCGGACCTCGGGAACATAGGTAGGAATTTTTCAAGTTTTTCGAATCTTACTTCACATTTTTATCCCAAAAACACTTCAAAGTGACCTTGAAATTATCTTGGATGACCTCTAGGAAAGATCAAAAGTGTGAAAAAACGCCTGATTCGGATTCAGCAACTTCAAAAACATGTGTATGAATTTTTTCAGGTTTTTTCGATGGTTTGTTCTCCACTTGACCTCCAAATGACCTGGATCCTGATGTGAAGGGGTCACATAAATCCCTTCATCGTGATCAGCGACCTCGAGAACACAAAAGTCACCTAAACCAAGAGACTTCACAACCTAATATCAGACGAAACATTCAAAAGAAGGATGTGACCTACAGATGACCTCCATATGACCTGCAGATATGACTTTGATTGAAACGTCAGAGTATATCTGGATGTAAAATTTCCCACTCGTTCATAATCTGGGGTCAAAAAGTAATATCTTTGGATTCAAGATGTTTGACCTTCATTTGACCTTGATCCTGATGTGATGGGGTCATATAGACCTCTTAATCGTGATCAGCGACCTCGAAAACACACAAGTCACCTAATCCAAGAGACTTCGCAACCTAATATCAGACAAAACATTCAAAAGAAGGATTTGACCTACAGATGACCTCCATATGACCTGCAGATATGACTTTGATTAGAACGTCAGAGTATATCTGGATGTTAAATTTCCCGCTCGTTTATAATCTGGGGTCAAAAAAATTATATTTCTCGATTCAAGATGTTTGACCTTCATTTGACCTTGATCCTGATGTGATGAGGTCATATAGACTCCTTCATCGTGATCAGCGACCCCAAAAACCTATAGATATCCCCTCAGTTCCTGGCGGTCCAGCGTAGATCAAATGTTGACGTGTGTGATTGAAGATCGTTCCAAGGAGCAAAGTAAGAACATTCACATTGATACCAATATTTGATTTCAATTCTCACAACAAACATATTGAACTGTTGTGATGACGATAATTCTTTTTGACAAAGTTCAAAATGCTCCCTGAATAAATCAATTTTGAAGCAATAAATCAATTTTGCCATCCACCGCGCTCGATGAACAGGACCTGGAGCTCGTATTTCAACGTTTTTTTCCAAATTTCCTCGAATAAAAAGTAAAGTCAGTCCAAGTGATTCTGCGTAGTCTTCTTGGGGCGAATTTTCCTGCGATTTCTCTTCTATGAATCTTCGAACGCTTTTATTAATTGATGTAATCATATCGCAAATTTTTTCATCCGCAACTGCTGCAATATATTTTCCATTATCTTTTGAGGTCCAATAATTTTTGAAGCGCTCAAATAATTTGATATTTGGTCCAGACGGAATTCAAAAAAGTTTATTGAACACTGCTGAAATGATGAGTTCATGGACATGATGCCGACATGCAAAATAAAACAGAGATTCCTCCATTTTCCGCTCTAGATGACTGCAAGCACCTTCATGAATTCCAGTGTTACTATCAGTGGTATCAAAACACATACCATTGATGTGATTCAATAAATTCCATTCTGTAGCCAATTTATATACTGCCTCAGTGGTTTCTCGTCCCGTCCCGGAAGCTAGAGTTGGAATTCCTAAAAGCTGTTCTGATGTATTGGTGCCGGTGAGGAGCACAACCAATCGTTCAATCCTATTATTGGATGCCAAATCTTCCATTCTCTTGCCATCCTGGTGAATAGTTAAATAACCACCAGGTTCGAATGATCGTTTTTCCGACTCACATACATTTTTTCTTTCTTTTTCTCGGAACCTTCTTATAGAACTTCTCGAACAACGCAAGTTAGTGATATCCTCACCTAAGGCTGAACTCATACTGGCCAAAACAAGTGTTGCATTCCTGTCTGATAAATTAACACGATCTAGAGAATTGCAAACTGTGCTGGTCGCGAAACTTTCTTCAGAAAAACGGCGTTCTTTCGGTTTTGGGGGTTCATAAAAATCATCAGAAGTATATAAAAATTCGTCATCGCCGGTATCATCAATATCAGGTTCTTCAATAACAGCAGAATGATCAATATTCCGTTTCAGACTTGTTCTTTTATTTTCTCCAAGAATGTTACATTCACCTCGGAAACAGTTTGCAAATTTTTTTGAAAACTCACACCGGATCCCTTTTTTCACACGATTGTAATAACATAATAGTCTTATGATTTTTCAATAAGTTCTGTACATTTTTGTGCCCAATATCAAATAAACTGTTCGAGTTGTTAATGAAAAGTTCTCTTTTGGATATATCATAATTGTTTTTATTCTTCTTCAAGCTCAACCATAAAAAATGAAATTTTTTCAATTCCCTCACAACATTCTTCTGCTCAGTTGTAGGAATTTCAACCTCATTCCAAACATTTATGATTGCTTTGGCAACTTCTGATGCACTTTTTGATAAAGTCATTTTTTTTGATACATGTAAAAATGGGAAATGTTTCAAGACATGATTGTTTTTTGGCGATTCTTCTAAAGCTGAGAAACATTCTATTGGTTCACCTAATAACCAAAATTTACACTGGGAGGCCTGTACACACCTTCCCATCTTCAACTTCTAGATAAATGAATTGATGAACTTATTGAAATGTTACACTCGCATTCAGACTCATTATTCACTGGGCACAAGTGACGTCCTTGGAGATGTTCAGGGAGAACTGAAGGTCTTGTGGAAATGTAAATGAAAACTGTGAAGTGGGATAAACAAATGAAGGAGCAAAAACATGTGGATACAACGCAAAAGGAATAATCGAGTAAGTCGTGTTATATAGATGTCTGTGTGATCTGCGATTGGTTATAGATCATAAAATATTAGTTCCAATGTAATTGAATTTGAATTTGGAGTGCTGAAGCAGAATTATGAGCATAGAATTGGGTTGATTTTCCTGAAAAGGAAAGTTTCGTGATGTGGGTGGGAAATATTCCTTCAAATCTGTGTTCCCTGCTTCTTTTCCTTAAGTCGATGTTTCATCATCAAAAAAAGCATGTTGTTCTGTTGAAAAAACACCTGAAAAACTGGAATCTCTTCATGAAATCAACTCATGATGGTGAAAATTCTGTTTTCGGCAACATTTGAGCGACTGTAGCGCCACCTAGATGGGGTATTGAAATGTATGGACTGGGGGAAAAAAGTTCAGACCAAGGAGCTAATTTCGCTGTGAAGAAGATTTGGATTGACTCACATATAATGACTTGTTGGGCCCTTTAAATTTTGATTTCTTCTAAAATTTGAGAAAATCAAGGGCTAAACACTGACTAAATCGAAATTTTTCTCATCGAAAAAATTCATGCACATAGCCCAACAATGCAGCTATGATATTCCATAGAATTCAACACAAGAATATTCCAGTGTCATATGGAAAAAAATCAAATTCACGTACATTCCAATTTTCGTCTTCTCGCGACTTTAGCGACCTCTGAATCTTCTCCGAAGATTCTGAAAAAAATTGAGGATGCATTTTTCATTACAAATTTTCATATCTCGGTTGCGCACCGAAGAAAAAAAACATGATGGAAATTTGGACCACCCCACTGTATATATATATATATATATATATATATATATATAAGACGTTCTCGCGCCAATGTTAATACATTGTCATTGCACTACTGGGCCAGTGGTACCTCGGAAATTCACATAACGTCGTAGGAATGCGATTCTTCCAGCGAAATGAGATTGCGCCGATGCTGAACCAAAGTCGGTCATAATATGGAATACATTAGGGAGACAATACTGGATTGGTACTGATGAAATGCTGTTTCTGTACAGATTCAGCGATGGAATGGTGTCGAAATCAAATCCATATAGGAACATGGTTTTTCAAGTCACACAAACCAATGTCAATACCGTTTCATAATTGATAACAGTATGAGATACAATAGACAGATGATAATACACTGGTGTCGATACAACGTTATTCTCCCACTGCACCGGTGGTAAAATAGCATTGACAACAACCTGCTTGTGTTAATTTAACGACCCTGCATCAGTACTGAACCATAACTCATTCGTACCGATAGCTGGCGCTGCGAAACAGGTTCCCTGAACCGGTACGCATGTGGTCCAACCTCAATAATGACTTATTGAAATGGGGCGCACTCGGGATATCTCTGTTCTCTTTCTAAAACTATTGATCAGAGAGAAACTGAACTATCTTGAGTGCGCCTCAATGCAGTGTGTCAAATTCCCCTGGTGGAAATTTCCGTTCGCCGGAAGCGAACTATGAAACAAATGAAGCGTAAAATGTTTCAATTTCCGCTCCTTTCGCGTTCAGATACTGTTTTATGTACTCTCCCGCGTAGCGGGAGATTCACATTCATATGAAATTGCCACTCTATACGATGTACAGGCGTATTTCGTTTTGCAACAGACCTGGGAGACGTGCCGCACGAAGTCGCATAGCAGAACGGAGAAGGGGGGGGGTGAAAAAAGGGACCGGCGAAATCAGGGGGGGTGAAAAAAGGGACCGGCGAAATCAGGGGGGGTGAAACTCAGTGTATAAAATCTAGCAACAAAAATCGTGGAATTGACATACCACGGAATCTCGTTTTCGTCCGGCGAATCAAGGTATGAATCATCTCATTAAATACTGTCGAAATTTCTACTGGGACTCACACTTTCTGAATTTGAGATTGGTTAGAATTACCCCCACTTTGGTCTGGCGTTGGTTTCAACTTTTCCTATAGCGTTTTCACCCCCAAGGGTGAAATTGAGAAGAGAAATTTTGTGTGCTTGTTGACCCATACAGCACCGGGAGGTTCTATCAACATCCTCGGAACGACTTCTGGAACATTGAAATGTTCTGAAAATGTTTCGGGACGTTCAAGAAACATCGCATGTATATACCAGGGATGTACGAATGTCTGATATAGTTTCATTTAGGTTCCCATGGAACGTTTATGAGACATTGAAAATGAGAATTTGTTCATGTTCAAACTTGTGTCAAATCTTCCAATATTCTCCATTTGGAGGCGATGCAAATGAACTGTGGTGGAGCCTGTATCGATGGATCTGACAAATTACATTTGCATCCTTTTAATACATCGCATATAATGGAATTTTGTTCCGCGACAATGTTGAGGTTATGTGAATCTCAACCCTGGTTAAACAATCCGATTGAATCCGATGAAAAAAAATTTTATCGGAATGAATTGAGTTTCTGCATCGGAAATTTCCTATTGATACCAATAAGATAATTTTTGATTGGATTTAATCGGTCTCTCCCCTGGTTAAAAAATCCGATCGAATCCGATAAAAAAACATTTCATCGGAATGGATTGAGTTTCTGCATCGGAAATTTCCCATTGATACCAATAAAATAATTTTTAACTGGATTTAATCGGCATTTTCCCTGGTGAAAAAATCCGATTAAATCCGATAAAAAAAACTTATCGGAATAAATTGATTCCTGCATCGCGATTTTCTTATTGAATTTTATTGGTTGTTAACCCAACCAACGAACGGTTTATATACATTATATACGCGCATTTTATATCAATTAAACAAACACATATATCATTTATTCAATCATTACGTATGACAAATTATTGCTGGAATAAATTCAAACGATCATTTATGTGTTATTAACATGGTGATCACCCATCCACCTTGTACCGCAGTTGTCGTTGCTTAACCTAGAAGATCGATTTGGAACACCCGCTCGCTCGATGCCGTGGTTCGCTTCCTATCAATGTGAACTTAATGACTGTCTTATGTCAGGGATGGGTGTCCTATAGTAATAAGATTCAATTGGTAATAGTCCATTGGACATATGAGGGATTGTATCGGTCTTAATGAGCGCATGGGAGTTCATTAATAATAAAAATCCCAATGAAGACCAAGAGAATATTTTCCAATTGGATTCAATCGGTATTTTATGATGGATGAAACATTCCGATTGATATCAATACAATATTTTTCAATTGGATTCAATCGGTATTTTATCAATTATGAAAATCCTAATTGATGCGATTGAAATATTTTCCAATGGAATTCAATAGGTATTTTATCAATAATAAGAATTCCGATTGATATCAATGAAATATTGTGTAATTGGATTCACTTGGTATTTTATGATCAATGAAAATTCCGATTGACGCGAATACAATATTTTTCAATCGGATTGAATCGGTATGTTATTAATTATGAAGATTTCAATTAATACCAGTCAAATATTTTCCAATGGCATCCAATAGGTATTTTATCAATAATAAGAATTCCTATTGATACCAAGAAAATATTTTTCATTTGATTAAATAGGTATTTTATTGATCATCAAGATTCTAATTGATATCAGTGAAATATTTTTCAATAGAATTCAATGGGTATGTCATTAATCATAAAAATTCCAATTGATACCAAGAAAATATTTTCTCATTAGATTCAATGGGTATTTTATGATTGATAAGAAATTCCGATGGATACCAATAAAATATTCTTTAATTGAATTGAATCGGTATTTCATCAATCATGAGAACTTTAATTGATACCAGTCAAATATTTTTCAATGAGATCCAATTGATATTTTATCAATAATAATTATTCCGATTGATATCAATGAAATATTGTGTAATTGCATTCACTTGGTATTTTATGACCAATGAAAATTCCGATTGATGCCAATACAATATTTTCCAATTGGATTCAATCGGTATGTTATTAATCATGAAGATTCTAATTGATACCAGTCAAATATTTTTCAATGGCATCCAATTTTTTTTTTTTTTTTTTTTTATAGAGGGGGAAATGCTTTATGCACCTTCAGGGAGCTGGTATTATTGCTCCCCGGTGTGTGGGACTCCTGCTTCGGCTGAAGATGTTGAGCGCCTATCGCAGTTTACCCACTAAAACCCACCTCTTCCCTCCTCGGACCCAGCCGGGAACCGTTTATCACATTACTTCGAGCTGGGCCCTTTTTTCCTCGTGGCCGAAAGACCGCCGCCAGTTACCCTGCCCTATCCAAGTCCACCTTCTTGAGACGGAGGATGGACTGTACGAAGGAGTCCACCGCCCGCCAACTCGAATCGTCTCGGAGCATCAGACCCACGATGTTCTCGGGAGTGATGTCTCCGAGCTCCGTTTGTAGCGCCTCCCGATGTGTCTCCCACCGAGCACACTCGGAAAACGTGTGCTCGGCATGGTCCCTCTTGTCGGGACAGTAGAGGCACTCAGGAGACGCTACTTTCCCCATTTGGTGCAGGTACTTCCTGAAGTATCCATGACCAGTAAGGAACTGGGTCAGGAAGTACCCCACCTCTCCATGCTCGCGTTCCGTCCACGGTCTAACCAGGGGAATGAGTCTTGCGGTCCATCTCCCCCTGGTCTTCCTATCCCAGGAGGCCTGCCACGCGAGGAACGTGCGGGTACGTTCCTCGGCCGCCACTGCGCTTCTTTGCTCTCCAGCCCTGCTTCGCCGGGAGATGTTTTGTCGTTCCCTAGCGAGAAGCGCGACAGGAACGACTCCGGACACAACAAACACCGCAGGACCGGAGACCGTGCGATATGCAGACGCGACCCGAAGCGCTCCGAGTCTTTGGACTCGCTCGAGTCGCGCACTGCAGCTCTTTCTCTCCGTGGCATGCCCCCAGATTTCGGCCCCATATAGGAGGACCGAGTTGACCGTGGACATCAACAACCTACGTCTGCTCGACTTTGGGCCACCGACATTAGCCATGAGCCTGCTAAGAGCTGTTACCTTCTTAGCAGCTTTGTCGGTAGCCTTCCATATGTGATCCCGGAAGCTAAGCCTCCGGTCCACTGTGAGGCCCAGGTACCGTGCCGCGGGCTTCGACTCCACTACTTCCTGCCCCACCCGCAGAGGAAGGACAGCAGGGATTCTCTTCTTTGTGAGAACCACGATCTCTGTCTTGCTGAGAGCCAGAGACAACCCATGCTCCGTCATCCAAGCTTCGATGCGTCGCATCGCCTGGTTGAGTACTAGTTGGGCTCGCGCGACGTCGCGGGCCTCTATGAGTAGGCCAACGTCGTCCGCAAACCCAACCAGCAAGGACTCATCGGGCATCTCCAACCTCAGCAGACCATCGTAAGCGACGTTCCAAAGGTCGGGGCCTAGAATAGACCCCTGCGCCGCCCCCGACGTGATCGCAGTTCTCTCCCAACCCGCGGTAGTCTCGTAAACGAGAGCACGGCCCTGTAAATAATGGTCCACCATCCTGAGGAGGTACA
The DNA here is from genome assembly GCA_018340375.1 of Gonatopus flavifemur. Lineage (NCBI taxonomy): Eukaryota > Metazoa > Arthropoda > Insecta > Hymenoptera > Dryinidae > Gonatopus > Gonatopus flavifemur. The sequence goes on from JAFFJZ010000033.1 coordinate 1,894,710, forward strand.
GAGGCACACGGAACGTATGCTCCAATGCACAGAGCATGTCGCTCCAGCGTGCGGAGTTGAACGCATTCCTCACGTCCAACGTCACGAGGAAGACCACCCGTCTGGAATGACGGTTGTGATCCTCCGCGCGCCGCACGGCCTCCACTACTTCCTGGACCGCATCGAGGGTCGAGCGACCCACACGGAACCCGTACTGCTTCGGCGACAGGCCACCTGCCTCATTGATCGCCTGGAGCAGTCTCCCCTTGAGGAGCCTCTCTAATACCTTCCCCGCTGTGTCCAACATGCACAGCGGCCGGTAAGAGGACGGCGTTCCTGGATCGCCTTCACCCTTCTCGATGAGAGCAAGGCGAGCGAGCTTCCAGCGCGCGCTGAAGACACCAGCCGTCAGGCATGCGTTATACATGTCCAACAGCAAGTGAGGTCGACAGCGCCACACCATTCTCAAAACTTCTCCCGGCACACCGTCCGGACCTGGAGCTTTGTTATTCTTCAGCTGACGTACGGCGACGCTCAGCTCCCCAATGGTGAAGAGCGGGACGTCGCCCACGTCACCGAAGTCTCGGCTCGGCCGGACTGGGTGTGTCGGGAAAAGCTCCGAAACAACCAGCTCCGCGAGGGCTCCGTCCAACGTGACGGTCGATCGCCAGCCTCCCAGTCTCTGAGTCACAATTTTGTAACCCCGACCCCAGGGGTCCGCGTCGACAGTCAGCGCCAGCTTTTTCCAACAGGAGTCTTCGCTCCTGTTGATAGCCCTGCGGAGCTGTCTCCTCGCTGCCTTGTGTTCCGCCGACCTGGTCGCCGCTTCTGGACAATTTCTCGCCCTCTGAGCGGCCCTGCGTAGTCGAAGACACTCCCTGCGCGCATCAGCAATCTCCGGGGTCCACCAGTACACGGGTCGCTTCCCGTGTCGAGGCCTCCTGCATGGCATGGAGGCATCGCACGCGGAAGCGATCAGGCTCATGGTTGAGTCCACGAGAACATCAACCACTGGAGCCCCACCGGCGGTCGAAACCTCGGGGGTCACGGCCCCCGAGGATATCACCTGTTCAAACCTCTGAACGTCGACCCGATCGACGTTCCATCTTCTCGGCCGCCGGGGAGGCACCCTGCCCTCCCGTGCATCCTCGTGGACCCCAAACTCGATGTACTGATGGTCGCTACCGGTGTAATCCTCGACCACTCTCCAGTTCTGGATTCGGGGCGTCAGTTCCTCGGAGGCGAGGGAAATATCGGGGATGGTCTCCGAGTATCCTGGGCGACGAAACGTTGAGGTGTTGCCAACGTTTAGGACTACCAAGCCTGTCCTAGCCGCCATACCCAGAATGTATTTCCCTCTGGAGTTGGTGCATTTCATGCCCCACTCCACCGCCCTCGAGTTGAAGTCCCCAACGACAATCACTTTCATGGTTGCGTTGAGGATCGCATCCTCCAGAGCGTCGACCTTCCGTCGAAAGCCAGCCATGCGGTCGTTTGGGGAGAGATAGCAGCTAAAAACAACCATCTCCCCACAATCAACCCAGACAAAGCCCTCGCCGGCGCCGTGCCTCCGAACAAGCACCTTGCTCCGATTGGTCACCCATATCGCAGCAGTGCCGAGCAGGTCTCGGTACCAATCCGGTGAGTCATGGTTCCGGTACTGCTCGCTGATCGCCACCAGGTCGGCGTTTCTCTCTCGCACCATTTCGAGCAGGAGATTGTCCGCCACCAGGCTCCCATTTAAGTTTGCCTGGAGGACGTTGAACGCGCTTTCTGCTTCTCCCGCTCCAAGGCCTCCTTGAAGACCACACACTCCCTGGTGCCGGGAGCGTGGGCCAGTCGAGCAGACGCTATCTCCCTTTCCGCACAGAGCATGCACCTTGGTGTAGCGGTGCACTCCCGCGCCTTATGTCCCTCTCCCCCACATTTGTAACAGAGGGTGGACCTATCGGGAGCAGTGCAGGATCGGGCGAGGTGGCCGTACCCGTTGCATTTGAAGCAACGCTCCACCACCGCCCTCTTTCTGATCCTGCACTCGAGCCAACCAACCTTGATCTTTTTTGGTGGTTGGCTCAGTAACTTGGCCGCGGTCTTCCGGCTACATTCTATGATGGCCGCCCTCTGGCCCCTCACATTCGTGCCAGTCAGAGAGACCTTGACGCCGGTCATGTCGTCAAGGTCCCTCTGTAGAGCGACCATCACATCCCCTACCTCGGTGACACAGTCCAGACCCCGGATCTCCAATGTCTCACGAGGTTCAAGACTGCGCACCACAGCGTTCTCTCCGAGGATGCCTTTCAGGGCGCCGGCGAACTCCCCCTTGTCTTTGGTCTTTTGACCAAGTTCAATGAGGAGATCCCCGGCCCGTGTTTTGCGGATGCTCTTGATGTCCGCTTCGGCATCCTCGGGTTTAACGCTCCTGCGTATCTCACCCAGGACCTGGGCGTAACTCCTCTCCTGACTCGTCTTGATCAGGATAGCTTCGGTCCTGGGTTTCGATACCCCCTCCTTCTTCTTCTTTTTCTTCCTTCCCTTCTTTTTTTTTTTTTTCTTCCCCACCCTTGTACCCTGTTCATCAGGGCGCTGCGGGGCCGCGACCACACTCCTCTGCGTTCTCCCTCCTCCACTGTCTCCCGTCATTTCCCTGCTCCTTCCCTTCCGTGACTGGACGAGTGTCCATTCCTGAGAGGGTACAGCTACGAGATCCGGGGGAGCGGTCGCATCTCCAGACTCAAGTGCTGGCGGTGCGACTTCAGTTGAGGGGGGAGTTTTCTTCTTCTTCCGCTTCGGCGTTTTCTTCCTCTCCTCTGGGCTATTCCCAGGGGTTCTCGGTCGCTTTTGTGAGGTGGCGATCGCGGGCGCGGAGGTCCCTGATTTGGTGCCATCCCCTCTGCGGTTGCCCACCTTACGAGCAGCCCTGTTTTTTTCCACCCACTCAAGGTTCGTATCGAAGATACTCTCCCCTTCTTCTATGCGTTTCAGCGTCCACTGCATGGCGTCCGTCCATTCTCTCACCCTGGGGAGCCCATCCTTGACTGTCATGTTGACATTCCTTTGGACTCCACAGGCTTCGATCATGTTCTTCACCTCGCTCGCTACCAGAGGGAGCAACTTGCCCATCTCCATGCGGAGATGAGCAAGCTCCTCCCTCCGTTCTCTCAGGCCTCGCGCTTCCACCGTAGTGTCCACGCTAAGCCCAGAGATAGCGCTCGAGGTGCTGGCCATGCTAGTGACGCTGTCCCTACGGGTCCGAGCTCCGCCGTGCCGAGGTGTTGTAGGCACGGCGAGGCTCAGAGCCGTTGTTCCAGTGTCTCCCACCACACTTTCTCTCTCCTCTCCCGAGACATTCGTGCCTCTGGTTTCTCCCCCTGTTCCCTTGGTTTTTGTGTCGTCTTCAGATTGCATATTTGATTAATTCGATTCTTAAGACGGTTCGGCCATTATGGCAACCTCACCGCAGTGAGATGTCTGTCCCCGCCTGTAAAAAACCCCTAATGATGGGCATCGAAAACCGAGAAGCGGTAGTTCAGCTGGTCAGGCCTATCGATGCCAGTGACTCTAATAAAAAAAATGTTACGGGATAGGCCCGCGCCATGATTGATGCTAAAGGTTTTACGTCACCCCTATCGAGTGGGCGACAACCGATCCGAACGGTTGCCTGACCCAAACCTCAGGCTAGACGGCGCCACGGAATTAACCTCTCCGTAACCAGAGGAGTGTGAAGTGTCACCGACCGCGCAACACTTCACTGACCTTCATTTGGCGTTCTGACGTCGACCCCAGTCAGGGACTCCAGTCAGTGGGGTTGGAGCAGGTTCCCACATTGAACATGTGGGTCCAAATCAGGAAGTCTGCTCCTCAAGGAAGACTTATGGTCACCCGTATGTTGCCACAGAGGTCAGGTACTGAGCCCTCGCTGATGGTCACGGCGCGGAAGCGCAGGTTCCACCAGCTTTCCACCCCACCCCGAGGGGCCAATTTTTGGTTGACCACGGTTAGTCTGCTGGGAATGTTCCCCAGAACCCCAAACTCCAGTCTCAATACCAGAACGCCGCCCGATACGGGAACAGACGCGTCTGGATTTTTGGTAGCTCATCCGCCTCCGACACCGTTGGGGACCTTTGTCCCTCCTCCGCCGCCGAAACCGTTGGCCTGGTATCGTTGGTCCCGGTTCCCTCCCCAGAGACCAGTCCGTAAACGGGCACGAGGCCCACGGCTCAGCTCCCTGGTTCGTCAGGCAGCGTCCCCGGCACAGAGAGCGGTCCATAAGTGCGCACGATACACCCTGGCTTTCTCCCTGTATGTGAAGACGCTCTGTCCTCCGCGGAAAGGCTTCCGAAAGGCACACGAGGCCCCCGACATGCTCCCCCGGTTCACAGGACAAACCGATCAAGCCCCCCCACCACGACAAGGTGATACCACGGGGAGGCAATGGCATCCAATAGGTATTTTATCTATAATAAAAATTCAAATTCGTACGAACACAATATTTTTTAATTTGATTTAATCGGCATTTTATTAATCATTACAATTATAATTGGTACCAGTAACATATTTTTCAGTGGGATCCAATGGATATTCCATCACAGATAAAAATTCCGATTGATACCAATGAAATATTTTCTAATTGGATTCTCTTGGTATTCTATGATTATAGTTCCCTATTCCAGCAACTTTCCCATTAGTTCCAATACATCGAGGTCACCAGGGATTCTGATAAAAACCAATGATTTGATGCAATGAAAGAAATTTCAGAACTGAATCGGTTATTGCCGGTACATACCTATAGGACTTTAGAATCTGTAAACTTGCCTATTATTTTCAATAAATTTGAATGTTCGAATGATCCAATTAAAACCCATTGATCAATGGAATCGATACATCCTTAAATGCAGTCAGAAATCTCCCATAAGAAACCCATTCATCATTCAATTTCACAAATTTTCCCATTAGTTCCAATAGATTGAAATTGTGGAAACTTCCGATAAAAACCGTTTGCCTGATGGAATGGAGAAAATTTCAATCATCCAATCAGATATCTCTTATACAGACCAATAGATTATGTGAAGTTTGATTAATTCCCATAAAATGCAGATTTTTTAATTGGTGAATCCCCGATTGAAACCTATAGAAAAGAGATTCCGATAAACTCTTATTGATTTTGAATCGGGGATTGAACTGTTCCGATTGATCCTATGCAGTCTGATTAATTCTGAATCGGTTTCTATCGGATCTTATCGGATTTTTTAACCAGGGAAAAGATTGACTTAATTCTTGATAATTTATATTCTGCCAATAGTTTCAAACCGCTGAAATGAAATATTTTCAAACATTCAATACAAAACATACTTTTATTGTTGTTCGATGCTTTCATCCCTAGTAAAACTATGAATATAAATCTGTATAGGTTAGAGATAAGATACTTAGTTCTCATATAACATTTCGAGAACGTTCTGGAAGAGTACCATAGCATTTGTCAACAATGTCCCCAAAACGTGTTTTCGAGCACATTGAATAAATGTTCTCAAAATGTTCAGGAAATATACTTTTGGGAACCAACATCTGTGGGACTATGGACACGTTTTCGGAACGTTTTGAGAACTTTCGGTGCTGTCGTGGGAATATGAGGAATGAGCGATATATATGAATTGATGAGGAATGTTCTATAAATACGTTGGAGTTATGGTACATGCACAGAGGAAAAGTCATTCCGACAAAGAACTGATTTCTTCCAGTAGTGACAATAGGATGTTTTTTTCCATTTGATGAATATTCTATCATCCCGATGCTCATTCAATTGGGTTGATCAGACGTACTTTGAAATACAGAAATATTCATCAAATCAAAAAAATATCCCATTGTCACTATTAGGAGAAATGGTTTCTTTGTCTGAATAACATTTTTTTCTCAGTGTGGGTATTCTGATTAAAACTCACTTGAAATGCATGGGCCTTATAACCCATGGTAACTTCCCACACAGTGACACAGTTCCAAAAGAGTTCTCAAGGAATTCATTCTGAACTCTTATAGCTACAAATAAGTTCAATAGGGACTCTTCCTGAACTATGGTGCTGTGTGGGTTATGAGCCATGGGTCTCGTGAATAATCAAATCATTCGTTTTCATCACTGCTTTTATTTTCAAGAAAATTTTATTACGTTTTTTTTCACTTATAGATGAATTACCAGATGAAATTCCAAAATCACCAATAAGAGATTCTTCATGTACACATAATTCGGAGTTTGATACTGAACATTCACTTGCGAGCGAAAGGAAAGATACGGATAGTGTTGCTACATTAAGTGCAGTTTCGACAAAATCCTATTTGAATGAATTGTCTGAGACAGAAACTGACGAACGAATAAATGATGCAGCTAGAGAAGGTGATGACGAAATTATTTCTGATGACAGTGGCTATGAAAGAACATGATTCCCATCGACACAATCCGTTAAGGGGTTATATACAGTTCAAATTTTCAGAAAATTGATTTTTTTTTCATTTCATTTTCGTGATTGACATACATTCAAGTATACACACATTAAATTCCAAGTCAATTCGGTGATTATTGTCTCAGTTACACGCATATTTGTGAAATTTTTTTACTCTATGTCAAGTGCTTTTGAAACTTTGAATGCGTTTTTCTCCAAACTGTGTTTTCAAAGTCGGCGACCAAGATTTCTCGAAAACGGCTGGACCGATCAGTCTCAAATTTCAACACAAGCTTGGTGACTATATTTTTCAGTAATTGATCGAAGGTTTCTTCTCACCTGTGGATATTTTTATTTTTATGCACAATTTAAGGTCAAAATTCTGGTGCAAAATCGATTTTTTTTAGAAGCCGTCATTTTATCAAAAAATTTTATTTTGCTTATTCCTTCGATCAATTACTAGATTATGCATTACTTCAACGAAATCCATTTGGTTTTTTGAAAGAGTTAGTCCCGAGATATCGTGGTCACCGCAAAGCGCTTTTTTTTAGAGGAGCTCCTGAAGATCAGTTTCAACAGCTCTCAAAATCATTATTTTCACGGATGAAAAATATCAAAATACAGGTCAAGATTATCTCACTATGTGTACAAATTCTTACAATAATCAATTTGACTGTCTTTTCAGGAAAAATTCTTGAAAAATCGCTTATTTTGCGCAACTGTATACAGGGCGTCCCATTTGAAACAGGACAGCTGAATAACTCTTCAGGGAATGGAGGGGGAAAAAATTGTTCAGATTAAAGTTGTAGGGTTCGAAGGGGGCCATAAGATGGTGACCTTGAATTTGACCTTCAGGTCAATTTTGAGCATAATTGATGGTCAGAGTATGTTTTTTCAAATGGAAAACCCTACGTTCGACCTCAGAAATGGAAAGAGCGGAAAATTTCACGTCTGAATATGTTGACATATCGGGTCATTTAGAGGTCATTTGAAGGTCAAAAAACCATTTCCTATGGATTTTCAGGGAAAAGCCTCAAACGAGTTGTTTCTCTGACCAAAATTATTAAAGTTAAAGTGAAACCCCACGTTTCGACCTTGAATTCGACCTTGAGAACGATAATGAATGCCAAATTTGAAACAATAATCAAAAAATTATTTATTTTTCCAGTTCGTCGTTTTATAATTACAGATGGCACAAATCCGTTGACGGGTAAGACACACTTATTGCAGGAGATGTTCGAATTGACCGCCATTTACTTCAATACATAACTCCAGCCGGCGTTGAAAGTTTCCAAGAACAGACTGAAAAACTTCTGCACGAATATTCACGATTGCGTATCTGATGCGTTGTTGTAGATCCACAGGTGTCGTTGGTCGGTTGGTATAAACGACATTTTTCACGTAACCCCACGAATAAAAATCTAGAGGGGTGGGATCAGGAGATCTTGCCGGCCACAGTACAAATCCACCTCGACCAATCCAACGATTGGGGAAAAGAATATTTAGATGATCCCTCACACATCGAGCAAAGTGTGGTGGTGCACCGTCTTGCTGATACCACATCCTCTGCCTAGTTGCTCATGTCACATCTTCCATAAGAACTGGTAATTCATTCTGTGAAAACTGTAGATAATTGGGACCGTTAACAGTTCCATCAAAAAAATACGGCCCAATAACTTGATTGTCTAGAATTCCACACCAAACATTTATACTCCACCGATGCTGATGATCAACTTGTTGAGTCCAGTGCGGGTTTTGCGCTGACCAATAGTGGCTATTGTGACGATTTAACAAGCTAGTACTTTGAAACGTTGATTCATCACTGAAAAGAACATATCGAAAGAAATCGGGCGCTTCGTTCAACCTCTGTAAAGCCCAATGGCAAAAGTTAACCTGATTCTGCATATCTTGTTAAGATAATTCTTGGGTCAGTGTGATGTGGTACGGATGATATTGAGCAGCTTGTAGAATTCTGTGTGCCGTACTGCGTGGAATACCCAAATCGCGTTCAATATCACGTAAACTGACATGAGGATTCATGTGTATTATTGCTAAAACAGCAACGCATCGAGGGTCGTTAAAGTTGAAACCTTGATTGTTTCGGCGTTGACCAATCCTTCCTTGTCGACAATTTCTTCCAACTTGGCGAATGACTCCTGGAGAAGGATGATGCTGCCGATCTCCAAACTGCTCTCTGTACAATCGTGACGCTCTTTGATACACTCCGCGACACTTACCCAAGATCATTAAAATATCAACACATTCGTTAGGTGAATAAATCATTTTGAACCCGCACTTACACCGTAAACGATGAAAACTTCTTAATGATCATTTTCGTACTGATATGAAGAATAAACTCTGAAGGTTAGTTCTGTTTACTTCCAATTCAAGGTCGAAACGTGGGGTTTCACTTTAACTTTAATAATTTTGGTCAGAGAAACAACTCGTTTGAGGCTTTTCCGTGAAAATCCATAGGAAATGGTTTTTTGACCTTCAAATGACCTCTAAATGACCCGATATGTCAACATATTCAGACGTAAAATTTTCCGCTCTTTCCATTTCTGAGGTCAAACGTAGGGTTTTCCATTCGAAAAAACATACTTTGACCATCAATTATGCTCAAAATTGACCTCAAGGTCAAATTCAAGGTCACCATCTTATGGCCCCCTTCGAACCCTACAACTTTTATCTGAACAATTTTTTCCCCCTCCATTCCCTGAAGAGTTATTCAGCTGTCCTGTTTCAAATGGGACGCCCTGTATAACCTCTTAGTCCAATAGACACAGACATAGCATCTGGTGATGAAATCAAAACTGACCTCACTACAACACCTGCAATGTTAACCCGCATCACGGTGTAAAAGAATAGGTGAACCAACTTCCTGGATTTTGAGGGAGTGGGGCTGTGATTATTTGTTGCAGTTCTCTCTAGTGTTTTCCAGATGTCGTATGTGTTCGAGGTAGGTTTTTGTAAACAACAATGGCGGAATATGGTAGCATCTATTCGAATTCCTTCTTCATCACAAAAATGTATTTTCATTCTCAAGGAATAGAAAAAACATAAGTTAAAATGGTACAAAAGTGCTATATTATTGAATGTGACAGTGGATATACGAAAGACAAAGTATCTATGTTTCATGCACCGAAAGACACTGAACTTTTCAAGAAATGCTTTGATGTTATGAAAAAATCGGATAATTATTTGAATAAGAATAGTTTTGTTTGTGGAAAACACTTTCAAGAACATGATATAAAACGAGGGAATATTGTACGTGATGTGATTGGGAATGTGATTTATGAAGTAATCATTCGTGAAGTGCCATTCGCTACATGATTGTATGTTTCGAATTTGAGAATTCTAAAAACCTATCATCTGCACATTGTGATTTTTGAATTTCTATTGGTGATTTATAGAAAATAAAATTGTTTTGCAATATTATTCCCAAAATATCAATAACGATTAATCTTTTTCTATTTTTTTCGTACTCCCTGATTTATTTGCAAAAATACTGTTCTTTGATATCAGTGAGGATTTTTTTTATGGTGAAGAAAACATTGAAAAATTTTGTATTTCAATCCGGTTCGTTATTCAATATGAGTAGTAATTGACTTTATTGTTACAAGCTCAAGCAACACCAGGAAGAATTATAATGCGGACAGTATCCTATGGACATGCTCAGAAGGTGATTATCCAAAACAGTCTCATTTGGAGGTTCTAAGAATGTTCATATCACATCTGAAACATCCGTGTGTTGCTTGGGAGTAATAATGAATAAAAAATATTATCCCATAATAGTTTTTATGAGGTTATATTCATTTCATGGGAGCGGCCATTGTTGTTTACATTTGCCTACCAAAATCAGTAGCGCACTCATGTGTCATTATTAATTCTCTTGTGACCCGCATCCATCCCTCGTATCAATTAAATACAAATTTCAACTTTGAACATGTGTAAATTAGTGATTAGCCGACAAATTTGAATGAAATTTTGGCTCAAGGAATGAATGGAGGAGCTGAATCCGATATCCAATCTGAGATTGAATTATCTTCAACCAAATGGTCAAAATGGATTTTGTAACGAATAGAGCCCTTGTATCAATTCAATACAAGCACATGTCCAATGTGAATATTGCACATTCCTGCGTATATACTCAGGAAGTCGGCGCTACGATTTGTTGTCGTTTGTCATTCGCTCTCATTATTCGTGTCATGAATTCATCATAAAACGTACGAATTTGTGTAACAATGTCTCGTAACTCACGTCAACTGGCTTTTCCAAGTTATTTGGAGTACGGAACCGATGATAGTGATTCTAGTAGTAACGACGATGATGATGAATACATTCCTCCAGAAAAAGAACCTGAGAGTGGAGAGTATGATAGTAATGAATCTAACCAAACATTTATTGAACAAAGAACACAAGAAGGAGCTGCAATTGATCTAACCGTTTGATATGAGTCGGAATACAAATCAATTCGATATTCATTGGTACCGCAGGCAGTTCCAAATGGAACAAGGTCTCCATTCGAATCCCATGGCAATTCAGATAATTCAGTGCAATCAAATCATCACATCTATAACCGTACTTTCGATACTTCTTGTTGTTACACTCACAGCTCCTACATTGTTCGCAACTTCTTGTGTGAAAAATGTTTTATCGTCATTCCTTTTATTCATGGAGCCAATTGAGAAAATAATTCTTGCTATGACCAACCTATATGGGAATGGAAAATATAAAGACAAATGGGAAACCATTGATTTGTGTGCATTACGGGCATATTTTGGCCTCTTAATGCTTGCGGGTGTGTACAGATCACGCGGCGAATGTTTATCTGAGCTCTGGGATGACTATAACCGTCGCCCAATATTCCGTGCCACAATGCCATTAACAAAGTTGAAAATAATTATTTAATGATTACAAATGTTGATTATAATCAATTAATGTACCTGATCTGATGATAAAACTAAAGGCAATGCTAGAGATAAATTAAGCTCTATACATGTTATATTTGATTAATGGGTCAATTGTTTGAGAGCGGCTTCTATTCCAAGCAAAAGACTCACGATTGACGAAAAGTTAATTCCATACCGTGGCCGATCTCCATTCACTCAGTACGTACCATCTAAACCACATAAGTACGGTATCAAAACTGGGGTTTTATGCGATGCTGATACGTATTATACTTATAATATTGAGATATAAGCTGGGAAAGATCGAAATTGTCGCCCAACAGTTCACCAAGGTGAACGTGTTGTGCTTCAGTTGAGTGAAGAATTCAAATGCCGCAATATAACTTGTGATCATTTCTTGACTCCAGTTAATTTGACAGTGGAATTCAAACGTCGTAAGATGACCATTGTGGGTACAATTCGGAAGAATCGTGAGAAGTTACCACCGGTTAGTGGTGGGCGATATTCACAAAAATATCGATATTGGGGTATCGATATTTATCGTAACTGAGATATCGATATGCGATAAATATCGGAACCAAAATATCGATATTCTTTCGATTTTATATCGATCATATTGATAATCACATATATACATACATAAATATCGTTTAAAGAATTTGTTATGCATAAATACCATTTTCGAATTGTTATTCGAATACGGAAAGAGCAGTTTGATTATATCTTGAAGATATTTTATAAAATACAACGAATTGCATATTTGTTTGATATGAATAATATTTCATTGAACTGGAGTTGTTTCCATTAACAGTGAATATTCAAATCATATGAACGCGATTCTCATTTATTTACAGGATTGATCAAAATCAAATTCAGTTACATTGAAAAACAATCAATTCGCGCTATTAATAAAAACATTCAGTGAATATAACTGAATTATTCAATCAGTGGCCCTACCAGCATGGGAATGTGGATAGATAATAGATGCTTTCGACATTCGTACAAAATGTCCAAATCCGATAAGAAGAAAAAGAACGCGAATACTGAACTTGAGATTTTCATGAATGTCGAGAATCCAAATATCACCGTCGAAATTGAAAAAATGAATACACAATTCATGATTCAATGTATTAAATGTATGAGTGGCGCTACGATCGAAGCATAGCCAGGGATGTGTAACTATAACGAATAATAAAATTCCGTATTTGCACGCCCTCCCACTGAATTCATTTACATGGGAACTGAAAATCAATATGGTGGCCACGTAAAAATATTGCACGGAATATTTAAAATTGATGTTCAATTAGGATGTATAAAAAAACTAATAAACTGCAAAAATTTCGAAATGTTTGTTGAAAAGAATGCCATACGTGGTTTTCTGCCTTCCTTTCCTATCAAGTCCTCGGAACTTTTGTATTTCGTCAGTTTTTTATGGAATCCTTGGGTAAAAACGTACAAAACTCATGTGGAATAAAAAATTTACATTTCATATTACATATATATAAATATATTTACATTTCAAAAAAATTTACATTTGATATTACATGTATATAAATATATAATATGAAATGTAAATTTTTTATTCCACATGAGTTTTGTACGTTTTTACCCAAGGATTTCATGAAAAACTGACAAAATACAAAAGTTCCGAGGACTTGATAGAAAAGGAAGGCAGAAAACCACGTATGGCATTCTTTTCAACAAACATTTTGAAATTTTTGTATTTTACTAGTTTTTTATATATCCTTATTGAACACCAATTTGAAGTATATACATATATATATAATTCATCTTCATATTTTTTCATAATAATAAATGAAAGAATCAATTTCAGATTTGGTATTCTATATATTTTATGAGTACGTATAATATTCCAATTGATGTTGCTGAAGTTTGAATCGTTTACAGAAACGAAACGAAAATTCAAACCCACAAAATCTGTTGAATGATCGTTATTTAACTTTTTGAATTAACTCTTTGGAATTGAAAACATCGTTTAAAAAAGTACTGCAAAATTTTTGGTCTCCAACAGTTGAGTATTTTGTTATTCGATTACTAATTTGTTCCAATAAACGATTCAAACTTCAGCAACATTCCAATTGAGCAATTGAGGACGAATATCTTCAACATAATTCCAATTTCTTCATCAGTTTCCGTGAGGTTTAACATGTGTGTTTGAAACAGTGTCTGAGATTTTATGGGATGAAGTAACTTTTGGATACCCCATATGGGGTAAAGTAACTCGCTTCGCTCGTGCGGGAACGACCTACTTTGCACACTCGTATCGTAATTTACTATTTTCAAACGGGAAATTATTGCATTTGGGCTGCGGAATAACGCCTCCGAAGAAGTATTTTCAGTGAATTATGGAACACCTTGTATAGAAAGTAACTGGTAATGGTAGCCTGTTACATTTTCAAGCTTGTAACGAATGACGTACTTATTATCGGAAATAGACCTCTTTTGAGGTGCATGTTTTTTATCCAATAGATAACTCCTGCTCCATGGGCTGAGAATGAATTATGATTTGAAAACTGTATATCAGAATACACGTATCCGTGAAATCAACTGAATTGAAGTATGGTAAAAATGGAGTTCACAATGTCTTGGAACTTTTAATAAAACTAGTGCACTAGGGTCACATGTGAAAGACATGAGTCGTATTGTTTTGAATGAGAAGAAATCCTGTATTGAGTTTTACTTGTCTCATGTTTTTACACTACTTCGTACATCGATAATTAGTACTGAACCACAGTTTCGAAAAAAATCAATTATATGCATTAGTTCACGGAGAGAAAAAATTTGCTGACGCAGCAAATCGAGGTATTATATATAGAATAACAAAATTTTTTGCTGACCTAGCTGAAAATTTGCTATACCAGCAATAGTGTTAGCTACGACAACAATTTTTTAGCTGTGGCAGCAAAAAATGTTTGCTCCGCCAGCAAATTTTCAGTATTATATACAGAATAGCAGACAAATTTTGCTGGGATAGCAAACCTTCTTTGCTGCGACAGCTAAAAATTCGCTGTTGCAGCTAACAAGATTGCTGGAACAGCAAATAGTTTGCTGTCACAGCAAAAAATTTGCTGCTCTGGCAAAAGGAACCCAGCAAAAGTAGATTTCGCTGTCACAGCGAATTCCTTTTTCTCCGTGTTTTACAAATTTCGAGACATGTACAAGAATTTTAACAGATTTTTTGAACCACTTGAAAGATATAAAAACTTAGCTGGACCGAAAAAATCTACGTTAGCACGGGGAAGGTGTCTTTTTTCACGCAGTATTGAATGCTACTACTTCAAATCTAATAATGGTCATAACCAGTGAAACACGGATACCGGTATCAGATTACTTTGATTATATATTATTCTAACTTGATTAAATTCAATTGGAAGTCAACTATAGTCAAAGAGGAAGACTTCAAGGGAGAAGGATGGTTACGAACTTCATCCAAATGAATTGAATTTTTGCAGGCATTCATATATTCATTTCGTTCATTTTCATTGATAGTACACGGAGAGAAAAAATTTGCTGACGCAGCAAATCGAGGTATTATATATAGAATAGCAAAATTTTTCGCTGACCTAGCTAAAAATTTGCTATAACAGCAACCGTGTTAGCTACGACAGCATTTTTTTAGCTGTGGCAGCAAAAAATGTTTGCTCCGCCAGCAAATTTTCAGTATTATATATAGAATAGCAAACAAATTTTGCTGGGATAGCAAACATTTTTTGGTGCCACAGCTAAAAATTCGCTGTCGCAGCTAACAAGATTGCTACACGCACGATCTCTCAAAAACTACTGAATGAATCGCTTCCTTCTTCCCTTATTTTGAAGTAGATTGAGGAGCCTTCCGAAGTAGCTGATTCAAGTGATCGAATCAGCTTCTCAACTAATCAAAAAGTTTGAAAAGTTATCCGGATCACCCAGAACAACTCCTTCGGAAGGCTCTGCCTTTTTATTGATTTCATTGGTACAACCTCCAACAAATATAATATATTCCATAAAATTTTTTTGATTCTTGATTTCAGATCATTTTTACAAATGCTACAATGCAGACCGATTGGTAATTTCTGTAGGCGGTCATGTTTCAGCACCTGTAAACAATTTCTATGCCATTATTCTTTATTTGAAGAAATTTCTTTATGTGCCTTGAAACTCACTAAGTAGGTGTCAAAAAATTCAAGTTCTTTATTTACTTTCCATGGAAAACAAATTCGAGGAAATCACCTTATTTCGGGGTTGCTTGATGAGAACCTTCCCTTGAGATTATTCTTATCCAAATAGCACCAGAATGTAGTATGTCAACGTCATGAAATGAGAAAGGTTCCACACATGAATTATTTTTCAATGGAAATCCTACCTCATGAGGATATGAGCCAAACAGATTCAGATCAGATTCGAATTTACATTCAATCAATTTTCAATGACCTCAAACAATTCATAGTGTCGTTTTGGGTGCAACAAATGTTGGTTGAACTGTAGCCTTGCTATGTCCCAAATAACACAGGTCAACATTTGATCTACGCTGGAACACCAGAACAGAGGTGGGTACCTATAAGTTTTGGGGGTCGGAGATTACGATTCCTGAGTCCATATGACCCCATCACGTCAGGATCAAGGTCAAATCAAAGTCAAACATCTTAAATCGAAAGATATACGAGGGTGGATTGATAAGTTTCCGGCCTGACCAAGAAAAACAACGTTTTTAAGAATTTTTTTTTTTTCATTTCTCAACATAATCTCCTCCAAGGCTGATACATTTCTCATAGCGGTGTTCTAGTCTAGTAATGCCATCTCTATAGACTGATTCGTCAAGCTCCTCAATATACCCATTTACAGCTTCGATTACTTCTTCATTGTCCGCAAATCTCTTACCGCCAAGCCATTTTTTGAGGTTAGGAAACAGATAATAGTCACTCGGGGCTAGGTCTGGAGAGTAGGGAGGGTGCGGCATTAATTCAAACTTCAGATCGTTGATTTTATCCATCGCAACGATTGACGTGTGCGCTGGTGCGTTATCGTGAAGAAACACGATTTTTTTCTTCGCCAGATGAGGTCGTTGAATTTTCACCTCGTAGCTCAAACGTTGCAATAAGTCTGCGTAGTATTGACCAGTGATAGTTTTACCCTTTTCAAGGTAATCAATGTATATAATACCTCTTGCATCCCAAAAAACAGTAGCCATGACCTTGTTCGCCGAAAAAATTATTTTTGCCTTCTTTGGAGTTGGTTCCCCTGGTCCAATCCACTGTTTAGACTGTTCTTTAGTTTCAGGAGTGTAGTGGTGGACCCAAGTTTCGTCAACGGTTACGAATCGACGCAAAAATTCGCTTGGATTACGCTTATACAACGCCAAATTGGTGGTAGAAATGTTCTTTCGAGTCAATTTTTGGTCGACTGTTAGCAAACGCGGCACCCATCTTGCACAGAGCTTTTCCATATACAAATGTTGGTGCAAAATATTTTGTACACGTTCATATGACATCTTACAGGTCTCAGCTATCTCACGAACTTTTAATCTGCGATCTTTCAGCACTATTTGATGGATTCTTTCGATCATATCTGGAGTTGTGACCTCAATGGGGCGTCCTGAGCGAGGCTCATCAGAGGTGCTCACACGACCCTTTTTAAACTCGGAAACCCACTGCTTAACGGTTGAATATGATGGGGAGGATGTCCCCAGTGTTGAGTCCATCTCTTCTTTAATTTCCTTCGGCGTTAACCCCTTCAAATAAAAGTATTTGATGACAGCACGATTTTCCAGCTTTCCCATTTTTACGAAAAACACAGAGGCGTCTTGGTCAGCGTGCCCTCAAAACTAAACTAACATGGCGATCGGACTGAAACTATAGCTACAAGCTATCTAAGGATGGTACTATAGAACGCCAACTCAAGGTAGGCCTAGTGGCGCCATCTCTTGGTCAGGCCGGAAACTTATCAATCCACCCTCGTAATTTTCTTGGCCCAGGATTCTGAACCAGCGAGGAATTTTACATCCAAATACACTTTTACATTCAAATAAAAGTGGTATTTGCAGGTCATATGGAGGTCATATGTGGGTAAAATCCTGTTTTCGAACCTTCTTTACGATATTAGGCTAAACAGGCTCTTGAATTAGTTGACTCCCACGTTTTTGGAGTCGCAGAGTGAGATTCCTAGGTCTAAATGACCCCATTACGTCAGGATCAAGATCAAGTCAAGGTCAAACATCTCTAATGGAAGGATATAATTTTTTTTACCCCGGATTCCGAACCAGCGGGAATGTTATATCCAAATACATTTTCACATTCGAATTAAAGTTATATCTGCAGGTCACATGGAGGTCATATAAAGGTAAAATCGTTTTTCGGAATGTTTTCTCTGATATTGGCTAGGCAGGGTCTTGGATTAGTTGACTTCTATGTTTTTGCGGTCGCAGATCACAATTTCGGGGACTATATGCCCCCATAACGTCAGAATCAAGGTCGAATTAAGGACAAACATCTTCACATCAAAGGATATCATTTCTCTCAATCCCGGATCCTGAATGGCCGGGGAATTTCGAATTATGATAAATTCTCATCATCCAATCACGCTGATATCTGCAGGTCACCTGCAGGTCAAATGCTTCTTCTCGAATTCTCTGTCTTTCAAAATCTGTTGGACCCCAATATAAACGGTCGACCCCAAAACGAAGAAGAAAAAGAAGAAGGATAATAAGGAAACGGGGCAACCGGCTCAGACCACGAAGCCTCCAGCGCAGGTGGCGCCACCCACGAATCCTAAACGTAAACGTGAACGGTGTCCGGCAAAGCCCGATGCCTTCGCCCTGAAGCCGGTTGCAGACAAGACGTATGCGGACGTCCTGACCACCGTCCGCCAGACCGTTAACCCAGAGGAACTGGGGGTTCAAGTGAGCTCGGTCCGTCGCACGAGGACTGGCGATGTCCCCATCGAAATCAAGAAAGCGACGGACCAAGCCAAAGCTTCGTTCTCGGAAGCATTGAAGAAGGCCGTTGAGGAGATGAGCAGCGTCCGGGCGCTGACGCCTTCCACGAGCCTGGAGATACGCGACCTGGACGTTGCCTCCACCAAGGAGGAAGTAGGGGCTGCACTGCGGAATGCACTGCCAAATGACAGCGGGATCCTGCAGTTAACGCTCACGAAGCGCACGCAGCGTGGTCGAGTTTCGGCCCTTGTTTCAATCGAACAAGGGGCTGCGAAGAAACTGATGACCAAAGGTCACGTGAGAGTGGGCTGGATCAAGAACTGCAGGATCCGAGAGAGGGCGGTCGTGCCGAGGTGTTACGAATGCCTCGGTTACGGCCATCAAAGCCGCGGCTGCCAAGAGCCTGACTGGAGCAAGAACTGCTTCCGGTGCGGTGCAGAGGACCACAAGGCAGCGGGATGTAAGAAGGAGCCCAACTGCTACCTCTGCACTGCGGCGGGGAAGCCTGGAACCCACTTAGAAGGTTCCGGCAAGTGCGACGCTTTCCGCAGGGCCCTCGCCCAGGCGAAAGGCAGCGACAACAAAAATGGCGGTGGTTCTGCAGTGCAACCTCAACAGAAGTAGGGTGGCCCATGACCTCCTGGCCCAGATCTGCCTCAAGAAGAGAGCAGACCTCGCCCTGATCAGCGAACAGTATTGCGACAGGGAAGGGCCAGGATGGTTCTCCGACGCCCTCGGCACGGCGGCAATATGGATCCCGGATATGCGGCGCAATCCCGTGGCAGCCCATGGTTCCGGCAGTGGCTTTGTGTGGGTGAGGTAAAGAGACGTAACATACTTCAACTGCTACCTCACCCCAAATGAACATATACGAGATTTTGAGGCCAAACTTGAAGGCCTCGAGGACACTGTCCGGGACATGGAGGGACACAAAATAGTGGCCGGAGACTTCAACGCAAAGTCTCTCGAGTGGGGCGAAGCCAGGCCAGATTCCCGGGGTGGACGAGTCATGGATATGGTATCCGGACTCCAACTTGCAGTGCTGAACACCGATTCAACGTCCACCTTCCGGAGGCCTGGCTATAGACAAACGATTTTGGACATCTCCTTCGCGACGGAAGATCTGGTGCCACGTGTCAGGGACTGGAGGGTGATCGAGGACTATACAGCCAGCGATCACCAATACATCACGTTCACCGTGCGTGATGTAGCTCCAGTCCGAGCGGCACGACACGACCAGATGCCCAGATGGAACGTCGCGAAGATGCGCCCCGAGAGACTTCCTCCGGCCTCAACGCACGGACAAGTCGCCGTTGACGGGATCCCCCAAGTGCCGCCATCCCCTGAGCACGCGGGAATGGTGGTTGATGTGGTCATGCGCCACATCCAACGCGCCTGTCGGGACGGAGTGCCGAGGCGTCGGAGGAGAGAGAGTGGACGACCCGTTTACTGGTGGACGGATGAGATCGTGGAGTTGAGGAGCGAGAGTCTCAGACGCAGACGTATCGCTCAGCACTCAAGACTCCGCGATCGAAGCGACGCAGCCCCCAAAGTCGCCGCCTATCAAGCGGCAAGAAAGAGGTTACGCCGGGCCATCACGGAGAGCAAGCACCGCTGCTGGAAGGCGCTCGGAGAGGATCTCAACGAGGATCCTTGGGGATTAGGGTACAAGATAGTGCTCCGCAAACTGGGTACGTACAACAACTGTGCCCCCAGAGACGTGGAGACCGTCAAGAACATCGTTGACACCCTATTCCCCCAACACCCGAAGCGCCCACGCCGTCCTTTAACATCTGAAGTCCCGGAGATCCCTCCCTTCACAGGGGCGGAGTTAGCGAGCGCCGCTCGCTCGCTCAAAAACAAGACAGCTCCGGGTCCGGACGGCTTACCAACAGAGGTGCTGAAGGCAGTTGTGCAGAGTCATCCAAGGCAGGGATTTTCCCTGCCCGCTGGAAACTAGCAAGACTGGCTCTGGTGAGCAAGGGCAAGGGGCCAGCAGACGACCCGTCATCTTACAGGCCCCTGTGCATGCTGGATACTGCCAGCAAGCTTCCGGAGAAGCTCCTGAGACCTCGCCTCCACGTGGCCATCAAAACCGCTGGAGACCTCTCCGAGAAGCAGTTTGGCTTCCGGAGAGGAAGGTCGACGATACACGCGATCCAGGAGGTTGCTGAGGCTGCCAGGGGCACGGAGCGGGGAATCACTACTCCCGCCCCGTCTGTCTGCTGGTCACGTTGGATGTGCGCAACGCCTTCAACTCGGTCAGGTGGAGCGACGCCGTGAGCGCGCTGGAGCGGGATTTTCAAGTACCCGAATACCTCATTCGGGTACTAGACGACTACTTGAGATCCCGCTCGATAAGATACGAGACCGAGGATGGCCCGGTTGTAAAAGAGTTAACCTCTGGTGCGGCTCAAGGCTCCATACTGGGTCCCGACATTTGGAACGCCACGTACGACGGGATCCTCCGTATGGAGCTGCCGAAGGGGGCTTTCCTGGTTGGGTATGCGGATGACGTTGGCGCCGTCATCATTGCTAGAACTGTGGATGAGGCGCAGATGCTGCTCAACCAGACCATGCGTCGCGTCCGCTCCTGGATGGACGACCACGGCTTGCAGCTGGCATTGGCGAAGACCGAGATCGTGCTACTCACGAAAGAGCATATCCCGCTCATGAGGGATATGCAGGTAGGAGAGGCGACGGTCCAGACGGAGGCATCGGTAAAGTACCTGGGGGTGTGCCTAGATTCCAGGCTCACCTTCTGGGAGGAGATAAGGAGGAGAGCGGACAAGGTGGCTGGAGTAACCACGTTGTTGAGCAGGGTCATGGCCAATATTGGCGGCCCCCGACCCTCAAGAAGAAGGTTACTCCTACGAACCGCCAAGTCCATCATGCTCCACGGTGCCGAAGTCTGGGCTGACGCGCTGCGGTACGAAAAATACCGAAAGCGCATGGCCGCAGTGCAGCGGAAAGGGGCCCTCCGCATCGCCTGCTCCTACCGCACGGTCTCGGAGCCAGCAGCGTTGGTCGTCGCGGGGGTCATTCCGATCGACCTCCTCGCCCAGGAGCGGAAGTTCGTCCACCACGGCGTTTCCGCCGTAGGAAGAGAAGAAGCGAGGCGCAAAGCAAGAGATGTGTCCATGCGCGCCTGGCAAGAACGGTGGGAAGGGGAGTCGCGAGCCAGGTGGACGGCGAGGTTGATCCCTAGCCTCGAACCCTTGCTCAGCCGTCAGCATGGGGAAGTTAATTACTTCATCACCCAACTGCTGGCGGCGCACGGTCTGTTCCAAGCTTACCTACACAAAATGGGTAAAGTGGCGGAACCAGACTGTGCTCTCTGCGACTCTCGACGAGATGACGCCCTCCACACGTTTTTTGAATGTGAAGAGTGGAGGGCGGAAAGGAGACGTCTCGAAGAGACATACGGCTGCGTGACCCCAGAGAACATCGTTGGGGTCATGCTGCTAGGCCAGGACGCATGGACCGATGTCGCCCGCTTCGTGGAGTCAGTCCTGCGACGGAAGAAGAGGGCTCTCGACGGGAGGGCCCTGAATGAATGAAAGAGACGGGTCAATTTAATGGGGACGTTATTTATTCACGTGTTGACTTATTTATTTATTTATTCATCTATTTATTTATCTATTCATTCACCTATTTATTTTCTCTCAATTACATCCGACGAAGACCCTGGTGTGTCTCTTTTTTAACTTTCATGACTCCATCATCTGTGACATCACCTGTGATACCACCGCTATGGTCGAGACTTTTGACCAATTTCATTTATACACAGCTTTTATTTATTTATACACCACTTTTATCTTTACATTGCTTTCATTTATACATCGTTTTTACTCATACATTGTTTTTTAGTTATACACCGATTTTATCTTTACAACGTTTTCATTTGCTGACCAGATTTATTTATGTATTTATTCTATTTTATTATTGACTACACCTTTTCTTTGTGTTCTGTGACGTCCTTGTTTCATTTCATCTGTTCTTTTTATGTATTCACGACAAAGACGAACGGTCTCGAGCAGAGTCCAGGATAAGAAGAGGGCCTCACAACAACAGAGGCCCCATAGGAGGCAGAAGGGCCAGGTGAAGACGACCCGTAGGCTAGGGCATCCCCCCCGAAGTAATGTGATAAACAGTTTCGGGGGGGAATCAATGCCTGTGGAGAGGGGGTTTTAGTGGGTAGACTGCGATAGGCAACAACCATCGTCAGCCACTGCAGGAGTCCCACACACCAGGGAGCAACTCAGCTCCCTGATGGTGCGTAACGCATTTCCCCCTCTACAAAAAAAAAAAAAATATTATTATCATCATTATTATTATTATTATTATTATTATCAAATATAACATAAAAAATGTGATCATGATATAACAAAATACATCCTCCTTAACACATCGCATATCTTTTCTGCTCCCTTCAATATTTCCCTGCTTGATCAATTTTGCAATCGCCGCACAATTTGTCAACAATTGATCGCATACGGTTGCAACAATCTCCACTCCTGTTTTTGATAAGGCTTCAACAACCGTTTTGATGCAACATACAAGATCTGGAGTCTTTGTCCCTTCTCCGCAGAAACCATAAAACACAGGTAACTTCCAGCTAGAAAAAATTCCTCTTACCATAAATACTATGGCATGATCAGCAAATTTTTGTGTTCTCTTGAATCCGAAATCTTCGAACCCTATCATCATATTTATGTTTGCATCATACTGAACTTAAGAAGTCAACTTCATTTCGTACCAACAAAGGATGCAAACTTTATCCCTTGGGTCTTGTACTTTTTGCATTTTGCTCTTCAAGTGCTCTATAACTGCAGGACAAATCCCAGGAGTGATAGGAATTTTTCTAAGAATATTGAGTAAAGTGGAAGGACTGGGTAGAGTGAATAATTTATGTAATCATTTATAGCATGTTCAAACTTAAAGACGCTAGTTTGAACTTAAGACGCTTTGAGGCACCACCAAATCTCTTTTGAAAATTAGGTAAAAAATATTGTAGCACTCCTTCATGATGTAGAACAAAATTAGAGGGCGTCCATACCGAAAACTTTCTTTGTTGACAAAAGAAAATGGAAAAACACATTATACATATAAAATAAGGACCACCCTAATGTATATAAGAAAAGAAATGAAATGAATCAGTATTTACCTGACACAGTATTAATTTCTGGTGCAAGATGTTCTATTTCGTGGATCTTTGATGTACTTTGTACATCATGTAGAAAAAAATACTTATGAAAAAGTAAACTTTTCAAATATGAATGGTGTTTGGATCCAGAAATTCTGCTGAAAATGTGCGCACGCCCTGCGGAAAATGACAGGCAAATCCAGGAGGAAACCGGCAGATCCTGGGACAGAAACCGGGCAGAACCGAGCAGAACTAGTTCCTACCCGACTCTTCCCACTTTTTCACAGTTTGTGTCCCAGGATCTGATGGTTTTCATCTGGATTTGTTCAGCATTTTCCGCAGGGCGTTTAAACTCTGTGAAGAAAAAAAACCTATACCTGATTGTTGAGGTTGTGTTAAATGATCTTCTACTCGTGACATACTCAAATCTTCCGTTCTTTGGGATTCCAAAAGTTCTTTCAAGGTAATCGAATCTTTCTGTAATGTATAAGTTTCTGATTCTTTCGGATTTCTTGTTCCATACCCACATTCTGTGGAAACAATCATTTTTCATTTCCTATTGAAAACTCTGAGATTAAAAAATTATTTTCACTAGATACTCTCAATCTACAGTGAATGATATTCATACATACAATTGAACAAAATGGATGATGAGTACTCTTGCCAATATATCCTGTGAAAACGGATTCATTAAAATCATTGGTGCTTATTGGAATATAAAAGTTTTTAATGAGAAATCTGCAGATTTCGAATTGCTTGTCTGAGAATTAAATGATTCTGCATCAACTTGAATGATTTTTGATCAGAAACTTGCACTATCAATCACTTTGTATTATCTTGTTTCTACAGGATAGACACATCTGAGTATCACAGAGAAGAATATAGTATACCTGATTCTTGAGATCGTATTGTATAATTTGTTAATCGTGTGCCTTCTAAAAGTTGTTGCAAGGAAATTCAATCTTTCTGTGAACCAGAAGATTCATCAACGCTGGTATTCACTTCAGATATAGTTTCTGTGGAATACATTTTTATTTTCGATTTCAGATTATAAAATTTTTTTCCTGGTAAAATTAATAATTTCTGTTATTGTGAAACAATACAATTGTTTGTATTGTTTCCATTGTGGAGAACTGAAATATTTTCATCACCTGATTCAAGTGCTGTAATGGCTTCCAAATATAATGATGGTACTACATTGGGCTTCAGTATACGTTTAGTGAAAGATAGCTTGTATGATTCTTCAGAGAAATGCCGGTAACATACATAAAATGTTCGTAGTTCTGCAGAAGTCTTTCCATTGATCCGTGGCGAATTAATGGCAGTTTGCCATTCCTTGGCTTTTTCCACATTTTTTGGAAATACGTGTGCTGGTACCCCAGTGCCCGATGGGCATCCTGGTACTATACACATATATCCTCTATGTACCATTACTTCTTTTGGAGTATTCCTTCAATATAAATTGTTAATGCAATCACAACCATCAATGAAAAGTTTGTCATTATTTTGTTTAGTTCGAATCATTCACTCGCAGAGAAAAAGCAAACTTCCATAAACATTTTGCTTCACCATACATTCATTTAAAATAGTATATAATGAATAGTTAATTTGTTAGATACACTTAGTGATATTCTTGATACTTCAGAATACTTTCAAATGCAATTGGTACTTGAAAATATCAATCAATTACCTGAAATATTTTATTTTTCCATCGTTGACATAGAATCAGGTTAAGATGAAATAACTGAATAGTGTTAAATATCAATTTCAAAATTCAAATTGTTCCACTAGAATAACGATAGCGGCGTCGCAGTTGTTATATGCGAAACTTGCGCCCCCCACACTGAATGCATTTGACCCTCACGAAATTGTGGATAAGGTCATCATATATAGTTGCATCCCCCTGAGCAAAGCGTCGCGACTCGCCAGTGAAATTTCGCGCAGCATTATACCTAGATTTGAACACTACGACAGATTGCGGGGATTGCACCAGATCACATAGCCTTCAATAGAGACTTCCCTTACCATTGGAGTTTCCAGACTTTCATATTCATGCTCCCGATAGGTGTTTTGAGTGAATGAGAGTCGATATGACCAATTCTAAAATTGTTCAATTTTTTTCTTTGGCCATTCTGTTCAATTAAATATTCTGGCGAATTGATCTAAGGGGAAGAAGTGATAAATTATGCGCAGCTGGTCGCTCTGACAAGAGAAAATTCTACAAGCTAATGAAGATTTGAAAAATATTTTATTCTTCTGATCGGTTGAAAATTTTCAGAAATCCATCACCAAGAAGTGTATATCGGATTTTGATGTCTTTAAGGTGAAATGTATCGATAACGATATATATCGGACGGAAAAATATCGATGAAAAATATCGATATATCATCTAAAAAATATCGATATCCACAAATATCGATAAATATCGCCCATCGCTACCATCGGTGATTCTTGATGAAGAAAGAACCACTTTATCATTCTAAATTCGTTTCTCATATCACATTGCTTGGTACTCTGGTTTCTTACGTATCAAAACATGCAAAATTTGTCACTCTACTCAGTACGATGCATAACAAGAGAGAAGTTGGCACTGAAGAACAAAAAAAACCGGAGATCATAAAATTTTACAACAGCACAAAAGGCGGTGTTGATACATTAGATGGGATGGTAGGCACATACAATTGCGAGAGGAGAGGGAACCGTTAGCCAGTGACTATTTTTGCGAATATGATCGACGTGTCAAGAGTTAACGCTTCCATTATCTTTTGACATTTGAATCCTGATTGAAATCATACAAAAAAAAACTTACATCGTCGTTTTTTTTTTGATCGAGTCAGGCAAAGTGCTAATGAATCCGTATATCATGCAACAAGAGAACATGCCTCGTGGTGCAAATGCATTGTCGATCGTCAACGGCATTCAGCGAAGAACAGATGATGTAGCAGTTCCAGGAACATCCAAGAATACATCGACATCATCTGCTCATCGTTCGGTACATACACCTCCAACCAACAAGTAAGCCCTTTGCCATATTTGCGTTGTGAACGGAAAATCCGATGTTCATAGTGCACGCTGTGATCAATGTGAAAAAGCAGTTTGTCCTAATCACCGCTTCATTTTATGTGAGAAATGTGAATTGAATATGCTGTGAATAGAATTGATGATACATGCCTTTCCCACCCCTTGGTATTGTAAATGTTCTCAGGGTTGCGACAGGTCAGGGAAGTCAGGGAAATCAGGGAAAAGTCAGGGAATTGAAGAATGGTCAGGGAAATCAGGGAAAAGTCAGGGAAACTCATTGCAAGGTCAGGGAATTCCGCTCCAAGATTTTTATAATTACGCCCAAAAATGAAATTTGTTAAATAACCAAATTTTTGTGAGGTATGTCTTTTGTTTCCAATATTTTCACCAGTACGTTCATACGAACACTCCAGATATGCATCCTGGCTGTATAATTGAAGATTCAATTCATCCATCTGACAAAAAATATACTTTCAATCAGTCATAGGTCTGTACAGTATTCTATTTCTTAATTCCCCGACCGAATTATATTTTTCTTGTATTATTTTATTATATATATTATTACTATATCAATTATTATCCATCTAAGTACGCTAGCATTCTTCTGAGTACATCCGTTATACACTGTTGAAAAAAATTGTAATTTTCCGGTACCATGGAACTGGAAAATTTCGATTCATAATGAATTTTCCCTTCCACGTACAGGGAAATCTCTGTTGTACTGGAATTTTTCCTTATTTTACGGAGAACAATGTCGCTGCACGGAAAAAAATGTGTATGTTAGAACCAGCGATATAAGAATTGTTAACATTTCATTGCTGGTTGTACAATTATTTGTTGCTCTTACAGCAACAGCACATTGTTTCAGTAACAAGAATTGTATTGCTAGAAATCACTGGTTAGAATGACAATATGAGTTCCCATTTCAACTCACAATACATATTGCTGATTTGACGGAACAAAATTAAGCAGCGAGAACAATGAGTATCACTGAATTAACAAAACAAATTGTCGTAACAAAATCCATTCATTGTCAAAACAGCTATATATTTCGAACATATAAAACAATATAATCATTCCCTTGAGAAATTAATTATAAACCATTACGGGAGGTGGTTAAAAATGATATCCAAGTGATATCCATTTTTCTGCTAACCCTTTTTCGATCAAGTTCCTCTTGAATTCATAAACACAAAAATTAATT
Organism: Gonatopus flavifemur; assembly: GCA_018340375.1. Taxonomy (NCBI): domain Eukaryota; kingdom Metazoa; phylum Arthropoda; class Insecta; order Hymenoptera; family Dryinidae; genus Gonatopus; species Gonatopus flavifemur. Next base: position 1,922,329 of record JAFFJZ010000033.1, read on the forward strand.
CCAATTTTTGATTGAGCAACAAATTTTACATGCGTTTAATTGGAAAAAAAACAAAATTGAAAAGTTTTATTCGTTTCTGAAAAAATTCCTGCGATTGGAATCCTAATTCATCCATTCAATGTGCACAATTTTATGTTTCTCTTGCATGTATTTTCATCGTGAACTCTAAACATAGTCGAGGACTATAAGATATGGCAATTTGAGTACTCAATTCTCATCTTGGAGATCAGCTGATGTGACAAAGGCTTTGATTCCTACTCGGAGGACCCGGGTTCGAATCTCGCTAAGACAACTTCGCAACATTGGAACTTGAAATCGCCTTTTATTCACAAATGGATTAGCACAAATCGTAATAGAATGTTCGTGAAGATAAATTCGGACGAAAAATTTTTTTCCTCGGCCAAAAGTGATATTTTTTAAAACATATAAATACAAATTTTGTATGTAACTACACTGAGGAAAAAAATGCTTTGAATCAATGAATTTTCCTTTGAGTCTAAGAAATAGATTCATCCAATGGTATCTGTGGAGTTATTGCATCAACTTCATGTAATATATGATTCACGCAGAAGTGGTAGGATCATTGACTGAAATATGAGATACTTAGAATTGATAAGGAAATCATTGCATGAAAAATTTTGATTTTAGAATCAAAGAAATACTATATGATTCAATGAATTATGTATTTGATAGACAGAAGCCATTCATAACACTTATACACCCAATTGTAGTGCCAAAATGATACATTTTCCTTTCAATAGAATATGTCATTATTTGAATATAACAATTTTTAGAATAGGAGAATATCAATTCAAATGATATGAAGATTTATGAAATTTGAGGTGAAATTCCATTATGAGTATAAAATGAAAATTTGGTTCGAATAAATAAACATTTGAAACAATGAATATTTTTTCCAATCTAAAGAGTCTATTTTATAGAATGTATGAAATTAGTTATTGGTAACGAAGTTGTTGTCAAATCACCTCAATCCAAAAGATCTTCAAAACATTCAGAAAAGCTATTTATATTAATATATCTTTCTCCAAATCAATGAATCGTGTTTTGATTGGATGAATTATGTTTTAAAAAATTTTCAAAATAAAAAGGGATCAGGGCAGCTGTACAAGGGCGGGGGTGCCTTTCTAGTTCTTGTGATCTGTAATTTATTTGAAACAATTGGATTATTCGATCGGATGATTATTGTGTTAGAGAAGTCCGAAGAAACTGCTTTCCTCCTATGCGATGAAGTTTTATCCGCTGATGATGTTCAATGTTGTGATCTGGAAGAAATATTTATTTAGGTAGATAATGTGCACAGTTACATAGTCACAATTATATGATAAATTTCATTTCATGTAATTGTAACTATTTAACTATGCACATTGAATACTGAAAAACCTTCCCTCTAACGAGAGAGTGGGCAATATTGGACTCATAAGACAGATTGTATCCATAATGAGCTCTTTTGCACCTTTTTTGCTATCTGGGATAAAACTTGGAAGCTCTTATACATATTCGTTTATTGAATTTAAAAATCCAAATATCCGATACATACATAGATGCATAGTAAAGTTGGCTTTATATACACTGTAAACAATTTTTTTCTGCGTTCACAAAAAAATTTGACAGTTTTGTACACAAACATTTCCTTTGATGGATTTCTGAACAAAATTTGGAGGAAATCAAAAGTTTTGGGCAACTAACAAAAATGTTTGATTTTCTCCAAATTTTGTTTGAACCCCATTAAGAGAAATGTCTGTGTAGAAAACTCAATTTTTTTACAGTGTAAAGTTATTGGATTGAATATGTAAACGTTTATGGAATCCACGAATATAATAACTAACAGTGAACTTCCGTGCAAATTCTGTTTTTATCAATTAGCATACCTTTATTACAGATTGAATTGTATTTTCAATTCTTCGAATATCAAACAAATATTTTTATCAAGCTGCAGAAATTATTATTTGTAATCGAAGGTTTATCTTTTCAACATATAATTACATATTCTACTTGCGATATGATTCATAACAGTTCAGCAAATCCAACGGTAGATATTTTACAGGATTGACAGCTCTTCACTGACATGACATCATCATCAGTGCACCATTCAAACGTCAGTAATCATTGTGCGTAGGTGGTCTCCAAAAGAGTCAGGGAAAACAGTTGTCTTAGTCAGGAAAAGTCAGGGAATTTCAACTTTATGGTTTTGTCGCAACCCTGGTTCTGAATTTTTCGCAGATTTTCTTTTACATCCAATATTCACGTACTTTTTTTGTTAGAAAAAGCATCTGAATTTTCATAATCATCAATTTTTCCATGTTATTCTTCCACAGAAACCAATAAATGAAACATTAGGATAACAAAAATATTTTTCGCATCAATTTTGTCTTAGTTCCAAAAGATTGGAATCTATGTATCAAATTGATACACGAGGAACACATTGACTTGAGGAAATGAGGGACGGATGCGGGTCAAGAGAAGAAATTCATTGCTGAGCTTCAGATAATATCACAATACTGACTAGAAAGTGCATTGATGATATTTCACATATTTTGAGAGATGAAGGCCATGAAGCCCTTCCAAGAAGTGCAGAGACACTGTTACGATCAGCAACTAGGGAATACGAAATACAGATCATGTTGAGTAGCAATGATACCTATGGTCAATCCATTCATTACAGCATTGGCAAAACTCTGCAAAGAATTATTATCCTGGATGTATATCAAGAAGATAAAATTCATTTACTGATCCACATTGATGGGGTAGAAGTTTATAAAAACTCATCATTCTTGGCCCATCTATAGTGTATGTAGTTGATAATGAAAATTATGATTCAACTCCTTTCATGACAGGTTTGTTTTATGGTCAAGGGAAACCGATGTCAGCCCAAGAATACCTGAATCAATTCGTCCAAGGTGTAAATACTTTAATTGTGAATGGCATAAATGTTGGTGGTAAATTGTATGGTTTCAATATCTGTAGGTTTGCGTGTGATACTCCCGCGCGGGCTCTTATTAAGCGTATAAAATCACACAGGGTTCTATTCCTGTGGAAGATGTGGAGATAAAGGAATGACTGTTGACAATGAACGCGTCTTTAATAATCCCGATGCCAGGAAAAAAATGAATCTTATAGGGGAAAAGAACAAGAAGAACATCATTCCCCACCAGAAGACTCTCCGCTAGTGGATATCATAAATTTTAACCTTGTGAAGTCTGTACTGATCAATCACATACACCACTTGTGTTTGGAAGTGTCAAAATGTTTGATTAACAATTTTTTATATGGGGAGAAAACATGTAAAATTGGCAATACAAACTGTTTAGTACTTCACAATTCATTGAGAGAGTTCACAAAAGATGTCCTGGAAGAGTTCCAAAGAGGAACGTTGGATCTATCCGATGTTGGGCAATGGAAGGCGACCCAGCACAGACCGTTCCCTTTGTATATCAGTGGAATAGTTCTTCTCCATATTCTTCCCAAGAACTTATATAAGCATTTTATGCTGCTTCATACAGCATGCGGAATATTATGCAGCGAGGAACTGTGCACCGCACATGCTGATCACGCAAAATCCTTGTTGAAAGCCTTTTTCATTGGAACACCCACTTATTACGGCAAAGATTTCCGGGTTATAAATATTCATAATCTTCTGCACGTTACTGATGATATGAAACACATGAAAAGACCATTAACAAATTATTCAGCATTCCTTTTCGAAAATGCTTCAGGATATATGAGACGTTTGATGAAAGGGTATAAAAATCCACTCGCGCAAGTAGCGGTACATTTGCAGCAACTAGGCAAACACCCGAAAACTTTTCAATAACCAGATGTGTTCCTTTGCAACAAGTGGTGGAAAAATCAGTACAGTTTGAGAGCTTATCAATAATCGTTGCCGACGGAGATTAATTCTCTTTACAAAAAGTGAAAATCAAGGGAATGTGCATCACAACATCGCATCCAAATCATTTTGCAATGGCGCCATCTGTATGTGAAATTGAATAAGCTTGTGAAATTAGTAGGTCTATCCACATTCTTTTGTTATTATCATAGATACAAACATACTCGTTTGTTCAGTTCAAACGTACGGATCGTTCATCGTAATAAATGGTTATTTTTACTTTCATATCTCGAGTTCGTTAAATTATCTAAACCCATAAACCTCAACAGATTATGGGCCCAGATGTGCGTAGTCTTGTTGTCAAATTAGACATTTTTTTTACTCGAGATAAAACTAAAACAATAAAGATGGCCGAAGTTGGTCGACAAGGAGTTGATGAAAGTAATCGTACGGCTGCTAGCATACGAAAGTTAGCAAATGATGGATAGTGGGAAACGTGGAAATGGCAGATCGAATTATGTTCAAAAGAGCATTGTCTTCATTCGATCGTCAATGGAAGTAGGATGTGTCCTCAGGGACCACAAGGTGAAGCAGAACTGTCTGAACCGTATCGTCGATGGCAAAAAGACAACGCTCGTGCTGCTCGTATCATCGGTACAGCACTTGAAGAAGAAGCAGCTATTCATCTTAGGAAGACAACTAATGCGGAAGAAATTTGGGATGCGCTGCTGTCAGTATTTGAACAATCTTCTCAGCAAAGGTTATATACTCTTTTCAATAGTTTTTTTGAGATAACAAAAGATGACTCAACTCCTATTACAAAACATACTTCTCGATTAGCAAATATTTTTGACGACATACTTGCTGAACTGAAAAAGGGTAACCCAAATGCAGAACTTCCGTTATCTTCGCTGCATCATCGAATTTTCAAAACCCTAGGTCCCGAGTATCAGTATTATAGACCAACGTGGTATAGAGTTCCGGAAGCAGAGCAAACAACGAAGCTTCTGATCGAAAATTTCCGTTCAATTGAAAATTCAGTGACGTCATTCAGTAGCACATCTCAAACATCTGGCGCTTCCTACGCAAAACCGAAGTTTGAGGATCTTCAAAAGAAGAAACAAAAAAAATCAATACCAGATTCGTCTTCGGCGAATGATTTTAAGAAAGAAAAGCGTTCATGTTTATATTGTAAGAAGGTTGGACACATCATTGCTAATTGTCGGAAGCGCATCAATGCAGAGAAAAATGCTGCAAGCATAAATTCAAACAATAGTAATTCCAATGTTGACGCGAAAAAGCATAATGTTCCAGGTTCGTTTTTCGCTACGAGTTCAGCAGTCAACACAGACTTTCTTTCAGCTGATTCTTGGATATCAGACTCTGGTCCTACCAATCATATATCGGGAAATAGACAACATTTCAATACATTCCAGGAGTTTCAGACTCCACAACGGATACAAACAGCTGGTAAGGAATGTCTTCTTGCCTACGGAGTAGGCAATATCAATGTTGGAGCTCGTGTGGGAGATGAATGGCTAATGGCTACTATGCATAATGTTTGGTATGTCCCTGAAATTCGTCATCAGCTTTCCTCCATTCGACAAGCTGTTCAACATGGGAATTACATTACGTTCGATCCTGACGGAGTGAAGATTCAATGTAAAGGTAGAATCGTGGCGACCGGTAAATACCTCATTAATTCTGTATACGTGATGAATATGCGTGTTTGTGTTCCAAACTTGGAAGTAAAAAGTAATCTTGTGACCAACGAAGAACTGTTGCAAGAATGGCACGAAAGGTTAGGACACCAGGATAAACGTCATGTGCGTAATGTGCTATCTCGAGTTGGTATACAAGTAAAATCCTTTGACACTGCTTCATTCTGCGATGGGTGTGTTCTAGGTAAATCACAGAGGAAGCCATTTAATTCGCGTGTAGATCGTCCTCAAAAAGTTGGTGAATTGATTAATGCAGACGTAAACGGACCGATGTCGATGACTTCAATTAATGGCTGTCGTTATTATGTAGCTTTCAAAGATGATTATTCTCGTTTCGTACGCATATTTTTCATGAAGGAAAAATCTAAAGTGGCACAACATTTGGAAACATTTCTAAACGAGTGTGATAATGTGGGTCATAAAGTGAAAACGTTTCGTTCGGACTGTGGAACTGTTGTGGAACTGTGGAGTTTGTTTGTGCCGCTGCGTTAAAATCACTACAAAAGCGAGGTATTGAGTTTTGTCCTTCATGCCCATATACGCCTTAGCAGAATGGTGTTGCAGAGCAATCTAACAGACAGGTTGTCGAGTTGGCCCGTTCAATGCTGTCAGTTAGTAATCTTTCAGAGAGTTTTTGGGCTCATGCCTGCGATGCAGCGGTATTTCTGATCAATCACACAGGAAAATCAAGTGTTCCCGGCAAGACACCACGTGAGTTGTGGAATAGTAAAACATTCAACAGTTTTGATTATCTGCACATCTTTGGATCTGAGTGCTATGTAAACATTCCAAAGAGTTTCAGATGAAAATTCGATGATAAAGCAGTCTTCGGGTACTTTGTGGGTTACGTTAATGACAAGGATGGTTACAGAGTATGGATACCTTTGAAGAATCGGTTGATGAAATCTCGTGATGTTGATTTTCGACCTGAGAAACTATGCACCACACAAAATACGATTGACATCGAATTTGATCACCCACGTGGAAGAACTATTCAAAACATGGAAGTAGATGATATCCCTGAAACACCAAATTCAGAATCTCATGACACCGCCGAAGATGATTCCTCAGAAAAAGAATATGTTCAAGGAAATATTCAACGACCCATTCGTACAATTCGTCCTCTGAAACGATTTGATGATTATGAATTAGGCTATCAACCTCATCAATAGCAAGCTAATATTGCTCTGGCATACCTAACAGAAGCAGCTCTTGAAGATCTTGAGCCAACGAATTTCACTGAAGCAATGAATAGTCGTGACTCAGAAAAATGGTTAAAAGCAATGAAAAAAGAGATGAGTGCGTTCGATGGGAATGATTCGTGGGATTTAGTGCAATTGTCACTGGGGAAACGTTCTATTGATAATCGATGGGTACTTCGAGTAAAGTATAAACCAGATGGATCTATTGATCGATATCGTGCCCGTTTGGTCGCTAGAGGTATATTTCAACGTGCATGACTCGATTACGATGAGACTTTTAGTCCAGTTGCTCGTTACGACACTATTGGAGCACTTATAGCTACTGCAGCTGAAGAAGGACTCGTCCTTGGTCAATTCGATGTGAGAACTGCATTTTCATACGGAGAAATCGACTCAGAAATTTACATAACCCAACCACAAAGTTTCGATGATGGGTCTGGTCGTATTCACCGTTTGAAGAAACTCTATATGGTTCAAAGCAATCTCCACGTGGTTGGAATAACAGATTTCATTCATTTATGGAGAAGAATGGATTCAAACGTTCAACAGTGGATCCCTGTAATATATATTCGACAAGATGAAACAGAAAAGTTGTTGGTAGCAATCTACGTTGATGATGGCCTCATCGCCGGAACAACACAAGATACCAATCATTCATTTCTAGAATTACTGACATCAGAATTCAAAATAACTGTTGGTTCTCTTGACTCATTTTTAGGAATGCGGATTGCGCACAGAGAGTCCGGTTTGTTCGTTTCACAGCAGGCGTACGTAAAACGTATTCTTCAATGTTTCAGAATGGCTGAATGCAAGCTGATCAAGACACCTGCTGAAAATCAACAAACACAATCAGTATCAATATCATCATCTGATGATACGATGGATAGTACCATTCCTTATTGTTCAGCAGTTGGTTCTTTATTGTATTTATCTTGTGCTACTTGTTCAGACTTAGTTTTTTTCAGTTTCAAGAGTTGCTCGTTCAATGACTAAACCTAAGAAAGCTGATTGGATTGCTGTCAAACGCATTTTTCGATATCTCCGAGGTACAACTGATCATGGACTACTCTACACTTCAACTGGAAATGGATAATGCGCCTATTCTGGTGCAGATTTCGCAGGAGATGTCAAAACTCGTCGATCAACGAGTGGATTCGTGTCACTCATCAATGATACAGCCGTATCATGGACGTCTTAGCTACAGAAATCAATTTCTCTTTGAACTACTGAAGCTGAATTTGTCGCCGCAAGTGAAGGTGCCAAGGAACTTGTGTGGCTAAGACGATTGTTATCTGAGATGAAAGTTATCAACGAAATACCTGTTTTGTTTGTCGATAATGCTAGCGCAATTGAACTTGTGAAGAATCAAGAATTTCACAAAAGATCTGAACACATAGAAATTCGTCATTATTTTGTTCGAGAGCTTTTTCAGAAAGGAGAGATCTATATGGAATTCGTGCGCTCTGAAGATCAGTTGGGAGACATGTTTACAAAACCATTGGATTCAATTAAGTTTAAAGATATGTGTTCAAGAATTGGGCTCTGTAATTGATTTGATTCATCCTAATAATTTTGTTTCAAAAGGTTCAATTTAAGAGGAAGTGTTGAGAAAAATAAACTGAACTATATCAATGCCGCCATCTGTATGTAAAATTGAATAAGCTTGTGAAATTAGTAGGTCTATCTACATTCTTTTCTTATTATCATAGATACGAACATACTCGTTTGTTCAGTTCAAACGTACGGATCGTTCATCGTAATAAATGGTTATTTTCACATTCATATCTCGAGTTCGTTAAATTATCTAAACCCATAAACCTCAACAATAGCTCTGGAATTTTTTACATAATAGAGTGATGATCATCAGGTGGGAATATAAATGAACGAAAAGATGAGTACTTACATAATTGAAAATCAAATAAATAAGACTAGGAAGTACAAGTGGAATGCATTCAAAGAATAAAAAAAATAAGTACAGTTTCGCATGTGAGTTGCTATTCGTTTAACAGAAATGCTCTCGTTTCACAGAAATTTCGTACGAAGTGCCATATGCCTGTTGCTGTTCTAGCATCTTTCTCACCGAATACACTGTTGATTGATATCTGGTTTGCGTCTATTCTCATCCGGGTTATATGATGATTTCTGAATGGTTTGAAGTGAATACACTCTACCAGTGAGTGTTCGATTGTGTCCAGTTTCCCAGAATTACATACTGGCAGCTTTTTCTAGAATGAAATTCGTAATAATTTCCTTTAATATTCAGGCTCAAATTTGCCTCATTTGCTAATCTAATCTGTGCGATAGTTCTGTATATTTGTGAGTTTGTGCTGTTTCTCAAATATCTTGCCATGCAGTTTGTTTCTCGAATTCTTGGTATAGATAGCTGTAAATAATAACTACGAGTGACTATGGATGTATCCTGGTCATCTAGCATACGTTTATATCTTTGTGAAAGATCCTCGCCAGAGGATTCCCAAGTCACGTATTCTATATTATTCACAAGGACCTGATATGATGGATCTATACAGATAACTATGCTCATTAGTTGGGTTAGCCAGTTGAACTTTGGGTCAGATTCATTCCAGTGTATTCCTGCCAGTCTCATCAGGCATATTTTTGGGAGCCGTTCCTCTTTCAATTCAAGAATTCGGAGTACCCAATTCCATGCTTGTTTGAAAAACATGTGTGCAAGCTTTGTTCTTCCAAACTCGTTCCTAATTACGGCACTCCCTGTGTTTTTTGGTGAGGCTAATATATATTTCGGGAAATCCGTTTGAGTTTTCTCTATTTCGTTCACATATTTCAGTCCCCAAATGAGACACATGTAGAGTTAGACTGAAGACACCATAGAATCGAAGAGTTTTGAAACTCCGTCCATGGAATAAATTTTGGATTCCTTGATGATGGAAATTACTGCCCACATTGCTAATTCAGCCTTTCTCAGAGCAGCTTGTTTCGCATTAAACCCTGACAATGAACCGGAGAGAGGCGTCTACTCTAAAAGAATACTGTTTTTGTGACGAAATATATTTTTTCATTCGATGTAATCTCCTAGAAGCTCAATGCACTTGTTCCAATGATCTTCCAATAATTTTATCCCATCCTTATGATGGTTCTCCGGAAGCTCTGCAAAATAACCGTCTACGGCTGCTATGGCCTCTTCATTCGACGAAAAATGCTTTCCACGAAGGAATTGTTTGAGATTTCTGAAGAGATAGTAGTCGCTAGGAGCCAAATCTGGCGAATACGGTGGATGTTCAAGCAATTCGTACTTGAGTTCTTTGAATTCAGCCATCGTCAAAACACTTTTGTGAGCAGGTGCATTATCTTGATGAAAAATGATTTTTTTCTTCTTTAAACCAGGTCTTTTCTCACGAATTTTTTCATCCAGCTGATCCAAAAGGCTGCAGTAATATTCGGAGTTGATTGTTTTACCTTTCTGGAGATGATCAATGAACAAAATTCCTTTTTCATCCCAAAAAACTGATGCCATAACCTTCTTTCCTGATCGTTGTGACTTCACCTACTTTGGAGCTGAACAACCAGCTTCAGTCCATTCTCTATGTTCCTGTATATGATTTTTGTCAGTATTTTCGAGGCATGTGAAGTTGAACTAATCGTTCTGTAGTTCTCGCATTTGTCTGCTCCTTGTTTTTTTGGAATGGCGGCAATTTTATTCTTCTGGAAATCTTTCGGTACTTCGCCTATTTCGTACATATCCCTGATCAATTCAAACAGTGCGTCACGAGTTCTCTGACTGGAGGCTTTGATAAGGTCCGCACTTATCCCATCTATTCCTGGCGCTTTATTATTTTTCAATTCTTTTAAAGCCCTGTCGAATTCTGATCTCAAAATTGAATCTCCCGATTCTTCTTCATCGACATCTTTCTCCCTCTCTAAGAATCCTATATTATCTCTTCCTTTATACAGATCTTTGAATGATTAATTCATTGTTCTATTTTTTCCTCCGTTCTTATCAATCGTCTTCCTAGAGAATTTCCAATCTTACTGCTTCTGGATTTCATTTGTCCAAAAAATCTCCTAACAATCCTATATGCTTCATTCATTTTTCTCAAATGTAATCTTACTTCTATATCTTGACATTTTCCCTCCAACCATTGTTCTTTTGCTTCCCTTGATTCTCTGATTATTTTATTCCTCAGTGCCTTGTATGTCCGCTGGTCTTGTTCGCTATTCTTATTCTTGTATCCCCTCCTTTCATTAAATCAATCGAAAATTTCTTCCGTTATCCACGGTTTCTTAGGCTCGATCCCATCGTTCTTCAAAGATTCATCTGCGCATTGTTTTATGTTCCCCTTCATATTCGTCCGTCTACTCTCTACTTCCAAGTCTTTCTCTTATATTAGATCTACGGAGAAAAGTTTATCGTGCCCTATATCAGTTAAGACTGAATGACCAGCTTCTCTCAATCAACATGAAAGCCAAATTGGGATCTAGTCTAATTATCCCTCATTTTGACTATTGCTGTCTTGTTTTCACGGATATAACGGAGACAGAGAATCTGAAACTACAACGCTCCATTGATGCTTGCGTCCGTTTCATTTTCAATGTTGAGCGAGATGAACACATAACTCCCTATTTTCTGAGGTTACGTTGGTTGAAGTTAAAGGAACGACGTGAATACTCCCTTGGTTCATCTGTATATCAGATGTTGAGAACACGATTACCGTCATCTCTCTATAATCGTTTCAAATTCACTTATCAACACTCAACCTTCGATACTAGATCTGATCATAACGCTCTCGTCATCCCCCTCCATCGTATCTCAACGTATGGGAAATCATTTACGATTTCGGCTGCAAGACTTTGGAACTCACTCCCAACCCACATTCGGAATCAGCCAACTCTTGCTTCCTTCAAAAGAGATCTACATCATCTTCTCATTAGTAGATACTCATGATTGGGTCAATAACTCGAATGATGATTTTATGTTAGAATTATGGATGGTAGTATGAAATGGAATGAATTATTTACATCTAGAGAGCATGTAAAGTGAATTTATTAGCTCCTAATTAGTTTTATGAGTTCTTTTCATTATTGCTAGTTATTTGGAACCGCTGTAAAATATTATACTGTATTTGCCTCATAGGTTTTCCTAGGGCATAATAATAAACTTATCCATCTATCTATCTATCTATCTATCTATCTCTTGTCGATCCTCCAATACTTCATCCAACATCACTTCGAATGCCTCCTGTGTTTTTCCTTGTTTGTGATTCTCCCAGTTCCATCTTTCTTGCAACTTCCTTTCCTTCTTCGAAGCTTCGAATTCCACAGAATATTCCATCAGAGACATTTGCAATCACTATCTATATCCGCGCCTGGATAAGTTTGACAGCTTTTCACTTGCTTTCTAAATCTTTGTTTCACTAATATGTAATCAATTCGATATCTTGCTGTATATCCTGGCATTTTTCGAGTATAGATTCTTCTTGGATGATTTTTGGAGAATGTGTTGGTAACAACCATTTCATGGCTCTCACAGAATTCGATTACACGTTGTTCTCTTTCATTTCTTCTTCTAACGCAAAATCTACCATTATGTTGCCCTCTTTTCCTTGCCCTCCTACCACATTCCAGTCGCCTATGATCATTCAATTCTCTTTTCCCTTCACATATTCTATCACTTCTTCTATTTCATTGTACGTTCTTTCGATATCTTCCTCTAAGTATGCAGATGTGGGAATGTATGCTTGAACTATAACAGTGTCTGCCGGTTTCGTTTTAACTCTTACCATCATTACGTGTTCGCTATGTTGAAAATAATGTTCTATCCTATTCCCTACTCTTCTATGCATTACAAATCCCACACCTGCTTGACCATTCTTTGATCCTGTATGGATGATTGTATAATCCCCACTCCAGAAATCCCCTTCTTGTGGCCATCTCATCTTGCTCATTCCCATTACATCGATACCCAACCTATCCATTTCAAATTTTCTAAATTTCCTGTTTATCTGAGTGATCTAACATTCCACGCTGCGACTCGAAGAATGTTCCGTCCCTCCCCTATCTTCTTTGGCGCCTTTCTTATTTGATGAGGCTCTCTCGAGCAGCCTCCACCCGGAGATCCGAACGGGAGGCTTTTGTACCTCCAGAATATCTTACCCGAGAGAACGTCATCATATTGTTGTTGCTTTTTTTCCAGTAAATTAGAATTAAAAATTCTAGGTTTGGAGAAAGATTTCATTTCCTCGGGAATATCAAAAGATGTCAAGGAAGGTGGTTTTCCCTTGCTTTCCCTCCGTTCCTCTCGATGTTCCTGGCGTTGGGATGGTTTAATTTCTCTCAGTTTGTATTCTCCTTCTCGAGTAGTTTATTCCACCCGAAAAAGAGACCCAAATCTGAGATACTCATCCTCCCCACCACGTAAAGGAAGCAGATACTACAAAGGATGGATGAGAAGGATATCAAGGACAGGTATCAAGAATATTCCCCTGGAAGACCCGCAATCATCCCACGGGGAGGTTTCGAGTGGTCAATACTATCAAATGCTCTTTTGGAGTCCACAAACGGTCCGTATACTGCCTCACCGGGATGTCTAATGTTAATCTGTTCAACTTATTGTAAGGTAAAGATGTCATTATTACAACCTCTCCGCCTCCTGCAACCGGATTGGCTTTCGGGTATCATTCCATTCTTCTTAGACCATGCGGTTAATCTAGCATTCAGGATGCTTGTAAATATCTTCGCAATATGATTCACCATGGCGATAGGTCTACAATTCATCACATTGCACCTATCGCCTTTCCTTTTGCATATCATGTGCATCATTATGTTCGACCAAGATTCTGGTGTTTTCCATTTGAACAAAATTTTATTGGAAGAAATTGTTAGAGAGAGTCTCCAAGTTTTTGGTGGTGCTCTTATAAATTCAGGACTCATTTGATCCATGCCTGTAGCGTTATTTGTATCAGTGTGACTGATGATGGCTTCTAGTTCATGGAGGGTGATCTCAACATCTAAGATTGGGTCTAAACCCCCGAAAAAGCGATTGGTATCTATATTTGACTCGGCACGATTATGTTTAGAATGAACTTCTCACTGTGGAAGCGATACTAATGGTTGTTCAGAGCATCTATTTCGAAGTTTATCCACTGTTTTCCAGAATGTTATTGGATCCTTTACATCAGCAAAATTTTGAATTATCATTCGTTGGTGATTTTTCTGTTTTCCTCTGCATAACTTTTTTTAATTGTTTCTTTCAGATATATATTCATTCCCAGGTCCTCCATCGAAATTCGATTTGCAACAAATTTCTGATTTTCCTTTCACGAATTCTTTCAAATTTGGATAATCGTTGTCATACCATTCTCTGAATTTGCACTAGATAAACTGCTCGACACATAGGGATACCTTTTTCGCGGAACTTCATCGTTCGTCAACATTGAAGGTTCAAAATCATTCCAAAAAAGCTTATTTCGTCCAAATCTCTGAAGCACACGAGGTTATTTTTTTCACGTCCAAATTGGATGAATCAAATTCTTCATGCTATCGGGAATATGTGAAAATTTTTCACCAAAATATCATGTACAATCCCATAGGGATCATTCAGATTGCATGTTTTTTTGGTTATCAATAAAATATCAATATTTTTTGAAATATCAGATGAGTTCCAAAAACCTATCATAAATGAATACTAAACTCATTACATCCATGAAAGTTGTATTGTATTGATTGTTCGACTTCACAACCCGTACTGGGTCATTCCATGTCGATTCATTCAGACCATGACACCTGACCCCCTCAGATTTTGATGAAATTCAGTGGAGAGCATCTATGTACAAATATAACGAACCGTATTTTCCATTCTTGCCATATTCGATGAAGTTTTTCTTTGTAGTGCCCTGAATGTTACCATGGATCGACGAATTGCCTGGAGCACTATAACGCTTTCCCTGTCTTTCATTACACATTACTCGCTCAATATTCATCCTTGCATAATAAAAACTGACGTTTCTCATCGAAAATTTCCCCAGGAAATTCTTATTCAAACCCAAAGAACTTTTTTCTCTCGTCATTCAGCAATATGGTTGGGTTCATTTGGAAGAACACAAAATTTCCTTCAGAAATGTGTGATGGAAGCAGTGGGGTTCGTATCTAATCAGGGTAAAATATTCGATGATATATAAAAGATAGAACTATCGACGTACTCATGAATGTTTTCAATCGTTTGACCACTATATGGAATTCGTGTGAGTTCGTGTGGGTTTCCCTACTTGATGAGGCCCCTCACTCACCCATGGGATCCGGGTCGAGCCTACCCTGGTTAAAAAAAAAACGATTGATTCCGACTAAATACTATTGATCAATCGACTAATCGGGATGAATCAGAACATTGTGCAGTCGAAATGCTGATTGAATCCAATCGGATCACTGCCATGGGCTGTCTTATTCATGAATAGGAAAAGAAGCGAGTATGACTGATGGATTGAATAGGCTCCAATGTGTATGAGAACGATAAGCTTCGATTACACTGAATCGCAATCGATTCAGGCATTTGAGAATCTTATTCAATGAGATTGTATCAGCATTTTGACAGTTGGGTATCATGTATTGGATCCGGGTGATAACGAATGAACTTAATGAGAATGAATCCGCGTTGGCACATGGGTTTGGGCTTCATGGTCGGTGATATTAAAATCGTCATCCCGATAGAATTCGTTAGGTATCCTGCCGATTCATTGAGGAGTTCCAATGAGCAAGTGGCTGGTTAATTTGGACCAAATTGAATTGGAATCCATGAGTGGATTCACAGGGCAACGCAGGGCCTCTCGAACAGATCCAATACGTTTTTTCATGATTCGGATCGGGGTTGACAACCAAGATCCCACAAACGTTTTGCTGCGATTTGAATGGTGGTACGACGGAGAAGCGGCGTGGAGGCAACGGAGGAATGTCCGCACAGGAACACGGCCTGGAAATTCCTCCGTTACTTCTACGCTGCCCGTTCGTCGTACCGCGCTGTATCTACTGCTCCCTTCCTTCTCCCTTCATTCCACGGAGAAGCCACGTGATTCATCGGTGACTGTCGCGTGTGGATGATGACACCCTTCCATGTTACTTCGCGGAGCCAATGGACGTGTAATCAAATTTTCAATGTTCCGCAGCAGAGCTGCCAGGTGGGCATTGCCGTTCAGGGGAATAGTGCCCCTACTTTCGTTCATATACGTATTCCCACCACCACTCCGGACCTTTACACACATGTAACTTACATACACGGGAGGATAGTAGGGTACACTTCCGCTCTGCGGGAATACCCATCTGGCAGCTCTGTTCCGCAGTAACTTCCATTGGAAACTCAGTATGTTCCTCGGGCAAAATGATCACATAGTAAATTCAACTATCTCTTTCCGTGCTAGAAAGCACAGAAGATCCACGAACATCGATTCGATTATTGATTCAATGAAATCATATCATATCTGCATGTTGATGGTGATGAATCACTTACGTTTTCCCTCAAACGCTTCAATACGCTCACGTAATATTCCTTATTCACTGTCTGACCTGGTGGGAGAAATTCGGGGTGGATCACACCACGGCAATCGAAGAGAACAGTCAACAAAACCTTGATTTTAGATCGACTCTGTCGCGGTTTTTTTAGGTTCTGACTCGTCTGAAAAGCGCCATTCCGATGATTGTTGGTTGGTTTCGATGTCATATTCATAGACCCATGTTTTGTCACCGGTAATGATGCCTTCGATAACATTTTGGCCCAAAGACAGCATTTGTTTAGCAACATCAATGCCATGCTGTTTCTGCAACAAATTCAACACTCTCGGCACAAGCCGTGCTCCAACTCGTCTCATGGCCAAAATATTGTGCATAACGTTCTGCACCGATCTGAACGAGACACCAAGATCGAATGCTATCTCCCTAATGGTCACACGACGATTTTCGAGGACGATTCCTTTATATTTATCAATATTTTCGTCAGTGATACTGGTGGATGGACGACCGGAACGAGGCAAATCATCAACCACAATACGACCTGCTTTGAACTCTTTGTACCACTCGTACGCTTGTGTTTTCGACATCATCGAGTCCCCGTAGGTTTCTGTTGACATCTTCAATGTTTCCGCACATGGAATTTTGTTAAAAACACAAAATTTCAGACCAACTCTTTGCTCAACCAAATTCGACATTGCGAAATTCGCAGACCACAACAAACACTGACTCGTTTACAAGGCAACACGCACTAACTTCTGACGAAAGAGGCGTGAACAGACATTGGAGCGCTGAATAACAGATGGAATAACATGGAAAACGGAAGATTCCGACAATATCTCAAGCGCAGTTTGATTGAAAAGAGAATTCCGAGTACTTTTTGATCAGATGGTATTCGAAACTTTTTGGGGTTTCCAGTGTGGTTCAGATTTCGTATATTGATATGACTCATTGGATAAGATACAATCCAATCGGCTATACCATGATCGGATCCGATTGAGTAGTAGAACCTCTCTTCAATAGAATTTCATGCGTCTACAGATTTCCTGAGTCGACTAAACCTCCATTGAATCTGATTGAGTTAATTGGGCGATTCCTGTTTACAACTTAGTTGCAATAGTATACCTTGTATATCAGCATCTCAGTATGATTCCCATCCTCTATCGTGATATGAACCAGTGAACTATAGAATACTATAGAATCCAATTGGTCATGTCTCAATCGAATCCGATGAGTAGTACAGTCTATCTTTGATGAAATTTTATTCGCAAACAGATGTTGTGGATCGGCTAATTGCCCATTGGATCCGATTGAGTCGGTTGTGCGATTTCTTTTTACAACTTATTTTGAAGACTGTAATTTGCAAAACCATGTTTTGGCGTGATATTATTGTGTATCGTCATATGACTTATTGATTACGATAGAATTCAATCCATCGTACCCGTAGCGAATCCGGTTCAGTACTAGAGTCTGTCTCTGAAGAAATTTGATTCACAAACTGTGACGAGCCCGTCGAAGTTAAGGTATTGTGACGGACTCGTCAGGAAGTCCAGTAACCTGCAACGAATGAATAAGATTAATACAACGCTCTTTATAAGGGTTAGTATGGAATCGACACAACCTTACCGTAACCACATGACTGTCGATAGGGTACAATCCTGCTCCCTCGTCTCACCAGTCGTTGAAGATAAACCTGTAAAGGATTAGCGGTTAGGAAGAAGGGATTGAATAATTCAAAGTAATTAAATGAAGATAAAGTTGGCATACCGTCCGTAGTCACCATCTAGTCCAGCGCTGGTGACCCGAGGGGAATTTGATCTGAAAAATAAAGAGAGTTAGTAAAAGACATTGAAGAGTGAAAGGAAGATACATTGCTCACCACACGGAGGCCCAAATAGTCACCTGTAAGTAAGAATATCATTAAATTGTGAGAATGAATAAGAGAATACGTATTGTACATATAAACTATAGGTCACCTGAATATAAATGATCGCGAGGGAGATTTCCGGGTAATTTCGGCTCCAGAAAGCACTTCTCACCACTAGAGAGAGATTTTACGCACAACACTCGCGATAATACACTCCCGAAAAACCCGACGCGAAAAGGGATGACAGATTATAAACAAACCTGGTCATCCGTATTGTTTTTCACGGAAACTCACCGCGCATGTGCAGGGAGTGCTTGAAGCGATCATCAAGCGAGACAATCGATAGTATCAAGGTCGACCCTAGTTCACGCGGCAACCGATAGGTGTCGGAGTCGCCCGTAACTCGAAATTAATTCAAACCGGGGATAAAAGGAGGTACTCGAGAGGTATTCTTCACTTCACTATCCCGATCGTAAGTCTGCAACAAACGGTGATCTTGCAAGGTGAGAGAATCGCTCCACTAAGCAGAGCGATAGTTGAAGTCCGTTGGGTGCGTGCATCCAACGTTAGCTAGGCTTCGATTTAGGGCCGGGGGTGGTCAGCTGGGAAGAAACGGCTGCCCCAGAGTAAATGCTGGTTAGGGCACTACATGACGGGGAGGGTAATAATACTCCTACGTCATTAGGGGCAGAATCCAGCCCATGGGGTTGGATAGCAGCCGCCCTCTCATGGCTGGGAATATTGTGGAAAGACGAATTGCTTGAACTTTCCATTTGATCTCGGATGGATTCCTTCCGAATCCCTCAGAGCATTCGGTAGCCAATTAGCTTTCAGAATCTCTAGATCTGCGACGTGATTGGTCTCCTTCCGAGACGCACGTTCGCCTTGTCATTGGCCAAAGTCTAGTTTGTCACTAGGATAACTCTAGACTTTCGAGCCACGCGATTCGTCTGCGAGTAATCGGTCGTTTACAATCGCCGCGCGCATCATTCCGTTGGAACCGCGCCTTGTCATGCTATGTAGAGTCACCGCGTAACAGTCAATACGCCTTGTTTCCGTTGGATCCGGTGGAATTTCCAACCAATTAACGTCTCCGCGCAGAACACGTGTGCACACGTTGGGAATAGTTGACATGGGGTTCTCAAACTGTAAAAAATTTCCTAGTCTGTATGATATTGTCAAAATCTTACTTTAATTTTGCTTTTGTTTATACGCGAACTGACCAGTCCGGATCATTTGTAAAAGAAGAGTGCTTCAAGGAATGTCAATTTACTTTGTTTGAAATTTGACCACTTGTCTGGTTATTCCAATGTTAATGATCTGTGACCCGCGTTCCTCAACGCAGAAAACCCGAACCTTGGTCTTCCGACGAGCGAAAGGCAAATTTGGGGGTAAATTCTTGAATTTACGATATCTTCACATATCAACGCGTCAGGGTCTGTGAAACGAAACGTCACAGATTATTTGGTGCCCGAACAGGGACATTTATTGTCTATCAGGGAACCCGTCTGGTTATCGCTTCCGACCTCCAGGTCGGGAGTTGTCTGTCCCACTCTAACGGACTGAACATTTATTGAAGGACAATCTTCGATTGGTGTACATTTAATCGATTTTCTCTGTTATTTTCGAAATCTTCAGTGATGAATTCCAGGAAGAGTAACTTTCCTTGGTCGAGGGAACGAGTTATCAGATAATCGGTCCTGTCGATTCAATAGTGATATTTTGATTTTCTCTCTGTCAGTCTGGATTGCAACGATTCCCTAGTGATACTCATTGACTCGACAGTCACCGAATCAGTCGATTTTGTGCTCTTTAAGAAGCCCTTTTCTAGAGGGCTCAAATATCATCGGTGGGGTGTCTGTACAAACCCGTTGCCCGCATCCGGTGGACAATTTGACCGTAATTTGCTTGTCTTCAGTGACCCTACTTTTCGGGCCTTGTATGGCCATCTCACTTTAAAACTCCTTACCTTTGTTAGTGGTCTTGTCCCGTGCCAGGTTTTCCATTTCTGCTGGACGCTACGCGAGCGCGATGAATCGCACACCTCCACCCTCCGTCAAAACCTCTTGGGTTTGGGCCCTGAAGAAGGAGGGAGTACAAGTAGAATTGACCAATAGGGGAATCGAGTTCGACCCATCCGAGTCAGTTGGTAATCTCAAAGCCAAGTTACGCGACGCCCTAATCGCCGGTAGAGATCACGGTAGAAACCCTCCAAGTCGCACTCCCAGCGCGGAAATGTTGCCCCTGACAGGCGACGGTACGTTAGATGCCAGTCCCGACAATGCGACCAACCCAGGGGAATATGGTGCTACTGGTAACGAGCCAATAGATAAGGAGCAACTTGGGGAAATAAGAGAACATCTCGAGTTAGAGAGAGATGCAATGATACAATCGTTAAGAGAAGACATACAGCATGAGCTTCGAGAAGAACTATCTCGGTATGAACAAGACTTGCGTCAGAGAGGAAGAGTCCTGGCGGAAGAACAGGAGAAGATATTAAGTGATAGAGACGCAGCAGAATCTCTCGTACAGGACCTCAGAGAACGGATAGATGAATTGGAGAGAGAAAGAGAAAGTCGAGAAGACGAGAACCATGTGAGACCGGTCGTCTCAGACACAGCCGAAGACTCTAGCGACTTGGAGATCGGTAGATTGCTACGAAACTCCTTCAACAATCAGAGGGAACACCCTCATAATATACAGGAACAAGTCAGGAAGTGGGGGGTAACGTATAACGGAGGTCCCGGTCTCAGAACCTTTTTGTAGAGGATTGAGGAGCTCAGCTTGAGTTTCAAGATTCCACTCAATCAGCTATTGGCATGCATTCCCCTACTGTTGAAAGACAAAGCGTTGCTTTGGTATCGTAATGATAAGCAGAGTTGGGCTAAGTGGGACGAATTTGTCGAGAACTTGAAATTATTTTACCTTCTTGTAGACGCCGATAGGCAACTAGAAGATGAAATGAGAAACAGGACACAAGGTCCTAAAGAGACAGCCCGCAAGTATATCACCAACCTTCAGACGCTGATGAGACGATACGGCCACATGGACGAGAGAGCTCAACTAGACCGTCTCTATACGAATCTACGGTGCGAGTATGAATTTCACGTCCTCCGTCGGGAGGTCGAGATCGTCTCTGATTTAATACAGTTTGCTTGCGAATACGAAAAGGCTTTCAAAGAGAGCGAGTATTATAAGCCGCCACCTGGGGGCCAACACTCGACTATGCCAGAAACAGCGTCCGAGGGTTCCAAGAAGTCGAAACCCGTACAGGTTAGCACGCTGGACTCAGCCTATAATTCGAAGACACATTGTTGGCGCTGCGGGCAGAAGGGTCATACGCGGCTAGATAGTAATAATAGGATGGTCAAGTTCTGCTATCGTTGTTGAGAACGAGATGTCTGGTCGAAGGATTGCCGCTGCATTAATGTCTAACCGATTCAGAGACCCCGCCGTCCGCAGACCACCAATAGTTGTCCGAGAAGCGAGGCGCAGAGTAGGAGAGATCCACCTCGCGTAACGAACTCGCAGTCTAACCATTATCCCGTTACAAGCAACAGTAACGTACAGGCCCCAGCAGTCGAGGCACCCGCAGTAGTGACCTTTTTGAATATGAATAATCATGATAACCGGCCACGTCTTGAAGTGGAAATCACGAATAAAGTCTTTTGGGGATCGGCCGATACAGGAGCCACCACGTCAATTATCGACGACGGCCTATTCAAGGAGGCATGTGAATTGGGACAATGCACCTACTCTAACCCTACTCCGCGAGATTTAACAGTGTTAGGTGGGAGAGGCCACAAGACTAGGGGGACCGCTATCATTCTAACGACAGTCGCCGAACAAGTAATCCCTCTACCTTATCGCATAATCGGGGGTTCTTCGGAACACGTACTTTTCGGAGTTGACAGCCTGGCCAAACTGAATTTTCAAGTAGTATGGGATAATCTCGGGGAAGTCCCCCGTCCTCCCGTACACTCGCTCGCGGAGCGAATCGGCACCGAAGAGGAAGCGCGAAGGGTAATCCAGCTGGAAGTGGAAAAATTCACCGATGTGAAAGGACCAACCACTTTCGCGGAGCACGTGATCAAGATACCTCCGGGTACAGAACCATCGAAGTCACAGTATCACCCCCGCAATCCGGCCATGCAAGCTGTCATAGACGAGGAGATCGATACTATGCTTAGAGACAGGATGATTGAGCCGTCGCATAGCCCTGGGAGTTCCCCGATAGTTTTAGTGGAGAAAAAGAACGGAACGTATCGCTTTTGTATCGATTTCCGTGAAGTGAATAAAGTGTCCGAAAGAGACGCGTATCCATTGCCGTACATAGTGTACACGTTGAACAAGTTAAGGAACGCCAAGTTCATTCCTACTATTGATTTAAAGAACGGTTACTGGCAGGTCCCCTTGAGTCCCGAAAGTAGGCATTTCACTGTCTTTACGGTACCAGGTAGGGGTCTCTTCCAATTCAGAGTCATGCCATTTGGGCTGCACTCAGCGTCCGCGACGTTCCAGCGTCTCCTCAACAATGTCATCACTCCAGAATTAGAGCCATTTGTCGAGGTCTACCTGGATGATATAATAGTCATCAGTGAAACCCTGGATCAACACGTAACCGTGTTGAGAGAGGTCTTTCGAAAGTTGCGCGAGGCCAATCTCAAGATCAATGCGGAGAAGAGCCAGTTCTTACAAGAACGAATCGTGTACCTCGGTCATGTCATAGACCGGGAGGGCATTGAAACCGACCCCGCCAAAGTTCACGCCATCAACCAGATATCGGCACCCACGAACGTCAAGGAACTACGTCAGTTCATTGGCATGGGTCGTGGTACCGACGTTTCATCCCAAATTGCTCCGAGTTAACCAAACCGTTAACTGCGCTCTTAAAGAAACGTACTACATGGCTGTGGACAGAGATCGAACAGGTCGCGTTCGATTCGTTAAAGAACTGTCTCGTCTCAGCGCCCGTATTGGCTTCTCCAGACTTTTCAAGGGAGTTCATTCTCCAAACAGATGCAAGCAAGTACGGCCTTGGGACCCTTTTGACCCAAAACACAGACCAAGGGGAGGAAGTGATCTCGTATATCAGTCGGACCCTAAACAAGAGTGAGATCAATCACTCAGTGACGGAAAAGGAATGCCTAGCCGTGGTTTGGGGTATACAGAAGATGAGGCCGTATCTAGAAGGCTATGAATTTACGGTCATCACCGACCACCAGTCGTTGAAATGGTTGTCTACCATAGAAAGTCCCACAGGTCGTGTTGCTCGTTGGAGCTTATACCTCCAACAGTTCCAATTTGAAATACTTTATCGAGAAGGGAAATTAAACTCAGTCGCCGACGCATTGTCGCGTCAACCTTGCCATGAGGATCCTTCAGAAGACCCCGAAAGTGTTTTAGAGGAATCCATAATAATAGCTAGTGTCTCAGCCGACGACAGTTGGTATCGGCGAACCCTTGACGATGTTCGTCAGGAACCACATAGGTACCCTGAATATTGTATTCAGAACAACAAGTTGTATAGACACGTTTTTCATAGTCTCAATTATGAAGAGAGACAGGACGCCTGGAAGCTTTGTGTCCCCGAATCTCTGCGCCATCAGATATTGTTGGAGAACCATGATTCCCCCACGGCAGGGCACATGGGGATAGCCAAGACGATCGCGCGAATATCTGAATCATATTTCTGGCCGCACATGAACAAGGACATAGCTCACTACGTCCGTTCTTGCGAGAAATGTATGGAGTTCAAGCCCTCCCAACAACTCATTTCGGGTACCATGGGGACAATTAATGCCACGCGGCCCTGGGAAATAGTTTTGATCGACCTCATAGGTCCTAAGCCACGGTCCTCCAATGGTCACTGTTATCTGTCGGTCATGCAGGACAAGTTCTCGAAGTGGACGGAGATCCAACCATTGAGGCAACCGAAAACCCCAGCCATCGTCAAGGCATTGAAAGAAAGAGTGATCTTAAGATTCGGCTGTCCTCGCTTAGTCATTTCCGATAACGGTAGTCAATTCGTGGGGAAGGAATTCACGAACTTACTGTCCGAATACGGCGTCGGACACCAACGCATTCCGGCCTACTCACCTCAGTGCAATCCGGTCGAACGGATGAACAAAGTTATAGGGATCATGATAACCCAATTCATAGGAAAGACCCATTGGTCCTGAGATAAGTACATTCCGGAATTCTCCTTTGCTATCAATACTGTTGAGTATGAGTCAACTCAGTTTACACCGGCATTCCTCAATTATGGTAGGGAAATCTATCCCCCGCGCACTTTCAAATCAGAAATGGAAGCCTCGGATGATGTTCCATTGGTCGATCATGAGGATAGGCTCAAGATTCTCCATGAGTCGCTGGATTTGGTGAGGGTGAATCTGGCAAGGGCTTTCACCAGGCAAAGTCGCCATTACAACAAGGGTAAGGGCGTTTGGGAACCCCAGGTGGGCGAAACGGTCGTCAAATGTGAGCATTACTTATCATCCGCCGCGGATGCATTCTCAGCCAAACTGGCACCCAAGTTCTCCACCGGGTATCGGGTACATGCCAAACTGGGTAACAACGTCTTCGAGTTAGTGAAGGACGACAGGATCGTCCACGCGCATCCTCAAGATATCAAGCCGGCCCAAGATATCATAATATTTAGTCGTCAATTCCCTAACTTTTACAATTTTAAGTCTTAATTGAGTCAACATGGAGGGTTCGAGCCAGTCGCAAGCAGCATCCAAGCAGAGCGTCAAGGACCGGTTGAAGCGGCTCTACGCCAACGACACGCCTACGAGTTTGGGAAAACCTCGCGTCGTTGTCCCTACGTCCAAGCCTTTCACGTCCAAATCACGAGGGGATTCTCTGAAGGAGTCGCTGCCCTGCCCCAAGTACCCGGTCAAGAAAGATTCCGAGAAAAAACACGGAGGTCAAGAAGTGCAGCGCGCCCACGCAGGCGGGCCCTGCGAGAGTTAATAATGAGTCGATGACCAAGCATCGTCCCACTCAGACGTCCAGGGGAGAATTCCTAACGCAACAAGTTCCACGCGTGTCCACTGTCGCTAAAGCCAAGTCAACAGGCAAGCCGACCAAGGGGGTCCAGTCCAGCCGAAGGACCAAGGAGGTGGAAAAATACGGTCCTTTCCGACCAGGGTTCAGCAGGGCTTCAGCTTCCGTCAAGCCGACAGTGCGCAGTATCGAGAAAGTCGATGTGTCCAAACCCATCTCAGTGCCTTTTCTCTAGGAAACGGGTAGTTCATGCAGACCAGCGATCCAACTTTGGTCAAGGGATCCAGCAAAATGGCGACTACTGCAACCGCTCGAGAGATGGGGTCGCTGATCGAATGGCAGAGAGAGCTCCGATTGAAAGAGATTTTCGGCCCAGTGCTCCCCATGGGACGCTTTTCACCTGATCGGAGATTGAAAAATTTGGAGAGTCTGAATATGGAGAGAATCAAGAATCACCCCGGAAGGATGCGCTTCGCAGCCGAAGATGATTCCGATTAGGTTTGGCAGGTCACCGGAGGAAAGGGAAAATGAGTCATCGTGAAGCAGGGCAGCCACCCCTAAAAGTGAAGTGAAGTGTTTGTATTCGGGGCTGGTTTCCCTTTTCCCTTCTTCTCCTTTCTCTTCCTTTGAACGTGTGGTGACCCCTCAATTTGTGCTAGTCTCTGTGACCAAAATCGTAGCACGTTAAGTGACTGATATTCGTGAACATCATTCTTCGTTTTTTTTTCGTCGAGGTGACAAACCTGAGCTTCCGAAGTGGTCCGATACCAACCAGAGCAGAGCCCATTGGCTCAACTTGTAATGACTTCCATGCAACATGTTTTGTTTTATTTTCGGTAACCACTTAGTGGCCACATCAGTGTATTTAGATCTTGAGAGATGTTCACTTGTCTTTGAATAGGTAGGCAGTCGGAAAAAATGTTCTCAAGTATTTGTATATTCTTATATGGAAGTTTATTTATGGTTTCATTACAGACCCAAAAAGAAAAGAAAAAGAAAGGGGTTAAGAGTATTACTAATGGATGAGGTTTGTTTTTCCTCAAAGAATCGATGGCGAGCAGCATTGTATAAGCATAAATTCGCCTCAAGTCGAGTATTTTTAGACTGGGGATCATTTTTTTGTCACACTATAGAGGAGAAAGACACCTCTCCGAAGAAGTCATTAGACTGATTGTAGATATAAGTTGATGTATGTATAGACATATATGTTCAGGAGGTACGAATAAATGTGTATACGTTACCATGTATAACTAATTCACCGATGATCTTTCTTTTGTGGCCACGGCCTTCCGTGTGTACAGACCCTCCCAATAGCTCGTAAGAAGGAGATTGAATGCAGAAAAAAAAAAGTATGCTCCCCGGTGGCGAGCACCTTTTTCTTTTGGTGAGAAAGGGGAGTGTGACGAGCCCGTCGAAGTTGAAGTATTGTGACGGACTCGTCAGGAAACCCAGTAACCTGCAACAAATAAATAAGATTAATACAACGCTCTTCATAAGGGTTAGTATGGAATCGACACAACCTTACCGTAACCACGCTACTGTTAATAGGTGGCAATCCTGCTCCCTCGTCTCCCCAGTCGTTGAAGATAAACCTGTAGAGGATTAGTGGTTGGGAAAAAGGAATTGAATATTTCAAAATAAATAAATAAGGATAAAGTTGGCATACCATTTGTACTCACCATCTGGTCCAGCGCTGGTGACCCGAGGGGAATTTAGTCTGGAAAATAGAGAGAGTTAGTGAAAGACATTGACGAGTGAAAGGAAGATACATTGCTCACCACACGGAGGCCCAAATAGTCACCTGTAAGTGAGAATATTGTCAGATTGTGAGGATGAATAAGAGAATACGTATTGTACATATAAACTATAGGTTACCTGAATATAAATGATCGCGAGGAAGATCTCCGGGTAATTTCGACTCGAGAAAGCACTTCTCACCACTAGAAAGAGATTTTACGCACAACACTCGCGATAATACACTTCCGAAAAACCCGACGCGAAAAGAGATGACAGATTTTAAACAAACCTGGTCATCCGTATTGTTTTTCACGAAAACTCACCGCGCGTGTGCGGGGTGTGCTTAAAGCGATCATCAAGCGAGACAATCGATAGTATCGAGGTCGACCCTAGTTCACGCGGCAACCGATAGGTGTCGGAGTCACCCGTGACTCAAAATTAATTCAAGCCGGCAATGAAAGGAGGTACCCGAGAGGTATTCTTCACTTCACTATCCCGATCGTGAATCCGCAACAAGCGGTGATCTTGCAAGGTGAGAGAATTGCTCCACTAAGCAAAGCGATAGTTAAAGTCCGTTGGGTGCGTTAATCCGACGTTAGCCAGGCTTTGATTTAGGGCCGGGGGTGGTCAGCTGGAAAGAAACCGCTGCCTCAGAGTGAATGCTGGCTAGGGCACTACATGACGGGGATGGTATAATACTCCTACGTCATTAGGGGCGAAATCCAGCCCATGGGGTTAGATAGCAGTCACCCTCTCACGGCTGGAAATATTGTGGGAAGACAAATCGCTTGAACTTTCCGTTAGATCTTGGACGGATTCCTTCCGAATCCCTCAGGGCATTCGGTAGCCAATTAGCTTTCAGAATCTCTAGATCTGCGACGTGATTGGTCTCCTTCCGAGACGCACGTTCGCCTTGTCATTGGCCAAAGTCTAGTTTGTCACTAGGATAGCTCTGGACTTCCGAGCCACGCGATTCGTCTGCGAGTAATCGGTCGTTTACAATCGCCGTGCGCATCATCCCGTTGGAACCGCGCCTTGTCATGCTATGTAGAGTCACCGTGTAACAGTCAATACGCCTTGTTTCCGTTGGATCCGGTCGAATTTCCAACCAATTAACGTCTCCGAGCAGAACACGTGTGCACACGTTAGGGATAGTTGACTTGGGGTTCTTGAATTGTAAAAAATTTCCTAGTCTGTATGATATTGTCAAAATCTTACTTTAATTTTGCTTTTATTTATACGCGAACTGACTAGTTCGGATCATTTGTGAAAGAAGACTGCTTCAATAGATGTCAATTTACTTTGTTTGAAATTGAAACATTTGTCTGGTCATTTTGATGTTAATGATCCGTTACCCGCGTTCCTCAACGTAGAAAATCCGAACCTTGGTCTTCCGACGAGCGAAAGGCAAATTTGGGGGTAAATTCTTGAATTTACGATATCTTCACATATCAACGCGTCAGGGTCTCCGGTACGAAACGTGACAGAACAAATGTTTTGGATCGGTCGAACCCCCATTGGATCCACTTGGGTCAGTCGTGCGATTCCTCTTTGTAGCTCATTGTGGATAGTACCATTTGCATATTCAGTGTTTCGGTATGCTTCCCATTCCACATCCTCATATAACTTGACAAGTACGATGGAATCCAGTCGGTCATATCCCTATTGGATCCGATTGAGTAGTGGACCCGATCTCTGGGAAAATTTCATTTGCCTACAAATGTTCATAATCAGCTCGGCCCCCATTACCATTGGGTCAATCATGAAATTGCTGTTCACGAAACACTCAAAATAGCGTACCTCGTATATTAGCGTCTCAGTGTGATTTGCATTTCATACCGTGATGCGGCTCAAAGAATACGATAGAATGTCATCGGTCCTACCACTATCGAATCCGATTGAGTAGTAGATCCTACACTGAGAAAGGTCCACTCGGTTCCAGATGTTTCAAATTGACTGAACGCTCATTGAATCCGACTGGGTAAATGAGGCGATTCTTGTGGACAACTCACTTGCAGAAGTGCACCTTGTATATCAGCGGCTGAGCGTGATTTCCATCCCGTATCATAATGTGAATCATTAAATACTCTAGAACGCTATTGGTCATGTTCTTATCAGATTCGATTGAGTAGTAGCGCCTATTTCTGATAGAATTCTAGTCACCTACAGATTTTTTGAATCGGCTACATTCCTTCTGAATCCGATGCGGTCAATTGTGCAATTCATTGAATTTGATAGCATTCAATCGTTCATTATCATATCGAAACCGATTGAGAAACAGAGCCCATTCCTGATGGCCTCCCCGTGGATGATTGCGGGTCTTCCAGGGGCATATTCATGATACCTGTCCTTGATATCCTTTTTATCCATCCCTGGTAGTATCTGCTTCCTTTACGTGGTGGGGAGGATAAGTATCTCAGAGTTGGATCTTTTTTTTTAGTCGAATAAACTACTCAAGAGAAAGAATACAAACTGAGAGGAACGAAATCATCCTAATGCCAGAAACATCGGCAAAATTAGACGGGAGGAAAGCGAGGGGAAACTACCTTCCTTGACATGTTTCAATACTCCCCGAGGAAATGAAACCTTTTTTCTAACCTGGAATATTATGTAACAAAAACAAACAAAAAAATTAATAAATACATGATGGCGCTCTCTCGGGTAGAATATTCCGAAGGTAAACTAGTCTCCCGTTTGGATCTCCGGGTGGAGGCTGCTCGAGGAAGCTTCATCAGCAAGGAACGAAAACCGAAGAATAGGATAGGGGGAGAAAACAACATTCTTTGAGTCGGAGCGTGGAATGTTGGATCACTGAGGCAAGCGGGAAAATTAGAAAATTTGAAATTAGAAATGAATAGGTTGAATATGGACGTAATGGGGATTAGCGAAATGAGATGGCCACAAGAGGGTGATTTCTGGAGTGAGGATTATAGAATAATTCATACAGGATCAAAAAACGGTCAAGCAGGTGTAGGAATTGTAATGCATAAGAGAGTAGAAAATAGAATAGAAAATTATTTGCAACATAATGAACGTGTGATGATGATTAGAATCAGAACGAAACCGGTAGACACAGTCATAGTCCAAGTATACATGCCCACATCTGCATATTCGGAGGAAGATATTGAAAGAACGTACGAAGAAATAGAAGAAGTGATAGAATATGTGAAGGGAGAAGAGAATTTGATAGTGATGGGGGATTGGAATGCGGTAGTAGGACAAGGAAAAGAGGACAACATTATAGGAGATTTCGCGTTAGGGAGGAGGAACGATAGAGGACAACGTTTAGTCGGATTTTGTGAAAATCATAAGATGGTTATCACAAACACTTCATTCGAAAATCATCCAAGAAGAATCTACACTTGGAAAATGCCAGGAGATACAGCAAGATACCAAATTGATTACATATTAGTGAAACAAAGATTCATAAACCAAGTGAAAAACTGTAAAACTCATCCCGGTGCAGATATAGATAGTGATCATAGGATGTTGATGATGAAACGTTCTCTGAAATCCGAATCTCATCAAGAAGAGAAGGAAAATGCCGAAAAGATGGAATTTGAAGAACCTCAAGCAAAAACAAACACATGAGGCATTCGAGAAAATGTTGGATGAAAAATTGGGAGATCAAACAGAGAAAGACTCGGGAATAGAGAGGAGATGGACAAAGATAAAGGGGAATATAAGAAAATGTGCAGATAAGATTTTGAAGAATGATGGAGAAGAAACTAAAAACCCATGGATAACGGGAGAAATTTCAGAATTGATAAATAAAAGAAGAAAATACAAGAATGATGATAGCCAAGGAGGCCAGAAACGATACAAATCATTGAGAAATAGAATAATAAGAGAATCAAGGAAAGCAAAAGAACAGTGGTTAGACAAGAAATGTCAGGAAATAGAAATAAGATTGCATTTAGGAAAAATAGATGAAGCATATAGGATTATTAAAAGATTTTTCGGACAAATGAGATCTAGAAGCGATAAGATTAGAAACTCTCCAGGACGACAATTGATAAAAACGGAAGAGAAAATAGAACAGTGGATCAATCATTTGAAAGCCTTGCATAGAGGAAACAATGATATAGCACTGTTGGAGAAGGGGGAGGATGTAGATGAGGAAGGATCGGGAGATTCGATATTGAGATCAGAATTCGACAAGGCTTTGAAAGAATTAAAAAATAATAAAGCGCCAGGCATAAACGGCATGAGTGCGGACCTTATGAAAGCCTCCAGTGAAGGAACTCGCGACGCACTGTTTGAATTGATTAGAGATATTTACGAAAAAGGAGAAGTACCGGAAGATTTCCAAAAGAATAAAATTGTCGCTATCCCGAAAAAACGAGGGGCAGACAAATGCGAGAACTACAGAACGAACACTTCAACTTCACATGCTTCGAAATCACTGACCAAAATTATATACAGGAGGATGGAAAATAAAATAGAGAATAGATTGGCAGAAGATCAGTTTGGTTTTAGAAAAGATAGGGGAACGCGAGAAGCAATCTTAGCACTCAGGGCAGTAATAGAGGAAAGGATAGCGCTGAAGAAATCTGTGTACATAGGTTTCGTAGATATACAAAAGGCTTCCGATAATGTGGACTGGGAGAAGATGTTTGCGATCCTGAAGAAGGTGGGAATAAATGATAAAGATAGAAGAATAATATACGAATTATATAAGAATCAAAGTGCAATAATAGACATAGAGGGTCAGGAAGAGGAAGCACGAATAAGAAGAGGGGTGAGACAAGGATGCTCATCATCGTCACTGATTCTCAATTTATATATAGAAGAAGCAATGAACGAAGTGAAGGGGGGAATTCAATCGAAATTATAGATTCAGGGAAAAAATATAAATATGTTGAGATTCGTGGATGACATAGCTATATTGGCCACGAGTAGTACTGAGTTAGAAAATATTCTCAACACCATGAGAACAATATTATTGGAAAACTATTGTATGAACATAAATAAAGACAAAACAAAATTCATGATGTGTACAGCAGCGGAAATAGCTAGAAAAACGAGAATCAAAATAGATACCGAGACAATTGAACAGGTGAAAGAATTCAAATATCTAGGAAGCATAATTACAGAGAACGGCAAAAGCGAAAGAGATATAAGAGCAAGAATAGCACAAGGGAAACAGGCTTTTCACCAAAAGAGACAGTTATTATGCTCAAAAAATATAAGCTTGGAAGTAAGGAAGAAATTCTTGAAAAGTTACGTTTGGAGCACAGCATTATATGGTTGCGAAACTTGGACAATGGGGAAAACTGATCAACGAAGACTTGAAGCTCTTGAAATGTGGTATTATAGGAGGATGATCAGAATAAAATGGATAGACAAAGTCAAAAATGAAGAAGTACTCGAGCAGATAAATGAAGAAAGAAATCTTCTGAAACACATCGTGAAAAGGAGAAGCAATCTTATAGGACACACATTATGGCATGAGAGTTTATTTAAAACAATATTGGAAGGGAAAATGAATGGTAAAACTGGTAAAGGTAGACCTAGAGCAAGTTATATGAAGCAAATCGTACAAAACAAGGGACGTAGTAGATATGTAGAAATCAAACGTTTGGCGGATAAGAGACAGGGGTGGAGGGTTTCATCAAACCAGTCGTAAGACTGATTACTTCATGATGATGATGATTCCTGATGGAATCTCACTTGCTCAGAGAGATTCAGAATTAGCGAAACTCTCATTGACTTCGACTGGGTGAATATTTTCAACCTCAGTTGAATCTATCTTGAAAGAATGAAAAATTGCATATCAGTATTACAGTGAGTTTTTGAGTCTCAATCGTATCATGAATCACTGAATACTGTAGAATCGAATCAGCTATTCTCCTTATGCATCTGATTCCGAAAAGTTTATCCTTATCAGGTACAAAAAGAAATTTCACGGGATCATTATTGGATTAATCTATTGTAGTCCTGACTCTGACCTCTCATCCTTACTTTTGAAAATAAATGAACATTCAATCATTATATCCACGAAATACCCTTCTGATTTGATAGTGATAGGGGGTAACTTTAACTCAAGAGTCGGTGACCTCAATCAAATAAGTTCTGACATGGTTCCGGATTATGCAGATGTTAGTACCAATCGTGCCTCCCTAGATAAAGTGATAAACAAAAGGGGTAAACATTTAGTCGAGTTTTTTGGAGCAAACGGATATATCTTGTTAAATGGAAGACTGCCGAATGACAATCCAGCGAAATTTACATACGTGAGCAGACAGGGATGTTTGGTGATTGACCTAGTTTGGTGTAATTTGGAGGCAGTCAATAGGATAAAAGTTTTCGAAGTCGTTCAAGCTTCGACTGGTTCTGATCACTTCCCAGTTGAAGTCACATTACAGATGACAGAGTGTGACAGTATGTTTTCTGGATGTGCAATAAAAGAGTTTCTCTGAATAGTCTTCATAACAACGTTTTTTTGATCATCCGGTAGATAAAAACATCTTCGAATCATGTTGAAGATATGAATTGGACCATATTTACAAGGAGGTTTTGTTTCAATGTCAAACCAAGCTGGTGCATAGACTTTCATTATGAAAGTTGCGAGATCTTTCGAAGAGTTAGAAGGCTTCGTTGTTCCTACATATAAACGGAGAATTCTATTAGCGCAAGTCAACCACCGTGAATGTGCAAGTTTACCAGGATCTCCGCTGGCTGAGTTTTGTGGGACCGTACCCGTCGAAATGGCAGAGCATATTTCATATAAATATTTTTGATTACTGCTAAGGGTATCAGTATTCAAATCCAGTAATTCTATGGGAATGCGCAGATGTCTTTCTAATAAAGTTATGACTTCATTTTCATGTCCTGTATTTACAGCGGTACCGTCACATCCAATAGCTACCAAATATAGTCGATACCCAAACTTTGACTCAAGAAACTCAATTATATGCCCCACAATAGTCGTGGCTTTCTCAGAATCAACATAAAAAGATGACCGATATATTTAGAACAAGGCCTCGAAATGATTGGAATATCTTCTCCAGTAATATTCTCCCGTTGTGAGATACTGCCACGTCTATTCATGATTGAAGTTTCATCTTCATGACCATCAAAGTGAATAGCCGTCAAAATTTGTTTGCTCTCGAAGCTTTGCAAATCTTTGCGTGCCTTTTACCGCTCCCTACGTGTTTTACTTCGATCTAATACTGTTGACGAGTTTTCAGTGCTGATAACGTTTGAATACAACAATGCAGCATCTACGATTGATGCGGCAGATCGGTCAGAAACTCCATTTTGAACACAAGCAGTAGCTAAGTTTTGCAATTTACTTCTCATTTGTTCAGTTCCTCTGGTTGACTGAGTCGTTATTTCTGTTCTAAGAATCACATCCTAATCCTCGTCTGATGCTGCAATGGACGAACTACTAGGAGACCAATTAGGAACTGGATCAGAATAAGTACTCGGGATACTACTGGCTTTTTTTGGAAACTAATCATACTTTCTCTTTCTTGTCTCTTCACGGCAGATAGATTTAGTAGACACTTTATCAACAGACCCAATATACATTTTCCCTCCATTCCTTCGGTCTTTCAAAAAGATTTCTTCCGCAATAGGGACTTTAATCACACATTTACAAACCTCTCTGGATTCACATTCACAAGGAGTG
Source organism: Gonatopus flavifemur (assembly GCA_018340375.1). Classification (NCBI taxonomy): domain Eukaryota; kingdom Metazoa; phylum Arthropoda; class Insecta; order Hymenoptera; family Dryinidae; genus Gonatopus; species Gonatopus flavifemur. Next base: position 1,956,815 of record JAFFJZ010000033.1, read on the forward strand.
ATGTCAAATAATCTTGGTTCAGACTCTTCGTAGAACATTTTCTTTTTCTTTTCATTGCATAATTTCTTCATACTCTTGTATGTATTATAATACGAAATCAATCGAGGAACTGTTCGTTGATGGCTTATAATGGGAATTGACGCCTCGTTCCAGATTTTTTCAATATCAGCGGCTATCATTCCACAAAAATCTCTCACTGCAGGATCTTCACCATTATTCAGTTCCAGTGAGTCATTTCCTAACCACAAGTAATATCTTATACCACAATAAGTTGGTTACACATTATCACTTAGTTTTGTTAGATCGTCAAACAAGGGACATCGCAAATCTTTTCGAGTTTTTGGCATTTCATTGACGGATAATCAGACTTTTTCCACACTTTTAGTTACCACTAAAATGAGTAAGTTCAGAGGAATTATGCAAAGACGAACAAGTTAAACCCTTCAGAGTAACGTGAAATATAAGTTTTATTACATATAGATACACAATAAGATGGATGTGCAGGTACACGATAGACGTAAATAGTACGTTGTGCAACGAGGAAGCAAAGTTGGTGCTCCGCTCGGGCGACAAGCCACGCGAGTGGGGGGATCACTAATCGCGTACGAATTGCTCATACTATTTTTCCTAACGAGGTCCGTGGAATTCGATTTACGAAGTTTGTATTGCGTGCGTGGAGTGGCTGACTCCCACCCGGCAGACAGAAACAGGGCGGTGAAGTAATAAGAGTGTAGCGAGGGCGACAAATCACGCGATTGGGGGGATCACCAATGCGCACGAGTTACACATACTATTTTTCCTAACAAGGTGCGTGACCTTCGGTTTTCCAAGCCTATGTTGCTCACGCAGAGTGGGTGATTTCCACACGGCAGTCAGACCAGTGCGAGAATCACCCACTTTACGCACGCAACACAGGTTTGTGAAACTGTATTTTGCACACGCTGTTAGAAAAAGTTACTTTTAAAAGTTCCTTCGTCAAGAGTACAGAATGTCTTTTGAATGGATTACAACAGGCCTTTTGGTTTTTCTCAAAATACTTCAAAAAATAACTGAAACGATGAGAACAAATTGTGTCTTCTGCACTGTATTGGTTGTTTGTGCGCCAAACCAAAAGATCGACATCTAGTTCAGTTAATTCTTCGAGAATGACATGAATACCTCTATTTTTTGTCAGTGTAGTATTTTCACAGCACGAGTTTGAAAAAGTTCCTACTGTCCACGTCAAACCAGGTCTATATTGTAACGTGCACTGAAGTTTTCCAAATTTCTTGCCCCTAAAAACATTTTTTCTCCATTACTCCCTTGCAATCAATAAGATAGTCAGACAGGACCTACTACTTACAGAGATCCGTACGCATATGACTAATGAGCGAGAAACCTGTGAGTAACCCTCACCTTCTCGACGCCCCCAACATCGATACAATAGTATTCTCCTCTTCCGACCCAAACCTGTTAAGAAATCTAGTTCTCCGCCTCACCAACCTCTCAATGCATTCAAGAAGAAACGAAGTGAAATTGCTACGTGAGAGATATTCTGTAATACGAATCCTCGATCAGTTATCATTGTAAGCAATGGCCGAATCATAAACAACCCCGCATTCCGTAGACGAGTAACTCTACTCTTGTCGCCAAGTCAAATTATTTCCATATTTCAAATACAAGCCTCAATAGCAGTTTCCATCGAAAACTGAATAAAATGAATGATTCCTTTTATATTCATTCCAACTTTCAGGTGGACATCATAGTAATTATAAGAGACACCCTCTTATCTTCTCATACCGCACAACTAATCCCAAGGTATTCCAAAAGAATTTATAATGTATTCACATCATGCCATAGAATTCCGAAAATTAAATACTGAAAGAAAACCTGTCCTTCACGAATTCCCCATGGAAAATAATAGAAAGTACCATTTGTTATTCGATACAATCGATTATTTCTTCCATGTATGGAAGACCGTTCGTGTAAGTGCATTCTTGTTGCACATAATGGACTCAACATTCTCAAAATTCAGAGCACGTAAAATGACCACTACACCATTCGATAGAATAAAAAGATTTCGGTGAGGGATGAAATTATCGTGAAATGATTTTATTTCTCTCCCCTAGATAGACTAATAGTTGTGAGGAACATTTTTATCAATGAATGAACAAGGTATTGATGGAAATCAAAACTCTCGTTTTGATCAAATTTCAGTTTGTAAACTTCGTTCATTCCTCATAAATACCTGTAAGAAGAAAATTCTCAAGTGATGTATATAAGTCGAGTACACGCTCGACGCAGAGCAACGCGAGACGTCGAGAGTTGGGTGCAAGATAAAAAAATCAGATGATTTCGAAGATGATTAAGTTCATGATTCAACACCTCGACAGCTTCTAGGAGCAGTGATTTCAATTCGTCATTGGTGCGGACAAGAACTTTTCCCACCAAGAGACCCTTGACCAATCATTGTCTTAGAAGGAAGCTCGAACCCTTCAAATACGGCGAGTTTCTGCTGATGAATTAACAATATTTCTTCGCCTCGCGACAACGCATATAATATTCACTGTTACTACCGCTGATTTTTCAAACTTCTTCTTTCTTCAACCCACTAAACCAGGAACACACGTTCAACCCGTGTATCACCTAACATCATATTTTTTTGAAAAGAAAAGAACATAGTCCTTTTCAGGACTTTTCGAGATTATAAATATTTCCAAAGATTCAATTCTGCGGTCCTGAGTCACGAAAACCAGGTCCACAAGCAGAAAGCGCAATTCGCCCAGAACGAGATTAGTTTCTTTGAGAAACTCTGGGAAAACAACAGTAAGTGGATTTCCTCCACAATTCGGGGGGAAAAGGAACCTTGTTTCCTTTTTTCTATTCTCTTCTTTTTTCTTCTCACCAGTGTTTTTGTGTTTTTTTTGTGCGTGCTTTTATCCTTCCTTGTGAAAAGTGATTTTTTTTGTATTGGAAAGAATCTAATGAAAACCACCTTCCTTTTTCTCTTTTATTAGAATTTTCTTTCAAAATCATCGCAATTCAACTCGAGTCAACTTCAACGTTTTTTTTGGTTTTTTTATAGTGAGGGACCGGGTGAACAAAAGGATAACTCAAATTCAAAGATTAATTCGTAGCATTCATCAGCGCATCGCGGAACGGGATGAAAAGGCAGACCGCGGTGATCTTCCCCCTCCGGGACCCAAACTAAGAATTTTTCTGAGAAACGGGGCGCGAGATGACAAAAATCTCGTTCGTTATACAAGAGAGCTAGAAAACTTAAACTCATTCCCAGCATCTCTTGATATTAGAGGCGAACTTTTCGCTCCTAAAGAAAATTGGGATTAACAACCCAGTATTCTACAATCACATCTCCATGAATTCTCCCACAACTCATTCCAAACACTAATTACTATCCCAACCTTGTACTTCTGTCAACATTAGTGCTCGTCGTACAAGGATTCTTTGAGTAGAGATTTCCTTTCCAATTTCTTTTCCCTTATTTCCCTTCGATCGCAATGGAGCTAACTGAGCGATCCTCTTTCCCCTCCTTCTTTCCCCATACTCGACTACATGCGTAAATTTTCATGTATTTCAGGAGGACGGATATCTCTCTCTTTCTATTCATATATACCTCTCTTTCTATTCGTATATCTCTCTCTTTCTATTCATATATACCTCTCCTTCTATTCGTATATCTCTCTCTTTCTATTCATATATCTCCCTCTTTCTATTCGTATATATCTCTCTTTCTCTACGATACTTCCTATTCTTCAATCTTTCTCTTTTACTCCCGTGTTTAAAGGGTATATAAATATGTTTTAACACCTGAAAGAGCAGGAATTGAAGAGTTTGAATCTAATATAAGGTCATGAACACGATAGGAAGAATAATCACTTATAACTACCGAGTAACCCTCGGAGTACAAGCTGATTGCGTTTCCAGAAGAAAACCACGGTTTTCTTTGTGAAATGAGATATTCTTTTCCCTAGATCGTTAATTTTCATTGGGTAACCCCCAAAGAAATATATTGGTCGATCAAAAAATCACAACCAATTCTCGATGTCCTAGAATATTTTCTTCTCATTACATGAATACTAGTTAAACGATTTGATTAAATGTTTTATAAAATATCATATGATTATATTTCCTAGCACCCTAAATATTATAAATGAACAAACTTTTCATTCTTTTTTCTTTTCTGGAATAAACAGATATTAATTTCAACATATATGAGTTCCATTGAGAAACATCCTACCCTGGTCCTTGTATAGGTCAATCCTATCTGAAGCGGGGTGATCAAAGGGGTTGTCAAACTTGATTTGGCAATTCCTTAAAATAATCGTGCGTTATTGAGAAGTTCACGGACTTTTGACGTAACAATATCCACTACTGAACGCCATGACTTCAACACTTCACAATTAACCCTTTCAGACGTGATTTAATTCTGATGGAGACAAAAATTTTTTTTCGATAGCTACTGGTTTCTGAGGCCCCTAGTATTCACTGTGGATTTTTTCAGAATTTTTAGTGACGTATATTTGAAGTTACTGATATGTCCATTCCAATGGACACTGGGCTTCTATGACTAGAATATGGGAGAAAAATTTAAAATAACTATTCCTAATGAATCTCCATCAAATTCTAATGAATCAAAAAATCCAAGCACAATTATAAAGCATTTCGAGAAAAAATCATTTATTTCCCAACAGAAATATTTATGGAATACATAATTCATTTTTCATTTATTTACGTATTATTTATTGATCATTTCATTGATTATGGAAGTCAGAAAAGCAATTCCTTCCTCTTGAAAAACACAAATGCCCATGACATTTCACACAACACACGTGAGTTTTTTTATCCAAACAGTGCTTGCATCGTGTGCCTTCTGTTTTATCGTCATATCCTAGTAACTTCTAGTAATTTTTATGCGTTGACCAACCATAAGAATTTCGTTGAAGTTAATTTTCGTTCATCTTCACTGAAAGGAGAAATTGGTAACAGTTACCCCAGCGTATACAAATTTTTGCTCCACTTTGGCCCAGTCTTTGAGATGAGGCCCATGCTGAACCAATGTAAGGCCCATTGTGAATACATACTGAAGAATATGTTCCAGGACTAATCAAATACTCGATAACATTCATCAAACATCTATAAAATCCATCGAATATTTGATGGATATAAATATTTATATTATATGTAATAATTGTCATCAAGTATTTTCTGGATATTACTGAATATTCGATGGATCATATTCAGGAATACATTTGATAACTGTTACGAGTGTTTTTTCAACACATTATTTCACCCTTTTGAATTTGCACGGATTATCTCATTGTAGATGGATTTTGCTAACAGAAGCCCAGTGTCCATTGCAATGGACATATGATATTGTTGCACAATATAGTTTTGTATTTACATATTTTAAAATACCAAAAATATTTTTTGGTACTTGACACCTCTCTGAAGTTGATAATATTTTTTTGGATATCTAAATTGCATCCTGTAGGATCGGTAAAATTCCCTAAAATCATGGAAGTTACAGTATAAAAACTTCCGAAATTTTCATTACTTTAGTTCCTTCTAAAAACATACCATGATGAAAATATGACTCTGTATAATTTTTTATCATCAACTCATACCCGTATCCTAATGATATCATAGGTTTTAAACGGTGCTGATCTGTGAAACTGTTCTGATAATTTTCTAAATTCTATGTCCATTAGGATGGACATTGGGTCTCAAAGGGTTAAAAAAGAATCAAATATATTAGGAGCTCGCTTCTAACAATTGCAATTGGGTAGTTACTTCAATGCACTGATTACTTACTACACTGATATTGTGTATCTTATGTGCACTGATTTGGAGCAGAAGGAAAATATTGAACAAAGATCACATTCGATACAATAATGAAAAACCAAATCACAGTATATACAGAGACAATTACTTCGTGACAAATGAGGATCTATACCATGAATATAGGTGACAGTTAACGTGATTACATATATTATGTCGTTCCCTATGAAAGCATATAGAAGGTGTGAACTCAAAATATTATGGCCCATCCAAATCAAATCAAAAACAAGATTCCAAGATATTATTTTGTGCGGAGTGACGCACCTGCAAGTATGTCTGTGTTCTTTTATTGATAATAGAATATGAAGCTCAATAGAACATGAAGCTTATTGTATGCCTGTTGGACCAAAGTCTAATCCGTTCCTTGCTTATGGAAAAGTTGGATTTTATTCCATTGTATCTATAGGATATGTGCATTTATCTGCTGGAGCGAGGCTCGACCCAGATCCCATTGCTGTGTCAGGGGCCTCATCACCCAAAAAACTCTACACGAACTCACACGAATCCCATATGGTGGTCAAACAATTGAAAACATTCATTAATACGCCGATAATTTTATCTTTTATGTATATAATTGAATATTCCACCCTGATTAAATCCGAACCCCACCGCTTTCATTACACATCTCTGAAGGGAATTTCGTGTCCCTACAGATGAACCCAATCCCATTGCTCTATGACGAGAGAGAAAAAAGTTCTTTGGGTTTGAATGAGACCTATTGTTTGCCGGCTCATAGCACTTTGAGTCGAAGAAAGACACACTTGGCGGCTTGGCACGCGATTCTGACGTGGATATTCGGATTCCTGGGAAAATTCCCGATGAGTGACGTAAGTTCTTATCCTGCAAGAATGAATATTGAGCGAGTAACATGTCATGAAAGAGAGCGGGGGCGTTATGCTGCTTCGAGCGATTTGTCGATTCATGGTCACATTTAGGGTGCTATTAAAAGAAAATTACATCGAATAGGCAAAAATGAGAAATGCGGGTTGTCATATTTGTACATAGATGTCCTCAATCAAATTTCATCAAAATCTGAGGAGGTCGGGTGTCGAATCTCAGTTTTCTTGGATGATTTGGCGTGAAATGACCCTACTACTTTATATAGTGGTCCCTGTATCGTCAACTTGGAATTTCAATTCTCACTCATGATTCTCAAATAAAACAATTCATTAGGATGTTGATTTGATGCTGCATGTGACTTGGATGTGATGTCAGTATTGGAATGACAGAAGAATTTCAGATCAACCGCACGATCGAACAAAAAAATGGAAACGCAGTATGGATGATCCTATCTTAAATGAACAGAGAAAGCAACCCACAAGACCAGACCTAGAATCAAATACATCTTCAGAGGGTCAATACTTTCCAATCCGTCAATACTCTTGATCATGTGTAATAACTGAATATCGTTCAAGTTTCAATAATTTCTTGAAATCAAATATGAACCAAAAAGGGGAGATCATGATGTGTTGAGATGACTACATGTTTCAAAAGAGGTGGAGAACTTCATATATCTAAATATATTTTGATTGAGAATAAATTGATATATATCAAACTCCTTGAGTATTGAGGATATGTGAATAATGTATTCCAAAAACTCTGTCAATTGGCGCACGGTTTTCTTGTTTGTGTTGAAAAAAAATACATTGAACATATCGTCAAACAACGCAAATCGCTGAAGACTCTTTTCCCACATTTCTCAACCGATCTGGATGGAACTGATAAAGGACCACTATGGGCACATAACTACACCGTGATATGAATTTCACTGCGATCGGATAACAGAAAGCCAAGACAGGCCTGGTCGCGGAATCACAATTTCCGATAACATGTTTTTTCTCCCTCTCCCGTCTCTTTGTGAGGATCAGGTTGTAACGTATACGGGACCACTTTCGACACGGCATCAAACTGTTGTCAGAATTTCATAACGATCAGATGATAGGAACTAAAGGTCTCCCCATGATAATGGCTTTTCAAGATTCACAAATTTTGTTTCGAAGCTCAGTGCTTACCATTTTGCTTGGAATTTGAAACGTACCACTAAGACCTCGTGAGATAAATATGCTCAATCATTCGTACCTGTTCGACGCGAGTTTCAGTACCACAAATGTGATAATATATTCCGTGGTTCATACAAATCACGGAATTTCTTCAAATGTGTTGAGAATACGAGGGAACATTATCTAGATGAATTAGGGTTCTTCTGTGTACGTATATTCTTCAGTTGTAATATCCTCAACCGGACATTGAGATTATACTCGGTGTTGAGGAATCGATGGGGGCCTCTGGAAATTTGTGTGTATTACAAGATTGTTTTGAGCATCATACGTTCTTTGAATATGCACAAGTTTATATCACGCAGCTCATATTCATGAACTTGAAAGTGCACTGAAAAACAAATATGTGATGTGTTTGTGAAAACATTCATCACTGTCACTCAAATATTTGATTGCATTGAAAGATGAAATACTTTCAATGTATGGAGTGGATCACTTATCAATTCAATTGAATATTTTACTTTTGGTGATTAATATCTTTCATGGAATGGATCGATGAGTATTCATTTGGTTATAATTCCCACATAGCACAAATGTCTCAGTAATATCTTCAGGACATTCTGACAATATTACAATGTCTCCAGAATGTTGCAGAATATTCCGAAGGTATTACTGAGACATTTGTGCGATCTGGGTTGTTTTTCGAAATAGTTTGCACTTGATATTCAGAGCATCCTGTAGACCCTAGAGTTACTAGATCTCTCCCCCTAAAATATCCGAAGATGACAACATTAAATGAAATAAATCAACCAGCCAGACTCTCTTTTAGTACGGAACAAGGTCTAGCTGGTTGATATTTTCCATTTCATTCAAATATCTTCGAGTATTTAGGGTACAAAGATCTCATAACTCTGGGGTCTATGGAATACTCTCCAGGGGTCTTCTCAAGGATAAGTCTAGTAAAGTTGTCTGAGCTCTACTTGTGACTTGAAGCGAACTTGGTTGAAACTATGTAGGCCGAGCGTGATAGCTCATGTTGGCAGCAGCAGGGTACAATGCAGACCCCTCCGACTGTCTAGAACTTTCGTTCATATACTGATCAGAAAGCTGTAGAGGGCTGCACCTGTCAGTTGGGCCATCGATTCAGTAAAATGAATCATTTATCGCGAAAATTCAAGATGAATAGTGAGGAAATGACCAATAATCACAGATAATACTATCATATCTATAAACTTTTGACCTACAAAGAACCAAACTCCGCAACGTCGATATTTTGAGGTTATGATTCGGTCCACTAGATGAAATCGCCATCTGGATTTCTTGGGGATTTCTTCGTCAATACGTAAACCGGATTTCTAGGGGAAAATGCACGAGTCAAAGGAGCCTGCTACAATGTGAGCGGATCCCGCCACGTTGTGTGATAGATTAGAGACTATACGATACTCATAACAGGTCTGTAGATGGGGAAGTGTCGTCCTCCGCGGCTGTCAGCATAAACATGCTCAACTGAGTCCCTCCTTGTTGGAAGAATTTCCATCACTACAATTTCATCATTCCTGTTTTTTTCATGTAACAAAAAGTTAATTGTTTGAATATTTTGGAGTATTCCGCATAGACCAATACTTACATTGTAACAGAGTTAAGGACACATGCAGTCATATGCAGAAATTTTGCATTATATGATCGGTGGAACTGTAACATATTTAAGGAGAGATGATGTCATTTGAATAATGAGTTATTCGCATAATAGAGATTCAGTAATGAGGAGCAATTTATAACGATTCAAACTTGCACGATATGTCACTCAAATATCCATTCATTTCCATCATTCACAGATTTGAGAAGTGTTCTTCAAGAAAATGCTAAGGACTTGAAAACTTGAATTCGTAAAGAAGTTGATTCTGCGAAACGCAGCTTTCCATATGATCTAGGAGAAAGACATGCGACACTCCTCAACACCATTTCGGAGAGTGGAGAAAGTGGATTGACATTGTTTAATTGAAGCGAGAATTGAATTCGACAGTTCTTATTCTTAACGATGGACTGTTAGTTGATTTCGACACCAAACTGAAAAGCGAGGAATACATGACCAAGTTGATGGTCATCGAGGTTATTTATAAAACAAACTAGCAGCCCTCGGCGCGCGCGATCCACGCTGCTGCGGGTGATCCCCGCACTAATATCGCGGGAAATAGACCTCCAATGGAACTTCCGAAATGTAGTGGACCAATGAGAATCAAGATAAAAACGTTTCACATCCGTAACACGGCTTTTTTGCATAGGAAAAATGTAGGGAGAAGTGCCGTGGGAGAACTGAAGATTAGTAGGCTAATTTCCAACTGATTTTGACTTGATACACGTTGAATGGAAATTCGTTCAACGATAGAATGTCCATACTCTGTAGAAGAGAAATTGTTGAAACGATTGATACTTATTACCATAAAATTTTTCCAATGAGAAACGTGCGGATTTCGAATCAGCTCTACGAAGATTGGATGATTCTGAATAAGTTCGAGTCATATTCGATCAGAGATTTGCACCATCAATCGGTTCGAATGATTTCGTTTTTACAGGGTACCCTTCATTCATTGAGTTCATGACTGAATTTTATTGTGAATTTGCTTATCTCTCTGCATTCAAAAAATCGATATTATTCCTTTTTTATTCTTTCTAGTTTAGTAATCGGCTGGAACGGATACGCACCTAATTTTCTCCCAGAACAGACATCGGTTCCAATAGAATATAAATATTGTACATGTTTTCGGAAGATGATTTTCCCGTAATCTCAACAATTTTGAAATGAACATCTTTTTTCCGACAGTTTCTTTATTGCCAATTTTTGGAGTCCTCTGCATTCCAAAATCCATGTTACTGTGTTTTTTGTTTCGTTGGTGTAGTCATGAGCCTTAATGGGTTCTGTACTTTGACTGAACGTGTGACGGTACGAATATGATGGAATATTCGTACAGTTACAACGCCGTGCGATGACTAAGATACATCATCATCATGAAGTAATCAGTCTTACGACTGGTTTGATGAAACCCTCCACCCCTGTCTATTATCCGCCAAACGTTTAATTTCTACATATCTACTACATCCCTTGTCTTGTACGATTTGCTTCATATAACTTGCTCTAGGTCTACCTTTACCAGTTTTACCATTCATTTTCCCTTCCAATATTGTTTTCAATGAACTCTCATGCCGTAATGTTTGTCCTATAAGATTGCTTCTCCTTTTCACGATGTGTTTCAAAAGATTTATTTCTTCATTTATCTGCTCGAGTACTTCTTCATTTTTGACTTTGTCTATCCATTTTATTCTGAGCATCCTCCTATAACACCACATTTCAAAAGCTTCAAGTCTTCGTTGATCAGTTTTCCCCATTGTCCAAGTTTCGCAACCATATAATGCTGTGCTCCAAACGTAACTTTTCAAGAATTTCTCCCTTACTTCCAAGCTTATATTTTTTGAGCATAATAACTGTCTCTTTTGATAAAAAGCCTGTTTCCCTTGTGCTATTCTTGCTTTTATATCTCTTTCGCTTATGCCGTTCTCTGTAATTATGCTTCCTAGATATTTGAATTCTTTCACCTGTTCAATTGTCTCGGTATCTATTTTGATTCTCGTTCTTCTAGCTGTTTTCGCTGCTGTACACATCATGAATTTTGTTTTGTCTTTATTTATATTCATACAATAGTTTTCCAATAATATTGTTCTCATGGTGTTGAGAATATTTTCTAACTCAGTACTACTCGTGGCCAATATAGCTATGTCATCCGCGAATCTCAACATACTTATATTTTCTCCCTGAATCTGTAATTTCGATTGAATTTCCTCCTTCACTTCGTTCATTGCTTCTTCTATATATAAATTGAACATCAGTGGCGATAATGAGCATCCTTGTCTCACCCCTCTTATTATTTGTGCTTCCCCTTCCTGACCCTCTATGTCTATTATTGCACTTTGATTCTTATATAATTCGTATATTATTCTTCTATCTTTATAATTTATTCCCACCTTCTTCAGGATCGCAAACATCTTCTCCCAGTCCACATTATCGAAGTCCTTTTGTATATCTACAAAACCTATGTACACAGATTTCTTCAGCGCTATCCTTTTCTCTATTACTGCCCTGAGTGCTAAGATTGCTTCTCGCGTTCCCCTATTTTTTCTAAAACCAAACTGATCCTCTGCCAATCTACTCTCTATTTTATTTTCCATCCTCCTGTATATAATTTTGATCAGTATTTTCGAAGCATGTGAAGTTAAACTGATCGTTCTGTAGTTCTCGCATTTGTCTGCCCCTTGTTTTTTCGGGATAGCGACAATTTTATTCTTTTGGAAATCTTCCGGTACTTCTCCTTTTTCGTACATATCTCTAATCAATTCAAACAGTGCGTCGCGAGTTCCTTCACTGGAGGCTTTTATAAGGTCCGCACTTATGCCATCTATGCCTGGCGCTTTATTATTTTTCAATTCTTTCAAAGCCTTGTCGAATTCTGATCTCAATATCGAATCTCCCAATTCTTCCTCATCTACATCCTCCTCCTTCTCTAATAGTGCTATATCATCGTTTCCTCTATACAAGTCTTCCAAGTGATTGATCCACTGTTCTATTTTCTCTTCCGTTTCAATTGTCGTCCTAGAGAGTTTCTAATCTTATTGCTTCTAGATTTCATTTGTCCGAAAAATCTTTCAATAATCCTATATGCTTCATCTATTTTTCCTAAATGCAATCTTATTTCTATTTCCTGACATTTCTCTTCTAACCACTGTTCTTTTGCTTTCCTTGATTCTCTTATTATTTTATTTCTCAATGATTTGTATCGTTGCTGGCCTTCTTGGCTATCATTATTCTTGTATTTTCTTCTTTCATTTATCAATTCTAAAATTTCTCCCGTTATCCATGGGTTTTTAGCTTCTACTCCATCATTCTTCAAAATCTTATTCGCACATTCTCTTATATTCCCCTTCATCTTTGTCCATCTCCTCTCTATTCCCAAGTCTTTCTCTTTTTGATCTCCCAATTTTTCATCCAACATTTTCTCGAATGCCTCATGTGTTTGTTTTTGCTTGAGGTTCTTCAAATTCCATCTTTTCTGCATTTTCCTTTTCTTCTTCAGAGATTTGAATTTCAGAGAACATTTCATCATCAACATATTATGATCACTATTTATATCTGCACCGGGATAAGTTTTACAGTTTTTCACTTGGTTTCTAAATCTTTGTTTCACTAATATGTAATCAATTTGGTATCTTGCTGTATCTCCTGGCATTTTCCAAGTGTAGATTCTTCTTGGATGATTTCCGAATAAAGTGTTTGTGATAACCATCTTATGATGTTCACAAATTTCGACTAAACGTTGTCCTCTATCGTTCCTCCTCCCTAACGCGAAATCTCCTATAATGTTGTCCTCTTTTCCTTGTCCTACTACCGCATTCCAATCCCCCATCACTATCAAATTCTCTCCTCCCTTCACATATTCTATCACTTCTTCTATTTCTTCGTACGTTCTTTCAATATCTTCCTCCGAATATGCAGATGTGGGCATGTATACTTGGACTATGACTGTGTCTACCGGTTTTGTTCTGATTCTAACCATCATCACACGTTCATTATGTTGCAAATAATTTTCTATTCTATTTCCTACTCTCTTATGCATTACAATTCCTACACCTGCTTGACCGTTCTTTGATCCTGTATGAATTATTCTATAATCCCGACTCCAGAAATCGCCCTCTTGTGGCCATCTCATTTCGCTAATCCCCATTACGTCTATATTCAACCTATTCATTTCTAATTTCAAATTTTCTAATTTTCCCGCTTGCCTCAGTGATCTAACATTCCACGCTCCGACTCGAAGAATGTTGTTTCTTTTCCCTATCCTATTCTTCGGTTTTCGTTTCTTGCTGATGAAGCTTCCTCGAGCAGCCTCCACCCGGAGATCCGAACGGGAGACTAGTTTACCTCCGGAATATTTTACTCGAGAGAGCGCCATCATGTATTTATCAATTTGTTCGTTTGTTTTTGTTACATAATATTCCAGGTTAGGAAAAAGGTTTCATTTCCTCGGGAAGTATTGAAACATGTCAAGGAAGGTAGTTTCCCCTTGCTTTCCTTCCGTTTGATTTTGCCGATGTTTCTGGCATTAGGATGATTTCGTTTCTCTCAGTTTGTATTCTTCCTCTTGAGTAGTTTATTCCACTCAAAAAAAAAGACCCAACTCTGAGATACTTATCCTCCCCACCACGTAAAGGAAGCAGATACTACCAGGGATGGATAAAAAGGATATCAAGGACAGGTATCATGAATATCCCCCTGGAAGACCCGCAATCATCCACGGGGAGGGATATAGACTAAGATACATGCATAGAAATCCTAAATTCACATATCAATAGTTAGATTGTACATGAAAGTGTCCTCGACCAAACCTATATAGAAAAAACGTCAACACACAGTACGCACAAACGTCGCATGTGTTGAACCACACAGACACTCGTCGAATGTATACGACGATGACATGAGAGAGTTCGATCGACGAAACTACGGGAAGAAAAAAAGGATCATGTGTGAATGCATTAGACGGATTTCAAAGAAGAAGGAAAAGAACGCGTCAAAATAATAATCTGCAATCAAAGAAAGTTCAAAGAGCCAGTACATACAGGGTGTCCCATTCTAATCTTTGAATGCAAATATCTCAAAAACATTCATCTTAACTCGGAAGTACTTTATACCAAAGTTGTTATGAAAAGAGGAGCCACGAAACTACGATATCAGTTCCATCATAGATGGCGTTATGATCGATTAAAATGGGGTCAACATCATTTTTTTGAACGGAAACCCCCTTTTTTTTATTGCATACCTTGATTCTACGCAAAATACTGGGTAACTTTTGCTCCAAACGTTTTTCTGTGTTGTTGAAGATGGCGCCACAATCGATGAAAAATAGAGTCTATGAAACAATATGCGGATATCTTGAGGAATGCATCCAAGAGCCGGAATATCTCATTCGAATGTTGTTATTAGGAGAGGGGTTGCCACAATGGCGATATCAGTCCCATAGTAGATGGCGCTGTGGTCGGTAAAAATGAGGGCAACTTCAATTTTTCAAATGGAAACTCCTACTTTTTATCGCATATCATGATTCTACACGAAAAAATGAGGAATTTTTGTTTGAAACATTTTTCCTAAATTCTTGAAGATGGGAACGATGGAAAATGAGGTTGATGAAAAATTTCCACTGCATTATGTGTGAAGCAACGCTCAACAAACAAATCGAAACATCAATAATTTCAGAGAAGCAATCGGACACAAAACACAACAAATGTCATGTCCAAAACATTGTAAATGACTTTGATTCAATGTTTTGGAAACGATAGTGGAACTTTTTCATCAACCTCATTCCCCACCGTTCCCAGTTTCAAGAATTCAGGAAGAATGTTTCAAACAAAACTTCCCCATTTTTTCGCGTAGGATCGTGATATGCGATAAAAAGTGAGAGTTCCCATTTGAAAAATTGAAGTTGACCTCATTTTTACCGACCACAGCGCCATCTACTATGGAACTGATATCGCCATTGTGTCGTCGCCTCTCCTAACAACAACATTCGAATGAGATATCTCGACTCTTGGATGCATTCCACAAGATATCCGCATATTGTTTCATAGACTTCATTTTTCATCGATTGTGGCGCCATTTTCAAAAACACAGTGGAACGTTTGAAGCAAAAGTTACCCAGTTTTTTACGTAGAATCAAGGTATGCGATAGAAAAGAGGGGGTTTCCGTTTGAAAAAATGATGTTGACCCCATTTGAATCGATCATAACGCCATCTATGATGGAACTGATATCGTAGTTCTGTGGCCCCTCTCTCTTCAACAACTTTGGTATGGAATACTTTTGAGTTGAGATGAATGGTTTCGAGATATCTGCATTTAAAGATTAAAATGGGACACCCTGTATAATTAAACCTCTTCTAATTGAAAGTGAAATCAAATCACAGTTTGATTCGAATTCAAAATGAGATATCTAGAGGCACGAATAATAAGCCAATGATAACACAAGGTGTTTTCGATCAATTCATGCGATTCATCTCTTTGATAAGATCTTTCGATACAAAAACTCAGCAACAAATCCGATGAATGTTTGATTCGCACATGATTCATAATAAACTTCCAATATTATAGTAAGGGGTCAAAATCGACGAAACGTCGAACTGAATGACATCTCGATAATCTCCTTGCGTATTCAATTCTCGCTTCGACTTGATCGGATGCTAAATTGAGAGGAGGAAAACCTCATAGTTCTTTCCTTTTACAGCGAATACTCTTGACTCTTTGTCATTGCAACATTGATGTAATAGAGCTATTCCAAACTACCTTTTTCTTGACACCCTCACCTAGACAAACCCACACTACACTCATTGCAAGTTGTGTCTCGGCTGGTCTATGTGGGGCGAAAGATGTTTTTCACGTTCCGACTGGATGGAATTGAGAATTAGAATAACTCGAAATACTGTCGCGTACACGAATGTGAATTTCTAATTGTAAAGGAAATTTTTGGATCATATGTTACAGGCGATATTGAACCGTTTACTGCCTCGTGAGGAGGGAGAATCCTGGAGGGGAGAATCATTCCTGTAGTTCTAAAAGTTGAATGTATTTCCCTTCTCTTCCATAATCACGAGTGCTCATTCCAATTTACCTCAAAAGGTTGAACTTCCCTCTCGATCGCTGATTTTCAAGTCCTCCTGTGATCCATTCGGGATGTGATCTTTTAGAAAATTACCTGTTCCTTCAACGAGAGGGGGAGTATTGAGATATCATAAAAAGGAATCCCTTATATCACATCGTATTATCGGGAAAAACGAATTCTTCTGAAATTCATTGGAATTTGAAGAAGTCATAAAATCCTGATTCCCATCAGGAATTATACCGAATCAAATTACACGTTACAAACGTTGTTTAAAATTTCGTGATATCTTGGGGAAGGGTGGAGTAAACCGTTTCTCTATCCAAATTAGATTAGCCTTGATTGGAATATCATATATTCACGTTGAAGGTAACTAGCACGTTTGTGAATCAATTGGTGATCGGGGAAAAATTCCATGTTGTATTTTTACGGATCGATGTTATGACAATTTTGTCGCCTAAAGTTACTTCTGTACTGGAAAGAATTCCTATCATCCTGAAGAATATTATTCGCAAAGAGGTTCAACTCAAATATAGCGCGACTGGAAAAGCAGTCAAAGATCAGGAAGAGAAAAATTTCTCATCCACTCACATATCCTCATTGATGTCAGGTGAATCAAAGAATCTTTTCAGAATTCGATCCAGGAATTTTTGCATCCATTCATTTTGTGTCATTATCAACTCCTAATAAAAAATAATTTCTCATCCCAATTTCCAATAGATGTGTTACTAGATACGTGTCCAGGAACGACTGACAAACAACTCATTTCAAAATTGAATCGTTGCTTATCAGGGGCACTGGACATAGATGGAGGGAAAAAAGCCTGGTGTAAATCATCTACATCATTTCCGATCTTCTAATTTTGTTATTCTCTTGTTCAGTATCGATTCAGTATTATATGCATATATTTATTCCTTGATACATTATACTATTCCACTCAAAATGTCATAAATATATGTTATATTTCGATTTCAACATTATGATGCGAATATTCGATAGTATCGAGTTACACATCTTAGTGAAAGTGATATTAGCGGCGTGACAGCTGTCAAATCGTTTATGACAAACGACGGGCAAACATTCCCATTTATGGTACTTCATCGAAGGAAATAGGTTTCCCTAAAATATTTTTGTTATAGAGAATTCCATGTAACAGAGAACTCAACGGATACAGAGATATGTCTTTCAGGAGAGGGAGCGGTACTCATTCTCAAGATGGTTGAGTCTGAACTTTGTTGTAATTTTATATTCAAAAATGCAATTCTCGGAGTTTTTTCAAAATTGTCTGAATTTTCCTATCAAGGTAGATCACAAACTAAAGGAACTTGATAGAAAAATCTACGAAATGTTGGAGAAAGTCCTAAGAAATTCATCTTTCATGAAGAATTACCTCAAAGTTCAGACTCAGATATCTCAAGAATAAGCACCGCATCCTGCCCTAAAGAAATATCTTTGTATCCCTTGAGTTGTCTAGAACATGGAATTTCAATTACAAGAATATATCAAGAAAACCTACTTCTTTTCAATGAATTGGAGCGTTCGCCCATAGTTTGTCATAGAGGAGGGTGGTCGTTAAAAATTGAATTCCTTGAGGCGCCCCCTAAAAAGCTTCTTTCTGATGGAAAAACACTGGGAAAATTCTTTATAATCGTCTCAAGTCAAGACAACACGTGCCTCAAGACGATGCAAGTTAATTTTCGGGTATAATCATGTTTTATTGAGGATTTTTCATACTAAATACAATTTCATACAGAACATGAACAATCAGAGAACCCAAATTCATAAAAATACGATAGTTGATGAAAATAACAATAAATATTCCGAAAAATAAGGTCTGTGAATTAAACAAATTGATGATATTTTAATTAATATTTTAATTTTATTACAAAATTTATACAAATTCAATGTTAATCTTCAGTTTTGATCATTTCAATCCTTAAGTAAACTTCCTTTTGTTGTCTTGATGCCTTTGCTCCTGTAATTATCTAAAATTTGAATGAGGAATTGCTTTTGTTCTTCATCTTTTGTGAATAAATCATTGTACTTTTGCATTAGTTTGACACCTCGTTCTGCAACATCGTTAACCACTGATAAATTTGTTACAGCCATCAAACAATCTTGATAATTAGAGTCTTCTGACCGATTCTCACGATTTTCAGTCAACCAGCTCGTATTTAGTCCAAGTTTATGAAAAAAGTTGATAGAAGTTGCATTGATAAACTGTTCTAATCCTCCGTCAAATGATTTTGGGATATCCGCACGAGATGCTACAGCCTTCCCAAGAACTTGTTCATTACTGTCTAATAAATCAGGTTCATCTGCATTTTGGGAGAATTCGATCACTTTTTTAACCGTTTTCTGTTTCGTTTCCGTATCTACATCATCATCGAATGAAGCCAATAAACAATTTTCAGGATTTAGATACCACAAATGGTTTGAAATTTCACCTAAAGCACTCTCGTATATTTTTTTGTCAATAGGCTGAAAGTTATAAATAGATTTTATCAACTTAAAATCACAGTTTGGTGCCTTGATCGATGATTTGGCGACAAACCATATTCGTAAATAAATTTTCACAATAAACACGCAAATCATGGCCAGGCTTTCCTCTTCTGTAGATTCTAGTTTAAAAGTTGATCGTAACAGAAATATTTTCGACGAATATATTGCCTCAGCCATCCATCTGGCCGGATGCATAGCTCCAGGAGTATGAAACGTGATGTTATCAGGTATTATTCCAATAAATAGCGAGCACAATTCTAGCAGTTCTATCATGGTTCAACGTAAGTTGTTGCTTAATGAATTCATGGATGTCTTGAATATTATTTTCCAATAATTTACCAATCAAGAGATCCGCTATTCCACTCTTAAGTTGAATTAGGTCTAATCCATCCCACTCTTTCTTGAATCGAGCAAATATAGGCACATTTGGTCCAGAAACATTAGTTAACTTACTGTCAAATACAACTCTCAATACAACCTCAAATATATGATGTCTACATGGCAAAATAAGATCTTTCTCTAACAAATGCTCAATTAGAACTGCTGCACCATTATATTCTCCAGTATTCGATGCAGTAGTATCACAGCATGAACCGACTACTAAATCACTGACTCCATACTGTTGAAGAGCATCAGAAACCGCATTCGCCATTGCCCAGCCTGTAGCATTTTCTAACGGTGGTATCGATAGAATTTCAGTTTCATTTTCAAATGAAACTATTATTGGAAGACGTTCTACGAAATTCCTGCCAGTAATATCAGGTAAATGTTCACCGTCCCAATGAACAATCAATCTACGGAGATCTTTATTTGCAAATCTTTTTCGGATTTCAGCCGCTCTTTTTCTTCTGAAATTTTCACGTTTTCGTTTTATCGGTGTTCGATCAACGATGTAGTGGGTTGCATCAAGTTCCACAGCTTCAAGAAACGCAATTAATGAGCCTGTTGCATCACGATCACTTATTTCGCACTTATCTAACATGGTGCATAATTTTGAAGTCAGAAAGTCTATTGTTGCACGTGACCTTTTCGATGGTGGCGATTCTGCATCCAAGTCCATAACGAAACTAGGATCTCTGTGAAGACTGTCTTGACTAAATGATGACGGGGATGATCCATACTGCGGAGTAGGCTCAGATTTTTCTATATTAATAGAGAAAAAAATTCTTGAGGTAAAGAATAAATTTCAAAAATGTCCGACTTATATTACCACTTACTAGATATATCTTCAATGTCGTCAATAAATCCAACACGATTTGGTTCACGTTGATTTAATAAAAATCCTTCCGTACTGTCATCAACCATCGTTAAAACATCACTGTGTGATATATCAAACAATTCATTCAAGTGTGACAAAAATACTTTTTCATTGTTTTCCTGAATATCATTTCGTCTTGATGAGTTTCTCTGTAAACTTCTCCAATCGTTGTATGAATCATCAATTCTTTCCATACACCAAGATTTTTGTTGTATTGGAATTTTCACTTTTTGCCAGAAAGTAATCAATTCATCATACACTAAACTTTCACTGACTTTCAAACAATGTTTCAATATTCGGGTGTTGTAGAACAAAAATTTCAATACTTGTCAATTAGATGGAAGTTGATTTCCCGCATTTTCATGATGTGTCTCTCCGATTGGAAATATGTTTCCTATTTTGATTTCCATTATGAAGGTAAAATGACACTTTACGAAAATAGTATCGTTTATAATGTTCAATGTTCAACCCTAAATTCGCAACTCATGTGAGACTTTACTAATAATAATGGATTACTCAGTAACTTTTAACAAAACATATCATTCAGTTCCCAAGTGAACTCGAAGAAGTGAAAATATAACGCCGAGTACATGAAAATCCCAAAAACAAAGAACAAAAGAATCTAAAAACACATTCCAAAGGAAAATTTCACTGCATTCAGAATTTCGAGGGGATATAAAAGGATATGCTCCATTTGGAAAAAGAAGATATGGAATCAATATGAGCGACCAAGTACATTGGTTATCCAAAGGATATGTGAAAGATTTTTGGTATCTTGTAACTTCAGTTCGTTTAAACTCTATTGAAGGTAATTAATGATTTTCAAAAAAGCATTATTGTATTAAGAAAATAAATAGAACAAGCGTATCGTTCTGCTCGTATATATAGAGACCAAAAAGTGAAAAGAAGTAGAATTCCACAAAACATACAAATGTCTCACAAAAACCCCTAAAAACTCCAACACAGTGAAAAATAACGTCAAATCCCAAAAGCAATACAAACGTTTCACAATAACGCTTGGAAAAAAATCCTTGAACGAAATACTTCACTCTTTCCGGAAGATTACTTGATATAACAAATATAACATTGAAAATAAAGATGTGGAAGGCAACCCTGTTTCGGAATTCGGATCAACCAGCAACACTTGGCGTGGCCGATGATAGAAGTTTTTAGCCTTTATTATACACAAATGAATTTCTATAGAACATTAAACAAGAAATTTGAATGATATAATTTCATAAAATCTTCTTCGGCCAAGTCAAGTGTTACTGGTTGATGCGAATTCCGAAACAGGGTTGCCTTTCACGTCTTTTTTTTTTAATGGTATGTTTGTTATATCAAGTAATCTTCCGGGAAGAGTGAAGTATTTCGTTCATGGATTTTTTTTCAAGCGTTATTGTGAAACGTTTGTATGCCTTTTCGGGATTTGACATTATTTTTTTACTGTAATGGAGTTTTCAGGGGTTTTTGTGAGACATTCGTATGTTTTGTGGAATTCTACTTTTTTTTCACTTTTTGGTATCTATATATACGAGCAGAACGATACGCTTGTTCTATTTATTTTTTCAATACAATAATGCTTTTTTGAAAATCATAAATTACCTTCAATACAGTTTAAACAAACTGAAGTTACAATATACCAAAAATCTTTCACATATCCTTTGGATAACCAATGTACTTGGTCGCTCATATTGATTTCATATCTTTTTTTTCCAAATGGAGCATATCATTCTATATGCCCTCGGAATTCTGAATGCAGTGGAATTTTCCTTTGGAATGTGTTTTTAGATTCTTTTGTTCTTTTTGTCTCTTTTGGGATTTTCATGTACTTGGCGTTATTCTTTTACTTTTTTGGAGTTTTTTTTGGGGATTTCACTTCTTTTTCTGAATATGCTTCCAACTGAACCCAAATGAAAATGAAATACCCCTGTCGAGTTTATGGCAATCGTAGGAATGAAGGGAATGTCCTCAGATTACCTATGTGATATGAAAATCCACTTGGATTTCCATCAGTCATCTCATCATTGGACGGCAATAGATTATCGAAATGAAGAATGAAGGAAAGAAGGGAAGAAAAGCGAATTTCCATGAACAAATATACGTGTGAAGAATTCCGAAAACTAAATTTTCCCTGACTGATAAGTTGGCGCTCAAAGCAGCTCAAAGCGCTCAAAGCACCTCACAGCGCTCAGAGGAGCTCACGCCGCTCAAAACAGCCCACGATATTGTGCTGAACATGTCTTGTGCGGGAATTTCCAGTGTTTTCAAGGAATGATTGTGAGAAAATCGAAACAACATAGATCTTACAGACAGAGGAAACTTGCGTACAATATATTCAAGGTATCCAACAGGAATTTTTTTTGCAAGATAGAATTTGTACTGTTTAGCATGGAGCTAAAAATAGCTTTCCAGCAAAAATTTTTCGGTCACTCTTTTGAATCATTGTGAAAAGTAGCAGATAGCAAAAGTTCCAAGAATTAGATCTCATTGAATTCTTTCGTGACTACAAAACGAACTATTGGAATGTCAGCAGAATAGAGTCCTTGGAGAATTCAAATCGCCTTTTGTCATACTGTATATTGTACTGTATATAGTATGACAAAAGGCGATTCGAATTCTCCAAGAACTCCATCCTACTGACATTTCAGTGATTCATCTTGTGGTTCCAGAAGGATTCAATGAGATCTAGTTCTTGGAACTTTTGCTATCTGGGTAGAGAGATGTCAAATATTTATCATGCAACAAAAAGATATACATTCAAGATATCGGATTGAAGACACTTCCAAGTACTGTACCAGACATTTTTCACAATTTTGTGGAATATCCATCGAAATCATTCGAAAAAATTCCCCCAAAATATTTGGTTCGTTATGGTATTATAAAGGTATTCTATATTCTTCGAAACTGTACAATGTCACAGTAATTGAATTCTAATTTCATGATGAAGCGAAATTATTGCTTTTCAAAGAAATATATATACGAGTCTTCAGCATTGCGTGGCCAATGTCGCTCTCCAACTTGCAGATCATGAATAAATATCCACTTTGTACTTTCACTTCGTAACGTGCATGTGAAATTATCTTCAGAAATATTTTTACCCTGATGAAAAACAACAGCTATAACTTTATAAAAGTGTTGTGCAATTATAATTTTTGAAGTTTATACTGCTTCAATGTTCATATTTTCTACCTTTGTTGCTTCAACATTATTGTGATTGAACATCATCAATTGCACAATTACATATTGTTCTGACGCTGTTATAAATGATTCTTTAGTTTTATGCAAGTTATTACAACTGTCACAAGAATCTTCGGAAATTTTCGATGTTGAAAAATTGAACTTGAATATTTCTTGAAACATAAATGATTTTTGTGAAATTGGAGGTAGCCCAAGACGTGTAACACAATTTGTACCAACAATATTTTCGGTACATTCACATTTCGTACATTCCGTTGAGGTAGTTATTTAGTGCTTCACTAAATTTTTAATAGCCATTGAATTCTCGCAAATAGAAGCGATGAATTCTCCTGCATCTTGTGAGTGATTATGCAAGTATTGTGGACCTGCAAGCTGTTTCAAAGCTATGATATCAAGGTTTTTTCGCGAATTGTAGTTCTGAATTGAAATATTTATGATGTCATTGGGGTCAGATAAAAGTAATTGTTTTGTCTTAGAAGCACAGTACAATATACACTGCATTACTGCATTCAAATAAGAAGAAACACCGTCAACAATAGGAAGACCCATTACGTTCAACGCGTGAATTTCTGTTGATTTTTCATCAATATTTTGGCCCCTGGATTATATATTATCCAATATCCTTATTCCTGAGTACCAAGGTGAGAAAGTTTTTTCAGTGAGTAAATTCTTTGAGTAAAATTACAGGCGGATCAAGAAAAAGTAGGAAGAATGCAGGTATACTATAATGCGAATCTGTATGTTACTTACCACCACGATCAATATCATCAGGTAGCGTAGAAGGAAAATAAAGAAAAGGCGAGAGTGCAGTGGATATACCACAGGTCCTTGCGTTAGGTACGCTATTATCAGATTCTTCCAATAGAATCACAGGTAGATGAAGGAAAAGCGAGAAGGATGCATGTCACCATACACCTTTATGTTACGTTCCACAATGATCAATGTCATTAGGCAGCGTCATAAGAAAATAAAGAAAAGGCAGAAGTGCAGTGGATATACCAGTCCTTGCATTGAATAATACCACTATCGGATTCTTCCAACAGAATCATAGGTGGATGAAGAAAAAGCAAAAAGGATGTAGATGTACCATACATCTGTACGTCAAATCCTACCATGATCATTAGGTAGCGTTGAAGGAAAATGCAGAAAAGATAGGAGCGCAGTAGATATATCACAAATCTTTGCATCGGGTGCATTCCACTGACCAATTGACGAATGATTAGAGAGACTGTTTAGGATCAACTCAACGAAAATTTAGCAGATACAATATTCTGATTATAGAAATTGTTGCAGAACAACTACAGGTCAACTTGACTGATGTGACTGGATGTGACAATTCATTCTGAATGTTTTCTTCCAAAGTTCAATCTTTTCAGTTGTTCCATTCAAGCTGGATTATGTTTGTGTTCTTACAAACCATCATTCTCATCTTTACTGATCTTGGTTTTGGAGTGATTCAATTCTCAAATATCATGGATATTAAATGGTTTGAATATTTGATACAATATTGCTTTTTAATGATCATGAATCATTTCGAATATATTCTGAACATTTCGTGGATCCTAAAGTTACTAAATCTCTCAACCCAAAATACTCTATGACAATTCAATAAAATTCATGATATTTGAGAATCGAATCATTCCAAAATCAAGATAAGTGAAGATAAAAATGATGGTTTTTAAGAACACAAATATAATCCAGCTTGAATGGAACAACTGAAAAGATGGAACTTTGGGAGAAAACATTCAGAATGAATTGTCACATCCAGTCACATCAGTCAAGTTGACCTGTAGTTGTTCTGCAACAATTTCGATAATCAGAATATTGTATCTGCTCAATTTTTGTTGAGTTGATCCTAAACAGTCCCTCTAATCATTCGTCAGTTGGTCAGTGGAATGCACCCGATGCAAAGATTTGTGATATATCCACTGTGCTCCTATCTTTTCTGCATTTTCTTTCAACGCTACCTAATGATCATGGTGGGATTTAACGTACAGATGTATGGTACATCTACATCCTTTTTGCTTTTTCTTCATCCACCTATGATTCTGTTGGAAGAATCTGATAGTGGTATTATTCAAGGCAAGGACTTGTATATCCACTGCACTCCTGCCTTTTCTCCATTTTCCTATGACGCTATCCGATGACATTGATTATTGTGGTACATAACATAAAGATGTATGATACATTTACATCCTTCTTGCTTCTTCTTCATCCACCTATGATTCTGTTGGAAGAATCTGATAGTGGTATTATTCAATGCAAGGACCTGTATATCCACTGCACTTCTGCCTTCCCTTCATTTTCCTATGACGCTATCCGATGACATGGATCATTATGGTACATAACATAAAGATGTATGATACATTTACATCCTTTTTGCTTTTTCTTCATCCACCTATGATTCTGTTGGGAGCATCTGATAGTGGTATCATTCAACGCGAGGACTTGTATATCCACTGCCCTTCTGCCTTTTCTTCTTTTTCCTTCTACGCTACCTGATGATATTGATCGTGGTGGTAAGTAACATACAGATTTGCATTATAGTATACCTGCATTCTTCCTACTTTTTCTTGATCCACCTGTCATTTCACTCAAAGAATCTAGGGAAACCATTTCATACATGGTTCATAATTTCGATTCAGGATGTCATATTTCAGTATACCTGAAGTGCTCGGTGACTAACCTTATTTTCGAATGTTTTCCAAACTTGCTATAATTGAATTTACATTCATTATCTATTCACTATTCTGTTTCATCATTTGTTCACGATTCTGATTGCAGAATAGTGGATTCCATTACAGATTATGGTATATTCATTATACTTTTGCCTGTAAAAAAATAGCAAATAAACTCCAATAATCACCCTTGAGCAGGCTCGGTATGATCTTTTCCATCGATTGCCTATGATCCTGATTAGAGAAATCGACAGTGGAGCCTTCCGAAGTAGCTGGTCATCTGATTTTGATCAGCTCCTTCGGAAGGCTCCAGTAGTTGACTGTCCGTCAGAACGTATGATATATCTCTGACTTTCTGGTATGTAGAGGAATTGCAAATAAACTTGAATCTTTCTCCTGGAGCATGCTCGATATGATCCATTCGATCATTTTCCAACGACTCTAGCTGGAGAACCTGATAGTAGATTGTTTGTAAGGGGGTTATGGTATATCCGATAAGATTTCACCTAAAAAGTAATGCATAAATTTGAATCATTATTTTCGACTAGACCTTGTATGATTTATTTGATCATCAGCCTGTGGTTCTGGTGGTAAGAACCAACAGTAGCAGACTGTTCATTACGGTATCTCTGCTGGGCTGTTGTCTGTAAAGGGATATTGTATTTTATGAATAATACATCATACAGAGCTTACCTGTGTATATAGCAATTTCCTGAATGTAGCAAATAGATTTATTTATACCTTTCTCAAACTTTTTGTGTTTTTTTTACAAATAACCTCTTCATTATTCATTCATTAATCCATTCATGAATTTTTTCAAGTCATATATAAAAGTATATATGAGTCCAGGTTATTTGTGTGCGTTCGATTGTTGTTATGATGACCTGTAATACCTGTAATATAGTATAACCTGCAATTCACAATTCATCCATTTTTCAATTATTCTTCTAATATTATAATAACCTATCAACACATCGCCTCATTGACAGGTTATTTGTTTATGTTTTGACAATGTATAGACCACACTACACTGAAATGCACGCTATTGGATGTTTGGATTATAATATACATTAACTGAAGTGAATGCTATTGGATATTGGAAGAAAGGAAAAAGGATAGAATATTGGATGTCCCAAGAAGGAAAGAGACAGAATATTTCTATGCCAATGGAAGAAACCCTCCTGAATTCCGATGACGAAAAACTCTAGTCGCTATCGTGATTAAAATAAATCGAAAGTGGCGATGATGATGAAGAAAAATCCTGATATTTTGATCGCATGAAAATTTGAAACGTTTGTATCTCGGGATCGCGTGAACTGATCAACTTCGTAGTGTGCTTAATCGGAAATGTGTATTCGAATTATATAGTAGAAGTGTAATTATTTTTCCGTGGAATTCAATGTGTGATGAGTTATTGTGGGTTAAAGATTTTTTGACCATAGAAAATCTTGGTTCTCGAATGAAGATACACGGTAACGCACGACTTATGCTCTTTCATTTTCTTTTCTTTCAGGGTTTTCCTGTACTTGGCGTCGAGACGCTACCGCGTCTCTTGATAAGTAATGAACAATATTACTCATAGGAGACAAGAGATCCTAATTATAAAAATATTGGGTTGATGATTCATATGAAGCATCTGATTCAAAATTGCAATGTAAACTATACAAAAACTACAGACGTATATGCCCCTGTTAGTAACTTATCGACAGAGAAGGATTTGACGCCTGTATATAAGTTACCCAGCACCTGTGCGTCCGCAATTTTTGAAAGCATTTTCATAAGAAAAACTCATATATGAATGCTTACAGACGTATAGAAAACTAGAAATTTGATAAAAATTAAAAGATAAGCTTATATCACGAAGAATTTTGAACTTTTTCTAAAACTATAATTTGAAATTCATCACTGAGAATGATAAAACTGAAGGTATTTCATTGTTGAAACTTTTCCAATCTTGAAATAATTTTTACAATACCCTTAACAAGAAGTTTAATGAAAAAACATGATTATACCCAAAAATTAATCGTCTTGAGGCACGTGTTGTCTTGACTTGAAAAAATTATAAAAAATTTTCCCAGTGTTTTTTCATCAAAAGGAAGCTTCTTAGGGGGTGCCTCAAGAAATCCAATTTTCAACGACCAACCTATTATAGACAATTTGGCTGCTGCCACGTCGTTAGTATCCTCAAGGTTTCGCGCAACGATATGAACCGAAGAATTCAACTTTACTTTTCATTTTCAATATTATTTTGATACGCGATTAACACCTACGTTGTGGAACATCCACATTATATTTTGATTCGACCATCATTATGCGAAAATTTTATAGTGTAAAATTAGACGTTCATATTAATAAGGTTTTCCGCAACGATATGAACCGAAGAATTGAATTCCGTTTCCTTCCTAAATATAATGATGAAAAGATATTATAATACATTTCCACAAATATATATAATTGTTTTATACAGGGTGGTCCATTTGGAGTGATATAGTCAAATATCTCGGAAACTAGTGGAGATGGAAAAAAATGTTCCAGCTAAAAAGTTTAGGGTTCCAAGGGGGAAGTATGATGCTGACCTTGAAAAATCCCTCAGAGGTCATTTTGAAGGTCATTCAGGGGCCGAGATGGTTTTTTGAAATAAGACCCACATTTTTTCATCATGGCATGGGGGAGCTGGTTTCAAACCCTTGACGAAACACTGTTCATGGACCCCTTTCCGCCCATGGGGCAAAATTTCTCAAGCGTACCAGCTCAAAAATTTTTACCTCCTCAATCTTTTTGAAATCTCACTGAAATGTAGTGCTAGTTAGTGACTTCCAATCCCATGAAGGATTTTTCTCTGGTACCTATGGTTATCAAACTACAGGGGTCCAAAATTCACAGATCTTGTTGATTAAGCTCTTTTGAAGATATAATTTCTTAAATTACATTTTTTTCTGAAATTATTTTCGATATTGTTTTTCGTAGCTTTTTTTCTGTTCTTCACAATAGCGTGGTCTGTTTTTGTAAGAAAAAATTTTTTCCAACACATGTAGCGAGTTTAAAGTTATTTTCGCATGTTTTTTCAAATTCGACAATTTTGAAAATTTTTTGAGCTCGCTCATCTGAAAGCTGGATTCTTCAGCTTTAGAATTGTGTAGGAGAAATTATGTGGAGAGAATTTCATCTGGCATTCGCAACGGTTTGGAGCGCGCGTGTCGCATATTCCTATTATCTCCTGATACGATTCGTTATACCATTGATTATATCATTGACGCGGAATACAAGTGGAACGAACTGTTTTTCAATTGAATATGATTCTTCAATCATGCGGATGATTTCATACAATTTTACCGTACCCTTATATCATCAAACTTCATCAATAACAGCTTTTGAAATTATCAAACATGATCATGAATAAATACACATAATATAATAAATATGGCATAATTCTGCTTTCTAGAAAATACACTGGCTTCTTTCCTGCATAACCCACACACTTCTGCATCGGGAAGAATGTTGGGAAACTTTTGTTGTGGACTCGGAAAAATAGTTCTCAAATCTATTCATTCCAATTTGTGATCGATTTTCCTCAATTCGATGAACAGTTGAAATTCTGTAAACATCTTCGATACATCAAACGTATCGACGATGTTCATTTGTTTTTCCTCGTCCATACACATACTTCATACAACTTGATGTCACACGAGAAATTGCATCGCATGACACGATCTTGAATTGTAAGTAAAATTGTTTCAATTCTAAATGGGATTCGCAATTTGTGATGAAAATCAATTTTTTCTTTTCCAACTGTTTGATTGTGTTTGTTTGTAGGCAATTCAATTGATAGATGAGATACAGCATTATTGACACAACATTTCTTGATTCTCAAAGTTTCATTGATCGTTGTTGTAACTTTTCGCACAAAATCCATCACAAATTCAAATCAAGAGATTTGAGAACTATTTCTCCGAATCTACAAAAAAAATTTCCCAGTATCCTCCCCGATGCGGAAGTGTGTCGGTTATGTGGAAAAGGAGCTGCTGCTTGTTCTGAAGAGAAGCCTCCAATTGATGCACAAGATGATTCGTTCGGTCATGTTTCACTCGAGGTATTAATATCATATTTTCAATTGCTAAGAAGACAATTTGTACAGCAATGAAAATCAACAATACATCTATGTAAATGACAATGAATCACTACGATATGTTTAACATAATTCAGGATGACGATGATGATGGTATTGATGAACATGGTAATGACGGTGATTGCCAGCCATTAGAGACGAAACCAAGAGATTGTAATATTGAGGAACATGAATCGGCTATGGAGGTCCTTGATCAAACTAAGCAGAAATATGAAACTTCCTCGAGTGCTTCGGAAAAAGTATTACTCCTCACGCTTGCGCTAGAATCCTGGGGTCGGGAGAGACTTGCTGACGAGTTTGAGACTTCTGGACGCCAAGCTAGGAAAGCTATCGAACTGGTAAGAGAAAATGGTATTTTAACGTCACCATCTCCGAGGAAGGGTCATGCTTCAGCTTTTGGAATAGTAAATTAGATCATAAGTTCCTATAATGATGACGGAAATAGTCGTATAATGCCAGGCATGGAAGATTTTGTTTCGGTTGAAAAAGAAGACGGATCACGAGGGCACGTACAAAAGAGATTGATTCTGTGCAATCTTTCAGAATTATATTTTGCTTTCAAAGATCAGAATCCTCCTTTGCCGGTCAGTCTCTCTACATTCTCACAGCTCAGACCTTGTAATTGCGTACTCGCTGGTGCTAGTGGAATGCATACTGTTTGCGTTTGTGTTCATCACGAGAATGTCGATCTAATGCTTGATGGGATAGATATTCAAAAATTAACATCCGGTACGGATAATCCAATCGCCACTTATCATGATGCTCTCGAAATGTTTTCATATCAGAATCCATGTGCAGAATGTTATCTCGATGAATGTTTATTATGTCCTCGCAAAGAGGGTTTCCAGAATTTTTGACAGACAGTTTTCGAAGACAATTGCGTCGAGAAACTCGAATATCGAATTTGGCAACAGACTGATGGTAGCACTTTGCGTACTGAAGTTGCAGATGCAGAAGATTTCTTAGAAGAACTTTCTCGTTGCCTTTTGAAACTCAAATTCCATTCATTCGTCGCGAAACAGCAGTCATCTTTTCTCAGAAAATTGAAGGATAATTTACACGGAGGAGAATTTTTAGTTTTACGCGATTTCGCGAAAAATTATGCGTTTGTAGCCGAGAATGCTGCACAGGGTTTCCACTGGAACAGCGACCAAACGACCATTTTCACCACGGTCATTTATTACAAACAAGGGAACGAACTCAGTCATCGGAGCATTGCTATTTTATCGGATAATTTGAATCACGATATAATCGCTGTGTACGAATTCAAAAAAATTATGATAGCGTACCTGGAAGAGCATTTTCAACCAATAAAAATTCTCTATTTCACGGATGGAGCATCTCAGCACTTCAGGAATAGATATAACTCCAAAAATCTATTGTATCATTACAAAGATTTTGGAATAGCAAGTAAATGGCATTTCCATGCAACCTTCATGGAAAAGGGCCTTGTGACGGTATCGGTGGTAATCTGAAACAACTAGCAGCTCGAGCGAGTCTTTAAGCGAGGTCTAAGCAGCAAATTTCAAATCCTGATGCGCTTTACGAATGGGCGAAGAGAAATCCATCAGAAACTGTTGTTTCTTTCAGTTCAAAGACGAATCATGGAATCACTGCTGGAAAGCTCAAAACTCGCTCCGAAACTGCAAAAACAATCCCAGGCAAGCTCAAATATCATTGTTTCATCCCAACTCTGAACATGACTTTGCATTTACGAGTATTTTCGTCATCATTGAATGTAGATGTTTTCCCAAAGTTGAGAATTCAAAGAAAAATTAATACGAATGAGAAATTGCGCTGAATTCATTGCTTCGAGCAGAATTATTCCATATTTATTATATTATGTGTATTCATTCATGATTATGTTTTATAATTTCAAAAGCTGTTATTGATCAAGTTTGATAATATGAAGTTACGGTAAAATTGTATGAAATCATTGGCATGATTGAAAAATCATATTTTATTGAAAAACAGTTCGTTTCCCATTAATTCCACGTCAACGGTATGATGAACTGTATCAGAACGTTCAGTAGCTGATAGGAATATGCGTCCCGCGCGCTTCAAACCGTTGCGAATGCCAGATAAAATCTTCTTCCCATAATTTCTCCCACACGATTCTAAAGCTGAAGAATCCAGCTTTCAGATGAGCTAGCTTAAAAAACTTTCAAAAACGTCTAAATCGAAAAGGAATGCGAAAATAACTGGATCGTTTATTTCCAACACCCTATAACTGACAAAAGTGAAACTTTCGGGAAATGAAAAAACACTGTTTAATTTGATAAATACTTATTCCTTATGTGAGTCTTTTTTATAGGACATACCTAGTACCGAAACGGATGTTTGTCGATGAAAACCTTTGGCCTATTCTCATTCTCCTTGACGGAAATAATTCAGATGTACCTGTGTAGTTATGGGGTTTTGCCAACAAACGAACTGGAAACTGGAATAAACTTTATTTCCAAGTATGAAATGGCTAATACACAAGAGTTCGCGTGAATTTTATTGTTTATAAATCAGTTATACATAGTAAAATGGGGAAAAAACATATAAAACATAAAAATACATCTACTAGAACTGTATTTCTTTAATCATCCCCTCCATTGTCGCAGTCTTTATCGGTAGTTGGCCATGTATAAAGTTCCGAATAGAACGGTCGCGCTTCATCCGGTATATACTGGAATATCTCCTCCAGGTCCTGAAGTTCTTCCAGGTTGATTGTAAGCTGCTCCGTATATGCTCTTCCTGTGGGCAATTGGAATGTTGCATCTTTACGAATATTTTTCCGCTGAGTTCGGATAGTGAATACATCCGCCGGTATTGCACTGTCGATGTCCTCATTACATGAAACTTTGCCTTTATTGGCATTAGTGTGACGCAACTGCTGTACCTTAGAAACTTCAAAGTGAACTTTTTCCGCCTTCCGTATATTACGGTCATAAGAAGAGTCGGATATGCAAGATACGTTATAAAACTTTGGCCACCAAGCCTTGAAGTCAAGCACCTCTTCTGCTGTGACACATTTTACTTCAAATTCAGGAGATGATTTCTCAATAATATCTGTAATCTGTTCAATGGTGTAGATACGATCAATTTTTTTCCAGCTTTTTTTATGATGCCAAACGCGCGATCACATGGCAAAAAAGAATGGCCCCTCATTGAGTAAAATTGATAAACTTCTTCAAATCACTCAATTTATACTAAAGCATTCAAAAATGTCAGTACTGTATGATTTTTATTCTGCCCGCTACAATTGTCACTGAACAGGTATAATGTTTTGACATGATCACCCAATTCACTCTGTACGTACTCGTTGATAAACGAAGTTACTTCATTAGGTGATTTTCGGCAAATTCCTTCATGGTAAATGTATATTTTCGAAGAATTATCACTCAAATTAGTGATGCAGAAGACATTGACAGTTAGCTGACGATAATAAAATACATCTTGTACCGGGATATCGGGCAAGCGAATGTTCATCATATAGTCAAAACACAGTCCTGCTACTGTATCATCTTCTTGGCATTTAGTTGTAATCTCGTTTAATTTTGAATAAAACTTCTTGCTACGCTTCTTGTGAATTATTAATTCTGCAACAGCAGCGCGTTTCACGGCCTCATTGATAGACGAGCTTTCAATCTTCACACTTAAGGCTTCACAGGTTACACATGTGTCAACCTGAGGCCTACCAAAACGCAAGTTGAAACGCTCTCTAAAAATTTTGTGGTGAAACCAGTAGTTGATTTCCACTTAAGGATACTTGACTTTGGATAAATTATACATTTTTTTCAATGTTAATTCAGCACTCAAGTAAGATATGTGCTCGCTTGAATAATGGGAAGTTTTTTCAGGAAAGCTTTCAATGTGGTCTTCAATAAGTTCGCATACTTCCCCTGAAATGGCGTTGTGAGGTCGATGTTTGCCCCTCATGTCATTAGGTAATTTCCCCTGTTTCAATAGGTTGCACAGTCTTCTGACTCGATCAGAGGTAACTCCAAAAATGTTACAAACAGCTACTTTACATTTGTGCAAATTGTTACCATCAACCCTCACATAATATCTGAAAGATGAGTGACGTGATGTACGTGGTTTGCTCGATTTCGCCTCTTCGTTTGATTTTGATCTACTCTCAACTTCTTCTTTCGTGATAAGAGATTGTAAATACTGGTCTTGGGCATTTTTCGAATCCATATCCCGAAAGTTGGAAAATACAGTAATTCTTTTTATCTCAGGTATTCGTCCATAACATTTTTTTATGCATCTGTAAAAAATCACCTGCATAAGGTCATGTTGAGCTAAGCTAATCTAATACGGATTTGATATCATGTGATAAATAAAAAGCTAGAGTGTGATTGCGCAAATACCCTCCATAGAGGGGTTGAACTCTCTCATTCCTTCTTCCCCCCTCCGCACGGCCCTGCCGAATAAACTATGTAGATAAACAGAAGACGTAAATTCTCCACATGATTTTCTACGACAATCACCGTAGATTTGAAGAAGAACTGTCCTGCTTCGTAAGAGTATTTACCTTACCTACCCGAACTACACATAACCTCAACACCTATATAATAGGTAGCATACATCTGTTAGTTTGTATACTTACTTGCAATCAGGCCCAATCTGTCGTTCAGGTTGCACAATACCTTTTATTGTTGTATAAGATTTACCTTGCAACCTCAATATTTTCCTGACATTTTTACTATACTCATCTTCATTTCTAACACCTCTTTTACGTTTTACGAGACCTTGACACTCTTCATTATCATTTTCTTCGCTTGAGCTGATCATTATATTCAACAAAATACCAAATCAACAATGTGAAATATGATGAACAACGTTTTTTGATGCAACAAACAGTACAGCTGTGCGACAGTGCTGCTGTCATCTGGCGCGGTATATGGTGAGAAGCAATTCGTCGATAAAGGTCGATAAACGACAATAAATGTCGATGCGATACCGATCGATATCGGAACTCCATGTATCGACGAGTCATCCTCACTGGGTAGTCGTTTGTAGGAAACACTCCATATCTGATGTCAGTTATGGGGTTTTGCCAATAAACGCATATGTTTCTCATCAAGTTTTGAACGGGTTACAGTCATGATAGACATGCAGTATTACACCAAACGATGCGCCTTTATGCTGGCTACGATATCCGATGAAAAAACGATTTTTGAAAGAAATGTCGGTTATGGGATTTTGGCAATAAACGATTCAACTTTAAACTCGCTGAATTTGTTGGAAAAAATTTTTTCTTACAAAAACAGACCACGCTATTGTGAAGAACAGAAAAAGAGCTACGAAAAACAATATCGAAAATAATTTCAGAAAAAAATGTAATTTAAGAAATTATATCTTCAAAAGAGCTTAATCAACAAGATCTGTGAATTTTGGACCCCTGTAGTTTGATAACCATAGGTACCAGAGCTAAATCCGTCATAGGATTGAAAGTCACCAACTAGTACTACATTTCAGTGAAATTTCCGAAAGATTGAGGAGGTAAACATTTTTGAGCTGGTACGCTTGAGAAATTTTGCCCCACATCAGGGTGGGTCGGAGAAACCTAAATCCGTAATTTCATTCAGCAATACCGTAAAAAAGTTATTATATCACGTAAGAAGAATTTCCGCACAATATGAACTGATTGATTCGATGTTCAAGTGGTGTGCAAGCACTTGGAGATTCCTCAATTCCGGAAATATCTCAAAATTCATGATATTCCGAGAATTCACGGCTGCGGTTCACAATTCTCCCAATAATCAGTGGTCGGTACGTTACTCGTTATTCGTTTTTCATTATATATAAGAAATATATAACAATATATATTTTGTATAAGAATTGTAGATTTATTATAAGATTCCATATAATGAGTACCAGTAACCAGTAACGTACCCATCACTGCCAATAATGGTCAGATATTCAGGCTTATATCCCTCAAATACACGACAATACATTCAAAGCTGCTGAATTGGGTGATAATATGACATCGGACATGCTTTTGAATCACGGGAATTGACCGAAAACTTGTTAAGACTGCTAAATTTCTTCCACTTTCGTAGCATTTGGCTCATTTTTATGATATCATGAGTCATCCCATAAGCGGAAATGATCCCCGAAACTCACCACGAAGGAGCAGGAGCAATTCGAGCTCCACCCTTGCCCATCCAATCGCTTTACCCATGTGGACATATTCTCAACCATCATATCCCCTCAAAAACACATTGTGAAAGAAATCTGCCTTGAGGTTTAATGGAAATATTATAAAACTCTTTGCTTAACATAATCCGTTGAATTCCATAATATATCAATTTCAATGATATAATTTCTAACTCCAAGAATTTCCTCCTCATTTTTAATAAGATATTTTTGGATTTGATGATCGTCTTGGATTCCAATTGGAAATCCTGAAATTTCATAGCTTATATTGAATTTCAGAACTTAATCGGATTTTATATCGGAATAATGAATTCCACAAGGAGTTTCCTATTGAATTTGAGAATTTTCTCAACAGTGTAATTGCAGGGGGGAGAGGGGGGGGGGATACAATTAGGTCAAAGAAATCTATGTGTTTCTTCCCTAGGGAGCTTCCTTCCTTCCGGAAAGTAGGAAATTTCCCGTACAATATGATGGTGAAGTCCCGCAATTGACATTCGAATATTCTTCCTTTTTTTTCCGCTCCGTTTTTCGAAAATGCCTCTCGGGGAGCGCAGTAGGTATTTTGAAACGATCGACGAAGGGAACTCCTTCTATTTCATCTTATTTTAAACTATTTATGAGAGGAATTCATGTACTCAACACGATCAAATATGGGTGTATACATGTGTATCTATGTGTACGTATATGTACCACGTATTACCCATCATTCCCTATTGAAAAAATCCAATGGATTCCGATAGATTGCGATAGAAAACCTATTGGAATCCATTGGAATCCATGAGGTCCATTTGGAAGACAGAAAATGTGAGCAATGGAGGTATTGGATATTGTTGGAAATCTCCATCATTGTGCTCTGATTTGGAAATCCTTATAGTCCATGAATCGGAATTCATCAGTTTTATGCATTGATTGACTTCTATTTGGAATTAGAATGCTGATAAGTATTCGATTCGATGAGGGTTTTCCAGTTTGTCCACATGCATCGGTAATTCCATATGGGCCTGAAGGAATAGTTTGAGCCGTATTCGTCATGAAGTGTACCAATCGTTTTCTATTGGGATTGGCATTTCAAAAATGAATAGGCTGGATGAGGCTGAATCCAATATTTATATTGATGCATTTTTATCTGGATAGACCAACTTTTGAGCGTATGAAGTTTATTGGATTTAATTGGGAAGTGCGATTGAATAATCAATAATACTGTTATTTTATTCCATGTGGAAATGATGTGACAAATACACATAATTTCCCAATTGAAATTAGTTCACAGTCCCGTAGGCTGCTATTGGGAGTTCCAAAAATTCCTGTTATCAGAGATGACAAATCATTTATTCAGCCACTTCTATCGCCTTATGATTGGAATCTCCAATCGAAGGGCATCCATATAAGATGTTTAGATTAAATAGCGATTTATAATCATGTTATTGATAGGTCTTATCGGGATGCATTGGGATATCCGATGTGAATATTATGAGAGATTTCAGTGGATTTTGTTGGAACTTTCCATTGAAAGAATTAAATGTCATCCAAAGTTCCTTGAAATGGGAGGGAATCTAATGGGACAAAACCCTTCATACCTACGATTTTCAATTTTACGATTTTCTATCGATTTGCATTTGGCATTCCAATCGGAGGACGTCCATATGGTATGCATGAATGAGATAGCGATTCAAATGCATTTTATTGATATTTTTTCATCGGAATCCATTAGGATATCCAATATGAATATTGTGAAAGAAATTATTGGTTTTCATTGGAACTTTCTATTGGAAGAATGAAATTTCGTTCGAAGTTCTTCTAAATGGAGGAGAATTTGGTTGGATACAAACTCACCACCATGGCGATTTTCCATCGATTTGCATTTGGTATTCCGATTGAAGGATGTCCATAGGACATGTATGCATTAAGAAGCAATTCAAAATCATTTCACTGATATTTTTCATCGGAATCGATTGGGGTATCCGGTATAAATATTGTGAGAGAATCCATTGGATTTTATTGGAACTTCCCATTGAAAGCATGACATTGCATTAGAAGTTTTTCCAAGTGGCGGAGCATTCGATTGAATCAGAATTTACGACTACGGCGTGGCGTTTTCCATCAAGTTGCATTTGTTCTCTGAATTCAAGGATGTCCATATAACATGTATGAATGAAATAACGATTTACATCCATTTTATTCATATGTATTTCTTATCGGATTCCATTAGGATATCCGATGTGAATATTGACAGAGAATTTATTGGATTCTATCGGAATATTCCATTAAAAAGCATGACATCTCATTCAAACTTTCCTGAAATGGAAGAGAATACGAAATTACAACTACGACGATTTTCCGTGGATTCGCATTCAGTATTCCGATTGAAGGACGTTCATAAGACATGTATAAATGAAATAGCGATTTCCAAGTGATATTTTTCAACGGAATTTATTGAGATATTCAATATATATATTGTGGAATTCATTGGTTTTCATTGGAACTCTCCATTGAAAGAACGACATTTCATCACAAGTTTTTCTAAATGGAAGAGAATTTGATTGAATATAAATTCACGACCACGGCGGAATTCCATGGTTTTGCATTTGATATTCCAATGATTGATGGATGTCCATATGACATGTATGCATTGAATAGCAATCAGAAATCATTTCACTGATATTTTTTATCGGAATCGATTGGGATATCCGATATAAATATTATGACAGAATTCATTGGATTTTATTGGAACTTTCCATTGAAAGCATTACATTTGATTCGAAGTCTTTCAAAATAGAAGAGAATTTGATTGAATAAAAATTCACGAATACGGCGCGGCGTTTTCCATCAAGTTGCACTTGTTCTCTGAATTGAAGGACATCCATATGACATGTATTCATGAAATAGCAATTTCCAATCCTCTTATTGATGTTTTTAGCGGAATTTATTGTGATACCCAATATGAGAGGCACAACAACGGGCGGTCCAAGGGTGCCAGGGCACCCACTCAATTTTGGTGGGCATCCCCAACAAAGGTCCAAGCCAGGCATAAGGCATGTCTGAGTACATTTTCACTCATCACTACTTTTCGAATGAGTATTTCCATTCTTTCTTCGGAATTGATTCTGTCACAGTGATTATTTGTTATTGGATGATATATTGAAGATTCACTCAACCAACATCTACTTACACGATTGCTCATCATTATTGAATAAGAAAAATGTTTATTCGAAAAAGTATTTTTGAGTGCAAATGTATTTTGACCTCCCCATCTCTGGTCCGAGCCAGCCAAATTTGACCAGCTCAATATGCTTGAATTTCAATTTAAAAACGAAGTACGTGAATACATGAAGCAAAGAAAACTGAACCTTAACGTGCGAATGGGTGATGTTTGAATGAATGTTCTACAACTGATCGTGATTTGTTCCTTTATTAGTCCAAAAATTAGCGATGTACTTCATTCCGGGTCAATAATGCAATAACAGCCACAGCTGTAAACGCATGTTGAAACTCGATCCAGTTGATGATCGAGAGAAAAATTTTCATCAGAATGAAAACTTTAAAATATACCCTTTTGGAACTCATCAAAACATACATTTCTGCTATGGAGAATCTTTTCTCACGGTTATGAGATAAAAAGTAAAATGTGAACATTTTCGATTCCTCAAAATCAATTGAACTCACAATATTTTGTGATTAATTAGCGAGAAGTCATCGGAATGACTTGAAATTTAGTATACGGCTTCATCATTAATCTCAGTAGACAACTCGGAAGTTGAATTTGTCAAAATATTCCACCATTCAATAAATTCTGTTGAGAACACTTGCTTTCCATATAAAACAGCATCTAGGGCATTTTCGATTTGGAAAAACTCAAAACGACAAAGTTGTTCATCAAAGTTCGAAGGCGTTTCACTGAAATTTTCAGATCAATTGAGTAAAAAATTTGTGAGATATTGAACATTGTTTGCGATTACTCATCGTCACGGCAATATGATTCAACTGCGATACACGACATTGTATACTCGATGGTTCATGAGCGAATCGTGTCATCATGAACAATGTTCAATATTTCCCACATTTATAACTTGATTTTCTGAAAATTTCAGGAAAACTTCTTCGGACATTGATGAACAACTCTGTCGATATGAGTTGTCTTGGATTGGAAATTCCCTCGACACTTTCTTCCGTGGAAACTCGAAAGCACGTGTCCTCAACAGCATTTCTTCATTATTAAATATTCATTGAAGTATGAACTATTCTAACAAATTCAACTCCTTAGTTGTCTACAGGAATAAATACAGGAAACAGGAAACACTCACACTCTCTCGATTCGTCCTCTCATTTCAAAAGCCGAAAGAATCATAATATCTAACGTGTGTCCAATAATACCACACTCTATAATAGAAGAGGAATTGAAAGAGAAATTAAACGTCTCTCCTGTTTCTCAATTGACATCTATTAGAGCCGGTATTGATATACCCGGGTACGGACATATAATGAGCTTTCGACGACAAATGTATGTTCAGCCAGGAGACATACAAAAAATTCCAGAAAATATGCAAATAAACTACGACCATACTACATACTGGATCTACCTATCCACCGAAAAACTGACATGCTTCCTCTGTAAAGAAGAGGGTCATCTTGCTAAATACTGCCAAAACCTGGATCAGAACGCACAAATTATGCATACAGATCTGTCACAAAACGAACAAGTCATGGACACAGTTAGAAAAATATCAACAAATACAGTGACGGAAAACCAGGAAAAAAAACTACTGGATGGAAAAAAATCTGCAGATACAAAAGACTATCCATTCTCTACTGGAGTGAAAATACCACCCCCCAGTATTTCATCTGCGAATTCTACAATAGAAGAAGCTGACAAACCAAATCCAAAAAAAGATGAGACAAAGGACCGGAAGAAGGCAAAGAAAAAACTCAAAAAGGAAGAGACTTTAAGTTAAACCGACATTCTGCTACAGCTAGAACCAGCCAAGGAGCATATCATCACAAATGAGAAAAGATACTCCATGAAATTCGATGATTTTCCACAATTTTTACTGAGTCCCTATGGAAATTCAAACATTTCAGAGATCGCGCATCAATTTACAAATAATTTACCGTCTTTTAATGATTTGCTGACAGAAACATATGGACTCATCAGTGAAAGAAATCTTAAAAATAGAATAATGAGAATCAAGAGACATCTAAAATTGATTTCGAATTACTCTACTGAGGGCACATCCACCGATGCATCAAGTTCAGGCGAAGACAATATCAACAATGGCTAATACATCATTATCACAACAACGACGAGATGACGCTCAACCCCAAACAGCATACCGACCATCCGATCTTCGTATTCTCTTCTGGAATGCTAGGAGCATATTGGAACGTAAAGGAGGAATGGAGGTTGTATTGAAAAATATCGATACTTTTGTGTGCGTAGAAACTTGGCTCACACCGGAAAAAAATTTGCAATACGCAGGGTTCAATGTATATAGAAAAGATAGAACTTATGCCAGTGGAGGTGGTATTCTAATTCTGGCACGAAAAAATTTAATATTCAAAGAATTGGATGATTTAAATATTACTAATAGCACAGTCGAACTTTGTGGGGTAAAAATTCTCAATACAACCCCTTCTTTGGAAATAGTAGTATGCTATAGACCACCTGGTCACATCCTTTCTCAAACTGAATGGGATCAATTAGTTAGTACTGTGGGAAAAGAGGATAATAGTATTTTTATAGGGGATTTCAATGCCCACCATGTGGCATGGAACTGTTCGATATCCGATAATAATGGCAAAAAATTTCGGAAAGCAATTGATGATTACGATCTTTTTCTGCATAATTCAAATTCTTCTACGCACATAGATTTTTATAGAAATAAAAAATCCAATATTGATCTTGTACTATCTAATATAAATATTGCTGATAAAATTCACGTACATATTCATGATGAAACCAGGGGATCAGATCATGATCCAATTTTCATCAATGTCAACACTGAAAAAACATCATAGCAGGAACAGTCTTTCAAACCTAATTCTATTCGAACAAATTGAACTAAAGTAAATGAAACTTTAAATGACTCATATGAAAAATTCATCTCAGCAGATTTTGATTCACTCCAGCTAGTTCTAAGTATACAACCTTTCTCGACATAATTAAAGACGCCATTAAAACTAATACTCCAGAAAGAAAAATCGGTTAATCGTAAATTTCATAGAAATCCTGTCCCGTGGTGGAATTCCGAATGCGATAGAATTAAAAGGCAAAGAGAAGCAGCCTACAAAAAGTGGGAATATACAAAAAATATGGAAGATCTAAAAAATCATAAAAAATTGGATGCAATAGCGAAGGAAACTTTTGAAGCGAGGAAAAAGACGAATTTCAAAGAGTTTGCAAACAGCATAGATTTTCGTACAGATATCAAATATACATGGAGTAGAAGCAAAATCCTAAAGAACAAATGGATACACCCTACTCACACATCTGAGAATGCACAGTTTAATGAAAACTCTCTTAAGGCTCTAAACAAAATAAGTCCACCCTGGGTTCCAAAAGATCTGAACTTCCTACCTGAGTGCAATAGCGATGAATTTTCCGATGTACACTTCAATTTTGTGGAGTTCAATTTGGCCTTGAATGCACGTAATCCTAAATCAGCCCCAGGCATGGATGGGATTAGCTATGAAATGGTACAGCATCTACCTAATAAATATAAACTAATACTCCTAGATATTGACAACTCAATATACACGACTGGGGACTATCCTTCAGAATGGAAGAAGTCTTTCATCCATTTCATTAGGGAATCTGATGGGAAAAGTGTTCGCCCAATCGCTGCTCTCTCTTCTTGCTTTTGCAAGCTCTTTGAAACTCTTCTCAAGAATAGGATACAGTACTGGGTCGAAGGGAATAAGATACTTCCCACAAGTCAAACTGGATTTCGGAAAGGTCAATCTTGTACTGATAATCTAGTGAATTCGAGTCTGTATATAGACGGTGGATTCATGAATAAGAAAGATACCCTCGCAGCTTTTCTGGATGTTCAGGGTGCTT
The DNA here is from genome assembly GCA_018340375.1 of Gonatopus flavifemur. Taxonomy (NCBI): domain Eukaryota; kingdom Metazoa; phylum Arthropoda; class Insecta; order Hymenoptera; family Dryinidae; genus Gonatopus; species Gonatopus flavifemur. Next base: position 2,000,310 of record JAFFJZ010000033.1, read on the forward strand.
TTGATAATGTCATAAGCGATATCCTGATTAAAAAATTGAGTCGTATTGGTTGTTCATCACACTTAATCAATTTCGTCAAATTTCTCACAGGTGAGGAATTGAGATTTGTTCACAAAGGCGTTCCTCAAGGAGGGGTACTTAAGTCCTCTTCTCTACTCTATATATGTATCAGAAATAACAACGAATATATCAAAATACATATCCGTTCCACAGTTTGCAGATGATATTGCGATATATTCTAAATTAGCTCCTCTCAAAAAATGTGTGAAACTTATTGAAAAAGCAATTTTGACGACTAAAAATAATCTCCGATCCTTGGGACTCGAATTATGCCCTCATAAGACTATTCTTATCCATTCCAATAATAAAAAAAACTCTTCCGGGACGAACGCAAATCAAAATCGATAATCCCACTATTAAGTCTAGCGAGTGCACACGTTTTTTGGGTATCATTTTTGACTATAAAATGACTTTCACACCACATTTGCGAAAACTAAAAACAAGTTGTATGAATGCTTTGAATGTTGTAAAATGTCTGTGTGGAACTTGGTGGGGTTCACACCCGGAAACGTTGATAACCTTATATAAAAGCTTCGTTCGGTCACGTATTGAATATGGCTGCTTTGTATACTCTCCGATTCGCAAGGATCTGATTGATCAATTGGAAAAGGTACAATATCCAGCAATCAGATCCTCCTTAGGCTACCGCATAACTACACCAACTAATATCCTACTTGCAGAATCTGGTCTTCCACTCATCTCTGAGCGTGCAAAATTTTGATGTAAAAATTTTTTAAGTAAAGTACTATCTAACACAGGCACACAAGTCAACAAGTCGATACATCAGTACTATTCCAAGCACAAGAAGAAAAAACATGAAAGAAAAAGACTCATAAGACAGTGTATTGAAAATATCTTTGAAGCCACTGAAGATTTGAATATTCAGAATCAGTACAACATATATTTGAATGATTACGATACCTTAATGACCCTAATCCCGATTAATACAGAAACTGGCAACCTAATTGAGCGAAGTGGGAATCCTTCTTTATTGGAAAATCTACTTCCAAAACTTGACACTCTTGCGATTTATACCGATGGAAATAAAGTTAATGGATCTGCCTCTTTAGGATCAGCCTGTATATGTCCTGATTTGAATGGAGCGATTGTAAGGAGCATTCCTGCTGTTTCTTCTGTGTTCAGTGCTGAATGTATCGCCTTAAATGACGCTCTTGACATCGCTCTTTGTAATGCAGAACATAATTATCAAATTCTTACAGATTCTCTGAGTGCTCTCTCAAGTCTTGAGAATCCCAAAGTAGACATCAAAACCAATTTTTACATCCATGAATTAAAAAGAAAGTACGAAGAGTTCATGAAAAACTCTGAAAATCAAAGTAAAATAGAACTAATTTGGATTCCATCACACTCTGGTATAAAAGGAAATGAAGAGGCTGACAATCTCGCCAAATTGGCCACAGCAAAGCAAGCTGATTACAATTCGATTCTCGGATTATCGTGAAATTTTTGAAGAGCGATGTAAAACAAATACTGCCGATTTTATCGGAAAAGAAGGCCGAAAAAAGGGCGAAAGGTACTTTCAGTTCTATTACCACAGGATTTGCAAACCTTGGTATGCGAAAAAAGGTCTGCCACGAGATCTTATTGTCACTATCAACTGTTGTAGAGCCGATCACTACAATTTGGCTGCTTCATTAACACGCGTAGGTTTAATGAATGATGCTAAGTGTGGATGTGGTTATGAGCGACAGGACTTAGGTCATATAATTTTTGATTGTCCGTTATATCACACGCAAAGAAATGAGCTTAACAGAAAATTCCAAAAATGTAGAATACAATTCCCGATTAGCACCACAGCATTACTTCGCCGTCCGAACGTATTAGCATGGACTCACATACTAGTGTTTCTAAAAAAATGTGATCTTAGATTATAAGCATCAGTAACGTAAGAATATTCTGTAAGTTTTTATATTCTGTAAAATTATTATGTACATAGTGTCAGCTGTATAACTCTCTAATGGGAGTTCCTAAGCTCTAATAAAAAAAAAAAAGATAAGTGGCTGCGAAGTAACGAACGAAAACGTCCTGACACAGAAATTCCTCTCGGGAATTCGAGTATTTCACCTCAATCATCTCAATCAACTTCACAATCAGAAACGATTGATGAAGGTAATTATCTTCCCACCTAATGCGCTACTATTGTTACTGGTAAGATTTTTGATGAACGAATGTCGTTAACCTGCGAAAGTGACACTTTTGTCATTCTCAAAAGTATTCATCATCATGAAGTAATCAGTCTTATGACTGGTTTGATGAAATCCTCCAACCCTGTCTATTATCCGCTAACCGCTTAATTTCTGCATATCTACGGCAACCCTTATCTTGTATGATTCGCTTCATATAACTCAATCCAGGTCTACCTCTTCGTTTCTTACCATTCATTTTTCCTTCCAATATTGTTTTCGATAAGCTATCATGCCTCAATGTGTGTCCCATCAGATTACTTCTTCTTTTCACGACCTGTCTCAAGAGACTTCTTTTTTCATTTACCTTCTCAAGTACTTCTTCATTTCTTACTTTCTCAATCCACTTTATTCTAAGCATCTTTCTATAACACCACATTTCAGAAGCTTCAAGTCTTCGTTGGTCCGTTTCTCCAATTGTCCAAGTTTCGCAACCATATAATGCTGTGCTCCAAACGTAACTCTTCAAGAATTTCTTCCTTACTGTTAAGCTAATATTCTTCGAACATAGTAACTGTTTCTTTTGGTGGAAAGCCTGTTTCCCTTGTGCTATTCTTGCTCTTATATCTCTTTCGCTTTTACCGTTTTCTGTAATTATGCTCCCTAGATATTTAAATTCTTTGACTTGCTGAATTGTCTCTGCATCTATTTTGATTTTCGTTCTTCTTGATGTGTTCGCTGTTGCACAAATCATGAATTTTGTTTTGTCCTTATTTATATTCATACAATATTTGTGTAATAAAATTTTTTTCATAGTGTTGAGAGTATTTTCTAACTCAGCACCACTCGTAGCTAATATAGCTATGTCATCCGCAAATCTCAACATGCTTACATTTTCACCTTGAATCTGTAATTTCAATTGCGCTTGTTCCTTCACTTCGTTCATCGCTTCTTCTATATACAAATTGAAAATCAATGGCGATAGTGAGCATCCTTGTCTCACCCCCCTTCTAATTTGTGCTCCTCCTTTTTGACCCTCTATTTCTATTATTGCGGTTTGATTCTTATATAATTCATATATTATTCTCCTATCCCTGAACCAATTCCTACCTTTTTCGAAATCGTAAACGTCTTCTCCCAATCAACATTATTGAATGCTTTTTGTATATCTACGAAACCTATATACACAGACTTTTTTAACTCCAGACTTTTTTCTACTACTGTTCTCAGTGCTAATATTGCTCCTCGCGTTCCCCTATTTTTCCAAAAACCGAACTGATCTTCTGCTAATCCACTCTCTATTTTATTCTCTATTCTCCTGTATATGATTTTTGTCAGTATCTTCGAAGCATGTGAAGTTAAACTAATCGTTCTGTAGTTCTCGCATTTGTCTGCTCCTTGTTTTTTTGGAATGGTGACAATTTTATTCTTCTGGAAATCTTCCGGTACTTCGCCTATTTCGTACATATCTCTGACCAATTCAAACAGTGCGTCACGAATTCCCTGACTGGAGGCTTTGATAAGGTCCGCACTTATGCCATCTGTTCCTGGCGCTTTATTATTTTTCAATTCTTTCAAAGCCCTGTCGAATTCTGATCTCGAAATTGAATCTCCCAATTCTTCTTCATCGACATCTTCCTCCCTCTCTCAGAATCACATATCATCGCCTCTTTTATACAGCTCTTCTAAATGATTGATCCATTGTTCTATTTTTTCCTCCGTTCTCATCAATTGTCTTCCTAGAGAATTTTTAATCTTACTGCTTCTGGATTTCATTTGTCCAAAAAATCTCTCAACAAACCTATATGCCTCATCGATTTTTTCTAAATGTAATCTCACTTCTATATCTTGACATTTCCCCTCCAACCATTGTTCTTTTGCTTTCCTTGATTCTCTGATTATTTTATTCCTCAGTGCCTTGTATGTCTGCTGATCTTGTTCACTATTCTTATTCTTGTATTTCCTCCTTTCATTAATTAAATCGAGAATTTCTTCTGTTATCCATGGTTTCTTAGGCTCTATCCCATCGTTCTTCAAAATTTCATCTGCACATTGCTCTATGTTCCTCTTCATATTCGTCCATCTACTCTCTATTTCCAAGTCTTTCTCTTGTCGATCCTCCAATTTTTCGTCCAACATCGCTTTGAATGCGTCCTGTGTTTTTCCTTGTTTGAGATTCCTCAGATTCCATCTTTTTCGCATTTTCCTTTTCTTTTTCAGAGCTTTAAATTCCAGAGAACATTTCATCAGCAACATATTGTGATCACTATCTATATCCGCGCCTGGATAAGTTCTACAGCTTTTCACTTGGTTTCTAAATCTTTGTTTTACTAATATGTAATCAATTATGTTAGCCTCTTCTCCTTGCCCTACTACCGCATTCCAGTCGCCTATGATCATTAAATTTTCTTCTCCCTTTACATATCCTATCACTTCTTCTATTTCATCGTACGTTTTTTCGATATCCTCCTCTGAGTATGCAGATGTGGGCATGTATACTTGGACTATAACAGTGTCTACCGGTTTTGTTCTAACTCTGACTATCATTACGCGTTCGCTCTGTTGCAAATAATTTTCTATCCTATTCCCTACCCTCCTATGCATTATAATTCCCACACCTGCTTGAACATTCTTTGATCCTGTGTGAATGATTCTATAATCCCCACTCCAGAAATCCCCTCCTTGTGGCCATCTCATTTCACTAATTCCCATTACATCGATACCCAACCTCTTCATTTCCAGTTTCAAATTTTCTAATTTTCCGGTTCGTCTCAGTGATCTAGCATTCCACGCTCCGACTCGAAGAATGTTCTCTTTCTTCCCTATCTTCTTTGGGTTCTTCCCTATCTTGTTTGATGAGGTTCTCTCGAGCAGCCTCCACCCGGAGATCCGAACGGGAGGCTATTTTACCTCCGGAACATTTTACCCGAGAGGACGCCATCATGTTGTTGTTGTTGCTTTTTTTCAATAAATACAAATTCAAAATTCCAGGTTTGGAGAAAAGATTTCATTTCCTCGGGAATATTGAAAGATGTCAAGGAAGGTAGTTCCCCCTTGCTTTCCCTTCGTTTCTGCCGATGTTCCTGGCGTTGGGATGATTCAGTTTCTCTCAGTTCGTATTCTCCCTCTCGAGTAGTTCATTCCACCCGAAGAAGAGACCCAAATCTGAGATACTTATCCTCCCCACCACGTAAAGGAAGCAGATACTACCAAGGATGGATAAAAAGGATATCAAGGACAGGTATCAAGAATATCCCCCTGGAAGACCCGCAATCATCCCACGGGGAGGCTCAAAAGTATTAAAAGTAATATTATGGACAAGATAAATATCGAGGAAAAATTGATAAATATTCGGTCTTCATATTTAATTTTGTGCCAATGAGCAAAGATACATTCAGATGGTACACAAGAGTGATACGAATGAAAGAAAGTCTATTATTATTTTTTTTTTGGATTTGATTTAGCTCACCCGATGCACACTATTGGAAATTTCTGAACGAATCTTCCTTTCACACATGACCCTATTAAAAATTCCATCAGAACCGGACAGAACCCCTACCCGCATTCGATAGAATTTCATCCGTTTGCAGGAAACCACATGAGATTCCGTCAAATGCGCATAGAGGTTCTGTCCGCATCCAATGGAATCTTATATGGTTTCTTGCAAACGGATGAAATAGTTTACTAGGGGATGGAAGCAATTTATAATTACTTAGGTGGAAGATTTATTCATATTTCAATCACATGTGAATGAATTGTCAGTCACAGAAATATGTAGTGGTGTATAATATAAAATAATTTAATGAATTCAGTTGGAATTCAGTTTAGTGAGAATTGAGGAGCCGGGAAGGACAACTCGCTTAGCGCTCGGAACGCATCACAAATTTGATCCAAACGGTTCCGACGGAGGTCGAAAGAAAAAGTCGGAATTTTGGAAATTGAAAAATACTAGGTCATAGGGGCTGATGAAACAAGGTCGGTGTCCCTTCACCATTTTTTTTCAGGATGAATAGTTTTCGAGAAAAAAAATTCAAACTACACATTTTTTCATACCAAAAATCAATGTTTTCCAACATTGAACTCGTTGGATCTCATTCATTTTGCGCCCTAATAAATGAATCCCTGTATTTTGCAAACTAATGATCCCATCGATCGGGAACTCTCTAAAAAGTTTGTCCATCCCTGAGCGAACAACTTTGTCGCTGGAAGTTTTTTGTAGCTGATACTTCCCCCGACACTTTTCTAATGCAAAGCATCAAACACGTGATTTTTACTTTAAATAAAAAATTAATTAATTTATTATTGATTTTTACAAATTTTTTCGACATTGTCGTCTTCGGTGAAGTCTCACAAATCAGAATCTGTAAGTTTTATTCCGATTCGCCGAAAAATGAATGAGATCCAACGAGTTGAATGTTGGAAAACATTGATTTTTGGTGTAAAAAATGTGTAGTCTTAATTTTTTTTCTCGAAAACTATTCATCCTAGAAAAAAATGGTAAAGGGACACCGACCTTGTTTTATCAGCCCCTATGACCTAGTATTTTTTGATTTTCAAAATTCCAACTTTTTCTTTCGACCTCTGTCGGGACCGTTTGGATCAAATTTGTGATGCGTTCCGAGCGCTAAGCGAGTTATTCTTCCCGGCACCTCAATTGGACATTCGATTTACAAGTTTGTTCGAAAAATGCATGTAATTGGAAGGAATTTTTGACATGACTGCAGTGTATATCACGTAAATCATTACATATGTAATGAATATTCATCAAATGCATTTTATTAAAAAGAATATATTGTCATTTATTACTTGAATGCCCATTACTTGTGATTGTTAGATTCCCCTCATGGATCTAATCCATCGTAATCATCAATTGACCGTTAATTTCCGGTTCATGGATGATATTTAATTTCAAAAAAGCGTGATATAAAAGTTTCGATCTCTTTGAAAATTCATCCATGTGAACATGAATTATGATATTTGTTTACGTTTCACCTACATAAATTTCATTTGCATATTTTAGATTTGGGGAATACAGATTGTGAAACAGATCAAGCCAAGTTTTGTAAATTAGGATTACCAGTTGAAATAATAGGCGCCCGAAAACGTTGTTTCCAAAAAAGCTGGAAAAAGGTTTCAGTACTTGGCATAAGGCTATAGAAAATTTTAGAAAACATGCGAAAAGTGGAGATCACAGATTTGCTATCGAACATAAAATTCATCTGACGAAAAGTGAGCCAGTAGAAGTTCAATTATATTCTCAACTAGTTTCAGAACAGCAAATAGCTCGCGAGTGTCTAGTACACATTTTCAGGGCAATAAAATATCTAGCTAGACAAAATTTAGCTATAAGAGGTCATGAAGAGGAGGAAAGCAGCTTGATGCAGTTTTTGAATGTTTTAAAAATTACACAGCCGAATTTAGAGAAGTGGCTCGTTGAAACTAAAACGTGGACAAGTTGGAAGATACAAAATGAAATGCTTGATCTCATGAGCAGAAAAGTGTTGAAAAAATTATGTCAAGACATTGAAAGGCGGGATGTTCTGCTCTTATTGTCAATGGAACACAAGATATTTCTGGAATCAATCAGCACTCCATTTGCATTCGATTTTCTGATAATTTAGAACCAAAAGGAGAATTCCTTGGTTTTTATAGTGTGACGCAAACAACTGGGAAGAAAATAGCCGCTACAATTTTAGATAAATTGAAAAGTTTCGGACTCAAGATTGACTGTTTAAGATGGCAAACTTACGATGGAGCTGCAAACATGTCTGGATCGTACAATGGAGTTCAAGCGATCATGAAGAGAGAGCAATCTCTTGCAGATCATATCCATTGCACAGCTCACGCATCAAATTTTGTTGCACAAATTGTTGCTGATAGCAGTTCCTTAGTATCGTCAGCTCACGACACAATAAACGCTCTTGGAAATTTAATTTCTAGGAGCGGAAAATTCAAGACTGTTTTGAAAGATTTAGTTGCTTCATCCGCTGAAAATCGTTACAAGATTATTAAACCTCTGCGCCCGACTGGATGTTTGTGTAGAGCAGAACCAGTTCGAGCAACTCTGAATCAATTTCAAATTGTTCTTGATGCACTAGGAGAGACAAATAAAGAAAACGTATCAGCTGCAGGATTGCTTGATCAATTAACGAAAGGAAATACTATCCTAGGCTTATTCATGGCAACTGATATTTTTTCACCGATAGGAATGTTGAACAGGACATTACAAGGAAAATTTGAGACAGTTTCAGGGGATCTAGAATCTACAAAAATAGTTATAAAAAGCTTGGAAGACAAACGTTCAGATATATGTTTCAAATGGATATTCTTGAGATCTGAACAATTCGTAAAAGATTTCGACTTAGAACTGATTTCAATGCCTAGAAAACGCTTTCCACCCAAACGATTGTCCGGAAAAGCGGAGAACTATTTTTATTTTTCACCCTTCGAATTTTACTAGAAACAATACTTTTCCATGATTGATACCGCCACAAATCAACCTAAAGATAGAATTCATCGAAAAGTGATGGAAAATCTACTGAATCTCGAAAAAATACTTCTAACTGCGCAAGTTGATGCTATTATTTCATATTACCCGGAATTCGACATTCATCAATTGAAATCAGAGCTGCCCATGTTTAAATCTCAATTTAAATATCAGTCTTTGAAAGAAGCCGCTGATATCATGAGATCTCTATCACATGGAGTAAGTATTTTGGTGGAATCAAAATAAAAACCTTCTCATAATCGAATCAATTTCTCATCAAACATACTGTGTAAGATATTTGTAACAACAATCAAACTTTGTCACAGGTTCGTAAGATCTTCAAAGGATTGGAGCGACTTATTGAACTCCTAATAACTTGCCCTGCTTCATCATGTGAAGCTGAAAGAAGTTTGAGTGCCCTGCGTCGCTTAAAAACGTACTTACGCAGTACTATGTCGCAAGAACGATTGAATAATCTTGCTATTTGCCATGTTCATAAATATATTTCAGATGTATTGAATATTGAATGTTTATGCCAAGAATTTATCAACTGCGTAGACTATCGTAAAACTGTATTTGGAACATTTATTACAAAACCGGACAAGAAAAAATCTGGTAATTGATGAGAAATAAATGGACTTAATACCTGAGTACATGTGTATTTCTCACTAAATCCTTTCACTCATCCCGGTGACCTTTTTTTTTATATTCATCAGGGCAACCCCTGAGGTTGGACAGTTGTTGCGCCCCTGTCCAATATAAATATTGTGGAATGATTCATTCGCATCTTATTGGTTGAATTATTCAACAGGAATGTGGGATTGGTCGATCCCACACCCGTTTAATTCCGTTAGGATTGAAGGACAGCTATGAACCCTGAACGTCCAATCAACAAAAATTTCATGTCATAAATTCCAAGTACAACAAAATGCAAATAAGCAGAACTGATCGATCGGTAAGAACAAAATATTTTCATCCCTCTCTGTCACTGATTCACCAGAAAATAATCGAACGCAACTTCATTTGTTTATGACACTCCAGTACACGATACATCAGGATTTTTACGTATTGATTACACAGGCCTACAAAATTGAACTTTTTGTTTGGTGCAACAACTGTATCATACTTTTCCGAAGTATTTTGGCGCGCTGAATCCGAATCTGGCTTCAAAATTGCATTATTACGTGTGGTTTTTGAGATATTTTAACGTCAAAGTGTGAAAAACACCGTTTTTCGAAATATTTGAGATTACGTGACGTCAGAATGTAATTTTTTCTCATGAAACTAGTAGATGCACCTCAAAATATAATCCATCCCCTTCCGAATGCCGTTGAGTTTGCTCGAATATCTTTTTTTCTACTGTGACACGACAATTTGAAATTTGTGTGTTCATGGGTTTAGTGAATAGGTGAAATAACACAATTTTCAAACTGTCGTATCTCAGAGAAAAAAAAAGATATTTGAACAAACCTAATCGCATTTGGAAGAGAATGACTCATATTTTGAGATAATCCGAAGAATAATTCGATAAAATGTTGTTAACGTGTGGAATAATTGAATAAAGCGTTTCAAAATCGTGCATTTTCATTTTATTTTACACCTGCGATTTCTTGAAAACTACACGTAGCATTAAAAAAATAAGTATATTTCCAGAGTCAGGGTATGGAATATACTCAAAATCTGCTTTAGTTTTAGCGGCACCAAAATCCTTGTAGACCTGTGTTATTCATGAAAAAAATGAAAGGATTGTTGGAGAATCATTTTTCTTGCATATTCTATAATTTGAATGAAAATGTTATCAAAATTTCATATACGTACATGATCTTAGTTTGAAGGAAAAATCAATTATTTAGCGCCCTCTCTTATCCCCCGTATGGTTACATCCTTGAATCGAGAACGTTCAAGATACCGTAACTATTGGGAAACAAAAGAAATAAGCCTGTTAGTAAATCGCGATTCTATATTTATGTGCTTTTCCATCGTCTTGTTATATCTTTACAATAACTAAAAAATACAGAGGCAAAAAACAGAATCGATCTACTGCTTGATGTACGGATGTATCAACCCATTAAGTCCCAAAATGACATTTTTGTGTTGTATTTTTCAAAGGCTGTACTTTCTAAGAAAAAGGGTTATGAAAAATTCCAGACAACCAGTTTCGATGGAGAATTGACTGATCTTTCAGAATCTGATATTGATTTTTCCGAGAAATGCACCTGTCACAAGATATACAGGTTTTTTTCGAAAAACCGCGAATTGTGAAACTTCTTTTTTTCTTTATCTCATATTTTCCCATTGGAATCATGTCATAATTCTTCTTGTAACCACAGAAACCGCGTCAATTCGCTTCAAACTTAAATTTATGCCTTGGACTATTGGAAAAACTCATGTGGAAACAACCAAAATGGCGGCTTAAATGTAGAAAAAATGTCGAAAACTTCAAGAGTTTTTGATTCGGAAACAATGGACTTGAGGCAAAAATTTGACTGCACAAAAAGTTCTTAGAATTGATCAAAAAACACGCTAAAATTTTTTCAGAATTTTTTGACAACTTTTTCGAATTTCCAAAATCACAAAAATTTGAAAATTCAAAAACAGCGTCAAAAAATTCTGAAAAAAAATTTGAGCGTGTCCTTTGATCAATTCTAAGGACTTTTTGTCCGATCAAATTGTTTCCTAAAGTCCATCGTATTCTGATAAAAAATTCTTGAAGTTTTTGTCCACTATTCTGCAGTTTTTTCATAGTTTGGCATTTTTGAATATGCCTCTCATAATATATTTCACATGTACAGTCCGCTCTCTCAACAGTGCCGGTGATGGGAGAGTAGGGGAGTAGTCTTCTTAGAACTCATGTACCCCCACCATTGGCGTACACGTATGTTCTCAACATTCGTAAGCCACCCTCGCAATAGTGCCACACGCTTGTGTATGCAAAATTACTCTCTTCTGTCTTCTGGTGATATTAAGTATAATATTTGTTTTTCTTTTCCATTTGAAATCAGATATTTTTGTATCCAAAGGAATTATTAAAGTTCATGAAATCACATTCATGAGTTGACATTCCTGTATACATATTTGATGTTTGAATTTATTTGTATCATTTTTCGGTTATTCCTTCTTGATCAATTCCAAAGTAATCACACCAATTCTCTATTCTTCATCTCGACACATTTGCCATGATGAAACATGGATCAATTGAACATCAGTTATGAAGAGTTCTTGATCATATTTGCGGGTGGCACTATTGCGAGGAACGGTTTCAAATGGGATGCCACACGATAGCGTGATGGATGGTGGGGGTAGTGTTCGAGCACGAATGAGGAGAATCGGCACTATTCAGAGTGGCACTGTTGGGAGAGCGGACTGTAATATTATAAGTATCTTTGATATTTTTTTTATTCACAAAATTGTCTTTTTACAACATATAGTCCATGCCTCATATGTTCTCTAAACACTATCGACGTGATGATCGGTATTTCTGTGACTTGGTATTAGATTGCATTCTCTTATAAATCGCGAACCGTATTAGGACAATATATCAACGGAATACTTCATGTTCCACAGAAATAGAATTCAATAATAAACTTATCTATTGTCGGAAAAACATTGATTCCATAAAATAAACAAATAGCAGTTCAGCCTGACGAAACTGGTGATATTATTTATTGGAAGTAAAACGGACAATGTCTGCTCCATCAGGAAAACGCCGGAAACGATCAAGTCACCAGCAAGATGTAGAAATTGAAGAGGTGGAATTGATGGTGACTTTGATGCAATAATTGTTCCTCAGGATGATTGCTCTGGACCATGTGACTCTGATTCTGAATCTGAATCTGAAGGTTGTCAAATTTCTGATAATAAAGTTCCAAATATTAGTCATCATCAGGTTATGAGTGACTATGAAGGAAATCACTCGAAACTGGAGCCTAATCATATTCACGTATGGAAGAACGAAGAAAGTGTGAACAATATCCTGAAAATGAAAACTTACTCTCTGAGAAAACTAAAAAATTTATTCTTGAATCTCCATATGTACAGTTGTTCGAACTTCTTTTCTCCGCCGATTTAAGGAAATATATCATCGAAAGTACTCGTATGAATGACTGCGATTCAACATTAGATGAATTCGATATTTTTTCAGAGATAATTATAATTTCAATCTTCAATCAAAGGAAATCTCAGAAAGACTATTGGTCTAATCGACCATTACTGGCCTGTCCTACTGTGGCAAGAGCAATGAGTCGTAATAAATTTCTCAAAATTGAATCAAAATTGAAATTTGCGGAACCTGAAGATCAGAATTATAATGACAGAGCTTGGAGAGTACGTGGTATTTTCGAAATTTTCAAGAGCAATGCTTTGCAATTCGGTTTTCTCTCTACCGCTTTGTCGATAGATGAAATGATGGTGAAGTTTCACGGAAAAACCATTTTACTCCAGTTTATGAAAGATAAGCACGCGCGCTTCGGCATCAAAATGTGGGGCATTTGTAACTCAGAGGGATATCTGTTCGATTGTGAGATTTATTGTGGCAAGGGGTCGAATATTCATTCGTCTGATGAACAAGTAAAACTATCCAAATGTCCCTTAGGCAGTCGTGTCGTTATGCAGATGATCCAAAAGCTATTTGTTGATGTCGTTCCACGGAGAATAATTCAATATCATTTATATTTTGATAACTTTTTTTGTAGTCCAGACTCACTGATTCATTCTCAAACAGTCGGCTTGAGAGCAACTGGTACCGTGAGGGAAAACAGAGTCAATACCGATGATGAATTGGATAAAAAAGTAATAAGAGGAACGTTCTGAATCAAACACGAAGTAAAAAGCGGTTTGAACTATATCACAATCATGGATTCGAAACCAGTACCCTTGCTTTCCACCGCGGCAGGTGTAACTCCAATGTCAACAGTCAAAAGATATTCGAAAGAATCAAGAACTAAAAACGATATTCCATTTCCCAGAGCTTTCTCACAATATAATAAATACATGGGTGTTGTCGATCTACATGATGGACATTGTAGTAATTTGATGCCATGCATGAAAGCAAAAAGATGGACTTGGGCCATTTTTCTTTGACTTATCCAATCATCGATAACAAATGCCCTTGTAATCCATAATTTATCGAATCGTGACCAAAAAATTGGATCTAAGGAGATGGCTTCAGAACTTGCTGAATTCCATTCCGCAAAAGGTATCAAAGGGAGAGAAGTCCATGAAATTATAACTGGTATAGCAAGAAAAAATTGTAGGAATTATAAAAAATGTGGGATGAGAACATATAAAATGTGTACAATTTGCAATTCTTACTTTCGCAATTCCTCCCTTACATCGACCTGTAGTGCAACATAAAACTTCATCTTTATGTATAAAGAAAACAAAAAAGAACAGAAAAAATTTAAAAAATCAGAAAACTACCAAAAAATTTTTCAAATTGAAAAAAAAGAAGAGAAGGGTCTTTTTACATATTCACCTCTACGTGGTAAGGACCGGACAATGGCAACAAAATTTTGACGGCTAAAGAATGTATACACATGGAGTCAATGAAACAGTTTACGATGAGAGGTGTTGGGTAACGTTTTCAAAAGATTTTCAATAATACGTAATCGATTCACTACATGAGAACATATATAAATGAAACATGTTCACAAAAAATAACGTGTTACATCCCATATGGAATATATTATGAGAGGCATATTCAAAAATGCCAAACTATAAAAAAACCGCAGAATAGTGGACAAAAACTTCAAGAATTTTTTATTAGAAAACGATGGAATTTAGGAAAAAATTTTACCGGAAAAAAAGTTCTCAGAATTGATCAAAGAACACGCTCAAATTCTTTTCAGAATTTTTTGACGCTTTTTTTGAATTTTCAAATTTTCGTGATTTTGGAAATTCAAAAAAGTTGTCAAAAAATTCTGAAAAAATTTGAGCGTGTTTCTTGATCAATTCTCAGAACTTTTTGTGCAGTCAAATTTTTGCCTCAAGTCCATCGTTTTCGAATGAATTTTGGTTGTTTCCACATGAGTTTTTCCAATACTCCAAGGCATAAATTCAAGTTAGAAGTAAATTGACGCGGTTTCTGTAGTTACAAGAAGAATTATGACACGATTCCAATGTGAAAACATGAGATAAAGAAAAAAAGAAGTTTTAAAATTCGCGTTTTCCGGAAAAAAACCTGTATATCTTGTGACAGGTGCATTCTCGGAAGAACTAATATCAGATTCTTGAAGATTAGTCAATTCTCCATCGAAACTGGTTGGTCTGGAATTTTTCATAACCCTTTTTCTTAGAAAGTACAGCCGTTGAAAAATACAACGCAAAAATGTCATTTTGGGACTTTATGGGTTAACTCCCTCAGATCAAAAGAATATACCACAGTTGAGGTATCTCGAATTAGGAATTTTGAGCGACCGTTCGTCAAAAATAAACTTCATCACGTGAAATGTGAGAATGGTTACGAGGAAGGAGTGATAATTTTCGTAGAAGGTGAGATATCAGAAATGTATGATTACAGTTCTTTTATTAGTTTCTTTATTGGATGTTCTTTTGCAATCTTTAAAAATATACAGAATTTGAGTCCCTGAAGTGAAACCGCGTGTTGTATCGATTACCGACCAACGTTCCACCATCATTACAGTTGCCTCCTTCAAGGTATGACGGAGCCACGTGTAATGATGGCCAACCGTCGGTAACAAAAAGACATAACCGCATAGAAACGAACAGAAACAATTATACTTTCAATGCAGTTTCGGTCCATTTCAATCACTTTCTATCCGACTCTCAGACGGAATATCTCTTCATCTCCATGAATACACACACGTTGTTCCAACGTTGAGAAAATGTCGCATTTCAGATAATACCAGAGTCCCCACAAAGAGCGCTAGTTTATGGTAGGGAAAATGATTTCTACATAAATACTTGAAATTCAAATTGAATTTTTGATACACACCTTTGTGTTTCAAGAAGAGTTCATATTGAGAGTTCATGAAGAATTCTTAATGACCTCATAATGAATTCATTTCCCCTGACATAACGGGGATTGCTTAAGATTTATTCCAAGAGTCTGTACGGATTAAGAAAGATCATTTGTGCTATGTGAGATTATTCAACTGACGTGTGTCGTTGATTCCATCGCGTTGTTTTTTGGTCCCATTCCAAATGGTGGTAACATAAACATCTGAGAATAGCATTTGAATAACGTATTACTCCAATTTGTAGTTGAAAATAACCTCTGAACGACATTATAAAAAACGGTTCTTGAATGTAAGTAATTCACCTGTTTGGAGAAACTTTTCGCAAAAGCTCAAATCCCGAATCCCTGGAATGACTCGATACGGCCGATGACCCATCCTTCGGAGGCACGGCGTAGTAAAGATTCTCATTTCGAAGGTTCTGGAATCCGTTGGCAGGAGATGTCCTGTTCGACGCAGCTATTTCACCATTCACTGCGATTCCCCTCCTCTGGTTAATGTCAGCCAACATCGATCAACGTCGGCCGAGGTCGGCCTACGTTGGTTAATATGAACTCACGTGATCCGATGTTTTCGGCCAGCGTGGATTGATTGATGTTGGCGAATATCAATCAATATCAGGCAATGTTTTCGGCCGACGTGAATTGACCTACGTTCACCAATGTCAACCAACGTTAGTCAGTGTTTTCGGCCGTGGTGGGCCAACTTTGTCCAACATTGGCCAATCTCAATCAACTGCAACTAATGTTTTTGGCCAAAATCAGACCGGGATGGCCAATACCAGTGAGCGACAGGTGATGTTTTTGGATGACGTGGGCTGGCTTTCGCTAATATCAACCAACTTCAGCAAACGTTTTTGGCTGAAGTCGGCCAAGGTCGGACTACGGTGGCCCATGTAACCAACGTCAGTCAATATTCAAGGCCGACGTGTGCCAAAAGATCAAAGAATCTTAGGAATGATTTATCTAGTTTGATGTACGTTTTAACACTATACTACTGTGGGCAAAAAGTGAGGTGAATTTGTTTGTAAAATGAAAAATCTTCATTTATTCTTCTACATCAATTTCATCCAATTCAAAGTAATCCCCTCTCGATAAAATACACTTATGCCAGCGTTTTTTCCAATCATCGGAACATGCTAAATAGTCCCTTTCCGGTATTGCCATCAGCGCCTTCTTCGATTCAGTTTTCATCTTCTCAATAAACGCTCTCCCCGGAGTGGTCTCTTGAGTTTTGGGAATAGCCAGAACTCACACGGAGCCAAATCAGGCGAATACGGTGGTTGCGGAACGATGTGCGTCGAATTTTTGGTGAAATGGTCACGGAGAACGAGTGCAGTATGAGACGGTGCATTATCGTGATGCAAAAACCAAGAGTTGGTGGCCCATAATTCTGGTCTTCATATCCTTCTGATATTCCGATCATATCAGTGAGGTCTCTAACGGTCAACCGACGATTTTTGAGCACTAATTCCTCCACTTCATCGACGTGTTGGTCATCTGTTGACGTCGATGGTCGTCCGGAGCGCTCCAAGTCATCAACACGTTCTCGACCCTCTTTGAAGTCTTTGTACCACTTACAAACATTTTTCTACGACATGGTAGAATCACCAAAGGCCTTCCGCAACATCCTCAAAGGTTCCGCAGCCGAAATTTCATTCCGCACACAAAATTTGATCGCACTTCCCTGCTCAATTAAATCAGACATTGTAAAAATCGAAAAATGCACTCTTGGTCGTTTGGTAAACACAAGCGTAAATGTATTACTGATGATAACATTGACATGAAATTGAGCACAGATGTCATCAACAGTCCTGTCAACTCAAGAGGAAAAGAACTAGCCTGAAATGTCAAGCCCACGAAGTTTAAATTAAAAATTCACCTCACTTTTTGCCCACAGTAGTACGTCATCATGACGTCTTTGATTTCTTTTGAGCAATCTTTGAGCCGTTTTTATGATATTTTTTTTCGGTTCAAAAACGTGTGATCTCCCGTGACATTTTTATTGAATTACAACATTCGCTAAGTTGGAAAACGGCGGATTCCTAAAGAGAAACCATCAAACTATGTTATCATTGTCAGCTTCGGAGCAATAGCAATTTGGGATTTTTGACCTCCCAGCTAATGGAAATTCAGCAATTTCAGATCATTTCAGCCCCGAAACAACGGATGATAGGATAGTTCAATTTTGTTCCTAGAAATCTGCCGTTTGGCAATTCAGTGAATAGTGAAAAGCTCAAATACGTATTGCACAATGAGCTGAGAGGCATACAAAAGCTGACAAAAACCAACTCCATAATTGAGTTATTTGGAAATCGTCGTCATAATATATGGTGATTGGAGTAACTTTTGGTACAATTTTATGGAAATCGATGGAATCTTGAAGCTTCCATAGCATTTTGGAAGTGAGAATAATCAAGACATTTTGCAAGTGCTGCGTTGACCTAGAACTGATTTTATCTTCTCAAATCAATCAGTTTTCCAAATTCAATCTCATTGTTGCTAAACTAAGAGGAATATTGTAATGGAATGCAAGAAGGATATCGCTATCAATGTCTCCTCACACAATTACAAGAGGTTCTAATATGGACGAAAGGTCATTTCTTCAGAATAAGTCTTCCTAGTGAAGAACAGAGCGTGAGAAGGGTATTCAGCCACACGGAAGAGTGAACGAAAGAGTATCCAAGCGCGAAGGAAGCGGAAATTGAAACATTTTACACTTCATGCGTTTCAATCTCCGCTTCCAGCGAGCGGAAATTTTCACCAGGGTTGCTGTCGTTAATCTTTACTGCTAAATATCACCTCGTAGAATGAAGAGTGAAAGTGGGTATGTTCAGCATAAAATGTACTAAAAATGCAGTTTGCCCATTTTGGCCCGTTTTGATTTTCCCCATGAATACAGATGAATGTTTCACCATATGTACCGTATTTCACCGCAAAGATCGTGATATTCATGTCTAGATATATCGAATTTTATACTAAAATCATCAATTTATCGGTAATAGGCATAAATTATCAACGGCTAAGAAATGAAACGATGAAGTATACCATTATATACGATGATTTTATTAGGTGTATAACTTTGCTTCCGCCGTTTTGGAATAGATAACTGTAGCGGTAAGTGGTAGTTGGAATAAATAGATCATAGATGTCATACAATAAGCTTAGGTATTTGTAAACATAACGCCATCGAAATATACAGGGTGATTCAAAATTCCCGCACTTTTTTTTGAGAGTAGATTCCTGATGAAATTCTAAAATGATTTGTCCTTTTGCACAATGAGGTGGATCCATCGGTCATTCAGGAGCGTCATAACAGAACAAGAGAGGAAGGTGCTTGCAGAGGGCGCTCATACGATCAGCTGATCGGTATAATCGATACGATTTACCAACATACAAATTGGTAAATTTTCTATGTAGAACGATTGAATTCGTCGACAATGTGGAAAAATTTATTATTGTCATGAACTCTTATCACGATATGCTGTAGGTGAAAGTTGTAATTTCAGTAATGATTTTTATTCCGCAGACAAATGAAAAATAGTGTTATTTCGTAGGGATAGGGATCCAAGTGGGAGAAAAAAGTATAACTACTCGTTTTCAATCAGAATTTTCATGTAAAGAAGAAAACATGAGAATTTTCATTCATCCGATACCCAATTTGAACGGTTTGATTAGTAAGTTTAACACAAGAGATTCGATTCCGAATCCTGTATTCTGATTGGTCGAGAATCAATGTATGTTAGATCAATTCTCGGCCGTTTCAAATGATTCTTCTGGAGAATGTGTTTTCGACTCATCCCAACCACAACATTGAACGATAATGAATTTATTCGAATTCACCCTTTTTACATCATTCGATGATTATAAAGGGTTTATCGAACGTTAATAACTTACTTCAACTTGCAGAATCCATCAATTTTGACGAAAATACAAGGTGTGACATTGTATACGACCCAATCATTGCACTTGATTGACATTGTAATCACATACGGTTTGTTTAGATTGAATCAACCATTCGTGATACGATCAAAATCAGGTGACAGTTCGAAACAGTTTCATTTGAAGCACATATGACTTCAAAGGGCATATTGTTATTTCAAATGGAAAAAGAATTGTCTTTGAAGATTAACCAACTCCGTCCTTTTTAGGACGAATACATTTTCTCAATGTAGAAACGCGCTCGAACTTGCACACAATTTGAATTAGATTTTGATTTAAACATGAATGATCTTGAGTGATCTCAAGTAAGTTATTAACGTTCGATAAACCCTTTATAATCATCGAATGATGTGAAAAGGGTGAATTCGAATGAATTCATCATTGTTCAATGTTGTGGTTGGGATGAGTCGAAAACACATTCTCCAGAAGAATCATTTGAAACGGCCGAGGATTGATCTAACATACATTGATTCTCGACCAATCAGAATACAGGATTCGGAATCCAATCTCTTGTGTTGAACTTACTAATCAAACCGTTCAAATTGGGTATCGGATGAATGAAAATTCTCATGTTTTCTTCTTTACATGAAAATTCTGATTGAAAACGCGTAGTTATAATTTTTTCTCCCATTTGAATCCCTATCCCTACGAAATGACACTATTTTACATTTGCCTGCGTAATAAAAATCATTACTGAAATTACAACTTTCATCCACAGCATATCGTGATGAGAGTTCATGACAATAATCAATTTTTCCACAGTGTCGACGAATTCAATCGTTCTACATAGAAAATTTACCAATTTGTATGTTGGTAAATCGTATCGATTATACCGATCAGCTGATCGTATGAGCGCCCTCTGCAAGCACCTTCCCCTCTTGTTCTGTTATGACGCTCCTGAATGACCGATGGATCCACCTCATAATTAGTCAACTTCAATTAATTATATCTCGAAAATCATGCGTCGGAGAGCATTGTGCAAAAGGACAAATCGTTTCAGAATTCCATCAGGAATCTACTCCCAAAAAAGAGTGCGGGAATTTTGAATCACCCTGTATATCGATTTGTGTCTGCATCATGGAGTTACTCTCGATTCAACATGTCAGCTTACGAGCCAAATTCTCGTCATTTGCGGGAGGTTTCAATTTTCTGCTTTAATATGAAGAAATCTGCGGCTGAGGCTCATCGAATGCTCTCAAATACCGATGATGAGGTCGCTATTAGTGAAAGAACGTGCCGAGAGTGGTTTCAACGCTTCAAGAACTGTGATTTCAACGTCGAAGACCAGCATGGCGGTGGGAGAAAGAAGGTTTCCGAAGATGCAGAATTGGAGGCATGACTTGATGAAGACTCGTGTCAAACGCAACAAGAATTGGCAGGATCATTGGGAGTGACGCAACCAGCCATTTCAAAACGCCTGAAAGTCATGGGAATGATTCAGAAACAAGGAAATTGGGTGCCGTACGAGTTGAAACCGGGAGATGTTGAACGGCGTTTGTGTGTTTGCGAACAGCTGCTTGCAAGGCGAAGACGGAAGGGATTTCTGCATCGCATTGTGACTGGGGACGGAAAATGGGTCCATTACGATAATCCCAAGTGCAGAAGATCATGGGGATGTCCCGGCCATGCTTCCACGTCGACGGCCAAACCGAATATTCACAGTTCCAAGGTTATGCTCGGTATTTGGTGGGACCAGCTCGGCGTAGTGTATTATGAGTTGTTAAAACCGACTGAAACAATCACAGGCGATCGTTATCGAACGCAATTAATGCGTTCGAGCCCAGCATTGAAAGTCAAACGGCCACAATACAACGAGAGACATGTTAGAGTGATTTTACAGCATGACAATGCTCGGCCCCATGTTGCGAAAGTGGTCAAGACATACTTGGAAACTTTGGAATGGGAAGTCCTACCTCACCCGCCGTATTCTCTAGACGTTGCTCCCTCGGACTATCACTGGTTTCGATCGATGACACACGGCCTAGCTGACCAGCACTTCCGGTCTCATGAAGAAGTGAAAATTGGACCTATTCGTGGATCACTTCAAAAGATGACCAGCTTTTTCAACGTGGGATTCGTATGCTGCCCGGAAGATGGGAGAAAGTAGTGTCCAGCGATGGACAATACTTTGAATCATAAATGTATAACCAGTTTCTTACAATAAAGCCTCGAATTTCGGAAAAAAACAGCGGAAGCAAAGTTAAACACCTAATATGTGGGATGCGTATACTCAATTCCTCTTCACAGAGCACTTTTATTGTGAAAGGAATGATGATAAATGGTTGCTGGACCAATCCACCGCACGGAGAGAGTTCTGCACCACTGATTACTTCTTCATAAACAACTCAATGATGTGGCTGGAACAACAGGAAAATAACATTACTGAGTCGTGGATTGATATAAACCGTTCGTTTCTTGGCAGTAGTCATTCATGCAAATGCACGACGGTTCAGTGTTCTTCTTCTTTTGTTTCATCCACACGACTGGGTAGTGTATAAAAAAGTGATCAATAGTGTAGAATTTTCTCCGTGAGGGTGATCCAGAATCATTGCACTTCCTCAACCTTTTCATGCCCCCGGTAGATCTGTCACAGATGAAATCAGCGTCAATGAGATTCGGGATGGTTAGGATTGTTGAATCCGAATCTAGGATTGAATTTTCAGAATTCTCAATGGTGGATCCAATATGGCGGAGGAAAATATTGGAATTATCCCAATCCATTTGAAACATGTCATTCGGGGGTTGCTGAATCCAAATCAACTCAATTCTGCATGCATCATTTATTCGAATTTTATCCTTTTGTTTGTTTCATTCATCCCAACCTAGCTCACTTGATTCCCTCCCCCAGCCAGCAAGTCGGCTACGCCCTGGTTAATCATCATAGTGGCTCCAACATTCCAAATTTTGATTTTATAATATCAGATTCGTTATCAGCGACCTTCGAAACTCCGAAATCACAAGTGTCATACTAATCCGCTGGAAATTACTTCATGCTGACCGCCATCTTGAATCTGCCATTTTGAATTTCGATTTTTCAATATGAGATTCGTTATGAGCGATGATGAATCCCGGAATCAGTACCGAAAAAAATCATTTTCGCCGATCTCTGTTCAACAGTTGTATGATATTTTACATTCCCCGCTGTGAAATCAACTAAAATAGTAGTATCTCTAACTGTGTTTCAAGTCGTCCATATATTCCTTTCCCACTCACCACGACAACTCAGGAAGAATTCTCAATGCGTTCATTTTGAAGCCATATGGCTCCAAATGAATTCATTATTAATCCCTTCTGAGCTGTTGTGCTGTGTGGGTTGAGAAGAAGAAAATTTCAAAACTTTTTTCTTCTGGGTGTATTATTCGATTAAATACCATGAGGAAATACAATTTGTTTCCAATGTTGGTTACATGTGGGACAATCCAATAAGTATCAATACAAAAATGGATGAGTTAGTATGGTATGTCCAAACGGATTCCTTTGGGAATATTTTCTGTTGCGTTTCCACATAGGATCCAATTCAAAACTGTTACATGGAATGGCGTTTGGGAATTTCCAATAGGTTCCAATGTGTTCCTTGAATTTGAAAAAATTCAATTCCCAAGGGTCCAAAATTCGGTATTTCCGAATAAATTCTGTTGAAACCACACTTTGCCTGTATTTCAGATAGAATTCAATGAATGCCAATACAAACGTTTATGAAATAACCCACTCCTGTCATTCCAGATGAATTCCATTGATAAAACTTGTTCATTTGGTCTCCCGTATGAGATCCAATGAATACTCATACGAAAATATATCAAAGTATTCAGATTGGTATCCCCGAATGAATTCTATTCAGGAACATTTATTATTCATCATTCCACATGGAATCCAGTTCGAACACGCTACATCAGATGACCTTTGGGGGAATACCAACAGATCCGGAAACATTTTAATGCGCTCTTCATATTTCAGAAAGTTGACCTTCCATTGGTATCCATGTGGAGTTGCTGTGATAAATACACATGATTTCCCGATGATAAACCATATGTTGGAATAAATCGATGTAAATCATGGCCATGGTGCCATCTATATGTTTGTAAGTTCAACTGGACTCGTCACGTGACGATGCAACGCCATGTCGCTGTACCTTTGAGCAGTCGCTTCAGAGCATTCGAGACGTAACCTTCTCTCAAGCATTGAATATATTATTCGTATTGACAGTTTCCCCAGGTTTCAGCAGCTCGTAATAGATTGCGCCCTTCTGATCCCATCAAACACACAGCATTGTCTTTCGTCCGTAGCGGTTTGGTCTTGCCATCGATGTTGATGGTTCACCCGGAGTAACCCATGACTTTTTGCGCTTAGGATTCTCGGAATATATCCACTTCCCATCGCCAGTCACAATTCGATGGAGAAATGACTTTCTTCGGAACCTGGCGAGCAGCATTTCACATGATGTTTTGCGGTTTTCCTGCTGTCTCTCGTTGAGTTCATGTGGAACCCATTTCCGCACCTTTTGTATCTTCCCCATGGCTTTCAATCGAAGGAAGATGGCTTCTCGGGTCACCTTCAACTGATCCGCCAGTTGTTGTTGTGTTTGAGCGTTGTCTTCGTCCAACAAGACATGCAGGTCAGCGTCTTCAAACTTTTTCGGTGGTCTTCCACGTTCTTCGTTCCTGACGTCACAATCGCCACTTCTGAACCGTTTGAACCACTCGAAACACTGTGTTTTACCGAGAGCATGCCCACCAAACGCATCCACAAGCATTCAATGCGATTCGGCTGCGGTTTTCTTCAATGAAAACAGAAAAGTAGTGCTGTCCGCAAATCGTAATTTGTTGGCACAAAACTCGACATGTTTATCTCTAATAAACAAATGCTACTGAATGAAACTCGTGTTATTGTGAGTTTGAAATCTTTTTCGGATATCAATACAATAACAAGACACCGCTGACGTGATGTGTCGGTAACTGCATCGACATCTAGCGCCACCTATGGGCGAATTCCGGTTTCATACCCACACACCTGGTATATTGTGAGTGATCGAAAAACTGAGAAAGGTCGAGCGACCAACGTGAACGCGAACGAACAGGAGGCTGTTGTAAACGGGAAAATGGCGATGTTGAACAGTTCGCATAACGTCGGAAAACTTAGCGACAATAACTACGAGTCGTGGAAGCCTCAAATGAGGAGTGTATCAATTTGTCACGAATTATGGTCGTACACAAACGGAACTGAAGTTCAAACCGAAGCAAACCGCGACTGATGGGTGGAAAAGGATCAGCAAGCTCCGGCACTGATTATGCTAAGTGTTACAAACAGTCAACTAAACCATATCAAGAAAGCTGGAACATTGAAAGGCGCTTGGGAAGAGTTACAAAAGGTATAATAATCAAAAGGTCCGGTACGGAAAGCGAGATTGTACAAACAGCTATTTCGAATGAAGGAGGACGCCGACACATCAATGACAAAATATCTGAACGAATTTATCAGCAAAGTAGAACAGCTGAAGGGAGCAGGGATCGACATTCCCGACGACTTGTTATCGATTATGTTACTAGGATCTTCACCCAAAGAGTTCGAGAGTTTTGTCGTAGCAATCGAATCACGTGACGATATCCCGAAAGTATCCAACCTCAAAATAAAATTACTCGAAGGAGAAGCTCGACAAGCAGATAGAGGTGGACGTGTCGATAAAGAAAAGAACAACGATGAAAGCAGTGAAGCCCTTTACACTAAAGTGACACAATCGCAAACATCTAAAAATCAAGATAGTTCAAAATGACCAGGAAAATCCACCGGAAACTGCTATGAATGCTGCAAAAAGGGGCATAACGGTGTTGATTGTCGTGTCAGAAAGAAACGTGAAGCAAACAAAAATAGTGACGCGATGACAGCCATCGCACGTAATATCGGAGTTCAAAAATCCAATTCATGGTGTTTAGATAGTGCTGCTACGCGACATATGTCGAACGAAAAACAGAAGTTCAGTTGCCTTGACGAAAGCGTGCAATCGAAAGTGTACACCGCATCTGACCAGTGTATAAAATCTCGTGGTGTTGGTGAAATTGAACTTACCGTGAAATTGAACGACGACAAAACAAATCGAGTGAAATTAATGAACGCGATTTTTGTCCCGGATTTCAAAAACAATTCGACATCATTCCCGCAAATCACACAAAACGGTTTTGAGGCTATGTTCGATAAAAATCACGCAGCTGTCAAACGAAGCGACGGAACGACCGCGATGATAGCGAGAAAACGAAACGATCTGTACATCGTAGACACTAATGAATATCGTGCTTTTCAAACGAGTGAAAATTCTGGAAATTTAGAAAGATGGCACCAACGTCTCAGGCATCTGAATTTCGCGGATTTACGAAAATTACAAACGAAAAAAATGGTCGGAGGTTACAACTTGAATTCAAAAAACGCGAACGCGGAGTGCATAGTGTGCATGAAAAGCTAAATTCAGCAGTTACCGTATAAGAGTGCCCAACATCGGCAACATGAAAAACTCGATCTCGTGCGTTCGGATATCTGTGGCCCGATGAGAACGGAATCTTTCGGTGGTGCTAAATACTTCGTGACATTTATTGACGATTTCTCGCGTTACATAGGAACAGTGATGCTTCGCCAACGTTCGGATGTGTTGATCGCATTCAAAAATTTTGAGAGACGTGTCGAAAAAGAAACGGGCTGTGTCGTGGAGCGATTGAGAACGAACAACGGTGAAGAATACATTTCAAGAGATTTTACGAAATTCCTCGAAGACGAAGGAATCTCAAGACAGCTTACTGTTGAGTATACACCTTAACAAAGCGGCGTAGCTGAGCGCGCAAATCGTACGTAAGTAGAGATGTCACGTTGTCTTATGCTTCAAGCAAAATTGCCGAAATCATTGTGGGCAGAAGCCATCAATGCAGTGACGTTCTCACGAAACAGATGCCCAACCAAATCGCTTGGAAATGAAACGCCTTACGAACCGTGGTTCAATGAAAAACCTTACGTTGGTTTCCTTCGAATCATAGGAAGCACAGCGATAGCGTTGAATAAGGACGGACGAGACGGGAAATTTGATTTGGAAGGACTCGAATACGTTCTTGTAGGCTACTCTCATGAATCGGAGGCTTACCATCTATGGCGTCCAGGTACGAGAACAGTCGTAAAAGCGAGGGATGTGAAAACTCTTGGAAAATTGGATGAGACTGAGGAATTCATTACCGACGTTTCTCTGAACCTCAATCAAAACAGCGACAAACATGAAAATCCGAGTGATGAAAAAAAGACCGACGACGAAAACAACCACACATATGAAGAATCAAGCGACGACGGAAAGAACGAAAATTAGGAACAAGATGAAAAGCGAGAAACAGGAACCATTCGAAATCGAGGAGTCCTGGAGAACATTCCCAAACGTGGCTGAGGCAGGCCGAAGATCATTCGAACAGGAAAAATTGGATGCCCCTAGAAATTTCATTCAACGAAAAATCTAGCATCAAACAGCGAACCAATGAACCAAGAAGCCCCGACGACGACGAACGAAGCTCTTGAACAAGATGATGCTAATTCAGGACTGAATGCGATAGAGGAACGAATCCAAATTCTGGAGGAAAATGGAACATGGTCATTGGTACCCCGACCACAAGATGAGGAAGTTTTTTCCAATAAATGGATCTTCAAATTGAAAACAAATTCGACAGGAAAAATCGAAAAATATAGAGCTCGATTAGTGGCTCGAGGCCACACACAAAAAGCCGGAATAGACTACCACGATGTATTTGCTCCAGTTGCACGGTATGAAATTATTCGAACCCTCCTCGGTGTTGGAGCAGAGATGTTCGTTCATCAAATGGACGTAGTATCCGCGTATGTTCAAAGGAACTTGACCGACGGAGTGTATATGGAGCAGCCGGAGCCGTTCATAGGAGAAAATCCTGAACAAGTTCGCAAATCAAACAAACCCTTGTACGGCCTCAAACGCCAGTGGTACAAGCGTATCAACGAATCCATGGCCCAAGAGGGTGGTCAACGAAACGACGCCGATCCGTGCTTATATGTGTTCAATGATGGAGAAAAACGTGTAATGATGATAATCTACGTGGACGATATTATTTTAGCTCCGAAAAGTCAAGATGAGATAAATAATGTGAAGCAGAAACTAAAGGAGGAATTCGAAATTGTGGATCATGGTCAAACTTCTAATATTTTGGGAATTCATGTGGAAAGAAGAGGAGAAACTGGCTCGATAAAACTTTCTTAGGCGGAATACGTCAACGAACTATTGGAGAAATTCAACATGGATTCAGTCAAAACAGTTTCTACACCGATCGAATCGAACATAAAAATTACGGAAGAAATGGGACCCAAAAACGACGAAGAAAGACAGGAGATGAAAAATCGATCATATTGAGAACTTGTCAGAGGTTTGATCCATTTGGCAAACGCAACCAGGCCAGATATTGCTTACGCAGCAAGCACATTGAGCAGATTTTGTACAGATCCTGGGGAACAACACTGGTTTTTGGCGAAACAAGTCCTTGGATACCTTGAAGGAACGAAGACTTACGGAATTGAATATACGAGAACCAAGCAGAAGTTGGGAGCACTCACCGATTCTGATTGGGGAGGCGACATAAATGACCGACGATCTTGTTCCGGAAACGTTTTGATTCTAGCTGGAGGAGCCATCAGTTGGAAATCAAGAAAACAGCCAACGGTGCCTTTGTCAACCATGGAAGTCGAGTATATCGCCCTCGCTGAAGTATCCAAGGGAATAATCTACTTGGAGAGACTGTTGGATCATATGCAATTCAATAATTTTATAACAAATCCAGAGCGCGTATTTTGTGACAATCAGAGTGCGATAAAACTCGCGAAAAATTCGGTATTTCACTAAAGAATCAATATATCGGAGTGAAATTACAGTCAATTATTCGCAAACAGAATCGATGCTCGCGGATGTATTCACGAAGGCTTCAGCTAAAACCAAACACGAGATAGTTATCGATATGGTGAACTTGAAATGAAAATTTATTTGTTCGATTGTCGGTTCAATGGATTTGAATCGATAAAAGGGGTGTTGGAATAAATCGATGTAAATCATGGCCATGGCGCCATCTATATGTTTGTAAGTTAGACTAGACTCGGCACGTGACGACGCAACGCCACGTCGCTGTACCTTTGAGCAGTCGCTTCCAAGCATTCGAGACGTCACCTTCTCTCAATCATTCAATATATTATCCGTATTTAATAATATTCTATTTATTTCGAGACCCGTATCCCTGACACCACGTTCTATCGGGGATCATTGGAATCGATTGGTTTCTACCAACAGGGTTGTCATGCGACACCTAAATTATTCAATGATCTTTAAAAAAAATCGAAAGGTATCTTCTTACCAGATCCAGAATACCTTATGTACGGAATCAGTCCATGACATGCATGGATCAGGGTATTTGAATGTTCACCGAAAATATCATATGGACAAGAGTTGGAATTGCGACGAATGGGAATTGTTGACCAGAAAATAGTATTCGCTGAAAAACGGGAAAAAGTTCAGGCCATTTGAAGAACCAAGCTAGGGCTGATCGTAGATAAGCCTGTGTCAGGAGGCTCCGGTAACTCTAATGATGGCAATACAGCTCGCAGAGCCTTTGAGAAGCCGGAAATTCTCGCAGAATGCCTTGGAATTGATTGCAAATCAATCAAACTGCTGGAAACAATTCTGATCGCAATCTCAATTCATCTTCCAATTGATCCTGTGAAATTCAGCAAACTTTGTAACTGTGCTGCTGAAAAATACATTAGTATCTGTTCCTGGTATCCTATGCCAGCAACTTTGCATAAGTTCCTCGTGCACGAAGCAGATATCATCAGTACAAGTATACTGCCTGTTGGAGTTTCAGGGGAAGAAGCATCTGAAGCTCGAAACAAAGATTATAAAAATTTCACATCGAATCATGCCAGGAAGAACGATCGTGGAGTCAATATCGGAGATGTTTTCTCCAGAGCAATGGATACATCAGATGTGAAAATATCGAGTGTGAGTCTCGAAAAGAGACTGAAACAGAAAAAAAAATTATCAACTCCGACGGAAGTACGAGATTTGCTACGTTTACCAGAAGTAGAAAAACTTTGGAAATGGAACATCTGGTGGGGATGATGAACACGGAGAAGAAGTTGACAGCGCTGGTCTTCCTGGAATTTTGTGTTAACTAGACGAGATGGTACTTTCAGATGGCGAGGATGAAGATCACGACGAGGGAGATTGATTTAAGAGTGTGAGAGGTGAGGAGACACATTAAAACAACACCCCAAATCATTCATCACTTGTATGCAGACATCTAACTATGACTTCCTGATGTTGGAACCTGGAGGCTATAGGAGTCCATAGGAAATTCTACCGAGCGGACGTCAAGTATCAAAAATAGGCTGTTGCTGTTGCGAGGGTAGCTCAGTATCGATGGAAATCAATGTTTATTCACATCAATAAAATATCAATAAAATAACTTTTTATTCCTAAACTAAACTTCGAAACTTCGCGATCTCGAGTTCCATCAAAATCCGCTGGTAATTATATTATTCTGCATTTTGATTTTTCAACATGAGATTCGTTATCCAAAGAAGATTGTCAGAATGTGTGTGGGATGTCCCATGTCAATAATGTCATAACATTCAGGAGATATTCTGAAACATTGCTGAAATCATTGAGGTAAAATTCTGGAGACTGTGACGTGATATATTGTCACAAGGAAAATCGCGAGGTGGCACCGCGCATCACTCTTGTTAGAGTTAGTCGTGTCATTTGTGAACACCTTAGTTCGCTCAAGAGAACACAGCTGTCGCCCGCTCACATGAGAATCGGGAACACATTTCCCCTCCTCAACCAATCCTGACCTCCTCTAACCCCTGTCGTTCTATGATTTGTCGAGGTTTCCCGCCCGGAGGAGGCAACGACTTCTGCCACGAGGTGACACGGCGGTCCCTCACCACCGAAGGACGATCCACCAATCACGGGAGCCCACCTTCTCTCACCCCAGGCCGACCAACAGCGGAGGGAGGAACGCCCTCTATTGCCCTCTCGTCAAGGCTGCTGACCTGGAGGAGAGGAGCAAGCTGCATGCGCAGCTCAACATGCCCCTATGAGAGGAGAAGGAAAGGACGAGAGAGACAACACGAACCCCGACACTCTCAGAATCGAATAATTGGGGAAGGACAGAACCCCTTACCCCGGAGAACCCCCGCCCCACATATACCCACACTCACGTAACGACTGATCGGAGATCACCACCGCCAGAACGAATGAAACAAGCTCAAGAGGTGAGCTCCAACGGGAAGTCATCAACGGGGTTCCGTGTATTACTTTGCGAACTCATCCATCGGTGAAGAAGAAGGGAAGGCCATCTTGGTTTTCACTTCTTATGTAACCGAGTCACGGTGACGTTTGAGAAGAAAGATTTTGTTCGAGGAATTTGGAATACGGTGAGTGTACGGTGCCACCGGAGCTTGAATTTGGATTGAAACATTGGCCTGCGCATCTGCCAAATTGTTTCTCCGGAGTGGGAGTGCCAGTGCGGTGGATTTTGGTGTTAATTATCGTGAGAAACTTTCCTTCTCGTGGCATCCTCCACGTGCTCCCTCTCTCGAATTCCCCTCCACCCTTTTGTGTTTGCACCATCGAATCACCCCCTCCGTCCGATTCAGCCCTCCCTCGCATACGATTTTATGGTCGCGGTTTACCTGAGCCCTCCCCTCCTTTGGTGAATGTAAATGACATGGTCCGTATGCAGTATTCCCTTGTGGTCGTGCCCTCCGTGCTTCTCTGAATTCCCTATGTTCCCCTAGTCAGATACATAGACTCTGATGAATTGTTTATATTTTGTGTTTTCGCGATAAAGTCGTGTATGTGTCTTAAAAATCTTGAACTTGGAATATATACGTGCTCTGACACATGGTTAACCTCACGTCGGGGTTGTTTATTCTGGTGAATCAAAATTACCCCCCCCCCTCTTGCTGAGCTTCCCTTATCCCTTGACCACTCCCAAATTATCGTGGACGTATTACTTTTTCGATATCAATATATTTCAGGTGCCGCTACTACTCATAAATATCCACGACGGGGGTCGTGGAGGCGCTCAACACCCTATGCGCCTTTGTGTATGGGTTCAGGATAGACCCATCATAAGACACCCTGCAATATTGCCATGATCATTTCAGCGATATTCTGTACGAATATGAAAATGTAACATTCACATATATTCAAAAGCTCATGATATATTACTTTGGGTTGAAAAAAAAATTTCTTCGGAGTTTACTTTGACCAATGTTGGATAAGTTTGCCCGGAATAACTTTGAGTGGGAGGAAACCTGCTCCGAAGTCGATTATTAGAAGGTTCCCTCAGTGGTGATTGAACCCGGGTTCTGCGACTGAGAGTCAAGGCTTACACCACATCAGCGAATCTCCGAGATGACAACATCACTCTCAAAGTGCCATTTATTGTGATCATCGTGATGGGAGTTTGAAGAATCCGTTCCCATGGAATATAGACCAATCGATTAAGAATCTTCTGACACAAAGAATGAGCAGGTCATGGGAGAGATCGTGGCCTACAATGCTCATTCCAGCTCGTATCTTCAACAATTGAGATACCCGGGGATATATGAAAGGGCACTTATCAGTTTTCTGCTGGACTGAAGATGATTTTGATGTGACATTCAGGGAACCTGAGACTAATTGCCTACCAATTTCTATACCATGCTCAAATGGTTTAGAAACATGTTTATGAACAACTTCGGAATTCGGACAGCGTGAGAGTGCGGCGGGAGCCTGATTGGAAAGTCAATTAGGTGTAACGGAGAGTCATCTGTGGGTGACTTGGGAGGGATTGGAATATTGTCACGCTTGATTTTTTTCAATGAATACTTTCTTCACTCCTGAATTCTCACGAGAGCGGAGTTTCCATAACGTCCACGAGCTTCTCAAGAGTGGTTGGATACAAGAAAGCGTAGAAGGGAATATCGAAGCTCTTATTTCCCCTAAAAACTCGATCCCTGATTTTGATTGAGTACCCCCGGAAACTCACAGAACCCATGTTCCATATAAATCCGTCCACACATGCAAAAATGACTCAATTCACGTTCCCCATATTGGATTTGCCACCTTGGATTCGTTTTCTGGCAGCAAATTTGGATTCAACATCCTCTGAAAACCCTAAAACTCAACTCTCATAATGATCCGTCGAGTCAAGCCAGAGTAACGGATATTCAAAGCCTGCGGAAAAAAGGACTCATAGATATAAAGGATGGTCCATTTGAAGTGATATAGTCGAATATCTTGGAAACTAGTGGAGATGGAAAAAAATGTTCCGGATAAAGAGTTTAGGGTTCCAAGGGGAAAGTATGATGCTGACCTTGGAAAATCCCTCAGCGGTCATTTTGAAGGGCATTCAGGGGTCCAGATGGTTTTTCAAAACGGGACTCCCATTTTTTTATCATGGCATGAGAAAGCTGGTTTCGAACCCTTTGCGAAACACTGGTCATGGACCCCTTTCCGCCCATTGGGGTGCAAGGTATAGACCGTCGAAGTTATTGATGAACTACTCTGAGCGCTACCCTGGAACAACGACGTGCACGTGGTAGTTCTCTGTTCCCTCCGGAGTACTTGATTATTGTGAGTCCCTTTGCCTCTCACATGAAGGGTGCTTGATGCTGTCAAAATGATTGCTCGAAGTTACCCCCCTATGCCTGGATACATGATCCCAGTCTCCTCCGAGAATTTGTGATCGTCATCAGAAACACTGATCGCGGTATGTTGGCACGAATAGTGCGGATGCGATCGATCATGTCCTCCCTCGTTGTTGGTTGGGCCTTGAATACTTCGTCTTTCAGACATCCCCACAAGAAAAAGTCGGGCGAGCGTAGAGGTCACGCAACTGGCCCACCTCGTCCAATCCACCGCCCCGGGAAATGATGATCAAGGTATTCTCTCATAATCAATGCGTAATGGGGTGGCGCTCCATCTAGTTTGACCCACATCCTCTGCCTTGTTTGTGAATCCAGATCCTCAAGCGAGCCTGGTAAATGATCCGCCAAAAATTCCAGAAACATGGGGCCGTTCAAAGTGCCGTTGAAAGAATGTGAACCGACTAAATAGCCATTGACGATCCCGCACCACACATCTACTCTCCAACGAAGTCGGCTGTCGATTGCTTGATACCAATGCGGATTAACATCCGACCAGTAATGAGAGTTGCGTCTATTCAAATACCCAGTGCTCTGGGAAGATGCTCCGTCGGAGAACATTACATAGGCGAAGAATTGAGGATCGTCAACCAGCCTTGCTCGCGCCCAGTTGCAGAATCTAATTCGAAGTCTCATGTCGTTTGGAGTGAGAGCTTAAGTTAACGTGATGTGGTATGGTCGATATTTGACATGCTTCAAGATTCTCAAAACAGTGGTTCGGGATTTATCAGTTATTCGTGCCAACGATCCGCTGCTAACATGAGGGTCCAAGTGGATAAGTCCCAATATGATGAGTGCACGTATATCATTCTCATCGTACCGGGAATGTCTCAGATCTCACTGCAATACTCCTCGTCGAGCCCTCAGTTCGAGTCGACGGTTGGTCGTGAGGTGTGCGATGCGGCGATCAGGATACTGATCCCGGTGAACTCTTGCGGCTTCGTTGTAATTATTGTGACATGAGCCGAGCACAAGCATCATATCAATAATTTCAGAGGGGGGATGAGGATTCATTTCTTCGAATGAATCGAATGGAATAAATTGATGAATGTAGATGATTGAATATGCAAAGGAGAAGAACGATTGTGATGGTCTCAGTTCAGAACCAGTCTTCGAATGTTCACGTATTTCCGTAATCATCCACATAACCAACCCTAATGAACAGAAATTCGATGTTTCTGTCTGTTTATGTATTCTTGTTCATCGCTTTTCTCCGAAGTTTGGGACTGATTTCAATGCAGATCAGAGTCAATTTCATTGGGGGGAAAAAACGTGAATATAAAAAAACGGGAGCACTGAGTCTCTGCTTATCATGGTTGGCAGTAATGTGTACGATTTATTACGATTATTGCGTTTCAAATCGAATGAATTATTCCATTCGATTCAATGTGGGTTATAAATGAGTATCGACTCTGGGAAGTTGTTGAAAGGTTGCTGGAAACATTGGGAGTATTGACCATACCACATAACATCGATTAGGATGCACATTCGAACGGGTACGAAAATCCTTCGAGCTTCCAGAGAATTCACCGGAGGGAGTTAGACTATAAAAAATTTCTTTGTAGCTTTACCAAAAAAATTCGGAAGTTCTTCCGTGAATGAAGCAGGACATGATCGATCACATCCGCACTGTTTGTGCCAACATACCAGGATCATGTATTCAGGCAGAGAGGGGTAACTTTGAGCAATTATTGTAACAGCATCAAGCACCCCTCATGTGAGAGGCAAGGGGACTCACGATAGATAGATAGATAGATAGATAGATAGATATGTTCATTTATGTTCTAGGATGAACATCCTGTGGAACAATTGAGAAAGAAGTATAAACAATAACAAAGATATTATATACAAAAATACTTATATATATACAGCATTAAACCCACAGCCCGAAAAGCAAAAAGAAGGCAGAATGAATGAACTTAAAAATAAAGATGAAATGAGAATGAGAGTGAGGATGAAATTACAAAGGTGTGAGAAATGAAAATACAGATATAAGATAGAGATACAATAGTTATAAATGCGCAGAATGAAGATGAAGGCAAATGAGAAAACGGATATAAAATAGGGATACAATAGTTATAAATGCGCAGAATGAAGATGAAGGCAAGAAAAGCGTAAGATGAACCACGATGAACTTACTTGAAAAGGAGTATATGTCTATGAGTGAGAAAGGGTGGAGGTGAGCAAGAAGTCATAATACCTCTTTTTGAAGACGTTAGGGGAAGAGCTACACTTGATGTTATCTGGGATCGTGTTCCAGAGTTTACTACCTGTTATCAAAAAAGATTTTTGATATGTGGTAGTACGATGCAGTGGTATTTTAAGGAGCCCCCTATTCGATCTAGTGCAACGAATTGCATCAGAAGTACCAAAGTTAAAACGATCGTAAAGAAAAGGAGGATCCTTGAAAGCAAATAGATGATGCAAGTACGACCCCAGGAAAAATTTCCGTCGCTCAGAAAGTTTGAGCCAGCCGAGGCGCGTGAAGAAAGGAGAGATGTGGACATCTTTCCTGAGGTTGAAAATAAACCGCACGCAGGCATTCAGTTTACGCTGCAGACGTATACTGTCTCCTTCGGAGAGATCAGTGAGAACTAAGCAACAATAATCAAAATAGGGTATGACTAGCGTTGAAATCAGTTTAGTTCTCATCTGGATAGAGAGTGCGTTGCCATTAAGTCGCAATTGGTAGAGTGCGCACGAGACTTTCCTGCAGACAGGAGTTACTTGCTCATTCCAATCAAGAGAAGGTGTCAGAATAATCCCAAGCGATTTAAGCGAAGAGACAAGATTTATAGGGGTGCCCTGAAGTATGATGTCCGGTAAGGAGCGAAGAGAAATATCGTTGACGTAACGTGGAGAACCAAGGATCATGCAATTGGTTTTCAAGGGGTTCAGGATTAGGTAGTTGGTGGAGCACCAGCTGGCAATTCTCAGTATATCGTCATTCAATTTCGAGATACATTCGTCTATGAGAAAAGGTGAAGTATGCAAATAAATATAAAAGTCATCAGCGAATTTAAAGAGTTTACAATGGTGAATAATCGAATTTATGTCGGTGACATACAGTGCGAATAAGAGAGGGCCTAGGCGAGAGCCTTGGGGAACACCTGAGGTAACTGGAGTCCATTCGGAGCAACCTTTAGAGCTTCTAACTGATTGCGTACGACCAGATAGATAGGACCAAAACCACTTCAGCACGGGGGTAGATATATTGGAAGAAGCGAGTTTTTGTATAAGCAAAGAGTGGTTAACGGTATCAAAAGCTCTTGAGAAATCAAACCCCACCAGAAGAGTGGTCATGCGCTTATCAATCGCTTCACGAACATCATCAGTCAATTTCAAAAGAGCAGTTTGAGTGGAGCGGTGTTTGATGAATCCACACTGATATTGGTCAAGTAGAGAATTCTTGGTCAAAAAATCACACAAGAAGTGATGGACGATCTTTTCAAGTATTTCAGATGACTCACAGAGAATGGAGATAGGGCGAAAATCACGTGGAGTTTGTGGAGATCTTGTTTCAGGTATAGGTGTAATGAATCAATCACGATAATCAAGCACTCCGGAGGGAACAGAGAACTACCACGTCCACGTCGTTGTTCCTGGGTAGCGCTAAGAGTAGTTCATCAATAACTTCGACGGTCCATACCTTGCACCTCAGGGGGGGGGGGGGGAAGGGGTCCATGACCAATGTTTCGTGAAGGGTTTGAAACCAGCTTTCCCATGCCATGATGGAAAAAACGGGGGTCTCATCCAAAAAAACCATCTTGACCCCTAAATGACCTTCAAAAAGACCTCTGAGGGATTTTTCAAGGTCAGCATCATACTTTCCCCTCAGAACCCTAAACTTTTCCTCCATCTCTACTTGTTTCCGAGATATTTGACTATATCACTTCAAATGGACCACCCTGTATATGTTATGTATACAGCGGAGAAAATTTCCTTCGAGATCACCTAGTTTTTGAGAGGAAGAATCAAAAAAAGGACTCGTCCGATTCTAATGAAAATCAACTGATCTCCTGGGAGGGGTCTGAGGAAGGTTCCCTATGAATTTCAACCAATTTGGTCCACTCGGTCCAGAGTTATCCCGAACACAGACGGACAGACAACTCCACTGATTTCCAATCAGTATGCGATGGAACGGAAAACCATCCAACTCCCAATTGGATTACTCGAATACTTTGGAAGATAAGGTTAGAGGGTGAGATAGCGGGTGCAATAGGCACTCCGTGCCGGGTATACTACGTATAAGGATGAGTGCCTCAAAATGTCCGGGAATGCATACAATGGTACACGAAATGTATACAAATCGTTATAGATGTGTACAAATGTATACAAATTTTGGACATTTTCTCCACATGGGTAGGTCGTAAGAGATGCGTTCCTCAATCTTGAATTGTGAATTATACCAGGCCCTGGATCAAGTGTGTGAAAACTAACTTTCCTTCATAGAATATTGCTAGTGTTGGATTCTCAGGATATTTGATTTGCGACAAATTCAGCATGTTTCCCATCGTAGAGTCCCAGAACATCACAAATGATTATATGTGCAATGTTTCAATTGGGAGATTCTCAGAAAATTTTTAACGGAATCAAGTATCTGTAATATCTATAGGATCTCGCATAAATATTTCACACAGAATGTTCTGAGCGAAACATTGTGATATTCTAGAAATATTACTGAGACATTGGCCGCTGTGTGAGTTTCCACTGGCAACTGTTTTCAGAATGGTGCCAAATCGTTGGATCAACTTCTCATCTCATCCTGTAATGTTCACAGGTACAGCTACATTTCCAGAAAATCTACGCGCAGTTTTCCCATCATTGGTTATACCAAAATCAGGTTTCATTCCATCCACAATGAGACCCATTTCTCCGTGAAAACGATCCCATGTCAGTCCTTTTCGATCATCGACTGGAACTTCATTTCCCTTCTTCAAGTACGTCATGATTCAATTCCTTACCTGTGAGATATGTGCAAGATGCATTCAGAACATTTCATGCACGCATGAATACTTGATACACCTAAACATGATGCGAATTCGTTTAGTGGCTTCGTTCGAACGGAGTCAAGGTTGTTCATTTGAGAAGTGGTGGCTTCACGTACATGAAAATTTCATGCTGCTTCATTATTGAGCACACTGCAAATCTTTCCGTCAATCATTGTTAGACGAAGCTTTTGTTCCGCAAGAATTTCCCGCTCTCCAACATGTACAACAGTTGAAGACAGCGCAGCTATTCGAGATCCAATACTTTCAATTTCTTCCCTTATCAATTCTGGGCTTTCTTTTGCCAAAATAATTCTAATTGGCTGACAGTATCTCATTGATGGAGGATAAGGACTCCGCCACCAAATTATTTTGTTTTTTTGACTCTTATTGCTCCCCATAATAGAATATGTATAGATCTGAAGTTGCACCATGGACACCACAAATACAAAAGAATTATCAATATTCTCTCCCATGAGGGTGATTTTTTGCTTATACTGACTTTGTTCTGAGGTACCATCACAGCCCCGTTTGAATTGTGACGATCTTCTGGAAATCGTCACGATCAACAAACTGAACAAATATAACGTGACAAGGCTTCTCTCTCCTTCCTCCCGGGATGACAATGTGTGGAAATTATGTTATGTATAACTAATACCGAGCTACACTGTTTATTACGAGGGTCGCCATCTATCGCCACCGCACATAGGGGTATTTCGCTGATTTAGCTAATGTTGATTTCAGTTGATGTAGACGAAAATGTTGATAGTTCAGATTCCGAAAAATCAGGAGAAGAATGCGTAGGGGAGTCAGAAAACGAACCCTGTCATTCATCGTCCAGTTGATTAAGTCATTTGAATGTACTTTAATTTAATTTAAGAAGAAACTCAATTTTCGCTTGCGAATAAAAAAAATATCTATACTCAGTGGTTCTTTTTACATAACTAACGCTCAAAAATAACTTTTCTTGATAAAAAAAAGAAGAGAAAACCTTCAGGTGAATAATCATGCGATGAATAATTTTGGCCAGCCAAATCAACGAAATACCCCTATGTGCACCGCCACGTATCGAACAACCAAATATTGATCCGGCGATATCAATCATCGACCGTGGATCTACCGCCCCCGAATTACAAGGTCTATGGTGTGAGAAACA
The DNA here is from genome assembly GCA_018340375.1 of Gonatopus flavifemur. Taxonomy (NCBI): domain Eukaryota; kingdom Metazoa; phylum Arthropoda; class Insecta; order Hymenoptera; family Dryinidae; genus Gonatopus; species Gonatopus flavifemur. Next base: position 2,039,785 of record JAFFJZ010000033.1, read on the forward strand.
CCTTCGATCGTTACTATCATGGACAGCGAGTTCCATCTAGGGAAACTTCTCTTGGTCATCCCCATAGCAACAACGGCAGTATTACTCTTGCGCTCTTCGGTCTTGTTCTCTGGTGAGTGGTGCATCGACCCCAGCATTGCCTGGATTTTGTTGATTAATATTGAGAATTATATAGCGTCTTCCGTGTCTCCCGGGGGGGGGGGGGGGAAGGGACCTATCGTGGGTCGATTCACGTGTAAGGATAGCATTCCTCTCTGTACCGAGAGTATGGTGGATTCATGAAATGAATCGGAAGTGTATGTGTGATCTCATGTGTTATATCTTTGTCTCTCGGAGACAAGATCTTGAAAACCTACGCCGCCTTCGCGGTCTATAGCTGCCGTCGGGATTACCAGTGGGGAGAGAGAGAGAGAGAGAAACTAAGTGATTGCCACTACGTTATTCCGGTTTTGTCGCCAAAAAGGTAAGTCCAAGGAGAGGTGATACGTCAGTGTCGTGAAACTCTAGCTGGACTTCCCCAGTCCACGTGTGAGCTAGTGGTTCTCTTTCCGTCATTGAGGAGCCATTGAGGCCTTTCTTCCTTTCCCTTCCGACTTTGAGTTTACGACGTAACAGAATGTAGTGTATAATATGGAAAATGTCCCTATACCTTCACATGCTTGTTGTAAAACTCCTTACTGTGCTAAAACTAAGCGTCATATGGTGTGATCAAGCAAAGATTGCAATGTTCATCTCTGCAGAATATTCAGTGATCGTGATCGTATCTGGATAACATATAAGCATTCAGGATTATATGACCAATGAAAAAACTTCCACAAAGTGGAAAAATAACGCCAAGTACATGAAAATGCGGGTAATCCTGGAAAACATCTAAAGAACATTCAAACAAAAATTCTCCTACAATAAGAATTTCGAGAAGATACAACAGGATATACTTCACTTGAAATAAAAAAGATGTGAAATGAATATCAGCTGCCGAGTACTTTCAGTTCTTCGAATGGTTGTGAACAATATCTTGTATATTGTAACTTCAGTTTGCTGAATTGTATTCAAAGTGATTTATTATTGTATTGAGGTGAGAATATATAGTGGAGTGGAACGAGAATTAGGTTCAAGCATGCAACATACTAGAAAAAACTCTGACCTATTTGAAACTCAACGTGTTGATCGTTTCTAATCATCATCATCATGAAGTGATCAGTCTTACGACTGGTTTGATTGAACCCTCCACCCCTGTCTATTATCCGCCGAACGTTTAATTTCTACATATCCAGTACATCCCTTGTCTTGTACGATTTGCTTCGTATAACTTGATCTGAGTCTACCTTTACCAGTTTCACCATTCATTTTCCCTTCCAATATTGTTTTCAATAAACTCTCATGCCGTAATGTGTGTCCTATAAGATTGCTTCTCCTTTTCACAATGTGTTTCAAAATATTTCTTTCTTCATTTATCTGCTCGAGTACTTTTTCATTTTTGACTTTGTCTATCCATTTTGTTCTGAGCATCCTCCTATAACACCACATTTCAAAAGCTTTAAGTCTTCGTTGATCAGTTTTCCCCATTGTCCAAGTTTCGCAACCACATAATGCTGTGCTCCAAACGTAACTTCCCAACAATTTCTTCCTTACTTCTAAGCTTATATTTTTTGAGCATAATAACTGTTTTTTTTGGTGAAAAGCCTGTTTCCCTTGTGCTACTCTTGCTCTTATATCTCTTCCGCTTTCACCGTTTTCTGTAATTATGCTCCCTAGATATTTGAATTCTTTCACCTGTTCAATTGTCTCGGTATCTATTTCGATTTTCGTTCTTCTAGCTGTTTTCGTTGTTGTACGCATCATGAATTTTGTTTTGTCTTTATTTATATTCATTCAATAGTTCCCCAATGATATTGCTCTCATAGTGTTGAGAATATTTTCTAACTCAGTACTACTCGTGGCAAATATAGCTATGTCATCCGCGACTCCTCAACATACTTATATTTTCTACCTGAATCTGTAATTTCGATTGAATTCCCTCCTTCACTTCGTTCATTGCTTCTTCTATATATAAATTGAAAATCAGTGGCAATAATGAGCATCCTTGTCTCACCCCTCTTCTTATTTGTGCTCCCCCTTTTTGACCTTCTATGTCTATTATTGCACTTTGATTCTCATATAATTCGTATATTATTCTTCTATCTTTATAATTTATTCCCACCTTCTCCAGGATCGCAAACATCTTCTTCCAGTCCACATTATCGAAAGCCTTTTGTATATCTACAAAACCTATGTACACAGATTTCTTCAGCGCTATCCTTTTCTTCATGACTGCCCTAAGTGCTGAAATTGCTCCTCGCGTTCCCCTATTTTTTCTGAAACCAAACTGATCTTCTACCAATCTACTCGCTATTTTATTTTCCATCCTCCTGTATATAATTCCGGTCAGTATTTTCGGAGCATGTGAAGTTAAATTGATCGTTCTGTAGTTCTCAAACAGTGTGTCGCGAGTTCCTTCACTGGAGGCTTATATAAGGTCTGCACTCATGCCATCTATGCCTGGCGCTTTATTATTTTTCAATTCTTTCAAAGCCTTGTCGAATTCTGATCTCAATATCGAATCTCCCAATTCTTCCTCATCTACATCCCCCTTCTCTAAAAGTGCTATATCATCGTTACCTCCATACAAGTCTTCCAAATGATTGATCCGCTGTTCTATTTCCTCTTCCATTCTTATTAATCGTCGTCCTAAAGAGTTTCCATGCTTATGGCTTCTAGTTTTCATTCGTTCAAAAAATCTTTCAATAATCCTATATGCTTCATCTATTCTTCCTAAATGCAACCTTATTTCCATTTCCTGCGATTTCTCTTCTAACCACTGTTCTTTTGCTTCCCTTGATTCTCTTATTATTTTATTTCTCAATGATTTGTATCGTTGCTGGCCTTCTTGGCCATCATTATTCTTGTATTCCCTTCTTTCATTTATCAATTTCGAAATTTCTCCCATTATACATGGGTTTTGAGGTTCTACCCCATTATTCTTCGAAATCTTTTCCACACATTCTCTGATATTCCCCTCCATCTTTGTCCATCTCCTCTCTATTCCCAACTCTTCCTCTTTTTGATCTCCCAATTTTTCATCCAACATTTTCTCGAATGCCTCATGTGTTTGTTTTTGCTTGAGGTTCTTCAAATTCAATCTCTTTCAGAGAACATTTCATCATCAACATATTATGATCACTATCTATATCTGCACTGGGATAAGTTTTACAGTTTTCCACTTGGTTTCTAAATGTTCGTTTCACCAATATGTAATCAATTTGGTATCTCACTGTATCTCCCGGCATTTTCCGAATGTAGATTCTTCTTGGATGATTTTCAAATAAAGTGTTCGTGATAACCATCTTATGATTTTCACAAAATTCGACTAAACGTTGTTCTCTATCATTCCTTCTCCTTAACGCAAAATCTCCTATTATGTTGCCCTCGTCTCCTTCCCCTACTACCGCATTCCAATCACCCATCACTATCAAATTCTCTCCTCCCTTCACATATTCTATCACTTCTTCTATTCCTTCGTACGTTTTTTCAATATCTCCTCCTGAATATGCAGATGTGGGCATGTATACTCGGACTATGACTGTGTCTACCGGTTCTGTTCTGATTCTAACCATCATCACACGTTCATTATGTTGCAAATAATTTTCTATTCCATTTCCTACCCTTTTGTGCATTACAATGCCTACACCTGCTTGACCGTCCTTTGATCCTGTAAAAAATATTCTATAATCCCGACTCCAGGAATCGCCCTCTTGTGAACATCTCATTTCGCTAATCCTCTTTACGTCTATATCCAACCTATTTATTTCTAATTCCAAATTTTCCAATTTCTCCGCTTGCCTCAGTGATCTAACATTCCACGCTCCGACTCGAAGAATGTTGTGTCTTTCCCCTACCTTATTCTTCGGTTTTCGTTGTCTGCTGATGAAGCTTCCCCGAGCAGCCTTCACCCGAAGATCCGAACGGGAGACTAGTTCACCTCCGGAATATTCCACCCGAGGAAGCGCTATCATGTACTTATTAATTTGTTCGTTTGTTTTTGTTTCACGAGTATAACATTCCAGGTTCGGGGAAGGTTTCATTCCCTCGGGAAGTATTGAAACATGTCAAGGAAGGTAGTTCCCCCTTGCTTTCCCTACGTTTTTGCCGATGTTCCTGGTATTTGGATGATTTCGTTCCTCCCAGTTTGTATTCTTCCCATTGAGTAGTTCATTTCACTCAAAAAGAAGATCCAACTCTGAGATACTCATCCTCCCCACCACGGAAAGGAAGCAGATACTACCAGGGATGGATAAAAAGGATATCAAGGACAGGTATCATGAATATCTCCCTGGAAGACCCGCAATCATCCACGGGAAGGCGTTTCTAATATGTTTTGAAATTTTCCACACACTCAAAACAGCGCTGAGTTATTCCAAACCAAACGTGTTAGTCGTTTCAAATAGATTTCGAAATCCACGTCAATGCGAAACACTTGGCACGGCCGATGAAGATTTTAGTATACAACTTTTTGATCACATACTTTCAACAGAATTGTTTGAATATAATTGAGGCTCAAAACTCACGTAATCGGCCGCGCCCAGTGTTCCGCATTGACGTGGATTTCAAAATCTATTTGAAACGACTAACACGTTTGGTTTGGAATAACTCAGCGCTGTTTTTAGTGTGTGAAAAATCCCCAAACACATAGAAACGATCAACACGTTGAGTTTCAACCAGGTCAGAGTTGTTCCTAGTATGTCAAATGCTTGAACCTGATTTTTCTCCCACTCCACTATATATTTTGAATTCAATACAATAATAAATCACTTCGAATACATTTTAGCAAACTGAAGTTCCAACACACAAAAAATCGTTTACATACCATTTGAAGAACCGAATGTACTTGGCAGCTTATATTGATTTCACATCTTTTTTTTTTTCAAGTGAAGCATATCCTGTTGTATCTTATCGAAATTCTTATTGCAGGAGAATTTTCGTTTGGATGTTCTTTAGATTTTTTTTCAGGATTAACCTTATCTTCATGTACTTGGCGTTGTTTTTTTACTCTGTGCAAGTTTTTCCATTGGGATTTCACTTCATTCTCTAGATGTGTCCCGAACCAAACATAAATGGAATTCGAATGCTCATGTCTAATTCAATAACGATCGCAGCAATGAAGAAAATGTCCTCGAATCATTTGTGATATAAAAAGCCCACTTGGGTTTCCATCAGTCATCTCATCATTGAACAGCAATAGATTATCGACATGAAGAATGCAGAACAGGAGGAAAGAAAAGTGAATTCCCATGAATCAATACATATGTGCAGGATTCTGAAAAGTAAATATTAGTAAACCGATAAGTTCGCGCTCAAAGCAGCTCACAGCGCTCAAAGCAGCCGACGATTTTGTTTCAAACATGTATTGTACAAAAATTCCGATTGTTTTTGGAATATTGTTAGGAAATCGAAACAAAACAGATCTCACAGACAGGGAAAACTTGCACACAATATGTTTGAGGTATCCAATAGGAATTTCCCTGATGAAATGAGAATTCGTACCATTCGTCATGGAGTTGAAAATAGTTCCCCTGCAAAAATGTTTCAATCATCTGATAACAATCCTGTTTGAAAAGTCCCATAAATTCTCATACACAAATCTTATTAATTGATATGAATCTTGAAGAGTTTCCATCAGCTCACATGAGGTTTCTATTCTCAAACTTACAGGTCTTGATTCCATATTACTATTCAAAGACTTTATGAGATTTAGTCGGAGGGATTCTACAAAATCTGATGTTAGCGTATCGAATCAAGTGTGTGTACTGGATTTCATGCAGTTACTGTCCTAGAAATAACTAGAATCAATTCGAATTTATGAGCCTTTCCAACAGAGAAGCGATTGTTTATTGACTGATTGATTCATTATAATTTGGATTGAATCGATTTGTTTTCACCAGGATTGTCCTCAATTAGAAGACACCCCATAGCTAAATTTGTTCTGTTTCTTGTAATTCAGAACTGTGAATACAGACCTGCAGAAGTGAAAATATGTGGAAATGAAATTCTTCAACGTTCATGATATCAAAGAGTAGAATTATTGGAAAACAAACGTGATTAAAACTGAAGATAGAAGTTCGTGAGGAAGGAGATACAATTCAGCTTGGATGGTACAACTGGAGGTTCAAACTTTCTGAGAAAATATTTTAGAATCAATTCTATCTCCAGCTACATCAATCAGGTTGATCTTCAGGCATTCAAAAACAATATCCGTGATTGAAATATCATTTATAACATATATAATACTCCGAAATATTCTTCCTGTCAAATACTCTATTTTCAATTGAACATTTTCCATCAGAGATCTGTATCCTCGATCATCTTAATTTTCAGATAATTCTTTCCTACATATCACTGTTGATGAATATCTATTCTCACATATTTTCACTCTCACAAATCCTCATCATTGAATATATTCTGGAGTGGGGGAAAAATGAGCGGTTGAATAAGATTATTTTCATTTGTGACACATATCTAAGAATGATGATCTGTGAATATCAAAATACATGAAAATGAAAATATTTAATATTCATGATGTTCGAGAATTGAATCATTTGAAAACAAAGGTAATGGAAGATGAAAATGAAAGTTTGTAAGGATAGAAATGTGATCCAGCTTCAATGGAACATCTGGAGGGATAAAACTCTGGAAGAAGATATTTAGAATGAATTGTATCTCCAGTCATATCAGTCAGGTTGACCTGTGGTTATTTGACAACAATTTTTATAATCAGGATACTCTTGTATCTGCTCAATTTTCGTCGAGTTGATCCTGAACAGTCTGCGTAATCATCTGTTAATTGAGGGGCTGGATCGGATAACTCGCCGAGCGCTCGAACCGCTTCACAAGTTTGATGCAAGAGGTCCCGTTGGAGGTCGAAAAAAAAGTCGGAATTTTTGAAATGTAAAAATACTGAGTGGTAGAGCTTGGAAAATCAATCCAAGTTACTCTTTACGATTTTTTTCTATGATTGATGATTTTCGAGGAAAAAATCACAAACCATCAATTTTTTCACACCAAAAATGATTATTTTCCAACATTCAACTCGCTCTCACTCGGTCATTTTTCAATGAATTAAAATGAATCTTGCGAGTTTCGATTCGTAAGACTTCCCCGAAAATGGAAATGTAGGTAAAGTTCGTAAAAATTAATAACAAATTCATAAATTTTTGATACGAAGTAAAAATCACGTTTTTCATGCTTTGTATCAGAAAAGTGGTGAGGGAAGTACGAGGTACACACAACTCCCAGCGAGGAAGTTGTTTGCTAGTGTTTCAACTAACTTTGTGGGAAATTTCAGATCGATTCGACTAATAGTTTGCAAAATACAGCGATTTATTCATGAGCGCGCAGCAGAAATCTTCCATAGTTTCGCGTCGTTTATAGGATGAATATCCGCATCCGCGACAAAAGTGGTATTCGCTCGATTTCTGAACGTAGGCTTGTTTTTTGGGTCGGAGAGAACGAATATTGGAGTATTTCTGAGAATGAAATTCATAATCTATGCCTTATTACAAATAATTTAATTGTTCAAAAAGTCTTGACAAATCAACTATTGGTATTAAGGGAAAGCTGTTCGGACAAAAAAGGTTCTTCTCTTGCGAGAAATAAGTTTGATGCGGAACATTTTTCATTGTTGTTTTTTATTCGAATATATTTATTTATTCGCATAATCTATTTCCCATATGTACATTCGTTCCTTTTTTTTCTCGTTCACTACTACGGATTTACACACTTCTTGCTTTTAGGTTTATCTTCAATCTGTTCTTCTTTTCATCTTCATTACAGCTTCCTCAAAAAAATCGTGATACATTTTTTCCCCTTCACTACTCAAATATTGCATCAACGATTTGACATCATTTATTTTTTCTTCGCTCAGTCCAGTTGCTTCTGCCCGTTCAGTTTGAAGTCAATCATCAAATACAATCTCTGATGTCAACACATACTCTATTGGCGCATCAGTGTAAGTAGTGTGCGAGTGTATATGATGATGAGGGAAATAAATTATTTTGACACCTTTACTTATTTGCAAACTTTTAGGAATAATAACTTTGTTCGGCAGATAAATTTCAAAGTTCCTCACGATCGTCTCCGCTTCTTCAACAATTGTGAATGAAGGACTCCTTGCACTTTTTATAATTTCAATGTATTCTCCTTGTGTTTCTATAGTTTCCTCCTCTTTCATTTTCTGACCGTACAAACCAAAATTTCGATCACAAGAACAATACGAGTGACCACGAACTGGATACAAATAATGTATTTCGAGTTCCAGTTTTTCAGATGACATTGACAAAAACGTAAGCATCAAATAATTTTTATTCTGCCCTCCACATGAGTTAGAAAATAGATATATTCTATTATTATAATCGAATGCCAATTCTTTCTTTATTGAATCTAAGAAGAAAGTTACATACGGTGTTGGCACCCTCTTTGAATCTCCCTTCCATGAATAAATACATTTAACTCCTTTTGTGATTGCCGAATACGTTTACATTAAAAACATGAAGCCAAAGAAGTCACTGGTAAAATTGATCAGATACTGGAATCTTTGGGAATGGCAAGTTCTGAGCAAAATCAAACTCTATACACAATACATTTTTCTCTGACATCATTTTTTTTCCATTTCATTGTAATCATGTATCTTATCTTTATGATTTTGTAATTCTGCAGTCATCGTTTCATTATTCCTATTCTCATAACAAAAATTACATACATCAGTACGGGGTTTTGAAAAAGCGAATTCGAGATGATTGAAATATTGTGTGTAAGTAAATTGTTTTATCGGAGGATCAGGATCATTCGTTTTCTCAGTGTAATATGCACAGAATAACTTGTATGAAGTTTTCACAGTCAAATCCGGATGATCAAAATATTTTAGAGACGATTTTCCACGGCCGTAGTGAGACTCAGAATGTGGTATTGACAAACAATGTTCATATATCATTTTTTTCAATGCATTATTCAAAATGACGTGATGATTAGTTTCACCTCGATTATCTGTTAATGGTTCGTTATTATTCATTTTTTTTGTATACTAGCAAATCTTCCTCCTTTTATATTCAATAACTTGCATAAAAAATTCTGACAAACAATCTCACGAGCAGATATACAATGAAAACAATATTACAGTGAAAACAGTAGTCCCATAAAATGACAGTCCTATTTGAGTCTTGAGCTGTGCTTGAAGGTTTCCTCGTCATCAATCCTTTGAGTGAAACGTTTTGTGAGTTATACTCACCGAAAGACCAGGAGGAATCATAGAGTTCTTGTTGCTGTGCAAGATCGGTTTTGAGGAAGCATTTTTTTTTTTGCAACAAGAGATGACAGGCTGGAATATATTGGGTGGAATTATTTTTTTCGAATCTGAGAAATACTGTTTTCCCTGAAAATTATTTTTTCTCACGAATTAAATCAGTGGAGAGAATTCAACCTTTTATCAACGGAAAATTTTACACGGACAACTTACTCCATTCCTCGCACGCTTATTTCTATTGGCAATCCAATTATTTTCCTCCCGTATCTTTTTTCTACTGGTTGCTAAAGACTTATCAACAGACATTTTCTACTTGGGAATTGATACGAACTTCTTCTCTTATTCTGTGAATAGCAACTTACCAATGGATTGGATGACCTCAATTTGCTTCACATAGGTCAAACAAAAGATAGGATAGGATACATTTGTATTGGTTAAGAAATTCGCCTGTAGTGGAAGAAAAAAAATGTATCACGATTTTTTTGAGAAAGCTGTAATAAAGATGAAAAGAGAAACAGATTAAAGATAAACCTAAAAGCAAGAAGTGTGTAAATCCGTAGTAGTGAACGAGAAAAGAAATAAACAAATGTACATATGGAAAATAGATTGTGTGAATCAATAAATATATTCGAATAAAAACCAACAATGCAAAATGTTCCGCATCAAACTTATTTCTCGCAAGAGAAGAACCTTTTTTGTCCGAACAGCTTTCCCTTAATACCAATAGTTGATTTGTCAAGACCTTTTGAACAATTAAATTATTTGTAATAAGGCATAGATTATGAATTTCATTCTCAGAAATACTCCAATATTCGTTCTCTCCGACCCAAAAAACAAGCCTACGTTCAGAAATCGAGCGAATACCACCTTTGTCGCGGATGCGGATATTCATCCTATAAACAACGCGAAACTATGAAAGATTTCTGCTGCGCGCTCATGAATAAATCGCTGTATTTTGCAAACTATTAGTCGAATCGATCTGAAATTTCCCACAAAGTTAGTTGAAACACCAGCGAACAACTTTCTCGCTGGAAGTTGTGTGTACCTCGTACTTCCCTTACCACTTTTCTGATACAAAGCATGAAAAACGTGGTTTTTACTTCGTATCAAAAATTTATGAATTTGTTATTAATTTTTACGAACTTTACCTACATTTCCATTTTTGGGGGAGTCTCACGAATCGAAATTCGCAAGATTCATTTCGATTCATTGAAAAATGACCGAGTTAGAGCGAGTTGAATGTTGGGAAATAATCATTTTTGGTGTGAAAGAATTGATGGTTTGTGATTTTTTTCTCGAAAATCATCAATCATAGAAAAAAATCGTGAAAAGTAACTCGGATTGATTTTTCAAGCTCTACCACTCAGTATTTTCACATTCCCGAAATCCCGACTCTTCTTTTCGACCTCCGACGGGACCTCTTGCATCAAACTTGTGACGCGGTTTGAGCGCTAGGCGAGTTATCCGATCCAGCTCCTCAATTGGTCAGTCAAGTGCATCCGATGCAAAAATTTGTGTTATACCCACAGCGATCCTGTCTCTTCTTCATTTTCTTTCAACGCTACCTGATGATCATGATGGTGAGTGACATACAGCCCTCGTGGGGATCTCAATTTTGAGAGTTTTCCAGAAATGCTCAGAATATTTTCAGAGATTTTCAGAATTATTCTGAGTTTTGTAGAGACTTGCACAGATTAGTAGGAAACGTCTGGATTTTTAGAGTTTTCCAGAGATCCTCAGGAATTTTCAGAGAAATATTTCCACCAGGGGGATGTATAGTAACATCTGCGTCCTTCTTGCCTTTTCTCATTCACCAGTGATTTTATTAAAAGAATCTGACAGCAGTATACTCGACGCAAGGAACTGTTGTATATCCTCTGCGCTCCTGCCTTCTCTTCATCTTCCTTCTGCGCTACCTGATGATATTGATCCTGCTGGTACACGATATACAGATGTATGATGTATCTGCATCTTGTCTGTTTTTCCTGCATCTACCTGTAATTCTACTCGGAGAATCTAGGGATTCATTATCAATCGAATCCACTTTGTAATCTGTAATGCAAATTGATAGTGGTGATAGCAAACTCACAGATCTATGGTATATTCGCTTCATTTTGTTTCTTTCTTATCGCCCTGAAACACCACGCAAAGAATCTGATACCAGCATCGGAAAGATCTGTGATATATCCACTGCACTCTTGCCTTCCATTTGTTCGACTATGAGCCAACGAATGAGATTGATAGTGACGATAGCTAGCACACAAATTTGTGATACGTCTGCTTCATTTCTGCTTCGTCTCCAGCCACTTATGATTCTACTCCAAAGAACCGATGAGCCCAGCATGTTGTGAGAATCTGTGACATATCTACTGTTTTCGCCTTTGAAAACATCGTTTTGAAATACTTCAATGTGACTAAAGTAACTGGAGACCAATTTCACCTTCTACCATTAGTCAAACTATTGACATCTCTTTGAGGTTTTGTTATGAACTTCACTCCCTAAAGACTTTTTATATTGCATCGGGGTTTTTTGATGAACTTCCCTTTCTGATTATGAGTGATGATCCAGTTATTGATTCATTACATGATCTTTGATCATCCGTTTCATGCCATTCATTATCAATAAGATCCACTTTGTAATCTGTAATTCATCCATCCAATACAAAATTTCCACAAGACCCACTATATGAAATTGATAGTGGTGATGGACGACGTACAGGTCCTAGGTATATTCGCTCCTTTTTCGTGTTCTCTTATACACCTGTGATACTATTCAAGCAATCCGATAACACCTCTTGGTCGAGAGAGTATCAGGCCAATGAGGAAAGACAAAAGGACGATCTGTACATCGTCCACCACCACTATCCATTCCATTTAAGTAATTCCATAAGCAATTTCGTATTGAATGGATGAACTACAGATTATGAAGTGGATTCAATTGATAATGAATGGCATCAAATGGATGATCGAAGATTATGTAATGAATCAACAACTGAATCATCGCTTGTGATCAGAAAGTGGAATCCATCAAATATCAGATAAAATCATCAGTCACATCAGTCAAGTTGACCTGTAGTTGTTCAGAAACAATTACTATAATCAGAATATTGTATCCGCCCAATTTTCGGCGAGTTGATCCTAAACACTCTCTCTGATGATTCGTCAATTGGTCAGTGGAGTGCACCCGATGCAAACATTTGTGGTATATCTATTGTGCTCCTATTTTTTCTGCATTCTCCCTCAACGCTACCTAATGATCATGACAGGATTCAACGTACAGATGTATGGGACATCCACATCCTTCTTGCTCTTTCTCCATCCAACTATGATTCTGTTGGAAGAATCTGATAGTGGTATTATTAACGCAAGGACTTGTATATCCGCTGCACTTCTGCCTTTTCTTCATTTTCCTACGACGCTACCTAATGAAATTCATCATGGTGGTACATAACATAAAGATGTATGGTACATATGCATCCTTCTCGCTCTTCCTCCATCTACCTGTGATTCTATTGGAAAAATCTGATAGCAGTGTCCCTTACGCAAGGACCTGCGGTATATTCACTGCACTCCTGCCTTTTCTTCATTTTCTTCCTACGCTACCTGATAATATTGGTTGTAGTGGTACGTAACATACAGATGTATAGTATACCTGCATCTTTACTCCCTCTTCTTGATTCACCTGTAATTTTACTCAGAGAATCTAGGGAAATCATTTTGGATCATTTTGTACATATTCATAATTTTGATTCAGGATGTCATATTTTTTTAGTATACATGAAGTGCTCGGTGACTAACCTTATCTTCGAATGTTTCTTACACTTGCTATAATTCATCGATGTTTTTCCATGGACTTCAATTTTCGATTACAAGCCATCATTCAATGATCGAATTCACATTAATCTTATGATATCCTTCACTAACCCATAATTCATCCATCTCGTATTGTCATAAATACCCTGTAATTCATCCATCTCGTATTGTCATAAATACCCTGTAATTCATCCATCTCCTATTGTCATGAATACCCTGTAATTTATTCATCTCGCATTGCGATATTATTTTTTGATGTATTGTGATTCTATTGTAACTGTCAACGCTATACATGATAACATTGAACATTATCTATATTTTTTCACTGAAATGAACGTTAACGCTATTGGATGTTTGGAAGATACTGAAATGAATGCTATTGGATGTTAGAGGGGAAAGAACGAGATAGATATATTGCACATAGGGGTATTTCGTTGATTGGGCTGGCAAAAATTATTCATCGCATGATTATTCAATTTTAAGGTTTTCTGTTCTATTTTTGATCAAGAAAAGTTATTTTTGAGCGTTAGTTATGTAAAAAGAACCACTGAGTATAGATATTTTTTTCATTTGCAAGCAAAAATTGAGTTTCTTCTTAAAATAAATTAAAGTACATTCAAATGACCTAATCAACTGGACGATGAATGACAGGGTTTGTTTTCTGACTCCTCTACGCATTCTTCTCCTGATTTTTCGGAATCTGAATTATCAACATTTTCGTCAACATCAACTGAAATCAACATCTCGATAGTTTCCTTTGAAAAAGGTTTCGAGGATTCCTGTGGTTTTGGTCTTAGACTAGTGATTAAAGGGTCAGAGGTTAACAGAAGTCTATTTAAGACGTCAAGATTGCATTCCACCCTTGAAAATTTTCGTGCGAAACTGTTTCGGTAAATCCTGAAATGTTCATTCCGAGCTCCTGCAGCCTCTTCAGACAACATTCCAATCGACAATACCGCTTTCTCTATAACTGTTGCACCATGCACCAGAATTTTATGCATGGTTGGGGTCATGGGATGGCATGGATATAAAGAAATGTAATGTTTAGCAGTTTCCAAACAATAATCCCCGAACTTCTTTGAATCAACTTGAAGGCCGCTTGAAATGACTTCCAAAATTATTCTGAATCTGTAAATGAGATCAAAGTCAACGCCAGTGATTTCACTTGCCATTTGTGGATCGGCAAAAAATCTTCTACTGGTATTTCCGTCGTTGGTGTTACCAAACCCGGCTTTGGGAACATCTATTATTAAGCCTGTTTTCTCTCTGAATATTTTTTGTATTTCGGCTTTCCTTTCATTCACAGTGATTTTGTCAGCTGCAGACCTCAATTGCCATTTTTTTACAGGTAATTTGTAAGGAATGTGCAATATGCTTTCGAACAGCCGGATCCTCGCGTGTAAAATGGATCAACCAAATGATAACGCTTCAACATTCACATCTTTTTCAATGGTCAGGTCGTTAAAGAGCTCTGATGTCGCTCCACAGATGTAACATCTCATGGTTGACATTGTTTGCGTGGCAGCATTGCACACTTTCCCATCTACCATTGTAAATGCCATGGAATGTTTTACGCTTCCAGACGCGCATCCTATCGTAAATACACTATTTTCTAAGGAATGGATTTGATTTTGAATGTAATTGATTTCATCGTTCGTAATATCTGTAGATTCTTTCACAAATCTGATCCTGATCGGACGACAGTATCGTGGTGATGATGGGGTCGGATTTTGCCGAATGATTTTTGTTTTGTTTCGGCCACACACTAACTGGAGAGGAACTAGGCAACTTTGAAAAATGTTTGCAACTGTGGCGTCATCGTTTCCCATTTTTTGCTTGAACTGCGATTGTTGTGATCCATCGCAACTCCATCTACTCATCAGCTCTATTGTATCAAGTTCTTCTTGTGTCAAACCAGTTGAAATATCGTGTGAGTATGTCAATAGTCGAATTACAGTATGATTTAGTAAATGCTGTAGTTCAATTTCGGCGCATGTTTCGGTTACATGATACGATTCTTGTGGTGGATAGCATTGACGTTTTTCTCTTTGTAATATACTATAGTAAGGATAATATTTCTTATTCGAACTCCTTATTATTTCGTATTGTTCTCTGGAGAGATTGGCTTCCACAAACATTGATAACGATTTAAGAGGCGTGAGCTGTGTCGTATTAACTTGCAAAGATGTTGAATAAGCTTTTTTGTATTTACTGGCTCGCTTGGGAGACTTACCTAATTCAGAGAACTTGTGACGCAACTCTATCACCAGAACTTTGCAAACTCATCTTTGTAGCATGAACCAGGACCTCTTGGCTCACACATTTTCGCAGTTGCTCTGTTTTTCTCCTCTCACTCCCCTCAGATGATTCATTGAATGACTTCAATGGTCGACCAACACGTTCATCGGGAGATTTAGGCATTTCGAATGTTCCTTGCAGCCAATCAGCATTCTCTTTCAAGAATTTGTCTTGCTGTCGATTAGCTTTTGACCATCTTCTTTTGAATTCACTTCTGATGTAAGAAATTTTTTGCTTCAACTCTCTTCTTTGATCTTTACTATAATTTCTATGTGTTAAAAGTCCATTTTCCAAATAATTGATTTTTGCTTCGAAATTCGGTAATTTTTGCTCTTGCATTTTATCGTACAGTCTTCGTCCAGTCACTACTCTGTAGTTCGAACCACCTGGGATGTCCAAAACAAAATAAAGATTGTGTTGAAACTGAAAACTTTCGAAGTTGCGAAATTTGGTTTTTATGACTATCTCCAATAAAATATTAATATAACGAGAAAGAGCAAAAAATAGCAGCTGATTCCTTCACTATCATGTTACGAGAGGTCCATTGCATGCCTCTGCACAAAAAACATGACCGTGAAGCACCCTGAAGTATAACTAATCTCTCAGAGAATTTGGAAAATGAACAAAATTGAAAAGAAAAAGAGAGGTACGTTTAATGCGCTACGTATTAACCTCATTCTACGGAAACAGTATATCAATATGTGGAAAGTATGTAATCTTACCTGCATTTTCAGGATCCATAACTGTTGACACTGAAACGATCACCAAGTAGATAGTATTTGATGTCAAACTTCAGGATGACACTTGGTAACGATGAAAGACGTATACGCGATGAACGATAGTCAAGTGTTGACCAATTTTCACATGTGTGAGCGATACAGGGGGGCTGCGGGAGGGTTCTCTTGATGTGTAGCAACCATCGGGCCAATAGCATATGTTGTTACTTTCATCCTAAAAGATGTTTGACAAAAGTGACTTTCGGTCCGCTAAATCAGCGAAATACCCCTATGTGTCTTGGCAGAAAAAAAATTCATCTACCAATCATTACACAGGTTATAAAAGACCGACAAACCATTCGGATAAATACATACTAATGAACAAATGATCCACTATTGGACATTCGGAGAAAGAAAGACAGAACAAATGATCTATTATTGGGCGTTCGAAGAGAGAAAAAGACAGACAGGATAAATCTCTGAAGCATTGGAAACCGCCTCAAGGATGACAGATCTTAGTGTTAAGAAGAGACCGATGAATCAGAAATTCCGGGAAAATATTTTGATCGGATGAAAAATTGAAACGTGTGTATTTCGGTATCGGATGAACTGATCAAGTTCGTAGTGTGCCTAATCGAAAGTGTATAATCGTATTATATAATGAAAATGTAGTTCTTTTTTGGTGACATACAATATGTGTTGAGTTATTGTGCATTGAAAATTTTTTCAGGAGGTCAAATCTCGGTTGAGGCGTATAGATACACGGTAGCGAACGACTTCTGTTTTTCTTCACCTATATAAAAAATACTTATACATCATTAATGACATCTTTTTTCCAGGGTTTTCTTATATACTTGGCGTCGAGACGCTACCGCGTCTCTCGATAACTTGGAAAAATTCCAGCGTTATGATCATTGTTCATCTTTCGCATGGATATGTATTGGTCTCTCGTGAAGTCTTTATCAACGGAAAACGCTAATGCTCCAGCATTTTCCCGTCAAATTGGCGCTTTGTTACACGGAGACTAATACCCCAGGCAGCACAAAGCTCCGAAAGAGAACTTCATGAGGTATGTCGAAAGTTGATTTCCAGAGCACTCTAATTTGCTGTCCCTATAATCTTTTCCGAGATATCATAGGATAGATTTATTATAATGGACCGATATCAGAATTCTCCAGAAGGAGCTCTTCAGAGGTCTTGAATTTGATTATATTATGTCCCATGAAATTGATATCATAATGATACCTGCTTCGCAACAAAATTCGAATCACTCGTGATTGTGGACATGTTATGCAGTGTGCAATACTTCTCACAGTGGGAAAGTTATCATTCATACGTGTTGATACTGAAGATGATATCGGAATCGAGAATCAACTTAGAAATCATTCTTTTAGAGGGGACTTATCTATGAAGTTGTTATATCGGGATTATCCCCTCTACATCCAAGGTAAGTTTCCACAATCCATGATCCACAACCTCAGAAAAGCACAATTCTGATGAAAGAAACCTGATCGACCCTCTCTGGATTCTCTCAATCTCTCCATGCCCTGGTAAAAATACAGCATCCCTGGTGAAAATTTCCGCTCACCGGGAGGTCACTTTAAAACAAATGGAGCGTAGAATGTTTCCATTTCCGCTTCTCTCGCACTCAGATGCTGTTTCATTTACTCTCCCGCGTCGCTCCACACCCTTCTTACGCTCCCATTTTTACTAGGGATGCGAAATAATGTTCAAATCATGTGCAGACAATTTCATAAGAATGTAGATGCACATTGTTCTGTAGTTCCCGAACTACGAATTTTTGGAATTTTTCTCGTCAATTTGCACTGGTACTCAGTGAAATTCACGAGTGCACTCTTTAGGAAACGTTCGTTTTGAATTCTTCATTTCAAAAAATTATGAATCGATTAATCTATACCGCACGGAGACGAATTTTGACATTCGTTCAGCAGTTTGCTCCAGCAGTTGGTGAAGTTCTACAGTGCACTTGTTTATAAACGTTCCTCTCAAATGCTAACCATGTTTCACTTCAGAAGATTCCGAATCGATTGATCGATGGAGAAGGATTCTTGGAATTTTTCCGAAGACTCGAACCAGCACTTAGTAAAATCTCACACCCCTGGCAAAAATATAATGTGTAAACAATTTGCGAAGTCATTATTTGTCTCATTTCTCAGGCTGGCGTCCCATGGGCGAAAAAAGTGACGGAAAGCGAATTGCGGTACCAATACTTTTCAAGTATGCCTAGCTTTATCTGGTTCGATCCAACAGTCACTAAAAATTCTGAAAACCTATTGGTGCCGCAATTTGCTTTCCGCCAGTTTCTCCGTCCATGGGACGCTAGCCTCATTCTTTGCACGCTGTTCGCACATCATTCTGCACACGCAGAGAAAGTTACCTAAGAAATCACATTTTGGGGTAATGTATTATATGTTGTCATTAGAATTGCTATACTCTCTGGTGAAGAGTGATGGAATTCTGTTATTCATTGGTAGAGAGTATAGTAATTCTAATGACAGCATATAACACGCAACCCCAAAATGTGATTTTGTTTCTATTTTACTATGAAGTGTAGTAATTTTTTAGGTCACTTTTCTCTGCATGCATCAGTTCCATTCATGGCGGAGAAAGAATGGTGATGCAAGTGGCGCTGGTATGTTGAAGCCCAATTTGATGTGTTTTTCTAAACTGACACCAGATGCCTCATTGGAAAAAAAGTCAGGAAAAAAAGTCAGGAAAAAAAGAAAAGCGGGAAGAATCAGTTATATTGTAGTATACGTCTATATTCTACGCTTATATAGAATAACTTTCGTATTCAGAAAAATTGAATTCAAGGCTCAGTTCTATAATCCAGAGTATTTTATAGTGTTTTGAGAAGTACAAATATTTCGGGGATATTGCATCAGGCCCCTTTGAATTGAAACGCTATTTTAAAACGTTCACCCAAGTTGGGAAAGACAGAATACGCATTACATCAAACAGATCCCACATACAATTTTATCATTAGCATTAGATTAATTGAAACTTCGGATGTTTGATTGTTCATAATCATTTTTATTCATAAATTCCCATAAGAGCATCAGTAATAATTACTAGGATCATCCAATAGCGGTGTAAATTTTAATCTGTGCATAATTTTGCAGATTTTTTTTTCTCGCGACTATGTTTGAGAAGATTGTTGTTCAATTGTTTGCAAAATTGTCTTAATCGCATTGAGATATAATAGTATACACAATAAGTAATTATTTCATCTTTATGGTTTTGACGAGAGAATGACAATCTCACGTTTTGCATAACTGCATCAACTGCATGATTATAAACATCGTCAGCACCCATATTTTGCTGGAAACACTGTTCAATTTCTTCTAACATTTTGAAAAAACGTTTATTTGGGTGTGTTAAAAAACCTCTCGTTTTTGTGTTGAGCAGTTCAGCTTCGGGAATTGGACGATGAGGACCTTCGCCAGGATTAGAAATGATGTAAAAATGATCACAGATGACAGTGCATCTTGACACACTCCACATTTTGAATGTTTCAATAATTTTCTAGTAATGAAGCCCGTTACGTAATATATTATACAGCTCACTATTTCTGGTCTACCATGATCATGATCAAATACGTCATCACACTCCCATTCATCAAATTCTATTTATTGATCCAATTTTTTTCTCAATGTTTCTATGTGTATAGCTTGATAAGATTCAATTCTCTCTTCTACGACATAATTGAATTCAATTTATTCCCAAACGAAGTCCTGTTAGAACTGCTTTAGCAATTCATTGGTTTTGTAATGTCCAAAGGAAAACCTAAAGTTCCTCGTTTTTCTTCAGGGCACGAGGTGCAAAACCAATGAATGACCAGAGCATTTTTCTCAAGGACTTCATTGTTAAATATTCATTTTACCTGAGCATTTGGGAGATCCAAATTTTTCAATGATTTTTCTAAATCCGTCACAGACGCCTCTTGTAACTTACTTTGTAAGTCATGAATTTCTTTTTTCATATTCAAGAGTCGACGTCTGCATCCACGTAAAGCTTGACCTTGAATTCGGATGGTATTTCTCATTAATTGGAACTTCTTTCCTGCTGGAGAGATCGGAATGACACAAGAACATTTGGATTTTTTTCTCAAACGATCAATGTGCGAAGCGAATATACTATGAAGAGAAGTACATGATGCGCGAGCAGCACCTTCTTTCTGAATTATAATGGGACATTAATTGTGACGCCATTTCCCAGTCATATCCTGTACAGCACATCTAGGCCTCATTGTCTTGAAGTGGTTTATTAATGGACCTCCAATACATACAAATTCATTGTGGCATCGTCTGATCAAATCCTCTACTTCTTCAGTTGCAGTCGGCTTCTCAGAATTTTCTTTGAATTCAATCTCCTTGTCGAGATAGTATATTTTACAATTCATATGCTCGTCGTAAATCACCTGGAGAATAAAAATGCCTCATGTATCTATCAATTCGATCGAATGAATATGAAGCAATTCACTCATTTTATTCATATATCAAATTCATGATTCAATAGATTAGTTAATGAGAAAGTTTAAAAATCCATTATACAGGGTGGGGCATTTACAGTGTCGCGGGCGTTTTTTCCAAAAATA
This sequence comes from Gonatopus flavifemur, assembly GCA_018340375.1. Classification (NCBI taxonomy): domain Eukaryota; kingdom Metazoa; phylum Arthropoda; class Insecta; order Hymenoptera; family Dryinidae; genus Gonatopus; species Gonatopus flavifemur. The sequence goes on from JAFFJZ010000033.1 coordinate 2,060,561, forward strand.
AAATGAGATACGAGAAAATTTTTCGGACAAAAATTGTAGGGTATCGAGGGGGAGATCCGATGGTGGCCTTGGCTTTGACCTCAAATCTCATCTTCAAGGGCATTCTGAGGTCAACTCTTGTTTTTTAAATAGCATCTCATATTTTTTACTGCAGATTTGGATTCTAGATCAAAAACCAAGAAACTTTTGTCTGAACCATTTTCCTGAAATCCGCAAAGATGGCGCTCTAATCGATATTGTTCCATACTGAATCTGACATTAGAATAACTCGAAAACGGAGGGTCTTGGAGGACAATGTTTCGGACAAAAGTTGTCTGATTCCAAGGGGGACCCCTTGAACTGAAACGGAGGTGATGGGGTATAACAGACAAAACACAACACATTTCAATCGTCTACATCACTTGGATAATTTTAATGCAGTAGATGCTCAAAATGATGGCCTTCGACTTCAATACACATTTCAAAACGTTTTACAAAAGATTGCTGAACTCGTGCTAAAATATCTTCATTGATGCTCGCGCATGCATTGATAATTCGTTGACGCATATTCTGAGGTGTAGTCGGTGCTTGTTGATAAACTGTATCTTTTATGTATCCCCATAAAAAAAAATCTGGAGAAGTAAGATCCGGAGAACGGGCAGGCCAATGAACTGGTCCACGACGTCCTATCCATCGTCCAGGATAATCTCTGTCCAATATTCCTCGAGCTGTGACTGCATAATGGGATGGACAACCATCGTGTTGATACCACATATTCAATCGTTCCTGAATAGGTATGTCTTCAAGTAATGTTGGAAGTACTTGATCTAAGAAATGTCTGTACTTCTCTCCATCTAGCGTATCTGCAATGAAGTACGGTCCAATTACTCGAGATCGAAAAATACCACACCAAACATTCACAGCCCATTGTCTTTGATACTCTACTTGACGTAACCATCTTGGATTTTCTGTCGCCCAGTGATGCATATTATGTCGATTTACTTGACCATGATTGGTGAACGTCGACTCATCAGAAAATAATATGTTGATGAAGTTGTTATTGTGCATTTGCGCTAGACCCCATCGGCAAAACTGTACACGATTTTCGAAATCATCACCGTGAAGGTCTTGATGCAAACAAATGTGATACGGATGGAATTTGTGACGTTTCAGTATTCGAAGAACACTTCTTCGAGAAATTCCCGAATGGAGTTCAATTTCACGAGAGCTCACGTGTGGATTATTGGCTACTGCAGCTAGTACATTAACTCCCGCATTTTCTCCGCTAACAGTTCTCATTCGATGTCGTTTTTCCCTTGTAACACTTCCCGTTTCTGAGAATAATTTTGTAATGCGTTGAAAATACCTAATGGATGGCGTTGTTCTTTCAGGAAATCGTTCTGCATACAAGTCATATGCTTGTCTGGGGTTCTTATGCACTTCACCGTAAATGTAGATCATATCGATCTCTTCAGAAATCGTGTATCGGATATCCATGATTTTCAATTTGTCATAAACCAACTTAATAATCAAATGTAACTGACAAACTGACTTTCAAAATCGTGAATTTTCACTGAACCCCGTCGTTTGTTTACATCGCGTGAGCTCTGAATGGTGGTAATGTAGACGATTGAAATGTGTTGTGTATTGACAACTTTTGTACGAAACATTCTTTTGCAAGACCCTTCGTTTTCGAGTTATTCGAATGTCAGATTCAAAATGGAACAATATCGATTAGAGCGCCATTTTTGCGGATTTCAGGAAAATGGTTCAGACAAAAGTTTCTTGGTTTTTGACCTAGAATCCAAATCTGCAGTAAAAAATATGAGATGCTATTTAAAAAACAAGAGTTGATCTCAGAATGCCCTTGAAGATGAGATTTGAGGTCAAAGCCAAGGCCACCATCGGATGTCCCCCTCGGTACCCTACAACTTTTGTCCGAAAAATTTTCTCGTATCTCACTTTATTTTTGGAAAAAACGCCCGCGACACTTTAAATGTCCCACCCTGTATATACCGCCATCACCTGTTTTATGAAGAACATTCTATCCACAGGTTTTTCCGAATTACTCGTTAGGCAAACGCCAATAGCTTTTTGTGGAGTCATCAACTCATGGAGTGTCCACAAATGAGGTAAATCACACGTTTTTGTGCCATCAAATAATTCATTGAAAAGTCTTGAACTATCTTTTGTATCGAATTGATTATTTTCTAGCTGTGAAGATGGGATAATTGATAATTCCTTGGACGATACGAATTCTATTGGCGGTATCGTTCCCACTTTCATCGCAGAATTCAATTGGATTCAAGTAGCCCATCGTATCGGGGAAGTCGTATTTGCATCAGATACGATTGAATCCATTTGGTCAATTGAGTGATCAAGTGAAAGTAGACCAGGAAGTTGATCTTGTTCATTTTTGAACCAATTTGATTCGTCTGGGAAATTGTTGACAAATTAATTTTGTTCATTGTGTTCATGAGGATATATCAAATGATAAAGGCGTAAAATATTTTTTTTTCATAATTTCAATGAGTATATAAATTTTTAGATTGTTGTGAACTTGATGTACCTGATGAAAAACTATCATTTTGGTCGTTAAGATCAGCAAAAATTGATGGGGTTGCATTTTTATTAAGAACTTTCTTCTGCAAGGTTCTCTGTGATTGAAAAAATTTTTTATTTTGTGTGTATAATGCCAACTCCTCAGTTTGTTTATTGTTGGCATGTTATTGCTTATCCAAATGAATTAACAATTTTCAACAGAAAATTACCATTTTGAGTTTGAATTACACACAGCTTGTCTCAGGATGACAGTGCGTTGAAGTATGAAATAAGCATTTCCTTATCCGCTGCAATATTAGTGAGTTCAAGTTAAAATACTCACCTCGAATAATATTCTCCCATATTGATCTTTCAGAATGATATTGGCTTTGATGTCACTTTTTTTGAAATGTTTCTCACACAAATGGTGATGTGATTTCAGAGTAATATTCGATTTTTTCAAAGTATTCGACCATTTTGTGAACACTTGAGGATCTTTGGGTGCTTTGAACAAAGGAACTTTCACCGTTTTATCCCATCCGTCACATTTGGAAATAACGCATCGATTAGGCATACTAATCCGTAGTTGAAAGTAATATCAAAAGTCATACGTTGGGAATGTAAACAAGAGGTTATGTTTATCTAGTGACAATTGACTCTCCACTAGTGAGACATCTGGTGTTGATTCTGGGTAATACATCAAAGTTCGCTTCACGGATTCTAGTAACAAACATCTTAGTTGAATCACCTCTTTTTTCCACCATGGTTCCATTCCTCAATTTAACAATCAGAAAATCATTCCCGATTCTCAATCGATTTTATGTATCTGCAGAATTCTATGATGTTTGTCTGACATACTTATTTCTGCCGTGCACTTCACCAAAAGTGAAAAGTTCATCGCAACAATCACGATAAATAGCACTTCGATCAATTTGGAGGAAGTGAGAGACTTGTAGATAGTAATTCCTTCTGATTGATCACCTTTGATGCATGCTTGGGAGCGCCAAATGACGTTTCCTAAGCTTTTCATATTCTCTCAATTGACTTGGCAAGCGCTTTCCCTGGACCCGTACTAGTGCTTCCGCGAGATTCGAAAAATTATCGATCTTTTCTTGTCTTGGAAATATCGAGACGAGATGCGTGAAATAGCATTCAAGACAAGAACAATATGTACCAATCGAGAAAAGCGTATGGTCGAGATCAGTTGGTCAAGATCTTGACTACATCTCGATCTTGTATTATCAAAATCACCAATGCGCAGTGAGGACAAATTTTGAAGTGAAGTATTGCAGTATTGGTTAGGAACTTCGTATATCTATATATACTGTATGTTTAGATATACAAACAATGTTAAATAACAAAGACGTAGTATAGATAGACCGAGCCCGCATATGGCGGGAGTTTAAGAGAGACAGAAACAGAAACTCTCCCAACCGTATTTTAAAATAGACCGGAGAGTTTCTATCTCTCTCAGACTGAAAAACGATAGTGAATAAACAGAGCTAATATGTTCGGTTTGCAAGACTACACTGCTGCCACGACAGCCGTCACTATATAGTACGACCACGAAGGCTTTCAGATTGGACTCGCAAACGTTACGAGCACAAGGAAAATTTCCTTGGGTCCCAAATGGGGTTGCCTAAGAACCTGCATGGAAATGAGTGGGTACCCACGGAGAGAAATGCAGCTCGAAAGGATAGTAATCTTTCATAGAAAATTGGAGAATATTTCTCAAAATCTGAGAATATTTCTTGAAATCTGAGAATATTCCTGAAAATCTGAGAATTTTTCTCAAGTTCGTAATAAACATGGAACGGTTCAGATTTCTCTTGAATATTGCTCGAGAGACAATGAGAAATTATCAATACTTAACAAATCATAAAAACAAATATGAAGTTTCCAAAAGTCGCGCATGAAATTTTACAAAGTATATAACAGAATTTTGAAATCTTATTTTCAAATCACAGAATTTTGTTATTCACTTCGTAAAATTTCATGCACGACTTTTGGGAACTTCATATTTATTCTTATGATTTGTTAGGTATTGACAATTTTTCATTGTTTTTCGAGCAATATTCAAGAGAAATCTGAACCGTTTTATGTTTATTACGAACTCAAGAAAAATTCTCAGATTTTAAGAAATATTCTCCAATTTTCCATTGAAGATTACCATCCTTCCGAGCTGCATTTTTCTTCGTGCCCATGGGTTCCCAGGGATTCACACATAGGCTCTTATCGGAACCACCTGGATTTTTTTGATACGGGAAACATGAGCCGAAGATTCAGTTCTTTCCTCAGGATCAGGTTATTTGGGTATTTGAAAAACGCTATTTAGGTATCCTATCGTATTAAAAATTGACACCCGTAGTGAATGTGCTCGTGTATCCGAGCAAACCACGAACATCGTTGCACCCTTGATTATCTGTTGGCTATAATCAGCAAACGTGACATCATTATGACTGGTGGAAGTTATTATTTCCTCAAATTGAGGATGATAAACATGAGTTGTGAATTTCCATTTGCGAGTAGTTGCTTCGAAGATACAAACACACGACAATTTTTGTATACCAAATTCTTCATCGTTTCATTCATCAATTATGTACTACTACGTAATATGTGTTCTGATAAGTATTGTTTGTCTCCGAATTGGATTTACATCAAAACTGTGTCAAAGTACAATGTTGATTTCGCTCGATTCTTGAACGCTTCAGCCAACTTGGCCATTTTTTCCTTTGGAATGACTATGGGATGGCCATCAATGGCTTCACCTGAATTACTAAAATCAGATTCGTTCCTGTCGATCAGCGACAATGAGGCATCATTGATTGCATCCTCACCATGGGGTGAAATTCTAATTGGTGCGGCAATAGGAACAAAAACACTGGATAAATTCGAAGGAAAATAACTTTGCTTATCACTGCCGTTCCTAATACCGTTGGTCCGATATGCTGGGCCGTTGCACCAAGTGTTGAGGTATTTGATAATTCACCGCGCATGAGGAAATTATTCATGGAAGCCAAAACGTAATAATACGTAAGTGTTCGACCTTCGCCATGTTGACATAGAAAATAACAACTGAAATTGGAAGGAGTTCTCAATTGATGAGAATACTGAGAAAATTAAATTAGCTGACAAAGAATCGACTCGACGTAGTGACTGAAAGATATAAAATACGGATGAGAAGCGGACTGTAGATTGAAGGAAGGGGGAATAGATTCCGTCTCGTTTCTTGTTTAGGAAAGAAAAAAAAGGACGAGTGTTCAGTTTCAACAATATAATTCACGAATAACAATATAATATAAACTTCAAGGAATAAACTCCCTACAACGAAATTCACGAAGATGGGTCAGTTGAAAGGTACACAAGTACCCTATTCAAAAGACCCGAAATGGAGAAATGAATCTGGCCAAGATTCACGCATCATTCACTCACTCATACAACCGTTGCGGTGCACCGTGAAAAAGTCGGGGAGATTTCCTGGTCCAGTGACGATCGACGATAGAATTCGGAGGTGTCCAGCAGAAGATGCCCAAGATGAGGAACCGCGTCAAGAATTAATACTCGATAACGGCGTATTCTCAGAGGAATTCGGAGATAACGTAATCACGGCGGATCGCGTGGAGATGAAAACTCATTACTCCAAATACTTGACACATGGAAAGATAATCGAAGAGAACACACATCCATTGCTCTGAGAGTGTCATGACCCACTGAACTTGAAAGGGATTGACAGCCAAAGGTATGAAATATCTTCGATCCCCACTCTCTACTTGCCGTGTCAATGTGTAATGAGAGTGTGTAATTGTGGTGTGCGACGAATTGCGCTGCTACAGGTGCTGCGATCAAACAGTGAGCAATATTCGGAATCCGCTGTCTTTTCCGTTCAAATCTCACGAACTTGTAGTTTAATAAGTACACTATATCTAGGAGAAGTGCACTACCCCACCAGCACACCTCCCGCTTTCACGTCGCATCTGCGTTGAGGCAACATTAGACAAAAGGGATCCTCTGTAATGTTGCGTTTTCTCTCTCAATTAATTCAATCAGAAAAATGTTGTTCCACTGTGAAGATAGTGAGTTACATTGCTGAAGCAATAAACTTTCACCAGTAGTTGCACTGTAAAACACGTATTTATATTTATATATTTCCTCAAACACATAGAGTTCTGAGAATTCATCAATTTATAGTCAATATTCTTGAGGTATTGTCAAGACAAGATCAAGATGATTCATTACAAGAATCATTCAAGAACGAGACGATATCATTATTCCCATGTTTTTCAAGAACAAGTCAATATTTCTGAAAATATCGTATTGTCTCGTATTGTGGAAGCACTAACCTATACTGACATGCTTCATTTTCACTAGACCTTAGTAACAAAGTATTCGCACAGCATGCTGAGAATATTCAAAGCACATGCATAAGACATTCAATGTACTAAGAAGATTCGCAGAATATGCTAGGAAAATTCGTGTGTCACTTGGGGCACTGGGACTGTGACTATACACAGGCTTTCTTATACAGAACTCTCTTATCATATTACACTATTTTCATTTTACAGGCTGAAAACATGTTTTGAAACATGAGCACTCGAAAGTCATTGAAAAATCTTTCTAAAAGCCAACAAAATAGACGAATCCGCCAATCCGAGAGTTCCTGTCCTGAGAATAGTATCAATGAACAGGAGGTGAAGGGAACTCCAAGTTCAGGAAATAGCGTCGCGCATGATACAGGGAATGATGATGGGAGGAAATTGGACATTCCAGATGTGATTCGAAAAAATTGTAATTTCCAAGTGAATCTAATCCACAGAGCAATTCACCGTTCAATGAGCAGTTCGATGATGCACCACTCCATGTCATACGTTCACATCATGTTGATCATGATGATGATGAATCCTGTGAACGCTACGTAGAAAACTTGGAATGTAGCACGGATTCAAAAAAAAACCATCTCAAAGAACGTGTAGCGCAATGGGTCTGCAATTTCGATATTTCACACACAGCAGTAGCTTCTCTATTGCAAATGATGGGAACTGTCGAACCAGTAGAAGAGCTGCAAAATCTTCCGAATTATCCACGAACTCTATTCAAAACTCCGAGGAAGACAGTGATTCGTTGTGTCCCACCACGGGAATACTTTCATCATGGTCTTGAAACCGCGCTCAGAGATCAACTGGAAGTATTCGGTACTGAAATATCTGAGAATATTCTGATGAACGAGAATATTGACGGCTTGCCTTTGACTGAAAGCTCTAAAAACGTTTGATATCCCATCTTGGGGGAAATTTATCCCAAAATCAGTCGGTCTTTTGTCATTGGAGCATACCACAGTGACAGAAAACCTGAGGATTGTAATGTATATCTGCGAAAGTTTATTCATGAATATAATAATTTACACTTAGAAGGTTTTATATTTGATGACAGAGAATATAAAGTCACAATAAGAACTGTAATTTGTGATTCTCCTGCTCGTGCTTTCATCACATGTACTAAAGCACACAACGGATTCTCTGGTTGCAGCAAATGTACTGACGAAGGCATTTACGATAATCATTGGATGCTGTCTTTGAAAATGGATGCGCCTTTACGTACGGATGAAAGTTTCAAACCACTTGATGGGAATCATCATATTGGGAATTCACCGTTACTAAATGCAGACCCGCATTCGTTCGAGATTACATGCATTTCGTTTGCCTTGGTTTGGTTCAAAAAATTCTGCATGCATTTGCGGAAGGATGGTACGTAGGTGAAGAGAAGCTCCTAAAATTTAGTGAGAAGACTATACGAGAACTTTCCGATACCTGAAGTTCTTTTAGTGAAGGGATACCATCTGAATTCGCCAGAAAAACACGATCTCTAAAAGCACTTGATCGATGGAGAGCCACCGAATTAAGATTTTTTTTTATATACGTAGGACCGGTCGTTTTACAAGACCATCTTTCAGATGAATATATGTATCATTTTAACTTGCTACACTGCGTTATCAGGATTTTGTGCAGTGAACGCGATTGTATCGTTAATAACCATTTCGCCTAACAGTTGCTTGAATATTTTGTTGAAAAATGTACGAGTTTATATGGTTCATTATTTATAATTTATAGTGTATATAATCTAATACATTTGGCAGATGAGCTTCAAAGGATGAGCAATTTAGGATCATTCAATGCTTTTTCATCTGGAAGTTTTTCATATACTATTGAGAACGAATTGGAAGAGAGTAACAAACCTTCGCAACAATTGTACAACAGAACCATGGAGCAAGTTTCGTGCAATTATGAGACAAAACCTGGGAAAGTTTTCGAAACGTCAAGTCTCAAATTTCAATGCGGAATGAACCAACATGACCGGACTCTAATCTTATAATTCAATTTCTCATGGCACTTTTGAACTTCCAACACAGCAGAAACGAGAGAAATTTTGTAATTTAGGCAACTTCAACGTGATCGAAATTGGGAATATTTTTATACGTCATGAGGAAATTATTTGGAAAGGAAGAAAAATGCCGAACATTGGAAGTTTACAGAATTACCCTATCGATTCTTGTTCAATGAACATTGTAGTTAGAAAAAAATGGTCTCAATCGGAAGAGTTTTCTGCGAGTGACGTTTGTACGAAAGCTGTTTGTTTACCGTACAAGAATTACTTTCTCGGTTTTCCTCTGCTCCATTCTAATGCGTAGGACATTGCTGGAATCCAAATTATCCATCAAAACGGCGGTCACATGATAAAACGTAACGAGTGATTTATAACAAATGTTCCCAATCGCGATCTCACATTAATCTGGTATTAAATTGTTCATCTGAACCTTTGCTATCCAGATGGATTCATTTCAAACGATTATTCATCTTCAAAAATGATGGGGACTCAGATATAAGGAAGGAGTTATAAAGTTACTTACGTTTTGTCATATGACCGACGAAAATGAACAAAAAAAAAAATACTATCAGGTGTTGGAATTACTTCGTAGCGTTATAAAAAAGCTGATGTAGGTAGTACAGTATTCCGTTGTTCCCTACAATAATCTATTCACCGTGAAACAGCTATTATTGGACGTCATTTGTTTCACATAACCTTTTCTTGGATCGTAAATAACAACACTTCATAACTTATTGAACATGTCAAAATTTATACAGAATAAAGTGTTTTTGCAGGGAGTCTTACTCCATTACTTCAATATGAACAAAAGTGCTGCTGAAGTCCATCGTATTGTAATGGAAGTGTATGGTGAACATGGTCTAGCTGAGCAAACGTGTCGAAAATGGTTTGCACGTTTCAAGGCTAGCGATTTCGACTTGGATGATGGGGAGCGACCTGGCCAGCCAAAGAAATTTGAAGATACTGATTTGGAGACGTTACTCAATGAAGACTAATGTCTAACCCTTCAAGAATTTTCGACACGATTGAGAGTTGACTTATTGACGGTAGGAAAACGTCTGCAAAGTTTTGGCATGATCCAGAAGGAAGGACGTTGGATCCCATATGAATTGAAACCAAGGGACATTGAGAGGAGTTTTTTAACGTGTAAACTGCTGCTTCAACGGCAGGAAAGGAGAGGTTTCTTGCACAGAATTGTCACTGGCGATGAGAAATGGATCCATTACGACAATCAGAAGCGCAGGAAGTCATGGGTTAAGCCCGGCCAACCATCACAATTAGTGGCAAATCCAAATATCCATGGGTCTAAGCCCCTGCTCTGTATTTGGTGAGATCAGATGGGTGTGATTTATTATGAACTGTTGAAACCGAATGGAACCATAACTGGGGGTCGTTACCGACTACAATTGATGCGCTTAAGCCGTGCATTGGAAGAAAAACGACCGGAATACTCCAAAAGACACGACAAAGTCATTTTCCTGTACGACAATGCTCGTCTGCACGTCACCGGTAAAAACATACCTCGAAACACTTGAATGGGAAGTTCTACCTCACTCGCCGTATTCTCAAGATATTGCGCAATCTGATTATCATTTGTTCCGTTCGATGACTCATAGCTTGTCTGAGCAAAAATTCACTTCCCACGAAGATTGCAAAAAATGAGTCGATTCGTGGATTGCATCCAAAGATGGTGCGTTTTTCCGACACGGTAATCATTCCTTGCCCGAAAGATGGTCGGAAGTAGTCAAAAGCGATGGACAATACTTTGATTAATATATTCTTTGATTTTCATTCGAAATAAGTAATTTTTCTGCAATGAGAAAACGGTACGAATTAATTCCAATTCCTAATAGCTTATGCAAATTTTTACAAAATTTCTATTGCAACTAGACACCTGTTGTTTACAAAAATATCGAGATCGTGAATATCGCCCATCCTGAATCAACCCTGCATGATCAATGTACAAGACTCGATAAATGTGTCTGTCATAAACCGTGAATTTCATATGACAATCACGGATTTACCTCACTTTCCTGCGTTATTTCGGGCTTTTCGTCATCACCATCGATCTCAGCATCTCAAAAAACATGAAAATTCATACTTCATTCACTTTGGTATTGATGGAAAATCATCCGGCACTTTTGATATCGCCTCCTCCAACTGGAACGATACATCTGAATGCCGTTTCGTATGTAGACTCAACTTCGAACACTTATAACTATTGGATGGTTGGCCTGAATATCAGTTTATACGAGAGTTTTTTGAACAGAATTTTATCCTCTACGAAGACATGCTGGTGGCATATTCGTGAAAATTTTTTTCAGGAGATACGCGTAATATATCCCGACCCATTTATTTTCCTATCTTATTGTTATGGAAAACAGTTACTTGCGGTGGGATGCTCCACTTCAACCAACTCTGAGCTTTTCTCCCGGGTGACTCTCTTTCTTGACATAATTTGCCGAACCCGACTTGAGGAGCCAGAAAAAAACTCCGCCAATTGACACATGGCTTCCTCGTTTGTGTTGAAAAAAAATACATGTTTTCTTCCCCTCTCCCGTTTTCCTTAGGGAATCAGATTAAAATTTATATAGGACTGCGATCCACACTGCATAAAGCCGTGGGGAGAATTCCATGGGAAATTGGATGATAGGAACGGAACTTATCCGCATGCTAACGATGTTGACGAAATTTTCAAATTTTGATCCGAAGCTTAGTGCTTATCACTTTCTTCCTTCAATTCTGATTTGTTTGGAATTCGCACCATACAACTAACCTCCTGTAAACTGATTATACTCCAAGCTTCATGGCATTTGGATGATACCGACATGGGGGACGCATGGTTTCGAAATATTGTAAAATAATGTGAATCGCGAAACAAAAATTTTTCACAGTTTTCAATCGACTAGGATAAAACTCATATGAGACCACTATCGGATCATAATTAGAACGTGGTATATGTTCCATTGCGATCGAATGATAGGACACCTTGTCCATATATGGGACGATATTTTCCAACATGCTTAAAGATATCTTTAAAATCGATGAGCTCACTGAGCATTATTTTTACTCCTTTGCGGAGGTATTGACTACCATTTTATCAGGTATTGGATTCTTACAAGTGACTAGTATAAGTTTAAAAATTTTCCAAAAAGTCATTTCATCAACGATTTTCAATTATCTCATTTCGCTTCCGATATTTACGGATATAATTCACCATATTCTATCATGAATGATGTGATATTTTTTTCCACATCAACATGATCTTTTGATATGATATGGTGCCTTACACGGAGAGAAATTCGGAGATATTAAATCAACGAACTCAACATAATTTCGCATCTCGCAACTGACGTGAAGCGAAATCAACCGATTGGTGATTTTCTATCACGAACTGTATGCTTTTCGAGCACCGAACTGCTTGATTTTGAATCTCCAACTCCACGGTGAAATAATATCACGGGATTCGAGATTTACGCGCTCCGATGTTGTGATGTTTTTTCACGCCGTTCGAGATACAAAATCATCTAATTTCAAGATGAAAAATCACACGAAGCTCAGTGATTCAATATCTCCAAATTTCTCTCCGTGTAGTCTTGTGAAAAATATTTCTGAATAGTCATTCCTATACTTCAAAGAATCGTCCCATATATGTGACATTATGACTCTACGAATGAGTTAATTTCCTTAGCCAATCAACAAGGACGCCTGAATGTATATTCCTCACGTCCGGTTATCGTCATTTGTTTTTCAATTTTCGCTGCTTGCTCATTAGAGTTTGGTTATCGTAAGGTGGATAAATAGATCCAAAATGCCCAGGACAAGAAGTGGCGAACATACATTCAGAGATGCATCATTGGAAATGAGTGATGATGATAATACTTCAGAAATTGGAGATCTGATGGATGAGAATAACGATGAATATTCTCATGAAACTGAAGAAGTCGTAGGTAAGTACAGGATTATTGGTTAGTTTTTGTTTTTTCTCATTTGAGAGTCTCATTTTGTGCATAGTTTTCTCATCTCAATTCATGTAGAGCCTGAAAAAGACTGCTTTGTTTTTTTTCTTCCCTTTTTGTTATTCAATATTCAATTCATATTGTCATCGCCAAAGCAACGTAAGAGGTTAGAAATGCTGAGAACGTGTTTGGAAGATCCTACGAACATGCGTAGAAACTCCAAATGAGACTGTTTCGAATAATTATGTGCTATGCGCCTCCATAGAATATCTTGACGAATTTATCCAAAGTAGTCTTATCCGCATAATCCCCTCCCATCCATAGGCCAACCCTAGCATATTCGAGAAGTTCTTGTGCTACTTTGGCACTAGGTCATGACCATAAATGACGAGATAATCGGAAGCTAAAATAATTCTTTCTTTTCTCGGTTGAAAATAATCGCTTTCAAAAAAATTATCAAATGAAATACATATATATATTACACACATGGCATACAATATATATCGTCATAGATACATCATGTACAATATATATATATTATATGTTAGTTCTATTCATTATGGAAAATTGTGATTCGGATGAGGATAAGAACAGTGATAACAATATCAGTGAGAATGAATGTGAATTTGAAATCTGTAAAAGTGGTACCAACGCAATACATGAAGTAGTCTCTCACAGCTCTAAAACTGACTTGGATATTCGACGAAAATTTTTTCAAGAGCAAAATTTGACTCGGAAAAATGAAACTCTTCGGATGAAAGGCTCATACATTACACCTCCTTGGGCACTTTTCCAATCAACCAAACGGAATATTGCCAATCTAAAGAATCCAATTGAATATTTCAGAGAGTTTATCACCAATGAGCTGCTCGATTCAATTGTGAATGCAACAAATTTGTATACTGTACAAAAAAATATCCATTCCACACCAGTAACGATCGATGAATTGAAAACTTTCATTGGAATAACAATAATGATGGGAAGCTGTTCTTATCCCAGGATCCGACTTCATTGGGAACCTCACTTTTCTATACCAATCATGTGCAAAAATATGTCAATTAATCGGTTCTTTAAACTGCGACAGAATATACATCTTGTCGACAATGATGCTAAAGATCCTAATGATACCGACCGATTTTGGAAAGTTCGACCACTGTTCACTTCTATTTCATCTCGCTGTCAAAAATTGGAAATTGAAGCACATCTTTGTATTGATGAACAAGTGATTCCATTCAAAGGCAGACTGGATGTGAAACAGGGTATAAAAAATGAACCTACCAAATGGCCCTAGTGGAAATGCACGATATATGGCCCACAAATGACCAATATATGCCCCATATATAAACCATATATGAACCGAATATGATCCATATATGACCCATATATGGCCCATATACATAGGGGTATAAAAAAAGTCTCTCCTACGAGAATTGAACGCGGTTTGTTGGGACCGGACTCCATCCCCCTTTCACTGGAGCCACCGCCGGTCGCTTGAAAGAAGCGACTCCTTTCACGTATATGAATTCCCGCTTATTCTTAAGAACCAGAAATGGCTCATATATGAACTCCGAATTGGTGGATCAACAATTGTGGATCACATATAAAACATATATGAGTTATTGCAGGTCAGATTCACAATGAGTTCCTCAATATTTTTAGAATAATTATTTTCGAATTCTTCGTTGAAAAATATGGGATACTTGTCACATTGGTTTGTTTGCTCTTTTTGATTTTATTGTGTTCACTGGTTCACAATGTGTCAGAGCTTTTAGTTTTGACAAATCCGGTTCTTCTTAAATGCGTGTATCTTGAAAAGGTCTCAACACACAGAATTACTAATAAGGCATAAAAGTTGGGATTGTTTCTGAACTTTTCAAAAATTCGAGTGAAATTTTTTTTTTCCAATTTGTGTCTAGTGGAATTCCTACAGTGGGAGTGAGAATGGTAGTTTATTCGAATCTGGACATTTTCGGCCCTTTGAGATCACCAGGAGTCCAAGACGCTCTAGGGAGAGGCTGTGGTTCCGTACCCTGACGAGAATTTTTGTCATAATTTCTGATAATTTCTCATTTTCCCAATTCAAGGGGAAAATATGAGGAATTCTATTGTCCTTTCTCATATTTTCTCCATGCATTAGGACAATCAGGAATTATAAGAAATTGTGACAAAAATTTTCGTCAGGGTAGCTTACAGTGCTTGTCGTGAATTTTAATTTATGCTGCCTTCTGTTATTGTCAAAGACACCGGGATGTAAATTTTACCGAGAAATCTGCAACAATATTTGCAAGACTGCGTGAATGGCACCTGTTGCTTTGGTTTGGGGTCCGGAAGACCCTGTGTAACCTTCACGTAAGTACTTTGAAGTGTGACCTCAACGGGTGAATTTTTTTATTTAACAAACACGATCGATCTATGGTGCATAGCAATATTTTTGGTTCAGTTCTGAGAATGGTAATTTTCCACGACATTCAAGAGATATGAATAAAACAAGACAAGAAAAATAACTCAATAACTTGAAACCACACATCAATCCGTCCATGAAATGTCTATCTATGCTGCATTACAAATCTTGAATAATCGAGCATGCGGAGTTCTCAGGCCGCCCTTGTTTTGTCTAGATCTCTCGAATGCCGTGGAGTAACATTTTCGGAAACGGAACGTAAATTATCGTTATGTTCCAGAAATTAGTTTTACTTGTGGAATTTGAAAATCAAACGTATTCGAATTTGAATGAAATACTCTTCCCACTTCCATCGTCGGATTACGGCAAAATACGTCTTTGGAAAGAAATTTCCTTTCAACTTTGTGAAAAGTTAGGCAAAATCCTAAATTCCATGCCTTGGTAAAAATTTTTTGTATTCAAAGCTTTCCAAGATACAGGCATTCGAAAAAAAGTGGGCTTTAGAAACCAAGAACTTCGACATATGTTGTAAACCTGGAATCATAATAGAATAAGGAAAAAAGAAACAAATGATACGTGTCTCACATTTTTCAACAGAGAATTCGGGATACCCATCTCAAAAATATCTATGAACTCTTGAAAAATCCGATATGAAATGATCCATACATAGCAAATAATTATACCAAATATGAATCATCTATGGTTTGACCGTTTCCTGCAAACATATATGTTGCGCGCGGTACCATATATGCTTTATATGTATCACTGATGAGGCTTCGGCCACATATATGGGGCATATATGGGTCATATATGTGTCATATATGGGTCATATATGGTCATATATGTTTTGTGGGAATCATATATGGGTCATATATGGGTCATATATGGGTCATATATGGGTCATATATGGGTCATATATGATTCATTTCCACTAGGGGGGGGGGGGTATGCAAATATTTGCTTTGTGTGGCGCTGATGCGCTTATGTAAGATTTTCTAATATATCAAGGTGCCACTACTGGAATTTCGCCAATTGAAGAACAGTTCGGATTGGGTGCAAGTGTGGTCATGCAGCTTTCGGAGCGTATCGATAAACCTTATTGTCACCTTTTCTTTGATAACTATTTTTCAACATACCATTTGTTCCAAAATTCACAGAGTCAAGAACGTTTTTGTGCGTCAGGGACAATCAGAATCAATCGGTTTAGTAAACCTCCATTCACCACAGATCAAATGATGAAGAAAATCAAAACGCGTGATTACATGGAAGAAGTAATCAGTCAAGATGGATCTAATATTCTCACCAAATGGTATGATTCTTCTCTAGTAACTATGGGATCCAATTATCAGGGTTCTGGCACTCCTAACTCATGCAAGCGTTGGGATAAGAAGAAAAGGAGATATATTGACGTGCCAAGACCTGAAGTCATACGAAATTATAACGAGAATATGGGAGGAGTGGATAAATTTGACTTCTTGGTATCAATTCATCGATCCTTCATAAGAACTCGTAAATGGACGGTAAGAATGATTAGTCATGGTATTGATATGGCAGTTGTCAATTCGTGGTTAGAATATAAACGAAATGCATCGCTCATGAATATACCGAAGAAGGAAGTAACCAGTAAGAATATCAAAAAAGAAGAGGGTGCCCATCAAGTGATTCCTGAGTACCTGTAATTCCTCGCAAACGTATCGCACAGATCAAACCCACTGAAGATGTTCGTTTTGATAATATAAATCATTTACCTGAATTTGTTGATTCGAAAACTAATTCTCGATGTGAAAATCCAGAATGCTCGAAGAGCTCGAACATTTATCAGATGCATGAAATGTAAGATCTATCTGTGTTGTGGGAGGAATTAAAATTGCTCCTTACAATTCCATACACGGAATTGATATGGAAAACGTTTTGGAAACCAGTGGATGTTTTGAATTTAATTTGATGTTACAAACTCATTCCTATCACACATTAATATAAATATTTGATATTTTCATGTGTGTATATTATTATGAAGATGTGTATCATGTTATTGTACCTTTCCGTATCAAATAAATCATATTATTCAAAAATTACTTCATCGATAATGTATGTTCTTTGAGTCATAGTGTACCATATATGGGACGATCTGTTTCCCTGCTTTGTATGATCGTATTTGAATGAACTAAACGGCAAAATATTTGTGAGAACCTCGAGAATACAGATTCAGAATTTCATAATTCCATATACATTCTTGAAAAAGCGTGTCAGAAAGAGTTAATCTGGGTCTACCTCTTCGAGTTTTACCATTCATTTTTCCTTCCAATATGGTTTTCAATAAGCTATCATGCCTTAATGTGTGCCCTATCAGATTACTTCTTCTTTTCACGACCTGTCTCAAAAGACTCCTTTTTTCATTTACCTTCTCAAGTACTTCTTCATTTCCTACTTTCTCTATCAACTCTCTTCTAAGCATCCTTCTATAACACCACATTTCAGAAGCTTCGAGTCTTCATTGGTCCGTTTTCCCAATTGTCCAAGTTTTGCAACCATATAATGCTGTGCTCCAAACGTGACTTTCCGATAATTTCTTCCATACTGCTGAGTTAATATTCTTCGAACATAGTAACTGTTTCTTTTGGTGGAAAGCCTGTTTCCCTTGTGCTATTCTTGCTCTTATATCTCTTCCGCTTTTACCATTTTCTGTGATTAGGCTTCCTAGATATTCAATTTCTTCGACTTGCTGAATTGTCTTTGCATCTATTTTGATTTTCGTTCTTCTTGATGTTTTCGCTGTTGTACAAATCATGAATTTTGTTTTGTCCTTATTTATATTCATACAATATTTGTCTTGTAATATTTTTTCATAGTGTCGAGAATATTTCCCAACTCAGCACCACTCGTAGCTAATATAGCTATATCATCCGCAAATCTCAGCATGCTTACATTTTCACCTCGAATCTGTGATTTCAATTGCACTTGCTCCTCCACTTCGGTCATCGCTTCTCCTACATCATCATGAAGTAATCAGTCTTACGACTAGTTTGATGAAACCCTCCACCCCTGTCTATTATCCGCCAAACGTTTAATTTCTACATATCTACTACATCCCTTGTCTTGTACGATTTGCTTCATATAACTTGCTCTAGGTCTACCTTTACCAGTTTTACCATTCATTTTCCCTTCCAATATTGTTTTCAATAAACTCTCATGCCGTAATGTGTGTCCTATAAGATTGCTTCTCCTTTTCACGATGTGTTTCAGAGGATTTCTTTCTTCATTTATCTGCTCAAGTACTTTTTCATTTTTGACTTTGTCTATCCATTTTATTCTGAGCATCCTCCTATAACACCACATTTCAAAAGCTTCAAGTCTTCGTTGATCAGTTTTCCCCATTGTCCAAGTTTCGCAACCACATAATGCTGTGCTCCAAACGTAACTTCTCAACAATTTCTTCCTTACTTCTAAGCTTATATTTTTTGAGCATAATAACTGTCTCTTTTGGTAAAAAGCCTGTTTTCCTTGTGCTATTCTTGCTCTTATATCTCTTTCGCTTTTGCCGTTCTCTGTAATTATGCTTCCTAAATATTTGAATTCTTTCAACTGTTCAATTGTCTCGGTATCTATTTTGATTTTCGTTCTTCTCGCTGTTTTCGCTGCTGTACACATCATGAATTTTGTTTTGTCCTTATTTATATTCATACAATATTTGTCTTGTAATATTTTTTCATAGTGTCGAGAATATTTCCCAACTCAGCACCACTCGTAGCTAATATAGCTATGTCATCCGCAAATCTCAGCATGCTTACATTTTCACCTCGAATCTGTGATTTCAATTGCACTTGCTCCTCCACTTCGCTCATCGCTTCTCCTACATACAAATTGGAAATCAATGGCGATAGTCAGCATCCTTGTCTCACCCCTCTTTCAATTGGTGCTCCTCCTTTTTGACCCTCTATTTCTGTGATTGTGGTTTGATTCTCATATAATTCATATATATTATTCTCCTATCCTTGAAATTCATTCCTACCTTCTCCAAAATCGTGAATATTCTCTCCCAATCAACATTATTAAATGCTTTCTGTATATCTACAAAACCTATATACACAGAACTTTTTGACTCCAGACTTTTCTCTACTACTGTTCTGAGTACTAATATTGCTCCCTGCGTGCCCCTATTTTTCCTGAAACCAGACTGATCTTCTGCTAATCCACTCTCTATTTTATTCTCTACTCTCCTGTATATGATTTTTGTCAGTATTCTCGAGGCATGTGAAGTTAAACTAATCGTTCTGTAGTTCTCGCATTTGTCTGCTCCTTGTTTCTTTGGAATGGCGACAATTTTATTCCCCTGGAAATCTTTCGGTACCTCGCCTATTTCGTAGATATCTCTGACAAGTTCAAACAGTGCATCACGAGTTCTCTGACTGGAGGCTTTGATGAGGTCCGCACTTATGCCATCTATTCCTGGCACTTTATTATTCTCCAATTCTTTCAAAGCCCTGTCGAATTCTGATCTCAAAATTGAATCTCCCAATTCTTCTCCAACCACATCTTCCTCCCTCTCTGAAAATCCTATATTATCACTCCCCTAACCACTGTTCTCTTGCTTTCCTTGATTCTCTGATTATTTTATTCCTCAGTGCCTTGTATGTCTGCTGGTCTTGTTCACCACTCTCATTCTTGTACTATGTATTTTCTCCTTTCAACCATTGAATCGAGAATTACTCCCGTTATCCATGGTTTCTGAGGCTCAATTCCATTGCTCTTGAAAATTTCATCTGCACATTGTTCTAAGTTCCCCTTCATATTTGTCCATGTACTCTCTATTCCCAAGTCTCTCTCTTGTCGATCTTCCAATTTTTCGTCCAACATCACTTTGAATGCCTCCTGTGTTTCTTCTTGTTTGAGATTCCTCAAATTCCATCTTTTTTGCATCTCCCTTTTCTTCTTCAGAGCTTTGAATTCCAGAGAACATTTCATCAGCAACATATTGTGACCATCATCCATATCCGCGCCTGGATAAGTTTTATAGCTTCTCACTTGATTTCGAAATCTTTGTTTCACTCATATGTAATCAATTTGATATCTCGCTGTATCTCCTGGCGATTTCCAAGTATAGATTCTTCTTGGATGATTTTTGGATAATGTGTTGGTGATAACCATTTTATGGCTTTCACAAAATTCGATCAAACGTTGTCCTCTTTCATTTCTTTCTCCTCACGCAAAATCTCCTGTTATGTTGCCCTCTTTCCCTCGCCCCACTACCGCATTCCAGTCACCTATGATCATTGAATTTTCCTCTCCCTTTACATATTCCATAACTTCTTCTATTTCATCGTACGTTTTTTCAATGTCTTCCTCTCAGTATGCAGATGTGGGCGTGTATACTTGAACTATAACAGTTTCTACCAGTTTTGTTCTCACTCTGACCGTCATCACGCGTTCGCTATGTTGCAAATGATTTTGTATCCTATTCCCTACCTTTTTATGCATTATAATTCTCACACCTGCTCCACCATTCTTTAATCCTGTATGAATGATTCTGTAATCCCATCTGCAGAAATCCCCTCCTTGCGGCCATCTCATTCCACCAATTCCTATTACACCGATAAGTAACCTATTCATTTCTGATTTCAAATTTCCTAATCTTCCTGTTCGTCTCCGTGATCCAACATTCCACGCTCCGACTCGAAGAATGTTCTCTTCCTTCCCTATCTTCTTTGGTTTTCTATCCTGTTTGATGAGGCTCTCTCGAGCAGCCTCCACACGAAGATCCGAACGGGAGGCTATTTCACCTCCGGAATATTTTACCCGAGAGAACGCCATCATTTTGTTGTTGTTGCTTTTTTCTCAATGAATTAAAATATAAAATTCCAGGTTTGGAAAGAGATTTCATTCCCTTGGGAATATCAAAAGATGTCAAGGAAGGTAGTTCCCCCTTGCTTTCCCCCTGTTTCTGCCGAAGTTCCTGGCGTTGGGATGATTTAGTTTTTCTCAGTTTGTATTGTGATGGGTATCGACGGTTTTCCGTTCCTGTTATGTCAGAGGACTGCTTCTAAACTAGTTTCACTGCTGTCAACAAATGACCGCCACTCGTCTGCATCGTAAGGTTGTCCAAGTTCCTTGAACAAACAGCAATATTTTCGCAAAAGCATACTTGCTCTCTCATAGTATAATACTTTGAGTCAACCCGATCACGGTTTTCTGTGGTATGTTACTCTGACATTCGCAGCTGAAAAGCTGTACTGTTCCATTCGAGATGCATGTAATTCTGCTGCTTCTTTTGAAAGCTCCGACCCCTCACCCAATCATCCCATTCAGCCTGAGTTAAGAGATGGTGCTCTTCTGTAGCATTGAAATTGCTATCATTATCTGCTTCCAGACCAACTAGTAGATCGTAACATGTTTCGGGGTTACATGAATTGGGACACTCAGGAAATGGAGGTGTGTTTGAGTGGGGTATTGGAAATATAACAGATTGTACATTTGCATCAGCCCATCGCATACTCTTTCCGAAACCCGTGTTGATTCCGTGTTGAATTCTGTGTTGATTCCGAATACAAATTTCGAGTGGACCGTTATTAACACAGAATCTTGAACTGTGTATGGATTTGAGATTTACTGATCACCCAATACATACTCTGTTGAACCGGAAGCCCATCCTACAAGATTTATATGACATGAAAGGCATACGATATTCGGTGTCTATTCTTCATCGAAATTCTCAGGTGTGATTTCGAAGTATTGAAGATGATGCTTTCAAAGAGAGTTGGTGAATTGACGTTGATTCCTTTCCGCCACCTAATTACCACACATTTAGCAAAAATTATCTGGATGGTTTGTGCACTCAGAACTTCGTTTTCTTCCATTCATTGTGTGTCGAATGAATCGAGAAAAGGACTCTGATATAATCAAAAGGCAGAATATCCAAACAACTAATTCCATAGAACCTGATAATAGACGTATGTGAAATGTCAGAAAAACAAAGGACGCAAAAAAAAGAAGACAAGCGATGAACTGGAATCATTTCTAATCGCGGCCGTATACATAGTATAAGTGAGTCAACCCCATCAAAGAGGATCAGATAGAGTGGGAGCGCTGTATATTCGACTTAGTAGGCCATCTGCAGTCTCAGTGACAAACTACTCCTATTCATCATGTGTATATTTCCAAAATACTCAGCCACTGAGATGCGAGGAGGCGCTGAAACTCGCCACGGAAACTTGTACTGTTCTCCCATGACCGTTTCCACTCTATCTGATTCTCTTTGGCCCCACCATAAAAAATTACCAGAGTTTGCAGGCCAGTATATACGACCGTGTTTGTAATACACCCATCTTGTATCAACATATTACAATTGAAATAAATCAAATCAATTACACTCAAGTATAGACTATGAATAAGGTGAAACTTTAAGAATTAAAAAAACGTCGGATTTTGGCACTTGTACATGGATGATCGTAACTTCTGCAATTTTTCATAGATTTCCTTCCACAAATACATCATTCTCTTCGTAAAAGAGTGCATTTTACGTAAAGAATTTGATATGGCGTATATTCCCACGTTTTCTATTTTTCTTTGACAAGAATGTAACTTTTTTACCTTTATTTTTGTCGAAAAACAGTATTTTCCCCAAATATTTCGACTCATTGCACTTTAACTACTTGAGTAATCAACAATAGTGACGTTGATATTCGTTGACAGTTCGACTATGTCCATTTGACACCTGCTACGATTAGATTGATCGCTTCTGACTTGAGATATACCTTTAATAGTGAAACTTCAATAGAAAAAATTTTTTTCAACTTCAAAAATTCATATCTTGGAAACTTATCCATAAGAAAAGTTTTCACTGTGATTCTTGAGTTCAGGGAGCCAAAATGCATCAGAAAAAAATAGTGTCATCAAATGTACGGGAAATTCTTTTTATACTGTAACCTAGTGTTATTTATATTGGGAACAAAGAAGGGAGATACTTTCACCTCAGCGACCGGAGTGAATCCAGGCACCTAGATATTTTTGCCTATGTCAACGTGAAATTCGGTCACCTCGAGACACATATTAGAGTCAGGTCAATTTGTTGCGTCAGGACGTCATTACGTAAAGCTGCCTCTCAGAAAAACAAATTTTGAGGCACGTCTTGATGTTAGCGACTTATGAACCTAATGAATTCGCCAGGATTGTCATGAAAAAATCCGGATACATGGCTGTTACTGCATCAGAGGTAGTGCACGTACTGAAATGTGTTCCAGTGGAAGTGAGAATCCGGAATACTGTGGGGTGTCACGAAGAATTACCTGTAACCGCTCGGAATAACACTTATTTCCTCAAACTGGAATCGAGAATCGTTTTTTTCATAGAGATTTCGTAGTAGTGATTCTGTACGTTCTTCATGTCGGAAGGTCATCCAGTAACTTGATAATTCTTGTAGTGGAAATTATATCCTACCTAACGGGATTTGAACTTATATTCCTACCTGTCTACCGGATGAAATCCAATACCTCAACCGTTGAGCTACTGCGCGACTTTGGAATCGAGAATCATAGTAACCAAAGGAACCCAAAAAGACTGTCACCCACTGTTATCGGGAATGTGGGATTTGGGAGGAACTTCGATTACATGGCCAGCTTCAAAACATACCACTCTCCAACTGCAATGATTGTGACCAATGACGACACCGAGTTGGAAATATTCAACAACAAAATCCTCAGCAACCAGTGGAATACTATACGAATAGTATACGAGAACCTGGATTCGAAGGCATTGAGAGAGCACATCTTATTCGCAGTGGAGAAACCAGCTTATCTGAATGCGATCCCCAGAGGAGGTGAAGGGAAGTTGTCCCACACAAATGATATCATTTGAGCAATTTCATCGACACAAATATCGTGAAACGGATGGTCACTAACGCGCTCAGTGAATTTTGCTCGGGATTTTTGATTTTTGGACAGTTCAGCAGTGCAGTATTTTCGGCGATCACTATCTTTGAGATCATTGAATACATTCCGAGTGTGATAGTTTATGGATACACTGTCCACAGTGTAAATGGATGTAGCCGTCATATATTGTGAGGTTTTATCGATGCAATTGCACATTAACTACTCCGTTCAGCGAACAATGTACCGGATACAACTACTGAACAGGAAATACAAGGAGCATCGTAACAACCTATATCAACTGTTATCAGCAGTGAACCAGAACCAATGCCGTCAGCTTCGATGGGATATTCATTGGGAACATCAGCACCTCGTGGAAGTACATCTCCTGTAAATCCATACCATATTGACCTTACTGGAATGCGTAGGTGTAATGAACACTTCCAAAATCCGAATTCTTTGGCTGATTCAGATCCAGGACTCAGATCCTATCTGAGTAAAACGGAAAGAATCCAATGTCTTGAATTTTTCTCATTTTATCATAAGGGGGGGGGGATGTAACGTCCTCGGATAAATTTTTGATTCTTTTCATACAATATATGTATATATGCATTCATATATACTCAATATTCATATACACGAATATCCATATATCCATTCAATGAACCTATATATAAATATATATATATGGGGCATTCCACGTCAGATCGACCGAAAAAAAACTGCCATGTCTCCGATTTAGACCAAATTTGGTGAGGTCAAAGAGGTGCTCGAACAAATACAAAACCCCAAATATTAGCCTCTTTCATGCAGTTGTATGGATTTTACAGTACAAACAAAAAGAAATCACATTTTTATCCATTTTGTATCATCTCAACAGGGAGATGAAATAAAATTCTGGAAAAATTCACACATCCGCTCAACTAAATTCTCTTTTTGGGGGATTTTTTTAAAGATTTTTTTTCCGAAAATTTTTTGGAAAAAAAATTATTTTTCTCGAAAAAGTCAATTTATCTCCAGAGGCCCGGTCTCCGATTTTTTCGAAAGGAATATATGTTGTAGTTGCATTCTTCACGAACGTTTTCCATCTTTGAAATTCAAGGAGCCTCCAAAATTGTGGGAGTGATGGACGTTTTAGTGAAGCAACTCGCGTTATGGCATGATTTTGCGCGAGACTGAAATTCCACAGTGCGAGGGAATTATACAATTTTTGGCTTGGTTGTCGATGATCATTTTGCAACCATTTTTCCTCAGTTTGTCATTGTGTAAATGATTATTTGAGGATATACCAATAGAATTTCATGACTACCAAGTACGTTATTGACACGGATGTGAGTTGGGATGAAGAAGTCTTTCCTGGGTTTTTTCTTCAAAGCCATCACTATTTCCAATCAAGACATGATATGTCGTTCCTGGGAGTTCTTTTGAGTTTCGCTCACATCAATGAAACTGCTTTATTGCAGCGATCGTTCCATTTGAGAGTCCTTTTCGGTTTGTGCGTCAGGCACAGAAAGTACTCCCTTTTCATCTCTCAATTTCATCGCTTGATTGAACATGTATTTAGAGCAGTTGAATCGTTTTATTATATCAGTAAATTTGAACAAAGATGGCAAAGATGTTGGAATTCGGAACTTATCGTCTCTGGAAAGGTCACAGTTTATTTCATTGATCAAATTATCGAATCACAAGCAGTGATGCCAGCATTTGGTCGACTGACTCGATGTACCCTCTCCATCGGACCATTTCTCGTCCCCACCATTCTCACCGGGTGCACGCACACAATGAAACCCGAGTCCATGTGATTCGCAGGTGGTCGGTTCACTTCGAGTCGGCTTGGACAATCGAGAGAGAACCAACTATCCGTCGGTCTTTTTCTTCTGACTATTCTTCACGATCGGCCAACCCTGTGCGGGATCGGGAGAAGTTCGGAGCCCACGCGGTCGACTTACCGGGAAGTTTCACTGCTTTTTCTTCGACGAGGTGATGACATAAAAAATAATAATTGAACCCACGGGAAGAAGAACTCGACGAGCGCTCGGACCGTGGTAAAAGTATTGTCCAAGCGGTCACGTGGGGGACCGAAAAAAAAGTCGGGAATTTGGGAAAACTAAAAATACTGGGTGATAGGGCTTGAAAAATCAATACGAGTGTTCGTTTACAATGTTTTTCTATGATCGATAGTTTTCGAGGAAGAGATCAAAAAGTACCTCTTTTTCTCGTACTAAAAATGAATGTTCTTTCATCTTCAACTCGTTATAACTTGAGCAGTTTTCAACGTATCAAGATGAGTCTCGCAGATTCTGATTCGGAACACTCCCCCGAAGATGACGATCTCGACAAAATTTTCAAAAATTGATGCAAAATTAATGAATTTTCAATTTGAAGTGAAAACTTGGTTTTCAACGAAGAGGAAAACTTTGCATTGAAAAAGTGTGGGGGGAAGTATGAGCTACGAAAAACTTCCAGCGACAAAGTTGTTCGCCGGTGTGCGGACAAACTTTATGGGAAGTTTTAGATCAATTGGACTATTGGTTCGAAAGATACAGCGATTCATCCATCAGCTCGCAACGGAAATTTCTCATGACTCTACGTCGTTTACCTGCTGAATATGAAGATCCGAATGAAAGGTTACATTCACTCGATTTCTCAACGTAGACTCATGTTTTTTTGGTCGAAGCATCCAAATATCCAACTATTTTTGCAAAATTCGTTATACATTTTTTTTTTTTTAAAAACAATTTTTATTCAACGCATCATTGTTCAATCCTTATTCTGCAAGATGGAAATTGAAAATTGAACATTTGTGTGCTCTCTCGAACTCAATAGTTTCCGAAACTCATTTCACGATTACTTGGCCAAATCTTATCGGAATGATATGAACATTGATATCCAGATTCGTTGTGTATCGCCGGAGCTTGTGAATGATTCGAATGATGGAAACATTTCGTTTTTCAATAATATTTGATAACGAATCAGTGGCTCTCAGGCTCGTGTTTTCCGAGTTTCAACGACACAAAGTGTCGAGCGAAATGTGAAATTAAGAAAACTTCGAACAATAAAGTTATGCTCTTATGTTTGAGGAAGTTTTTTTGGAAATTTGAAATTAATCGAACAAAAAATATGGGGTTTATGATTTATGTAAAACATGTGGAGCCGCCGAGCACGCAGGGCTTCGGTCTTGACGAATGAAGACACAAAACATCAAATAAAAACAAATGCCTATATAGTAATTGCAACCGTAAGAATAGAAAACATTGCTCCCTCCGATGTGAGAAAAAGTGCATAATTCCACATTTCGAACAATATCATTATTGAATTCATTTTCCGGGTTAGTGTAATGATAATGTCTGATAAAAACAGTTCAAAAACTGGTCGAAATGTACAAGAAATCCGAACAACTGGATAAAGAACGAAAACAAAAAGGCTAAAAATGAGGTTTGTATATTCCGTATATATATTTAGTATAATACAGTGTGCAATGGAATGATGCTGTCAACAAATTTCTTAATTCTCCATGCATAACTGAGACATAATACATTGTATTTCCGCAGTCATCGATGTGTAAATATTTCCGTATCTAACAGTCATCCAACCCATAGACCATCGAAGATTTCATTACGACCGCAGAAATCTAACGTTTGAAATATTGGAATCTTCTTGTGATATTGCTGCATGTCGTACTGAGATTTCAAAGTCCTCTCACAAATATTGCAATGTCCGCTAATCTTACATTGCAATACAAGATTTCTGAATTATTTTTGAAATATTGCAAGAACATTTATGAAATATTTCATTGTAATGTTTTGTAATATATCTGAGACATTGCAAATAGGTAACATTTCAGTTGACAGATTTTTGATATATTCTCGTGGAACAACATTGAAATGTAATGAAGATGAAAGAATGAAATACAATTGATACATTACTGAAATAATTTTTGAATAGTGTGTTACAGTCGATACAAAATTATTACCTCAAAATAATCATTCAATGTTGAGAACTTGGATAGTGTTTAGAATATCGAATTGTATAACGCCATCATTTGATATTACAGGGACGAGAATATGTTTCGACTTCTGGGAAATCTGTATTGCAGCTAAGCAATCCAAACCCGTAAATTCGTGCTGCGTAAAACAGTGTTTACAAAATATTCCTGTTCAACAACTACAAGAAGTTCATGACACATTTTGGAACCATGGCAAATATGATTCTCGAAATATTCTCCTCGCTGGATGAATGGAAAAAAGAGCGCCAAATGTTACAGGAAATGCGCAGAATAAAGTTCTTTTGTGGAATTATTTTTTGCATGCTGAATTCGGTGACATAGAGACTTGTCAAAAATTTTTATGTAATTTATTGAACATAGGACAAGGGCGATTTACAACTATACAGGGAAAGATATTACGTAATGAAACTATCGAAGATAGTCGGGGAAAACATGGAAATCACGTAGTGCGATTGACCGAAGATGTGAAACAAATGATCCATCAACACTGTTTGTTAATCCCACACTCTGAGTCGCATTATAAACGTCAAGCCGGTCAAACGTCTAGTTTACAATATTCTGATCATCCTAATTAAACACTGAAAAAAATATACGCTTTGTTTTTGGAATATTATACAGCGAAAATAGGTTGTGAAAATCCTCCGATTGATTTATCAACCTACTCTCATTATTTGATTCGTCATTTGAATTTTTCTTTCTCAATACCACGCACTGATGTTTGTAACATGTGTTTTGAACAAGAGCGGCGAAACAATCCTAGTGATGAGTTCAAACAGCATAAAAAAAGTATAGAAGAGTACAAAATATTGAAGAAGAAAATGTTGGCAGAAGAAAATGTGTTATGTCTTGAATTTGATTTCGGTCAAAATTTACCTTTGCCGAAAATCCCTGTATCAGATCAGTTCTACAAGAGATTGCTTCGGCTACACGTTGTTAACGTGCATGTTTTCGGTGAACATGGCAGAAGTTACATGTTCTTTTTTTTAGAAGAAAATTTCAAGGAAGGTGGTAATACTGTGTGCAATTTTATCTTACATGCAATGGAGAAAGAATTGGAGCCTAATTATTACAATAAAATTTATTTATTTTCGAATGGTTGCGGTGGTCAGAATAAGAACCGTTTCCTCGTCTCTTTCTTATCATCGTTGGCTCAAGAATTGCAACTTGAATTCGAACATGTGTATCCAGTTCGTGGACATTCATACTGCTCTTGCGATCGGAATTTTGGAGTATATGGCGAAAAAAAGAAACAACTTGAAACTATTGAAACGGATGAAGACTACATTGATCTCATAGAAAGTGCAAGAAATCCACCATTTAAAATTGTCAGAGAAGTAGATTGCCCAGTCCGAGATTATGAGGTTCTGTTACAGGAAAATGTCAAAGATATTAAGAATCTGCAAATCAGCAAAGCAGTACGGATTCAATATTTTCCTAACGGTCGAATCAATATATTCCAAAGTTACAATGGAGAACCAAAAATTCATATCATCAAATCTTCAGTGAGCTTCCATGCATTATGAAAATCACCACCAGCTGCTCCAACTGGCATAAGTGCAGAGAAGATGAAAGATTTACAAACTTTATTGAAATATTCGAGTCCAAAAGGTGTGAAATTTTTTGAAAGCTTATTTTCGAGAATATCAATTAGAAAACCTGAAAATAAAGAATAATTATTCACTCTAATGATATAATTTCTCTTTTTGGTTCAAAATATATCGTATGCAGTTTGAATCGTTTATTTACATGAATTTTTCACAGTGTATTGTGTCCAAGGGGGGCAATTTTGGTTCATTACACGGAGAAAAAATATTTCGCTATCGGAATGGATCCGTCTTCGCTAAGTGGATTGAATAGAAATTCGCTGTATTGACGAACCAATGCGCTGGATTAACGAACCAATTCGCTGTTCTCACGTATTGATTCGTTATAATTATCAGTCCTTCGCTGGTCTTGCGAAGCTTGATTCGTTGAAAATATCATTGGCGTTTATTTCAGCAAACTCGCTTGCTCTCCATATAATAACGAGCGAATTTCGCTGGAACAGCGAAATTCTTGCTATTCCAGCGAATCTTTTTTCTCCGTGTACCCTCACAACACAACTGCTTTCAGTTACCTTTCGATACCTTTCGAACGGAAAGCGGTTGTGCTGTTAGGGTAACATTGAATTCGAATTAAATTTGTCCGAATTCAATTCGACAATCATGTCTATGAACAATTCAAAGTTCACTAGCATTTCCAAATCATTTATGACTGAAGAAAAAGTACAAATAATGAACTTTTATCACGAGGTTTGTATGTGTCATATATGATGTGAATGATATCCAAACACGTTGCATGAGACATTTTAAACTTGTGTGAAATATATTTCAAGACATGAATATGATGTTATACGAGACCCGTTCATAAGACGACATCGTTTTACATGAATCATAAACCCCATATTTTTTGTTCGAATAATTTCAAATTTCCAGAAAAACTTCCTCAAACATAAGAGCATAACTTTATTGTTCGAAGTTTTCCTAATTTCACATTTCGCTCGACACTTTGTGTCGTTGAAACTCGGAAAACCCGAGCCTGAGAGCCACTAATTCGTTATCAAATATTATTGAAAAACGAAATGTTCCCATCATTCGAATCATTTTACAAGCTCCGGCGATACACATCGAATCTGGATATCAATGTTTATATCATTCCGATAAGATTTGGCCAAGTAATCGTGAAATAAGTTTCGGAAACTATTGAGTTCGAGAGAGCACAAAAATGTTCAATTTCCAATTTCCATCTTGCAGAATAAGGATTGAACAATGATGCGTTGAATAAAAATTGTTTTTAAAAAAAAAAAATGTATAACGAATTTTGCAAAAATCGTTGGATATTTGGATGCTTCGACCAAAAAAACATGAGTCTACGTTGAGAAATCGAGTGAATGCAACCTTTCATTCGGATCCTCATATTCAGCAGGTAAACGACGTGGAGTCATGAGAAATTTCCGTTGCGAGCTGATGGATAAATCGCTGTATTTTTCGAACCAATAGTCCAATTGATCTGAAACTTTCCATAAAGTTTGTCCGCACACTAGCGAACAACTTTGGCGCTGGAAGTTTCTCGTAGCTCATACTTCGCCCCACACTTTTTCAATGCAAAGTTTTCCTCTTCGTTGAAAACCAAGTTTTCACTCCAAATCGAAAATTCATTAATTTTGCATCAATTTTTGAAAATTTTGTCGAGATCGTCATCTTCGGGGGAGTGTTCCGAATCAGAATCTGCGAGACTCATCTTGATACGTTGACAACTGCTTGAGTTATAACGAGTTGAAGATGAAGAAACATTCATTTTTAGTACGAGAAAAAGAGGTACTTTTTAATTTCTTTCTCGAAAACTATTGATCATAGAAAAACATTGTAAACGAACACTCGTATTGATTTTTCAAGCCCTTTCACCCAGTATTCTTAGTTTTCCAAAATCCCGACTTTCTTTTCGGTCCCCCACGTGTCCGCTTGGACAATGCTTTCACCGCGGTTCGAGCGCTCGTCGAGTTCTTCTTCCCGTGGGTTCAATTGCATGTGAAATCTAATAGCGTTTTCCATTGGACTGAACTCGGTTTGCACTGAGTTCAATATGCACCGGCCTGGGTTTTCATGAGTACGAAGAAAGTGCGCGCCTTCAAAGGCACGATTTCAGTGCGCTTATTATTCTCGAATCATCCCGAATGGAACAGTCGTGGCAAGTCGTGGTAACCTCAATGCTGCAAAGTGCCGAACAGTGCTGGAATTCTAATTTCGTATAATCATCTATCGACAATTCCAATTACATTGAATAATTTCAAATCTGTATAATAAAAATGAAATCCAGCATGTTCATGTACTTTTATGTTGATGGGCGAAGTTTGAAATTGGAATTGGATGAGCAAGCGAATGCCGAAACTATTAATCAGTTACTTAGTAAGTACCAATAATTTGTAATTGTTTATAGAAGGAATGAATCTGAAACAAAATTCAAATCATTTGTGCAATCCCTTATGTCTTATTCACATTCACTCTCGATTTTTATAGGTGATGACAATTACATCAAAAATTATATTGAGTCTCGATCACAATCTCTGCTCTTTCCCCCGACCCATTCAACAAATTACTCGCCTAGAAGGCAATGAGTAAGTGAAAAATGAATTCATTGTTACATACCAGATACTGATTCACATTTTATTGTTGTTTCGTCCATGAGCCGGAATTATATTTGTTGGAAACGAAGGTTTAAACCTCAAAGTTCAGCATAAAATTTTTCCATCTAACATAAATGCACATGAATTTATTTCAGTTCTCAACAATTGTTCTTTTTTTATAATTTGGAAAAATATTTCATATAATTATAATTTGAATTAATTTCTTTTCAACAGAAAAGTAATAGTGTACCAAGCAGCTGCGTCATTTGCTTTCAACTCGTCAGCATGTTGCAATGATTTGATGACGGATACCATAGACGCTTTGGATAATTCAACACAATTTCCAAACGACTCAATAATGGATCCTCAGACTTCTAGTACTGAATTTAGTGGCAGTAAACCTGAAGGAGATACTTCGAAACCTGGTATATTCATATAATTCTTATTAACATTAAAAAGAAGATATATCTTAGTCAGGTCAAAAATAGAATCAATTTTCATGTTCTTGAAGTTCGAATTTTAAAATGTTCATTGGATTATCATATGACTCTGAAACTACCAACGGATTCATGTAGGCAGTGGTTTTTGAACTATATATTTTTCGGACAGGGATTAAGTTGGAACAAAAGAAATTGCGATGTTAAAATGAAGCTTGGAGTCATTACTGTACTGAGAAACTACTGTCTAAACGAATAAGCTGCTATGAATCCGCTGGTAGTTTCAGAATCATGGTTATCATATCCGAATTATTCCCTTTTATTAAATTATTCAATTCCTCTACTTTTCAGACTATTGGTCTGATGAGCACACAAAATTCATGTTAGACCAGTATGAAAGATATTTAAGAGAAGTTGGACCGCTGAAAAAGTTCAAAACAAAGAAACGTATGTGGGAGAGAATTGCTGTTGATCTCCAGTTCGATTGTGGAATTAGTAAAACGTCTCTCCAAGTGGAAAATCGATATAAAACCGTCTTGAAACGTAAAAAAAAGTCAGTGGAAAATAATTCCCGAAGTGGCCAGTCTCGAGTAGAAGTACCGTTTGAAGAGGAGTTAGGGAAAATTGCGCAAATTGATGACAGCATCGAACCAGAAGTTTTGAGGGATTCTAATCAGGTTAAATATTTGAAAAGACAGAATTGTTCTGATGAAAAAAACGATAACAAGAAGACAAGAGAAGTTGTCTCTACCTGAACAATTATCGATGATGCACAAGGAGAGAGAAGAAGCCAAAGAAAAGAGACACCAAGAAAAATTGAACCTAAGAGAAAAATTATTTGGAAGAAATAATAAAGAAAATTGAAAGAGAAAATATATTTTTGTCAAACAATGTTAATTATTAAGAATATAAAGAAATATATAGTTGTTTAGTCCTTGGATGAATGAACGTACCCTCAATACAGTATTGATGAAACTTCTGTGATTTAATGATAAGGTACATCATCAAGTAGGTGATATTTTTTATTACGTATGTATTGATTATTTTTTTACAAAAATGTGATTTAATATTGTTCATTGTTTTCACAGAATAATTTTTTTTGGTTTCAATGTAGATTGCGTAATGAAAAGTCCTAAGTTATTATTTTTAACTTCTAGTTTAAGAATTCAAAAAACGTAAAATCCACAAGAATGGAGAATGTTCCTTTCCAATATTTTCAGAAGTACAATTTTACACATACAATTGCAATTCTCGATATAATTTTGGTCAGATAAAAATTTCAAAAGCTTGTCCCACTTGAAATGTCCAGTGAGTTATTTTTTATTTCTTTGAAGTAGTTGCCTAAGGAAATTCAGAATCATATTCGAAAAATTGTTGTCAAGTAGCAGACCAAAGTCGAAGGGATTTGATAATCATATTTGTTGGGACTTACATTCTTGTTTTTAAGAAGAACAGAACCAACTCGAAATATAAACAAACAACTTCGTAACAGCCAAGCGAAATTTTTCATACTTTTTTGTTTGTAATCACATTTTTATCGTCATTCCGTTCTTGTTCTATAACAACTTATTTGGTTCCTCATTGAGGTTTGAAAAACTCAATTTTAAAAACTTCGTATATTCAATTTTTACAACGATTACTCGTATTTATCTATTAATAGTAGGATAAAATCTAATGAACAAGGCGCGTGATCGTGTGAACATCACACACATCGAAAATCCTCATGTACAACGTTTTTCAAATCTTATAAGTAACAAAATTAGCTCTTATAAGTCATGCACGGATTGGAAATTCGTTTTGTTGAAAATTTTTTGAACAAAAAAAACCATGGAAAACTTCATTTGGCTGTAACAAAGTTTTTTTTATATTTTGAGTTGGGTTTTTTTTTCGGCCACGAATAATAATATAAGCCCCAATCAACATAATTATCAAATCTCTTCCCCCTTGGCCCGCTACTTGACAATAATGTTTGTAATTGGATTCTGAATTATGTTAGGCAACTAGCTTGACCCGTTATTATTCAGAAGTACGGATTTCCCTTCTGTGTATTGTTTTATAATTAAAAACTTGTTTTCCATTGAAAAGTTTGATGAGATTAACCACATTCTTATACTTGGTTCATAGTCTGAAATATTAAGAAGATGACGATGTTTTTGTTTATTATATTTCACATTGTTTTTTTTTAAGTACCTCATTTGTACTGTTTTGTTCATGATGATAAATAATGTCTACGAAGACTGCTGTATACGTGCAATCGAAAGCTTGATTGATATAAAATTGTAATGTTTACATATTTTTTAGGATAAAAATTGTTTGAGCTCGGTTTGCACTTCACTGAGTTGAAGTTTTTAAATATAAATAATCATTTATCAATATGTTCATGAATAAAGTTTCATACTGAGATTTGTAGCTAATGTTGTGTTTTTAATTTTCCCATTTTTCTCTGAATCAGTGTAATATATATATATATATATATATGAATTAATATGTATACGCTGGTACATACACGACACACATTCATATGTACTCAAGATATGTGAGACAAATTAAAATACAGTCGAATCCCTCATGGGCACTCAAGCATGTATCAGAGGAGCGAGTAAAATTTTGCGCCACTGTTTGTGGTGAAAAACATGCTAAATTTGAATTTTAAATACATAATAATTGAATCCATATCTGATATTCGACCCTGAATGTAAATTTGAGGTCCCTTATGGTTTACAGATATTCGGAAACGAAGTTATGAACTTTTTACAATTAGAGATTATTCATTTTGAAATTTCTCTGTATTTACCAAGAAATCCGTGAAACACTGGAATTCAAATTTAGAGTCTGATCCTGGTCATGGATTTTACTATTATAAGCACTGTAAATTTCCGTCGAGAGCATACATGGCTTTTTTGAAAAAATGTCTTGGAAGTGACGTTCATTTTTCATTTCAGAAGATTCTGTATGGTAGACCCTCACAGTCCCGAAAGTTCATTTGCCCGAAGGTGCGAAGTCCCGAATTCAGATTCCCGAAAAAGCAATATTCCGAAAATGTCTCGTCTCACAAATGAATCACATCGTTCACTATGATCTATAATTGGGAATAATGCACTTTCTGGGCAACAAACTTCCAAATTAATGCACTTTCAGGCATCTGAATTCGGGACTTTGCACCTTCGGGCAAATTAACTTTCGGGACTGTGAGGGTCTACCAATTTGCGAGGTGACTTTTTTAAAAAGATGTCTCTGAAATGATGTTTATTTTTCATTTCAAAAGGTTCTGAATCGATTGGTCTATATCCCACGGGAACAAATTTTCGGAATTTTTTCTTCAATTTGCTCGGAAACTTGGTAAAATTCGCAAGTGCATTTTTTTTAAGGTGTTCCAGAAGTGATGTTTATTTTTCATTTCAAAAGATTCTGAATTGATTGGTCTACATCCTATTGGATTAAATTTTTGGAATTTCTTCTATTAAAGCATCAACAAAGTATCTCCGCACAGTAGAGGTGCACGATATTTTACGGTATCGATATTTTTTATATAAACTTTACCGAGTTCATATTGAATTGTATAAAATTTCGATAAAAAGTTTATACAAATTGTATATAAAATATCGATATCGTGCACCTTTACCGCACAGATATCTAAAAAAAAATTCATAAACGATACTTCCCAAACTATGAAGAATTCTTTCCTGCAGTTCTTTATACACATAATATAAGATACTGTATTTCGCATACCGAATAGATTATATATACGGTATTTATACGATTATATTTACGATATACAGGGTGAACCAAGTCGGATAGATTATATTTGAGGAGCATATTTTGCAGTCGAAATGCAATAATTTCCCGTTTGAAAAATATTTTTTTGACCCTTAGTTTTGGAGATATGAGCATTTTTATTTTTTTTTTCAAATCCAAATCATTGAAAGTCACTGTGTGCTACATACTGGAGCCTCACACCATTCACAAAGTTGGGAAATCCATATTTATGCACGCAACGTATATTCAAATAATAAAATACTATTATCATGATATCGAAAAAATTCAAGAGTAATGAAAACTGACACAATTCGAGTCCATGTTATAGAAATTCTTCAACGCTCTCAACATGTATTCAGGAAAAAAGAATATTCTTCAAAGAATTCGAACGTTGTATCCCAATGTATCTTTCATTCTTGAATGCTCAAGCGTCATTTTCTCTAGAATTAAATAACGAATACAAAAAAAAACAAAAATAGTATCAACAATCCAACGTTCCACCCCTCTCTTTTTTCATTGATAATTGTTCAATTCTTCTTTTGATTGTATTTGTTTCATTTTATTTTTCGCGTTTCCATGAGGATATAGCGATGAATTACAATAGGTATTCGCGCATCTTTTCGTGAATCTACGCTGTACAGCTGTTGACATTTCGATATCTACTGGTCATAGCGTCAAAAACTGTTACTTGGTTGGGGAATGATGAATCAACATGAAACTCAGACTCAGATTTTCTTGGTACGTTTATTAGATGCATACAATTAAGTAACTTAATAATATATTACTCAAATCTATTATTGTGCTGTAAGATATCAACTACTTTTCCAGAATTTACGATTGATTTTTCATTCCTACAAATAATAGATAACAATGTATTATACACTTAGTTCAATCGTATAATTAAACATGAGGAATACACAACTTGTTGTAATAGGCCTATACTCATCATTTATACACTGTTAAAAACATTGATTAAATTATGGAATTATCCTTTACGGAAGGAGTTATTATTGCGTGTAATTGCACACAAATTGGTGTGTCTAATGATTACGGGTCGTAGTTCATTGTTTCCACGAGGGATGAACGAGTCAATTGAATCTATTTCCTTTTTCAACACAACATTTTATGATTGCCCAGATAGAAAAACATGCTCTAAATCTTTGAAAACATAATGTGCCGTGAACATACCATCATAAACTTTGCTCAGCTTGCAATGATGCATAAAATGTTAACATTATGTTTTTGTTATGGTGCCATCACCTCGTTTTGCCACCAATAACAATGCTTGATGCGGAAACACCTTGGTACCATGATGCGAACATTTCTTGGCGTGCATGTCACCATTATGTTAGCATTATTGAGACATTTCTCTATCTGGGTTGAATGCTCAGCTGACGTTCTACAGATGAGAATTTACAAATCTTCACTCGGGGCATCTCATCGTAAAGCTAGCTATTCAAACAAATCATGAGAATTGGGAGAGAGGGATTAAATTCATCCGTATCCGTATTAAATATATTTAAATTCAATACACATAATCACAGATATTTATAACAGTGATTCATGATTTGAAAAAAATTTGTTATAAAAGAAAACAAGATTTTTTTTTTAGCAAATCCTTAAACAAAGTTATATTCATTCTGAGAAAGAATCCGCACAACGCTCAAACTTCTATGAGGCAGGCTCCTATGAATTCGAAACTATATCAGAAGTCTCTCAAGGTCAAAAGCGCTGGTTGAAAAAAATTCACGATGGTTATAATTTTCTTTTGTTTTTGAAAGTACGTTAACATTAGATGATATCGTACTCATATCATTTGAAATATTTAGAGGATTCCCAATTCCACCATCAGGACTTACAAATTACGGGATACAGTTTTATCTTGAAACAAAACTCCAAATCAAATCTTAGGGGATTCTTTCAAAATTATTTCCAATTCAAATCTCATTATGTACAGAACATGATAACACTCTCAAAGAATTCCCGAACAGGTAATGCATATTCCCTCCATGTTGAAGATGATGGATGTATCCGGGTGGCAAAATATCGAAGAATCATATGATGCACAATGTTTTTGCGGTAAAATACGTACGTATTCGTGCAAAATTCTGATGAATGCATTCTCACAATCAATATCACGTGTAATCCAACATCTCCAGATGAATCGTCGAACAGTGAATCACACTTTCGATTTGGAATATGGGAATGGAATATTTCACTTAGATTTGTATTTGTTACATAATATTCCAAACATTGATTGATGGCCCTGGTGAAAATCAAACATATGGGACCCATTTATAATCTACACATAATACATATTGTTTCGAATTACTCATTCAATGAATTTATTATAATGAATTGTTACTTCCCGGTCGCCGGGCATATAGAAAAATGCGTACTTCAGGCCTACCCGGTACGTAGTTCAGCCTTTTCCGAGTACCTAATTGGTCCCTTGATCGACTGATCATCGTTGACCTATCATTGACGCCGAAAGTAGATCACTTGATCTTCGCGTCATTGATTCTGCGCAACGATGCATTTTTTGAATAAGGAAGAAGAAACATGTTAACACATCGTACGTGTGTGCAGTGGTTCAATTGATTTAATTAATCATTATATAGTCATTAACTATAACACGTGTCGGTTTTATTTCACACACCTACGACTAAGCGACGTGCTCGTGAGTTCGGTTCACCGGTATTTCTCTATATCTATATGCATCGTACGCGATGATTATAAAATCCCGAGATCGTTGCGTATTGTATATATT
This sequence comes from Gonatopus flavifemur, assembly GCA_018340375.1. Taxonomy (NCBI): domain Eukaryota; kingdom Metazoa; phylum Arthropoda; class Insecta; order Hymenoptera; family Dryinidae; genus Gonatopus; species Gonatopus flavifemur. The sequence continues at coordinate 2,099,808 of JAFFJZ010000033.1, forward strand.
TTTCATATAAGTTAAATGTATATCGTTTTGATCGAAGGAACGTATACATTCAATGGTCCTTCGAGCCGGATGGCTCGAAGTCGCGAGTGCGTGAAATAAATTTCGTGTAGATCATCGTCACGCGAAATTCCTTGGAGAAAACATCTTCCGTTTTGTTTCATATGGAAATTCCTCGTCATTCCATGCTAATACGAGTTTTTTCAGTGCGGTATAATCAATCAGTGATTCGTGACCGATTCTTGTTACAATGTAACCGCGCTGAAACACACACATCCATCGTTATAAACGTTATAGTTTGAAAAGTTCTCGTTCCGTCGGACGCGAGTTCATATCCTCACGAGCGCGAACAATACTTTCGGAGTTTGTTTCGAATATCGCGCGTCTCTGCGTGGGTGTTGATGCGCACTGAAGAAGGTCGAACATTTCGCGTGCGCGCTCTTCTCGATCAGGGCTCTGTCTATAGTTTCGTTTCCGAAGCATTGGCCCAACGCATGCAAACTCGAAAATACCGCGCAGATTTGCATATCACCGGGTTCGGAGAACTTTATACGGGATCTGTAAAGTCAAGACTGCAGCTTTCCATTGAGCCATGTCATGGCAATGGACCCAGGCTTCCTCTATCCGTGTATGTATTCCAGAAGATCACCGCATATGCGGCCTCAAAGATAAGATCGATCAGTTCGTGGCCTCACCTTCAAGGCCTGTCCCTTGCCGACTCTAGTCCTGAAAAGGGAGAGCAAATTCAATTACTGATTGGGGCTGACCTCTATGGACATCTACTGCTCGATCAGCTCCGGCAAGGTCCTCTCGGTACCCCTACAGCTCAACTCACCATATTCGGTTGGGTCCTCTCCGGCCCAGTAGGTCCCCAAGATTCGAACGATCATTCTCCACATACCACTGTTCTTAATTGCGTGGAAACTTCTGAATGCAATACGCTTTTGCGAAAGTTTTGGGAAATTGAGGAAATTTCTTCCAAGACCCCTCTCTCCGAAGACGAACAGCGCTGCGAAAATCATTTTGTAAATACTCATTCGCGCTCTGCAGACGGTTGTTATGTGGTCCGACTGCCATTCCGCACCGATCCGCCGATTAACATAGGAGAAACCCTGCCAATGGCCGTTAATTTTTATAACAAATTAGAGAAGCGTTTGAAAAACAATCCCACGCTGTCTGCGGATTATAATTCATTTCTTTCCGAATATGAATCACTGAATCAAATGAAAATGGTTCCACCTACCGACGTCAGTCAGTATTCCCCTGTATATATACCCCATCACCCTGTTATTCGAGAGAGTAGTACGACCACGCGACTTCGCGTCGTTTTTAATGCTTCGAGCACCACCTCCAACGGCACTACGTTGAATAGTCACTTGCTAGTAGGACCGAAACTACAAGAAGACTTGGGGGCTACTATCATGCGATGGCGACAAGGTCGTTTCGCTTGCACAGCCGACATCGAAAAGATGTTCCGGCAAATATTAGTTCATCCTGATGACGTTGATTATCAACGCATATTATGGCGTTCTCGTGAAAAGGGCTCCGTTAATGCTTATCGGTTACTCACCGTTACTTACGGCACTGCCTCAGCGCCCTATTTATCGAAGCGAGTTCTCCATCAATTAGCTTCAGATGAAGGGCATCGTTATCCCGATGCCATGTATATATTGCGAAATTGTATGTACATAGACGACGTTTTAATCAGTAATAATGACCTATTATCTCTAGCGGATCAAAGAGATCAATTAATTTCCTTGTTATCGCAAGGAGGATTTCATCTGCGAAAATGGGCGTCTAATTCGGCCCAGTTAATGGGAAAAATTCCGATTGAAGATGGCGGGATGAAAGCCACACGCTCTTTCGACGATACTGATTCTCTTAAAGTCTTAGGACTAGTATGGATTCCAAGCGAGGATGTCCTCAAATTTAAGATCACTACGGTTCCAATCGATCGTCATACTAAGAGGTCAGTGTTGTCGTTTATTGCCAAACTGTTCGATCCGCTAGGGTGGGCGGCCCCTGTTATAATTTCGGCCAAGATCTTAATGCAAGATCTCTGGTTGCGTAAATTGGATTGGGATGACAACTTGTCTCCTGAATTTTTTGTTCCCTGGAAACGCTATTATAGCCAACTCTCGGTACTGGAAGAATTGCATATCCCTCGCTGGACTGGTTATCCTACCGAATTTTTGGGCTTAGAGTTACACGGCTTTTGCGACGCGCCGACACGTGCATATTTCGCAGTAGTCTATCTTCGCATAATTCATTCTTTTGATAATATCCGAGTGAGCTTAATCGCGGCAAAAACTAAAGTAGCGCCAGTAAAAACGATCAGCGTTCCTAGATTGGAATTGTGCGGGGCGCTCTTACTTACTAAATTATTAGATAGTGTTAAGATTAGTTTAAGATTAGAAGTAATTCCGATGTACGGCTGGTCCGACAGTACGGTAGCGCTTGCGTGGATAAACCAACACCCATCCAGATGGTCGACTTTTGTAGCGAATCGCGTCTCAGAAATACAGACTCGACTTCTCAACTTGAGATGGAAGCACGTACCAACCGCTTCTAATTCCGCTGATTGCGCCTCTAGAGGCATTTCGGCTGATGAACTAGTTCATCATCCGCTGTGGTGGTCCGGGCCTTCGTGGCTCCGCCAACACTCCATTCATTGGCCATCGACTCTCCCTAGCGAGATAGAAGTTTCCCAAAAAGGAGTACAAGCGGAAGCTAAACACATTCCCATCCACCACGTAGAGTCAACACCGGAATGGGAATTACCAGATCTGGTTTCCACGTGGCCGAAGCTCCTAAAAGTCACCGCCTACCTCATCAAATTCGTCCAATATACATTCCCTAGATTCAAATCCGATAAGGATATAGGCCCCCTAACTCGAGAAGATCTCACTTACGCTCGAAACTTTTGAATTCGTTCCGTCCAGAATAAAGCCTTTGCTTCAGAAATCCGCGCCTTGAAAAATCAACTATCCATCAAAAATTCCAGCAGCTTATTTTCGCTCAACCCCTTCCTCGGCGAAGATCAATTGCTCCGTCTTGGTGGGCGGTTGAAGCACTCGGAATTGCCTCACGATGAAAAATGCCCCATCATTCTCCCTAAACATCGCGTCAGTGAACTACTCATTGCACAAGCTCATCTCAGGGCGTTACACGGGGGGACTCAACTCACGTTGAGTATCCTCCGTCAAAATTATTGGATATTACGAGCTCGGACACTTGTAAAGAGCCATATTCACCAATGTGTCGTGTGTGTTCGTCACCGCGCAGCCATCCACACGCAACAAATGGGCGATCTTCCTGAAGCCAGGGTGACGAAATCCCTGCCTTTCTCCCACACGGGAGTAGGATACGCTGGCCCTTTCCAAATTTTAGCTAAAGTCGGTCGGGGACAACGGCCCAGTAAATACTATGTGTCCTTGTTCATTTGCCTTTCCACCAAGGCTATTCACTTAGAGTACGTCGACGATTATACCGCTTCAGCCTTCGTCGCCGCCTACAAACGCTTCGCAAGCAGGCGTGGCGTCCCATCGGATCTTTATTCCGACAATGGTACTAATTTTCACGGTGCTGAGCGTGAGTTACGTCTAGCCTTTCATCAGGTTAGCCAAGATCCTGCCATTAAGTCTACGTTACTGAACGAGGGTACCCAGTGGCACTTCATTCCAGCTGCCGCTCCTCAGTTTGGCGGTCTGTGGGAAGCTGGGGTGAAAAGTTTTAAACATCACCTTCGACGTGTAGTGGGCAATCACACTCTGTCACAACTTGAGTTTTCCACCTTACTCTGTCAGATCGAGGCGTGCCTTAATTCGAGACCAATAGGCCCTCTGTCAGATGACCCAAGCGATTGCTCTCCACCTACCCCAGGTCATTTCTTGATTGGTAGACCGTTGATCAGCGTTCCTGAGCCGTCTTTACTCGAGTATTCGGAGAACCGATTGACTCGCTGGCAACACGTTCAGGCCATGCGAGACCATTTTTGGCGCGCGTGGCAACGCGATTACCTGCATACTCTGCAGCAGCGACGTAAATGGCAAACCGCCAACCCGCCTATTCCAATCGGCGCACTAGTATTAATTAAAAATAACTTGCTTCCTCCAGCGAAATGGGAGCTAGCTCGTATCGTCGAGACACATCCTGGTGCTGATGGCATCGCTCGCGTGGTCACTGTTCGAACGGCCAAAGGAATTGTAAAGCGACCCATCACCCAGATTTGCCCTTTGCCTGTCTCTCATTAGTTTCTAAGTTACTTTCTAAGTGTTCTTCATATTGTAAATAAGTTAAGCTACTGCCCTGTGATGCAGAAATTTGTTACTATGTGAGGAAAATTGTAACACTAAACGTGCACTCGAATTGTTAGCACACATGATGATCATTATTGTTCCGCTCATTGTATTATCCTGCACACGCTAGGTTATTATTGTTATGTCAATCTCCCACCGTATCTTTTCGCAACGGGTTGTTGCAAGGTGGGCGGCATGTTTCGAATTACTCATTCAATGAATTTATTATAATGAATTGTTACTTCCCGGTCGCCGGGCATATGGAAAAATACGTACTTCAGGCCTACCCGGTACGTAGTTCAGCCTTTTCCGAGTACCTAATTGGTCCCTTGATCGACTGATCATCGTTGACCTATCATTGACGCCGAAAGTAGATCACTTGATCTTCGCGTCATTGATTCTACGCAACGATGCATCTTTTGAATAAGGAAGAAGAAACATGTTAACACATCGTTAACGTCAACGGCTCTGTAGCCATCATCATTTAAGAAAAACCTTCGAGTTCCCGCGATTTCTACCATCCGGGCTCTTTATACGTTTCCCCACGTATTTTCTTATAATGTCCATGTTCTAATTTACCTATCGGTTTTCCATTGCTTAGTGTACGCGTGTGCAGTGGTTCAATTGATTTAATTAATCATTATATAGTCATTAACTATAACACGTGTCGGTTTTATTTCACACACCTACGACTAAGCGACGTGCTCGTGAGTTCGGTTCACCGGTATTTCTCTATATCTATATGCATCGTACGCGATGATTATAAAATCCCGAGATCGTTGCGTATTGTATATATTTTTCATATAAGTTAAATGTATATCGTTTTGATCGAAGGAACGTATACACATATGTATGGTCAGGGTGGCGACCACCGGGAATTTCTCTCTTTCAGATTGCTTATTCTTTTCAATAGAAATACGGCATTGATCAATTCTGTTGGAATCCCCAATCATTAGTCAACCTGATGGCCATATATGTCACTATATAATTCATACATTTGATTCGGGTTGCTCGGAATAATTCGAGTTCTCGTATTAAATTCTGTTATCCGGAATATTCTCAAGATTTTAATATTATTCACTGGAACTGGGTAATTCTCAATCCTGATGAGGCAGCGTGAACCCGGAGAGTCATTCACCCGAAAGCGATAATCCTGTCATCTTTCGATTCGAAGTCATAGCGATTTGAAATTATTGGCCTCCTAGCCAATCAGAATCCAGCAACTTCGAATCATTTCAATTCACAAACAAAGAATGCCAGGAGAATTCAATCTTCCTCCAGAGATCCGCCGTTCCCTAAATTAGCGAATGGTGGCAGTCTCAAGTATGTAGCACACAGTGCTTTGGAGCAATTTGGATTCCAAAAAGAAATCTGAGAATGCTGATATTTTGAAAACTGAGGCTCGAAAAAAATATTCCATATGGGAAGTTATTGCATTTTGATTACAGAATAACGCTTGCGACGTTTTTTCAGTGGATTCTGGAACATCCGGTATATGATACGAAACACAGATTCCCTATGAATCCGTGATTAATCGCATGTATAAAACGAGTCTTAATGATCAAACAAATACTCATACGAAATTCCAGGTTGATTCAGAGCTTCCTTCGAAAGTTATATCAAAATTGAAATCCATTGATTTTGTTCGTAGTCTCATGGGAGATTACTTATAACACACGTGTATGAAGGCAAAGAAAATGAAAAAATAATGGCAACATCTTGATTCTTTAAAGAAATATACTCTGAACATTTAAGATGATGCAAATTTCACGACAATTCAGAGAATATTTTAGGTGCTATCAAATAAAGTTTGTCTGCAAACGTGAACAAGAACGATTTCATGATGGGAACGTGGCGACATCGCTAATGGCGTGAGATTCGAAATATGGTCCATGGCACAGTAAAACTGCCGAACATAAGTTCGAATATCGCAGGATGACTCTGATCCGAATTTTTTCCTGAATGTTAAGGAAAATATTCTTTCATTTTTCTTCATTAATATATTGTTTCAATCTATCATTGAAGAAGATTTCAATCATGTAATATTGAATGAAGTGAGGTTAGGGAACATTTTTTCCTCAGAATTTCCAGAATTCATTTTATTATTAAAAGCGCACGAAAAAATCTCTGATGTGGCCATTCCCATCATCATATTGTTTTACAAAGCATGGGTATTAAACTCTTTAGAAGAAAATCAAAACGATAGCTGAGGTTGATGCAATAGAAATCAATTCGAGCTCTTTTCGATAACATGATAAAGTTTTGAGATGTCGAAGAGAAAAACGTTCATCAACTCACGTTTTTATGAATATTATCATGTGAAGACACGTTTATGGTTCGCATTTTTTATTATTAACAAAAAGAACAAATTTCTCACTCTTCCATGTTGAAACCTAGTGATTTATAAGCACATATACGTTCACTCACACATATACTTTTTCATAAGACAAAATTGCTACTCGAAATCTGATTTTTATTAGTCACAATTTTTTCCTCAGCATTCCAATATCGATTGTGTTGTCTGAAACAAATTGAGATAATTCCTAATGCTTCGATTTCAATTCCTCTTAGATTACATGATAAATATTGGAAATTTTTGAAGAAAAAATTTTACAGGGTCTGTTTGAGTACTATAAACTAGGTATAATTATTTCTGCGGAGCCAAAAAATCCACAATTCTTCCAATAGATTCACTCTGAATGGTCTTTAATTCTTTTTCAGTTATTTTAGTTTCGATAAATTTTACAACCCCATCACCCTCCAATTTTTCATGAACTGTAGTGGGATTTTCCAACGTAATACCAGCAGGAGCTAAATTCTTCAGTGAAGACAGTCCTAAATCTTTTCGTGCTGAGTGCAATGATTTTTCCGCGGGCCAATAAGTCGTTTGATCACTGTAAGGTTTTGAATTTCCATGCAATATATTATTAGTGATCTTCAGTTTATTTGAAACGTCTCTCAATATTCTACAATCGTGTATTGCATTATGGGCTCCCGAATAAGAAATGTTCAAAAACTTGGCCCGTCAAAAGATAAATTGTGAGTTGCTATACAAAATTTAGTGTTCAGGGAATGAAGCCAATTTTTTTATTCTTCCAAAGCGGCTCTCATTGGAATCGATTGAACTGGTTTTCCGTAGTACATAAGTTGACCATAAGAGCCTGTCAGTCCTGTAGCTGCAATCGCATGAGCTGAAATGACCCGAATTCGCTTGATATATGTAGGAAATGACTGATCGTTACATAAAGCCGCAATTTGCAAAATAGCGCAGTTCTTATCTGACCCAGATGTCTCAAGATCCAATAACAGTGCATTTATCCTATCGACATTCTCATCTGGGAACTCCCCACAATCTTTTTCTGTTTGTACAGCAGGTTCTGTGAGAAGATCACAATTAGTTTTGTGAGTGGTTCCTTCAATTTCTTCTCGCCTGTGTCGTAAAGCTGCTCTGTAGTTTTTTAATTCCATGCGCCTCTCCTTATACCTTGCGGTTGCTGTACGTATCTTTCGTTGTTGAACAATTTTTTCAACTTTGGCCACATGCTTTGAAGCACGTCTTCCGGGAGACAATTGAATAGCTTTGGATATTTCTTGCGTGTATCCTTCACTTATATTTTTTTGTCCAACAACACAAGCGAAACGGAAAACAGCAGAAGCTATTTTGCTAAGACACAATCGTTTCGGAGCTTTACTACTCATACTAGCATCAAGACTTTCGTTGACATTACTGAAACAACCTGCAGAGAATTTTTGTGCATTCCTTGCCAATTTTTCTAAAATCAGTTTCAAAGCTTCGAAAACCTGCGGATGATCGTGGAGATCTTCTAGGTCGATGCGATGCTGGTAATTTATTCCATCTTTCAAGTACACTGTGAAAAATGTCTGCATTAGTTTTAATGTTTTCACTGGAAGTTTTTTTCAAGTGCGTACATGCATTCGGTTTCATGCACATTTTACATGAAATTGATTGTAAACTATAGCATAATCTATAGTCATATTTTTGTACATTTAATTTAATGCAGGATGTATATGAACCTGATTTCATGTACGTAATTGAAAAAAACTTCCAGATATTTCTGACAGTGTATCCACACCAGCTACCACACTTGGTGTGGTCATTGAAAGCATGGTATGGAATGCATCGATTGGCATCCGCTATAGCTTGACAGTTGCCTTTGTTTTGTGCGAGCGCATACGTGAAACATCGATGAAAATATGCTTTGGTTAATTGTCGATATTGTTTTTGCATTCCGTATAATTCTTTTTTCACTCCCGCAGAAGTATGATTAACGTCGGATTGTTTTATAATAGGGTGAGAGCTTGCATTACGACACGTAGCAATGGTTGAGCTGTCATCATCGCCAATCAATACACCGACCTGGACATAATGTGACTTGAGAATCTCGCTTTCAACTACAAGCCTTTTGGCAACATGGGGTTCCATCGCTTTTGCTGAACCATAAAAATTCTTCCGACAGTTATGAACAGGAGAATTTTCACTTGAATCATAAGTTGTGCATTTACGATTACAAGTGGCCTAATCCAAAATTAGACCAAATTGCATTCCTATCAATGCTCCAAATCCGTTCAAGTTATCGTCCTGCTCCTCTCGTGCTCCATCCCATATCATGAGATGCGAAAACTCGAACAACGTCGTCAAACATGACGCTTCCATCATCTGCGTCACCATTTACTACTGACTTATCAACTACGATTTCATGCGAATCATTTGCTTTGGAATCATTGGTGATCTTGGTAGGAATTAGCAAGTCGGATTGGTAATCTGGAGGCCTAGGGAACGGAAACATCGTAAAAAGTATCAATGATTGTAGTCATTGTTAAAAAAATACTTCCCATTAATCACTTGGAAAACATCTTCATTGAATTACTAAGGGATACTTATACATTTTTTTCAAGCCAAAACTGTTTTGATCGACTAATTGTTACGATTGATATGTGTGTGTTGCTCAATTATGAATATTTTATCAAACATTATTCCAATCATCGAATTCCATATCAAGATAGGAGAATTCCGGGAAACTTGATCATTTTTTCCAAGGGGTATTTATAAATTGCAGTGTAGAAATGCGAAAAGCCCCTCCACCAAAACATTGATCCATACCTCAGAGTTTTTATTGTATGAGTACAAAAGTAATTTGCGGTTTGGAAAAATGTTCATGTGAAAGTTGGAAGAAATTTTCAATTTTTACAATTATCGAATCAGGCTTTCTCCATTCTCAGTGGTCAAAGCTTTTTCGAATTTCGTTGCCTTTATGCAGCTCTCTTCCGCTACATCCTCTGCTATCAGGCCTATTTCTTCTTCGTATCTTTTGAATGTTTGGAAATGCATTGTTGGAATATTCATATATGCAAAAAATTCTTCCATCTGGGTCCATCCTATACCAGAATGTGAAGCACCTAAAACATATCCCAACATTGCTTACAGTATACTGTAAACAATGTACATATATATATATACAATGTAATATATATATATTCTTCATCTTTTGACTATCGAAGAGGTTTTTTCCCCATACCCCGCTAAAAATTGTCCATAGAAGATTATTAGATTTTCACAAGGCTGTGGCAACTCGGTTCTTTTATCGGATTTTTTATCGACTTACTCATCCCATTTTCTGAAGGATGGAATTTTGAGCCCCGATAGTGCTCATCGAGACAAATCCAATGACCTAAGGTTGCCTGATTAAATCCTGGAACAACCCCGTGGGAACCCGGTTTTTTCATCAGGTTTTTTATCGGCTCACTTACCCCATTGCCTACAGGATGCAATCCTTGTTGATCGTCGTGCATCTGTATAATCGCTTTTGCGTTATTCAATTCTTCTATTGGATATTGTGTGTTAACCTCAATGTTGTCGCTGCTTTTCTCCTTAGTTCCTTTTTCCAAATTTATCACATGATGAAGTAATTCTTCATTGATTTGAACTTCTTTCTCATGTTTTATTGGGTTTGTTCCTGTTGTTGAGTTTCCTCCTTTATTTTCGGCTTTATTTTCCGCAGTTTTTGCCATATGGAGTAATAAGTTGGTGGCTGCTCCACATATTCCGCCTATCATATAGACTGACCAACCATAAGCCGAGTGCAAAGTGGAAATGTTCACTACCATATCTAATATATGTTTGATTATTTTAAATACGATAATGACTCCAATTACTCCTGCACTGAATAGTCCAAAATTACTGAATCCTACCCACATCCTTTTCCATGTGGATTTAGCAATTCCTTGTAAGGTTTCTTCGTTCAATAATGGGTTAATAGTTGAACCATGTAGATTTACTGGTTCTCCGTTCACAGCTCTAGCTATTTTGTTGATAATAGCTGGTTGTTCGGACGGAGTCATTATGTAGTCTCGGAGGTTTTCGATATCTTGTTCCGTGTAGATACCTTGTCGGGCCAAGTTCCCTGGGTTTTGATGGCTCCATGTTGGTTTGATGATAGGAGACATTACCTGCGGTTCCTTAGTTCTCGAGGGGAACGGCAGCATCTTATACCGTACTCCATCGACCTCGTACATGGGTGGCAAGATGGTGTGACAGGGAATCTCATATCCCTGTGTTTTTAGAATGTGGGTTTTCAGCATTGAATAATAATTTTCTTCTCCTTTGGTTACAGGTAGTTCTTGATAACATTCTTTGGTTTTGGCCATTTTGACCTCGACCGGTGTACATTCCATCAATCGTACGACTTCTCCGGTAACTATTGCTGTATATCCCGGGCCTTTTTCGTAGTTATAGGCAAACTCCTCAGGTTTGATGTGAGCCAGAGTTTGGATATTCCGTAATATGTCCTGTTCCATTTCACAACGTTGTGTCAAGATGTCCTTATACAGGGTGTTGGATTGATTCCTTATATATTTCTCCACGTATACAAATTCAGTGTTTACGTATGTGAATAGGTCCAGGTCTTGAGTTTTCATAGGTGTGGGTTTGTTGAAAAAATTCTCCCTTCGGCCTTCTAGAATGAGAAGTTTTGGGTGCTGCGTCTAAATAAGTTGATATCCGCATAATAACTGAATATTTTCAGTGGCCAAGGCGAAGGTTATATCCTGAGTATTTACGGTGTAAACAGTTTCCGTAAATTTTTGATTTTGGTCCTCGAGTTTGTCTGCGTATCCTTCGTAGATAGCGTTGTATCTGTCGAATTTGCATGTGTCCCTGGGAGCGATATCCCAGAATGCGTTTCCTCCATACAGGTTCAAGCAGGCTCCGGAAGTTAAGGTACATTTGGTGCCGGATCTCAGATGTAATTTATTCTCGTCTAAATGAGTTTGAGCTCCATAATCTACGATAGTAATTTTAGCTCTGCCTTGGACTATCACGTCTTCCTATGACTCATATGGGTCAGAATAATAGGTTCCGCTGCATGATCCGGTCGATGAGATAGATCCTGCTAGGGTGATAGTGGATGTTGTCGTAGCATTTCTTTGGATCCTGTCGATGGTACTCAATCCTATATTGTTCCTGCCGGATTCATGGAGTCGGGTACATTGTTCCCGGGTGGTTTCGGAAATATATTCGGCCACTCCACCGGAAACCGCTGATATATGTGAAAACATTCCGCATCTTCTAACTTCCCGGAATATTTCGATTCTGCATTCTTGTATTTTTACTGAGCCAAAGTTGCTCATCTGCAGTAGTTGCACATACACGGTGCTTTTATTTGATTTCGGTTCTGGTATCTCGCAGTTTCCAAGTCCGTTAAGCGAGATAGTGGTGATGTTTGATTTTGGGGTACCGCAATCGGACCCTATTAACCCGTTTGTCACCGTTATCACCATGAGAATCATCAGTCCATAACGCAGAGTTTCCGTGATAACAATGTCTTCTCATTTTCCTATGAGTAATTTTCACAATTTCTTCACTTGAGGACTTATTTATAATTACGAATTTATATATATGTCCATGAACTTTATTATTATTATTGGTGAATCATGAATTCATGCAACCACTGAGGTTTTTGTCAAAACAAAAGAAAATGAACTCACTATTCTCATATATGTATATAAGTATTCTTATCTCTATTGGTTAATCAACTATTGATAGTGTTACGTAAAAAAAAAGAAATGTATGAAAATTCGTATATGCATATATGATTCATTAATTCTCAACGTACTACTAATCTAATTTTCTTAAATCTTGGTTACATCCTGGGCAGTGATCACAGTGTCCCAGGATTTCGTTGACTTTTACGATGTCCAGACCGCAATTGGGGCAAGAATTTATTTTCAATTGAGCAGGCTTATTGACCTTTGAACTCATTAGTGGAGGGGGTTTGGTAGGTTCAGCGGCTTTGTGAAGGGATCTTAAATTTTTTGCTTTTCTCTTATTGTTTTTGATTTCTGTAAATACTGAGAGAGTTTTTTGTTTGTTCTGTTTCCTAAACTTCCAATGGGACCTGTATTTGTTCTCTGGTTTTGCATTTGTCGTTGGAGATCTGTTAATTCTTTGAGGGTGGTTTGTAGATTGGGGCCGTTTGTTTTTGAGGTTTGGTTAAGGGTTCTAGGCCTTTTGGGTTCATCTGTAGGGTTTTTTATTTCTATCCTCCAGTTCGTAAGGGGATCATAATTATCTCTTGATTCCAAGTTTGTTGTTTTTGAAGGGAACTTCTTAATTGGTTCAAACTTTGCAGCGATCATATGCTGGAAAAACAGATGAGTTTCTTCCGGAAGTGTGTATTGTCTGTTTCCTACATGGTGGGCTCGTGCTGTAGCTATTTTGAGTGTGTATCCTCTAAATTCCCACTCTTCTGGATTGACTCTATATACACAGTCAAAACAAAGGTCGTAGGGACTCATTTCATAGAACGGGCTCGTTTTTGTAATTCAGACCACTTATGTGCTCTTTTGCTTTCACAGGTGAGGTTATTGAATTGTCCATTATCTACGCCTTTCACTTCCAAATTATTCCAAATTAGTCTGTGACAGAAGGGAGTACTTCTGCGATTTTTCGACTTGAATTCAAAGGGTGGGGTTTCCTCAAATTTTGAAATTGAATCTGATTTGTTAGTTGGATTTTTAGGAGTGTTATCAGGGTTTTGTAATATTAGGAATAGGGGCACCGACAATGCAAATAAAACGTTTCAAGAATGCATCCACTATTGTTGCTGCTGTGGCATCGGGTAATGGTACAGCTATGCAATATTTCGTTAGTAAACTTGCATAGTTAATATGAATCTATTCCCGTCAGATCCTAGAGGGAAAATTGGCCCTGCAATATCTAACGCTAACTTTTCGAAAGGAGTACCTGGAGTATTTGTTATAGTCATTGGTTGTCGGACTTCAGTTCTAACCAATTTTCTTGATTTACATTGTAAACATTGATTGATAAAATTTTGGATATCGATTTTCATATTTTCCCAAAAGTAATTTGTTCTCACGCGATTATAAGTTTTTATTATTCCCTTATGTCCACCTATAGGAGATGAATGGGCTTCCTTGATTATTTGTCGTCTAGCTGCAATTTCAGGCTATTCTACTAGGTTTAGGCAGATTATGATTTCAAGTTTTGATTGACGGAAAATTTCATAAAATTCGTGTGTGATTTGATCTCATGGTATTCCATTCAGGGTTTTGGATTTGGATAACCGAATGCTATCTATATCTTCATCTCACAAGAACTCATAAAGTTTGTGTATCCCATTATGAAGATTTTCCAAAATTCCCTCACTATCCTGACTCTGATCTGTTGTTTCGATACATATTCCGATGAACCATTTATTTCTCCGTCTCACTGTTTTGATTGATCCCGGTCTTATTTGTTGAAATACGTTAATATCGTGAGTTCTGGATATTTCTTTAGTCATATTATCCATAGGTTGACCGTCCTCGTCCAGAAGAAAAACATAATTATCCTTTTTATTTATTTATTTAGGTATTTATTTTGTTCATACGGGTATAAAAGACCCTTTGGTACAAAGAATATACATTATTTGAACCACATTATATATATCATGCATCAAAGCATTGAGCATCATGTAAAGCTCGACTACATGCATCTTATATCACAACAACAGTTAACGTGTATAATTATAGGTGAAAAGGACAATTAGATATCAAATTCGACAAATAAGAGAAAGGGAATTTCTGAAATCAGAATGAGATGAAAATAATTCAAGCACATCACTGTCAGAATTCGCTAGGATAGATATCCGGTTTACCGGATCAGAATAAGCGTATCTCGATTCATAAGAAATTGGATTGAACAATTTAGGGCGTCTTAATGAACGAGAAGGGACATTCGAACGTACAAGTCCAAGCAGTTGAGGACAGCGAATTTTCCCATTAACAATTTTATACAAGAATGAAAAATCATTGAACAAACGACGTGATTCCAAGGAAGGAAAGTTAAGTAGAGCCATAATTAATGAGTAATCACGACAAGTGACGCTCAACGGACGGCCCATCTGATAGGCAGCGAAACGTGGAAACTGATGCTGAACTCTTTCCAAGTCTGTACCATCCCGAATTGAATGAGGACCACAAATTTGAGACGCATACTCAAGATGAGGTCTAACAAAAGTACAATACAGTGTCGGAAGTGCAACAGGATCACGGAAATCTTTACAAACGCGCTTGATGAATCCGAGAGATTTCATGGAAGTATCAACTATGTAATTGTAATGATCTGAGAAGTTGAAACGAGAGTCAAATGAAACTCCAAGATCACGAATAGTATTTATAGGTGATAACAGAGAATGAGACAAGTTATAAGGGAAATAAATAGCATTTGTACCCCTATAAAATCTCATCACATGGCATTTAGTGAGATTTAATGACATATTAGATAGCACACACCAAGATTGTAACCGATCCAAATCAGATTGCAGATTTGGAGCATCTCTGTGAGTCCTTATAATCATAAATAGTTTCAGGTCATCAGCAAAAAGATGTGTGCAGTACTTGAAAATCGTAGAGATATCATCAATGAAAATAATAAATGATAAAGGACCTAGATGTGAGCCTTGCGGTACACCTGAGGATACAAAAAATGAATCGGAAAAATATTGAGAGACACGAACTGATTGCGTACGATTCAGAATATAACTCTGTAACCACGACAAAAAATTGCTGCGAATACCTAAATCACTTAATTTATTCAACAATATATTATGATCAACTCTGTCAAAAGCCTTTGAGGAGTCTGTATATATAGTATCCACTTGGGCATTTTGATCAAGCGCAGAGGACACGACATGAGAAAAAATAGACAAGTATGTTACGGTAGATTTCCCAGAAGTGGAGCCATGCTGGAAATCAGAAATTATATCAGAAAACAGTGGTGTGATTTTATCAGTAACTATATCTTCAGAAATTTTCGGCATAACATTCATGATACCAATTGATCTATAGTTTCTCACGTCAGAACGGTCCCCAGATTCGAAGATAGGAGTAATTAAGCTGGATTTCCATTGAGAAGGAAATATTCCAGAGGATAAAGAGCTGTTGAAGATCAACCACAAAGGCCGAGAAATGACGAACTTGCAAGGTTTTGAAAATTAGGAGGAATACTATCATCACCAGGACCGGAAGAAGTTTTCAAGCATGAGATTTTATTCAACACTCCACCGATATCGATGGATAAATCGGAAAGATTGACATTTCGAGTAGATTACAAGGAACAACGGGATAATTTTGATAAACTGATCTGAAATAAGATGCAAATAAGTTCGAAATAGCAATACCAGTATTGCCAATAGTACCGTCTAAATGTATCACCAGGGGTATACCGTTCTGATTCCGCTTGCTATTAACAAAGTTCCAAAAGCTTTTGACATTTGTAGAAATGGACCCTTGAACGTGATGAAGATGAGACAAGTAACATTGGCGGGTCAAAGCTTTACATTGAGCTCGCAAGTGAAACTTTTTCTTGAAAAGTTGGTCCCTAGTTTCATATATCACTTTATCGTATATAAGCGTCTCAAAATTATCTTGCGATTGGCTGATATCTTCTATTCCTTCTCTCCTTCCATCTTCTGAGATGATCATTGGGATATCGTCTTTTCCTCCGATTTCATTCTCAGAACTGGAATCATTTATTCCTTCGTCATCATCTGATGAACTTGATTCGTTATCAGAGTCTTGCATCGCTTCTTTTTCATCTTCAAAATGGACTTCCAATTTGTTCCTTGATTTTCTGTCCCTTTTTGAATTCTGCTTCATTATTCCTTCCCTGTATTGTGAACCTTCAGGAGTCTGTGTTTTATTCCATTGAATGCAAGGTTTTGACATCAGTAATTATTGTTCCTGAACTTTCTGTTCCGTCATGTGGATATTTTTCGATTGGGTTCCGTGACAGGGCGTCCGCATTGAGGTTCGTTTTCCCTGTTTTATATACGAGCTTAAAATCGTATTCCTCTAATTTCAAACGCCAACGAGCGAGTCGTGACGTCGGATCTTTGGCAGTTCTCATCCAGACCAAGGGTCGGTGGTCAGTCACAATTGTGAATTCTCGACCATATAGGTATGGACGGAAGTGAGAAACGCTGTAGAGTATCGCAAGAGCCTCTTTCTCTTATGTACTGTATTTCTGTTCAGTACTGTTGAGGAGTCTTGATACATATGCGCAGGGCTTATCTCTGCCAATAGGCCCCTGGCTCAAGATTCCTGCAACCGCGTATCCGCTTGCATCAGTTGTCGAGACGAACGGTTTACTGAAATCCGGATACTGGAGTATCGGTTCTTCGCATAGTAATTGCTTTAGGGTTTGGAACGCCTTCTCTTGATCGTCCCCCCATGAAAATGGAACATCTTTTTGTAGTAATTTAGTCAGGGGTTTCGAAATTTCTGAGAAGTTATGAATAAAACGCCGATAATAGCCGGCTAACCTTGAAAATTGTTTAATGTTCTTCGCGTTTTTGGGTCTAGGAAAATCCTTTATGGACTCTGTTCCCTTTTCATCGGGTCTTAGGCTTTCTTCTGTAATTTTATGCCCCAAATAAGTGAATTCTCTGCATAAAAAGTGACATTTATCCGGTTGTAGTTTCAGGTTGGCGTTACGCAATCGATTTATCATATTCGAATATTTTTTCCTATGTTCTGATAAGGTTTTGGAATATATGACTATATCGTCGATAATTCTACGCCTCGTAACTCTGTGAGAACTATATTCATTGAATGCTGAAAGATTGCAGGGGCATTCTTTAAACCAAAAGGCATACGTCAGAATTCATAATGACCCTGTGGTGTGGAGGAAGCTGTTTCATGTCTATCCTTGGCGCTCATTTTGATCTGGTGAAATCCTGAGGCCAGATCAAAAGTGCTGAAATATTTCGCGCCTCCCAGTTGGTCTAAAATTTCGACTTTATTGGGGAAGGGGTATGCGTTCCCTACGGTCTTTTCATTCGACGCTCGAAAATCTAATACTAACCTCCATCGTTTATTCCCCTCTGAATCCTGATTCTTTGGCACTATCCAGACGGGAGTGTTATATGGAGATTGTGATTCCTGTGTAATCTCTTTTTCCAACATTTCATCTACTTGCCTGATAATTTCATTTTTTAATGACGGGGGGAATCGATATCGTTTCGTGTTTATAGGCAATTCATCTTCAGTAGGAATATCATGTTCTATTAAATCTGTGCATGTAAGTTTATCACCCGGAACATAGAAACAATCTACAGTGTCTTTTACTAAAATTTCTACTCCTGACTTTTCTTCTTTATTCAAATGGTCTAATTTTAATGAAGCGCGGACTTGCTGATACCTATCAATTTCCTGGTCGGTGAGAGATTTTTGTTGAATTTTGAATACATTGCGTTTTTTCCGATTAGAAATTCGTCCTCGCGGTTTTTCAATGGTATTATTCATTTTTTCAATTTCTTCTAATTCAATTAAGGGAATTTCTATTCTTGCGACTCCTTCTGTGGTGTTTACGACGGGTGGAAAAGGATATCCGTTTCGATTCTGTACTAATGCTTGACCCATGAATACTCCTTCTTGGAATTCCTTTAAGGGAACTGAACCTTCTTTTCGTTTCGTTTGTTTTGTGTATATTTTGACTATCTGCCTAGTTCGAGGGGGAATACTATATACTGAGCTCTTATTTTGAATTTCATTGAGAAATGATATTACCCTATCCTGAACTTCTGAACAATGCCTTTCCCAATTTATTTCTGCTTGATATTTCGAAAGAAATGGAGTCCCAATTATCCCATCCTGTTTAATGGGAATCTCATTCGATACTTCATGAAATTCAACTTCTTGGCACAAACATGGCAATACAACCCTTCCGATAGTAGGAACTACTTCAGGCGATATTCCCAATTAATGAAGGATTTCGTTTTCATCAATTTGGATATTGTCACTTAACATTTGTTCTTTTATAAGACAAGGCCCTGCTCCAGGATCTATCAAAAACATTGTGGGCTCAACAACATCGGTTTTTATCATAGGTAGATTAGTTTCTAGTGCAAATTTTCACGGGAGTCAGGGTTTCCGTTACTTCTGAAGTTTCATCATTGTAAGTAGCAATTGGGTTTGGAACGTCATTGTGTAAAATAGTTGATTGACTTGGATTTAAACATTCATCATTTTTCAAGGAAATCGAATTATCAAAAGGTAAGTTTTCTATTAACAAGGGAGGAGGGTTCCCATAGTAAGTTTCTCCTAAGGAATAAGTCGCTTGGCTAAACAAGTCTCGTTGTTCGTTTGGCCTAACATCTGTGAAGATTCCTCGCTCATATAGTTGACACGCTGTGAAGCAGCGTTGGGATTGCTGGTTCCCTCCCGTGAAGGGAGGGTCTTGGAGTTTCCCCGACTTCTTTGTATTTGAGAATTCCGACAAGCTACACACCCTTCCACTGTATGATTATTTTGTTTGCAAAAGCTGCAATATGCGTTCGGTTGACTATTTCTTAGTTTGAAACAATTATGGGCTGTACGGCCAATTCTCCTACAATATTGACATTGAACTATTCTTGACTTTTTTTGAGGACATGTTCTTGCTGTATGTCCTCCGTTTTTACAAAACTGACACACATTGTAGTTGTTGCAATCTCTAGCTGAATGCCCTAGTCGGTTGCATCGTGAACAAGGTCTGTTAGCTCTGCAATCGCTTGTTTCATGATCATTGCTTTTACAAAGCTGGCATATCCTAACGGGTTGTGTTACTGTGATGGGTGAGTAATAACGACATTCGTCAGCTCTGTGCCCTATCTTCTTACAAATTTGGCAAATATCTCTGCTTCTATTAGTATTTTCTCTGCAGTTTTTTGCTTCATGGCCAAACCGGTTACAAAGTTGGCATTTGAATTGATTTGATCGAGTGTTATTTCTACAGTCCCGTGCCTCATGACCCGTTCGGTTACAAATTTGGCATTGTATTCGAGTTTTATTATTATTGGGGCAATTTTTAGCGGTGTGTCCCTCACGGTTACAAAGTTGGCACTCTAAGGGTTTAGGGCTTTCATGTGAAAGTCTTGAGCAGTTTGTGCTTCGATGACCGTTATCTCCACATTGGGAGCATTTTCCAATCTCTTTCACAGACAGATTCCTTAGAGACCTTTTTATTGCCAGTTCTCCCTCTATATTTATGGCTTCGGGACCCACTACGTTTAGGTCGTTTTTTTCTGTCATCAGATTGTGTATTTCTTCTTCTAAGCCCAATATAAAGGCTTTACAGCAATCTGCTTCAATGCTGGCCTTTGCAGCGTTTGTAATCTGGTCCCCATTTTCTATTTCATGGGCCTCTATTATTTGGTTTCCCAAGATTCTAGTGCGATTGAAGTGACTAGCCACGTCTTCGTTCGGCCTCTGGTATAATCTTGATAGCTCTCCGCGTGAAACAGTGGTGGATTGGCGCGGTGCATAAATCCCTTTTGATACTTTTATGAGCGCATTTATGCTCGTGGGTTGTCCATTCCTGACGATATCCAAAGCTCCATTCCTCAAACGAGATTTTATTAAGTTTGTCAAATCAGTTCCTAGATCCTCATCTTCCATACTTCTAGCGTCCAAACACGCAGCAGAAAATTCCTGGAAAGTGCAATCATTTTCAGATCCTGAGAATATAGGGATCATACCCACTACATCGCGGACCTTGAGATGATTAGCCATTCTGTTTGTTACTACACCCTCGTAACTTCCAGAGGAGCTATCGCTATCGGAAGATGAACTTTCCTTACGTTCCCTCTTTGAATAGTTCACTCTATTGACTTGAGGAGCTTTTTCTTGTATGTATGTTATACGGAATAACAGGCTTCCTATTTCGCCTTTGGCTTGAATTATTCCCTACTTTTTCTTTTTGATTTTTGTTTTAATTTTCTTTTGAGTTCAAAATATTTCCGCCCGAATTGTTGTTCGAATTTATCTTTGGATTGGGAGTGTTAACGTTTGAATTTTCTTTTGGATTTGGGGTGTTGACGTTTAAATCGGTTTTTGAGGGATTTTCGTTTGAAATCCTTGTCTGATTTGTTTGAGACTTGGCGGGCGTATGTTTTGGCTTGCTGCTTGAAGCAAATGGATCTGAATCAAGGTTATCTGAATCAAGATCATTATCTTTCTTTTGATTGGTTTTTGGCGGTAATCCTTCTCCTAGTAATCCTTTTTTCTGTTCTTCTGTCAAATTTTTAGTTTGACTTCTAAGGTTAGACATTTATTCTTCTACCAGATTTTATCGTAATGTGTTCTCTGATTTGATTTCTGACCTTCTCATTCGAAGATTAGATTCAAATTCAATTTATTCCTCCGATTCAGTTCACCTAAATTCAGTTTTGATTTGACTTAATTTATCTCGATTCAAAAATTTTTGTTTTCGTTTGTTTGATTCAATTCAATTGTAATTTCTTTCTTTTGATTTCATCTTAACCTGATTCAATTCAGTTTTTTTTCACTCGATTGAATTCAACTTCTTTGAATTAAATGTGATTTCTTTTGATTCAATTTTATTTGATTCGCTCGGATTCAATTTTGATTTCTTTTGTTTGATTTGATTTATTTTGATTGTAATTCAATTCTATTGAATTCAATTCTTTTGCTTCAATTTTTTTTCTATTCGATCCAATTTCTTTCAGTTCGATTGTAATTCCTCTGTTTGATTTTATTCAATCTGGAACAAAAATTTTTCTTTTTTTCATCCAATTCAATTTGGTCTGATTCAATCCCGATTTCCTCTGTTTGATTTGATCTCTTTTGAAAGGATGTCTCCTCTCCTATCTGATCCAATTCAGTTTGATTTTATCTCTTCTTATTCGATTCGATTCACTTTCTTTTTATTTTGTTGTAATTCAATTCAATTCAATTCTCTCGATTCACATTCCATTCAATTCAATCTCTTTTGATTCGATTTCAATTCATTTTGTTTGATTTGATTCAATTCAAAGATTTTTTTTGTTACATTCGACTTGGGGCTAAAATAATCTTCTTTCACCTTGATTGTTGAATTTAAAATAAGCTTACTTGCGACCGTGACTCAGGGTTGCACGCTTCCTTCTTATATAGTCGTACCCTTCGAATGTGTCCTTAGCTGACTCGTGAATGTTTTACTTAACAAGGTATTTTGTTACAAATTTTACAGCATTGAATTGAGTATTTAAATCATTGAGATTCTAAGTGGGTTTCATGAATTTCGAATCATATTACATTTGAGTCGAATGCAGATTGAGAAATTTCGAATTGAATCTTGTATTACAGTTGGGAGTTGAGATTTGGAATTTGAATCAAAATTGGAATTTAACTGAAATTTGAGATCGTGATTGAAACTGGAACTCAAAGTTTCGATCCGAAATGATATTAAAATTTGAACTGAATTGTACGGTGAAATCAAAATCAGAAATTAGAAATTAGAAATTTGATATTTAGAATATGAATTGGAATCTGACTTGTATTTGGAATATAGAATTTTAATTGAATCTCAGCAAAAATTGGATCTTGAATCAAAAATTCCAATGGAAATTGAAATTTTAGTTAAAATTGAAATTTGAATTGAAATTTGAGACTGTTCATATCCGAAGTATGAAATTTAATTGAAATTCAGATAGGAATTGGAATTACAGTTAAAATTGAAATTTGAATTGAAAATTGAGATTGTTTATATTCGAAGTATGGAATTTAATCAGAATTTGAATAGAAATTGAAATTTTAGTTGAAATTGAAATTTGAATTAAGAATTGAAATTGTTTATATTCGAAGTGTAAAATTTAATTGGGATTTTAAAAAAAATTGAAATTTCAGTTAAGGTTGGAATTTGAATTAAAATTGAATTTGAAATCCAATAATTTGTCTTTAAAATTGTGCCCAAGTGGGATAAATATTTTTCTTCTTGAAATCTCAATCCTTGGAGTCCTACCGACTGCGCCAAAATTTTGTCACCTCCTGAGTGTTGCCAATCAGGACGGCAATATTTATCAATTCCCCTATGTATCTGTAAAGAAAGGAGGGGTTGGGATTGAGATTTCTGAGGGTGGGTTTGGGGTTAAGTCAGTGACTATACGTGAAATTAGGTAAAATCGTGATTTACTTCATCATTAATAGTGACAAATTGATGATTATATAATTGTAGTTCCACAATTCCTTCGGGAGTAAATCCCTTTTCTAACAATTGCTTATCGTCGGAAGTTAGATAATCTTTTCCGAATTGTTTACAAATACCGCAGTTATAATATTTTATGTTAACATCCCTACAATTTTTACATCTATTCAAATGATTCAAGTTTTTGAGTTTCCACTCAATTATTTGAATTTCATTGACCCAATGATATAAGTTTTTCTTGTCCTGATGATGGTTACGATGGAATTTGGGTCTTGTCACTCTTCCTTGTCTCTTTTTCTCTCGTCTACCAGCGATTCTGCCTTCTGATTTTCCTATAAGCTCCTTCAATCGAGCTATTTGCTCCATCTGATCATAAGGAAAAAGTAAAGAAAAGAAACTTCCATTATTCTGTAGGAAAGACCGTAATTGAATTTGATTCTGAGAAAGGGGTTTCTTGAAACTAGTTGTCTCGAACAGAGAAGATGCGAATTGTGGTGTCTAATTTTCAAGAAAGATATTAATTAAAAATTTGAATGAATTTAATTGAATAGGGAATGGGTAACCTAGCCTCTGGGAACCACTATCAAGTAATTCCAGAGGGACAAACAATTGTTCCGTATTGAGGAAAGTCAATTTGTTTGTAATGGGACCGTATATTAATACGGAAATTAGGGTTATACTTACGTTGTTTTTAGTTGATCAGCTCAGCTTCCAGTTATTGGTCCAGGGTTGCCGTGTTGTTGATTTTGATGTCTGCCTTCTGGTTGAATGCTCACGCTTCCAAGCGCAGCTGAACGATGTGGAATTTCAATTTGAAGATTTTTTTTTCCAAGGTTGGCGATTGGTCGGCTGAAGATCGGCGCGAACCCAATTCACTCAATCACGTTAGTAGAATGCTCACGCTTCCTAGCGCAGCTGAATGATGTGGGATTTTCAATTTGAAGGTTTCATTCCAAGGTTGGCAATTGGTCGGCTGAAGATCGGCACGAACTCAATTCACTCATCCACGTTAGTAGAAATTGACACTGAAGTTAATTCTAAACTTTCGCTGTTTCCTGGTTGGCTATTGAGCCGAAAACTGTTTTGAGAGTGAGCTATGGAGCTTGGGAACAGCTATTAGAGCTGGGTGACTATTGAGCCGAGAATTGTGTTGAATTCTGGTTGTACAGCCACTCCCAGAGGCTTGCTCAGCCAATCAAAATTCAGCATTTTTTTGGAGACCGAATTTTGATCTAGGTGAGGGTGAATTTGTTGATCGAGAATTTTTCTTATTGGCGACCACTTGATTCTCCCTTTTTTGTGACCTTTGATTGGTCATGGATCTATGGTCGGGGGTGATTCATGGATCGATCGTTTGTCTTATTGGTATGTGCTTGTGATGGAAGGGGTTGTTAGCCTCGCACACTCTTGATTCCCTCCGCAGGGGGCCGAGAGTCCCGTTGCATTGATCCTGGATCGATATATGGTGGTGGAATGCCCGTTGTTTCCACGCTTTTCCATTTTTTTTTGTGGGGAGAGTCTCACAGATAGATGCTTGGTGGTGGAAGGGTTGTTGTCTTCCACACTCGTTTCGTAGTTTTTCTCTCTCTGTGAATTGAAGGGTTGACGGTCTAAACCTGTTAACCAACATTTTTTGCCCAACTCAGTTTTTCAGCTTTCTTTATAGTATTTTCCAATGCCGTTCATATCCCGTTGGGAAAACTTATAAATACCTCATAGTTAATCTTTCATGAATTTTTGGAAATCGCGTTTCGTCATCTACAGGGTATGCAGCGGTCTAAACCTGTTAACTACTTATAGACGTTATGGGGATTCGATGTTTCTCATAAGATTCGCTCGGTTTATTCGTTGAGTATGAGACTGTGGTACTTGTATACGTGTGCGATGTGAAGTAAACATAACAATTAAATGTTTGTCGCCGCCATGTTCATGATTTTTCCGATCATTTCGTCTTGTTCATACGCGGAATGAGAAGGTAAGTGATGCATCTCATCTTTCAACGTTCAACAAATGCTTACATCGAACGGTAGCACATTTTCGTAATCGTATTCATGTAGAGCGTTTTATTCCGAACATTTTGGTATATACAGGGTGTCCCATTTCAATTTTTATATCGGAATAACTCAAAAACAAGGAGTTTTGGAGGGAAATGTTTCGAACAAAAGTTGTAAGATTCCGAGGGCGACATCTGATGGTGACCTCGACTTGAGCCTCAGATCTCAACTTCAAGGTCATTCAGAGGTCAACTTTCGTTTCTTGGATGAAACCCCCCATTTTTGACTGCAGATTCAGATTTGACGTTGAAAAACAAGAAACTTTTGTCTGGATTATTTTTTCGAATTCTGCACAGATGGCGCTCTAATCGATAAAAAAATGAGTTTTATGGCACACTCGTATTGCTTTCTGTGTAAAACGGCATTTAACTTCCCAGTGTTTTTTTCCAGCTTCTGAGGATGACCGTCGCCATAAGAGTTACCCAATGTGCACCACGAGAAGGTTGAGCGATCGGATTCCACACATCTATGTGGCCCTGAAAAGGGCCGCTTGTCTGGACTGTAGAGGTGTGTAATTTTCCACGACAAAGGCTCTGCAATATGTATGGGAATTCACCTTATCAAATGTTCGATATTTGCACCGTTAACCTGTTGGCATAACGTAATTCGTCTCTGGAAATGTGGTCCTAACGACAAAAGCACATGACGTGGAATTGTTCGGCAGACCGTTCGTATTCGGCGTTTGACGTCATCTCTGGTCGTTGGTGGTCTTTCATAGACTACATCTTTGATGAAACCCCATAAGTAAGAATCTAGAGGGGTGAGATCCGGAGACCTAGCCGGCCAGGCAATGTATCCACCGCGACCAATCCATCTGTGTGGGTAAGATGTGTTTAAGAAATTTCTGACAATTGCAACGCTTTTAGGTGGTGCCCCATCATGTTGGAGCCACATCCTGTTCCGTGTGTAGAGATCAACATCTTCCAACATCCTTGGTAATTCGTCCCGAATCAATTGCAGATGATTTTCCTTCCTAACAGTATGTTGGAAGAAATAAGGACCAATGATTTGACCATTCAAAATCCCACACCACACATTCAGAGTCCAGCGATGTTGATTGTCAACTTGTCGATGCCATCTGGGATTTCCAATTCACCAATAATAACAATTATGTCTGTTCATAACACCGTTACTGCGAAATGTTGCCTCATCACTAAACATCACGTAATTGAAAAAACCAGGCGGTTGCTCCAAGGCCCATTGACCGAATCCAACCCTACGTCTAAGATCATCTTCACTCAATGCTTGCACCAATTCAATGTGATGAGGATGATATTCACCAGATCTTAGTGTGCGGTGTGCCGTTGATCTTGGGATACCTCATTGGTACTGGATTTCTCTGGTACTAACGTGAGGATTCAGGTGCACCATTCCTAAAACGGCTACTGAGCTTCTAACTCGTCTTTCTATTGAGCGTATCGCCTGAAGTGAAGGCTGGCGTCTATTTGGATACCTCTCTCCATACAATCTTGATGCTGCAGCGTAATAACGTCGACATTCTCCTAGTATCAGGGGAATATCAAGTATTTCCCCCCAAGGATAATCCATGGTATTGAGACCTTCACAACACCGATCAAAGATCTTCTTCAAGTTTGAATCGTATATCGAGAAGAATTTGTGAATGAATGAAGGATATTAAACATTCCGTTTCACTTATGTTTGTAAACAATGCTCTAGTATGAACTTTCTTGTTCATGATAAACACAAGTATTGTTGTGTACTTGTGTTCGGCAACAATTCACAGTAACGGTACTGCGAACAGACATAATTGTCAATATTGGTCGATGGAAAATCCCAGCTAGGTCTCCGGATCTTACCACTTTGGATTTTTACTTATGGGGTTCCATCAAATTTTCAGGGCCACAAAGATGTGCAAGATCCGATCGCTCAACCTCCTCAAGGTGCACATTGGGTAACTCTAATGGCGACGGTAATCCTCAGAAGCTGAAAAAAAACACTGGAGAGTTCAATGTCGTTTCACACAGGAAGCAATACGAGCGTTTCATAAAACTCATCTCTTATCGATTAGGCCGCCATCTGTGCGAAATTCGGAAAAATGGTTCAGACAAAAGTTTCTTGTTTCTCAACGTCAAATCTGAATCTGCAGTCAAAAAAAAGGGATTTCATTCAAGAAACAGAAGTTGACCTCTGAATGACCTTGAAGTTGAGATCCGAGGCCAAAGTCAAGGTCACCATCGGATGTTCTCCTCGGAATCTCACAACTTTTGTTCGAAACATTTTCCTCCAAAACTCCTCGTTTCTGAGTTATTCCGATATAAAAATTAAAATGAGACACCCTGTATATCATGTTCATAGACTCAGCGACGAGGGAGTAAAATGCAAACTCGTGAAAAAAATTGGCAGCGACGTTGCAAAGGAGACGAATATACGACAACAAAAGGAAAACACGTTTGTGCCGTTAACATTCCTGTCACCGAAGTGAGTTTTTTTAATATCTGCTCATCTGGATTCTGCAAGTTTGAAAAATTAATTTCAGGGCCGGCAGATCATTTTCGGCCCGAGTGGGGGGTTGATGGGAGTTCCCATAAATATTTATATGGAGGGGAAAAGTGAGGGAGTTTCATAAGAAAGAAAATCGAAATATAGATTTGTTTGAATTCCCTTCGTTGTATTGTTGAATTATATGGGGTGATCCAAAGCAATAGGACTACCTCGAAGGGACGTATTCCTGACAGCAATCTATAACGATTTTTCTTCGATACGTTTTGAATTGAACAATCTTGCAGGGTTATGAGCGCTCGTTGATTTTCACTTTCAAACACGTTATACTCGAAGCGGATTATTTTTGAGGAAAAAGATCATAATTAAATTTCCCTGCAAAAGGCAGATAAATTATTTGATTGAATTCATCGATATCGAGCAAGATATAGATTCTGGATTCCTTGTACCGGTATAATCGTTCATCATATCCAGATTACTTGTCTGGCCTGATTCATTCATTTACTTGCTCTACCTCATATGAAAATAATAAGAATTCAAAAGCTACACGTAATATGTGAAACACATGAGAATCAAAATGTACACTGAGAAAAATGAAATGTACTTTTTGGATCCATAATAACTTTTTTCGGTTATTACAGAGAAAACTGTAATGGTTCATATCATAAAATGTGATAATGAATTATTACAGTCAACATTACAGTTTCCTCTGCTATGTTCACAAAAAGTTATTATAGCGCCAAAAATTACAATGCGAACTGTGATTTCTCTCTTTCATTTTTCTCAGTGTATACATTGAATGTATATCCTGAATTTATTTATATTTCAGTTCACATGCCAATGTAAATTGAGCTGTTCGACTCTGTCACACACACATCGTTTAGTGCTTTTCACCCAGTACCGATCACTAAACAGAGGAGCACAACGAGCGTACTCGGCCAATCTTATCGATATCATCCCTGCGCAAAGAGCAACAACATCACAATCAAGTCGTCGCCAAATCAGCGTGATTTATCGGCTCCACAATGAAGAAGGCCAATCGGTTTGTGTGTGTGAAACAACATTCCAAAACACTTCTGGATTCGGGAGAGGAGAACTGGATGTGCTGAGTGAAAAGAAAAAGCATGGGATTGATTCTACGAAGGACCAACTTAGCGGCAAATACAATCGGAAGTATACGAGTGCAGATCGAAAAGTCATCGCGCAATTTATCAATTCGCTGCCAAGAGATGAGAGTCATTACGGCCGTAAGGATTCGAACGAAGAATATTTGAGTAGCGATCTGACTTATGAAAACATGCACAAAGAATTTTCTGCTACCAACCTAAAAACAAACGTTTCTGTCAAGTTTTTCTCGAGAGTTTTTAAAACTGATTTTTCGAATTTGAATTCCCGAAAACCCAGAGTGGATACTTGTAATGAATGCGACAAGCTGACTGCAAAAATAAGAGGATCAATATCGGGAAGTAAAGACGTAATTGATGCGAAAATGCAATTAACGAGGCTGATTCGGCGAGATCAGCTATGAAAACCGACGTTCTCTCTGTTGACCCAAACCTCACTTGCATCTCCATTGATCTCCAGCTAGTTATCTCACTACCCACTCTGACGCATGGGGGAATGTTTTATCTTCGGCAACTTTCTGCCTATGATCTTGGAATCCACGTGAATAATGATAACCGTGCATCCATGTGCATTTGGCACGAAGCAATCGCCTCTCGAGGTGCATCAGAAATCGCTAGCTGTCTGTTCCATTTATATAATCACGAACAAAACCCCCCTCTGAAAAAAAACTCATCGTTTGGAGCGACAATTACCCAGGTCAAAATAAAAATAGAATTGTGATCATGAACTATATGTACATGATCCATCTGGGGTTAGTTGACAGCATCGAACACAAATTTCTTGTGTCAGGTCATAGCTATCTAAGTTGCGACCGGGACTTCCCACTCGTTGAGAAAAAAAAGAGGAAAAGAATTCTGTTCGATCTCAACGATGTCGAGAAGTTAATCACAGACTCGAGGAAGAACCCATTCAAAGTGATTCAGATGGATAATCTTCATGATTTCAAAAACGCAGCTGATTGGCTCCTGAACACGACGGAATTGGCGTTCACTGATTTCTGTTGATTACGAATCACCACTCCGGGAAAAATTGAGATCAAAAGGTCATTTAGCCAGTGTAATTTCGAGAATTTCACCGTTTGGAAACGCGGTTAGTATGCGAATTCTTCCCATAAAAAAAAATTCAGAAATAAGATGAAAATAAAATGTGAAGAAAACCCAACTTGATAATTTTCAAAAATATTGCGCAGAGTAGATTCCGAAATGTACAGTTCTACCATTCAAATGACCTTGGTCTTTTTGTTTATCTTACTCCGTTGTAGGAAGAACTGTGAAGGATCTGGGAGAATTCAAATTACAAAGCCTGAGGCAGAGAGAATTATCCAAGGAAAAAAAAGCGATCTGTCCAAAATGATCAACATAACTCCACAAGAACGCCGCCAATTTTTCACAAACCTTCTGTGAAATAGACAAGTACTGGAGTACGATCCACTCCATACAGCACCACAACTCAGAAAGAGTTCATAATTAATTTATTTGGGGCTATAGGAATTCAGAATGAATACATTGAGAACTCTTTCTGAACTTTGGTGCTGTGTGGCACCATATCAAAAAAATGTTCTTGTTATCACTTACCTACTCAGATGAGCAAAAACTACGCAAACAAGCTTTTTTAAAATCAAATTCATGTCTTCACGAGAAAACCACTTATCGGAATGAAGAAAACGAGATTTGCAAGCTTTATTTGAATAATTTCTGCTCGAGTAAGGTTGGTATCCATAGTTTTTTTTATTATCCACTATATATAAATGAATGTATGCACATATAAATGAATAATATAGTAATAAATAATAATCAATGTAATAATGAAAAAATGTACTATACAGAATGAATTCTCATTATTTCCGTATACTTCAATGAATAAACAACGAATGCCTCACCAAATACGTATACAAACGAAAGAATCGTAGAAATTTTGCAGATAACAGGTATTGACCGCGGAACCCCTTTTAGTGAACATGCGCACAACTTTGAGTTGATCCAGATCTCTTAATTTTCATTCAAATGATCTGGAAGTCGGAGGTATCATTCACCCTTGTAACCCGAAGAAAAAACTTCTCATAGACTAGGAAAATATCGAAAATTAAAGGAATTCCAACGTTTTTTCTTCGCCGTGTAAGATTTCTGGAATGTCAGTTAACAGGTTTAGACCGTCGACCCTTCAATTCTTCTCGTGTCTTCCTCACACATCCATTCTCGTTGGCTGAGGGAGTCATGCATGCCCTTTACTCCGATTCAATTGCATGACTCACTATAGATTATTATTTCTTGCGTGTTCCTAACATATTATTTCTATAGTTGAGTTTCATTATCTTTATTACTAAATTGCACTTTGATTAGCTAATCAATTTGATAGTTGCATGTTTGTGAATGATTTGTTCGTTTTATGTTTGTATTACTTGATATTTGTTCGTTTATAGCAACCATTGTTTATTGTTGATAACTTTGAATATTTGTTTATGAATGCATGTCTCTATTCAGTGATTTAATTCATGGAATTTATTTATTTATTCGTTTAGTGCATAAATATTTGCATGTGACTGTTTGTCATAATTCTATTTGCCTGATTACAGTTTTTTTTAGTTGCATGCTTCTATGTATCATTTGTTCATTCACTTTTGTTGTGCAATTATGAAAATTTATGCATGAATCATAGTAATTGTTCATTTATGCAATACTTATTAATAATTCTCAAAATTGAGTAATTTATATTGATTCATCCTAAATAGGAAAGAGAAGAAAAAGGAGAAAACATAGAAGTATATGTATATATATATATATTTAGGTGGAAATGATATATATATATATATTTAGGTAGAAATAATATATATATATATATATATATATATATATATACATATGGGTATTCATGCGTATGTACATTTGCTGCATGATCCATCGGTCCTGCGAAGGTTTCGCTTGTGGTATTTATTGCACGGCGCAACATTGTGTCGGCCGTTGGGGTACCGGTTGGCGCGAGGCCTATTGTTCATAATTTGAAGAAACGGGACTCGGTCATCGAGGTACTGTTTGGGTTCTTTGGAGAAAGAATAGATTTATTTGGATGGTTTGCAAACTTGTTCGATATTCTGGAAACTTTGAGGGTTTGATATTGTTTCGAGTTCTTCTCGAGTTTATTTGGAATTTGTCGGGGTGGGTAATTCTAGGTTCGAAATATTGATGTTTTCTCTGGAATCTTATCAGTTAATGGTCTTATTGGAAGAAAAAAAGAAAAAAAATTTCATGCAATTCCTATAGAATATACAGGGTATATTACAATTCATTGAGTTCTTCTCAAGAATGTGACATTTGGTTCAAACGCACACCCTCCCGGTGGATGATTGCGGGTCTTCCAGGGGGATATTCGTGATACCTGTCCTTGATATCCTTCTTATCCATCCCTGGTAGTATCTGCTTCCTTTACGTGGTGGGGAGGATGAGTATCTCAGGGTTGGATCTTTTTTTTGAGTGGAATGAACTGCTCAAGAGAAAGAATACAATCTGAGAGAAACGAGATCATCCTAATGCCAGAAACATCGGCGAAAACGTAGGGAAAGCAAGGGGAAACTACCTTCCTTGAAATGTTTCAATACTTCCCGAGGAAATGAAACCTTTTCATAACCTGGAATATTATGTAACAAAAACAAACGAACAAATTAATAAATACATGATGGCGCTCTCTCGAGTAAAATATTCCGGAGGTGAAGTATCCTCCCGTTCGGATCTCCGGGTGGAGGCTGCTCAAGGGAGCTTCATCAGCAAAGAACTGAAACCGAAGAATAGGATAGGGAAAAGAAACAACATTCTTCGAGTCGGAGCGTGGAATGTTAGATCACTGAGGCAAGTGGGAAAATTAGAAAATTTGAAATGAGGAATGAACAGGTTGAATATAGACGTAATGGGGATTAGCGAAATGAGATGGGCACAAGGGGTCGATTCCTGGAGTGGGGATTATAGAATAATTCATACAGGATCAAAGAACGGTCAATCAGGTGTAGGAATTGTAATGCATAAAAGAGTAGGAAATAGAATAGAAAATTATTTGCAACATAATGAACGTGTGATGATGGTTAGAATCGGAACAAAACCGGTAGACACAGTCATAGTTCAAGTATACATGCCCACATCTGCATATTCGGAGGAAGATATTGAAAAAACGTACGAAGAAATAGAAGGAGTGATAGAATATGTAAAGGGAGGAGAGAATTTGGTAGTGATGGGGAATTGGAATGCGGTAGTAGGACAAGGAAAAGAGGACGACGTGATAGGAGATTCTGCGTTAGGGAAGAGGAACGATAGAGGACAACGTTTAGTCGAATTTTGTGAGAATCATAAGATGGTTATCACAAACACTTTATTTGAAAATCATCCAAGAAGAATCTACACTTGGAAAACGCCAGGAGATACAGCATAATACCGAATCGATTACATATTGGTGAAACAAAGATTTAGAAACCAATTGAAAAACTGTAAAACTCATCCCAGTGCAGATATAGATAGTGATCATGATATATTGATGATGAAATGTTCTCTGAAATTCAAATCTCTGAAGAAGAAATGGAAAATGCAGAAGAGATGGAATCTGAAGAACCTCAAGCAAAAACAAACACATGAGGCATTCGAGAAAATGTTGGATGAAAAATTGGGAGATCAAAGAGAGAAAGACTTGGGAATAGAGAGGAGATGGACAAAGATGAAGGGGAATATAAGAGAATGTGTGGATGAGACTTCGAAGAATAATGGAGTAGAACCTAAAAACCCATGGATAACGGGAGAAATTTTGGAATTGATAAATGAAAGAAGAAAATACAAGAATAATGAGAGCCAAGAAGGCCAGCAACGATACAAATAATTGAGAAATAAAATAATGAGAGAATCAAGGAAAGCAAAAGAACAGTGGTTAGAAGAGAAATGTCAGGAAATAGAAATAAGATGGCATTTAGGAAAAATAGATGAAGCATATAGGATTATTGAAAGATTTCTCGGACAAATGAAATCTAGAAGCAATAAGATTAGAAACTCTCTGGGACGACAATTGATAGAAACGGAAGAGAAAATAGAACAGTGGGTCAATCATTTGGAAGACTTTTATAGGGGAAAAGATGATATAGCACTTTTAGAGAAGGAGGAGGATGTAGATAAAGAAGAATTGGGAGATTCGATATTGAGATCAGAATTCGACAAGGCTTTGAAAGAATTGAAAAATAATAAAGCGCCAGGCATAGATGGCATAAGTGCGGACCTCATAAAAGCCTCCAGTGAAGGAACTCTCAACGCACTGTTTGAGTTGATTAGAGATATGTACGAAAAAGGCAAAATACCGGAAGATTTCCAAAAGAATAAAATTGTCGCTATCCCGAAAAAACAAGGGGCAGACAAATGCGAGGACTACAGAACGATCAGTTTAACTTTACATGCTTCGAAGATACTGACCCAAATCATATACAGGAGGATGGAAAATAAAATAGAGAGTAGATTGGCAGAAGATCAGTTTGGTTTTAGGAAAAATAGCGGAACGCGAGGAGCAATTTCAGCACTTAGGGCAGAAATAGAGAAAAGAATAGCGCTGAAGGAATCTGTGTACATAGGTTTCGTAGATATACAAAAGGCTTTCGATAATGTGGACTGGGAGAAGATGTTTGCGATCCTGAAGAAGGTGGGAATAAATTATAAAGATAGAAGAATAATATACGAATTATATAAGGATCAAAGTGCAATAATAGACATAGAGGGTCAGGAAGGGGAAGCACAAATAAGAAGAGGGGTGAGACAAGGATGCTCATTATCGCCACTGATGTTCAATTTATATATAGAAGAAGCAATGAACGAAGTGAAGGAGGAAATTCAATCGAAATTACAGATTCAGGGAGAAAATATAAGTATGTTGAGATTCGCGGATGACATAGCTATACTTGCCACGAGTAGTACTGAGTTAGAAAATATTCTCAACACTATGAGAACAATATTATTGGAAAACTATTGTATGAATATAAATAAAGACAAAACAAAATTCATGATGTGTACAGCAGCGAAAACAGCTAGAAGAACGAAAATCAAAATAGATACCGAGACAATTGAACAGGTGAAAGAATTCAAATATCTAGGAAGCATAATTACAGAAAACGGCAAAAGCGAAAGAGATAGAAGAGCAAGAATAGCACAAGGGAAACAGGCTTTTCACCAAAAGAAACAGTTATTATGCTGGAAAAATATAAGCTTGGAAGTAAGGAAGAAATTTTGGAAAAATTACGTTTGGAGCACAGCACTATATGGTTGCGAAACTTGGACAATGGGGAAAACTGATCAACGAAGACTTGAAGCTTCCGAAATGTGGTGTTATAGGAGGATGCTCAGAATAAAATGGATAGACAAAGTCAAAAATGAAAAAGTACTCGAGCAGATAAATGAAGAAAGAAATCTTTTGAAACACATCGTGAAAAGAAGAAGCAATCTTATAGGACACACATTGCGGCATGAGAGTTCATTGAAAACAATATTGGAAGGGAAAATGAATGATAAAACTGGTAAAGGTAGACGTAGAGCAAGTTATATGAAGCAAATCGTACAAGACAAGGGATGTAGTAGATATGTAGGAATTAAACGTTTGGTGGATAAGAGACAGGGGTGGAGGGTTTCATCAAACCAGTCGTAAGACTGATTATTTCATGATGATGATGATGGTTCAAACGGACGTTATGCTTGACCTAAGAAATAAACATAACAGATGACGCGCGAGGGGGGACGTGAGAAAATTGTTACATGGGGATCGCTACTCAAGAAAAGAAAGGCAAAATGGATGTAATCCGTTCGGTGTTCACAGCAAAGAGTTCGCAAAAGACTCCTTCAAGAACTCTGTGGGAACTCTCCAGTTCTTACAGAGTTCTTGAAAAATGCATGAGTGACCTTTTGTTGTTTGGGATCAGAGTATTCACGACGCACTTCTTACAACCAATTTTCCTTATTTGAGGTGTATATTAAGTCTACACTCCACGCAGCATATGGCTTCAGAAAGAGTTTAGAGTGACATCATGTCAAATTCACGGAATTCAACTGATTCTTTCTCAATTATTCTTCCACAAATGGATAAAAATATACCATTAAAAGTTGTTTTTATCATCCATCTCGGAATATACTCCATGTAAATGTGATGATTACAATTGAAAGGTGCGTTTTTTCATATATCATTCAATTCCACTATATTGTCCCGAAAACTGACTAGTTCTCATTGTAATTATACGCAAATGTCAAGTATATTCAGACTTTGATGATAAAAACAATAGTATTTGTGGTATTTTTTTCTGAACGTGAGAATATCGCTGAATTTTGTCCAAATGATATCTAAGATTGATTCAAAAATAATATTAAACTTGAGATGAAAAGAATTTTAAGCTAAAGTTGAACTGGGAAGGAACATTCAAAACAAGAATATCGTGTTTGAGCGAAGATTAATATATACTTTTTCACAGTGTGAACAAATCTGTTTGATTCTAGCATGAAATATACTTGGAGTGAGTGCGATATGTTTGGGGAAATAGAAACGAAAAATTACGCTTGAATGAAGCTTACTACGCTGAAAACAAGCATAACGTTTTCTGGATGTACAGATGTAAATGATGTGCCCGAAACTCACGAGATCAACGTTAAAAGAAATGTATGAAGCTGACAAGAACTTGTTCAACTCGGTGTCAAATAATCATATATAATTTGGAATTTGTAAAGAAATATGATTAGAATAATTAGAATGATGTAAGGGGAAAGCAGAATAATTTAATTCTGACAGGTTTTAAACTTATCACAGATTACAATACTGTATCACAGTGTCATATGTGGATGTTCTTGAACTTCCCAAACCTCATCGATTTGATCAATTACTGAAGAAACCGTCGTGTACGTGTTAGGAACGTCTGAACCATATACTTTTTTTTCTAAGAATTGCCAAATATGGATCGATTCGTGGATCGCTTCAAAAGATGACCAGTTTTCTCAACACGGGATTTGTATGCTGCCCGACAGATGGGAGAAAGTAGTGGCCAGTGATGGACAATACTTTGAATCATAAATGTAGAACCAGTTTCTCACAATGAAGCCTCGAATTTCGGAAAAAAACGGCGGAAGCAGAATTAAACACCTAATAATTGGACAACGAAAATGGAAGAAACTGAGGAAGTTCATAAAAGTTCTCTTGATAAAAAATTGATTCATACTCCAAGTTGGAACAATATTTTCATTTTTACTTGATAATATCAAGTTTGAGTATAATAAATTAAATATACCTATGTTTTGTTCATCACATTGTGAGCTTTGTAATTCTACTTCAGTTGATTTTTGCTCCTTAGCACTATTTGTAACATCTACTTGTTGGCTTTTGAATGTTTTGAAGATCATCTGATCATTCCTCTGTTCAAAATTTGGATTGGAAATTTCATTTATATAAATGGTCAAGAATTGATTCACACTACAAGTTGAAGTAAGATTCCATTCTCAATTAATAGTATACATTCATATATGAAGTTTGGATGTAATATGAATTACGTACATTTTCTTTATCACTCTGTGAGTTTTTCAGCTTCTTATTACTTTGTCCGCCATCTGCACGTTCTCTCTTGATTGGTTTCAGGATCGTCTGATCATTGCTCCGCTGAAATTTTGGATTGAAAATTTTATCTTCACAAATGATCAAGAGAAATGGATTCCTAAAATTGGAATATACTTGAGAATGTATAACTTCTTTTGTTTATGAATTTTGGTTCGAGTACCACCCCAGATAGCACAAATGGTCAGTTTGAATGCATAAAGCCTTTTCAAAGGATTCTCGAATGGTGCCCGTTATGACAGTAAAGATGAATTCAATATGAATTCAAAATGAATACATATTGAATGTCCGAAGAATCCTTCATGAATTCGTGATATGAATTCTTCCTGAACGTTAAGTTGCTCATCGAGGGTTCATTTTTAATTCAAAGTATTCATAATTAATTCATGTTCACTGACATCACAGGAGCTCTTCGCGGAGACTCTTGTGCTGTATGGGGTACGATATGCTACGTACTACGATATTTTCAACGATGTATTGCACGTACCATCACGCCGGAAAGTGAGAATCATCAATAAAATAGTGCGAATAATTGAAGAATAAGCGGAAAGTGATTTATGTGACAGTCTGAGTGATACACTGAGAGAAAGAATTAACAACACCAGGAGAATGTATCCTTGAATATTTCCGAGTATACATGAACTGGAATCATAGCTGATACGTTTCAGGCCCAAGAAAAATTTTCTCAAATCAAAAAAATATTTTCTGAATTCAAGTATGACATGTTAATTCCGAAACAATTTTCTTGCACCAAGGGTACATATTTTCTGAAAAATAGATTCCTCGGAACATGAGAGTGTGTTGTTGATAATAGTAATTATTTTTCCCAGTGTAATCTACATTTGGTATGGTTTTTCCGCAAAAGTTGATACAAATTCCTACATTGATATTGAAATCAAATGTCTGTTCATCAGAATAAGAATAAGTATTTTATCAACATTACAAAACAACACAACAACGAAAATATCATTAAAACACCTTGTTCATATTTCAAGAAAAGTATTTTTCATAATCTTACTTGACTCGATTGTTCATCGTCTGACTGCTTCAATTTTTTCCAAGTGCCTCCCTTCAAGGCATTGTTATTCTCTCTGTCATAAAATTGATGGAATACACAAATTGATATTCCATTAAACTGTATGGATAATCAAGATTTCCAATAATCAGGATTTACATACCTCTGTTTCTTACTCCTAGACACAAATAGTTGATGTCTGGAGAGCACCGAGTGATGACTAATTTGAAATTTCTTTTCAACATGAATCATTGCTGTGCTGGACGCTGCGCACTAATGTTAATTTTTCTCAGCGTAGAAAACACGGGTGTATGAAGCACATTCAAAATAACGTATATTAGAGATGACTTATATAAAATTATACTCAGGAATGCGTAGGAGGAATACAATTGGATCGTAACAGTCCTACATCCATCGATCATATCCCTTCTGTGCTGAGTGTAATAATTTCACAATAAAATTGTGCTATGAATTTTTATATAAATAATCTACAACTATTCCTACAGCGCATATTTCAGTTTTTTACCCCAATGACAAATCAATCATTTGCCAAAATAAATGTGTTTATCACTCACTTTTAATATAAATCAACGTCGCTCCACCAATTTCATTCTCGCACTTCACTTTGTAAGTTTTTCGATGATTGATGTCATTTTCTTGGGAATTGGTAATTTCTTTGACGAAGTTGATTCTCAATTGTTCATGTTTTCAACATGTTTGATGATATTTAATGCATGCAAACATTATTCAAATACATCCAAATAATAAAACACTTGTTGGATCGAATCACAGTTGCAGCGTCTATTGAGAAAAATCAAAATGTCCGATTCCAACGGATTCCAGTGAGTGCTTCCGAAAATGCTACAAGCAAGCAATAGGAATTTTCCAACCAATGAAAGAATTAGAACATTCTTTCAATTTTCTGATTGGTAGAAAATTAGATATTGCTCGCTCGTAGCATTCATGAGTCACTGACTATGTTTCCACCGTACCGGAATGAAATGGGAGTGAAATGAGATTATCAAATCGCTGTGAAACTATGAAGAGAATGAGAGAAGTTTTCTGTTATCAAATTGAATATGATTGGATAATCTCATTTCGTTCTAGTACGGTGGAAACATAGTCAGTGAATCAAGAACAACCCAGTTGGTCGATCTTGACCCAATCAGAAAATTATGGAAGAATTTTCTAATATTTCAGTAGGCTGGAAGAAAAGGGTAGAACAATTTGAAATTTGAGAACATCTTGTGTCATGTTGATCAGAGATGAATAAATAATTTACTTCATATGATAATCTACTTGTGTATTTTATATGTGAATTAATATTAAAAACCTGTTGTTCACGTCAATTCCCAACTCCGATCCTGATATTATAACCCGGGTATCATTTTTGAATACATTTTCATAATGATGTTGATCATACGATCAATCATAACCTATAATGAAAATTATCATACTTCAGTATTTGGTTCCAGTTTCACATTGATTTTAGATTACATTGGAAAAAGTGGATGAGTCAAACAAATCTAGGAAACGATATGAAAAACGGTTAGATCCTGATGATAAGTTGTCAAATGCATCCTCGCATACTGCACCGATGGCAACAACTTGAGGAAACATATAGTGGTTAGTATATTATTTCAAGAAGTTTATAAGCGTTGAAAGTATGTTATACTTCGAAAGTACAACGATGAAAAACCTTTCATGAAATATTCTACATATATTTCAGATTACGAACATTTTTCGCTGTATATATACACGGTAAAAAATTATTATCGTAAATTACCTAGTCCAAATGGGGAAAATCACAGTCTTTCGAGAAAATACTGTGCTCAGCATAGGGAAAATACTTTTTCTATTGCAAAAGTCCTACGCTTAGTGTTGTAATATCACAGTATCTTGTAAATTGTTCATGCTTAGCGTTGGTAATACAGTTTCCTACTCTAAACATGAAGATATTACAGAAATTTGTAAAATCACGAAGTTGTGTTGTGAAATTCCTTCGTTCAGCATAGGGAATTCACAATTCTTCTAGTGAATGTCCTATGTTGAACGTAGGTAATTTTATTACCTACGCTGAGCTTGGTAAAAATACAAGAGCTTTTTTTTTACAATGAAGGATATAATTTTTTCCTTATATGGCTGTCTTTTTGAAAAATCACAGAAATTTTACCAAAAAAAATTACCGTGGACAAAAGGATTTAGCAATTACTTTTTGAGACTGATAATCAGCAAGAATTGAGCTATCGACCTTCGAGACGAGAGTTCATTCACTCAAGAATCGATTATACATTGAACCATAGTAATTCTCAGTGAGTCAGCTGATTTCGTAACCAATTTGTGGAATTATTGCTTCGATTCTCTGTGAGTCAGATTTCTCACTTTTATTATTCCACTGAGCCGTGTATTGAATCGTTGAGTTCCGTAACTAGATCTTGATTCGGAATCGATTTGGAATTTTAGGAAATCAGTGATTCCAGAGTGAAAGACGCCTTGTCAACCTTCTAATGTTCTCAATATTCCTGAAATAAGTGACATGTGTTGATTATAGAAGTATGATAGTCTATTCTCCGAAAAACAAACCACTTCTGCACCCCTCAATGACTAATCATTTGATTATATTTATAGAAGCATCGAATAATATTGGCACCAGTCAAGAACGCATGGATACGCTTGATACTCCCACCACATCAGGTCCATCGATTCCCACTGAAAATCAACCCACAAATGAAATGAAAGTACCTTCACAACTTGAAGAAGATCAGATGGAAGAATCAGAATTCCAAAATTAGGATATTGATTCCATGAATCATTCAGATTCTAGCAATCTCAGCAATGCATCAACGCCTTCGAGTTCATTTGAAGCTGACTCCTTCAATGAGGCAGATGGAATTGAAAAAACGGCTGAATCCATTGAAATCAAGCATTGTTTTGAAGATCATGAAAGAATAATGTTCCATGAGTCTAATCTAAAAACCTCTGATGTTTCAATAATGATATTTGGATTGTCCGTCAGATTCAATTTATCTTACAAAGCTAGACAAGCCATAGTCGATATAGTTGGAAAAGTGGCGGGACCTGAATTCAATGACTGGAATATTAGTGAATACTCAATGAAACAAACGTTCAATCCACCGGACGCAGTTGTACAATATCACTTTTTTTGCATATCATGTCACACAGAATTAGGTGATTCCAGTACTAGGGAAAGATCAATAAATAGCACCCGCATATGTGAGGAATGTCTAAAAAAATATACATCAAGTATGAATGCGGACAATTGTTTCATATCCGTTGACTTGAAATATCAAATGAAAAATCTATTGAATCATCAAGATAAAAGAAAGAGTATTATAGATTATAAAACAGGCATCCATTCCAATGAAGGAGGTATAGGTGACGTACATGATGGATTGATATCCAAAGATTTATTTGAAAAAAAAGGAAATCGCGAACTACCCACATTTACCACATTTACCTCCAATACAGACGGGGCTCGTA
This sequence comes from Gonatopus flavifemur, assembly GCA_018340375.1. Classification (NCBI taxonomy): domain Eukaryota; kingdom Metazoa; phylum Arthropoda; class Insecta; order Hymenoptera; family Dryinidae; genus Gonatopus; species Gonatopus flavifemur. The sequence goes on from JAFFJZ010000033.1 coordinate 2,141,334, forward strand.
TTTTCAAAACTTCAAAACAATCTATTGTATCTTTACATGATACGGTTCAGGATTGGAGGAATAACCACTCATCACTGGTGTTCAGATGCGACTGTATTTACATACTTTCCAATACAGTGTTGATGCCTGATAATACAAGTATGATACTGATGGCGCTATCGTATGCGTGTATGGTTTTGTTAATACACATATACCACATCCTCCCCCTTCTGATATTTTGCTAGTACATAAGTAAAGTAGATATTATTTACAATATATACGAATAATTGTTAGTTAATATAATAACGCTGAACAGGTTTCCTCATTCATAATGACTTCCTGATTTGACATTCGCTCTGCACATTATTTGACACAGTATTATTTTTTGTTTTCTCAGTACATTCTGAATTAGCCTTTTCACTCTCGCTATCTTTTTGCCATTGTATCATCTGGTCATAGTGCCTTCTATGTTCTCCTCCCTCTTCGAATTCAATAATACAACTCCTTGGAGAACTTCTGACATTTTTTGGTGATGTTTACGAAAATCTCTTGCCATTACTACGTCTCCAGATTTGAATTTTTCATCCCTATTTCCTCTAAAGTTTTGAATTTGAGTTTCTTGTTCTTGTTCGATTATTTTTCTGCTATCTGGACGTAATAATTGCAAAGGTGTTCGTAATTCCCGGTTATATAGTAATTCAGCTGGTGTCTTGCCTGCAGTCGTATGTTTCGTTGTGCTGTACATAAATAGGAATTTTTGAATCGCATTTTGTACATTGACTTTTTGCTGATCGATTTCAGGCCACCAAACTACCGACCTTGACATACTTTTCATGCGTACAATTCCAAAATGACTTCCATGTAACTTTTCCATGACTTCGGGTTGTAATTTTAGCGGTATGATAACGCTTTGACTCCACATTGAACATTCCTTTTCTATTGTGATTTCGTCTCTCCTCAATCCATATGGTTTCAGTTCATTCGGCCAGTCTCTGATTTCATTTTCCGGCCATCCGGTCAATACCATTCTTTTTACTAATGATATAATTTTATCTTTTGCAGTTTCACGCGCTACTGTTTTGTAGTCCAAACAAGCTATTTCACTTCCAACAACATAATGCAAATGTGTATATTTTCTTTCAGTGTTCAAAATTTCATGTTGTTTTTCATTTTTGCCCGGGAGTCTTGACAGGGTGTCCGCCACGATATTGTTTCCAGTGCTGACGCATTCAATTTCATAGTTGAATGCAGTCAAGAAATAGGACCAATTCTGCAGCCTATTCGCTGCCATTTTTGGTATGCCTTTTTCTGGTGAGAAAATTCGCGATAATGGTTTATTATCGGTTCTTAAGATGAACTCTCTTGCATAAAGGTAATCATAAAGTTTTTTCACACCAAAAATCATCGCTGCAGCTTCTTGGTCAACTTGGGGGTATTTTTCTTGTGCCTCTGTTAGTCTTTTTGATGCAAAAGCTACTGGTTTTTCTCCGTCAGCATATGGCTGGCTAATGAATGCACCGAGACCATACGGCGAAGCATCACACGTTAATATCAGTGGTAAATGCGGATCGTAATTTACAACTACCTGTTTCAATTCTATTCTCGCATTTTCAAACGCATTTTGACAACTATTCGTCCAATTGAATACTTCAGAATTGGTACATTCACATAATGGCGCTAATATTTGCACTCGGTTTTTGAACAGTCTTCCGTAATAATTTATTTTTCCAAGAAGTAGTTGTAATTCTTTATGGTTTGTGGGTGTTTTCATTTCAACAATCCCTTCATATTTGGCCCCGTCGATACTAATATTATTATCGGATAATTTATAACCTAAATACGTTACTTCTTCACGGAGAAACTGCATTGACGAAAAATTACCCAAAGTTGAGTAAAACAAGGACATAGTGGCATTCCCGCAAAGTTTAAAATCCGGTCGAGTTCATTTTACTCGACTACAGATGAAAATTAAATTCGAATGTTTTCATTATTTCAACAAGGTGAATACTGTTGAAAAACCTCTGAATTGATTTTCATCTGTAGTCGAGTAAAATTGAGTCAACCGGATTTTCAACTTCACGGGAATGCCACTATGTCCCCGTTTTACTCAACTTTGAATAGTCTTTCGTCAATATATTTTCTCCGTGTTCTTGGAAAAATTTACATTTATTCATACGTCCTTGTATTCCACATTCTGCCAATCGATCTAAAACTTTGTCTGAATTGGTTAAATGCTCTTTCTTCGTTTCACCGGTAACTATTACGTCATCTGCTACGATCGCGACCCCATCAATATCTTTTGAAATTTCTTCCATCGTTCTTTGAAAATATCCCAGCCCTGATGATGTTCCGTACATCATATATAAACAACGGAATAAGCCTTTGTGTGTGTTGATAGTCATCAAATGTTGGGATTCTTCATGTACAGGCACTTGCAAAAACGCGTCTCTCAAATCGATTTTCGAGTATAGTTTACGTTCGAACTTTTTTCTATGCTGATTATTACTTCGCGTCTGTAAACGGTCTATTGCATGATCGAAATTCGGTGGTGCGTATCGAATTGTTTTTACTGCGGATTTACTCCAACTTTAAAATCTGCGCATAAACGCACATCACCGTTAGGTTTTAATACGGGTACTACTGGTGTAGCCCATTCACTTGTTTCAATAGGTACTATGACTCCTATTTTGACAAGCCTATCCAATTCTTTCTCAACTTCATTTTTCCATGCAAACGGGACTGGTCGTGCTAAAATATATTTTGGCTTTGCGCCTTTTTTCAATTCAAGTTTGATTTCGCCTTTCGTAAACGAACCTTTAGGAGCTTCAAAAAAATTTTTATGTTTCATCAATATATTTTTCAATTCATCTTCGTAATTCTCTTTTTGTTCAACCACCGAATGTAAATTTAATCCTTTGTATAATGGCCACAATTTTAGTGCATTCAACCATGGTCTTCCTATCATCGGCGGACCTGAGGAACTTGTTACGTATACATCTGCTTCTATTTCGATTCTATTTGCTTTCACTTTGAGCCCTTTCAACATACCTACTGGTTTATTCACTGATTCATCGAAATTAACGAATTCGAGATCGGCTTCGAACATTTCAATATTATCAAAATATTTTCCTTTAAGCTTCAACGGGATAATAGACATAGCTGCTCCAGAATCAATTTCCATTATGACCTCAGTATTATTAATAACAACAGTCATTTGTTGTGGTTCTATACGAGTATTTCCCGGTACGTATTTTGCATTCATATTATACATACTTGCGCGCGGCAATAAATCTGATAATTCTTCCGCAAGACTGTCCTTTTCTTCTAAATCATAATCGTAATCATCTTGCTGTGTATTTAAATAACCTACGCGAGTTGGCACATTCTTGTTCCTACATGCAGGCCTTATATGCCCTCGTTTATTACAAGAAAAACAAGTGGATTCCATATGAGGACATTCGTTCGGTGAATGATTAGACCTACCACACCGATAACACGTGAATGACGATGCTCGCTCATCCAGATTACCTCTGTGTTGTTGTCGGCCACGCGTTGAATACTTCCGTTGACGCGGCTGCTGCTGTGGTAGTGGTGTTCTCGATATACGATTCGTTTGCCCCTTACCAGACTGCTTAAAAGCGTGTAGCTTATGTAATCTCTCATGCTCTTGAAACCAGATGCTTTTGCTATGTAATTTTTCAGCTCCCTTGTCTGCTGCTTCGGAACCCAATGCTTTTTTTTAAAGCTGTATCAAGGGTTGGGTTGTCCATTTTCACTAATTCTGCGGTGATTGGTTGGCTTTCCAACCCAACTATCAACTAGTCTAACACGTGGTCATCGACGTGTTCATTGAATTTGCAATCCTTTGCTCAATCTTGGAGCGCCGCTACGTATTCGCTGATCGATTCATCATCCTTCTGCATACGCTGTCTGAATGTGTTTCTGTGCACTAAGTGAGACGCTGGCGGTTTTAAATAATTTTTCACGGCCTCAACTATTTCAGTGAACGTTCTGTCACCAGGCTTTTTCGGCTTGCAGATTTTGTCAATTACTTCATAAGTTTCAGCATTGACCTTGCTGAGTAAAATTGCCCTTTTTTAGATGCATCGAACACATCATTGGCAATAAAATATTGCTCGAGGTGGCCAACGAATTTCTCCCAGTCGTTTTTGTGAATGTCGAAATCTAGATTAGCGGAAATTTCCATCTTCAATGTGTACGTTGTAATTTGGTTTTTGACAACGTCTTCCGTAATCTTTTGACCTCCAGTTGTCGTATCTTTAATATCTTCGCAATCCTCCAGAGTTTTTACCTGCTCACCTCTTCCCTCAGAAATTTTTTTCACGTAGCTGCGTAGAGTGTCCCTCAAATCGTTGTACGTTGCGTTCTCGTGTACTTCAAGACCATTCAACTATCTTTATTCAAATTTTGGATCCACGAACTCCCAGTGACACCAGGGATTTATACACTCCTCCTTATATACAGCACTATTGAATGTAGTTTATCTCGGAAATTATCGCAAACGAGTCACAACTATCACTTTATTCTATTTCCAACATTTCAAATATTTCGAACATTTCACGCGCACGCGCACTCGTTTTATCCTCGTCGCCAGTTATTGTATCTTCACATGATACGGTTCAGGATTGGAGGAATAACCACTCATCACTGTTGTTCAGATGCGACTGTATTTACATACTTTCCGATACAGTGTTGATGCCTTATAATACAAGTATGATACTGATGGCGCTGTCGTATGCGTGTATGGTTCTGTTAATACACATATACCACACAATCGTTTTGGCCTATATTCATCATCATCAATGAACTGCCACCTAATCTGCGATTCAAATTCCGAATGCTAGTTGGTTTGTTAATGACTACTTACGAGCCAAATGCCAAACTAATGAATTTATTCATGCAACCTTTCATAGCACAATGCAACGTACTTGGTGAGATTGGTATACAATTGGAATTTGAAAATGGCGATTCATATAATCTGATAATCAAACCTCTTCGGTCACGTTCGAGAATTATTCAAATTCATGGGTGTAGAGGTGGATATTCCTGACATTACCGGCCGTATGAGATCTGGAAACAAACAATACAGGGCGATAATTGTCAAACTGAATTCTGTTTACATTCCCTCGAGGATTCTCAACGCTTGATACAAACTCACACAATAAATGTCAGTATTGACTTAGATTACCCGAATTAAGTTTTACAAACTAGAAAAGAAATTTTGACGTATGCCAAAACTCTGGAATCTAAAGGACTCAAGTGCTTTGTTAGGTGGTACTGTCTCGTATATGGATCTAACAGCTGGTGTATTTCTGAACTCAAAAAGCTATCACCTGAGGCAACCAAATTTGACCCAGCCATGATTGTTCAATCTGATAGTGGAGCTCATGAGACTCATGATCTCAACAATCGTCAACAGAGACAAGAAGTCATCTCTTGAAATGTAAACACAAATACACAACTTGCTACAATAACCACCACTCCCGCAACGAAGCACAAACCGTCTGAACGTGCGATCAAATACGATATTTCTCCCTGGTTCATCAAAACTAATGATGATAGACCACCCACATCGAACATCAATAAAAAAAGTACAAGAAAAGAAAGCCCGAAGGTAGTCCAACCATGTGGCAACCATCGCCATCTGAAATCAGAAACACAAATCTGAAAATCCTGTTCTGGAATTGTCATGGTTTTGGAAATGCCTCTCAAAGTGTGTCGCTTTTATCACAATACGATGTCATATGTCTCGACGAAACTTGGGTCATCGACGAAAAGTGCTCTCTCCCCTCTTCTCTTAGCCAGTATTCAGTCTTCGTATCATCTGCGACGAAAGAAAAGAGCATGGGTAGAGCTAGTGGGGGCATCGCCTTGCTAATATTTTCTGCTTTCGTGGATTCCTGTCGAACTATGTACTCATTTGACATATCTAATGATTGTAAATTTCTATATCAAACCGAGCATCGAATTAGATTATATATTCGAGCTTCTCTCACCAACTTTGGATGTCATACAATCTAAATACAATGACACACCTGTTATCCTGGCGGGCGATTTTAATGCAAGAGTCGGTCATTTGAACCAATTTCAAAATGTTTTTCCGTTCGATGTCTCTCACGAATTAGATAGGTTGAGTTTAGATCTGATATGCAATAAGAGAGGGGAAGTTCTGGTGGACTATATGGAAGAAAATGCTTTTATACTGTTAAATGGTAGAGTAGAAGGAGATATTCCCGCGCAGTACACATTCGTTTCGAATATCGGCACAAGTGTTATCGCCCTCGTATGGTGCAATACAGCTGGTGTCTTTCAGGCTACGCACTCATTTGTGTTGGAAGAAGTAACACTTTAAGATCATTCTCCAATTGCTATGTTTTTCAGAATCAATACCACAAACAACCTCTCGACTCTGGAAAGGATGAATACATCTACCAGAACGCGTAGTAAGATGGTTTGGAATTCAAACTCCGAAGAAATTTATAACTAAAGGATGCTGCTATCTCCCAGGATTCCTATCGATTTTAATGACAACTCTATTAACGAATTGAGGGATAATATCTTAACGGCAATTATGGAATTATCTACTGGCTTAAGTAAATTTAAACAATGTACAATGAATGTAAACCGCAAAAATCAACCCTAGTTTGATAAAGACTGCATAATAGCTGATAGACTGCTCAGACTCTCTTGTACGAATAATTTTCCAGGTCCCATACTTACATCGTATTGAGAGAAGAAAAAAACATTTAGAAATCTCATTAGGAATAAAAAGAACTATCAGTCGTTGATTTATTCAAAAATTGCTAACACAAGAGACACTAAACAATGCTGGAAAACTATCAATACATTTAGACGTAAAAGTACCGCAATTCGCACTATTCATAAGGATACTTGGTCAGCTTTCTTGGAAAACAATTACAGAAACCGTGTAAATGTCGACATTCACTTTCTCGATACTCGTCACCCCTTCTTGGATAGCGATATCACAGTGAGCGAATTGATCAATGCTCTTCACCGTTGCAAAATTAACAAAACTCCAGGGTTCGATGACGTCCCTCATGAATTTTTCAAAAATCTTCCACAGAATTGAGTTTTATATCTTGTGAGATTTTTCAATGAAATACTGAAACACGAGCTGGTTCCAAAAGAATGGTCCCAATCAAATATTATTATGTTGCATAAAAAACGGCCCGTAGAGGACCCTTATCACTATGGAGGAATAGCTCTGGTCAATTCTATCATCAAAATATTCACTAACATTTTGAATAAACGTCTACTTGACTGGGCTGAGGAAATGAAACTTTCTGCTGAATGGCAATCTGGTTTCAGAGCAAAACGAGGATACACGGATAACTTTCTTATTTTATGTTCTTCAACTCAATTGCAATTGTCTAAAGGCAGAAAAGTGTACGCCATCATAGTTGACTTCAAGAAAGCCTTTGATCCTATTCCACACGAAATATTATGAATAAAATCATATTCCGCTGGTATCTCAGGTAAATTCATTCATATTATAAAAAATCTTCACGACACAGCTTCTATTCAAGTTCAAGTGGGTAATGACCTCTCGAAGCCAATAGCCGTTACGGAGGGAGTTCTCCAAGGAGAAATTCTCAGCCCTGCTCTTTTCAACATCTATATCAATGACATATATGAATTCTTCGTTCAATACGAAGCACGAGGGCTTAGCATTTGTAACATAAGCGTTACGAGAAGAGTGAGAGAGAAGAAGGGGGCGCCAACGAGGAGGTAGAGGTGGTAGCAGCGGCGAGACTCGTAATGAGCCAAGGCGGCGAAGGGCCAGTTCCTCTCATACCCTCGTTACACAACCACTTTCTTAATCTTGAGTAATAACGTGCCCCAAGAGGCAATTATACACTCTTATACAGAGTATCGAGCCAGTGGAGTCAAGTTTAGACGTCCAGCACCAGATACGATCAATTCACCTAACGACGAGCCCATCGGCGGAGACCTTCCTCGAAGGCGACCCCGAACTCACAACAGAAGGCAAGGCCGGCCAACCAGCAAGACGAGAAGACTCACACACCACACACACACTCATTCACACACAAATTTTAGGCGGTAAGCTACATTCAATGTACACACGACTCTCAATTGATATACGAATATAGACATATTGGTAATTACTCCAACCTATACTCGCATTCTCTCTGTTTCTCCCTACACCCCCCATCTCCCTGAAATTCTCCTCTTAGTCCCCCCATTATACATTAACCATCTCGTTGAGGTAATTTTAGTGCTTTACGCTGATGATCTAATTATCTTAGCCGAAAAAGTAGCTGATGTTCGTAAAAAATTACAGATCCTCGAAGCTTATTGCACGCGTAACGAGTTGAACATTGATATAAAGAAGTCAGAGGTAGCATCGTTCTGAAGAGGGCGTAAACCTAAACTCACCCAGCCATTCAAATACTTGAACGAAACAATAAAATTAGTTCAAAATTATGTCTATCTAGGTGTTAGATTCAGCACTTCATCCTTATTTATGAAAAATGTGGACTCTGCAAAAATGAGAACGAAGATGGCCATAGGTTCCGCTATAAAAACTCTCATAAGCTTCTAAACAAATTCTTGGGATGCGAGGATCAAACTTCATCAAGCAATCATTTCGGATTGTCTCCTTTATGCGGCCCCTATATAAGGGATCCGTTATACAAAGGAACTTGAAACAGTTCATCTAACATTCTCCAAAAACTTACTAGGTCTGCCCTCTGGTTTTTTTGATAAGATTAGAGACGGGGCGGACTCATATCTCGAAGGAGATGTTGAAATTATCCCTAGCTTGACTGTTAAAACTATCAAAAATGCCTAATCAATGTCTTCCTGAAGTTCACTTTCTCAATTGCCTAGGAATGCTCAAAAAGAACCCTCTGAACAGCAGGTATAACTGGGCGTCCCAGCTCAGTTGTTTACTCTCTTAAATAGGAGAACAAGAATTGTTATACTTAGACAACCCTGTTATGTGAGCTAACCGTATTCCGTCTATTATAAGCAAGTTCGGAGAGTATTCAACAAATCAAGACGTCAACCTGTTGATCCAATCTAAGTACTCACCTCTTACTCAAAGTTATAAATTTTCTGTGAAAAACCCACAACAATACCTTGTTCTTGGGACCACGTTCTGACATGTCAAACTCATGGCGCAATTGAGATTATCAGGGGAATATGTTATTGAGCTAAGTTTGAAACGCATCATGCACAACGTAGACCCACAGCAGATTTGTACGGTTTGTCACCTTTCAGAATTCGCAAATCTAAATTACATATTCCTGGTTTGCCCGATGTATAGCGACCTAAGAGAACTGTACCTGGCGCCCTTGTATGCAGATAACGACAGTGACTCTGACAGATTACATTTCGTACTATCATGCTCGAACTAAGTTAATATTAGGGAAATATATAATTTTACTTCTTCTTGTATGACCAGACGTGCGATGATTCCATCATTATAATTTTCCCGTCAATATGTATTTTGGATGAGGTTGGTTCTTCCAAATTCATCAATTCATAAGCCTCAATTGAATTTTGATACAATTCCGTTGTCATGTACAGCGACTCCGTTTTTCAAAGAATGTATCTTCTAAAGACGAATAAATACTATACTATGCTATACTAGACTGTAATCAAGAATATGTATTCTTAAAAATATTCGAGGAAACGTTTTCTTGATATTAGTAATCATTTCTCTCAGTATGGAAGGAATTGAATGAAGAACATGGATTTCTTGACGCTTATTATTTGAGTCTTAGAGTACTTGAAAAATTTGTTTTCATTACAAAATAATGCCATTGGAATCGTTTGAAAGTGTTGACACGTCACCGCCTAAAAAGCAAGTAGCCAAGCAGGCGACATTGTAGCACTTGCAAATATCATCTAATTCAAATGAACCAAAGATTTTTATGAAATATATCACATTCGTTGGAGTTTGAACCTATAAACCCAGCAAGAAGTTGGAAATTGAAGAAATGGTGGACATGCAAACTTTTGGTGGCTATTCTTCGGTTTTTTCTACTTTCTGAAGTGTTGTCGAGAATTATTATGTATCAAAATACCATCATTTTCTAACTTTAGGTCCCAGTAAATTCAATTCACCTTAAAATGAAAGAAAAATAGCGATGTATTTAGTAGTTTTTGAGATATCGTGTCGCCCAGGTGAAAACCATGGTACCGAAAAAAGCGCCTATAAAGTTACTCTATAAGAGTTTCTTGATTTGAAACAAATTTTTTTATGCACTTCGAGATTCATTGAATGAGTGTCAAAAAACTTGAGGCCTTCTCTCAATTCCTCCCATAGAAGAGAATTCGAGAAAATCACCTTTTTTCGGAGTTCACTTGATCAGAACCTCTCCTCAAGGCCATTTTGTTCATTAAAGACAATTTTCTATATTTGGAGGAATACATCACTCACCCCTCAATAGGGAGATAGGGTTGATACGCAACTATACTGAGGATCGAACTTTCGAAAACTTTGCTCTTCAAGACTCACGTTTCCGTTGGAATTCATGATCGTTATTGAAAGAAAAACTGCTGTTCGGAACAATCCATTTCTCACCCCTGAATTGGGGTGCCTGATACATATTCAAATTGAGAATGGCTTTTGGCAAACAAATCTCAAGAAAAATCACATTCCAAATGCTATCAATCTTTTTCATCCAAGGAAATCTCCGATATTCGGAGGAATGCATTTCTGACCCCTACTTAGATTGATATACAACTGTACTGAGGATGAATTTTTTCAACTCTCCACTTATTAAAAATCACATTTCGTCTGGAATTCATGATCATTATTGAGAGAAAAACGCCTATGTTTGGGAAAATCCATTTCTCACCCCTAAATTGGGGGTGGTTGATAGTTAAGTATACTAAGGATGAAATTTTTGAAAACTGTATCCGTTAAAAATCCCATGTCATTTGAAATCAATTATCGTTATTCAAAACGGAAACTGTCATGTTTGGGTAAATACATTCCCATCCCTGAATAGGGTGCCTGATTTATATTCAAATTTAGAATGACTTTGGGCAGACAAATGTCAAGGAAAATCACATTTCTGATGCTATCAATCTCTTTCATTCAAGGGAATTTCTTATACGAGGTGTGTTCAAAAAGTAAGGTGACTTTGTATTTTTAAGAAAAAATATTTATTCATTTATCAATATTTATGTTGTCCCCTTCAAAGTAATCCCCCTCAGATACAATACACTTATGCCAACGGTTTTTCCAATCCTCAAAGCACTTCTCATAAGCACTTTTCGGTATAGCCTTGAGCTCTTCCAGCGATGCAGTCTTCATCTCTTCAATCGTTGCAAATCTCCGTCCTTTCATAGGTCTCTTTAGTTTTGGGAACAAGAAAAAGTCACATGGGGCCAAATCCGGTGAATATGGTGGCTGAGGCATGATTGTGGTGTTGTTTTTGGCCAAAAAATCTCTCACAAGCAAAGATGAGTGAGCAGAGGCATTATCGTGATGCAAAAGCCATGAATTATTTTTCCACAATTCTGGACGTTTTCTCCGTATTGCTTCTCGCAAACGGCGCATAACTTCAAAATAATACTGTTCATTGACCGTACGACCATATGGTAAGAACTCCTGATGCACCACGCCATGGTAATCGAAGAAAACAGTGAGCAAACTTTGACATTTGATCGAACTTGGCGTGCTTTTTTCGGTCTTGGCTCATCTGGGGTCTTCCATTGGGACGATTGGACTTTGGTTTCGACATCATAACCATATACCCATGATTCGTCACCAGTTATGACCCTTTTGAGTGAATCTGGGTCGTCGTTGACGTCATTCAACAGTTCTTGAGCGATGCTCATGCGACGGTTCTTTTGGTCAAAATTTAGCAATTTCGGAACAAACTTCGCTGACACACGTCTCATGCCCAAAACGTTAGAAAAAATTTCATGGCACGAGCCAAGCGATAAACCAACATCCTCAGCAACTTCTCTGATAGTGAGTCGACGATTTTCCAAAACAATTTTCTTCACTGCTTGAACGTTTTCATCAGTTGTTGACGTGCTTGGGCGTCCAGAGCGAGGCTCGTCATTGGCATCTTCCCGGCCATCTTGAAAGAGTTTGTACCACTTGTAAACATTTTTTTGACTCAGTACAGTTTCACCGTATGCTACTGTCAACATTTTAAGTGTTTCGGAGCACTTGATTTTATTTTTTACACAAAATTTGATGCAAATCCTTTGATCCATATTTTTCGATAGCAAGAAATCGCCGAGCACGCAAAACACTTATAACCTTTACGCCTCTCACAACCAAACAAAAAATGCTATACACTTGAAACTTGGTACAGATGTTCGGGAAGAGTGTGCCAACATAACAAAACAAAAAAATCGATAATCGAAAGTACGTTGCCCGCGAAATTTGAGAAGTCACCTTACTTTTTGAACACACCTCGTATCTGGAGAAATGCATTTCTGAACCCTGATTAGGGTTGATTGATATACAAGTCCACTGCGGATGAATTTTATAAAACCTCAACTCATTGAAGATCACATTCCAGTTAGAGTTTATTATCGTTATAAACAAAAAACACTCCTATTTTTGGGAAAATTCATTTCTCACCCCTAAATAGGGATTGTTAGATGATACTGGAACATACTATCAACTCTGTACTCACCTAATGTTTCCTTTCCCATGGGAAAATACAGGCACATAACATTCCGTCGATAGTTGGTACGGTTTTACTTCGTTTCGTCATTATTATTTCCATTTCACACGTGTTTCAACACGAAATTGAACCTTTGTAACAAACGTTAACCATCATCCTCATGGAAGAAGGGGTAGATCACCATCAAAGGTGGATCCTTTACGAGTATTTTGAGCTCAAGTTCATCGTGATATCTTCAAAATTGTGCTTGGCAGCGAATTTTGTCCAAAAAGTCCGGAATGCCACATGGTAGGTCGTTTTTCGAACTGGCAGTGAAATCGGAATATGAAACTCTATTGAACGACCTGTAACTTTGGAGCTGGAGACCTCAGGTTTTAGAAGGTCTGAGGTCGAAATGGAGAGTTTAAGCTCCTCCAATGGGAGAAAAATTTTTTTTGACACACCTCAACATATATATATACTGGATGATTCAAAATTGCCGTACACTTTTCTGAGAGCAGATTCTTGATGAAATTCTGGAAAGATTTTGGTCCGAGATATTTAGGTCTGATCCTCGGATCCGGAGATATGAGTATTTTTTAATTTTTTTAGAAATCCAAATACCTCAGAAGTACAATATTTCTGACTTTTGAATCCAACATCATCTTCTAAGTCAGATCACGGGGTATCCCTGAGAAAGAATAAATCCCATTCAGCTTCCTTCGTTGTGAAGTTATAGCGATTTAGAATTTTTCGGATTCAAGCCAATCAGAATTCAACGACTTCAAATCGCTATAACTCCATAACGAGGAAGCCACATTGGATTGATTTTTCTCAGTGACACCGCGTGATATGACTTTGAGAATGGTGTTGGATTCAAAAGTCAGACATATGGTACTTCCGAGATGTTTGGATTTTCTAAAAAATCGAAAAATGCACAAATCTCCGGATCTAAGGATCAGATTTGAATATTCCGGACTAGAATCTTTCCAGAATTCCATTAAGAATCTGCTCTCATAACAGTGTACGGCAATTTGAAATCACCCAAGGTATATATATGGGGCATTATTTGTTAAATCAGCCACCCCCCCTGCACATTTTGTTTTTGAGGATGAAAATCTGAACAAATACGCAAAACTTCCGGTGAAGTCTCTATTTTCCTATGCCGACTGGTGTTTTTTTATTCGAGCCCCGAGTTCGCCAATATGGCGGCTGAAACGCGAGAAGGTCAGAGTCAGACCCACTAAAATCCAATGTAGGAGCACGGAGAGTGCTCGGCGAATCGTTATCATCATCGCTGTCCATAGTCGTGTGCCTACTGATTTACGTGTATAAAGTGAAATTCCCGGAATTGCAAATGGCGGATCCAATATGGCGGTTAAAACATCGAACTTCCCCAATTGCACTAGAAATGGGTATATAGGGGTTTTCGGGGTCGCTGAACAGGAATCCGAGCTTGGTTTTCCAAAATCCGATATGTCAATTCCAATATGGCGGACTTGGGATCCGAAACATTGCCGGTTCCTGTGAATTTCGGTACCCAGGGTTATTGGGGTCGCTGAACACGAATCCGGGCTCGGTCTCCCGGAATTCAATATGGTGGTTCCAATACGGCCGACATGGAATTCGGTACCAGTGAGTTTCGAACAATCAAAGAAATTCTTCGTTGATACAATCAAATTCTATTGATAGATATGATCCGGCTGAATATTTTGATGACATGTGAAAATAATACGAATGCAACACCTGAAGAAATGCATCAATATGATTGAGTTTTTCCAACAAAATAATCTCCATGCAACAATAACATTCAGGATAATCCATTGAATTGTTGCGTTTATTCATTTAAATGCAGGCATCTGAATATTTTGCCGGATCACATCGGCTGATTCTTTTTTCAGTGATTATTGTTGTGTATATTAGCCCTTCGCCGCAGAATCTGCACGGAACAGCACCACCCTAGAAGTCCCTAGTTTAGAAAACCTATTGATTCTTGCCAAATTTCATTCAAATTGGTCGAAGATCCAATCAGATCAACAGACCTTCGTCCAATTTCAATGAAGTTTGACGAGAATCAATGGACTTCTACAACCAGGCATTGTCCCAGATAAAGAGTAAGTGGTGGGGAAAATTGGCAGCGGCAAAGGGTTAGAGCCTCATCAGACCCTGTCTCCTTTTTTCAGAATAATTTCTGCTCGAACTGTATGAATTATGGACGGAATTCTTCCATAAATCTGGTAACCAAAATCCGATATGAAACCTCATGACAACTCATCATAATAAAATGTCACGTCAAGCGCTAATATGAGAAGAGAATCAATGTTATCAGCTTAACTATAATCTACAGCCGTCGGCATTCGCATCACCCAATGTGGAGGTCGCGCGATCGGACTTTGCACATCTTGTGGCCCTTAGAAGGGCCGATTGGTTCTCCCATTTATTTGATAGAAGAACACTAGCTGTCATCAACTATCTCAGTTCTCCTTATCCAAACACCATACATGCCCATTCTCGTCATTGGAATACCTCTTAATTATTACCTTATTGTCAGGAACTACAACTAACCCATGATTTTGCAGAATCTTCGGTACCGGGTTGGCATCCGAAGATCGTTTGTTCAGTTTCCGGGCCATTCTCTCATGATACGTTTTGTGGAAACATATCACTTTGATATTTGTGAAATGATTTTCCGCCCAACTGAAAAGTTTCTTCGGGGTCAGAAGTGAATCCTGTGGTTTGGCGGTGAGACTTGCCCTGTATGTTTCTCGTTTGAATGTGGTACCGATCTCATCGCACGCACCCTTACCGTGAGCGGTTGCACTAAAATGCCATTCGGCTTCTATGTTGAAATCCGCTTTATGGTGAATCAAGTCCGCGATCTGGAATTTATTTTTGAAATGCCGTTTGGCATCGCTACTGATATGAATTATCTTCTTGAGCTTTTCCACGTGAGCTACAATTTTCGGAATCAGTAACGTTTGAATGGCGTAAACAGCTGAAGTGTCGTGTTTGAGACTATCTGAGCAAAAAACGTAACTTTGATGTTTCACGTGGTCCCCTTCCTTATAATAGCAAATCGACGGAAAAACGGTACACTGGTCGTTGTTGAAGTGGAATGCTTGTGAAGCGTCTTGACAAACATATGAGTAGTTCTCGAAGAAATCGAACATTACTGCCACTTCTCCATCGCAGAGGTTCTGTTTCTTTTCTTTGATAAAAAAGCTCTGTTGTTTTGAAATGAAGGAATGAGGTTTGAGAATTTCCAATTCTTTGCTCAATTCAGATAAGAAATCGTCCGTGGTCATCAATTGAGTTCGTAAAGTAGAACGGTCTGTCGAAGTCCAATTTGGAAACTGTAAATGTGTAATAAATGCAGCCTCCATCAACTCACGTAGGTACGCCGTGAATTTTGAAACGACTGGGCACTGATCACATTCGTCCAGATAGCTTGGGTGGGATCCTTGACAAATGATTTGGTTAATACAGTCTTTGTAGTCCTGGAGAGAATGTTCTGAATTCATGGGTAATTTCTTAATGTCGATAGCCTCTGACATCAATTTCACGTTTCGATTTATCACACAAACACAAACGTTGTGTGTGCCAGCAGCCCCTGGAAGGATACAATTCTTCAGTCTCAGCTTCGTAAACGCACTGAAGCTGATGATATAGTCTGGATGTGTCTGTTCAAATATAACATACAGCTCTCTCAAGTTCAATAATAACAGACGTTTTTGCTGCAGTTTGCGCTCTCCTTCAATATTGACAGAAACAATATCCTCGATTCCAGGCATTATTCGACTGTTACTATCACTTTTATAAAATTCATGAACACTTTCACTTGTTCAGATAGTCTGTTACCTTCTTTTGCGATAGTATCAGGTAAAATTCCAGATGTCGATTTTATATCTTTCGATTTCGTTGCCAAGTAGCGTGTGGTATCAAATTCTTCCGCAATTTTTCTCGCACTCCAAGACGAGGGTGCTATAATGAGTATTTAATGAGAACGTATCATGAGAGAATGGCCCGAAAACTGAACAAACGATTTTCAGATGCCAACCCGGTACCGAAGATTCTGCAAAATCATGGGTTCGTTGTACTTCCTGACAATAAGGTAATAATTAGGAGGTATGCCAATGACGAGAATGGGCATGTATGGTATTTGGATAAGAAGAACTGAGATAGTTGATGACAGCTAGTGTTCTTCTATCAAATAAATGGGAGAACTCCACCGGGATATCACGGGAACCGGCAATGTTTTTGATTCCAAGTCCGCCATATTGGATTTTGGAAAACCAAACCCGGATTTGTGTTCAGCGGCGCTCATAATCCCCCCAGTACCGATTTTCACGGGAATCGGTGATGTTTCGAATTCCAAGTCCGCCATATCGGAACCGCCATATTGAACTTCTGAAAACCAACCCCGGATTCGTGTTCAGCGACCCCGAAAACCCTCATATACCCATTTCTAGTGCGATTGGGAGAGTCCGATTTTTTAACCGCCATATTGGATCCACTATTTGCAATTTCGGGGATTTCACTTTATACACGTAAATCAGTAGGCACACGCCTATGGACAGCGATGATGATAACGATTCGCCGAGCAGTCTCCGTGCTCCTACATTGGATTTTAGTGGGTCTGACTCTGACTTTCTCGCGTTTCAGCCGCCATATTGGCGAACTCGGGGCTCGAATGAAAAAATACCAGTCGGCATAGAAAAATAGAGACTCCAACGGAAATTTCTCGTATTTTTTCAGATTCTCATCCTCAAAAACAGAATGTGCAGGGGGGGTGGCTGATTTCACAAATAATGTCCCATATATATGTATATATATGCATCAATGAATCTTTAATTGATTCTAGCAAAAAAGGGTTATATATGTCCTATATATTGGGAGTACAAATTAATTCGATCCGTTTAATTACAGTCAAAGATGCGCTTATTTCAGAAGAACATGAATTCTCAAATTAATCAGAGTATTGTCCATCGCTGGCTATCACTGTTTCCCATCTTTCAAGTAATTTTCGAATCCCGTTACGGAAAAACGTCTCGTCTTTCGAGGCGATCCAAGTGAGGAGCCAATTTTCGATTTCTCCGAACGAAGTGAACCGGTGGCCTGCCAAATCGTGCTGCATCTGTCGGAATGACCAGTAATCAGAAGGGGCAATGCCTGGCGAGTACGGCGGGTGCGGTAGAATATCCCACTCCAACGTTTCCAGATGATTTTTGACTACTTTTGCGACATGAGGCCGAGCGGTATCGTGTAAAAGAATAACTTTGTCTTGTCTTCCCTTGTATTCTGGACGTCTTTCTCGTAACACACGACTCAGCAGATCAATTATAGCCTATACCGATCACCTGTCATAGAATCACCAGGTTTCAGCAACTCATAGTATGTAACACCCTTTTGGTCCCACCAGATGAACAGCATGATCTCTGAACCATCAATATTCCTTTTTGGTGTCGATGTTGAAGTCGATGGCAACGATTGACCAGGTATAGCATAGTATTTTTTTTTCTTGGGGTTATCGTAGAACATCCATTCCTCATCTCCTGTCACAATCCGATGTAAGAAACCCTTTCTTCGTTGTCTTTGAATCAGCTGCTCGCAAATGAAAAATCGCCGTTCAAACACTGGTTCTGAACTCAGGTCATCACAATCGTTATTCATGTATTTTTGTGGACATCCACATAATGACCAACCATAATGAACCAAGATTCAATGTTTCTGTTTGTTTATGAATTCTTCTTCGAAGATTTGAACTGATTCCAATGGAGATTAGAGTTAATTGCATTGAAAAAAAAACGTACACATGAACAAACGGGAACACCGAGTCTCAGATTACTATGGAAGGCAGTTATGTGTTTGGTTTATTACGATTCGCTATTGCATCTGGAATCCCTTGGATTATTCCATTTGATCCAATCAGGGCTGAATGAGTATCGACCCTCAGGAATTGTTGAAGGGTTGCTTGAAACATTGAAAGTATTGACACTCCCACATAACGTCGATTGAGATCCGCATTCGAACAGACACAAACATCCTTCGAGCTTTCAGATAATTCACTGGAGGAATGGGGAGGGGGGTTACCACTAATCTTCGTCTCCCTGCTGGGATCATCATGCCCATCCACGCAATCACCCCCTCGGTGTCCGCTCGCGTGGTCACCAATAACTTCGATGGTCCATAACTCGCACCCCAACAGGCGGGAGGGGTCCATGACCAGTGTTTCGTGAAGGGTTTGCAACCAGCTCTCACATGCCGCACCGTGAGAAATTTTGGTGCATTCATGGAAAAAATCAGCCTACAACTCAATTTTCATCCGATGCTGATGAATTTCATTTCAGAATACTCAGAAAGGGTTCCCCTTGAACGTATCACTGCGGCATTTCCGTAATATTGGACTGAATTGGAGGAAAATTTGAATCAAAATTGAAAAAGAAGATTTGGTGAATGAGTGAATCATTATTTATTTGAAAAGAAACGTTTTTCCTGTTTTACGTGACAGAACATATCTCTCCACATGGGAGTACTAATACTTGTGATGGAGAAGCACAAAAATCTGAAAGAAATTACATAATCCACCCAAAGATCAAGAATTTCTGTGAATATCAATAACTTCCTCAAAATCAAAGTTGGTTATTGGATAGCAGAAAAGACTCAAGGAAACTGGGACAACTCTATATAGCTCCTTACTATTGGAAATTCGAGAATTTTCATTATTGAAAAGCGGCATATTGCAGTATCGATGTTTTTCCATTGAAAATTTATCGAGTTTCTGTTGAAATGTATAAATATTGGATTGCTCCAAACGAAAATGCCGCAGTGATACGTTGAAGTGAACCTTTCTTTGAGTATTTCAAAAGGAAATTCATCAGCATCGGATGATTGCAAAAAACCATCTTGTCCCCTAAATGACCTTCAAAATAACCTCTGAGGGATTTGTCAAGATCAGCATCATACTTCCCCTTTGGAACCCTGAACCTTTTATCTTGAACATTTTTTCCCATCCCCACTAGTTCCCGAGATATTTGACTATATCATTTGAAATGGTCCACCCTGTATATAGGGCATATACCACCCTTTTCTACTGAGGGATATGAAATATTCTCCGTATATGGATTGTATAAGCATTGTATATTGATTGTATATGATTCCACGCATTTCCATACATGGATTCATATGTAGGATTATATGTAGGTCATATACGGTACTGGGAAAAATGAATCATACAGTGCTTACGAAATTCCCATTATCCTCACAACTGAACGGGATGGTGAGTACTGATGAAAGGAACAGATGAGCATGTATTCAGATATGACCAAGAATATACTGAATTTTTCAGGAAACGATTCATTGTATACCTCATAGTTGTGAGTAGGGTACCATTCATTCAGTCCATCACTGTGTATTTCATTCTCACCAGGGTCAAAATTTTAATCAATGAAATCCCACGATATCTGCAAGTTAACGGAATCAGTAAGTTCTAATGCATGACCGTTCAAGCGCATTCCAAACTCCTCATAAGTCCCAAATCCCTCCCCTCCCACTTTCCTTGAGGATGAATGAGAGGAACCAAGAACAATCAGTTCCCATGCAGAAAATTTTTAAATTCATATATAAAATCATGTATGGGGCATTCCCAAAAATTGCGGACAACTGTTCCCCCGACATCTTCAAATACGTCGACGAGTTTTTGGCTAGGCTGTGTATGTACGAAGGACTGGCATGAATTTTCAAAATTTTTTTTCTCTGGTCGTTTTTGAGCAGGGATGTAGAGCAAAAGTTTTGATTTTTTCGAGTTCGCATCGTAGAGCGAGCGACCCTCGAAATTCATAATGGTGATCCGCTCGGGATAGGAGCAGGTAACAAGTACTGAGGATTGAATCCGAGTGAGAGTCGAAGCAGGTTCTGATACAATGAATCCGCTCCCGAGTTGTACCTGAGAGCGGTCGTATACTTTAAATCCTTGAGTGATCGAATCCTAAGACCATGCGAGCGACTCGAATCACGAGTTAAACTCTTCAACGAGTTGGGACTTTAACTCAACTCGGGAGTCGAGCCGAAGAGCGAGCGGATACTTTAAATCCTTAAGCGATCGAATCGTTGAAAGATCGAAGGATTCGATCAAGTAGTTAAACTCCTGATCGAAAAAGAGTTTTACTCGTGTCAGAGAATAGTCCATCAGCTGAATATGAGACTGCGTATGGAAATTATGTCCGTGGGTTCTGTGGATGGGCGTCTGAATTTTTTTGGTCGTAGAATCCGAATTTGGAATTATTGTCGTAAGATTCGTGATCTGTGTTCTGTTATAAACAATTGAATTGTTTATACCGCATTGACGGTCAAACTATTGTTTCCATCGGAAAATTGTGGGAATGAAAATTATTCATTTCTCATCGGAGAATACACTTTATCTGAACTATTTTTTCGATTTCTCAATTGTTTATCCAAATGCATTTTTTAAATAAATAATTAGGTCGCCGGAACTGGGTCTTTCAACGGCGGTTTGAGTGTAATTGGTCGGAGAATCTAGATTATTGGATGACTTTTTGGGAATTTTTAGCCCGTGTTTTGTTATAAACAATTGGATTGTTGTACAATTGTTGAGATGTACAATTGAATTGTTTATAACAAAACACGGGCTAAAAATTCCCAAAAAGTCATACAATAATCTAGATTCTCCGACCAATTACACTCAAACCGCCGTTGAAAGATCCAGTTCCGGCGACCTAATTATTTATTTAAAAAATGCATTCGAATAAACAATCGAGAAATCGAAAAAACAGTCCAGATAAAGTGTATTCTCCGATGAGAAATGAATAATTTCCGTCTGAACAATTTTCCGATAAAAACCGTTTGACCGTCGATGCGTTATAAACAATTCAATTGTTTATAACAAAACACAGATCACGAATCTTACGACAATAGTTTCAAATTCGGATTCTACGACCAAAAGAATTCAGACTCCCATTCACAGAACCCACGGACATAATTTCCATACGCACTCTCATATTCAGCTGATGGACTATTCTCTGACACGAGTAAAACTCCTTTTCGATCAGGAGTTTAACTCCTTGATCGAATCCTTCGCTCTTTCTACGATTCGATCGCTCAAGGAGTTAAAGTATGCGAGAGCCCAGAGGTTTAACTCCTCAAAAGAGTTGCTCGCTCGGGATCTAAAATGTCCTCGCTCTTCGAGGGATCGCTCTTTGGAGTATCCAACAGGTATGAATCCTCACACATTCAGATCGCAGAAAGAGCGATCCTTTGTGAGAGTTCAGATAGCCGGCTCTTTATATGATTAGTTCTACATACGAGCAAACATACAGCACTCTTCGCAAATCCTCATCCCGCAGGTATCGAATACTTAAAAAGCCAAAAACCTTCTACTCATCGACCGAAAGTTCTTCTTACGATCAATACGTGTTTTGATCGCGAGCGATTCAGGAGTTATATTGCCGCTCGGATTTAATCCTGATCCCTGTTTTTGAATTAATAATTTTTTTATGCGTGAAACTCCACCAAATTTGGAGAAGCTCAAAGAATTCTCAAAAATACTTCCACCAATACTGAATACTCCCCTCCTTCCACAAAAGTGGGATCGAACTCCTTCCTGTTCTCTTGAAAATTTTTCTCCAATCTTCATTTGATTTCTCCTTCTAAATCCATCATTAAGAATCATTATCATTCTACACGGAGAAAAATGCAGATCCGGAATATAGTAATGTTCAATAGAATATTGGAGAATATTTCTTAAAATTTGAGAATATTTTTCATATTTGTAATCAAGGTGAAACGGTTCACATTTCTGTTGGATTTTACTTGAAGAAGAATGGGAAATTATCAATACTCACATAGAAAAAAATATCAATTTTCCAAAAGTTGCACATGCAATTTTACAAAGTGAATAATAAAATTCAGGAATTTTGTCATCCCCTTCGTAAAGTGACGCGCGCGACTTTTGGAAAATTCATACTGATTCCTACTGTTTGTTGAATATTGATAATTTTTCATCTTTTTTCAGATAGTATCCAACAGAAACGTCAGCCATTCTATCTTCATCATAAATTTAGGAAATATTCCTAAATTTCAAGAGGTATTCTCAAATTTTAGGGAATATTCTCACATTTCAAGAAACATTCTCCAATTTTCTATTAAACATTACTATATTCTCGATCTGCATTTCTCTCCGTGTATCTGATGTCATGATATTTATAATAATCGAACATTACCATCAGATCACTTCCCCGTTGAGAGTTCTCGCATGATCGTAGAATAAACAGTTGACATTCGGAGCCGTTAACATTCAGAGAGTTGATCAATCCCTAGTAGGGGCCGTCCATGAACTATGTAACTCTACTTTTGCAACTTTTCGACCCCACCCATCCACCAAGTGGCTTTTCCGTGACTTCTATCGGAACCCTCCTCCCCCCATGTAGGAACGTATTGTTACAGGTTCAACTAAATTCATTCCAATCACGTGAATTTCCATTCAAATATGAACCTAACAGGAAGTATCTAACTGAAATGAAATTTTTATTACATCGAAGTAAAATTTCATCCATGTTCAATGGAATTTACTTGAATCAAGTGAAATATTATCCGATCCGACACGATATTTATTCATTTTCCATTAAAATGAATCACATTCTCAGGTAGCTATTTGTGTTGAATTTTTTTTCATGTACATACAAGATGGATACAAAACCTTTAGCTTGGAGCCAAATCCTCCCCCTATGTGGCTCAGTGTAGCATTTCATCTTACCTCTCTCTTTTACTTCATCGGCCACATAGTTAATGGACGACCCCTTACCAGTGTTCAGAATTGTCAGATTTTCTAATATCAATTCTGATCTATTGTCCCTACTTTGATTAGAGGAAAAAATGGATTCTCACCAAATCTCATTAACTAATAGACCGATAGGATTCAATCGGAATATTGTAAAGGATACACTCAGAGAAAAATCTGGTTCGCATAGCCAGGCAACGTAGTTATTTTTGGCTTCACCCACGTGGAAAAAACGTCCAAAACTTTATACAATTGTACACAATTTGTATACAATTTTTTCTCCTGCAATCCATACATATTCGTGTGCATTTTCCAGATGTTTTTGTGTGGAAGAATACCGACCATACACTTTTTTATAAGATATTATATTGTGAACACGATCATTGTGAGCATCAACATGGACATCATCAGATTCACCGTCATTGCTACAATCAGATTCTAGATCTGATGTATCTGCATTTGGAAGCATCGTTATGTCAACATGATCATCTTCCTCAGAAACTTGACATAAATCGCCTTGTAATAATTCAGGAAGGGACTGACCACGTGATTTCGTATTTTGTTTTTTCCTCGTCGTCATATTCATAAATGTGAATGTGATACGAACTGAATTCGGATGAGAATCTAAAGAATAGGATAAGAGGTCAAAAACATATACTCAGTAGCGATGAAATAAGTTGCTTTCAAGAACAAAGTGAGAATGTCGATGAATGCTTATTTACATTTATGGTGTGGACAATCTTTCACTTGTACATTGAATAGGATCTCAATGGGACCCTACCTTGCGATGAATAAAATTTGTACTGAGTTTCCGCAGGGAATAAGATTTTCTGGGTATGTACCTGAACAGTGCGTATATGGGGATATTTTATTATGAGTATACCTATATTATATTATATTATGTATCCAATATGTGCATTAATATATATTCATATATACATACGTATATATAATACATCTGTATTATTGCAGGACATCTCGGAGGAAAAATGAGGTGAGTGGAGTTGAATTTATGAAGGAATAGTCCTGAAACATAGCGAATCCACACTGAAACCAAGTCTGCCACCGAAGAACGTATGATTACAAATCTGAACTCATAATTTGCGATTCCAATGAAGCAATTCCAATATGGTAAACGAAAGTACGGAGAATGCAGGAAATTGCTTGATGGTAATCAGGATTGGTACCAGGGGCCGCCCGACTCCAATGTAACATCTTCGTTACATTCTCATAACTTTGTTTCTTTCATATATGCTACGTGCACATATACGTATAAATATTATATATACATGTAACATTCTTATTACATTTTCACAATTTTGTAACATCTTCGTTACATTCTCATAACCTTGTTTCTTTCATATATGCTACGTGCACATATACGTATAAATATTATATATACATGTAACATTCTTATTACATTTTCACAATTTTTTTTTCTCTTTCTCATTCATGAAAATATTACCTATCTTTAATTAGAGTTATGTGCCGTATATGTATTGTGCGTATGTATATATATGTATATGCACATATCTATGCACTATCTTAATCAGAAATATAATAATTGATGAACCTTTTTAATACGTATATGTATCCATGGAACATTCTTGAAAGGAAAAATACTATTTTCAGATCACCCGTTATGTGCATAAACACTTCAAATTTAGTAAACATATGGGTGACAGTTTCAGAAGGAAACTCCTTCGCACAAGGGAAAAACCACTCATAAAAAATTATGACGAGAACAAAGGTCTGTGTTGTTTCGCTACCTAACTGCAACGCGAACCGACACACACCTTAACCCTATGTAGAAAAAACGTGGCCTACGTGCATTTTCAAGAATGACCATTGGTACAAATATAGTTTTTTTTATTTTTTTAAATATACTTATTTTATTCAAATGATTAGAAGACATACATGCATGTCTATTAGATGTCATCTACAATCAATGTTTGAAATTAGGAAATATTATCAAAGCATATTAAAACTTTACATTTTATACTAGAAAGATTTAATTGGTCAGTTAAATAATCTTATAAATTCGGATTTCAATTCAAACATTGACTGTAGTTCTTTCATATGACCAACCAAAATCACTGACCTTTTTAAACATTCTGTCAATTATAGACATTATCAACCCTTTTTTTTCTATACTTCGACAATATTATAAGACTAGAATTATTACAATAAACAATCAGACGAACTACAAGAATATTGGTTAAGTTTAATATTTTCAATTTCAATATTGTATTTCTTCTACATCTTTGAAAAATCATGCGTAAGAAGGTACGTGTGAAAAAAATGCTGAAGTGCAAAGAAAGAAAGGAAATCTATTTCTTTCTTTCTCAAGTAATAGAACTCCCACTTTAGGTCCACTGTCAGAATAGTATATAAGGACCAGAATGCATGACCCCTGACACATTCAGTTTTCAAAGTCAAAACCAAACTATTCTTTCTTCAAACATCCAATCTAAGACTAAAATCAGCTAACTTCGACCAACACTTCTACCAGTAAGTATTACTAACCCCAATTCGTGACATCAAAGATCCTGCCTTCCTTATCGAAATACTGTGCATAGCCACTATATTTCAACCTCCTTTGGGATAATGTGCATAGTCGCTAATCCCAATTCATTTCCCAATTTCTCTTGGTTCTTGTAGAGATACTGTGCTCAGTCGCTATATCTCTATTCCTCTTTAGAGATCATGTGCAACAGCCACTAGTCTCTAAAATCCCTAACCAGTCTCTAAACAACTCTAATTTTTCAATTCGAGATAATGTGCTACAGTCACTAATCTCTAAAACTTTTTCTAATTCTTTCTAATTCTAATTTTTCAATTCGAGATAATGTGCATAGCCACTATATCTCGAATCTTTCTTTAATTCATTTTTCCACTCTATAGAGATGATGTGCATAGCCACTAATCTCTAAAACTTTTTTCTAATTCTTTCTAATCCATTCTAATTTTTCAATTCGAGATAATGTGCATAGCCACTATATCTCGAATCTTTCTTTAATTCATTTTTCCCACTCTATAGAGATGATGTGCATAGCCACTAATCTCTAAAACTTTTTCTAATTCTTTCTAATCCATTCTAATTTTTCAATTCGAGATAATGTGCATAGCCACTATATCTCGAATCTTTCTTTAATTCATTTTTCCACTCTATAGAGATGATGTGCAATAGCCACTAATCTCTAAAACTTTTTCTAATCTCTCCTAATCCATTCTAATTTTTCAATTCGAGATAATGTGCATAGCCACTATATCTCGAATCTTTCTTTAATTCATTTTTCCCACTCTATAGAGATGATGTGCATAGCCACTAATCTCTAAAACTTTTTCTAATTCTTTCTAATCCATTCTAATTTTTCAATTCGAGATAATGTGCATAGCCACTATATCTCGAATCTTTCTTTAATTCATTTTTCCACTCTATAGAGATGATGTGCAATAGCCACTAATCTCTAAAACTTTTTCTAATCTCTCCTAATCCATTCTAATTTTTCAATTCGAGATAATGTGCATAGCCACTATATCTCAATTTCTTTTAGAGACATGACATCCTATGTATCCTCACCCGAAAACCTAATCCTTTGTCTTTGACATCCGAATAAACCACTAGTTTACTAACCATCATTGTTTAGAAAATACCCCTTTTTTTTATTTACCATCACCGTGTGGTTATCAATTAAACCTTCATTCCAAATTTCCGAATTTGCTTTCAGTGCCGCGACCAATTATCAAAATCCTAAAGGAACTCGAAATAGAAAAGAATAGGATCCTCAGGAAACAAAAATTAATAAACACCGAGGGAATAGATTAAGAAAAAATATCTTATATAGGACAAAAAAAGGATATCGAGAGGCTCACGAGAAAATTCGAGCTCCTCTTGAAGGAACAGAAGGCAGCCCTCTCAGCCCTCCCCAGCCAACGTGTCCGAATTAATAGATCCAATCTATCGAATAAGATTGTTAAAACTTCCGATAGACCCCAGCTACCCAGGAGGTGTAGCATATGTATTGAATCTAAAAGAGAATTTTTAAGTTGCGTTAACTGTAAGGATTACGGTCGTTTGTATGCCGAACTAAGTGAGGCCGAAATAAATAAAGTTAAATTTACTGTAAATGAAAAGAAAGAAATCCTTTCGATTAAATATTTCGGTGATTCATATAAAAATATATCGGAGTTATAACCCTTTATATGTATAATTATCAATAAATAAAATTAACATTGTATTATACATTCTTGATCTTCATGAACTTAACCTACATCTCACTTTCCATTCCTCTTAGTCCATGCATAACAAACCCTTTATTTTAGTCAGAAAGGAAATTTTATAAATTTCAATTCTGATTCATGACAACGGAAAGGTATTTCGTACAGACGGAATCCCTGGACGTGACATAAATTTTTGGCGCAGTCGGTAGGACAGAACGAATGGAATAGTGAGATTTCATCGACTTTCGGAGTTCCATTATCCAGGGTGAATGAAACCTTATTCATCAAATCTGAAAAGTACAAAAAAAAATCAAGCTAAAAAAGACAAAAAATATTATAAATGTATCTAAAGTCTTTACGTATACCACTCATCTCCTTATAAATGTAGAATAGATGAAGAATTCACTTATCGTAGACCCAAAACATTCAGAATTATTAGATTATTTCCTTATCGTAGAAGGATCTAAACCATTCGGATGGATACCAAAAGTATCTAAAATATAAAGATCTTGGTTATTCGATTCAAATATCAAATACAGGTCAGTATTAAATTCAGATGAAAAGGACTTACCTGATACATCCAGTTTTTGGTATTCGGTAACATAACTTTTCCATTTCTAACAGCAATTGCATATTGAAACGTTGATTTGACGATGGTCGTCAGAGCAAAACACAGTTGGCGGTACAGAATTTCAAACTCCCTAAGTGATAATCTAGAAAAACACACATAAAACAAAGAATCAAAACGCCAACATCATCATAATACACTAACAAAACTGACGATTCAAGTCAGACACCATTACCAATATAGAATTCACACAAACCTGTCACTTCAAATTCATTAAAATCATGCATACAATCTCCTATTGAACCATACGCAAGGATAAATATGACATGAAGGTTTACCGAACCATGAAAACTTGAAAATTTACACTTATGACTTGAAAAGTCGCAGACCTGAAACACAGTCTCTTCCTTTTCTTCAAAACTGTCACTTCAAATTGACCAAGATTTGAACTTATAATTGAATTCACTTGCACAAAAAGACAAAACCATTAAAACACTTCACAACACAAAACTTGAAAAATAATCTTAGCGACTCAACAATTTCAGAAACAAAATACACTTCCCTATAAAATCTATCACCTCAAATCTTTTGAGATTTGAACCACAAGTTTTAATTACACTACACAGTTGGAAAACACTATTAGAAACACTTCATGACATTAGAATAACTAAAAATTCAAAAATTATTATAGCGGATCTGGTAACCGCAACCCAAAAGGACACTTTTCTACAATCCATCACCTCCAATCTTTCGAAATCTGATTTACGAGTCATAATCATTTTGCATAGTCAAAGAACACAATCAGAAGCACTTTATAACCTTAAAATCATTAACACTTGAGAAATTACTATAGTGAACTTATGAACCGCTACCACAAAATACACTTTTCTATGAAAATTTTACTTCAAATTCCTTGATATTTAAGAATTCTCACCCACAATACACTTCAAACACTAAACAGTCACTCATTTAATACAACACTACACAAAACAAACTTCACAGCATTCTGTTGTTGTTGTGACGACTCAGGCTGAACCGATGATTCCTACACCCTCTGTTTGACGGAACAAGGAAAACATCATCTTCTTCTTGTTTTGTCACCTGTTTGAGATGGATGACTCCTATTCATGTTGGCCAGAATCTTATAATATTGTCCCACGGAAGAGTGAACTTGAAATTTAAAACTAGATTTCTAAAGGTGATGAACTCTGGAACATGTTCTCTATCCGGTGAATACATTCTATTCAAAGAATCGAATACACTATCATCTGAAAAGTATAACCATATTAATCTTTCAAGTTAAGTGTTTGAAATTTATTAAAAATTGATACATAAACCTGGCTTAGATATATAGCACGACTTGTCATTATACAATTACCTGATTTAAAGAACTAAGTGTTGTTAGATGATATATATATATATATATCATCCTTCCTTTTTGGCTGGATCATACGAGTTCCTCCTGGTATATTTTCCTCCTCGGTTTTGATGGTATGTTCTGGATACCTTCTTTCCGAGACAAGCAATCTTTGGATTCAAATGCTGTGGACGATATACACGTGTGTTAGACTTACATTCAATGCATATTTTGTTTGACGTAATTCAATTTTTTGACCAGGTGTGGATATACGCAGTTCATTTATATCAAACATACTACTTGTTCCACACTCGTTATATCATTAATTGAGATTATTGGCTACACAATTACTTTGTTTTCTAATGTAAAAGAAAACAAATTAATAAATTACACACACCCTGTCCTGGTTTAAAGGTTGAAGTTTGACAAACTGATATAAATATTTGGTGTTTAAAACACATGCATTTACTCACCGTATACACAATTTTTGGTCTTCCGTACTAGAGTTAAGGCGAATAAAGGTATTTCTCTTTCATACATTGAGGTCCAATCTGAAATTTCTTCCATTTTTTTTTTTAGATCCTGAAAAAGAAAGTAAAAAAAACTTTCACACAAAGGAATAGTCCTTTCAATTATTATTAAATTTTTATGAACTTATCTGAAAATAAACTCCTCGCGACGAAAACTACCCCGGTGTCCAGTCTTGAAATTTTTCACTCCGTATTTTATCAATGTTTAATACGCTTCATTATTCCTGATAATTTACACTTCACTTAACTACACAATTACATTTGATTACATTGCCTGGTTTGTTTACACGTGCGTCCTGTGGAGGCCGCCATCTTGTTTTCTTCTGCTAGCTGAGTCCACGCGCTTGAGAGCGAGAGTGTTCAAAGAAGGTGTATTCGCACCACTGCGGTGTGTTCACGCACCATGAAAGAATCTAGTTACTTATAGGGTTTTACTAGCACATGGCCTATCACGTTACGGATGTTATCGGTGATTGTTCGAGGACCTTGAACGTTACTATTCTAATGATATACTCTTTTCAAGAAACAAATAACACGAAAATAATATGAGACAAATCTCGGCAAATTAAAATGAGTTAATCATTTCTTTTATACTAGTGCGAAATAACCCTAATTCTTGATCTCTCCTGAGTATTGTAAAAATTGTAGTCAAACATACCGCGGCGAAAGGTCAACTTATGATACGGGAAGGATGATGATCATTTATGTTTAATGTTGGCGACCTCAACGACAGGTTAACTTTTATAATTCTAAATGTTCCTTGGAAATTATAATTAACGCTAAACAACCACACGAAAGGTTAAATTATATAAATGATTCACAAGAATTAGAATTGCACGCGATCAAAACTAGAATCTTTCATAAAAACCTCTACAAAACACAGATGTTTTATCCTGTGGTGAAAAAAAAAACGTATAAATTTATACTCCATAAAAAAAAACGCAGACGTTTTTATCCTGCGGTGAACAAAGAAACGCATAGAATCAAATCTACAGAACGCAGACGGCTTATCCTGCGAAAAAATTAAATTCCACAAAAAAAAAAAACGCAAACGGTTTATCCTGCGTAAAAATCAAGAATAAGGAAAACGCAGACGTTTTATCCTGCGGAAAAGCAAGTAAAATAAAAAACAACACACAGACATTACTATCTGTGGAAAATCAAAAAATTTGCAAAAAACGCACACGCACAAAAAAAAAACGCATGCGGTATTTCTGCGGAAAATAAAGGAACACCAAATTATAAAGACGCATAAAAACCAAAATTTATGACTCATTTAAGAAGAGACGAAAATAAATGTAATAAATAAAGGAACTAAATGTCGAAATATAATACTCGTAGTCAAACAAAAAATCCACGAGATCAAACCAAAGATACGGACCCTTCCGGAGACCTCACATTAGTTGACGAAACAGAGAAAGAAACTCTCGATTTTTCTTTAGTCGAGGATCCTTTCAAACCACAAGGATCATTACTACATACTCCTAAAAAGAACCCTTTATTCCTTTCATCAACAGGTCAATCTTTTTCTGAATTGGATAGTACAATCCAAAACAACTCACAATTGAATGTCACTGTATTCAATAATTCCTCAAAGAATAAAACTTTGATAGATAACTCATCGGAAAGTAAAATTACGTCAAATAATTCACCAGACGATCAAGTTTTGTCACAGAAGAATCAGACCTTACCAAATAATTCTCGACATAGAGACTTACTTGGAGGAAGTTTCATCCATACAACCATTCAAACGAAAGAACCACCAAACGAAATGGCAAATGCATTGAAAGTCCGTGACGTAGTAGGAATGATTCCTATTTTTTCCGGTTCCCGGAAAGATTGTAATTATAGGGAATTCGCTGCTGCTTGCTTAGACGCGAGGGATATGCTCCCAGCAGATGCCGAAATAGATCTCACAAATTTGATTAGAACGCGTTTACGCGATGGTGCACTACAAATAATTAGGAGCGGAAAGCCGACTAACGTGAATGGACTTTTGAAACTTTTGAAGGGAATATACGACCCTCAAGATTCGAGTTTAGTATTGAGTGGAGAATTAACTAAATTATGCCAAAAACCGAATGAGGACGTAGCAGATTATTTCAATCGTGCTAGAATGTTAGGGAATCAAATCATAGAAGCATACAAAGCCGAAAACAATAATGAAATATTGGAAGGGAAAAAGTTAGAAATTGAAGAGGTTTGTTGTAGAGCATTTATTCTCGGATTGAATAGCGAAATCTTTCCTTTAATGAAAGAAGGGCTGAATTTCAGTCAAGCTGGTCCAGAAGCCATCAACATAGAAAAGAAATTAGCCACCCAAAAGGCCCTACGTTCAGCTGCGTTAAAAAACGAATGTTGCGTTCTATGCGAAGATCATAGACATAGATCAAAGGATTGTCCATTGATTAATAAGAACACTGTAGAGAAACCTCGGTGTCAAGTTTGTGATCGTAATGGACATGTTGCAAAGGATTGTAGAAGTAACGTGAATAAAATAAACGGGAATCCCGCCAAATGCCAAATTTGCGATAAAGTAGGACATGAGGCTAAAAACCGCAGGAATCTGAATCAAAATAATCTCAGTTCACTGAATCGTAGCAGAAATATTTGCCAAATATGTAAGAAACTTGGACACATAGCCGATGAGTGTAGGTTTTACGCTCCTATTAAGATGACACAAGTCATACGAAAATGCCAACTTTGCGGAATGAATAATCATGAAGCGAAAGATTGTAGAGTTTCGAGACCATGCCCTAGATGCGGCATCGCGGGTCACTTAGCAATGAATTGCAATTCTTCAAAAAAATGTCAATTTTGTCAAAACACTGGACATTATGCCGATACCTGCCCTCAAATTCGAAGTCAAAGAGGACCTCAGTGTCAATTTTGTAAAATTTCGGGACATACCGCAGACATATGTCGAAAGTTACAATTCCAAATGAGGAATCAAAATAATTATCAACCTAATAATTCGAATCAAAATAACAATTATCGCGTGAATACTCAAAATCAAAATAGTAATTACCGTCCGATTAATCAAAATCAACCTAATCATTCACAAAATGTTCAAACCTCGGGAAACTCGCGAGGCCTCCCTACGAGGGAGGCTGGGAATTCAACAATGAACCCAATACGATCAATTCAGGGAGAGGAAATTTCAGGACAACAAATGTCAAATTAGCGTTAGAACGTCATTCACCATCGATTATCGCACAAATATTTAAACCCACTAGATTTCTAATAGATTCAGGTGCAGGACCTTGTTTAATAAAAGAAAATGCCATAGGAAATAAAATCAGAATCAATAAAGACGAAATATTACTTTTATCAGGTATTTCTTCCGAAACAGTACCAACGTTAGGAGAAATAATTTTGAACTTTCTAGGGAACATAACTAAGTTTCATGTCGTACCCGACGATTTCCCAATAGAACAAGACGGAATTGTTGGAGCTTCTTTTCTCGCTAAACACCGAGCCAAACTCAACTGGGAATCGAATTGCTTGGAAATAGATGATTCAAAAATTCCCTTCTATATCGAAACTAAAATATATACTATAGCCCCTCGCAATAGGGAAATTATACATGTGAATTTGAAGGAAAATTCTTCGAAAGAAGGATATATCCCAAAGTTGAATGCAGGTGAGGGACTCCTCATAGGAAACTGTGTAGTTAAAAACCATAATGGTCAAGCTTTCCTACCAATAGTAAATACCACTAACGAGAAAATTCGTGTATCAGTTCCAGAATTAAATTTACAAGAAATAGAACAAATTCAAAATTACATTCCTAACAGTAATATTTCGAACAGAAAAGCTGGCAGAAAGAAAAGGAATCTATTGAAAATCAAGAAAGCAAAGATATGTACAGTTCAAGAAAATGATCGATTCAAAGAAGTGATTGATTTGTTGAGGTTAGATCATCTGGATACTGAAGAACGAAAGGAAATTGAAATTCTCATCCACGATACCTTGGATCTTTATCATATTCCCGACGAAAAATTAACTTGTACTGAAGTACTAGAACATACGATATCCACAACTGATGAAAATCCGATTCATACTAAACAATACAGATTTCCCCCTCTGTTGAAAAATGAAATTATAAAACAAGTCGATGATTTATTGAATGACGGAATAATCCAACCCTCACAATCCCCATATAATACTCCAGTATGGATAGTTCCAAAAAAGGCAGATTCACAAGGCAATAAAAGATGGCGAATGGTCTTAGATTTTCGTACATTAAATGAAAAACAATAGGGAACGCGTATCCCTTACCAAATATCACCGAAATATTAGATCAATTAGGTGGAGCTAAATACTTTAGCACTTTCTGATTTAGCTTCTGGTTTTCATCAAATCAAAATGAGCGAGAAGGATAGACATAAAACTGCATTTTCAACTCCCCACGGTCATTATGAGTTTTTGAGAATGCCTTTCGGGCTTAAAAATGCTCCTGCTACCTTCCAACACTTGATGGATATAGTTTTGACCGGATTACAAGGAATCGAATTATTTGTTTATTTAGATGACATAGTTATTTACGCGAAAACACTTTCCGAACATAGGAAAAAATATTTAAATTTAGCTCATAGATTACGTCAAGCAAATCTCAAATTACAGCCTGATAAATGCGAATTTTTACGACATGAAGTTTCGTACTTAGGACATCAAATTACCGAGAACGGATTAAAACCAAATGATAAAAATATCGAAGCAGTCAAAAAATTCCCGCGACCTAAGAACGTGAAAAATATCAAACAATTTCTGGGTTTAGCCGGATATTATAGGCGATTCATACATAATTTCTCAAAAATCGCTTTACCATCGACTAAACTTTTAAAAAAGGATGCCCCTTTTTCATGGAACGAAGAGCAAAACGAAGCTTTCGAAATACTAAAAGACAAATTATGTCAAGAACCCGTATTGCAATACCCAGATTTTGACAAACCCTTTTTACTTACAACAGACGCTAGTGGCTATGCCATTGCTGGTATATTAAGCCAAGGGCCTGTAGGTAAAGATAAACCTTGTGCGTACACATCTAGATTATTGAATGAAAACGAACGTAAATATAGCACTTATGAAAAAGAGGCACTCGCTATCCTATACAGTGTTTCTCAATTTCGACCATATCTTTATGGACGAAAATTCACAATAGTAACCGATCATAGACCTTTAGTATGGATGCGTACGGCAAAAGACCCTACGTCTAGACTAACTAGGTGGCGTTTGAAATTGGAAGAGTATGACTTTGATATACTCTACAAAGCGGGCAAAACCAACGTAAACGCCGACGCCCTGTCTCGTAATCCATTTGATGATTCTGAAAAAATTATTGAAGAGACAAAAGATGAAATGACTGTCAGAGAGAGACAAAACATCCTGGAGAAAAGAGAAAATCGCGATTGTATGCTTGAAAACATTAAAACAATTTATACCCATGAAAATACGCCAAGACGATCCACAAGAACTCCGAAATTAACGGAGAAAGGTTGTCAATACCGCGAAGAGATTATAAGGAAAAAGAAGAGACGCTTAACCAACAATCATGAAAATAATGATTATTCCGATTCGACTGAAGACGAACTCGTTGAGAACGACAAACACGATAAATCGACTCCTAAAAACACGAAAAAACCACCCGATAAAAGAATAACAGAAAACGATAATTCATCATCTAGCGAATTCGGGACAACACGCGATAATGATAATAAACTAAAACCCAAAACCTCTAATGGAACAAACGATGGGGAAATAATATCGGAAAATAATGATCCATTTCCCCACAATATTGAAAATTCTCATGATTTTTCATCAATAAACGGTGAACAACCACTAAATACAACAAATTCTCTACAACAGGAACATAGTGACTTAACGCCAAAATCTCTCAAAAAACCCCCTGATAAAAACGTTATTTTTCATGAAGGAAATGATGACCGACTAAATTTAGAGAACAATTGGGACCCTTTGGATAACATTAAAGATACTGAAGAATCTGATACGGATGAATCAATAATCGATAGGGAAATTGAAAATTTTGAGGCATCTAAAGGAAAATTGCGATACGGGAATAATATTTTCGAAAATCGAGATCAACTGTGGATGAAGAGAGATAATTACTTGTTCTTTCTTGACGATGAAGGAAAGCCCATTGATAGTATCACAGAATTGTTTGCAAAACAACACTATATAGATTACTTTGGAAAACTTGATATAGGAACTTGCAAAATGATAAATAAGAGTAATAGATGGTATATCGGGTTATGTCTGGTGCCCTCAAAGACAATATTGAATCCTGAAGAAATATTCGAAAATTTAGGAAACTCATTGTTAGAGCTGAGAAAATTACTCCAAGAAAATAGAATTACCAGCTTTAGTGCCTCTGTATTAGAACTAGCAAATATATCTTGGATCAGAATACTCGATAAATTTAGACTAATTCTTGGAAAATCCAACATCAAAATAACCTTCTGTTTGGGAATAGTGGAAAAACCATCGGTGTCACGTAGAAGTTCAATAATTGAAGAGGCGCATTCTTCGCCCATAGGTGGACATAAGGGAGTCACAAAAATTTATAAAAGAATCAGAACAAATTATTTCTGGGAATATATGAAAGAAGATATTCAAAATTTCATACAACAATGTTTACAGTGTAAATTAAAGAAACTGATGAGACATAAAATTAGGCAACCCATGACAATTACTGACACCCCAGGTTCAGCTTTTGAAAAATTAGCTCTCGATGTTGTCGGGCCTTTCTACCCCGAAACAAAAAAGGGAAATCGTTATATTTTAACGATGCAATGTTTACTTACTAAACATTGCACAGCCGCTGTTATGAAAGATGCAACAGCGCCTTCAATCGCTGATGCTTTTTTGAAGAGGTTCGTTTGCATCTATGGAGCTCCGAAAATCGTACTAACTGATCAAGGAACAAATTTCTTATCCAAATTAATGAAAATTCTCGCGAAAAAATTGAATATTAGACAAATTAAAACAACTGCTTTCCACCCTCAAACAAACGGCTCACTCGAAAGAACACATATAGTTCTTGTAGAATACTTACGACAATTTATCGACAAGGATTCTGAATGGGATGATTGGGTAGAACTAGCGATGCTTTCGTACAACAGTAGTGTTCATGAAGGTACACAGAGAACACCCTATGAATTAGTTTTCGCGAAAATTCCAACTCTTCCCTCCAATCAACCTTTACCTGAATATGAGCGTTTGGATACATACGATGATTATTTAATACGACTTTTATCTAGGTTAGATAGTTTACAAAAAGAGGCGAAACTAAACTTAGAGGCAGCAAAACGAAAATCTAAGGAATATTATGATAGGAAAATAAATCCCATAACACTGGAAGCAGGTAATTACGTATTCATCAGGAAGGGAATGAAAACGGGAAAATTAGGGGATCCAAATGAAGGACCGTATAAAATTTTAGAAGTGATTGATGACAAAAACGTAATACTGGAAATTGGAAGGAAGGAAAGATTGATATCCATCGATAGAATCATACCCACTAAAATACATCAGTGAAAATCGAATTCATTTCCATTTGAACATCATCGGATGGATGTTGCATGAATTTTACGTGGACATTACAAGATGTTACAGAAAAGTTATATGTTATATAACATTTTATATTAAATAGATTTGTGATTTCCATGTCGTGTAACATCTGCATGTAATGCTCACGGAAATTTACACCCCATACACTCCCATTTTCAATATGAAATTTTGAAAAATTTCTCCTTTTCTTTTAGAAAAGATGTCTCAACATAACATTATGCCTGCAGAGGAATTCCCACCTCTATCAAGACGAGCACAACAGCTACACAAATGGCATTTATTGCACTTATTGGGCCAGCCCAAAGCTGTCCAAAAGGCTGCAATTGCCGAGGCAGTAGCTCGCGATCAATATTTCAAAAGAAACCAAAAAATTGCCAAACTCGCTGCTCAAGAGCAACGGGAAACCGAAGCTTATGTAGCGAAATTGAAGGAAAATCAAGGCCCAAAACCCGAGGGAACCGAAGGGGAATCCTCTGTTGATCGCCCGAAGGTCCTCTCCAAGGTCCAAATTCCGGAACCTGGAACTAGCTCTACCAATAAAATGGAAGAATACGATCCACTCGACAACTGGTCAATACTACCGTCGCTTGCAAATCAAAGAAATCTATCTACCCGCTAATGTCACTTAAGATCTCTAAACCAATTGTCAATCGCACCAAATTTTGCAATTATTGCGGCATTAATTTGAAAAGCATTAGAGATTATATCGGAATTTTCGATTTTTGTCCCAAGTGCGGCCGTGATAGCCGCGCGTATTTACAAACCGCGTGAGAAAAAAAACACAATATATACATATATTTTTTTTCCTTTCTCTTCATTTTTTCATATATATATACATATATGCTATATTTTACCTTTCTTTTTTTATATATATATATATATTAGTGTTTCTCATTTTGATATATGATATAAATATATATACTTTTAAGCTCTTATATAATTTCATACAATTTACACGCTTTATGTATAAATGTTCATAAAAAGCAAGCATTTTTTTTTAATAAACCTCATATTTTGCCTCTAAATGTTTCTTGTTCATGTTATTCAAAACCTAACACGGCCCAAACCATTTCCTGCCATAGCTCTAACCATGTGTTAATGTTTTTGAACAATAACATGATTTAGTGAATGACAATATATAGCTATTTATTTATTTCTTTTCTCTTTCTTTTGTTTACTAGAAAAAAAAAAAAAACACAAATAGTCACACGAATAAACCGACCAAAGACCACCGACTCAAACCCGAGACACATATTGAATACATATTCGAGGGACAAGCCCTGGAAGCCCAAACCCTGCTCTCGAATATTTTCAACTGATCAACGAAAACTTCGTTCATCACATCTCCACGCTTACCGTTCATCATTCAAATACTGTAAATCTGATACTGATATTATGGAAACTGAATACTGTAGAAAACTCATCTGGAGAGGAATAAATATTAAAGGGATGAACAATAGAGAATTCAATACACTGAGATGTACCAATGAAGATCATAATGATTGGACAAAATTACAAAATCAAGCTAATCATCATGATCTAGATGCATATGATTTTTGCTTCAAATGTGTATGTGGAGAGGATCCACAAGAGTGGGAATTTCGCAAAGAAGTTCTATCAATAGCAATCGCTCGTACTTACCATTTGAAAACTCAACGATTCATCAACAATTGACTCGAGTTGATTATTAGAAATAGATTAAACATGAATTAGATTATGATTTATACACGTATTTTAGGAAAGTTTTTATATATAAACAACCTCTTCTTTTCTCTGAAATTCATTGAAAGACATGTATATATTCGTAACGATCAATGAACTTGAGTCCAATATCGGCCCAAATCTGGCCCTGTATTGGTCAGAATGACAGAAATGAATCATTTAGAATATAGAACCCAACTCTCTTTGGAAATGCATATTCACGTATATATGATTGGTATATATGTGGGTATCGTGACCCAAATAGGGCTTAGAAACTAATTTAAAACATAGATATATAGATTTACTTTTAATATATATTATACAAACTTTGGTCCAGCATCGGCCCAAGACCGATCCAAAATAGGCCCAATTGTAGCTCAAACGCAAATCATATAGAAATTAATCAGTTAAGTCGGATATATTTCTCGTCCAGATATTCTATCTAAATTCATCATTAAATGAAAAATTTTCTTTTCTCTCTTGGAAAATATTCTTTTATTATATTTTTCGCCACAACAACGAGTCTCCACCAATCAACATCATGTTGTCATCATGGACAATACTCATTCTCATCTCAACGAGATTCCTGCTTACCCAATGTCTAGTTGGATATGATTGTGGAACTCCGAATCTGAATATTACGACCCTATCATTACTCAATGTAGGAGAATGTTCTATTCCCCAGATACAACCGAATATTACCCGAACAAACGTCCAACTACTCCAGTTATCAAAATTCGAAAAAACCCTTGTACGTCAGTGTAAAATCACTATTCATCGAACAATACAGAGATGTGGAATGTTTTCACATACTTCTGCTGTTCATAATGGTATTGCTGAATACATCACCGAAATTGGCAAAACAAAATGCGAAGAAATGCATAAACTCGGAACACTTTATCTCTCGCATAACAATATCATTGCGGGACTAAGAGTCAATGCAACTAGTATCAGACAAACTCTATTGGCAGGAAGCGTAAATTCCGATGGAAAGTGCGACGGATCCTCCTATTCCGACCCATATGGCTCCTGGGATGACGTAATCGTGCAAGCCCTGATAAAAGTCACGCTAAAATCTTATCAAACACCTGTAAATTTAGAAGATGACAAAATTCACCTACAATCCAATGTGATTTGTCAACATAGTGAAGGAAGTTGTATTGATAGCGAAGGAGGTTACACGTTTTGGGACCCTATCCCACGAGACACTTGTCATTTCAACGATTACGACATCATATATGAAGGACCTGCTCATAAAATGAAAGACGAAACTACCGATGGTACTCAAACCATCTATTCCTTAACAGCAAAAGACACCACCTTCGCGTTAGCG
Source organism: Gonatopus flavifemur (assembly GCA_018340375.1). Classification (NCBI taxonomy): domain Eukaryota; kingdom Metazoa; phylum Arthropoda; class Insecta; order Hymenoptera; family Dryinidae; genus Gonatopus; species Gonatopus flavifemur. The sequence goes on from JAFFJZ010000033.1 coordinate 2,182,052, forward strand.
AAAACCGGCGAAGAAATGCTGTGTGGATATACCCTTATCAGAACTGAACATCCAAAGCTCTTCTTCTTGGAAGGAAGTAATCTACTCACAACGAAACGACTTGGAACCAAAGACTTAGATATGTTCGCATATATAAATTCGAAATTTGTATATGTCGAAAGGCATATTCGAACCCAAATGAATAACTTGTATACCGATATACTTGCACACCGTTGTCAATTAGAACAACAGGTGTTAAGAAATTCATTGACTAATGCAATCCACACACCTGATGAATTCGCGTACCATTTGATGAAAGGACCCGGTTATATGGCCGTACCGTCTGGAGAAGTTATCCACATCATAAAATGCACTCCAGTGGATACAAAAACCCGACGCTCGACCACCTGTTATAACGAATTACCAATCACGGTTGGAAATCATAGTTTTTTCCTTAAACCAAGGACACATGTAATCACCAAAACTGGAACTCAAATCGATTGTAATTCTTTTCTACCACCAATGTATTATATCGAAGATGGATGGTACCAGATGATCCCAACACCTACGAGAACATTACCACCAATAACTATCAAACCAATGACGGAACCCACGTGGAAATATATCAGCCCGAAATACCTGGCAAATAGTGGAATTTATTCCGATAAAGATCTTGAACGATTGAGAAATAACATAATGTTTCCAATCGAACGACCAGCGGTACTTAATACAATTGCACGGGGCCTAACGGGACAACCAACTATCATCAAAGGGATTTCCATGATGAACTTACTAGACGAAGAAGCCTTGCAAAAAATAGCACGAACCACATTTAATAAAATTTGGGGATCGTTCATTACTTTTGGATCAGCAACAGCTGGCATATTCGGCATTTACCTGTGTTTTAAAGCCATTAAAGCAGCTGTGGACACTCTAATACATGGATACACTTTACATGCTTTCTATGGTTGTTCCTTCGTCCTGATTGGAGCGATTTGGGACTCTGTCACAAATTTACTCCTCCACCTTGGACAACGACGAGGAAATGAAAATAAAACACACCAAGAAGTACCACAAGAAGATGGAAATGATGACAGAAAAGATTCAAGCCCACCCACAATCTATCCTACCTTAACTGAGAATATAACATTGGAACCTTTAACATCGACATCAAAAGGAACTGAACAACATCACAAGCGACCTTATGGATTAGATTAACTCTTGTGCCAAATCTCCCCTGAAGATTTGTCAAAAAAGGGGGGAGGTGTAACATCTTCGTTACATTCTCATAACTTTGTTTCTTTCATATATGCTACGTGCACATATACGTATAAATATTATATATACATGTAACATTCTTATTACATTTTCACAATTTTGTAACATCTTCGTTACATTCTCATAACCTTGTTTCTTTCATATATGCTACGTGCACATATACGTATAAATATTATATATACATGTAACATTCTTATTACATTTTCACAATTTTTTTTTCTCTTTCTCATTCATGAAAATATTACCTATCTTTAATTAGAGTTATGTGCCGTATATGTATTGTGCGTATGTATATATATGTATATGCACATATCTATGCACTATCTTAATCAGAAATATAATAATTGATGAACCTTTTTAATACGTATATGTATCCATGGAACATTCTTGAAAGGAAAAATACTATTTTCAGATCACCCGTTATGTGCATAAACACTTCAAATTTAGTAAACATATGGGTGACAGTTTCAGAAGGAAACTCCTTCGCACAAGGGAAAAACCACTCATAAAAAATTATGACGAGAACAAAGGTCTGTGTTGTTTCGCTACCTAACTGCAACGCGAACCGACACACACCTTAACCCTATGTAGAAAAAACGTGGCCTACGTGCATTTTCAAGAATGACCATTGGTACAAATATAGTTTTTTTTTATTTTTTTTAAATATACTTATTTTATTCAAATGATTAGAAGACATACATGCATGTCTATTAGATGTCATCTACAATCAATGTTTGAAATTAGGAAATATTATCAAAGCATATTAAAACTTTACATTTTATACTAGAAAGATTTAATTGGTCAGTTAAATAATCTTATAAATTCGGATTTCAATTCAAACATTGACTGTAGTTCTTTCATATGACCAACCAAAATCACTGACCTTTTTAAACATTCTGTCAATTATAGACATTATCAACCCTTTTTTTTTCTATACTTCGACAATATTATAAGACTAGAATTATTACAATAAACAATCAGACGAACTACAAGAATATTGGTTAAGTTTAATATTTTCAATTTCAATATTGTATTTCTTCTACATCTTTGAAAAATCATGCGTAAGAAGGTACGTGTGAAAAAAATGCTGAAGTGCAAAGAAAGAAAGGAAATCTATTTCTTTCTTTCTCAAGTAATAGAACTCCCACTTTAGGTCCACTGTCAGAATAGTATATAAGGACCAGAATGCATGACCCCTGACACATTCAGTTTTCAAAGTCAAAACCAAACTATTCTTTCTTCAAACATCCAATCTAAGACTAAAATCAGCTAACTTCGACCAACACTTCTACCAGTAAGTATTACTAACCCCAATTCGTGACATCAAAGATCCTGCCTTCCTTATCGGAATACTGTGCATAGCCACTATATTTCAACCTCCTTTGGGATAATGTGCATAGTCGCTAATCCCAATTCATTTCCCAATTTCTCTTGGTTCTTGTAGAGATACTGTGCTCAGTCGCTATATCTCTATTCCTCTTTAGAGATCATGTGCAACAGCCACTAGTCTCTAAAATCCCTAACCAGTCTCTAAACAACTCTAATTTTTCAATTCGAGATAATGTGCTACAGTCACTAATCTCTAAAACTTTTCTAATTCTTTCTAATTTAATTTTTCAATTCGAGATAATGTGCATAGCCACTATATCTCGAATCTTTCTTTAATTCATTTTTCCACTCTATAGAGATGATGTGCATAGCCACTAATCTCTAAAACTTTTTTCTAATTCTTTCTAATCCATTCTAATTTTTCAATTCGAGATAATGTGCATAGCCACTATATCTCGAATCTTTCTTTAATTCATTTTTCCCACTCTATAGAGATGATGTGCATAGCCACTAATCTCTAAAACTTTTTCTAATTCTTTCTAATCCATTCTAATTTTTCAATTCGAGATAATGTGCATAGCCACTATATCTCGAATCTTTCTTTAATTCATTTTTCCACTCTATAGAGATGATGTGCAATAGCCACTAATCTCTAAAACTTTTTCTAATCTCTCCTAATCCATTCTAATTTTTCAATTCGAGATAATGTGCATAGCCACTATATCTCAATTTCTTTTAGAGACATGACATCCTATGTATCCTCACCCGAAAACCTAATCCTTTGTCTTTGACATCCGAATAAACCACTAGTTTACTAACCATCATTGTTTAGAAAATACCCCTTTTTTTTATTTACCATCACCGTGTGGTTATCAATTAAACCTTCATTCCAAATTTCCGAATTTGCTTTCAGTGCCGCGACCAATTATCAAAATCCTAAAGGAACTCGAAATAGAAAAGAATAGGATCCTCAGGAAACAAAAATTAATAAACACCGAGGGGAATAGATTAAGAAAAAATATCTTATATAGGACAAAAAAGGATATCGAGAGGCTCACGAGAAAATTCGAGCTCCTCTTGAAGGAACAGAAGGCAGCCCTCTCAGCCCTCCCCAGCCAACGTGTCCGAATTAATAGATCCAATCTATCGAATAAGATTGTTAAAACTTCCGATAGACCCCAGCTACCCAGGAGGTGTAGCATATGTATTGAATCTAAAAGAGAATTTTTAAGTTGCGTTAACTGTAAGGATTACGGTCGTTTGTATGCCGAACTAAGTGAGGCCGAAATAAATAAAGTTAAATTTACTGTAAATGAAAAGAAAGAAATCCTTTCGATTAAATATTTCGGTGATTCATATAAAAATATATCGGAGTTATAACCCTTTATATGTATAATTATCAATAAATAAAATTAACATTGTATTATACATTCTTGATCTTCATGAACTTAACCTACATCTCACTTTCCATTCCTCTTAGTCCATGCATAACAAACCCTTTATTTTAGTCAGAAAGGAAATTTTATAAATTTCAATTCTGATTCATGACAACGGAAAGGTATTTCGTACAGACGGAATCCCTGGACGTGACACCAATAAACAGGTTCTTTAGGTATATGATTACAAATTTGAGCTCCTATTTCAGGATTTCATATGGGTAGATCCAATATGGTGGATCGAACCAGCATTCTTCGTATTTCTGTCTACCTTGTATTTACCGCTATTTTGGAATCGTGACCCTAGCGATTTTGAGGTGACCAAAAAGTTACCAGAAAATTTCGGTACGTTTGTGACTTTTTCTTACCACAAAATAACCAACAACCGCATCTTCAGTGTCACTCATCAGTCACGGTTCGGTATTTTTTTGGAACAAAACCACTTTTTTCACCAGATTACAGGAATGGTCTTCTTGGTCATTTCTCGGTTGCTTCGTGGTTGAAAACCGAAAATTTACCGGATGTTGAGAATCCTGCATTTGTTGCAATTTGGTCCCGTTTTAGGGAAAAAGGCCTGAGACTACCGCGAATAGGTGGAACCAGATTGGTCAGTTTTTGGTGAATTTCCGGTTTGAAACCATAAAATTACCGGATATTCAGTGCGACTCATCGGTCACGATTCGGTACCTTCTTGGAACCAAACCACTTTTTTTACCAGAATACAGGAATGGTCTTCTTGGTCATTTCTTGGTTGCTTCGTGGTCAAGATCGGAGATTTATAGAATGTTGAGGATCCTGCATTGGTTACAATTTGGTTCCTTTTTGGAAAAAATGCCTGAAATTACCGCGGATAGGAGGAACCAAATTTTTACCAATTAGTAGCACTGTAGCTTTGGTGATTCTATGTTTGTGAACCGGAAATTTTCCAAAAACTTACCAATAATGTTCCTTTCAACTGCACAGAGAAAGGTTTATATTAAAGATTACTATATTTTTATGGTACTCGTGGGATATACTTTATTATGAGGCTCAGAACTATATTCATTGCAAATTATAACATATTTATCTCCATCCTCACGAGAGAGTGTGGTGAGTGCTCGTATACTTGTGGTTCATAACGATATAATCAAGTATATTCCAAAAGTACAATATAAATATGGTAATATCTAATATAAAATTTTTACTGTGTGCGGTAATTCCAGGTAAACTCTTCCCAAAAAGGAACCGGATTGTTACCAATGACCACCAATGGAAACTCAGTAATTTCATGCTTATAAACCGGAAAATAACCAAAAACTGACCAATTTGGTTCCTCCTATCCGAGGTATTTCAAAGCTGTTTTCCATCCAAGGATCCAAATTTTTACTCATCAGTAGCACTGTAGTTGGTGATTCTATGGTTGTGAACGGGAAATTTCCCAAAAACTCACCAATTATGTTCCTTTCATCCACGGTCATTCAAGGTATACTCTTTCCAAAAAGGAACCAAATTGTTACCAATGAGTAGCACTGAAGATTCGGTTATTTTATGGTGATGAACTGGAAATTAACCAAAAACTGCCCAATCTGGTTTCTTCCATCTGGGGTAATTTCAGGCATATTTTTTCCGAAAAGGAACCACATTTTCCCCAATCAGTGACACTGAAGTTTTGGTAATTCTATGGTTGTGAACCAGGTATTATCCAACAACTGACCAATTTTGTTCCTTCCATCTGCGGTAATTTCAGGCTTTTTTTTCCAAAGAGGAACCAAATTGTTGCCAATCAGTTGCACTTAAGTTTTGGTGATTCTATGGTTGTGGACCGGAAATTATCCAAAAACTGACCAATTTCGTTCCTTCCATCTGCAGTATACTCTTTCCGAGAAAGCACCAAATTGTTACCAATGAGTATCAATGCAAATTCGGTGATCCCATGGTCATGAACCGGGAAGTAACCAAAAACTGACCAATTTGATTCCTCTCATCAGCGGTATTTGCAGGATGTTTTTCTAAAAAGGAACCACATTGTTACCAATCAGTAGCACTGAAGATTCGCCGATTTCATGGTGATGAACTCGAAATTATCCAAAAACTTACAAATTTTGTTCCTCCCATTTGCGATAATGTTAGGCATATTTTTTTCAAAAAGGAACCGAATTGTACATCCTGTTGAATCCGTCATTCTTTACCAAAATTTGTCCAAAACTTCTCCCATAAAAGTACCGATCGTGTAGTAATTTGTTGGTAATTATGTGATACAAAAAAGTCACAAACGGTACGACGATTTGACCACAATATAACCGATTCCCAACCAAAATATTACCAAACCACAAAATGACCGATTTCTTACCAAAAATTTCGGTAAAAACAAAATCGCTAGGGGAATTCTGATTCAATATTCGTAGTCAACGATTCCAACAACCACATGATGCCAAATTCCGAGCGAAACGGATGATTTTCCAAATCATGATCCACCATATTGAATCCACCATTTTGAATTGTACATTTTCAACTCCAGATTCGGATTCAGCGACCCCAAAACTCCCTGGTAACGAATTTCACGCAATCAGATAAATTTTCAAATCATGGTCCGCCATATTGGACTCGCCATTTTGAATTTTCATATTTTCACAATGGATTCGTAATCAGCGACCCCAAAAACATATCAGATTCTCGGCCGCCATATTGGATCGTGATCAACGAACCGAAAAACCCATGAGCACCAGGTTTCGAGCGAATTTGATGACTCCTCATAGTTTTTGCCAACTTTTTGACATTCTGGCCCACTGTGTGGTGGCTAAAAACGCGATCAATAGGCTTCCCTCGCATTCTGCGACCATGAAGAGCCTTCCTTCCTTTTTTCATATAGGATATGATGATGCTCACGAGTCTAAGAATGAGTATGTCCTACATTTTCAACCATGAAATAGAAACAAAACAGCCCAGTCAGGTTAAAATCATGAATAATATGATTTCTTACAATTTTTTCAATTTTCTAACGACCATATTGACGCCGTCATTTCGAATTTGCAAGACATTCCAACGGGGTTCGAAAGGGTAGATATTAAGGACACGATCTATGCCAGATACAATGGTGCGGCAATATTTTTGCATGCTGAAAATATGGAATTTGAAAAAAAATCCGACGAATTTGTTGGCATTTCCTTCAAAAACTGGTTATAACTTTTTGTCATTGATTCCTACGTCAATTTGGATGAAGGCATTCGAAAGAAAAGACTCTAAGCTATCGAAGTCGTGCTGGTATGATTTTTTTCTGGGTCGCTTACATCAAAAGTTAGAGCCTTGAAAGTCAAGAAAAAAAATTGGCCATTTGGTGCGAAATGGAATAAGATGAACGATTCTAAGAATTCATTAAGAAGGCCTTTTTGGATAGTTAAGAGTAGGTATTCTCTCAATCAATCATGTGTTCTCCAGCGTAATCAATCAAATTTCTCAGTGGGATAAAATAATTTGATTACCGGTAAAATATAGGATTTATTTTCAGACAAACAATTTTTTTCCACTGTGAGATGAGCATTTGTATTGACAAAGAAAATTTGTTCATCAAAATTTTTCATTCACAATAACAAATGTTTTTCCTCAGTGAGCGTTTGAAATCGAAAAAATCTCCTTTGACAAACCCTATTCATTTTTCTTTGGAAGAAGAATTCCATCCGAGGGAAACATCTTTGTAATGGACAAATATCCACACTTCTGATTAAGGTTGAATCGATTAGCATGAATAACAAGATAATGTATCTTCAATTTCCTAACCATCCCTAACCCAGACTTTGAAAAATTTCAGAATTGTTTTATTCACAGAATATTTTAATCATAATATTTTCAGAACATTTCACAATGTAATATGTGCGATATTTCGAAGAGAAGATCGTCAGAATATCCACCATGAAACATTGCATACGTAATATTTATGTAATGTTCTGGGAACATTTCAACTGGAATGTTTCGAATGAGAAATTCATAATATTCTGGGAATATTTCTGAGACATTTAGTACTATGTGGGCAGCTTGGGGAAAAGATAATTCGGGTCTGTTTGTCTGTCTGTATGTCTGTATGTGTGCAGTCTTGAGAAAAAATTGCAATCGCAGATATCCCCAATCCTCACTATCTGGTCATTACGAAATTCAACGTCAGTTTTAGCAAATCTTCAGTTTCCTCGATGCAGTTCCAAAAGTACACTGTGAAAAATATTCGGAATTTTCCCATACCTATGTGAAGGAAATTTCCTATACTTGTACAGGAAAAGCAAATTCCTGTACATGTGAAGCAATTTTCACATAAAAATATATTGAAATTGCTGTTTTTATTGAATTTTTACTGTAAATTCATAGGATTTTTGCCATAATTTACGGGAAATTTCCTATCCATGTATGTGTTGATCAATTCACATACATGTTTTTCAAATTTCCCATGAAAATTTTTTACGGTGTACGAAATTAGGTCAATGAGCTACATAAGCGAGCCCACAAGTGCAGATCCATTTCTTGACCCGTACAGTTGAGAAGAAACATCAGCCTAGGGCGCGAATACGCTTAAGACCGCGTAGAATTCTGAGAAATCTTCAAGAGTATGAAACATAGTTCAAACAACTACATAATTTTGGCATTCGTTACATATTAATATCTTCTGATTATCAGAGTTTGGATTCTGTTTGCTAGTTGCATATCTTTCTTCCGTTGTGTATTTATCCCAATTGAAACTGTAGAAGGATAGTAGATCATGAGAATACATCACCATCACCATAATTTACATGATTCATCCAATTTTTGGGATGATCAATCGTCACTATTATACAGTTAGAAAATTCTGTCTTTAGTTCCGCAGCAAGATTGTGGAACTATTCACACAACATGGTTATCATTTCTCAATTTGAATAATGAAGTTTCACCAACATATTCTTGGATTCAAATTTGATTTACGAGATTCAACATCAATTGGGTCACTAATTCCAACAACTTCTTCAACAGTGTATAAATTTAACATGGATCAAAGTTCATCACACTTCAATTGCACTTTCGCAATTGATTTGGTAATAAATAGTATGTTAATGTATGAACAGAAATCGTAAAACTTTTACCTAAGGAAAAGCACAAAAATGCCTCGCAAGAGAGGACACGGAAGCGACCTCTCGCGCGCTATGGCACGATACCCAACCGGTCGGGCGTGCATAGTATTATACGAGAATATCTTGAGCTTCGTCGTGAGTGGCGACCTGAAAAAAAGTCGCGTTCAAACTCTGTGAGAAAGTGTCAGATCCGTTGATGGAATCGAGAGAAAGATTCCGGACTCGAAGAAGCAGGGCAGAGCAATCTCGTAGAGAGGCCAATGTCGCTCTCGCATTTTCACGCCTCTCGACAGGAGCGGAGGACTAGAGGATATTTGAGTCAATTCTTCCAAGTTTTTTCATGCAATTTCCTATTTCGATCAGAATATGGAAGATAAATTTCATATTCCATGCAAATTCGAAGAGAGGTGTGTTCAATGTATCACCTTTGTCATTTTTGAGGAGATGAGAATGTCCATTTCATCTTACACGATCTATAGAATAATGTCATCACGACGGGGATGTTTTGTATTCAAACGTATCCCTTGGGAAATTGTATTGAACACTCTCTCCACTTGATTGAAAAATTATGAAATTAGGACACATTTGTGAAAATTATGGCATTCATTCTCTCTCATTCTGTCTTCCTATATGTACATTGCTGATGACACGATGCATTTTCAATGATTGGATTGAAGCTTCAGAGTTCGAGAAGTAAAAAATGAGGGGAGTCGCACTCATATACGATTGTCTATCAATTTCCTATCTCCCATAGGAAATGAGGCTGGAAGTTTTGTTCTTTTTTCTCATCAACATCAATGATGCGAGTCTCTCTGTTATCAACGGTTTATTTCCATGAGCATCCTCACTTATGTGTTCAACTATTCTGATGTTGAAATAGGGTGCTGGCGCGCCAACGTACGTTCTCAATATTTGATATTAGTGTGAAATACCACAAGTTCGTGGGGGAAATAATCTCAAACATGATGATAATAACTTATGTATCTACAATAATTCATGATCCATACTCATTTATTGAACCGCATGGGAAATGGGTTATTCCAAGTGCTTATTCTTCCACTGAAGATCATTTCAAATGAAAGTAAAAGAAATGAAATATTTCTCTCTCATTTGAGGAAAAAACTTTGTTGTGACAAGATTAAACATAAAGAATCAGATAGTGTTTGAATTGACAAAAAATCCTGTAGTTAAGGATCAACGTTTGCAGTAACTTTGAATCTGATTATGATAAACGAAAATGAACGTCATAATGATGAACAGATAAAACACTCCAAGCCAAGATTACCTACACGTGCTGGTTAGTGGAGAGAAATTTTTTCGCAGTAGTAACCGGGATATATAGTTGATTTCAATCATTCCATCTAGACATTAGGAGCAAATTCTTTCTTTCCTTCTTGTATTCATAACCGGATTTCAAGTTACTACCTCCATAAATTCTGAGTCGTAAGAGTGCAATTCCTTTGGTCATACTATTCTTCTGTCAGTGTGAAGAGCAACTTATTGAATCGCTGTTGTGTTAATCAGAAAATGAGTTACCACCTCTACCAGAGTCAAATTTTGAAATTTTCAAGAAGATCAATATTCAACCTATGGAATCACATTGAGAATGAGATCCGTCACACAGATAAACAAGGCAAGATGATCAAATCTATGATAGATTGGGATTGTCCCAACATTTCATGATTCGTTGAAAACTAGTAATTTTCAGTGAAATCTCTAGAAAGTTTTCAACGAATCAGGAAATTTCGGGCGTACACGCTTTCAGGACAATCTTGGTCTACCAAATCTATTCTTCCCTCGGATCTTATTCAAACATGACCACTTTTCAATTACATATAAGCATAACGTACCCCTTTGTATCATTGGTATTACTCATAACCTGAGAATACTCTGTGAATCGACAGGCACAAGGCTTCCTCGTTTCTGAAGGACCTGATGGGAAAATGTGTCTTCGAAACGTTTCTTCAACGTTCAAAAGTCTTTGCCTACCTTTCCGATTGTATAACCATTCCACACGTTACCGACTAGATATTTGATCGGGCAAACCACAGGACCTTATGTTTCCTCATAAAGCCCTTACTTTCACCTCACCAAATTTCTAGTCGGGTTACTGCGGATTACGAATTAATTTTTTTTTATGTTTCCCAATTCATTGGGATGGAACCCGTATTCCAGCAGGGATTGTAACCCTTTGGCACCTCAGGTCCTGCCTTAGGCCAAGTTGGGGCAACTTGGGCCAAGTTAGTCCGCTCGGGTGACAGCTTCGCAGCCGTGCGGGAATCACCAACTGTGCGCACTTGTTGCACAATCTACTATTTTCGAGCGGAAAATTCTTGGATCTTTACTACAGAATAAGATCAGCCCTCTCACAAGAATCCAGCTGGGATTCCAGATAGAATTGCATCTGGGATTCCATGTGGATTCCAGATCCGAATTTTACCTGAGAATTGAGCTGGATACCAGGTAGATGCTTGAATGGGGTTCCAGATGGAATCCCAAGTGAGAATACACGTCGACCGATGGGTTCAAGCCCAGTTGGATTCCCAGTCGATAATCCAGGTGAAATGAAATTAAAACCCACCTGCAATCCCAGGTAAAGTCATTGATTGAAACCCACGTGAAATCCCAGGTCATCATCCAAGTGAAATTAAATGCAAACCCACATGGAATCCCAGGTGGGAATACTGATGGGTTCAAGCCCAGTTGGATTCCCAGTTGGCAGTCCAGGTGAAATGAGATGAAAACCCACATGCAATCCCAGGTGAAGTCATTGATTGAAACCCACGTGAAATCCCAGGTCATCATCCAGGTGAAATTAAATGCAAACCCACATGGAATCCCAGGTGAGGATACTGATGGGTTCAAGCCCAGTTGGATTCCCAGTTGGTAGTCCAGGTGGAATGAAATGAAACCTAGGTGGAGTGTACTGCAAAGTTAACATATTCCAGTTACGAAGCCTTCAAATCAAATTCCGGTAGTGGAAAAATCATTCGCGTCCAGGAACATCCCAGATAACACACAAGAATCTGAAATGAATTCTGAAGAAATAACTTTCAGAACACGAAGAGTCTTAAGAAATTTCAAAAGAAATCTAATTTGTCAGATATTCATGAGTTCTCTTAATGTTCTATGAGATTTCTTTGAGAATATTAACGGAACTCCCAACTGTCTGACGAACCGAATTTTTCTGGACATTTATCAAGAATTTTTTGTGTTCCAAAGGGTGTCTCATTGGTTTATAGGTACTCATTTGTGGGAATACATGAACATTCAAGGAAAATATCGTTCAATTGATGCAAGTTTTTCGATTAATAAAGAAAACAAATATATGTGTCTGTGTAATTGTATTTTAGTCTTCGAACTTTTCATGTTAATCAATTTTACAATCGAAACAAAAAGAATCAGTTAATCATTACATCAGTTATTAAAAATAATCTATAAACAAAACTCTTTACAAATTGCTAGTCCGATCTCAAACAATTGCTACTATAAACTACTCAAACAGCAAGGAGAATTGTTGAAGAACGGTGCAAGAACTGCAGAATCAAAGAAGAATCCTTAAACAAATTTCGAAATGAAACATTACAAATAATTACTAAAAAATTTTGAGATACATAATCATTGATCATTCTCAACAATTCTTGAACGAATTACTTACAGATTCCGATTCAGCTGTTGCTCACCTGAATGCCCACACTGTAAAAAATTTTTATGGGAAATTTCACATACATGTATGTGAAGTAATTAACACATACATGGATAGGAAATTTCCCGTAAATTTTGGGAAAAATCCTATAAATTTACAGTAAAAATCCCATAAAAACAGCAATTTTAATATATTTTTATGTGAAAATTCCTATACGTGTACGGGAATTCGCTTTTCCCGTACAAGTATAGGAAATTTCCTCCACATAGATATGGGAAAATCCCGAATATTTTTTACAGTGCACACAAACCTCATTTTGTATCTTCAATGTTCTGGAAATCACAAAATATCCAATCCAACAATACCCAATAAATACTAAAATGGTAGCCAATAATAGTTCATAATAAAATAATTGGTTGGTTCGAATTAAGTTTTATTGAATCAATGAAATTTTTCCTCCTGCTATCAAAATGTACAATATGAAGTGAAATATTTATTCCATCTGATTAGTAATTCATAGATTCGGTTGAAACTCCACACTGCTAAAAAAATTTGTGAATCCCACACACAAAATTTGGAAGCAATTGACACACACTTTTATGTATTGAATTTAACACAGATTTTGTGAGAATCAAATCAATTTTTGTGTGGAAAACATTTCAAGATAATATTGTGTTTGAATTCCAATGAGAGTGTGAGAGATTCAATACGAGAATTTGTGTGCTGATTGCTTCCAAACTTTTGTTTTGAAATTAATACAGACATTTTTTACAGTGCGGACATAATAATCGAGGTCTTGAAGAAATCTCAAGAAAAGTTTGAGGTGTCTTATGCAACACCAAAAGATTTTCCAAATGTTTAAGACGGTTCCTAATTCTAAGAGATATACAAAAATCCTTGAAATATCTTGAAATTATCCTTCCGCAAGATATCTTTCGAACATCATTTAGAAGTGACATCTACTTTGAGTATCTGAAAAATATTTTTTGATGATGCATAAGATATTCTGACCTTGTGTCCAGATATCATCAAGTACTAAACTACTATAGGAATTATTTGAATCATCTGAATCTCCTATGATCTTCAATGAATAAAATGAAAAAAAAATGAATCAATGAAATGAAATCAATAAATATTTTGTGTTTCCCAGTAATTATCTATCTCAGCATGTCTCTTCATACATGAAGGTAGGGATAGAATTTTGTAGATTATAGGCATTCATCAAATGTAAACAAAAAATTTGCTGGAATGAAAAATGAATCTCCCTTTTGGATACAAATCTTTGCCATAATTGTGAATAAAATTGAACATAATATATTACTTTAGATAGAATATTTTCTCCTCCCAACGATAAAATTGAGTATGCAGTAACATGTCAATCTCTTGCAACCTTCTTCAAATTAGGCACTGGTTTTTCTTGTAGGAGTTGAACGAAATCAGTAGTAATCACCGGAGTTCAAGGGATGAAAAAAATACTTTGGATGATAAATCATCCTCTGTCTCCGTAAAATAAACAAACATATCTTTTATTATTCATTAGTCGTATCACTCGTGTCATTTTGGTTATTTACATCTCCTCTTTGTAAGAGTTTCTGTTCCGCTCCAATGACATCATTGACTTTATGCGTAACGTAATAATTAAATCTCCCAATTTCGAAGTTGATCTTCTCCTTAACAGTTTCTCTGCGTTTTACTTGGTATTTGTAGCGTCCTGCAAAACACAAAGTACATTGGAATTCAAATTCATCAATTATTTCTCAGAAGTTCATAACAAAATTTTTGAAAACTTATTCCCAACTATATAAATTTTGAATAACTCTTGTGAAAACTCGGAGTTCAAAATCATCTGGATATGCTGAATGTGAAACTCCAAAAGTATAGAATAGAATGAGACAATTCATTGTCGAAAAGGCATCTCAAAATTTCTGAGATTCGTGTTGTATGGGCACCAATTGCATGATTTGTTTTACGGAACAGAGGAATTTGATATTGATATTGAATCACCATGTAGGGTAGTGAGATCAATGAATGACCGTGCATTTGTGCAAGACCAGTGAATGACTCAAGTACATCCGAGAGCTGGTTGATTCAAATATTGGATATTAAGGGGATACCAGCGATCCCCACTGATGCAACCCGCCATACAAGCGTACCGACTGAGGGAATATTTTCTCGGCAAAAATACTCTGAACTGAATTCATGAAGAAGTGTGAAATTTTCAGGAATAAATCTCCAATTCTTCATTCATCGCGGTACATCGCCCGAATTTTTGATTTCGAAAAAGCATTTTTTTCTCAGTCGGTAACACAAACTTTTTCTATGAAATCCAAAATTCGGGCGATGTACCGCGATAGATAAGGGATTGAACATTGATTCCTGAAGATTTCATACTTCATCATGAATTCAGTTTGGAGTATTTTTGCCGAGAAAATATTCACTCAGTCGGTACGCTTGTATGGCGGGTTGCATCAGTGGGGATCGCTGGTATCCCCTTGATCGATATGAATCATATTGAATGCTTGTATTGCTTTTACATTCGATTGAGTTTTCAATATTTTGATTTATTGACTTTTTAATGTTCCTGGTCATTCCACTGGGGGTACGGTCACTCACTAGTCTTGCTACCCTAGGATGACAACGACGTCTCGCTTAGAGTTTATGAATGAAGATTTTCATAGAATATATCGTCAAAAAATTTACAACCTAAGAGAAAAATTGGTTTCTGCCTGTTTTGCCTTCGGAGGCGATTGAATGCTGGAGAGACCATACTCACCAAGTGACAAACGTTGGTTGGAAAAAGACACGGTCATACAGTAGAGCGTGGTGAAAACATCTTTGTCCTCTGTCAACTCGAGTGAAAACGAGGATACTAGGCGGGATTTTCCCACCTTGTATCCTTTGTTTCGCGTCAGTTGAAGAGAGCAGGTCACACATCGCTATCGTGGCTATACGTTAAAGACAGAGGACTCAGACAAACACTGATATTTTCTGAACAAATCAATAAGTAGGGTACTTACCCTAAGTATTCGTTAGTTATATTTATGATTACAGTACAAATAGCAATTGCGATCGTACGTTTGATGGTTTTGAGTTTCTCTGGCGTGAAAACCTTCCTTGGAGTTCCTGGTAATCTCTCCTTGCATCTTTTAATGTCAATGCATTTCCGAGCAAGAGCTTGAGACCCGTGACAAGCAAGTAAAAGGCCCTTCACCATTTTCGCATATGTCTTTTTTCTTCTAATTATTTCCCAGCGTTTTCCTGATATAAAAATCTTTGATCCCAAGTACACCTGGGATGTTGAAAAATATTTGATATGAAAAAAGGTTAGATGGAACTCAATCTGATAGGCTTATAACTTCTCTTATCGAATCCCATTGAAATAGATGGAATCCAAAAGTTTTTACGGTTTGATATGCATATTCGAAACAGGGTTGATGGTATTTTATCTGGATTATTACGGATTCCAAAGCGGTGATGCTGCTGATTTGTCTATACGTTTTTCAAATTACACAGGTCAACATTTGATCTACGCTGGGCCGCCAGGAACTAAGTGGATATCTATGGGTTTTTGGGGTCGCTGATCACGATGAAGGGGGCTATATGACCCCATCACGTCAGGATCGAGGTCAAATGAAGGTCAAACATCTTGAATCGAAAAATATAATTTTTTTGACCCCAGATTATGAACGAGCGGGAAATTTTACATCCAGATATACTCTCACGTTTTAATCAAAGTCATATCTGCAGGTCATATGGAGGTCAACTGTAGGTCAAATCCTTCTTTTGAATGTTTTGTCTGATATTGGGTTGCGAAGTCTCTTGGATTAGGTGAATTTTATGTTTTCGAGGTCGCTGATCACGATGAAGGGATTTATATGACCCCTTAACATTAGGATCCAGGTCATTCGAAGGTCGAGTGGAGAAACAACCATCGAAAAAACCTGAAAAAATTCATACACATGTTTTTGAAGTTGCTGAATCCGAACCAGGCGTTTTTTCACACTTTGAGTCTATCCTAGAGGTCATCCAAAATAATTTCAAGGTCACTTTGGAGTGTTTTCAGGATGAAAATGTGAAGTCAGATTCGAAAAACTTGAAAAATTCCTACCCATGTTTTCGAGGTCCGCGAATCGGAATCTGAAGTCGCTTCACCCCCAGAAGACGAGGTTCAAGGTCATTCCAAGAACGAGTGGAGAACCCTGCAAGTAAATTGCGACAGTTATGGGGTATGAGTGTGTTGAAAATCAAACGTGTTTCTCCTCCCTTGACGTTTCATCACATCAAGATGGAAGTTTTTAGACGCAAAATTTTTATCTTCACATACTTATGTTATACAGTTCGTACATCTCAATGCAATTCAACAACAAATCAACGTGTGGTTGCACCCAGGGCGCCTCCACGTGGTGACGGTGGGCAACGGAGTTGCCTCACTATCTAGTGGAGTCCCTGGGTTGCGGCGTTCATGCCGTCATGGCAACCACACGGAAACGTATCACGAGACAGGGCTTCGGAAACCCAGAATCGGCGGCTGGTCAGGGTGGGAAAGCGGGCCCGCAGGCGTCGTCATCATGCGACGGTAGCTCTACATTGGTGGGAAACTTGGCCTCTGTGGAGTCAAATGTGACAAGTCAAAGTCCTTGCAAAAACAGTCCGGACATCTTTTGTGTTGTTTGCGGGCAGTACACGACAAAAATTCAATTCACATTCTCAGAAACATTGGAAAGAAAATATAATGAATGCTTCGCAATCTAAACTGATTCTTCAACTAATTCCTTCACTCATAAAGTTGTCTGTAGTAGATGCCGCAATATTTTGGACAAAAAGAGAAGACAGATATTTTCTTCTCCAATGAAATGGAGGAAGCCATCAAATCACGCGTCGGATTGCTACTTTTGTTCAACTAATCTACATGGTTATAATCGTCATAATAAAAAATCTATCATTTATCCGCACGTAGCATCAGTAACTTCTCCTGTATTTATTGATGCTGAATCTAATGATAGTAGTATGGATATAGAAACAAGTGAACAAGAAGTTTGAACTCATGCAGATCATACATCAGACAATGTTGAAATGCTAGATCAATCCTCCGATACATCCGAAGAAGAACAAGGAGAAGAAGAAGAAGAAGAAGAAGAAGAAATGGAAGCTCACAAAATTTTATCAGATTCAGAAGATGAGGGCAATAGAAATCAAGAACAATCTGCCCAAGCTGATTTGACTTCTGGCGTCAAGACTTGAAGAAAAAAAATGCTTGGCTTCTGGAAAGCACGTTACATATTACCGTTCAAGAGACAAACCGTTTAGGAAGTTTCTTACAAAAACAAGCAACTTGATTTACTGCAGTGATATCGGAGGTTTGGTTGAACAATTTGACATTGAATACAGATCTTGTCATTGGCGTCTTTTCATAGATTCCTCGATAAGAAGTCTGAAAGCTATCTTGCTTCACAATGGGAATTTGTATGCCCCTTTACCCGTTGCTCATTCTGTTTCAATGGAAGAAGAGTATCATGATTTGCATCTCTCATTACAAAAATTGAAATATGATGAACATAAATGGGATATTGAGGGTGATTTGAAAATAAGTACCATCATGCTCGGCTTACAAAAAGGATTCACTCCATATCCATGTTTTCTTTGCGAGTGGAATAGTCGAGCTCGAGATGAACACTATGTGAGAGAAGTCTGGCCTCCTAGAAGAAAGTTAACTCCAGGCGTCAAAAATGTTTTGGATGGAAGTTTGATACCTACACAAAAGGTTCTTCTACCGCCATTGCACATCGAATTAGGTCTTGCGAAGCAGTTTGATGGAGCAATGCGCAAAAATCAAAGCGATGCTTTCATGCATATCTTTCAAATCTTTCCATCGCTTTCTGAAGCTAAAATAAATGAGGGTGTTCTCACGGGACCTCAGATAAGAGAGATGCTGAAAGACGAGGGATTTGAAGGACTAATGACCGATGAAGAAAAAGCTGCATGGCAAAGTTTCAGAGAAGTGACGAAAAATCTTTTAGCGAATAACAAAGATCCTGGTGATAAAGATATTGTTTTTAGAATGTTGAATGATTTCAAAGAAGTTGGTTGTCTTATGAATCTAAAACTCCATTTTTTGCACTCTCATATCGATTACTTCCCCGAAAACTTAGGGGACTTCAGCGAAGAGCAAGGTGAGAGGATGCACCAGGATCTAAGAGAATTTGAAGTAAGGTATCAAGGAGTTTGGGGTAAAAATATGCTAGCAGACTATTGTTGGAATTCGCAGAAGAGAGTCAAATGAAACTCACAAAACACAAGCAATTAGAAGATCATCTCTCACTCAATGGAAACGTTCTCGAACCGATCAGTGATATAGCTGACATGACGATTTAGGTAAGGCTGTAGAGTCACAAGGAATATCGGCTTAAACGTGTCTTCTATGTTTGCTTTCTGCGTGAGAGATCAAGAATGACAACAAGGAGGCGTTACTGCTCAAAACAAGCTACGGTATTGTATTCAGTAAACATACGTATGAATTTTTGCGCATCTCTTGAAGGTTATTACTCTACTTGACATTGGATTGACTCTTAACTGGAATTGTTAGTGATCAACCGAACTTGCATTAAAACTTGGACTAATGAATAAAAATTTACTCCTCCTTACATTTCTCCGTGATCTATACCTGTTTGACTCAGATATAACATAACTTAAAAACGACATTGGAATGACCTCGAATGTCTGCTAGAAAAACTTCGCAAGACTAAACATACTTCAAATTCAGACTTGGGAATCTTAGAAACATGTGTATGTGTTTTTATGGATGTTTCGGTAGTCCTCGCTGGATTTGATCATCGAATGACCTCGAACCTGATCTGATGTAGGTTAACCGAGCTCTCATTCCGATTCGTAGACCTCGGAAACATAGGCAGGAAATTTCCAAGTTTTTCGAACCATACTTCACATTCTTATCTCAAAGACACTTCGAAATGACCTTCAAATGACCGTCAATGACCTCTAGGATAGATCCAAAGCGTGAATAAATGCCTGATTCGGATTCAGCGACCTCAAAAACATGTGCATGAATGTTTTCAGTTCTTTTCGATGGTTTTTTCTCCGCTTGACGTTCAAATGACCTTGATCCTGATGTGATGGGGTCATAAGGACCCCTTCATCGTGATCAGCGACCCCAAAAACATAAGAGTCGCCTAATCCAAGGGACTTCCCAACCTAATATCAGACAAAACATTCAAAAGAAGAATTTGACGTACAGATGACCTCCATATGACCTGCAGATATGACTTTGATTAGAACGTCAGAGTATATCTGGATGTAAAATTTCCCGCTCGTTCATAATCTGGGGTCAAAAAAATTAAATTTTCCGATTCAAGATGTTTGAGCTTCATTTGACCTTGATCCTGATGTGATGAGGTCATATAGACCTCTTCATCGTGATCAGCGATCTCGAAAACATAAAAGTCACCCAATCCAAGAGACTTCGCAACCTAATATCAGACTAAACATTTAAAAGGAGGATTTGACCTACAGATAACCCCTATATGACCTGCAGATATGACTTTGATAAAAAGGCGAGAAGATATCTGGATGTAAAATTTCCCGCTCGTTCATAATCTGGGATCAAAAAAATTATATTTTCCGATTCAAGATGTTTGACCTTCATTTGACCTTGATCCTGACGTGATGGGGTCATATAGACCCCTTCATCGTGATCAGCGACCCCAAAAACCTATAGATACCCACTTAGATTCTGGCGGTCCAGCGTAGATCAAATGTTGACCTGTGTTATAAATTGCATTGAAAACACTTCAACCCCTCAATTGCATTTACCTCCTGCAGGAGACAGTTTCATGCCTCCTGTAATGGATGAATGAAGTCAACAGGTTAATCAAAAAAATCAGAGTTGATCCCATGTCAGACATTTCCAAAGCGAATTCTCAATTCTTTTCATAACCGAATCCAAACTCCAACACGACGATGACGTTAAATATTATATTATGAGGTTTGTTCATGAAATATCTTCCCATGAATACTATTTTGATGATGCGATTCCAAAGTAGGACAATTATGTCATAGGATGCCGAAATAGACACAAATTTTATCTGACATGATAAAAATTTTCACTGGCTCAAAGATGTCTCACGCAACGGCTTAAGAAGTGTCCGGATGAAGGATGGAAATCTACGTGTCATAAAAGGTTCCCAACAGTGATTTACAATGTAATGTACACAAGTAGAATAACGTCAAATGATGTGAATAGAAACACCCTTATAATGATCATTCTCTACTAGTTTTCACTTTCTAAGGGTGTTTCTATTCACTCCATTTTTTTGTAAGGTAAATTACAGTATCTTACCTGTGGAATACTGTATAGATTACAGGAATTAAATGACTTGCCCATTCCTAGTTCAGATATTTTGATGAATAAATTGAAGGGTGTTTCCTGGTTGATTTTTCCGCTAGAAAACTACTAGATCGTTTCAATCGTTTCACGTCATCAATATCCAATTCATTACGATGATATTTGGATGAAAAAATTCAGAATCAATCAGAGAATCCAGCTCTGCACATAGGGGTATTTCGCTGATTTAGCTGGCCAAAAGTCACTTTTGTCAAACAGCTTTTAGGATGAAAGTAACAACATATGCTATTGGCCCGATGGTTGCTACACATCAAAAGAACCCTCCCCCAGCCCCCCTGTATCGCTCACACATGTAAAAATTGGTCAAAACTTGACTATCGTTCATCGCGTATACGTCTCTTATCGTTACCAAGTGTGATCCTCAAGTTTGACATCAAATACTATCTACTTGGTGATCGTTTCAGTGTAAACAATTATGGATCCTGAAAATGCAGGTGAGATTACATATTTTCCACATATTTGAATACTGTTTTCGTAGAATGAGGTTAATACGTAGCGCATTAAACGTACCTCTCTTTTTCTTTTCAATTTTGTTCATTTTCCAAATTCTCTAAGAGATTAGTTATACTTCAGGGTGCTTCCCGGTCATGTTTTTTGTGCAGAGGCATGCAATGGCCCTCTCGTAACATGATAGTGAAGGAATCAGCTGCTATTTTTTGCTCTTTTTCGTTATATTTATATTTTATTGGAGATAGTCATAAAAACCAAATTTCGCAACTTCGAAAGTTTTCAGTTTCAACACAATCTTTATCTTGTTTTGGACATTCCAGGTGGTTCGAACTACAGAGTAGTGACTAGACGAAGACTGTACGATAAAATGCAAGAGCAAAAATTACCGAATTTCGAAGCAAAAATCAATTATTTGGAAAATGAACTTTTAACACATAGAAATTATAGTGAAGATCAAAGAAGAGAGTTGAAGCAAAAAATTTCTCACATCAAGAGTGAATTCAAAAGAAGATGGTCAAAAGCTAATCGACAGCAAGACAAATTCTTGAAAGAGAATGCTGATTGGCTGCAAGGAACATTCGAAATGCCTAAATCTCCCGATGAACGTGTTGGTCAACCATTAAAGTCATTCAATGAATCATCTGAGAGAAGTAAGAGGAGAAAAACAGAGCAACTGCGAAAATGTGTGAGCCAAGAGGTTCTGGTTCATGCTACAAAGATGAGTTTGCAAAGTTCTGGTGATAGAGTTGCGTCACAAGTTCTCACTGAATTAGGTAAGTCTCCCAAGCGAGCCAGTAAATACAAAAAAGCTTATTCAACATCTTTGCAAGTTAATACGACACAACTCACGCCTCTTGAATCGTTATCAATGTTTGTGGAAGCCAATCTCTCCAGAGAACAATACGAAATAATGAGGAGTTCGAATAAGAAATATTATCCTTGCTATAGTATATTACAAAAAGAAAAACGTCAATGCTATCCACCACAAGAATCGTATCATGTAACCGAAACATGCGCCGAAATTGAACTACAGCATTTACTAAATCATACTGTAATTCGACTATTGACATACTTACACGATATTTTAACTGGTTTGACACAAGAAGAACTTGATACAATAGAGCTGATAAGTGAATGGGGTTGCGATGGATCACAACAATCGCAGTTCAAGCAAAAAATGGGAAACGATGACGCCACAGATGCAAACATTTTTCAAAGTTGCCTAGTTCCTCTTCAGTTAGTGTGTGGCAGAAACAAAACAAAAATCATTCGGCAAAATCCGACCCCATCATCACCATGATACTGTCGTCCGATCAGGATCAGATTTGTAAAAGAATCTACAGATATTACGAACGATGAAATCAATTACATTCAAAATCAAATCCATTCTTTAGAAAATAGTGTATTTACGATAGGATGCGCGTCTGGAAGCGTGAAACATTCCATGGCATTCACAATGGTAGATGGAAAAGTGTGCAATGCTGCCACGCAAACAACGTCAACCATGAGATGTTACATCTGTGGAGCGACATCAGAGCTCTTTAACGACCTGACCATTGAAAAACATGTGAATGTTGAAGTGTTATCATTTGGTTTATCCATTTTACACGCGAGGATCCGGCTCTTCGAAAGCATATTGCACATTTCTTACAAATTACCTGTAAAAAATGGCAATTTAGGTCTGCAGCTGACAAAATCACTGTGAATGAAAGGAAAGCCGGAATACAAAAAATATTCAGAGAGAAAACAGGCTTAATAGTAGATGTTCCCAAAGCCGGGTTTGGTAACACCAACGACGGAAATACCAGTAGAAGATTTTTTGCCGATCCACAAATGGCAAGTGAAATCACTGGCGTTGACTTCGATCTCGTTTACAGATTCAAAATAATTTTGGAAGTCATTTCAAGCGGCCTTAAAGTTGATTCAAAGAAGTTCGGGAATTATTGTTTGGAAACAGCTAAACATTACATTTCTTTATATCCATGGCATCCCATGACCCCAACCATGCATAAAATTCTCGTGCATGGTGCAACAGTTATAGAGAAAGCGTTATTGCCGATTGGAATGTTGTCTGAAGAGGCTGCAGAAGCTCGGAATAAACATTTCAGGATTTACCGAAACAGTTTCGCACGAAAATTTTCAAGGGTGGAATGCAATCTTGACGTCTCGAATAGACTTCTGTTAACCTCTGACCCTTTAATCACTAGTCTAAGACCAAAACCACGGGAATCCTCAAAACCTTTTTCAAAGGAAACTATCGACATGTTGATTTCAGTTGATGTAGACGAAAATGTTGATAATTCAGATTCTGAAAAATCAGGAGAAGAATGCGTAGAGGAGTCAGAAAACGAATCCTGTCATTCATCGTCCAGTTGATTAAGTCATTTGGATGTACTTTAATTTAATTTGAGAAGAAACTCAATTTTTGCTTGCAAATAAAAAAAATATCTATACTCAGTGGTTTTTTTTACATAACTAACGCTCAAAAATAACTTTTCTTGATAAAAAATAGAAGAGAAAACCTTAAAATTGAATAATCATGCGATGAATAATTTTGGCCAGCCAAATGGACGAAATACCCCTATGTGCTTCGATCTCAAAATAGTTGGAGACGAGTTGAATTCTGAAATTAAATTTTATTATGAAAACGAAAACTGAATAGAGGTTTCTCATTGACTGATAACGAAATTTTGTTCTGTTTAATTATGACAACTTCGTTACACAATGAAGGGAGCAGATCCGGCTTCTTTGATTGATTCTCAATCTCATAATCTAAAGCTTGATATAATTGATCCAATATTATTGATAAAAAATGGTCCAAACGATCTAGTAGTTCCCTAGTGGAAAAGTTGACCAGAGTACTACCTTGAGAGAGGTTTCAAGATATTTTTCCGATTCCATGAACAAAAATGTGTCAAAGATATAGAAAACTGTTTTAGAAGACACCTCGAAGATATACAGCGGAAATTTTTCTGATAAGATGGAATTCGTGATGTATGAGTGGATTGTTCAGAGTTATTGTCCAAAAATCTTCGTTTTCGTCAAAAGAATTCAACGGATCACATTCACGGAATCGAAAATTTGATGGAATTATTGAAAACCATCATATAAATCCATGAGATCAAATTCACCATTGAAAACCTACACATATATATTAAAGAACTTGAAAATGTTTGCAGCGAAAGTTTTGGGTATTCTCAAGATATGTTAAACTCCTCCTATGTCTCAAATATATCTTTGAAAACATGTTTCGAACCTTAGACATCTACAAGATACGTAAAAGTGAAGCGTGAGGCATTCTCAACGTTTCTATAAGATATCTGAAATCACGAAATATTCAGTAAGAACTTCATCCATTGTTGATTATTACAATAGAGTATCAATATTATTGTGGTTACATCTAATCGAGAACATCGATTTTATACATCAATATATTCTTACAAAAATATTGATTTCAGATATCGGTATATATCATAATAAAATCATCGATATATCTTTGTCATCTCTATTTAAGGATTATGAGTGACGTAATGCGGCCATACTTTTCCATCAACAACGTCGTAAATTTGTGGTTCCTTTCCCAAATTCATGTTTTGCTGTGTTTCTGGCTGAATGGGGAAATCCCGATCCAATTGCCTGTATTCTGGGATAGATTGTGCCATCGTTTCTCTTACAGATGTAGAAGGATCTTGAGAATTCGTTTCTGAAACCGCATGCATGATAACATTTGGAAGAAGTTGATGTTCTACTTCAGTGTCTGGATGATTCCGTTCAAATTCGTCGTTTTCTGATCCATGCACGACGGAATCGGCATTTTCATGTGTGCGATTTGAATTTTGGACATTCGGATCAATTTGTTCCTGTATTTTTTCAATATCGATATTATGCCGTTTTGTTAGATTCTGATCATTAGAATCGCCATTTTGTGGAGTATCCACTGGTTCGATGATTTCTGAAATAGAAGATTTTCTTACATCATGTTTTTCTAAATGCGCAATTCTGGAGTTCTTCGCATCTGATTCATTGTTTCCATTGTCAAGGAGATTTATTGCACATTGTGAACTCGAACTTGAATGAGGTTGAGGTTCATCTTCAGAACAGCTTTCAGAAATCACAATTTCTTGACGCTTGGATAATATTTGCGTTTTTTTATCAGAATTCTGTTTCAATTGCCTTTTACTCATTTTAAATTTCTGTGTAATAAAATTTGTTTTATGATTAGTACAACATGATATTAATTTGCAATAACAATTGTTTTGGAATAGATTCCACATGCGATTTTGTATGGGACAATTTATTATGAAAAGAAATTCAATCAAGAAATACCTGCTGCGTTTGTTTTTTGCATTTTTCTTCGAACGAAGCACCTCTTGTTATTTTCATCGTAGGGAATCTCAACCTTTTTGCACTGGTTTGATATTTATTTTTGACGTCGATTTCACTTTCTAAACATATATAATATCGATAGATACAAATTCAATCAATTTATTTATCAACTACTCAAGTAGCATAAGAACTTCTCAAATGTGCTATGATTATTCTGTGAATATGAAGAAAATGTGCATATAAGACTGTTCCGAACAAATCCGTGAAGATATTCTATGAAGATTCATAGCACATACTCATTTGAAACAGTCTCATTCAGAGGTTCTAAGCATGTTCATAGAATTTTCCAAACACGCCCTTAGCATTCTCAACCTTTTGTGCTACTTGGGTAGAAATAGTCTGACAACTAAATCCATAAAATAAATACATACAAGTAGAAGGAGTAGTAATTGACATTGCTGCTCATTTAGCAATACATAAAATTGATCTATAAATACATACTAAAAGTTCAGAGGTTATACTCAAAGTAAAAAGATATCCCGTCCTCAAAGAACACATTTATGTATATACAAAAGAAATGTGATGGATACAATACATTATGAATAACTAATCATGAGACTCACCACCCAAAATGAGTACATGTCCTCTGAGAAATGCTCCCGCTGAATCGCCAGTTTGGATAGTATATATTTTTTTTATATCAAAATCATTCTCATTGATCGGATTGAACCGCTGAATATTTTGTACAGGGACGATGCATTTACGTCCAGTAAATAGTATTTTCACATATGCGTGGGTTATACGTCCCATTTTCAATATTTGACTTCCATTTTCTTTTTAATACGTTGTGAAATATATAATTTATTTATGTTTATAATTACTTTCCCACATCACTTCCACTAGCGGCTTTTTCAACGTTAACGGTCACCAATTTGCGAACGAAAAGATGTGAACATCAACTGACGCCAGCCTACGAATTCCGTTGGTACGTGTCTTCACACATATGCTCTCATGGAGTCTCTGTTGTATTGAGTTATCTTCATTCCCATTGGCTAATCCATTCAGAGGGCCTCTGTGATTGGATGATACGCGAATGTATCTCACTGCGATCTACTGGCAAAAACAAGAAACTATTTGTTTGCGAAAATCTGATTGGATGAGGGTTAATGGCTGCAAATTAGTTGAACCCCGTGAAATACGATGTTTGTCTTGACAACGATAACTGTTGTTATGTTACGTCAGTTTTGATGGTTTTGATGCAAAGTGATTATTCAATGGAAAATTGAATGAGAATACAAGTGTGTATCAAATTATGGTATAAAGTTGCTCATTTATCAACTTTGTATGTGACAGAAAAAAAGCAGGACCTTTTGGAATTCCTGTTGTGTGGGTTGATTTCGTAAGTTTTAGGTTATTATATGATTTTTATATTGTCTGAGTTATTGTGATAGGAGAATTTGAATTCATTGTTGGATGTGCAATATTCTATTCTATATGAAACCAAACACGAATACGTATGAAATCATAATTCTATCCCACACACGACACCTACGTCGCCTCTCCGTGGAATTCAGGGAGAAATAAGGGATCCGTGGATACGGCGTGGTACGACGGAGAAGCAGCGTAGAGGCGACGGAGAAATGTCCGTCGAAAAAACGGCCCGGACATTTCTTCGTCGCCTCTACGCTGCTTCTCCGTTGTACCACGCTGTATCCACAGTTCTCTTTCTTCGCTCCTGATTCCGCGGAGAGGCGACGTGATTGCATTGGCGAGTGTCTTGTACGGGATGACTGTTCACTACTGGAATAAAATATTCATGTTGTAGGAAATTTTGCGTATGTCGAGAAAACGAGGACGATACATGAAATATTTAGATCGTGATAATGAAGATGATGATGTACCTAAAAAATCATGGTATGAAATTAGAAAACAACTGTATGTCTGTGCGGAATTCAGTATTCCTCAGGTATATGCGATACTTATTTGATAAATATTTCTTCATATGAGTTCTCATTTTACACGTTCTTGAAGTTTGAAGCGTTTACGGAAACGAACCGAAATTTTGATGTGACAAAATCTAACGAACCATTGTCATTTTCTCACTCCGAATCAACTCCTTAGAACTGAAAACTTCATTTAAAAAATGTACTGCAAGATTTTTGGTATCTGATAGCTAAGTATTGTATTATTCGAACACTAATTCGTTTCAATAAACGATTCAAACTTCAGCAACATTCATTTTACCACCACTTCGTATATAAGAATTCCTTTGATGTGTTTCCTATTCTAATCCTGGTGGTGATGTCAGTAAGGAATTATTTATAGAATTGAGAACATTTTTGAAAAATTCCACCGGGATCAGAAAAATTTGTAAATCGTTCTGCTGTCAATAACGTCATTGAAACATTCTAAAATTTATTGATATATGTATTTAGTTATTGAGAAATGCTACAGAAATTTGAATTGTTTCCTAAAAAGAAACAAACATCCAATAAAATAAGATCTGGTAATAATCAATATTTATCATCCTAAATGAATCCCTTTGAACAGAACGCATTGACAGACAAATTTACTAACCTGCAGTGACCAAGTATTTCATTATTCAATCACTATTTGTTTCAGTAAACACCTGCAACTTCAGCAACATATAAAAGAACTCTGCCAGTTGGCACACATCTTCCTCGTTCTTAATCAATCAATTATGATAGAACTTTTGAAAATATAGTCAAACAATGCAGATTGCTGAAGACTCTTCTTCCACTTTTCTCCACCGATTGTGATGGAACTTATGTGAGACCACTATGGAATCATAACTGAACCGTGGTATAAATTTTATTGCAATCGGATAACAGGGAGCGAAAACATGCCCTTGACCCAAAATCACAATTTTTTATAACATGTTCCTTTTCCGTCTTCTGTCTTCTTTCTAAAAATCAGGTTAAAACTTATATGAGACCACTATCCACACTGCACATAACTCTGGTAAAAATTCCATAACGATCGGATAATGGGCACGGAATATATGCGCGGTCAAAATTTATGTCACATACATACATATACACAAACACACACACACACACACGCGCGCGCGCGGGACCAACTTTCTCCCGTGAGTGTTGGGCAGTCGTTTGGTATAAGAGATTCCTGTTTTCAAGACGAAAAAAATTTCGGCCCCCGGAAACGGTCACAAAGCTTCCCTGTAACGAAGAAGCAAAAAGGTAGATTCTGATTGAGTATATTTAATTTTTATCTCAAATACATTTTGTATCGTGCAACGATTATTGAAGTTCATTCAAAATATTTTTCAATTCTGTTTGAATGTTGTCATGGATATAATGTTCGAAAGTTGTGATTGTTGTGAAAAACTTGTGTGCTTGCACCATACAAAAAATTCCCTGCATTTTTACCACGCTCAGCGTAGGTAACAAAATCACCTAGGCTCAGCGTAGGACATTCATTGAACAACATTGTCAGCTCTCTCTGTTGAACATAGGATCTTTACGAGATAATTTTGGATTCCACTGTCTGTGATATCTTTACGCGGAAAGTAGAACGCTTTTACCCACGCTTAACATGATAGTTTTCTCAATCTATGTAAAATTTCCCTGCTGAGCACAGAATATTTGCAATTTGTGAACGCACACGTATAATTTTCATTTCATTTTGAACATCGAAGTGCAATTTCACAACCTTGATCATGTAATGTCCCCATACTCTACGTGGTAATATTACAATATTGGTTCTGTGATGGCACGGTATTAGTTTGTCAACTAGTTCGGCATTTTTTACAGTGTGGAGGAATTATCAGATTTTGTTGGACGGTGGTTGTCAAATTTCATCATGGGATTATAATCATATAAGCATCAATGTGAGGAGAAGAAGAAAAACATTTTCTCTCATCTGTTTCATGCCTTGTTACTTGGAGGATTTAGAATTCCCGACATTGAAGTTCAAAATGAGTTCTTTATAAATCTCTGGTATTCAAGGAGGATTATTAAAGAATTACGAGGAATTTATTATGGGGTGTGCGAGTAGTGATTTTTCCGAGTCGAGTCACGTCGAGTACTCGAAAATTTTTCGAGCATCCAATAGATTTCCGAGTACTCGAAAAATATATGATATACATGAATATGAATATGATTCATATGTGATAGTGGATAACGATCCCTTATGTTTCCTAAGAATATTCTATTCGTTACAAATGATAATTGACCATAATTCTCGAAAAAATTGACAAATGACTCGAAGACTTTCGAGTAGCTCGAAAATTTCGAGGAGTAAAAAATACTCGACTCGAGGATACTCGAAAATTTCAAGTACTCACACACCCCTAATGAATTTTCATATTCCCAAAGGAACTCATTCCTGGACTGTTGTGTTGTCTGGGACTTGCTTTTAGTACTATATTATGACTTACATCGGCAAAAACGGAAGGAAAGCAAGGGGAAACTACCTTCCTTGACATGTTTCAATACTTCCCGAGGAAATGAAACCTTTTCCTAACCTGGAATATTATGTAACAAAAACAAACGAACAAATTAATAAATACATGATGGCGCTCTCTCGGGTAAAATATTCCGGAGGTGAAGTAGTCTCCCGTTCGGATCTCCGGGTGGAGGCTACTCGAGGAAGCTTCATCAGCAAAGAACGAAAATCGGAGAATAGGATAGGAAAAAGAAACAACATTCTTCGAGTCGGAGCGTGGGATGTTAGATCACTGAGGCAAGCGGAAAATTAGGAAATTTGGAATTAGAAATGAATAGGTTGAATATAGACGTAATGAGGATTAGCGAAATGAGATGGCCACAAGAGGGCGATTTTTGGAGTGGGGATTATAGAATAATTCATACAGGATCAAAGAACGGTCAAGCAGGTGTAGGAATTGTGATGCATAAAAGAGTAGGAAATAGAATAGGAAATTATTTGCAACATAATGAACGTGTGATGATGGTTAGAATCAGAACAAAACCGGTAGACACAGTCATATTCCAAGTATGCATGCCAACATTTGCATATTCAGAGGAAGATATTGGAAGTACGTACGAAGAAATAGAAGGAGTGATAGAATATGTGAAGGGAGAAGAGAATTTGATAGTGATGGGGGATTGGAATGCGGTAGTAGAACAAGGAAAAGAGGACAACATAATAGGAGATTTTGCGTTAGGGAGGAGGAACGATAGAGGACAACGTTTAGTCGAATTTTGTGGAAATCATAAGATGGTTATCACAAACACTTCATTTGAAAATCATCCAAGAGGAATCTACACTTGGAAAATGCCAGGAGATACAGCAAGGTACCAAATCGATTACATATTAGTGAAACAAAGATTCAGAAACCAAGTGAAAAACTGTGAAACTTATCCCAGTGCAGATATAGATAGTGATCATAATATGTTGATGATGAAATGTTCTCTGAAATTCGAATCTCTGAAGAAGAAAAGGGAAATGCAGAAAAGATGGAATTTGAAGAACCTCAAGCAAAAACAAACACATGAGGCATTCGAGAAAATGTTGGATGAAAAATTGGGAGATCAAAAAGAGAAAGACTTGGGAATAGAGAGGAGATGGACAAAGATGAAGGGGAATATCAGAGAATGTGCGGATAAGATTTTGAAGAATAATGGAGTAGAACCTAAAAACCCATGGATAACGGGAGAAATTTTGGAATTGATAAATGAAAGAAGAAAATACAAGAATAATGATAGCCAAGAAGGCCAGCAACGATACAAATCATTGGGAAATAAGATAATAAGAGAATCAAGGAAAGCAAAAGAACAGTGGTTGGAAGAGAAATGTCAGGAAATAGAAATAAGATCGCATTTAGGAAAAATAGATGAAGCATATAGGATTATTAAAAGATTTTTCGGACAAATAAAATCTAGAAGCAATAAGATTGGAAACTCTCTAGGACGACAATTGCTGGAAACGGAAGAGAAAATAGAACAGTGGATCAATCATTTGGAAGACTTGTATAGAGGAAACGATGATATAGCACTTTCAGAGGAGGAGGATGTAGATAAGGAAGAATTGGGAGATTCGATATTGAGATCAGAATTCGACAAGGCTTTGAAAGAATTGAAAAATAATAAAGCGCCAGGCATAGATGGCATAAGTGCGGACCTTATAAAAGCCTCCAGCGAAGGAACTCGTGACGCACTGTCTGAATTGATTAGAGATATGTACCAAAAAAGAGAAGTACCGGAAGATTTCCAAAAGAATAAAATTGTCGCTATCCCAAAAAAACAAGGGGCAGACGAATGCGAGGACTACAGAACGATCAGTTGAACTTCACATGCTTCGAAAATACTGACCAAAACTATATACAAGGGGATGGAGAATAGAATAGAGAGTAGATAGGCAGAAGATCAGTTTGGTTCTAGAAAAAATAGGGGAACGCGACAAGCAATTTTAGCACTTAGGGCAGTAATAGAGAAAAGGATAGCGCTGAAGAAATCTGTGTACATAGGTTTTGTACATATACAAAAGGCTTTCGATAATGTGGACTGGGAGAAGATGTTTGCGATCCTGAAAAAGGTGGGAATAAATTATAAAGATAGGAGAATAATATACTAATTATATAAGAATCAAAGTGCAGTAATAGACATAGAGGGTGAGGAAGGGGGAGCTCAAATAAGAAGAGGGACAAGACAAGGATGCTCATTATCGCCACTGATCTTCAATTTATATATAGAAGAAGCAATGAACGAAGTGAAGGAGGAAATTCAATCGAAATTACAGATTCAGGGAGAAAATATAAGTATGTTGAGATTCGTGGATGACATAGCTATACTTGCCACGAGTAGTACTGAGTTGGAAAATATTCTCAACACTATGAGAACAATATTATTGGAAAACCATTGTATGAATATAAATAAAGACAAAACAGAATTCATGACGTGTACAGCAGCGAAAACAGCTAGAAGAACAAAAATCAAAATAGATACCGAGACAATTGAACAGGTGAAAGAATTCAAATATCTAGGAAGCATAATTACAGAAAACGGCAACAGCGGAAGAGATATAAGAGCAAGAATAGCACAAGGGGAACAGGCTTTTTACCAAAAGAAACAGTTATTATGCTCAAAGAATATCAGCTTAGAATTAAGGAAGAAATTCTTGAAAAGTTATGTCTGGAGCACAGCATTATATGGTTGCGAAACTTGGACAATGGGGAAAACTGATCAACGAAGACTGGAAGCTTCTGAAATGTCGTGTTATAGGAGGATGCTCAGAATAAAATGGATAGACAAAGTCAAAAATGAAGGAGTACTCGAGCAGATGAATAAAGAAAGAAATCTTTTGAAACACATCGTGAAAAGGAGAAGCAATCTTATAGGACACACATTACGGCATGAGAGTTTATTGAAAACAATATTGGAAGGGAAAATGAATGGTAAAACTGGTAAAGGTAGACCTAGAGCAAGTTATATGAAGCAAATCGTACAAGACAAGGGATGTAGTAGATATGTAGAAATTAAACGTTTGGCGGATAATAGAAAGGGGTGGAGGGTTTCATCAAACAGTCGTCAGACTGATTACTTCATGATGATGATTATGACTTACAAGATGTAGCATGGGACAAGGTGTTGCATGGTGCGGAAGTAAAAGTGTGCAAATCGCACAGAAAAAAGATTAGTTGAAATGACTATTCAACTTGTAAGCGCGAAGGACCAATTTTTTCCATTGATTCCAATTATATTAAATAATTTTTGTGTGGAAATTGGTTGAATCAATGAAAAAAATTGTTATTCTAACTAAAAAAAATGGTTTCATATGCGCTGAAAAGTTAAATACTTATTTCAACTAATTTTTTTTTTCCGGGCGTACTTGTGATCGATGAATCGAATCGAATCAAATTCCACATCAGTTTCTCGAATTCCAATCGGTCTTTGAAAAAACAGTATCAAATTGAATTGAGTAGAATTCAATTTGATTAAATCGAACAAAACTGAAATTATTGAAGATATTCAAGATAGGTCTCAATTCCAATTGATATCACATACATGTGTTTTTATCGCCTTTCTTATTTAGGAATCGAACCATTTTGATTTTACATTTTCGAATACTTGAAATAGACATGCCTGATTTCTGGTAACGAATGGAACTTTCAACAATTCGGTTCAATTCAATTTCGAATTATTTGCACACCTCTATTGGGAAGATGGTGGATATTCCTATAGTACAAGGGTTGTCGTTGAATGAAATTCTCAGAAATAATATTACACACTTGATTCAATGTAAGCCTAATGGAATGAAACAACACATGTTATACAATGAAAATGCTTCGGATAATACTATAGAAGATGGTGAAAATGAAGAACTTATGAATGAGAATGAAATGCAAGTGGACTGTGTTGATGGAACCTCCTCGTCAACAGCTGATGATAATTTTGATCTTGAGGTGATTCATTCATTGTAGAGGAGAGTGGGACAAGATGGACCACTTAAGCTTCAAATAGCTGGATATATTTGAATATTTGTTAAATACAATTCTGAACTTTCAAGCATTTCAAATTGGTATATGGTTTACTGATGGCAGCTTGAACATAAAATTTCCTTGAATATTGCAGGATGAATGGCAGATTCAGAATGGATGTTCGTATGAAATGTCTAATGAAGAATTGTCTCAATTTATTTCGGAAGATGATCAAAAATCTGATGCAACGGAATATACTGGACAGTTTCAACGTCTTCATGAATTGTTCAACGACAAGAGTTTTTCTGACACCATTGACACATCAATAAAAAGCAGTAAAGCAGACATCATATTGATGTTAATCAAACACAGTTTGAGATTTTCTCTCTCACTATCAGCTATAAAAAGTTTATTCGAACGGATAATTTGTATGTTAACTACTTCGGTGTTGCCTGATACCAGTTATTTATTAGACATTATTTTCAACCCAAAGAATGCGTTAGAATTCCATGCCACTCGTTCATTTTGTAAATCATATATTGGTAGCATTACATTTAAAGAACAATATATAAATTGTGTGGGGTGTAAAAAGACAACTGATATCTCGAAGTCAAATTATAAGAACTTTCTTTTAACTATAGATCCCCGAGAAGATATGAAAAGTTCATTAGAACAGAATGACGAGTATCATAATTATATCATGAATGAGAGGGTAAGGAAGAAAAGAGTTATTGAGGACATTTGTGATGGAAAGATGTACAAGGATTTCGTTGGAAGTTTATCTGAAAAAGATAGAAATCAATATGCAACAGC
Organism: Gonatopus flavifemur; assembly: GCA_018340375.1. Lineage (NCBI taxonomy): Eukaryota > Metazoa > Arthropoda > Insecta > Hymenoptera > Dryinidae > Gonatopus > Gonatopus flavifemur. Next base: position 2,217,207 of record JAFFJZ010000033.1, read on the forward strand.
CACATTCAATACGGATGGTGCCCCTGTTTTCGAAAGCTCAACTTACTCGATTTGGCCAGTGCAAATTATGATTCATGAATTGCCAATCAAAATACGTCATAACTCTTTGATACTCTGCGGTTTGTGGTTTGGTAAAAATGAACCGCAAATGAATTCATTTCTTCAACCATTCGTTGAATATATGAATCATTTGGCTGAAATCGGTATACCTTGCAATGTTAAAAACAGGGAAATTTTGGTGAAAACGCATCTAATTTGATGCTCGGTTGACTCTGTCGCAAGGGCGCCAATGCAAGGTTTGAATCTTTTCAATGGTTCGTATGGTTGCAATTGGTGTTTACATCCTGGCGAATACATCAACACCTTGAAGTGTGGAAAATATTTGATATTGAACTGTATTCCCCCAAAAAAAACGCAAAAAGAATCTATGGAAGATATTAAAACAGCGATTGATGAACAAAAATCGAATCGGGGGTTCAAATGCGCATCAATACTTCTGAAATTACATTCATTTAATATTATTGAGGGTTCCACAACAGATTATATGCCTTGCATATTGTTTGCGGTAGCGAAAAAGTTTGCTGAGTATTGGTTCACTGTCCGTGGAAAACCATATTCTATACCATCAAAGAAATTAGCGACACTCTCAGAAATGTTGATGCAAATAAAAATTCACAGTCATCTCCAACGTATGCCGCGATCAATTGCTGATCGGAAGTACTGAAAAGCTAGAGAATGGGAAAACTGGTTATTGTATTATAGTGTTCCTCTGTTGAAAGATAATCTCCCTGATGTTTACATTTCGCATTGGATGAAACTTGTGGAAGCTATATATATACTTCTGAGTAGTACAATTACAAGTGCGGAGTTGGGTTACGCCGATAAATTACTCCACATATTTGCGATTGACACTCAACTATTATACGGTGAAATCGCAATGACCTATAATCTGCACTTACCATTTAAACTAGCAGGATGTGTCAAAAATTGGGGACCATTATGGTGCCATAGTACTTTCCCGTTTGAGAATGGCAACGGAAAATTATTGAAAACCATCCGTGCTGCGAATCGAGTTCTCCAACGAATATGTAGATTCATCACTTTAGAAAAAAGTGTGGAATATATAATCAGGAAAAATGCACCATCGTATGAAACTCAAAAGTATTTGAATGATATCAACATGCATGTGACTCAGAGATGTACTAAGATTTCCCAAATTCGATACGTAGGTAAATTTAAGGAGGTGTGTACAACATTAATTCAAAAGCTGGATCTATCACTCAGAGATCCTTACACCTATAACAGGATAATTTTGAATGGGTGTATGCATACAACTTGTCACAAAATCAATAAGAAATCAAATAATTCATTCGCGGTGTTGAATAATGGAACATTTATCATGATTGAACAAATCATTGTAGATTTTGAGAAAAAGAAAGAACTATTTATGGTCAATGTAGTAGAAACACGCAGTCTTTTTAACAAAGCTCAAAATAATTTGCGAGAAATTGTAACTATCCAAGATAACCGTGTCATAATTGATACAATGATAATACATAAACCTTGTATTATTATTCAGATAAATAATAATACAAATATATGTGCGGCCCCATACATGAATCACTGTCGAAGAAGCTTTGATTCTCAGGTAAAAAACTGTCCACACTATGGTTTCACGAGAGCGTAACATAAAATGAGTATCGATTATCGATGTTTAATTGCGTGAGCTATGTATAATCTAATTTACCCAATCAACAGAGAGTTCGTAAGATATATGTTTGAGGATTCTTTTTTAATTCTGCAGTCCTTGCACCGTTCTTCAACAATTCTTCTTGCTGTTTGAGTAGTTTATAGTAGCAATTGTTCGAGATCGAACTAGCAATTTGTAAAGAGTTTTGTTTATAGATTAATTTTATTAACTGATGTAATGATTGACTGATTCTTTTTGTTTCGATTGTAAAATTGATAAACATGGAAAGTTCGAAGACTAAAATACAATTACACAGACACATATATTTGCTTTCTTTAATTATCGAAAAACTTGCATCAATTGAACGATATTTTCCTTGAATGTTTATGTATTCCCACAAATAAGCACCTATAAACCAATAAGACATGTTGCAGTTCCTCATAGCAAACAAGAATTCTAAATGAATTCTGAGAAAAGAAGTTTTCGAAAACCCTTTGGAACATAAAAAATTCTTGATAAATGTCAAAAAAAATTCGATTCGTCAGACAGTTGGGAGTTCCGTTAATATTCTCAAAGAAATCTCATAGAATATCAAGAGAACTCATAAATATCTGACGAATTAGATTTCTTTTGAAATTTCTTAAAACTCTTTGTATTCTAAAAGTTATTTCTTCAGAATTCATTTCAGATTCTTGTGTGTTATCTGGGATGTTCCTGGACGCAAATGATTCTCCCACTACCGAAATTTGATTTGAAGGCTTCGGAATTGGAATATGTGAACTTCGCAGTACACTCCACCTAGGTTTCATTTCATTCCACCTGGACTACCAACTGGGAATCCAACTGGGCTTGAACCCATCGGTATCCTCACCTGGGATTCCATGTGGGTTTGCATTCAATTTCACCTGGATGATGACCTGGGATTTCACGTTGGTTTCAATCAATGACTTCACCTGTGATTGCATGTGGGTTTTCATTTCATTTCACCTGGATTATCGACTGGGAATCCGACTGGGCTTGAACCCATCGGTTGACGTGTATTTCCACTTGGGATTACATCTGGAACTCCATTCAAGCATCAACCTGGTATCCAGCTCAATTCTCAGGTAAAATTCGGATCTGGAATCCACATGGAATCCCAGATGCAATTCCATCTGGAATCCCAGCTGGATTTTTGTAAGAGGGAGATCAACGAATTCTGGGACCCCCTGTATATTTGGTTATGTCTTCAGAAGAAATTATGATATGAATAGGAATCATTGCATTTGAAAAATTGTTAATGTGACAGATGGTTTTTTATTCAACGACAGAAACCATGCGCGAATCAAGAGATGCGGTAGCGCGTCAATGCCGAGTAAACGAGAAAAAAACAACAAAGGAACATGTAAGTGAAAGAGCAGAACTCCGTGTATCTTCACTCCTAAACCAAAATTCATCATTATCATCATGAAGTAATCAGTCTTATGACTGGTTCAATGAAATCCTCCAACCCTGTCTATTATACGCTAACCGCTCGCTAATACGCCAACTCAAGTTTCACCATTTATTTTTCCTTCCAATATTGTTTCCAATAAGCTATCATGCCTCAATGTGTGTCCTATCAGATTACTTCTTCTTTTCATGACATGTCTCAAAAGACTTCTTTTCTCATTCACCTTCTCAAGTGATTCTTCATTTTTTACTTCCTCTATCCACTTTACTCTAAGCATCCTTCTATAACACCACGTTCCAAAAGCTCCAAGTCTTCGTTGATCCGTTTTTCCAATTGTCCAAGTTTCGCAACCATATAATGCTGTGCTCCAAACATAACTCTTCAAGAATTCCTCTCTTGCTGCTGGACTAATATGCTTCGAACATAGTCATTGTTTCTGTAACCGAGATTCAACCTCCTGAAAAAATTTCTAATGCACAATAACTCGTCATACATTGGATGTCACGAGAAAATAACTACGCTTTGAATATATAATTCGACTACACACTTTCGTTTCAGCACACTCCGAACTTGATCAATTCACGCGATCCTGAGATGTAATTGAAATTTCATGCGTTCAAAACATCAACATTCTGGTTCAGATTAATCGATTTCTCTTATCACGATGAATCTCATTACAATCTAAAGGTCTAGACACACAAGCTATGTGAACGTGAGAAACGTATGCGCAAGAACCATATACGAGATCTACGCAGGCTTCCGTTCCTTACATTCACGTTTACGTAGCTTGCGTATTTAGGCCTTTGAGGTGGGTATTCAATTTTTTTAATAGTATAGATGTGTCCATTCCTTTCTTCTTTCCAACATTTATTAGCGTTCATTTCAGTGTAGTATGGTCTATACATTGTCAAAACATGAACAAACAACCGGTCAATGAGGCGATGTGTTGATTGGTTATCATAATATCAAAAGAATAATTAGAAATGAATGGATTACAGGGTACTACAGGTTATTCAGAACAACAATCGTACACAAAGAACTTGGATTCGTATATAGTTTTATGCATTACTTGGGAAAATTCATGAATGAATGAACGAATTAATGATGGAGAGGTTATTCGTAAAAAAGTTTGAGAAAGGTGTGAATAAATCTATTTGCTACATCCAGAAAATTGGAATATACACAGGTAAGCTCTGTATGGTCGAAGATGAGTTGAAGAGATTGCTAACGATATATGAAAAGCATGGTTCAGTTTCCGATTGGTGGTATCACGTTTTCCGTTGATCCTTCCATGCTGATTAGTTCAGAAGAAAAATTCAACCAATCACATAATTTTCTTCAAAAGAAAAAAACGTGATACGGACCATGATTTTAACATTGCGTCAGCAATCTCTCCAATTCATCTCTGGTATGGTGTATTATTCATGAAATGCATGATTCCTTCACCGGCAAAAGCATAGCAGATATACCATAATCCCTTATAACGGCTAACTTTTTATGAGGAATAAATTCACCTGAGCTAGCTATGCTAGCCGTTATAAATTGTCCCCCTGTCGCACAGCGAGATGAAAATTAAGGTTGAAATGATGAAATAATCCGCAATGGGCTCAAAAAGGGCGCCAGATAGTCCCAGAAGGGAACTATCAAAATCGAGAGAAGATCAAGTTTCAGTAAATTGGAGAAAGATATGACTAAATTGAGCTCATAATCTACCCGGAACTAACCCAGACCGCGTAGAGAGGGGTGGGTGAAAGGGGAACGTGGAAAGATGGCAGGTGTGAGTGAATCGCACGTGAATTCTTAAATAAAACATATAATTATCAAATATAAATTTTCCAATTTGATTAGAACAATATTTTAGCCGGCGAGAGGCGACTGATTTAATTCAAAACTAAGGGAAAACTCGGAGGCGGCCAAACAGTGCCGGCAAGAGAACCTTACATGCACTGATTGGCCCAGCGCGCGCTTTCCTCTATTCTCTTCCTCTGCTCTTGACGGGAACTTCGGCGTCCCGTACAAGGAGATTCACCAAGAGGCAGAAAAAAGAAACCCGCCACGACTAATTCCAATATTAAAAGGTCTTTAATACAGGATGGGACTCACCGGCTCTCGAATACAATCAGGTAATCCAAATGGCGATGTAATTGGCAGTGGCACGTGGCACAGCACAACACAAACGTTACGCGCGTGACTACAAAACTTGGTTACTCAATAACCGCCAAGATTGAGACTGATCGTTCTCTCTATGTAACGAGAGCAGGTGAGCTGATTCCCATCCTCTTAATTACATAATTTCAAAATTAGGCCACCGGTGGCTCTATTGGCAAATTCGAAACGTATTTCCAATAGCACGTGGCCCCATGGACGTCGATAGCGAGAGCACCGGTGGCGTGGAAATTTCCCATCATGGATCAGACCGGGCTCCACATGTATTTCGTCGTACGGCGGTGGCGATATGCGTTCCCCTCTTTCTCCTCTCATGGTGGTCCTTGTGCCTCAATCTATATACCTGTACCCCGCCAAGCAAATTTCCCAAGCAACTAGAGAAAGAAAAGAAAGAAGAAAGCGAGAAAGCGAGAGAAATAATACAAATTCATATCAGTCGACAATCACACGGCTGAAATGTCCTCGAGAGACTCGATATAATACAAATTACTTATTATTTTAAAATGAGAGTCTCTCTTGGCGCTTGTAGCTTTATTTCGCGTCATCGACGAGAGAGAGAAGGTTACACAGAAATTTCATGTGACAAGGTATTTGAAAAATACCACGTCACACCCTGTCGGACAGTTTGCTACTGTTGGTTCCTCTAACTGGAACCAGAGACAAGTAATAGAAAATCATACAGTGTTTTGTCAAGGAAGATGATTCAAATTTATGAATTCTGAGGCAAAAGCATATCGGATATATCATAACCTCCACGAACAGTCCGCTACAGTCCTATCCTGCTCCTACTAGGGTGGTTAGCAGATGATCAAATGGATCACATGGAGTATGCTCAAGGGGAATGATTGAAATTGTTTCGCGATCTTTCTATAGGCCGAAACATAACGGATATATTATGACTCCTGACGGACAGCCAACTACTGTCAATGTATCCAATAAGGATCATAGACAATTCATGGAAAAAATTATACCGAGGTTGCTTGAGGACTATTCAAGTTTATTTGCTATTTCTTTACAGGTTAAATTATAGTGGATAAACCATAACCTTGATGGACAGTCCACTGATCCACACTGTAAAAAGAAAGTTTTAAATTCAGCTCATTTCATGGCTGAATCTATGATGCAAATTTAAGCCGAAAAAACAATCGCCGACACTATGAAAAAAGCATTGTCTGAAATTAAGATGCAAACGGATCAAGACTTTCTTTTTACAGTGTATTCCCCAACTAGAATCGTGAGCAAATGATGAAACAGATGACATTGAGCCTGCTCAGAGAGAAGTGAATGAGTTAAACATTGTCCTCCCCGCAAACCCTGATCGACAATGACTACACTTAAGCTCAATTAAAGTGACTAGAGATGTTGCGTATTCTAAAATAACTGTTCCGAATGGTAGGGGGTCTTTTTGCCGAAAACGTTTTTCGCCGAATACACTGTGATTTGACAATCGATAATCACCTCTAGAAATCACTAGGAGATTTCGTAGTGATCTCTAGAAATGACTAGCGATTGTCGAATTAAGTTTATCCGGCGAAAAACTTTTTCGGCAAAAAGACCTCCTACCTTCCGAATCTTCTCCATCTTCCTTCAGAGAGGGAACCATTAGGAGATGGCCAGTGAGAGGAGGTACGTCTAATGATAGTATCGGAACGATCTGTGATATATCCACCGCACTCTTGCCTTGGCTCCACTTGACTATGAGGCTACGGAATGGAAGTGATAGAGACAGCTGTCGTCTAGCTCAATAGCTCGCGTGTGAATTTATGGTTCGCCTGCTTCATTTCTGCTTTGTCTCCATCCACCTGTGATTCTGCTCCGAAAAACCAATGAGTCCATTATGTCGTCAAGATCTGTGGCATATCTGCTGTGCTCTCGCCTCTAGAGGAATCGTTTTTGTTCAATCAATAGTTTTGATTTAACATATTTGATATACTTCGATGTAACTAAAGTGCCTGCAGACCAACTTCAACCTCCATCGTTCTTCAAACTCCTCATATCAGGTGTGTAAGTTGAAACTCGGCTTTTTTTGTCAAATTCATTTTCATTAAAAAAATACTTCTTTCAAGAATTATCAATTGAAATATCCGTCGTTACTATCTACAGTCTTCCGCCATTCATCGGGTAGTAGATGAATGCCATCACGATAGAAACTTGGTGGTTTTGGAACATAATAGTTATCCAGCCATTTCCGGACATCTTCGATATTCATGAAGTGCCGCTCCTTCAAATATGACGACATTGATCCAAATAAGTGATAATCAGAAGGAGCTAAGTCTGGTGAATATGCCGCATAAGGTACAACTTCCCAGCCTAAGTTGAAGTTGAGTTCCTGGGTTGGTTTTGCTGTATGTGGACGTGCATTATCATGCAGCAGCATCACTTTTTGCCTTTCTTGCCCCGTGAATGGTCTTTTTTCCTCCAGAGCATCACTTACTCCGATCAGCTGGGCCCGGTAACGCTCAGCTCGTAGTAAATGATTCCTTTCCAATCCCACCAGGCACAGAGTAAAACTTTCTTTGCATGAATATTCGGTTTTTCAACTGTTGTACATGGCTGGCCCGGATCAACCCATGCTTTCCCACGTTCAGGATTGTCGTAAAAAATCAATTTTTCATCACTCGTAATGATTTTATGCAGAGAATTCTTCTTCTTGAACCGAGAAAGCAAATTCATGCAAATGGCAACTCTTTGTCCCCAATGCATGCAATCGAAGTGGAATGACGAGTAACCCCTAACTGTTCTGCAAGCTCTTCTTGAGTTTGACATGGATTTTTATTCAGTAAAACGCCAAGTTCTTCAACCTCAAATTTTTTGATTGCACCTGGACGTGGATCGTCCTCAAGACTGAAATTTCCATTACGAAATCTTGTGAACCACTTTTTCACTGTTGAATGGCTCACAGAATGTTGACCCAATGTCGTAATAATCAATTCCATAGCTTGAGCAGCATTTTTATCCATTTGAAAACAGAATAGGATACATTGGTGTAAATGTTGTTTATCGAAATTCATCTCATAGAATTGATACACACGAAATTACTACTTGAAAATGACTGATATGACAACTGCAATGTCCACGCTACATATATCCAAAATGGTGGACGAATTGGATGCGTTCAAATATTTTGTTTCATGCGACCAACTTAAAGCCGAGTTTCAACTTGCATACCTAATATCTCATTGAGGTGGTGTCATGAGCTTCACATTCTAGAAATTTTTCATACTGCATTAGGGTCTTTGGATGATTCCACGTTATAATTGAATTCGATATTTAATGAATTTCACTTCCTGATTATAAGCGATGATTCAGTTATTGATTCCTCACATAATCTTCAATCATCCACTCCATGCCATTCATCATCAATTGGATCCACTTCATAATCTGTGTAGTTCATCCATTCAATATGAGATCGCCTATGGAATCACTTAAATGAAGGGGATAGTGGTGGTAGACGATGTACAGATCGAATGATAGATTTGCTCCGTTTTTGTCTTCCCTCATTGGCCGGATACTTTCTTGACCAAGAGTTGTTATCGGATTGTTTTGAGTAGTATCACAGGTGTATGAGGAGACACGAAAAAGAAGCAAATACACCATAGACCTGTACGTCGTTTACCACCACTATCAATTTCATATAGGCGGTCATGTGGAAATTTTGTATTGCATGGATGAATTACAGATTACAAAGTGGATTCGAATTATAATGAATGACATGGAATGGATGATTGGACATTATGCAATGAATCAATAACTGAATCATCGCTTATAATCAAAAAGTGGACTTTATCAAAAACCCCCAATGCAATATACAAAGTTTTCAGGAAGTGGAGTTCATGACAAAACCTCAAAGAGATGTAAATAGTTTGACCAACGGTAGAAGTCGAGGTTGCCCTCCAATTACTCCGGTTACATTGAAATATAATATATCAAAGCGATTCTTTCGAAAGCGAAAACACAGTAGATATGCCACAGATTCTTACAACATGCTGGGCTCATCAGTTTCTTGAAGTCGAATCATAGGTGGCTGGAGACGAAGCAGAAATGAAGCAGACGTATCACAAATTTTTATGCTAGCTATCGTCACTATCAATCTCATCCAGTGACCTCATAGTCGAACGGAGAGAAGGCAAAATTGAAGTGGATATATCACAGATCTATCCGATGCTGTAATCAGATTCTTTGACTTGTGTTTCAGGGGGATAAGAAAGAAACAAAATGAAGAGGATATACCATAGATCTGTGAGTTTGCTACCACCACTATCAATTCGCATTACAGAATACAACGTGGATTCAACCGATGAAGAATCCCTAGATTCTTCGAGTGGGATTACAGGTAGATGAAGGAGAAACAGGCAAGATGCAGATATATCATACATCTGTATATCATGTAACAGCAGGATCAATATCAATAGGTAGCGTCGTAAGAAAATGGAGGAAAGACAGGAGCGAAGTGGATATTGAACAAGTCATGGTATCAGGTACACTACTATCAGATTATCCCAATGGAATCATTGGTGGGAGAAGAAAGAGCAAGAAGGATACAGGTGTGCCATACATCTGTACATCACATACCAGCATGATCGATCATCATCAATATTATTATGTAGCGTCATAGGGAAATGAAGAAAAGGCAGGAGCGCAGAGGATATACAACAGGTACTTGCGTCGAGTATACTACTATCAGATTCTTTCAATAGAATCACTGGTAGGAGAAGAAGAAACAAGAAGGACGCAGATTTACTATGCATCTGTATGTCACTTACCATCATGATCATTAGGTAGCGTTGAGAGAAAATGAATGAAAGACAGGAGCGCTGTTGATACAACATAAATTTTCGCATCAGATGCACTTGACTGACAAATTGACGGATGATTACGCAGACTGTTTAGGATCAAATCAACGAAAATTTAGCAGATACAAGAGTATTTCGATTATATAAATTGTTATAGAATAACTACAGGTCAACCTGACTGATATGACTGGACATTCGTTCTAAATATTTTCTTCCAAAGTCTTATCTCTCCAGATGTTCCATTTAAGCTGGATTACATTTCTATTCTCACAAAATTTTATTTTCATGTTTCATTTTCTCTGTTTTCAAATGACCCAATTCTCAAATATCATGAACATTAAGCATCTTTATTTTCATAAATTTTGATATCCACAGATCATTTTTCTTGGATATAGTATGTGTCACAAATGAAAATGATCTTTCTCAACCACCCATTTCTCTCCTCATTTCAACATGTATTTGATGATGAGGATTTGTGAGAGTGGAAATATGTGAGACTAGATATTTATCAACAGTGATATGTAAGAAAGAATTATTTTAAAATTAAGATACAGATCCCTAATGGAAAATCTTTACTTGAAAATAGAGTGTTTGAGGAAAAGAATATTTCGGAGTATTATATATGTTATAAATGGTGTTATAATTACGAATATTGTTCTTGTATGACTGGAGGTCAACCTGATTGATGTAGCTGGACTGAGAATTGATTCTAAAACATCCTCTCTAAAGGTTTGAACCTTCCAGTTGTTCCATTCAATCTGAATTGTATTTCCATTCTTACGAACTTCCATCTTTAGTTTCAATCACGTTTATTTTCAAATAATTCTATTCTGCGATATCATCAACGTTGAATATTTTCATCTTCACATACTTTCACTTCTGTAGGCCTGTATTCCCAAATATGTGTCGAAAATGAAAGAAAATTTTATTCGACAGCAATTTTTTTTCTTTTTGTATGTACCAAAAAATGAAGACCTGTTAGTCTCAAAATATGTAGAAATAGACATTTATGATACGAATATTTTATGAAAAACCAAGTACTTGAAAGTAAACCATTCCGGAATATCATGTATGTTATGAATGAGTTCAAAATCATAAAAATGGTTGCAGAATAACTATCAGTAGCCTGACTCGTGTGACTGGAGATACGATTCATTCCAAAATGATCTCTGCAAAAGTTTAATCCCTCCTGTTGTTACATTCAAGCTGAATGATACTTCTATTCTGACGAACCTTTTTTTTGTCCAGTCATACTTGTTTCTTTGCTCTCTACTGGATTCATTGTTCTCAAATGACAGATAACATGGAGTCCATAAGGAATCCTCAAAAAAATTCATTTAGAATCCGAAGTTCTAAAAAAGTTATTCAAGAATTGATCACCAAACTTGATGCTACCTGGGGTATTATCCCATACAACACACAAAGTTCCCGCAAAGAGTTCCCGTCATGCAAATCAATATGTATTCATTATAAATATTTCGAATTCAAAATGAACTGTTGATGAACAACTCAATGTTCAGAAGGGACTTGTCACGAGATTCCATAATGAATTATTCGGGCATTCAAGACGTTCTCATTTTGAATTCGAAATATTCAAATTGAATACATACTGATTGGCACAACGAGGACTATCCGGAAGATCTTTAGGAAGTCTTCATAAATTCGAATTGATCATTTATGCTGGTTGGGATCAAAGTCGAATGACTCTATTTTCACGTATTTGCACCCTCACAGATCTTGATATGTAAATATGGGAATGGGAAACGATCTTATTCAACAACATATCCCTATCATCCTTTCAACATATGTTTGAGAATGAGGATCTGTGAGAGTAGAAATACCCCACATAGCACTACAGCCTCAGAAGAATTCTTGAAGAATTCATGAAGAACAAAATGAGTTCAATAATAGTTCTCCTTTGACTATGACGCTGTGCGGGTTGTTCGAACAGATATTCATCATCTTTGATATTCAAGAGCAGAATTATCTGAAATTGAACAGAATTAAAGATATGGATATCTAATGAGGAATAAAGTATTTGAGAGTGAGGATATTTCGGAATATTATGGATCCTTCCGATTGCAGAAGCCCCAGGAGCCATGAATTAGCCAATGGAAATTCATTCTCAGAGCCCCAGGGGCTATGAATGCCTGCGATCGGATGCATGCTATATGTATATTCGGGGTGGACCATTTTAGATGATATAGTCAGATATCTCGGGAACTAGTGGGGATGGAAAAGAATGTTTGAGATGAAAGGTTCAGGGTTCTAAGGGAGAAGTATGATGCTGACCTTGAAAAATCCCTCAGAGGTCATTTTGAAGGTCATTTAGAGGTCAAGATGGTTTTTTGCAATTGGACCTCCATTTTGTTGCCACGGAATGTGAAAGCTGGTCTCAAACCCTTCACGAAAGACTGGTCATGAACCACCTCCCGCCTGTTGGGGTGCGAGTTATGGACCATCGGAGTTATTGGTGACCACGCGTGCGATCTGGGGCCACCAAGGGGGTGATTGCGTTGATGGGCATGATGATCCCAGCAGGGAGACAAAGATTAGTGATAACCCCCCCCCCCCCCCAACCCTTCAGTGAATCATCTGAAAGCTCAAAGGATGTTTGTATCTGTTCGAATGCGCATCTCAATCAACGTTATGTGGTATAGTCAATACTTTCAATGTTTCAAGCAACCCTTCAACAATTCCTGAGGGTCGATACTCATTCAGCCCTGATTGAATCGAATGGAATAATTCAAGGGATTTCAAATGCAATAGCGAATCGTAATATACCGAACACATAACTGCGTTTCATAGTAATCTGAGACTCGGTGTTCCCGTTTGTACATGTTTACGTTTTTTTTTTCAATGAAATTAACTCTAATCTCCATTGGAATCAGTTCAAATCTTCGAAGAAGAATTCATAAACAAACAGAAACATCGAATCTTGGTTCCGTATGGTTGGTTATTATGTAGATGTTCATGAAAATACATGATCATTCAAACACTAGTTCTGAAGTTAGATCATCACAATCGCTATTTCCCCTTGTGTATTCAATCACCTAAATTCGTTAATTTCTTCCATTATTCAACCGAAGGAAAAGACTATTACCGCTCTGAAATAATTGATATGTTACTTGTGCTAGGCGAATGTCGGACTAATTACAACGAAGCCGCAAGAGTTTACCGGGATCGGTATTCCGACCGCTGCATCGTGAATCCCACTCGCCGACTATCCGTCAACTCGAATTGAGGGCTCGACGAGGGGTATTAATGCGCGATAGAAGACATCAGCAGCACGATGAGAATGATATCCGTGTACTTACAATATTGGGATTGATTCACTTGGACCCTCATATGAGTTGCAGATCATTGGTACGAGTGACTGGTATACCCCGGACAACTATTTTGGAAATCTTTGGGCATGTCAAGTATCGACCATACCAGATGACGTTAACCCAAGCTCTCACTCTGAACGACATGAGACTTTGGGTCAGATTCTGCGAATGGGCACAGGCAAGGCTAGTTGACGATCCTCAGTGCTTCGACTATGTAATGTTCCCCGACGAAACATCTCTCCAGAGCACTGGGAATTTGGATAGACACAACTCTCATCACTGGTCGGATGTTAATCCGCATTGGTATCGAGCAATCGACAACCAACATCGTTGGAGCGTAGATGTGTGGTGCGGGATCGTCAATGGCTATTTAGTCGGTCCGCATTTTTTCAACGGCACTTTGAACGGCCCCATGTTCCTGGAATTTCTGGCGGATCATTCACCAGGCTTGCTTGAGGATCTGGATTTACAAACAAAGCAGAGGATGTGGGTCCAACTAGATAGAGCGCCACCCCATTACGCATTGATCGTGAGAGTATACCTTGATCATCATTTCCCGGGAAGGTGGATTGGACGAGGTGGGCCAGTTGCGTGACCTCCACGCTCACCCAACTTGACATCTCCCGACTTTTTCTTGTGGGGATTCCTGGATGATGAAGTGTATGAAGCCCAACCAACAACGAGGGAAGATATAATACATCGTATCCGCACTGTTTGTGCGGGCATACTCCGATCAGTGTTACTGAAAACTGTTGCAATTTTCGGCGGAGACTGGGATTGTGTATCCAAGTAGAGGGAAATCATTTCGAATAATTATCGTAACACCATCGAGCACTCCACACGTGAGAGGCAAGGGGACTCACGACAATCAAGCACCTCACATGTGAGAGGCGAGGAGACTCACAATAATGAAGCATTCCGGAGGGTACGGAGAACTACCATGTCCACGTCATTGTTTCTGAGTAGCGCTCAGAGTAGTTTATCAATAAATTCGATGGTCCATAACTCGCAACCCAACAGCCGGGAGAGGGTCCATGACCAGTGTTTCGTTTAGAGTTTGAAACCAGCTTTCCTCTGCCATAATGAAACCAGAGGGCTTTGTTCCTCGACTGCGTCGCTTCGCTCAGCAGTCCGATCCCCTTCAGAACCCACTTTGCCCATTTTGAATGGATTGTAGCCCACATATGCTCGCTTCGCTCACATTTTGAACAATTCGGATATCCGGGGATATACGGAAAGGCACTCATTGGTTTTTCCCTCAATTGAGAAACTTTGTAAGTGTGATGTTTAGAAAGCAAGGAACTCATTGGCCATCATTCTTTATACCATCCCCAAATGATTTGGAAACATGTACCGGGAGAACTGTAGAATTTCGATTGTCCTGGTAGGAATGAAGCCTGGGAGCGCGACGAAAGCGGAAGCTGGAAGTAATTCAAGCGTTATAAGCGTGACGAAGGGTTATTGAGGCGTAATTTAGAAATGAATCTGAATATTTCCAGGCTCCATTTGTTTCAATAGCTACCTCCTTCACTTTGGGATTCTCACTAGTGCACGGTTGTCATAACGTCAACCAGCTCTTGAAGAGTCTTCGAGTACAGTGAAGCTTACACGGGAAGAGCGGGATGATTATTCTCTTTCAACATTGGACCCAGAATTTGATTCAGCACCCGGGAGGTCCCTAGAACCCGTGTTACACAAAACAATATAATTTTGATCATTAGAGCCAGAATCACTATATTCACGTGTGCCATATTGGATTCTTCATCTTGAATTCGTTTTTGGACGTCAGATTTGGATTCCTCACCTTCCAAAACCCCTAGGACCCATGTTGCATACAAACCTGTCAACAAATGCGGAGTTGACTGAATTCACGTCCGCCATCCAGGATCCGCTATCATGACTTCGGAATTTGACCGCAGATCCGAATCCAGCACCCTTGAAAACCCCTAGAACCCATGTTCCACCCAAATCTGCCCACAAAGGCGGAATTGACTGAATTCACGTCCGCCATGTTGGATCCACCGTCTGGGACTCGTTTTGCGATGTCAGATTCGGATTCCTCACCTTTCAAAACCCCTAGGTCCCATGTTGCATACAAATCTGTCCACAAATGCGAAGTTAACTAAACTCACGTCCGCAATCCTGGATCCGCTATCAGGAATCCGGGATTCGACCCCAGATCCGAATTCAGCACCCTCGAAGACCCCTAGAACCTATGTTTCATGTAAATCTGCCCACAAATGCGAAATCGACTAGATTCACGTCCGCCATGTTGGATCCGCCATCTGGAACTCGTTTTTCGACGTCAGATCCGAATTTCTCACCCTTCAAAACCCCCAGGACCCATGTTTCATATAAATCTATCCACAAATGCAAAGTTGACTGAATTTACGTCCGCCATATTGGATCCGCTATCTTGAATTCGGGATTTGAGTCCAGATTCGGATTCAGCACCCTCGAAAACCCCTAGAACCCACGTTTCATAATAATTCATCGATCCGATATGTATACAGCGAAGAAAATTTTTTCTCCGAGATCACCTATTTTTCCAGAAGAAAATAGAAAAAAATAGAAGGACTTGTCCGATTGCAATGAAAAAAAAGGGTTCCGGGGGATGGGTTCGAAAAAGTTCGTCTATGAGCTCCATCCAATGCGGTCCACTTGTTCCAGAGTTATCCTTGGTACAGACAGACAGACAGACAGACAGACAGACATACAGACAACCCCGGGGATTATCAATCAGTATTGCATGAAACGAAAAACTATCCAACTTCCAATTGGATTACTCAGATATTTCAGAAGATACGGTCAGAGCGTACGATAGCGGCTGCAATAGGCACTCCGTGCTGGTGTACTACGTATACTGATGAGTGCCTCAAAATGGGGGTCCGATTAAATAAATGATCTTGACCCCTAACTGGCCTTCGCAATGACCTGTGAGGGATTTTTCGAGGTCAGTATCATACTTCCCCCTTGGAACCCTAAACTTTTTACCTGAAACATTTCTTGCCATCTCCACTAGTTTCCGAGTTATCTGACTATATCATTTGAAATAGTCCACCCTGTATACGTTACAAATTAGATTATCATCAAGATGATGATGCATATCACATTACTATGCCCTCATACAAATAGCCGTTAAATATATAATTTGACGTCATGGCTTTATTTTTCCAGCGTTTATAGCCATATAACCTGTGTATGGTTATACATACATTTTGTGTTGATCGATTATGTATGAAATGATGTATTTTTCTTGTGCTTGGCATCCATATATTATCACTCCTTGAGATCCTTGATAAAAGATGGTCACTCATCAAATGTTACATTGGAGCACGAAAATGAAATGATGGGGCGAGTATCAGTCGCACCCTGCAATCCAACACAAGTAGCATCGGAATTTCGTATGTACATACGAAATAGGAACGTATAAATTAATTTGGGATACGATGAATACTTGAAGAATGTTCATAGAACGTCCTAGCGAAAACTGTCGGACCATACTAAATATATTCATAGTGAGATCGAAAACTTTGATTGACGTTCGATCAACTGCACATTTCATAATTATTCGATGACAACATACTATAAAAACTCATAGTACGTGCACAATATACAGGTTGGTTGGAAAGTTCCTGCGCTCACCAAGAGATAGCACTGCTAGCTCAAAACTTTTTTTTTCTCAAGTTGGTATATCTGTCCTGAGAACACATGCAAAGTTACAAGTCATTCTGTCAATTCATTCTTTGTTTACAAGCCAATTGAAGTTGACGTGTCATTGATTCTTCTGATAATATGGAAAAAATTGAATATCGTGCAGTCATTAGATTCTTTGTTTTGAAGGGTACAAAAGCGGAGGAAATTTATGAACAATTGTTAGAAGTGTATAAGGAGTCCTCACCTTCGAAACGCACCGTTGAATTTTGGGCTGGTGAATTTAAACGTGGTCGTACTAGCCTTGGAGACGATCCACGCGAAGGACGACCAAAAACTGCAACCACAGCAGAAATCATTGAGCATGTACATAATATGGTTAGTGAAGATCCAAGTTTGACTAAGCGTGAAATTGCTAATGCCATAGGCATCTCAGACGAACGAGTACTTCATATTTTACATGAAGAATTACGTATGAAAAAACTGTTTGGAAAGTTAGTGCCGCACACGTTAACAATTCAACAAAAACTGGATCGAAAACAAATTTCTCAGCGTAATTTGGAGCGTTTTAAGCAGAATAAAACCGACTTCTTGCGTCGTTTCATAACTATGGATGAGACTTGGATCTACCACCATGATCCTAAATTGAAACAAGAACGTTTACAGTGGACTGAAGCTGTTGTTCAGCTCCAAAACAGGTGAAGTCACAACGATCAGCAAAGAAGCTTATGGCATCAGTTTTTTGGGATGCGAAAGGAATTTTGTTCATTGATTATCTTCAGAAAGGTAAAACAATCAACTCCGAAGATTACTGCAGCCTTTTGGATCAGCTGGATGAAAAAATTCGTGAGAAAAGACCTGGTTTGAAGAAGAGAAAAATCATTTCTCATCAAGATAATGCACCTGCTCACAAAAGTGTTTTGACGATGGCTGAATTCAAAGAACTCAAGTACGAATTGCTTGAACATCCACCGTATTTGCCAGATTTGGCTCCTAGCGACTACTATCTCTTCAGAAATCTCAAACAATTCCTTCGTGGAAAGCATTTTTCGTCGAATGAAGAGGCCATAGCAGCCGTAGACGGTTATTTTGCAGAGCTTCCGGAAAACCATTATAAGAATGGGATAAAATTATTGGAAGATCATTGGAACAAGTGTATTGAGCTTCTAGGAGATTATATTGAATAAAAAAATACATTTCGTAACAAAAACAGTATTCTTCCATTTCGAGCGCAGAAACTTTTCAACCAACCTGTATATGTACTATTCAGGAATGTATGTTTTGGTGCTACTTGAGAGTTCATTCAACAAAGTCATCCAAGAGAACAAAACTCAGCAAACATGGAATGCGCATGGACAAGAATGAATCCAGTGAAGTGAAAAAGTCATGTTGCTCGAGATTACCCTACAGCTATCACGATTGCACTCATGAACTCTGAATTATTAAGATAATGATCAACGTTGCAACCAAAACAATCTTCATACTGTAGAGATATATATTCAAACCTCCAATTAGTTGTTGGCGCCAATTCTCATTTGTCACAATAGAACATTTTGGGAATCTCAAAACCTTCATTTCGCTCCCTCGCTACACATGTTTCGTATAGGTATACAGGGGACATTTCGAATATAGTAACCTATCTTATAAGACCAATGGAAACACTGTTGACCAGCGTTTGATCACATGAGTCTGTAATTATTGAACATTAGTTACGTAGTAAAGCTGAAACAAAAAAGTTCATCAAAACATTCAAATCCAGTGAAGTTCAAACATGAAGGATTCCACACCTGCATGTGTAAGCATACATCCATGCCTAAAGCAAACTATACACACGTGTTACTCGTTGATTAATTGGATTCATCTTCCTAGTACCTCACGATTCATTCTTCTTTGTTATCCTTCTTTTTCATATTGATGTGTCCTCTCTCCTCTTCCTCTATCTTCCTTTTCTCGTTTCAGTTTCGCTAATAAATGTATTATCCCTCTCCTGTTCTTCTTTTTCCCTTATTCCGCGGTATATTTATTCTTCATCATGCGGCGTGCAGCCTTAATGACAACTGGGCGCGGTGTATATATCGGAAGAGAAGAATAAAAAGCGGCTGAGAGAAAAATATGCCGGTCGGTATCGTGGCCCATGGATAATTTAACCACTTGCACTCCCTCCGAAATTTCGATCGGATCTCCCAAGAGGAGAAGAGAAGATCGACTTGAGGTTAAAAAAATACACACATAACGTAACTCAAGAGAAGGGAAAAAAATACATGGCAATGCAGCAAAGAGGGAGGAGGAATTTCGTGTAACGGTGAATTGTGTACATCAATGATTTATGGATCAGATTTTGTGATGAATCGCATCCTAGGAGATGGAAGAAGAATCAATTATTTGAAAAAACAAATTTCTATCAGTAAATATTCGGAAAGTCGAATGTTTCGAATTCGTGTTTTAATCAATATCAATCGTTGTAAAACCCATAATTGGATGAAAAGAAGTAATTCACTTCTGCATCAATTTCGTTATTTTCTTCTCCCAAAAACTTGTTATGATACACCTTCAGTCTAGCCCATTATTAGTTCTCAAGAAAACTTGAGATGGATTCTCCCATGTGGAAAAAATATCCAAAACTATATACAATTGTACACAATTTTGTATACAACTTGTGTACAATTGTATACATTTTTGCACATTGTTCCCATATGGGCTGGTCGATCTTTTTTCAGTGTAGCATATTGTCTTTCATGGTGTATTGAAATCAGAAAAAAATGAGAGATATATTACTCGAGGCCCCTCAAGCCCTAGCGATTTTGAGGTTATCAAAAAGTTACCAAAAAATTTCGGTACGTTTGTGACTTTTTCTTACCACAAAATAACCAACAACCGGATATTCAGTGCGACTCACCGGTCAGGATTCGGTACCTTCTTGGAACCAAACCACTTTTTTCACCAGATTACAGGAATGGTCTTCTTGGTCATTTCTTGGTTGCTTCGTGGTTAAAAATCGAAGATTCACCGAATGTTGAGAATCCTGCATTGGTTACAATTCAGTTCCTTTTTGAAAAAAAAGCCTGAAATGACCGCGAATAGGAGGAACCGAATTTTTACCAATTAGTAGCACTGTACCTTTGGTGATTCTATGTTTTTGAACCAGAAATTTTCCAAAAACTTACCAATTATGTTCCTTTCATCTGCGGTAATTCCAGGTTTACTCTTTCCAAAAAGGAACCGAATTGTTACCAATGACTACCAATGAAAACTCAGTAATTTCATGGTTATGAACCGGAAAATAACCAAAAACTGACCAATTAGGTTCCTCCTATCTGAGGTATTTCAAAGCTGCTTTCCAAGCAGGAACCCAATTGTTACCAATGAGTAGTACTGAAGATTCGGTAATTTTATGGTGATGAACTGGAAATGAACAAAAAACTGCCCAATTCGGTTTCTTCCATCTGGGGTAATTTCAGGCATATTTTTTCCGAAAAGGAACCACATTTTCCCCAATCAGTGACACTGAAGTTTGGTAATTCTATGGTTGTGAACCGGGTATTATCCAACAACTGACCAATTTTGTTCCTCCCATCTGCGGTAATTTCAGGCTTTTTTTTCCAAAAAGGAACCAAATCGTTGCCAATCAGTCGCACTCAAGTTTTGGTAATTCTATGGTTGTGGACCGGAAATTATCTAAATACTTACCAATTTAATTCCTTCTATCTGCGATAATTCCAGGTATACTCTTTCCAAGAAAGCACCAAATTGTTACCAATGAGTACCAATGCAAATTCGGTAATCCCATGGTTATGAACCGGAAAGTAACCAAAAACTGACCAATTTGGTTCCTCTCATCAGCGGTATTTTCAAAATGTTTTCCCAAAAAGGAACTACATTGTTACCAATCAGTAGCACTGAAGATTCGCTGGTTTCATGGTGATGAACTCGAAATTATCCAAAAACTTACCAATTTTGTTCCTTCCATTTGCGATAATGTCAGGCATATTTTTTCCAAAAAGGAACCGAATTGTACATCCTGTTGAATCCGTCATTCTTTACCAAAATTTGTCCAAAACTTCTCCCATAAAAATCCCATCAAAATGTAGTAATTTGTTGGTAATTATGTGGTACAAAAAAGTCACAAACGGTACGACGATTTGACCACAATATAACCAATTTCTGACCACAATATTACCAAACCACAAAATTACCAATTTCTTACCAGAAAATTTCGGTAAAAACGAAATCGCTAGGGAGGGCTCAGAAGGGGAACAGAGGTTCTGATTTGAGAATATTCTTTCTCATATATGGGAGCTGCCATTTCAAATTCTGTGATTTTGACATTGGATTCTCATTCCATATTTTCAAAAACCCCTAAAACCCATGGATCTTAAGGGATAATTCATCACTGCTAAAATCAACCACTTGAAGGGTGCCATTTCAAGTTTCGTACTTCTCACAACAGATTGTGATTTCGCATCCTTGAAGATACCTATGAATACGAAATGATCAACCACATGCAAAATGTCTCAATGGAGAGCCATCATCTTGAATTCCGTGATTTTCATATCAGATTTTGATTCCTGATCCTCAAAAACCCCCAGAACCCATGGGTTATAATGAATAACCCATGACTGTCAAAATCAACTAATTGTGGGCCGCAATTCTGAATTTCCCAATTCTCACAGCAGATTGTGATTCCACATCGTAAAAAACATCTAGAACCCAAAATATGTCAATGGAAGTACGCCCTCTTGAAGCCCGTGATTCTAACATCAGATTCTAATCCCACATCCTCAAAAACCCTCACAGCTCATACGAAACAATCTGTGACTGGCGAAATAACCCAATTGAGGTTAACTATATTCAATTACTTACCTCTGGCATGTGATTCAGAAGAGCATCCTCAAAACCCCTCGGACGTATCATTCATATGAAATAATCAGTATATCCTCCCATTACCTGGAGAAGGTCAGCTGTATGGGGTACGCCATCTCCAATTTTGTAATTTTGACAATAGATTCAAATTCCTTATGTTTCAAACTCTTTGGAAACCATCATCCATAGAAATGATTCCATAAATTTCACAATCCCCGAATTGACCTCCGACATCTCATACAATGTTCCTGAGTGTGTTTCACGAATGTATTCCATTTCTGAGTATCTGAAACATCCAATGTATTTTATTATTTCAAATACATTGTTGACGGATTTTATATTTTTATATTTGAAATACATTTTTGAAAGTATTCGGTATTTTGTATTTGGAATACACTTTTTGGATTATTTCGTCCAGCCCTGAGAGTGTCGGACTTAATTTCAATCTCCACATAGCCAGTTACAAAAATAAATTATCATATCATGATTTTTAATGATGAGTGACATTAAAATTGAGGACTTCACAATCGCAATTCAATGAGTAATATGTTTTTAATATTTGAATCATATATTGGATCCACATTTGCGTCAAGCGTTTATCCCCTCTTATTGAATTTCACCAGTAAATACAACGATCTTGCAATCCACTTGTACCAAGGTGGAAGACACACGAAGAGGGCCCACTTCAACACTCGCGATACATTCGAAAATCAACTAAATCTTGTACACGGAAATCAGGAATATCATTCATAATTTATAGTGACATTGAGATATTATTTCAGATGATGGATTCAACCAGACGATGATGTAAGAAATCTTCTCATTCCGATCTCATCGATTGCATAATCCGTTCGAACGAGACCGAAGTATTCAGTACGTTGATTGTTGAATCATGGAGACTCATTCAGATTTCCACTAACATTTTAGAAGGAGACAGGGAAATTTGGTGTTTGAAAAAAACAAACAGGACTGAACAAATGAATAACTAGCAACACGTGACGCGAATTTTGCTAAATACAGTGGACCTAGGATCGTAAATTTTCTTCTCTTGCACTTTAGTAAACGATGCAGGTATTACGTATTCATGTGTCTATGCATAACTTACATGTAAGTATCATGAGATACTTGTATGTTTGTGTATGCATGTATATACATTCATTATATTGTGATATACATGTATTGATTAAATGGGGGCAACATAAGTCACCAGTGTGAGATTACGCTACCTACGCTCAGAGAGCGAGAGTAATGTCTTGGTGAAGGGAGTATGAGAGCAAGGGGAGGGAAGAGGAACAGGGATAGGAGGAAAGAGAAGAAGAATGAAGTGAAGGGGATCCCATTGCAGTAGAACCACAGACTCCTTGATTCCGATCATTCATGCTATTATCCGCTGGAAAACTGGTTTGGAAACCATTCAAAGTAATTATTTCACACTCACAAAGTGGCTGTCATTATTATATTCACAGAGTGATTGGGTTGTTAATATGACTATGTGGATCAGGAAGAGGTGGAACGCTGGGTCGATTTGGTATGTATTACCTCGTATGTATATATCTGGACAACTTTATATGCTCAAGATACCCTGTGACATTTAATCCATAGAATCTCATTGAAGAATGGGAAAACGAATTGGTTTCAATGAAACCTGATGATATTCAATCAGAAATTTCACCATTCGTGATAGGACTTAACAGAATATTATTGCCTGAGTGTCATATGATTGACATGCTTGGAACTTAAACCACAATTTTAAACCACAAAATGGAGTCGTTCGTTGGAAATGATTTCTGTTTGTTGGCGTTGCATAAATTATAATTTTTACATCTTCAAATGAACACTATCGTCAATTACCGAAGTTGGATTTTTGGCTATTATGAATGGACATCATTGTGAATTGATTATTCTTCAAATGATCCAATTGAATGAAAATCACAATCCAAAACGAAATACGTTAATGTGATTATTTTCAACAACCTGAACATGTGCCAATTTTTGAAAAAAATCCATTCCTAGAATCATTTCTGGTAAGTGGCAGTGCGACGCGAATGTCTATTCAATTCGGTGATGAAGACATTGATATTAGTGATAGATAAACGTTTCTGAGGAACGTTTACTTCGCTAGATCTGCACCTGTTCAGACCCTTGAATCAATATTGCAACTGATACATGAATATGATTATTAAGTAAGAATCCATAGTGACCAGAATTTCTTCTCTGAATGCAATCAACTCATCCCATTCAATTATTCCCAAATATGATATT
The DNA here is from genome assembly GCA_018340375.1 of Gonatopus flavifemur. Taxonomy (NCBI): domain Eukaryota; kingdom Metazoa; phylum Arthropoda; class Insecta; order Hymenoptera; family Dryinidae; genus Gonatopus; species Gonatopus flavifemur. The sequence continues at coordinate 2,241,393 of JAFFJZ010000033.1, forward strand.
CATTCCTGATTGCATTGATTTGGGATAGTTTAAGCAAAATGTTGTATAAATAAGAACTCCTTGTTCTCATGGATCAATATATCAGGTGTACAAACAAGATTTAGCACAGTTTTCCAAAAATTCAAGATTTATTATAAAAGAAAAAAAAACACAGTTATTCATCGAAATAATCCCCATCGCACTGAATGACCTTCAGCCGTCTCTCAGGTAACTCGCGGATGCCTTTCACGAAGAAACTTTTATCTTGCGAGGTGAGAAATTTAGCGACCCATTTTCTCACTCCTTCACATGTTCTGAACCGCACGTCAAACAAATCGTTCTACATTCTCCAGGATGAGTGATAACACAGGCCTACAAAATTGAACTTTTTGTTTGGTGCAACAACTGTATCATACTTTTCCGAAGTATTTTGGCGCGCTGAATCCGAATCTGGCTTCAAAATTGCATCATTACGTGTGGTTTTTGAGATATTTCAACGTCAAAGTGTGAAAAACACCGTTTTTCGACATATTTGAGATTACGTGACGTCAGAATGTAATTTTTTCTCATGAAACTAGTAGATGCACCTCAAAATATAATCCATTCCCTTCCGAATGCCGTTGAGTTTGCTCGAATATCTTTTTTTTTACTGTGACACGACAATTTGAAATTTGTGTGTTCATGGATTTAGTGAATAGGTGAAATAACACAATTTTCAAACTGTCGTATCTCAGAGAAAAAAAAAGATATTTGAACAAACCTAATCGCATTTGGAAGAGAATGACTCATATTTTGAGATAATTTGGAGGATAATTTGATAAAATGTTCTTAAAGTGTGGAATAATTGAATAAAACGTTTCAAAATCGTGCATTTTCATTTTATTTTACACCTGCGATTTCTTGAAAACTACACGTAGCATTAAAAAAATAAGTATATTTCCAGAGTCAGGGTATCGAATATACTCAAAATCTGCTTTAGTTTTAGCGGCACCAAAATCATTGTAGACCTGTGTAATTGGATGGGGCTAAGTCTGGTGAATACGCCGGGTGTGGTAAGCTTCCCATTCAAGCCCTAGTAACGTATCCTTGACCGGTTCACCCACATGAGGCCACGCGTTGTCATGGAGCAGTTTTACTGGACGTTTTCCATCGCCAGAAAATGGACGTTTCTTCTGAATTTCTTGATCCACTTGCATCCATTGATGACAATAGCGATCGGCAGTAACTGTTTGACCAGGTTTGAGGAGTTCATAATACAGTACGCCTTTCATATCACACCATATGCACTGCATGACTTCGTTACAATGAACATTGCGCTTTGGCGCGGATGTTGTCGGCTCGCCGGGGTCAACCCAATGATATTTGCGTTTCAGATTATCCGTCGACTCGAATTGAGGGCTCGACGAGGAGTATTGCCGCGAGATCTAAGACATGACCGGTACGATGAGAATGATATACGTGCACTCACCATATTGAGACTTATCCACTTGGACCCTCATGTTAGTAGCAGATCGTTGGCACGATACAGTTTCAACAAACGGAAGTTACAATATACCAAAAATCTTCCACATATCCTTTGGATAACCAATGTACTTAGTCGCTCATATTGATTTCATATCTTTTTTTTTTCAAATAGAGCATGTCCTTTCATATCCCCTGGAAATTCTGAATGCTGTGAAATTTTCCTTTAGTATGTGTTTTGAGATTTTTTTTTTAAATTGAAACGATAATACAATGAGTGGAATTGAATTTCAGATATGAAAAATAATATTCACCTGTTTATTTTTACCAAGTGCGGAATTTTTAATGAATTCAAGAAGAACAGACTCTTGGAAAATCTCCGAGCATATTCAATTCAAAGTAATTTCTAAAGGTTTAGAGAGTCATGAAAACTGTTCAGAGACTTTGTGCGAATCCACACAGTAGTTTTCCAATCAACTGACCAGTATGAATGCAGTAAATCATGGAATATTTTTATTTAGAAGCTTTGTACGAATTCATACAGTAGTTTTCAAATCAACGGACCAGTATGAAATGGCTAGCGTTCAGGTGCTACACTGTAAAAAATCTTTCTTGTGAAGTACTCATATCTGAATTGGAAGATCACAGTTTCTTCGTTGAAGTACTACGTTGAGCATAGAGGAAATAAATTTTTATCGTGAAAGGCTTACGCTCAACGTACAAGAAATAATTTTTCTTAGAAAAGTCCTACACTCAGCATAGTAATATTACACAAGTTTGGAAATTGTTCACGCTCTGTGTACGTTATAAATTTTTGCACACTGAGCATGGGCAATTTACAAACTTTTGTGATATGACTTTCCAAAAAGTCTGAGTGCAGGACTCTTCCGAAAAAAATTTATCTCTTCTATGTTCAGCATAAGACTTCTACAATAAAAATATATCTGTTCTATGCTGAACGCAGTACATCAACAAAAAAACTGTGATTTTTCGATTCAAATATGAGTGATTCCCAACAAAGATTTTTTACAGTGCAGCGCCTGGATGCTAGCCATTTCATACTGGTCAGTTGATTTGAAAACTACTGTATGAATTCGTAAAAAGTTTCTGAATAAAAATTTTCCATGACTCACTGAATCATAATGGTCAGTTGATTTGAAAACTACTGTATGGATTTGTACAAAGTGTCAAATTGTTCATGACTTACTGAACCTTTAGGAATTACTTTGAACGAATTTAATCCATAACTACGATCCTTAAATCCCTATGGAACAGAATATGTTTGTTTCATTATCGACATATATTGAGAATAGAAATTTGTGGAAATACAGATATTTAGGATTAACCATATTCATAAATAGACTTATTTGAGAACAGAAATAATTAGGAATAGAAATATTTGAGAGGAGAGATATTTATGAATAGAGATATTTGAACACAGACTGAATGGAGAATAGAGGAATAGAAACCAAAAAGTGAAAAAGAAGTAGAATTCCACAAAACATACAAATGTTTCACAAAAACCCCTAAAAACTCCAACACAGTAAGAAATAACGTCAAATCCCAAAAACCATACAAACGTTTTACAATGACGCTTGAAAAAAAATCCTTGGAAAAAATACTTCATTCTTTCCGGAAGATTACTTGATATAACAAATATACCATTTAAAAAAAGATGTAAAAGGCAACCCTGTTTCAGAATTCGCATCAACCAGCAACACTTGGCGTGGCCGATGGCAGAAGTTTTTAGCCTTTATTATATACAAATGAATTTCTATAGAACATTAAACAAGGAATTTAAATGATATAATTTCATAAAATCTTCTTCGGCCACGCCAAGTGTTACTGGTTGATGCGAATTCCGAAACAGGGTTGCCTTTCACATCTTTTTTTTTAATGGTATATTTGTTATATCAAGTAATCTTCCGGAAAGAGTGAAGTATTTTTTCCAAGCGTTATTGTGAAACGCTTGTATGGTTTTTGGGATTTGACGTTATTTTTTACTGTGTTGGAGTTTTTAGGGGTTTTTGTGGGAAATTGTATGTTTTGTGGAATTCTACTTTTTTTCACTTTTTGGTATCAAGAGACGCGGTAGCGTCTCGACGCCAAGTATATGAAAAAACCCTGAAAAAAAGATGTATAAGTATTCTTTTTATTTTAAGTGAAGAAAGCAGAAGTCGTCCGCTACCGTGTATCTTTTACTGCTCAACCGAGATTTAACCTCCTGAAAAAATGTTCAATGCACAATAACTCGACACATATTGTCTGTCACAAAAAAATAACTACACTTTCGGTATATAATACGATTACACACTTTCGATTAAGCACACTACGAACTTGATCAGTTCATCCGTTACCGAAATATAAACGTCTAAAGTTTTTATACAATCAAAACATCTTTTCGGAATTTCTGATTAATCGGTTTCTTCTTAACACGAAGACCTGTTATCCTTGAGGCGATTTCCAATGCTACAAAGATTTATTCTGTCTCTTTTTCTTTCTTCGAACGCCCAATAGTAGATCATTTGTTCTGTCTTTCTTTCTTCGAATGTCCAATAGTGGATCATTTGTTCATTAGTATGTAAAATATAATAACGTATAATAAGGTGCTTCCAATATTGTCCAAATGGTTTGTCAGTCTTTTGTAACCTGTACAATGATTGGTAGATAAATTTTTTTCCCTATAGAGTATATACATTTTAAATACGTAAACAAATATAATCTGTCAATGAGGCGATGTGTTGATAGGTTATTAAAATATTAAAAGAATAATTAAAAGATGAATGAATTACAGGTGACTACATTATTATTACAGATTACTACAGGTTTATACATTGTAAATACGTAAACAAATATAACCTGTCAATGAGGCGATGTGTTGATAGGTTATTGAAATATTAAAAGAATAATTAAATTACAGGTGACTACATTATTACAGATTACTACAGGTTATTCAGAACAATGAAACATAAATAAACAACTTGGAATTATATATACTCTTATATATTACTTCAAAAAATTAATGAATTAATGAATGAATAAATGATGAAGAGGTTATTTGTAAAAAAAACAGAAAAAGTTTGAGAAAGGAAAAATAAATCTATTTGCTACATTCAGAAAATTGGAATATACACAGGTAAGCTCTGTATGATGGATTATTCATAAAATGCAAGATTCCTTTACAGGCAAAAGCATAGCGGATATATCATAATCTGTGACGGATAGTTTGCTACTGGTGGTTCTTCTAACTGGAACCAGGGACGAATCATAGAAAATCATACAAGGTTTAGTCATGGAAAATAATTCAAATTTATAAATTCTGAGGCGAGAGCGTATCGGATACATCATAATTCTTTCATGGACAGTCCGCTACTGTCCTATCCTCCTACTGGAGTCGTTGGCAGATGATCGAATGAACCATACGGAGTATGCTCAAGGGGAATGATTCAAATTGATTCGCAATCATTCTATAGGCCAGAACCTAACGGATATATCATAACTCCTGACGGACAGCCAGCTACTGTCAATTTCTCCAATTAGGATCGTAGACAATTGATGGAAAAGATCATACCGAGCTTGCTTGAGAAGTATTCAAGTTTATTCGCTATTTCTTTACAGGTAAAATCATAGTGGATATACCATACCCTTGATGGACAGTCCACTGATCTATACTATTTCTCAATAGAATCATGAGCAAATAATGGAACAGATGATATTGAGCCTGCTCCGAGAGAAGTGAATGAATGAAACATTGTTCTCCCTGCATACCCTAATCGACAATGACTATACTCAAGCTCAACTGAATAACTAAGCTCTAAACTAACTGTTCCAAATCTTTTTCATCTCTCTTCAGAGAGAAAACCATGAGGAGATGTCTGGTAAGAAAAGGTACGTTTAATATAATGTTATTGTCTTTGTAGTTTTGATGAAGAGTATTATCTAATGGAACAGTCCATTGAATCTCACCAAATGTGATTAAGAATCAGACATCAATCAACTACATTGACTACAACAACAACAACATGAACTACATTCTACTGCATTGACTTCAACTAGAACATTGTACAAGATTCAGTAGGTTTCTGTGACAAAGGCTGTTATCGGATTCCTGAATATAAGCTGAGTTGATAGTATTGGTACCTAACATACAGATCCATGTTATATTTGCTTCACTTCGTTCCATCCTCATCCACCTGTAATGCTATTCAAAGAATCTAATGATAGTATCGGAACGATCTGTGATATATCCACCGCACTCTTGCCTTGGCTCCACTTGACTATGAGGCTACGGAATGGAAGTGATAGAGACAGCTGTCGTCTAGCTCAATAGCTCGCGTGTGAATTTATGGTTTGCCTGCTTCATTTCTGCTTTGTCTCCATCCACCTGTGATTCTGCTCCGAGAAACCAATGAGTCCATTATGTCGTCAAGATCTGTGGCATATCTGCCGTGCTCTCGCCTGTAGAGGAATCGTTTTTGTTCAATCAATAGTTTTGATTTAACATATTTGATATACTTCAATGTAACTAAAGTGCCTGGAGACCAACTTCAACCTTCAACGTTTTTCAAACTTCTTATATCTCATTGAGATTGTGTCATGAACTTCTCATTCTAAAAACTTTTTATACTTCATCGGGGTTTTTGGATGATTCCACGTTCTGATTATATTTGATATTTGATGAATTCCACTTTCTGATTATAAGCGATGATTCAGTTGTTGATTCGTTACATAATCTTTAATCATCCATTTCATGCCATTCCTTATCAATTAAACCCACTTTATAATCTGTAGTTTATCCATTCAATACAAAATTGCCTATGAAATTGCCTAAATGAAATGGATAGTGGTGGTGGACGACGTACAGATCGAATGGTATATTTTCGTCGTTTTTGTCTTTCTTCATTGGCCTGATACTTTCTTGACCAAGAGTTGTTATCGGATTGCTTGAGTAGTATCACAGGTGTATAAGAAAACACGAAAAAGAAGCAAATATACCATAGACCTGTACGTCGTCTACCACCACTACCAATTTCATATAGGCGGTCTTGTGGAAATTTTGTATTGAATGTATGAATTACAGATTACAAAGTGGATTCAATTGATAATGAATGGCATGGAATGGATGATTAAAGATTATGTAATGAATCAATAACTGAATCATCACTTATAATCAGAAAGGGGAATTCATCAAAAAACCCCAATGAAATATAAAAAGTTTTTAGAGAGTGAAGTTCATGACAAAACCTCAAAGAGATGTGAATAGTTTGACCAACGGTAGAAGTTGAAGTTGGTCTCCAGTTACTTTAGTCACACTGAAGTATATCAAAGCGATTTTTTCGAAGGCGAAAACACAGTAGATATGCCACAGATTCTTACAACATGCTGGGCTCATCATTTCCTTGGAGTAGAATCATAGGTGGCTGGAGACGAAGCAGAAATGAAGCAGACGTATCACAAATTTTTATGCTAGCTATCGTCACTATCAATCTCATCCAGTGACCTCATAGTCGAACGGAGAGAAGGCAAAATTGAAGTGGATATATCACAGATCTATCCGATGATGGTATCAGATTCTTTGCGTAGTGTTTCAGGGGGACGAGAAAGAAACAAAATGAAGCGAATATACCATACATCTGTGAGTTTGCTATCACCACTATCAATTGGCATTACAGATTACAAAGTGGATTCAATTGATAATGAATCCCTAGATTCTTCGAGTAGAATTACAGGTGGATGAAGGAAAAACAGGCAAGATGCAGATATATCATATATCTGTATAAAAGCAGTGCCAACCACAAAAATCCGAATTGCATGACACTTTTATAAAGTTATAGCCGTTGTTTTTCATCAGGGAAAAAGTATTTCCGAAGGTAACTCTACGTGCATGTTACGAAGTAAAGGTACAAAGTGGATATTTATTCATGATCTGCGAGTTGAAGAACGAAATTGGCCACGTAATGCTAAAGACTCATATATATATATCTTCAAGAAGCAATAATTTCACTTGCTCATCAAATAACAATTCAATTACTATAATCTTCTATAGGTGATTTTGAAGAACATAGTATACGTTTATAATACCACAACCGACTAAATATTCTTGAAGAATTTTTCAGAATGATTTTGATTTCATTTTGAATATTTGACATCTCTTTAAGATACTCTTTAAAATAATCCTAAAGAGTCATTGAAACATTTTTGCTGGCAAACTATTTTCAACTTCATGCCAAATGGTACAAATTCTCGTTTTATCAAAACAATTTCTGTTGGATACCTTAAACATATTGTGTGCAAGTTTTCTCTGTTCGTAAAATCTGTTTTGTTTCGTTTTCCTAACATCCATATTTTAAAAACAATGGGAATTCTTGCACAATACATGTTTAAAACAAAATCATGGGCTGCTTTGAGCGTCAACTTATCGGTCAATTAATATTTACTTTTCGGAATCCTGCACATATGTATTGATTTATGGGAATTCACTTTTCTTTCCTTCTGTTCTTCATTCTTCATGTCGATTATCTATTACTGTCCAATGATGAGATGACTGATGGAAACCCAAGTGAGGTTTTCATATCACAAATGATCTGAGGACATTTTCTTCATCGCTACGATCGCTATTGAATTAGACATGAGCATTCGAATTTTATTCATGTTCAGTTAAGGACACATCCAGAAAAAGAAGTGAAATCCCAATAAAAAAACTTCAAAAAAGTAAAAAAATCACGCCAAGTACATGAACATGCGGTCAATCCTGAAAAAAATCTAAAAATACATTCAAACGAAAATTCTCCTACAATAAGGATTTCGATAAGATACAACAGGATATGCTTCACTTGAAAAAAAAAGATGTGGAATCAATATGAGCTGCCAAGTACATTTGGTTATTCAAATGGTATGTAAACGATTTCTTGTATATTGTAACTTCAGTTTGTTTGAATTTTATTCAAAGCGATTTATGATTGTATTGAATTAACAATGTATAGTGAGGTGAAACAAAAATTAGGTTCAACCATTTGACATACTAGAAACAACTCTGACCTATTTGAAACTCAACGTGTTGATCGTTTCTAATATGTTTTGAAATTTTTCACATACCAGAAACAGCGCTAAGTTATTCCAAACCAAACGCGTTAGTCGTTCCAAATAGATTTTGAAATCCACGTCAATGCGGAAAACTTGGCGCGGCCGATTACGTGAGTTTTGAGCCTCAAGTGTATTCAAACAATTCTGTTGAAAGTATGTGATCAAAACGTTGGATAATAAAATCTTCATTGGCCGCGCCAAGTGTTCCGCATTGACGTGGATTTCAAAATCTATTTGGAACGACTAACGCGTTTGGTTTGGAATAACTTAGCGCTGTTTCTGGTATGTGAAAAATTTCAAAACATATTAGAAACGATCAACACGTTGAGTTTCAAATAGGTCAGAGTTGTTTCTAGTATGTCAAATGGTTGAACCTAATTTTTGTTTCACCTCACTATATATTGTTAATTCAATACAATCATAAATCGCTTTGAATAAAATTCAAACAAACTGAAGTTACAATATACAAGAAATCGTTTACATACCATTTGAATAACCAAATGTACTTGGCAGCTCATATTGATTCCACATCTTTTTTTTCAAGTGAAGCATATCCTGTTGTATCTTATCGAAATTCTTATTCTAGGAGAATTTTCGTTTGAATGTATTTTTAGATTTTTTTTAGGATTGACCGCATTTTCATGTACTTGGCGTGATTTTTTTACTTTTTTGAAGTTTTCTATATATACGAGCAGAACGATACGCTTGTTCTATTAATTTTTTTAATACAATAATGCTTTTTTGAAAATCATAAATTACCTTCAATACAGTTTAAACAAACTGAAGTTACAATATAACAAAAATCTTTCGCATATCTTTTGGATAACCAATGTACTTGGTCGCTCATATTGATTTCATATCTTTTTTTTTCAGATGGAGCATATCCTTTTATATCCCCTCGAAATTCTGAATGCAGTGAAATTTTCCTTTGGAATGTGTTTTTAGATTTTTTCATTCTTTGTTTTTGGGATTTTCATGTACTTGGCGTTATTTTTTTACTTCTTCAGAGTTTTTTGGGGGGATTTCACTTCTTTTTCTGAATATGCTCCCAACTGAACCCAAATAAAAATTAAATACCCCTGTCGAGTTTATGGCAATCGTAGGAATGAAGGAAATGTCCTCAGATAACTCATGTGATATGAAAATCCACTTGGATTTCCATCAGTCATCTCATCATTGGACGGCAATAGATTATCGAAATGAAGAATGAAGAAAAGAAGGGAAGAAAAGCGAATTCCCATGAACAAATAAATGTGTGAAGAATACCGAAAACTAAATTTTCCTTGACTGATAACTTGGCGCTCAAAGCAGCTCAAAGCGCTCAAAGCAACTCACAGCGCTCAAAGTAGCTCACGCCGCTCAAAACAGCCCACGATATTGTGCTGAACATGTCTTGTGCGGAAATTTCCAGTGTTTTCAAGAGATCATTGTAAGAAAATCGAAACAACATAGATCTTACAGACAGAGGAAACTTGCGTACAATATATTCAAGGTATTGAACAGAAATTTTTTTTGCAAGATAGAATTTGTAGTGTTTAGCATGAAGCTAAAAAAAGCTTTCCAGCAAACATTTTTGGGTCACTCTTTTGAATCATTGTGAGAAGTAGCAGGTAGCAAAAGTTCCAAAAATTAGATCTCATTGAATTCTTTCGTGACCACAAAACGAACTACTGAAATGTCAGCAGAATAGAGTCTTTGGAGAATTCAAATCGCCTTTTGTTATACTGTATATTGTACTGTATATAGTATGACAAAAGGCGATTTGAATTCTCCAAGAACTCCATCCTACTGACATTTCAGTGATTCATTTTGTGGTTCCAGAAGGATTCAATGGGATCTAGTTTTTGGAACTTTTGCTACCTGGGTGAAGAGATGTCAAATATTTATCATGCAACAGAAAGATATACTTTCAAGATATCAGATTGAATACACTTTCTAGTACTGTACCAGACATTTTTCAGAATTTTGTGGAATATCCGTCGAAATCATTCGAAAAAATTTTTCAAGAATATTTGGTTCGTTATGGTATTATAAAGGTATTCTATATTCTTCGAAACTGTACAATATCACAGTAATTGGATTCTAATTCTATGATGAAGCGAAATTATTGCTTTTCAAAGAAATATATATACGAGTCTTTAGCATTGCGTGGCCAATGTCGCTCTTCAACTTGCAGATCATGAATAAATATCCACTTTGTACCTTTACTTCGTAACATGCATATGAAATTATCTTCAGGAATATTTTTACCCTGATGAAAAACAACAGCTATAACTTTATAAAAGTGTTGTGCAATTTTAATTTTTGAAGTTGGTACTGCTTCAATGTTTATATTTTCCACCTTTGTTGCTTCAATATTATTGTGATTAAACATCATCAATTGCACAATTACATATTGTTCTAACGCTGTTATAAATGATTTTTTAGTGTTATGCAAGTTATTGCAATTGTCACAAGAATCTTCGAAAATTTTCGATGTTGAAAAATGGAACTTGAATATTTCTTGAAACTCAAATGATTTTTGTGAAATTGGAGGTAGCCCAAGACGTGTACCACAATTTGTACCAACAATATTTTCGGTATATTCACATTTCGTACATTCCGTTGAGGTAGTTATTTGGTGCTTTACTAAATTTTTAATAGCCATTGAATTCTCGCAAATAGAAGCGATGAATTCTCCTGCATCTTGTGAGTGATTATGCAAGTATTGTGGACCTGCAAGCTGTTTTAAAGCTATGATATCAAGGTTTTCTTGCGAATTGTAGTTCTGAATTGAAATATTTATGATGTCATTGGGGTCAGATAAAAGTAATTGTTTTGTCTTAGAAGCACAGTACAATATACACTGCATTACTGCATTCAAATAAGAAGAAACACCGTCAACAATAGGGAGACCCATTACGTTTAACGCGTGAATTTCTGTTGATTTTTCATCAATATTTTGGCCCCTGGATTATATATTATGCAATATCCTTATTCCTGAGTACCCAGGTGAAAAAGTTTTTTCAGTGAGTAAATTCTTTGAGTAAAATTACAGGTGGATCAAGAAAAAGTAGAAAGGATGTAGGTATACTATACATCTGTATGTTACTTACCACCACGATCAATATCATCAGGTAGCGTAGAAGGAAAATGAAGAAAAGGCAGAAGTGCAGTGGATATACAAGTCCTTGCATTGAATAATACCACTATCAGATTCTTCCAACAGAATCATAGGTGGATGAAGAAAAAGCAAAAAGGATGTAGATGTACCATACATCTGTACGTTAAATGCTACCATGATCTTTAGGTAGCGTTGAAGGAAAATGCAGAAAAGATAGGAGCGCAGTGGATATATCACAAATCTTTGCTTCGGGTGCATTCCACTGACAAATTGACGAATGATTACAGAGACTGTTTAGGATCAACTCAACGAAAATTGAGCAGATACAATATTCTGATTATAGAAATTGTTGCAGAACAACTACAGGTCAAATTGACTGATGTCACTGGATGTGACAATTCATTCTGGATGTTTCCTGCCAAAATTCCATCTTTTCAGTTGTTCCATTCAAGCTGGATTATATTTGTGTTCTTACAACCCTTCATTCTTATCTTTACTTATCTTGGTTTTGGAATGATTCAATTCTCAAATATCATGAATTTTATTCAATTGTCATAGAGTATTTTGGGTTGAGAGATTTAGTAATTCTAGGATCCATGAAATGTTCAAAATGTATTCAAAGTGATTCATCATCATTAAAAAGGAATATTGTATCAAATATCCAAACCATTTAATATTCATGATATTTGAGAATTGAATCATTCCAAAACCAAGATAAGTAAAGATAAAAATGATGGTTTGTACACGGAGAAAAAGGAATTCGCTGTGGCAGCGGTATCTACTTTTGCTGGGTTCCTTTTGCCAGAGCAGCAAATTTTTTGCTGTGACAGCAAACTATTTGTTGTTCCAGCAATCTTGTTAGCTGCGACAGCGAATTTTTAGCTGTGACAGCGAAAAATGTTTGCTATTCCAGCAAAATTTGTTTGCTATTCTATGTATAATACTGAAAATTTGCTGGCGGAGCAAACATTTTTTGCTGCCACAGCTAAAAAATTGCTGTCGTAGCTAACACGATTGCTGTTATAGCAAATTTTTAGCTAGGCCAACAAAAAAATTTGCTATTCTATATTTAATACGTCGATTTGCTGCGTGAGCCAATTTTTTCTCTCCGCGTAAGAACACAAATATAATCCAGCTTGAATGGAACAACTGCAAAGATGGAACTTTGGAAGAAAACATTCAGAATGAATTGTCACGTCCAGTCACATCAGTCAAGTTGACTTGTAGTTGTTCTGTCGCAATTTCTATGACCAGAATATTGTATCTGCTCAATTCTTGTTGAGTTGATCCTAAACAGTCTCTCTAATCATTCGTCAATTGGTCAGTGGAATGCACCCGATGCAAAGATTTGTGGTATATCCACTGCGCTCCCATCTTTTCTGCATTTTCCTTCAACGCTACCTAATGATCATGGTAGAATTCAACGTACAGATGTATGGTACATCTACATCCTTCTTGCTTCTTCTTCATCCGCCGATGATTCTGTTGGAAGAGTCTGATAGTGGTATTATTGAACGCAAGGACTTGTATATCCACTGCACTTCTGCCTTTTCTTCATTTTCCCATGACGCTACCTAATGGCATAAAACATTGTGGTACATAACATGAAGATATATGGTACATATGCATCCTCCTTGCTTTTTTTTCATCTACCTGTGATTCTATCGGGAGAATCTGATAATAGTGTACCTAACGCAAGGATCTGTGGTATATTCACTGCTCTCCTGCCTTTCCTTCATTTCCCTTCTACGCTACCTGATGATATTGATCGTGGTGGTACGTAACATACAGATGTATAGTATACCTGCATCCTCTCCACTTTGGCTTGATCCACCTGTAATTTTACTCAAAGAATCTACGGGAACCATTTTGTACATAGTTCATAATTTTGATTCGAATGTCATATTTTAGTATACCTGAAGTACTCGGTGACTAACCTTATTTTCGAATGTTTTTCAAACTTGCTATAATTGAATTTCCATTCATCATCTATTCACTATTCTGTTTCATTATTTGTCCACGATTCTGATTGCAGGATAGTGGACACTAGCAGACTGTCCATTAGAGATTATGGTATATCCATTATACTTTTGCCTGTAAAAGAATAGCAAATAAACCTCAATAATCACCTTTCACCAGACTTGCTGTGACCCGTGTAATCTGTCTCCTTCAACTCTAGTTGTATAGATAGAATCAGACGGTAGCAGATTATCCGTCAAGGGGTTATCGTACATCTAGTACGCTCATACCTAAGAAGTGACGTATAACTTTGAATCATTTTCCTTCACTAGACCCTGCATGATTTGTTCCATGATTCACCTTCAAATCCGGTCGCAGAAACCAATATCAACAAACCATCTGTCATCTGTCATGGATGATCCCTCATCAAATTTTTCTCGTTTTTTTTCTCACAAATAACCTTATTCATCAATTAAACTCTGATGAATTTCTCTGTTACAGCATAATTACTGTCAAATCAACAATAATAAACACCTGTACCGTGAAAACCTGTAATGCATCCATTTTATAATATGATGATAATTGATTGAATATTATCATCATAACCTGTCAATCGCTTCGTTGACAAACTGTTTGTTTACCTTTCTATCGTTCCATATACATACGTGCTGCAAATGGAGACTAGTCTCTGATTGGATGTTGGGAAGAAGAAAGAGACAGATCACATCCAAACATTAAAAAGAAAGAGACAGACTGGATGAACAAATCTATAGTTAAGAAGAAATCGCGGATGAACCAAACGAGTGGTATTGGAGATATTTTGACGCATGAAAATTTGAAAACGTCTGTATTTCGGGATCGCGTGAACGGATCAACTTCGTAGTGTGCTTAATCGAAAGTGTATATCCGAATTATATACTGGAGGTGTAATTATTTTTCCAATAAACATAATGTGTGATGAGTTATTGTGCATGAAAGTTTCTTCTTGTGGGTTAAAACTCGGTTTACGTGTATAGATACACGGTAGCGCACGACTTCTGCTTTTTTCTTCATTCATATTTTTTCACAGTTCTTTTCATATCCTTGGCGTCGAGACGGTACCGCGTCTCTTGATCACGTGTATGTAACACGTCGTTCAATTAGTCCCGAGACTAACAACGAAAACAACAATTTTTTTTTCGAAAATCATTTTTCTTCATCAATATGACTCCTCTGAGAGTGATACAATCTTTCCAACGCCTTTCCAACATTTATACCATGTTCATAGAAAGATTCCTTTGCTTCAAAATAGGCTTCAGTTTCGGCAATGACCTCCTCGAGCCAAAGAAAAAAAAAAACTCCTCGAGCCAAATTTTTCTCCTTGGAGCATTTTTTTTTGGGATCAGCAAAGAGCCAGTATTGGCTGGAGGCTGAATCTGGCGGATACGGGGGTTGGCGAAGCAGATCAAAGCCCAACTGGCTGAATTTTGCCATTGTTTTCATGGACTTGTGGCATGTTGCATTGTCTTGGTGAAAAAGGATTTTTTCTTCTTCGTGTGCGGTCGTTTTGCTGCGATCTCCTCGAAACGTACCAACAAGTCAATATAATAATCACTGTTGATCGATTTTCCTTTTTCCAGGTAGTCAATGAAAATCACGCCATCTGTATCCCAAAAAACAGACGCCATATGGATGTGGTTTATGGTGGATGTACATGACTTTGTCTATACGCCAGTCATTCCGAGGACGTTTTCATACATCTCACAAAGCGAGGACCTATCAGAGTTTATGTCAGAGATACAATGCTTTTTGGGGACTTTGTGATACATTACGCAGTCTGAGGACTTTTTGATGCACTATGCAGTTTGAGAACTCTTTGAAATGTATGTGGAATTCCATATACAGCTGATATTCCGAGGACTCTTGTACATTACGAAATTTGAGTACTCATGGAAATCCGTGCATGCTGTATCACAGGTGGAAAAATGCTATGTCAAACGATTGGATGGGTCAAAAACCGCATAAAGCACGATAACATTCTATCGGTTGCTATGCGGTTTTTGACCAATCCAATCGTTTTTTATCGGATTTTATCCACTAGGAAAAGGCACCTTGAACAGATCAATCCCTTCGATGACTTGAATATACATGGAACACTTTGGGGACTTATAGAAAATTATTCTCATTAGAATATATAATTCAGCTGGAATGGAACAACAGGAGACATAAACCATTCAAAGATCAATTGAGAATCAACCGTATGTCCAGTCCCTTCAGACAAACTCACCCGTAGCCAACAGCACCTCAGTTCAGGGAGAATGCATAAGGAGTTCAATTGGGGACTGAGGAGCTCATTATGAATTCTTCAGAATTCTTCTTGGAATTCTCTGTTACGTGGGGAGCTATAATTATTCTGTAAATAAATAAACTGAAAAAAAACTATGAAAAATCGGTATGGGGAACTATACAGTACTTCCATGTTTTCAATGAGAATGAAAATACATGTTTATTGCACCTTTTCGGTTGTTGAATTTGAATTTGTACCCTGATGTAAACGGTATTCACGAAATTTTCGAAAGTTGTTCCAAACCTTAGTGCTCACCTTTTCATCCCCTCCATTCCGATTCGCTTGAAATTTATATCACCAAATCACCACCCCCGTGAATTGAGTATGCCCAAAGTTCCACGAAATTCGGATAATACGAACACAGGAAAGGCACGCTTCCAAAACATCGTCCAATAATGCGGATCTCAAAAAAAGTTTTTCTACAGTTTTCACCCAATTGGAATGAAACTCGTATGGAAGCACTGTCGGATCATAACTAAAACGTGGTACAAATTTCATGGCAATCGGATAATAGGAAGCGGAGATATGAGCGGTTGCAGAATCATGATTTTCAAAAACGTATTCCGCAATATTTTCAAAACGTGTTATCCAATCGGGACCAAAACCAATAGGCCTCGTGTCCTCTCCGAGACGAACATTCGAAAAGAAGAATTAATCGAATCAGTGAATTTTGAGGAGAGTTATCGCACGCCAAACACAAAAATCACGATTTTCAGAAACATACTCCGCGATATTTTCAAAACGTGTTATCTGATCTGAACCAGAATCAATAGGCCTCAATGCGCCTCTGAAACGAAAATATTGAAAAAAGAATCATCCTGATCAGTGCATTCTGAGGAGAGTTATCGCACGCCAAAGAGTGCACATACATACACACAAACACACACACACACGCACGCACGCAGACATTTCTGAGGATCACGTTTTTTCGACGTTCTGAAGCGTTTGGCAAAGGTGGAATACCCCTTTCTGCCTCATCGATTTTTACAATACCCTATTACAATACTTCCGCTTCCTTAAATATAAGAAACATGGAAGTAAAAGAACGCCAAGTCCATGAAAATATGTCAATCTCTCAGAATAACAACTGACAAAAAATTATTTGAATGAAAATTTCAGTGTGTCAAGAATTTTACTTGAACCAGCCAATATATACCATTAAAAAAAAAGATGTGAAATCCATATCAGTCACCAAGTACATTTGGTGATCCAAATGATATGTGAACAATTTCTGGTATATTGTAATTTAAAGTCAAAAATTCATTCATAGTGGTTTTGATTTATAAAAACCATCCTCATCTTCAGAATATGTACGAAAGAAAATGAAACGAAAATTGGGTTCATCCACTTCAGACACTAGAAACAACTCTGAGTCACTCTAAACCAAACGCGTTGGTTGTTTCAAATATGTTTTGAAATCCACGTTCATGCGGAATATTTGGCGTGGATGTTTATGATTTTGTGAAATCATATTATGCAAATTTCGATTTTGATGCTCTCCACAAATTTTCTTGGATATAATCAAGATCTCAACCCCATGTTTTACTTTGAAAACATGTTTACACACAAAAAAAAGTACTCAAACTACAAGTACTCCCTCAGTACAAAAATGCCCATCTCTGAATATAATCAAGACTCATGCTATCGGTGTTATATGTTCAATTTCCATCGACTTAATCATGAATACTCCGCTCACCCATTTACCGGTGCGTTTGTAAAGTATAGGATCAAGAAAAGGTAAGCTTTACATGATTGTATTGTTTGAGAAATTTTGAAATTTATGAGATATGTAGTTAATCATGATTCCTATTCACAGATTCTGTGCAGGCAGAAGTATAACAGCTATCCAACAATTTTTGGTGTCGAGTCCATTGCTGTTGATGTTTTCATTATGATTCACAGACAAAAGCAAAGCAACTTATATAGGGCCTTCCCACAGAAAATTGAATGCATGAAACACCATTCTCTATGTACAAATTAGTCAAGATTAACCTTTGACTATATAAGTATGGACTGCTGGTTGCTAACTTCAGACTTGTAATCAACATTGAGCAGCGCCGCCAGTAACCGCAAACTAAAATTGACTGATCAGCTGTTCGGTGTTGTGATTTGTTTTGAAATACAATCTAACCTCTGATCAAGGGAGTAATTCTTATTGAAATGTTTTCATGTTTACTTATGAATTTCCTGTTGCGAAATTTGGAAAGTTTCATAATAAGGACATTTTCTTATGAATCGCTTTGAGACTTTAACCAGGGTTGCTTTTCCAATTTTTCGAATTAGATTATTACATTCGTATTCATCTAAAAGTACTTATAGCTTCATAAAATTTTACAAACAGACTAGATTTTCTGAATGTTCAAGGAATATCCCAACGATATACTTAGTATTGAGGTTGTTTATTATAAATGTTTTATAACTGCTTTAAAAATATTTTGAGAAATATATATATTTTATATTTTGATAAATATTTTGAATGATGATCATAAATAATAATTATGAGTAATCAGATGAATAAGTTGATAGATGTAATAATTCTCAAAATACATGCAAAAAATCAACCATCAGAACACATGATGCAATGCGACTAATATTCTCTGAATATTTATTTTACATTGTTTACGTCAATATAAGAATCGTATTTATTGCTTTTAACGATGATCCTCATTCTTATACTCAATGTATCAAACGTCAATAAATTATCACCTGTAATTCTTATCGAATCATTGGGTTTTTTCTACGATTATTCATACCACATTTTGAATTCCCGCGTTTTCGGTCACTTGGGCGGAGCCTAAATATCGAAAAATATCGTTCAATGTTGGTTACACATTTTCGGCAGTTTATATAGGAAAAGTGGGGGTAACTGGCAGTCCATACTTATATAGTCAAAGAGATTAACTATATTTCGGTCTGACTGAAATCACTGGAAACACGACTTATGTCAAAATGACCTGAATACATCATCGGGTGTAAAATAACACAATTGCATCTCACTTCTGAATTCATTGTGACTTGAAGCCTGGATTTTGGATATAACATCAGTTTGTAGTCGTCTATCCAGTCGCTTCAGTCAAGTTGAACCACAATTACTCTTTGGTAGGTATAAACTAGTCTATACAGAAGATATGACTTCATATGCTCAATTTTCTTCAGGCAGACTGTATAGTTTCCTTCACATTCGTTTACAATTCTGAATTAAGAAACAACAGTCTTCTGAACACAAGGATTTTTAGCGTATGCACTATGATTCTGCTTATAAGGAAATTATGATTAGATAGAATACTCTTCATCAAAACTACACAGACAATGAAATCATATTAAACCTACCCTTTCTTACCAGACATCTTTTTATAGTTTTCTTTCTTAAGACAGATGGAAAAAGATTTGAAACTGTTACTTTAAAATGAGCAACATCTCCAGTCGCTTTGGCTAAGCTTAAGTGTAGTCATTATGGATCAGGGTATGCAGCGAGGACAATATTTAATTCATTCACTTTCCCATGAGCAAGCTCAATATCATCTGTTTCATCATTTGCTCACGATTGTGGTTAAGAAATAGTATAGATGAGTGGACTGTCCATCAACGGTATGGTATATTCACTATGATTTCCCCTGTGAAGGAATAGCAAATGAACTTGAATAATCATCCTTGAGCAGGCTCGGTATGATCTTTTCCATAAATTGCCTTTGATCCTAGTTGGAGAAACTGACAATAGCTGGCTGTCTGTCAAGAGTTATGATATATCCCTCACGTCTTGGCCGGTAGAAAAATTGCAAATTAATTTGAATCATTCTCCTTAAGGCCCATGGAGCTCCAGAAAAATTGGCAAAATTTTGCTATGTACTTTTCCAACAATTAAGCATTACATTAAGATTTTTTATATGCAGTGATGGAACACATTGCCAAGATTAGAGTATGAATATTTGGTTGAATCTGGAAAAGATTTCTGGAAATTATGCAAAGAATTATAAACATAATAACCTACGAATGCCAATAATTTCCGTAAATTATTTTTCTCCATGTTTAGATATTACTTTGGAGCTTCAATTTATATTCAAAGTCTAACCTTGACAATATGATCCATCATTGCATATTGAAAAATTATATTCATTGCTCAGTTGTTGGAAAAGTATGTAGCAAAGTTTTGCCCGTTTTTTCAGAGATCCATGGCCGTTAAGCATACTCTATATGATGTATCCAATATCCGATCATCTGCCAACAACTCTATTAGGTGAATAGGGCAGTAGCAGACTGTCCGTGACAGTGTTCGGAACTTCTAGGATCGTACACGATTCTGATTGATCGCTTCTCATAGAATGTTGGAGGCGATTGGTTGCTCTATAAGAATTGACCAATAAACATCGTGTACGATCCTAGGAGTTCCAAACACTGGTCCGTGAAGGGATTGTGGGATATCCGATATGTTTTTGTCTCAAAAGTAATGAATGAATTCGAATTATTTTCCTTGACTAGACCTTGTATGATTTTTTATCATCAGCCTCTGGTTTTGGTTGGAGGAACCAACAGTAGCAAACTGTCCTTCAAGGATTTTGGTATATCTGCTATCAGCGTGACCAGTAAATCCTGCTAGATGATGATGATTGTTTGATTCTTGTAGAGCCACCCAATTCGATTGCTATCGTATAGGCGTATCCTTTTCTAACCAAGGTGCTCGGATGGTAACCGCTAGTAATCCCAACCAGGGAGGTGCAATTTCATTGGAAATACTGTTGTTATGAATTTAGTACAATAAGACATTTTTTCAGTGTGAGAGCGCAAGAATCGCGCATAGCTTGTCGAATGAAATTTATTATTGTACAAGATGAATTTTTATTGGATCATCAATGGAAGCTATGCGCGATTCTTGCGCTCTGACACTAAAAAAATTTCTAATTGAACTAAATTCATAACAACAGTATTTCCAATGAAGTTGCACCCCTCTGCACAGCACAGTTGGCGAATTTAATCCGTTCCCTGCAAATTTCATCAACTTAAGAACACCCACAATTAAATTCCGATTGTAACCATAATATTTGATTTTGAAACTTTTAAAAGATCTCATCGATCAGCATGAATCATTCCTCAAGTGTTTAGGTGTTTGGGATTCTATTTTTACCAAAAATTTGTGGATTGTGGCATAGTCTTCCACAACTCATCAAAAGTAGCAGGGAACAGAAAAGTAGCAGTCCCGAATGAAATTTGGTTTTGTGTTTTCCGATTTGCAGGCGACTAGTAATGTATAGTTATGTTTCGGGACAATTGTTATTCGGGATTATGAACTTCGGGATCGTTTGTATTCGAGGTTATACCTCGGGGGCATGGTGTAAGAAGTATAGGTGATCCAACCTCACCCCCCCCCCCCCGTCATAGTATGAATGTTCTTATTTGACTCGGTTTGCGCTATGAATCCTTGAGGGCAGCACAGGGAATAATGACCTGAGTGTGAGGGAAGAACAAGTACCATTCATAGATACTATTTTTTTTTTTCATCGTGCAAACCGAGTGATATAAAAACAAAAATGGCGGACTGGTTGAACTACCTATACTTCTTCTACCGTGGTTGTAACTTTTCTTTGAAACAGTGCATATGATAAAATATTGAGAGGAAACATGGCATAATATCACGTTTTATACGCGGAAAGAAGAAAATTGAGGAATTTACTATGCAGGTTGACAACGCGTCCCTTCGAGTCTTTATTGAATTTTACCGAAATTTTGTTGAATCAAGTTGAATTTCGCTAATTTTCAATATAAACCGAGTGTGCCAAAACTGAACAGAATTCACCAAAATTCAACGGAATTTTTCTAGCAGGGGTGTGATGAATGGAAAACTAGATCATGGTTTCCCCCGATGCACATGAATTGGTATTATGCAACATGCCCGACTGGTAATAAGCCCGACTCCACTATCATTGGTAGATCACTAGTAATGTTTAGTAATTTCACCAGAAATCTCTAGTTTTCAGCCAATAAAAAGCAGTCGGGCTTCTCGCATACAACCCACGAATTGTGTTGAATTCTATCCACATTCACATTCAATGAAAGAGGACAGACATCGATATCATGCAAAAAAAATTTCATGCTTCTCAGGACGTGAACCCGGGTCCACAGGGTTGCAATCTCTCACCTTGACGATTCGATCACGGAGGCTTGCTTGCGTACAATCGAACTATAGCCGTACTTGGAGAATATTTGATTCCTTTCTGAAGTTCGGTGATAACGAAAGTCTACCCACACTGTTAAAAAAATCTGCCCTGAGTTTCATGAACGTATTATTAAACTTTTTACTTAACACAATCTATAAAAATTCCGGGTATCATATTGATTTCAATGAGATGGTTCTCAAAGTTGAGAATTTTCTTCCTAATTTCGATGATATTTGTGAATTTGATAATTAGTTCCTTACATTTTAATAAGCAATTCTGAAATTTCATAACTCTTATTGAATATGAAGCTGAAATTAGCAGCCGTAAAGCTAGCAGCTGATTGTTGTAAGTTTGATTGAAGGTTGTTGAAGCCTTTTTTATATCAGAAACCGATTGAGCAGCCTTCCACTACACTTTCCAGGTGCTTAAACTCTTGATAAAAATTCATTGTAAAGAGTTACAACAATCGGCTGCTAGCTTCACGACTACCAGCTTCAGCTTCATATATTGAATTTGAGGACTTGATCAAATTTAATATGCACGGAGAGAAAAAATGAGCTTTAAGATAAGGCGATGTTCGGAAGGCTGGAATTCATACTCACATGAAGAGGGAAAACAAGCTCCAGAAGCATGACGTACTTCACGCCTTTACGCATTCGTCAAAACGTGCTTTTAACGTACGAGGCTCATGCTTGAAAGCACATTATGACAAATGCGGAAAGGCGTGAAGTAACGTCATGCTCCTAGAGCTTATTTTTTCTCTACGTGTGGGAATATTAAATCTTACAAGAAATTTTCCAAGAAATTTGAGAAGTTTTCTGAAAGTGCAGTGAGTATCGATATAAGTGCACAAGAGAGTCTTCGAGATGCTGCATATAGATTTCGATATACATTCCTCAAAGTCTTGGAACTGCGTGATATATCAGAATGTCCTCAAACTGCGGTATATGTCAGAAAGTCCTCAAACTGCATGATACATCAGGAAGTCTTCAGACTGTGCAATCTAGCGAAAAGTCCCCGAAGATCGGTATACCTCTGAAACACATTCTCATGCGTCCTCGTTTTGCGGGATGTATAAAAACGTCCCTAAAATGACTGGCCTGTAGACAATGGCCTGCGCATTCGCCATGCATCGTTTCGACGTCGGATCATTTGAAGACGAATGAAATTGGAAATTTGGATATGCAATGAAGAATACGACATTTCACAAGGGGAGAGTTTCAAACAGGAGATCCAGATTTTATGAAACTCCGCAGATTTGTGGGGCTCAGTATCAAGCTCAAAATTCCCCAGCCATTCGTGCAAATAGCAGCTGTTTTTAAGAAACAAGGATTTTGAAAATCCAGACGTTCATACAGTACGCCTATGATTTCCTTCTACGCAAGCTAGCCTTGGTAACTGATCGGTGGAGGTGATAGACTGCGAAAGTGCGGACCCGGGTTCGCGTTCTGCAAAGTATGTGGCCTTTTTGCATGATATTGGTGTGTTGTATTTTTTTCTGCATTAAATGTAAATACATGGATAGAAATCAACACAAGTGATGTGAATTGGGAAGGAATACCATTCATCCTCTCACTAATCTCTTTCATTAGTCTCTGATTCATGGCATTGTCATGGTAAGTGGTTCATTGATTCGTTGAAACATCTCGAAGTGAAATATCTTATGCTTGAATTCGAATTGTTGTGATATCTTCTCCGCAACACAGAAGTATTACCCAGACAGCACAAGAGTTCAAAAAGAGATCGTCATGGATACATTGTATTCGTTCAGAACTCTTTCAGAACTCTTGTGCTGCCTGGGTATACAATGAATCTTTATTCCGTGGCACGATGAATGACTGCGTTGCGGAAGACATATTGGACGAATGTGAATGTGGTGGATTTTGATTTTCGCGTCTTGATTCATAATTCGATTATCAGATATCAGGAAGTCCTCAAACTGTGTAATTTATTGGAAAGTCCCCAAAGATCGGTGTACCTCTGAAATACATTGTGGTGCGTCCTCGTTTTGCGGGATGTATAAAACCGTTCTTCAAATAACTGGCATGTAGACAATCTCCTGCACATTCGCCATATATCGTTCCGAAATTGAATTGTTTAAAAACGAATAAGATCCGTAATCAGGATATGCAATGAAGAACACAATATTCCACATGGATAGAGTGCCAAACGGGGGATCCAAATTTTTGTGGAACTCCAGAGGTTTGTGGGGCCCAGTATCAAGCTCAAAATTCTCCAGCCCCTTGTGCGAATGAACAACCATTTTTTGGACATAAGAATTGCAAAAATCCAGACGTTCATAGAGGACATCCCCAATTTCGTTCCACGCAAGCTGGCCTGGGTGACTGATCGGTGGAGGTAATAGGTTGCGGATGTGTGAACCCGGGTTCACGTTTTGGAAAGTATGGGTCCTCTTTCCACGATATTGGTGTGCTGTATTTCATTGTACATTAAATGTACATATATGTATATAAATCAACATAATTCAAGAGAATGGGGCAGAATACGATTTATCTTTTCATTCATCACATTTCATAGTCGCTTGTCTACGATTCATCGCATGTCAAAGACAAATGGTTCATGGATTCGTTGAAACACTTTGAAGTGAAATATTTCATGTTTGAATCGTTCACTTGGATTCGAATTCTGGTGGCATCTCTTCCGGAACGCAGATATATTATACCATGGATCATTATTCGGTGGCTCGATGAATTATTGCGTTGAGAAAAACATATCACCCGAATGTTGATGTAAATTTTGATTCCCGCTTCCCGGTTCGTAATTCGATTCCAATGAACGACTATGCTATCGAACACCCGAATTCGAATCATTTTGACGAATGAATGAACCACTTATCATCAGCTCTCATGATGAAAGAAAAAGTCATTATACAATGTGATGAATGGAAAACTGGATCATATTTCCCCCCGATGCATATGGATTGTGTTGAAATCTATCTATATTCATATCCAATGGGAGAAGAAAAAATATCATGAGAAAAAAAAATTCATGCTTTTCAGGACGTGAGCCCGGGTCCGCAGGATCGCAATCACTCACCTTGACCATTCAGTCACGGAGGCTCGCTT
This sequence comes from Gonatopus flavifemur, assembly GCA_018340375.1. Lineage (NCBI taxonomy): Eukaryota > Metazoa > Arthropoda > Insecta > Hymenoptera > Dryinidae > Gonatopus > Gonatopus flavifemur. The sequence continues at coordinate 2,266,539 of JAFFJZ010000033.1, forward strand.
GTGTACAATGAAACTATAGCCGTACTCGGGGAATATCAGATCCCTTCCCAAAGTTCGTTGATAACGATAGTCCACCCAGTCAGTATCGGGATAAGTGCATAAGAGAGTCTTTGCGATGCTACATATGGAATTCGATATACATTCCGGAAAGTCTTGAGACTGCGTGATATATCAGAATGTCCTGGAAACTGCGGTATATGTCGTAAAGTCCTCGAACTGCGTGATGCATCGAAAAGTCCTCAAACTGTGAAATCTATCGGAAAGTCCCCAAACATCGGTGTACCTCTGAGATACATCGTGGTGCGTCCTTGTTTTGCGGGATGTATAAAAACGTCCCTAAAATGACTGGCATGTAGCCAATGTTCTGCGCATTCGCCTAATATCGTTTCGACATTGAATTATTCGAAAACGGATGAAATCAAAAATTTAGATATGCAATGAAAAATACAATATACAACAAGGAGAGAGTCCCAAACGGGGGATCCCAATTTTTGTGAAACTCTAGAGGTTTGTGAGGCCCAGTATCCAGCTCAAGATTCTCCAGCCCCTTGTGCAAATGAACAACTATTTTCGAGAAACAAGGATTTTGAAAATCCAGACGTTTATACAGTACGCCTATGATTGCCTTCTACGCAAGCTGGCCTTGGTGACTGATCGTTGAAGGTGATGGACTGCGGAAGTGCGCACCCGGGTCCGCGTTCTGCAAAGTATGGTTTCTCTTAGCATGATATTAGTGTGTTGTATTTTTTCCTACATTGCACGTAAATATATTGATAGGAATCAACACAATTCACGAGAATGGGGCAGAATACGATTTATCCTTTTATTCATCACATTTCATAGTCGCTTCCCACATAGGCAAAAAGATATTTTTTCGAAATCTAAAAGATGTCTTGCGACTACGCAAGATGTCTTACAAACTGTTCTAAAAGATATCTGAAAGAAGTCTCAAAGATGTCTTATGCGACAGTCTTAGACATCCAAAACATGTCTTGAGTAAGACATCTTTCAGAACTCTTACTAGATCTGTAGAAGATATCTTTTAGACTTCATCAAGACGAGTTTGAGATATGATGCAAATTTTTCTCAGGACCTCTTCCCTGATTGATAAAAAACCTATTTATCCTCCCAGTAGAAATTCTCGGTAGTAAACCATGAGGCACTCATCAGTTCACCCTTTTTACTGGTGAGGCACTAATCGGGAAAACTTATGGGTAACTGGTAGGGAATGTAACGCTCTCACAAACGAGGGACTAATCAGGTAAATTAGGCAGACACTAGCGAGTAACTGATGAGGTACTTGCCAGTAACTGACGAGGCATTTTTTGGAATAAATATGACTCTCTGAATTTCTTGGAGTGGAATAGCACTCTTGAAAAATATGTATTTCAGGGGGAAAAAAATCTGTCACAGATTTTAGTTATTTTTGTAAAAGAAAATAAAAATAATCCATTTTTATCTTTTCACCAACATCCCCAAACTCCGCAACATTCTGTAATTGCTCGTTGTACTGATGGGAATTTATTGTGCACCTTCGAGGATTCGAACCGCTGTAATCAACCTACCTGGACGTGAACCTACATAACCTATGCCTAATCGACCTGAGCTAAACCGACACTTGTGTCTGGGGCAGAAAAAGTTGCAACAAGTGTTCCTGGAGTACCTCGGTTTATTTCCTATAGAACCATGTGTTACAATAATAATCCAATCAGACTCGATGAATTTTTGAATCATTGAAATATTAGGGATAGCGAAGTATCGAAAATTCTGTCATGATGTGCCAGTGAATAGAATTTGATTCCGACGTTGACAAATTTCCAATCCATGTAATTTTCTAACCTCAAGATTTTTGAATCACATATACTTATATTAGGGGTGTGCGGGTACCCGAGTCATCGGGTTTTTATCGGGTCGGGTCGGGTCGGGTACCCGTCGGGTCGGGTTTTTCAATTACCCGAGTTTTTCGGGTACCCGATTACATTCGGGTAATTCAAATATAGCAAACGTTTTCCTCAGCAGGAAATATTGTGACAGCAACTCGATCAAGATTGCTGGCAAAACATGTGGAAGAGTTGTGCTTCCTCCATTCAAATTTAAAAATATGAAAAAAGACTGATATTTATAAGAAGAATTTTTATTCTCATTGATGTTCAAGATTCTATATTGTGGTTACTAAATACGAAAATAGATAATATATTCTTTATGAAATATAAATGTGATTATATTTTTTAATTGAATCAAAAAATAAATATAAACATTCCATGAAGCAATTTGGAGATTTCTTAATGCGCTGCATAATCAATTATATGGAGTAACAACCCTCATAGACTTGTGGTGAATATGGCATTCTTCATATTAGAATTGAATTCATCTGAAATCCCCTTATTCCTACAATCGCTCAACACAATTTGTCCTTAAAATATCAACGGCAATGGCATCTTCGAATAGAAGTTGAAAATATTAAATTCAAGCGATTTTATTATATTCGGGTACCCGACTTGGAAAACCCGATTTAATCGGGTACCCGACCCGACCCGACCCGAAAAGAAATACAAATACCCGAACCCGACCCGATAAAAAGTGCTACCCGCACACCCCTAACTTATATGATATATGTACTGTGAGATGTTATATAATTCTCTCAATAAAATGAATTGAACTCACAATTATTGATGTATAATTTTATATGAAGTGATTTGTGAATTTGGGAGTGAATTTAATTCAATGTATATTAAATCGACGCTCAAAGTTTCTATTTTTTGCAATGCTTTGGTTTGAGTCTGTATCCAAACTTTTGTTTACTTTCAAGATCATTATTTCACTCTCTTGGAAACTGACAGAATTTCCTTATTGAAAGTGATTGTGCTGATCTGGAATACCTTTAGTTCTGTATGATACTAATAATTGATAATCCTAGGTGTCATTAGTCAATACCGCATATCTGAGTCACTGTGTTTGATACCATGTATTGATAAACAATAGTGAGTATACCCTGTAACAATAAACAAGACTGGATATGGTTGATCAATACCATGCATCGATGAACAATATTGGATGTAGTTGATCGATACCATGTATTCATGAACAATATTGGATACAGTTGATCGATGCCATGGATCGATGAACAGAATTGGATATAGTTGATCGATACTACATATCCTGGTAGAAGATCATATTTAAGTTCTTTGAACTGTATATATGAACCTTGATGTTGATTTTATTCATGGAAATTGCAATTGTAGATCTCTTTCGATTTCATAAAACTATTTTTAAATCAATCTTACAAAAAATGTTTACAAAACCCAGTAATTTTACACTTTCGAATCATGAAACACTTATTCTGATACAAAGTTTAAAGTGTTTTGTTTTTTCAGATACCCAAGAACGTTTCTAACAAAACATTTTATTCGGAGTATCTAGATTTCATTGAAAACATGTCATTCAATGGAATATTTTAATCACAGTCTCCTTGTATTGTGAGAGTTCCCTTCAGATTCATATCCTCTTGCTAGAATACATTGAAAATCTAAATTATCCTTCGACTTATTTTTCATGGGCTTTTTTAATGGCTTATGTATATGTTTATCAATCGGATAACACTGATGTACAACTATCCAATTTTATTGTGAAATGTAATACCTTTTCATGTATCCATCTCATATATCTGTGGCCTGTGGCCTTCATTATGAAACATTCAGTATATCTTGTTTATGTTAGATTGAATTGGGTATAATAATTTTATCAATTCTGATAAATGTTCGAAATATAATGAATGTTTCACAGTAAACGGTACAGATGTATGAGATGTATACATGAAAAGGTGTTATATTTTACAATGAAATTGGATAGTTGTATATTAGTGTTATACGATTGATAAACATATACATAAGCCATTAAAAAAGCCCATGAAGAGAGGATAAGTCAAAGAATAATTCAGATTTTCAATGTATTTTAGTCAGAGTATATGAATCTGAAAGGAACTCTTACAACACAAGAAGACTGTGATCAAAATATTCCATTGAATGACATGTTTTCAATGAAATGTAGATACTTAGAATGAAATGTTTCGTTTGAAACGTTCTTGGGTATCTGAAAAGACAAAACACTTTAAACTATGTATCAGAATAAATGTTTCATGATTCAGAAGTTACTGAGGTTTTGTAAACATTTTTTGTATAACTTAATAAATCACAAAAAACAAACTCTTCTATAAAAAATCAACCCAAAGAACTGAAATATCAATTTGAAAAGCTTTCGAAAGATTCAATTGAAAATAGTTTTATATAATTGAAAGAGATCTACAATTGCAATTTCCATAAATAAAATCAACATTCAGGTACATATATACAGTCCAAACAACCTAAATATGATCTTCTACAAGGATATGTAGTATCGATCAACTATATCCAATTTTGTTCATCGATCCATGGCATCGATCAACTGTATCCAATATTGTTCATGAATACATGGTATCGATCAACTACATCCAATATCGTTGATCGATACATAGTATTTATCAACTATATCCAATATTGTTTATTGTTACAGGGTATACTCACTATTGTTCATAAATACATGGTATCAGACACAGTGACTAATGAGGTATGACACATGAGGTATTGGCTAATGACACCTAGGATTATCAATTATTGGTATCATATAGAACTGAAGGTATTCCAGATCAATACCATCAGTTCTAATAAGAAAATTCCATAAGTTCCCAAGAGAATGAAATAATCATCCTGAAAGTAAACAAAAGTAAAGATGAATATTCAAAACCAAGCATTGCAAGAAATAGAAAATCTGAGCATCGATTTAATATGAATAAGCTTGGATATTTTACTCTCAGACAGGTGATATTTCAATTCACAAATAGGTGAAGTATGAATTCACTCTCTACTTACGAGTGATACTTCTCATTTTAGTTTAAAAAGTGGAGAGATTCATTCTACTAAAGTGATCTTGTCACTCTTGGAGAGAGAAAGTGCTAATGCATTTTACATTGAGTGTGGAAATTTCACTCTTAGAAATTTAGGGGGTATACTGTAGTAATAACTACAACTTTTCACTCAGAATCTAGATGCAATTGAGAGAAATGATCTCTTGAGTCTTGAAATGAATAAAAAGTTATTTGCACTTATGAACCATACCAATATTGTTGCTCAATCCCTACTCATTTTTAAAGTTAGTCCATCAAAAATGTCGTCTTTTCTGATAAAAAGTGCAAGGAACATTTGATTCAATTCAAGATTGAAAAGCTCATGTCTCTTCATTCAATTTATACCCGGAGTGAATACTTGTAATCATCAGTAGAGAAGATTTTACTCTATTATTATTAATTGGTTCAGATAATCAAATACTGATGAGTAACTCATTAGTTTGTCGCAATCAATGCTAGTTGGATCCAAATTATCAGTTATTGACTAGCCCCTTGCTAGTTTTCCCCAATTAGTTCTTCCTTCTTAATGCCTCATCGGTCATAGGGGAGAACTTGTAACATTTCTATCAGGGTCCTATTAAACATGCAGAATTAGAATTTCAATGTGAATTTATTACATCCAATAGGAATGAATAGGTTTTATTAACCACGGTTGAAGCACACTTTCAGATGATCTGAAAATGTCTTGCGAATTATATTCCATCCCTGTAACTTCCCCAACACACAGATCTTTTAGGTGAAATTCACGTACATTATACGTACATTTATGTTCAAGGACTGTTCGGACCATCCAATGTCCGGACGTTCAATGCACCTCCACTGAATATTCTGTGGACCTTCCTGGTTTCTTGGAATCACAAACTATGACCGTAGAATTTTCTTGTGTGCCTCTTCAAAATATCTCATTGAACCCGCTGATTCCGATGCAGATTCTATTGGTCCAATGAAATCCTTTGAGCAGGAGTACTTGAACGAATTAGGTTTTCAATCATTGCAACATAAATTGAAGGGCCGGATCGAGTAATCGGTTGTGCGCGTGACCTCTCGTCTAGTGCACCTGAAAGTAGGCAACCACCGCTAATCACGTTTCAGGGCTTTCATATTAAAAACATACAAGGTATTCAGTCAGTATTCAGTCAGGTTATACAGTCAGTATCGATATAAGTGCATCACAGAGTCTTCGTGATGCTGCATAAGAAATTCGATATACATTTTGAAGAGTCTCGAACTGCGTGATATATCAGAATGTCTTGGGACTGTGGTATATGTCGGGAAGTTCTCAAACTGCGTGATATATCAAAAATTCCTCGAACTGCGTAATTCATCGAAAAGTCCCCAAAGATCGATGTACCTCTGAGATACATCGTGTTGCGTCCTTGTTTTGCGGGATGTATAAAAACGTCCCTCAAATAACTGGCATGTAGACAATCTCCTGTGCATTCGCCATATATCGTTGCGACATTGAATTGTTTAAAAACGAATGAGATCCAAAATCAGGGTATGCAATGAAGAATACAGTATTCCACAAGAAGAGAGTCCCAAACGGGGGATCCCAATTTTTGTGAAACTCAGGAGGTTTGTGGGGCCCAGTATCAAGCTCAGAATTCTCCAGCCCTTTGTGCAAATGAACAACCATTTTTCAGACATAAGAATTTCAAAGATCCAGACGTTCATAAAGGACATCGCCAATTTTGTTTCATCCAACTCGCCTGGGTCACTGATCGGTGGAAGTATCAGACCGCGAAAGTGCGCACCTGGGTCCGCGTTCTGCAAGGTATGGGTTTTTTCTGCATAATATTGATGTGTTGTATTTTTTCCTACATTGGACGTAAATATATGGATGGAAATCAACACAATTCATGACAATGGGGCAGAATACGATTTATTCTCCCATTCATCACACTCCATAGTTGCTTGTCTACGAATGATCACATCATAATGATAAGCGATTCATTGATTCGTTGAAACATCTTGAAGTGGAATATTCCATGTTCGAATCGTCCATTCGAATACGAATTTTTGTGATATCTCCTCCGGAATGCAGAATTTTTATACAATGGATCATTAGTCTGTAGCACGATGAATTATCCGTTTTGGAAACCATTCCAGCCGAATGTTGATGTGGTAAATTTTGATTTCCGCGTCTTGATTCGTAATTTGATTTCAATGAACGACCCAGCTGTAAAATACTCCAATTCGAAGTATCTCGACAAATGGATGAACCACATATCATCAGCTCTCGTGATGGAAGAAAAAGCGTCATCATACAGTGTGATGAATCAAAAACTGAATCATATCTTCCTGCGATGCACATGATTTGTGCTGAATTCCATCCATATTTACATTGAATTGAAAAGGAAAGACACCAATATCATGGAAAAAAAATCATGCTCCTCAGGACGTGAATCCGGGTCCGCAGCGTTGCAATCCCTCACCCTGAGCACACAGTATCCGAGGCTCGCACGCATACAATGGGATTATAGCCGTACTTAAGGAATGTCAGATCTCTTCCTGAAGTTCGGTCATAACAATAGTCTACCCAGTTAGTATCGATATCAGTGTATGAAAGCTTCTTCGGGATGCTGTGTATGGAATTCGATATACATTCTGAAGAGTTTTCAAACTGCGTGGTATATCAGGGAGTCCTCAAATTGCGGTATGTTTCGGAAAGTCCTCAAACTGTGCAATGTATCGAAAAGTTTTCAATGATCAGTCCACCTCTAAAATACATTCTGATGCGTCCTTGTTTCGCGGGATGTATAAAAACGCCGTCAGAATGACTAGCTTGTAGAGAATGTCCTGCACATTCATCATAGATCCTTCAGACGCTGAGTTATCTGAGAATGCACGCAATCAAAAATTTGGTTCTGCAATTAAAAATATTATATCTCACAATGGGACAGTTCCAAACGGAGGACAATCAACAAAATCCTATTGATAAATACGAATCGGCTGAATATATTATTGACATTTCAAAATGATAAGGAGATTACAACCAAAATATATTCACCAAAATAATTTCCCTCCATCAACACAATAAATTAATGTATCACAACACCTTATCGTTCTCGCAATAAAATAATTTCGTCAGGCAAAGAAAATTATATGCATCAGTTCTCTTTAATTGCAGTATTGATATCATCATTATGTAGCAAATTTTCCGAGATGTCCTCGGAATACATCATGCATCCGGGTAATTCATATCGAAAGCATAAGTCCCCAAACGGATGGGTTCTCATGTAGACATTCCGGGGACAAACCTCCCTGTACATAATTTTTCGGAATGTCCTCGAAGTGTACGGTATATCCGGGTGATCCATAGACCTTGAGTGAGTCCTCGATTTGATATATTGCTATAAAGACATTTTGGAGACGTCCCCGAAGTGTTAGATTGATCGAAAATATTTTGAGGACGGTCCTCAAAACCCCAAAATGTCCCCGAAGTTACTATGTTATCGTGAAAATCGTCTTCGAAGTGTTGGATTGATAAACATATATACATATATATATATATACAGGGTGATTCAAAATTCCCGCACTCTTTTTTGGGAGTAGATTCCTGATGAAATTCTAAAACGATTTGTCCTTTTGCACAATGCTCTCCGACGCATAATTTCGGAGATATAATTAATTAAAGTTGACTAATTATGAGGTGGATCCATCGGTCATTCAGGAGCGTCATAACAGAACAAGAGAGGAAGGTGCTTGCAGAGGGCGCTCATACGATCAGCTGATCGGTATAATCGATACGATTTACCAACATACAAATTGGTAAATTTTCTATGTAGAACGATTGAATTCGTCGACACTGTGGAAAAATTGATTATTGTCATGAATTCTTATCACGATATGCTGTAGGTGAAAGGTGTAATTTCAGTAATGATTTTTATTACGCAGACAAATGTAAAATAGTGTTATTTCGTAGGGATAGGGATTCAAGTGGGAGAAAAAAGTATAACTACTCGTTTTCAATCAGAATTTTCATGTAAAGAAGAAAACATGAGAATTTTCATTCATCCGATACCCAATTTGAACGGTTTGATTAGTAAGTTTAACACAAGAGATTGGATTCCGAATCCTGTATTCTGATTGGTCGAGAATCAATGTATGTTAGATCAATCCTCGGCCGTTTCAAATGATTCTTCTGAAGAATGTGTTTTCAACTTATCCCAACCACAACATTGAACAATGATGAATTTATTCGAATTCACCCTTTTACATCATTCGATGATTATAAAGGGTTTATCGAACGTTAATAACTTACTTCAACTTGCAGAATCCATCAATTTTGACGAAAATACAAGGTGTGACATCGTATACGACCCAATCATTGCACTTGATTGACATTGTAATTACATACGGTTTGTTTAGCTTCAATCAACCATTCGTGATACGAATCAACCAATCAGGTGACAGCTCGAAACAGTTTCATTTAAAGCACATATGACTTCGATGGCCCTATTGTTATTTCAAATGGAAAAAGAATTGTCTTTGAAGATTAACCAAATCCGTCCTTTTTAGGACGAATACATTTTCTACACGTAGAAACGCGCTCGAACATCCACACAATTTGAATTAGATTTTGATTTAAACATGAATGATCTTGAGTGATCTCAAGTAAGTTATTAACGTTCGATAAACCCTTTATAATCATCGAATGATGTAAAAAGGGTGAATTCGAATAAATTCATCATTGTTCAATGTTGTGGTTGGGATACGTTGAAAACACATTCTTCAGAAGAATCGTTTGAAACGGCCGAGGATTGATCTAACATACATTGATTCTCGACCAATCAAAATACAGGATTCGGAATCCAATCTCTTGTGTTAAACTTACTAATCAAACCGTTCAAATTGGGTATCGGATGAATGAAAATTCTCATGTTTTCTTCTTTACATGAAAATTCTGATTGAAAACGAGTAGTTATACTTTTTTCTCCCACTTGAATCCCTATCCCTACGAAATAACACTATTTTACATTTGTCTGCGTAATAAAAATCATTACTGAAATTACAACTTTCACCTACAGCATATCGTGATAAGAATTCATGACAATAATCAATTTTTCCACAGTGTCGACGAATTCAATCGTTCTACATAGAAAATTTACCAATTTGTATGTTGGTAAATCGTATCGATTATACCGATCAGCTGATCGTATGAGCGCCCTCTGCAAGCACCTTCCTCTCTTGTTCTGTTACGACGCTCCTGAATGACCGATGGATCCACCTCATAATTAGTCAACTTTAATTAATTATATCTCCGAAATTATGCGTCGGAGAGCATTGTGCAAAAGGACAAATCGTTTTAGAATTTCATCAGGAATCTACTCCCAAAAAAGAGTGCGGGAATTTTGAATCACCCTGTATATATATATATATATATATCAGAAAAAACCGAGGTGAACTTTACGCCAAGTTTACGAGAATAATTCAGATTATATGAACAATAAAATTATGTGCATGAATGGTACTCATACCTAATAATAGACGCCAAATCAAAATCCCAGTGGATTTAGCATGGCTGAAGGTGATGAAGAACATGAAGAAAATGTGAAGCAAGATCTGTCAAACGTGAGCCACCATTATGATCAGAAAAAGATGGACAGAAGAAAAACCATTCACGATCAGAAAGTTGTTCATTTTAAGTGAAAAATGAGAAGAATTCTATACCTTGTGTTCATTATTCACGTACACCTACTCGTTTTCTCACCGTAAGCGTATGACACTCGCATTTCTTCCAATAAAGTAGAAGCTTTCAACAAATTATTTGAGTCAATTTTTATTATGTCAATATTTTTTTCACACATTTACACTCGCTCGGTTTATCAAAATGATGAGAAAAAAAATGATTTCTCGTCCGCTCAATCAATCCATTATGGCGGCTCATATTTGCCAGATCTCGCTTTGTATTTCCTTCATGCTTTTGATTGCCTTTAGCAATGCCACATCCGTTCAAATTACGTTTCAATGTATTTTCACAGGTAAGTAACATTTATTCACATCAGTTTATCGTTTATATAATCTAAATTATTTTCGTGAATTTGGCGCAAAGTTCCACTCGCTTTCTTTTATACACGGGAGGAAAAAAGTAATCAATACTTGAATAGCGTTTGTCAACTTTAGGAAAATGATTGTCACTTTAGGGAAAAAGAACATCGCTGAGAAATGTTTGCAGTGAAGTTACCAAGAATTCGTAGTGAAAATACCAGATGATAGTTTGATTGTGATTCCCCACAATGAATTTATCAACTCGTGGTTAATTCACTATGAATATTCATCAGCGATACTCTTGTTCCCTGAATTGAGAGCCATTTTTCTGAATATCAATAACCTCTGTCTTTCCGTGTATACATACATAATTTTTCAGTTCAATAGCGCGCCGGAGTATATAAAATAAAATTAATATAAAAATTATACAAAATCAATCATGTGAAAAATAGTATATTGTTCATCAAGGGGGGGAAGTGGAAATTTCCCACTTCTCCCCGAGGTGAACATACTATTCTTTCTCACAACTGCAAGGAAAGTGAAAATCATCTGTTTGATTGCATATACAATATTCATATGCATATTTCAGAACGGAAAGATAGTTTGTACTTTCCTCCCGCTGCAAGCGGGCAGAAAGTACTTTCCTCCCGTTGCGAGCGGGCAGAAAGTACTTCCCCCCCGCTGCGAGCGGGGGGAAAATATTTTCCTCCCGCTGTGACACATCCGCTTGGAATTCAGCACTTTCTCCCCTACAAATAGGTCAGAAAACATCAACTTTCCGTGCAAGTGTGGGAAAAAAGGATTTTCTTAATTGAAATATTATTTTACTTCAGCTTCAAGAGTTTTCGGTGGTAAAATTCAAATCCGAAGAAGATGATGAAGACGAAAATGAATCCTCCTCAGTCATACCAAGTACCAGGTTAACAGAAGACGGGGAAACTTGGGGGCCCAAAACAAGAGATGTTGGAAAATACATCAAGAAGTGTGAGAAACCAAAAATGACATGGGGAAAATATCCAGCGATACTAAGAATATTAATTAAATATATTGAGAATTCTCTAGGGAGACAATTGATAAGAACGGAGAAAAAAATAGAACAATGGATCAATCATGTGGAAGATCTGTATAAAGGAAGCGATAATATAGGATTTTTAGAGAGGGAGGAAGATGTCGATGAAGAAGAATTGGGAGATTCAATTTTGAGATCAGAATTCGACAGGGCTTTGAGAGAATTGGAAAATAATAAAGCGCCAGGAATAGATGGCATGAGTGCGGACCTTATCAAAGCCTCCAGTCAGAGAACTCGTGATGCACTGTTTGAATTGGTCAGAGATATGTATGAAATAGGCGGAGTACCGAATGATTTCCAGGAGAATAAAATTGTTACCATCCCAAAAAAACAAGGAGCGGACAAATGCGGGAACTACAGAACGATCAGTCTAACTTCACATGCCTCGAAAGTACTGACAAGAATCATATAGGGGAGCAAGGGGCTAGTTGTAACAGGGGTAAGTAGTAACACGCGAATTATTCGATGAATTTCAAGTATTGCCGCTGGATTTTGAATTGAATCTCCTATCTATGACGTGCTTCATTAACTACACACTATCGGTATCTCGTGAGACAGTGCTGGGAGTGTCCAGAAACATAGGATCCATTTGAGTCAGAAAATGAAAGAAACATCGTTTTGCAAAAATTGATTTTAGTCCTATCAATCGATCCTCTTCAAATATGTAAATGACCATTCATTTTGTCCATGTATTGAGCTTTGAAATGCTTCAATAACTTTTTCATGAATTCTGTATAGTTTTTCAATAGTCCACGAATATATCCGGAATCATACGATGGGGCAAGTTGTGATAAACTTTCGGAGCATATTGTAACATGTTTCGGTTCGTGCTTATTCGACTTGGTTCGACTTACTTCTTCAATTGTTGACATGCAAATGTCTTTATTCCATCCATTCTCCTCCCATCTAAAAATGAGAAATTATCAAAGAAAATCTGGAACAGGTTCAGAAAATGAAGATGTCCTGTTTCTGATATTATACGAGAAACAAGTGCAATACACAATAATGCTAAATTTTGCTTGCATTATTGTGTATTACACCTGTTCGTTTGTGCTATGTTAAATGCCCGAAAAATTCTTTATGGAATTGCGATGTGAATTCTTTTTATACATTAGGGTGTTCTTCAAGAGTTCATTTTTAATTCAAATTGAGTATCCATAATGAATACTCAATTGATAATCCTTATCAAGATTACGGATTGTTATAGATTTTATTTTGATTGATTGAATATGATTCGATCTTGGTCATAATTATAAGTGGCTATGAAAATTGACTGAATAATATCAGAGTCCCATAATGATTGTGGTAATAGGCAAATAAGTACAGGATGATTCTACACCCTTGAGCTTAATTTTTCAAAGTTTATTTTCGTAATAAGTGTTGTGAATTCGGATCAACAAGAAAATAGTCATTTCAGCTCATTCATCAATAAGTATCGTACCATAACAAGAAGTTAACATGTTTTCAATGAGCAGTTATTCTAGGTGTTACTACTTGCCCCAAGCCTGTTACAACTAGCCCCAAGTACGGGGTAAGTTGTAACAGCTCACTTGTTTTGGAATAATGTCTGTTGTGCTAAAATCAGCAAACTTTTTGATGAATATCTTTTCGCATATGATGAATGAATGTTCACGCTTACGAAACATTCAATGATGAGCAAGAAATTATGTATATATTTCACAATATTAGCATTTTCAAAAAAATTGTTACAACTAGCCCCTCGCTCCCCTACAGAAGAATAGAGAATAAAATAGAGAGTAGATTAGCAGAAGATCAGTTCGGTTTCAGGAAAAATAGGGGAACGCGAGAAGCGATATTAGCACTCAGAACAGTAGTAGAGAAAAGTCTAGAGTTCAAAAAGTCTGTGTACATAGGTTTTGTAGATATACAAAAAGCATTCGATAATGTCGATTGGGAGAAGATGTTTACGATTTTGAAGAAGGTAGGAATCAATTTCAGGGATAGAAGAATAATATATGAATTATATAAGAATCAAACCGTAATAATAGAAATAGAGGGTCAAAAAGGAGAAGCACATATTAGAAGAGGGGTGAGACAAGGATGCTCACTATTGCCACTGATTTTCAATTTTTACATAGAAGAAGCAATGAACGAAGTGAAGGAGCAAGTGCCATTGAAATTACAGATTCAAAGTGAAAGTGTAAGCATGTTGAGATTTGCGGATGACATAGCAGACGCGGAAGGCGTGAGATGAAAGAAAAGAAAAGAGAATGAGGAAGTAGGTGGACGTGAAGGGTTTAAAATCTTAGCCGTTATCGTGAGATAAATTAACTTCTGAAACAAAGATTTAATAACACTCAATTAGTACAATCAAATAAAATCTTGTAACTGACCGCTGGATAAACTGTATGGCGGACGCCAATAAGAAGAAAATTCCATACGTTCTGAACACAAGAAAAACAAGTAAAAAAAAACGTGTAAATTTATGATGGGCAGAGAATAAAAGATTCACTGCTGATTGTTTACGCACTGCAATCGGCACACTTGAAAGTAAAATGAGAAGCTATCACGCTCTCACTGAAAATTACAAGCTAAGGGTGAGCAGATTGCTCCCAACACACACACACGCACACACGAGTCTCCCGTAGTCACTCCGGAGCACAGTCCGCAATAGAAAAATGATAGTGAAATACGCGGAAGGGCGGTAACAAAAGTCCCGGTAGAGGATTGGAGAGCACATACGGTGCGAACACTGAGCAGAAGCCTTAGTGAGCAAGGAATTCTCAATTTCATGCAAAGAGAATCACACGCACCTGTGCTCGGCAGAGGGACCACGCGAAGACTGAATTCGAAAACGATTTTACAAACGACATGTCCCGATGATTACCGAGAGTGATCAGGTGATCACCGAGGCCAGTGAACCCGGATCTAAACTCAAGTCGCAAATCATACAACACGCCTTAAACTAACGCACTTAGATCTACACACACAACCAAACAGTTCAAATCTTGAACACATAGCTATATCAGCTACGAGTAGTGCTGAGTTAGAAAATACTCTCAACACTATGAGAAAAATATTACAAGACAAATAAAAAACAGGCCTCCCACCCAAAGGAACAGTTACTATGTTCGAAAAATATTAGCTCAGCAGTAAGGAAGAAATTCTTGAAGAGTTACGTTTGGAGCACAGCATTATATGGTTGCGAAACTTGGACAATTGGAAAAACGGACCAACGAAGACTCGAAGCTTTTGAAATGTGGTGTTATAGAAGGATGCTTAGAAGAAAGTAAAAAATGAGAAAGTACTTGAGAAGGTAAATGAAAAAAGACGTCTTTTGAGACAGGTCGTGAAAAGAAGAAGTAATCTGATAGGGCACACATTAAGGCATGATAGCTTATTGAGAACAATATTGGAAGGCAAAATGCATGGTAAAACTCGAAAAGGTAGACCTAGATTAAGTTATATGGAGCGAATTATACAAGATAAGGGTTGTCGTAGATATGCAGAAATTTAGCGGTTAGCGGGTAATAAACAGGGTTGGAGGATTTCATCAAACCAGTCATAAGACTGATCACTTCATGATGATGACTGACTCTGAATCTGCGTTAGGTCGAGGTTTACGAAACAAATCTTCCAAATTCGCACATGAAACTGGTGAGAATTTCAATATTCTAAAACATTTCTGATATAATAGCATATTCCCAAGTCACATCAGAATATACTATGAACGTTCTCCGAATATTCGAAGTATGTTCTATGCACATTCCAATTAGACCGTTTCATAGGTGCTTTGCATATCCTTCAAACTTATGTAATCAAATATCCGACGGTTCGTCAATCGAACGTCGATTGAATGAATATCGTGATATGAATCGTATATGAATATTTCGAATGTACTATGTGCGTTCTAAGTATATTTGACACAGTCTCATTCGGATATTCTATGAACGTTCATTACATGTTCTTCGTATCTGATTCGTACATTCTATGAACGTTTCTATTTCGTATATACTTTGAACTTCTGTTGCGGCTTGGTTTCCAATGTATAATCTAATGTATTTAGATGGAAATATTTCAGACACAAGTAGTACTAGCGACAACGATTCACCAGATGCAGAGAACAACAGTGATTCATCTCTTCCTGATGTATCTGAATATCTTCGTGGAAGTAATTTCTGATCTTTTGTATTCAAAAATGTTCAGTTATTCCAAATGAACACCAGAGCTATGGCAGGGCTGATGGGGGCTGCGCCAGGGGCTTTTCCTTCACCACATATCCAGATAGTTTTGAGATATTCCTTTGATGAACCCATTGTTGTTTGAGTACTGAGATGTGTATGGGGGTGCAAAAATCAAAGCCTCACCCCAGTTCTAAGCTACGGCTCTGTTTAAAATATCGCTCTGTACAGCAATTTTCCATGTGCATTAGGATGACTGTAAGCGATTTTTGAAGCATTTTGAATAATGACAGCACCTCACCTTCGAAAAAATAGGTGCACTGGGAAAAAAATGTATTTGTCCTCTCTCCATAAAATATTCATATTTCATTTGTAGGAATTGAATATCCAATCGAACGCAAAAATGGATACTTGTGATGAATGAATAATCCATTCAGAATACTTATTTATTTGGGGCGAGAATTCCATTATTCGCTTTGATTGAATATTTTATCAATCTCAAGAAATATACTGTGCGGAGATGACAAATGAACTATTCATTTGGTAAGAAGAATCTTTTTCAGTGTGAAGTCCTAACGTTTGTATTTACTCGAGGGGGTCAATACATTCAGACAATCCAAAAACACCCATTTGGAAAAAACCTTTTTCATCAGGAAATTTTCATTCAATCACAGTGAAACTATGTAGGTTTGTTCATACAATATGAGAGTATATAAATAAATTTTTTTGTAATTCATCGTCGCAGAATGCCATCTGTGGAATGGCTTGAAGATAATCCATAAAATAATCGGCAGGCAGCCTGGAGATCAGAGTTCTTACCAGAAATATTCCACCAAGGAAAGTTTTGTAAAAGGTATTCAGTTTGTCGGTAAACCTGAGGAAAATGAAAAACTGAAAAAACCTGTGATTGACGGAGCTTTTTCGACAAAATCGATGTCCATTGATTGTCAATTTTGGACAAAAAGCTGCTCTAATCGCCGAATTTTCAATTTTCTTCAGGTTCACCAACGAACTATAGGTATTTTTTACAAAACTTCCCTTGTTGGAATGGTTCGGATGAAAACTGTGACCTCCAGGTCGCCTCCCGATTTTTTTTTATGGGTCATCTTTGAGCCATTCTACAGCCACCACTTTGCGATGGAGAATTACCAGAAAAATGCATTCATATACTTCAATGTTGTGTTAACAAACCTACATAGTTTCATTGTAATTGAATAAAAATTTCCTGATACAAAAGATTTTTGGTTTGTCTAATTGTATTGACCCCCTTAATGCAGGCTTGGTATTAGTTGATAGAAATTGATTATTCTACGCTCAGACTAATTCCAAGCTGATACACTGGGCAGGGCAAATATCAGATAAATTTGTAAATACCTAGAAATAAAATTCGCTCTTCAACAGAATTCTTAGGAGAAATCGTATTACCACCAATGTGAAACTCATAAAACCAATTCTCGTCTGTTTTCATTCACAGCTGATACCACTGCTGTTGATAATACAACAGGAAATCTTCAAATCATTCTACCTCGTGAAAATGCACAATTTACGACTAGTAATCCAAAAAGAAGTAATGCAAGCAATGTGCATTAGACCGGAGCGAAAAACAAAGAAGTTTTCAAATGAAATCGTAATAGTGCGGAAAAGTTGCTACTCGTTAACACAAACACAGGAGAAAAAAAATTTTTGAAATCGGACAATATCTTCCGTTCGCGCATCGCGTTCAAAATTTTCGAATTCGAACAAAAATTTAACAAATATGCACAAAATTGCAGAAGGGGTATATGCTGTCCAATTGAGCCCATTTTTTTTTGTATTTAACATGGCTGCGAGGCATAGAATGAGGGAAAAATGCCACACAACCCTCCTCTACCTCTTTCCAACCCCTTCGAAGGGGTGATAATGGACAATTTCCGTTAAAAATAGCTTGTATTACAGGAGGTGCAAATGGTAACCCATCGACCTGATTTTTCGTACATTAGATGTTTCGAGGCGCGAAGTGGAAAAAATTATTCTCTACCTCCTCTCTGCATATTCCCCCCAAGGGGGAAGGGGGCTCTGTCCCGACTACACGAGCTAAAATAGGAATTGCAGATATTTGGCAAAATTTCCTTGTAGAACGCGTTACGTTTTGTTTTGATTGCCATCCGTTCGGTCGGCGTCTCGGCTTCGTTCCCCACTCCCTTCTTCTCGACTCTGGGATTCCAAGAAATGGAGCGTATGAGCGAGGAAGCACTCTACTGGTCACTGGAAGTATATGATTATCTGGCTTGTTGCATAGCAAAGGAGCGCTTCTCGGACTGGAAACTTTTTTTATCAGCGTTGTTCAAAATTTCATAGCCTGCATTAGATCACGATCACATCGATCACCAATTCCATTTCATGTATGTTATTAATCGTATGATCATATAATTCATTGGCTTGTCGCAAAACATTCTTCGCTAATGTTAATTAAATCTAATTATATCTTGAATGTTTAGTGCATCAGGTTGACGTGGAAATATTCATATTAGAACGAACCAGTCTAACAATATTGGATTGTCTTTGAGTGACGAATATAATTTCGAGAATTTATTGAAATTTCAAGAATTTTTAAACAATAATACGAATCTTACAATATCAGGTGTGACCAATCACCTCTCTTGATCTTGATTATGGCATTCACTCGTAGTGCTCATGCTCATGCACCCTGCCCATTTTTTGGTGCACCAAAACCACTACCACCGGCGGTTCTTCCCACCAATGCCGATATCGTAGAATGTTGGAATGAAGTCAAGTATGACATGGCAGTAAAGTCTAGTGACTGTAAACCTGGAAGGAACTTGAGCTTCTCAGACGTGGCAAACATTGTAGCTCAACAGATTGAGTCAATATATTCCAAAGCTTCGATTCCTGTCGTGTGTCACACAAGAGTCGTTCAAAAGATCAAGCAACTGCATGATTGCTATTATGCACTTCGTAAATCATATCAAAGGGACCAAACCAGGGCTGGAAAAAAGAATGAGTACAATGACTTCATTCATAAATCTTATAACACATTATTTGACATATCATCTTGCAAGTGCAAGATGACACTACAATGCAATTGCAGAAAAACCTTTGAGGAATGTATTTGTCCAAATCCTGTAGTTGTCAGCTGCAATTGCCGTAGGGATAGGAAAATACCTACATTGGAACTGAAGTTTCTCTACGCACAAAGACACCTCATAATAGGTAAAATTGGATTGACGGTAGATAAGAAGGAAACACAGAAACTTACATCAAAGTTACAAAGAAAAGCTCGTCAGCTTAATCTGCTTAGCGTGCAAATACAAGACTTGCCTGGTCCCTCCGTTGGCAGTACCGATCCGGAAACAGAAGAGACAAATTTTGATGTCGATGATGATTCGGACTTTCAGCCCACACGTTTTTCGTCTGCCCTGTCAAGAAGCTCAAAGTCCTCACAGATGCGCCTGTCGCTTCCAACAACTGCTTTGACAAGTACTCGTTTTGGCCTGTCTGACAGAGCAACAGCTGCTATCACATCTAGCGTGCTGAAAGACCTAGGTCTCATGACTGATAGTGATACATCTCTGATCGTTGATAGGAGCAAAATTAGAAAAGAAAAACACAAGTGCAGAGTAAAACGTACTAATTTAGAGTGACGGGAACATCAGATGAACGGCCCAATGTGTGTATACTTTGATGGTAGGGCAGAGCACACTTTAGTGTTGGTTGAAAAAGGAGTAAAACGATACCAATCTGTAAAAAAAGAGGATCATATTACAGTAATTGAGGAACCGGGTTCAAAGTATATTTGCCATCTAGTACCTACTTCCAAACGTGGAAAGGACACTGCTTTCTGCATCATGGACTATTTCGAAGAAAATGAAAGAGATACTTCTGAAATTGAAGTGGTTGGGACTGATGGGACAGCAACAAACACTGGCTGGAAACGGGGAGCAATTAAGTATATAGAGATGCGTTTGAAGAGGCCAATACAGTGGGTGATCTGTCTTTTACATTTCAATGAGTTACCTTTGAAGCATCTTGTAGAAACATTTGATGGTACAACCGCAGGACCGAAGTCTTCGAGTGGCCCTCTCGGCAAACGGCTGGTTGGTTGCGAGTCTTTGCCTGTAGTTGCATTTAATAAAATTGAATGTGTCATTCCACAAATTGACCCACAAATTCTGAGTAAAGACCAGAGATACCTACATGACATTGCCGTTTCCATTGCTGCTGGGTCTTGTTCCTCGGACCTAGCGAATCGAGATCCGGGACCAATATCTCATGCTCGGTGGTTGACGACAGCAAACCGGTTTTTGAGACTATATATTTCATTTGAAAACCCACCTGAAAATCTCATCAACATCGTTACATACATCATGACTGTATACGTACCCATGTGGTTTGAAATTGAGACAAGATCTTCAATAGTTGAAGGACCTAAGCATATTTTTGAATGCATCAAGAGATGTAGAGGCTTCTCTGCAGAAGTCCAAGAAGTGGCGAAGAAAGTTATCCAAAGGAATGCCTTCTTCGCCCATCCCGAAAACCTTCTTCTTTCGATGGTTATGGATGATAGGCAGGATGTTCGGGAGCTGGGCCTTCGGCGAGTATTGAAATCCAAAGAAACTACCACAAAGGGTAAATCTATCAGAAATTTCTTAGTTCCGGCCATAAATTTTGATGCTCATGATTATTTTGATATCATAAATTGGTCTGCAACCAAAATCACATGTCCACCTCTTTTGGCAACCCTTTCATCAGCTGATATTGCAGACTTGATTTCTCAAGGAAAAAAACCAACTCTTTCTCTGAATCTAGCAGACATACCCTGTCATACTCAAGCCGTAGAGCGCAGTGTTAAGCTAGTGACACAGGCCTCTTCAGCAGTTTATGGTCATGAGAGACGTGATGGTTTCATAAGAACTACACTCGCCTCTCGTGCTACCATGTCAAAATTTGAGACCAAATTGGAATTCGCAGTCCCTGAATGTGCATAATTCTCCACGCCCACGTTTGGTTGGTTGGTTGGGCAGGGTGTGGGTGGAACTTGCAGTGCAGCCACCTTCCCGTGGTAAGTTCTGAGTCGTTCAAGGAAGGACGGGCCAAGAGCTGCACATCTTCGGCCCCTCAGGGGAAATAACGAAGGAAGGGGAATACTTTTTTTACTTTCAGCCTTAAAGTTGCCTTATGTAAGAAAAATCAAGTCAATAGTTCAGTATTTGCATCTTCTGCAATACGAACTGCTTTTAACGAAACTTGTTCATCTTCACCCCTTCGAGGGGGGGGGGGGGGGTAGAAGAGAGGTATGCGGCATTCTTCCCCTATTGTACAATTCAAAACAATGTCATGTATAAAAAATGAGCTTGACCGGACAGGATTCACACCTCCTACAGTTTTTCGTATATCTGTTCAAATTTGTTCAAATTCGGAAAAATTTTGAACGCGATGCGTGAACGGAAGATGTTGTCCGATTTCGAAAATTTTTTTCCCCTGTGTTTGTGTTAAGGAGTAGCAACTTTTCCGCACTATTACGATCCCATTCGAGAACTTTTTTGTTTTTCGCTCCGGTCTAATGTGCATCCTCAAGAGTTAAATGCAACGATTACTGATTATCCAATAATTATGTTACCAAGACATTCATTCAGTATCAATGAAGATAACTTACCATCATCAAATAGAAATGGAAACAGGACTCACGATCCTTTGATGATGCAAACCAATGAAATCGAAGCTAATGCTGCATCAAAAACCAATGATATTGGAATTTCCATCAAAAACAATTTACAGATGGACAATCGCGATGAAACTATAACCATGGATAACCGAAGTGAGTACATAAGCAGCCAAAATTCGGTTCAAAATTCATCTCACGGGAAGCATCTCTGTAGAAAAAACAAAATTCATGAATTTCTCACTTTTGCCAACTTATCTATGAAATCAAGATTTCATAAACTGTTGAATAGAAGAGATTCACAAAAATTGGGTTACAGTTTCAAATTATATCTTTGTGTTTCTGGTCGACGAATCGTAGTTGTCCTTCTGATGATCAATGTTTTATCATGGCTGCTTTGGAGTTTAGTGGATTCCTAATAGCATTTCACACCACAATTTTTTTTTCAAGTCGCGGGTTACTTTTAAAGTACCAATTCATGGCCCATCAAGCATTTAGCGTTAACATTGGGAGGAAAGACAGGTCACACTGAACAAGATCCTTCGAGTTTGATGGTGGGGCAGAAAGAAAGAATTCTCCTCGAAAATTAGAAGAAGCGCTGGTTTGAGGATGTCGTGCTCTAGGATTTGCGGTTGGGAAGGGATGATAAAAGGGTATGTAAGTGGACTGTATGCAAGAGGATAGTATAGCAGGAATTGTAATTATCACGCACTGATTTGAGGAACGCATGAATTTATTCAGTTCGAAAACGTGGTGACCACGTGGTGAGATATGCAGTCGGCGTACTGTACAAATTCGCAGAAAACGATAACGAGGTTTCACAAACCTTTCGCGGGTCGTCTACCGACTGTGAAGAAAAGAATCAACGCGACGAGCGATTTCGTAGCCGAGAAGAGCGGAACGAATGAGAATAATCCGACGAATAGAATCGCGTCATTGATTCGCGTGAAGAGTCAAGCGATTTCGTTGACAGCGTAACACGAACAGAACGTGTGCGAGATGTCGTCAAACGACGGTACCGGTGATTTTTGCAAGGTGAAATGATCCTCAATAACCAATTGGCTCAGGTTCCACCCTTCGATGGAGGAGTAGTGGCCTAGCGAACGATGCGCTGGTAATAAGATTATACCGCTTTCCAAATTCGCGGGGAAATTCAAATATTTGAACTTTCTGAAACATACCACCCACTTCGCATGACGGGGCATTTGAAATGAAGCCAACGGACCTGAAATGAGTCGGAAGAGGCCCTAAGTAGCCGACCGCTGGAAAAGCGTACAATGATTCTTAGAACTGAACCTCAAATCTACTATTCACAAATGATTTACAAGGAAGTATCAGCTTCTATGGAGCAGGATTCGATATAATGAAATCCTTACAGTCTAAATTCGAGTTTGAAGCTGGACTCGATGTCGGCAACTTTACAAGTTTCATAATCAGACGCTTCATGGTCGTCTGAGCGGTCCTGATCGTGGCTACGCGGATATGCGCGTTTGGGCCAGGGTGGCATTCCAGCACTCGTCCCAATTCCCACCGAAATGGTGGTAGGTTGGGGGTTTTGATAAAAACAAGATCCCCTCTTTGGAGTTCGGGCTTAGAAAAGTGCCACTTATGTCGCTGTTGGAGCGTGTTCAGATAGTCCGTAGATCACAGATGCCAGAAACGCTCAGAAAGCCTGTTGATTATTCGCCAACGAGACAATCTCTTCTCGTCAAAGTCAAGCAAGCATGGTTGCGGAATCAATTTCATGGAGGGATGGGCCGTGGATTGAGGCAAGCCTTCGATTTTACAAATGAATGTGGAGAACTCTTCGCACGTGAGAGTGGACGCACCTAAGACGCGTTTGAGGTGATGTTTGACACTTCTCACGCCCCACTCCCAAACGCCCCCAAAGTGAGGCGAGGAGGAGGGTTGGAAGTGACAAGATATCCCATCGGAGGCTAAACGGTCGTGTGAATCGATATCGGTTGTGACTGATTTGAAATGATGTTGTAGTTCACGGTCGACACCTTGAAAATCAGTGCCGTAGTCGCTGTGAAGATGCGATGGGAGGCCTTGTCTTGAGACGAAGCGGTCAAACGCCGCAAGGAACGCACTTGAAATGTAATAGAAGACTGTTGCAAGGTGTATGGCTCTCGTAGCCGGGCAGATGAAAATTGAAAGGTAGGTTTTTCGAGCGGTGATGCCTCGTCCCTGTCAGGAGCGCACTAGGAAGAGACCCACGTAGTCCACGCCAGAGTGCGAGAAAGCTCTTGAAATTGTTGTTCTCGTTGGCGGCAAGCCCGCCATGATCTGAGTGATTGGCACAGCTCTCTCTCTCTCTCTCTCTCTCTCTCTCACGCAACGCACACAATTGTAAATGTGAGTTTTCACCATTGATCTCGCCCCCAACACCCAGTAATTTTCATGGAAGGCTCTCAAGGTGAGTTGAATGCCCCTATAGAGATTCGTATTGTGATAATGAGCATCGAGCAGTTCAGATAATCTGTATCAGGGCAGAACAATAGGGAACTTTTGGTAGCACGGCAGCTGCGATAACCGCAACCACTCGCCAACACGGACTATGCCATCCTCGTCAATGAACGGGTGGAGACTCAAAAGAGGGCTGCGCACTGGCAAGGGAGAGGTGTTTCGGAGTGTAGTGATTTCGGCGGAGACGGTGGCTTGTTCGATTGAGCGGATCCAGAAGTTGGATGCCGGTTTGATGTCGTCAGCGGATAGAATGGATTCGGTTTTATCAATCCTCCGCCGAAGTTTGTTGACAAACTCACAGATATGAGCGGTGATCCGCAGCAGTGAAGTCCATGATGAGAATGAGTCGATCAACTCCCGAGGAGTTTCGACGTTAGAAGCCAGAGCGAGAACGGGTTCCTTCATTCCCGAATCAGGCGAATTGTTTTGAATGGTCTGTTGGTCTGGCCATGAGGATTCGGGTTCACGAAGCCAAGAAGGCCCGGACCACCACAATAAGTGTTGGGTTAAGGAAATGGCAGGTGTGCGCAATCCGCAGGATTCTGTTCGGACGGGACGTGTTGCCATGTGCTATTGGCCGTGTTAGATTGGATGATGGATACGCGGTTGGCCACAAAGGTGGTCCAGGTAGATGGTGGTTTACGTATCCATCCGAGTGCAATCGTGGAATCTGCCCAGCAATGAGTCGGTGAGTCGAGGTAATTTTGTGTTTCCCGTAGACAGCGGAGGAGCCGCGATAATAAGACGGTGGCAGACAGCTCGAGCCTGGGTATGATGAGTGTCTTGAGGGGTGCGTTCCCTCTCACAGCAAACATACCGCAGGATACAGGACCTTATTTCCTTCCCTGCGTACACTTTTAATCACTGAATACACTGAAACCCGGTGAAAAGTTAAACCGGTCGGACGTATGGGTTTCACTTTACTTTGATTTCCACTCGAACTGTTTCCTGGAGTGAATTTCCCTCACGGTGCACGGAGGTGGTCACTGAATGCTATCCACAGTTTCCGACGCGATTCGAGCCGACGATCCGGCTCGAAGGACCGTGAACAAGATCCTTAGAGTTTGATGGTGGGACAGGAAGAAAGAATTCTCCTCGAAAATTAGAAGAAGCGCTGGTTTGAGCATGTCGTGCTCTAGGATTTGTGGTTGAGGAGGAATGAGAAAAGGGTATGTAAGTGGACTGTATGCAAAAGGATAGTATAGAAGGAATTGTAATGATCACGCACTGATTTGAGGAACGCATGAATTTATTCAGTTCGGAAACGTGGTGACCACGTGGTGAGATATGCAGTCGGCGTACTGTACAAATTCGCAAAAAACGATAACGAGGTTTCAAAAACCTTTCGCGGGTCTTCTACCGGATGTGAGGGAAAGAATCAACGCGACGAGCGATTTCGTAGCCGAGAAGAGCGGAACGAATAAGAATAATCGTCGATTCGACGAATAGAATCGCGTGAAAAGTCGAGCGATCTCGTCGACAGCGTAACACGAACAGAACTGTTGGTGTACTTCTAGATGCTGACTCACGTAAGTATTTTGACTCGGGTCAGACCAACGCTGAATTCCCGTGAAATATGATATTTTTTAAGATATCTTTTTCTCTGTATGGTAAGTTCCCAGCAAAATCGTAGCAATTATCAAACATCGCTCACTGTTGAGAACTTCTGATAAGTGCTGATATATTCTAATGAATACATGGACAAAAATACATGAAAATCTCATAAGGAATTTGCATCTTTTATGTCTCCATGAGATTTACCACAATGGTTGGTGAGATATGATCAAATCTAATTTTTCGCTCATTAATTCTCATCACGGTATTATAAAATCTCATAAATCTCAGGACAAATGTTCATATGAAGTCTCATAGATTCCACGTATCAATTCTTATGATATCTTGTCCATTGGGCTAGTAACACTTCACTCATCATTGCATCTACACCAAATCTTATGTAGGATACCGGCTTATATTAGGTGACATTGTAAGAAATTGATATGCAAAAAATTTATGACAGGTTTTGATGATATTCCCAACGTAATTTCACAAATTGTGAGTGAAATAAATGTGTATTTGGAAAATTTGAAGATGGGTTCAAGTGAAATCAATTTATCACGTTGAATTGGTCTGAATAATTGACAAACACACGTTTATTCTGACCGAAAACAGAGGTACGTGTGACAGTGATCAAATTTCGGTGAGTACTGACTAGTGTAAGGGCTAGATTAGTGTTCGCAATGAGACAAGCATCCTTAATGATAGGGAGAGGGAAGTAAGGAGTGTGTAATCATTTTTACGGCGGTTAGATCAGCATTGAATCAAACTGAATGATAGAATGAGTTCAGAAACTTGTATAAGTTTGGGAAGCTTCGAGTTAGATTTCGAACATCCCGCCCGCCTCGAATCATTTAGTTCGCAGGGAGCAGTTATCGCACTCGTCGCTCTTCTCTTCACTACCAGATGAGGAGTGATAGTACTAGCTGGAATGCTAGATGAGAGATAGTTGGACTGTATGGAAATGAAATGGAGATAATGATTGAGGATCGTATAGTGTGTATCGATCAGAGTTCAGCAAGGAGATATCATGTACAGGAAATTAATGAATCGTCCGTCGGTTTAGGAAGAATGCATGAGTTTACAATAGGCCTTTGCAACAACGAGTTGCGAGTCTGGACGGTGACTACTCGAATTTTTCCGTCAGAACCTGAATGCACTTCCACAATGCGGCAAAGAGCCCATCTAGCAGGTGGTTGAGCGTGATCCTTGAGAATAGCGATATCCCCCACAAAAACTGGTTTTTGGTTCTGTCTCCATCTAGGTAAATGTTGTGAGGAATGGAGGTATTTATTTGACCGTCTGTTCCAAGAGGAATCTCCCATCTGTACGAGCAGACGCCAACGATTTCTGAGGTCAAGGTTTCCGTGGTTAGTAGAATAGGGTTCAGGAATGGCGATCAGAGCGTCGCCTACCGGAGAGTGCCCAGGTGTAATTTCGGAGAGGTCTGAAGGATCGTCACATAGTGGTTGAAGTGGCCTTGAGGTAAGGCATGCTTCAATTTGTGTCAGCAAGGTTGACAGCTCCTCAAAAGTGAGCTCGGACTCTCTCATAACTCTTTTGAGATGATGTTTTGTAGAGCGCACAGCCGATTCCCAAATTTCGCGGTGATGAGGTGAATGAGGTGGGTTGAAAACCCATGAAGTGCCTTGATCAGAAACTGTTTGGATCAGTTCTTTCTGTGCTTGGGTTCATAACTGTTTGAGTTCTGAGAAGGCTCCAACAAAATTGGTTCCGCGATCACTAAACATAGTAGATGGTATTCCACGTCGCGAAGCGAACCGCCGATGAGCTGCTAGGAAGTGCTCAGCGAAATACCCGGAAACGGCTTCCAAATTAATTGCGCGAGTAACCATACAGACGAATACGCAAATATGCCCTTCCATAGATCTTGAGCCTCGTCCGGGGCTACAGCGGAGATCAATTGGTCCACAGAAATCCACTGTACTGTTCAGGAATGGTTTGGCAAAGTTGACTCGTGGGGGAGGGAGTGGAGCCATCTGTTGAGTGGAGAGCTGAGGTTGATATCTCAAGCATTTAACACAACGGGATATTCGCCGTTTGACTGCTTGACGTCCCTTTATCACCCAGTAATTTTGTCGTAGTGTTGACAACGTGAGTTGTGTACCTTCATGGAGCGTCAATAAGTGATGCTGATCACTAATGAGATCAGTGATGGGAGTATTGTTAGGTGAGATCAGTTGATGTTTTTGATCGTATTTGAGATCTGAATGGTCAAGTCTACCTCCTACTTTCATAAGGCCCTCATTATCCAAGGAAGGTCATAATGGACAGATGGGGCTTTTGACGTTGACTGTCTGATGCGGGACTAATTCGGTTAATTCACGGGAAAATAAGGTTGACTGTACGGTTCTGACCCAGAAATGCTTAGCTGAGTGGATTTCCGAAGGGGTCAGTATACCAGACATATGAGTTTGGGAAGACCTAGGATTTTGATGACGTTCGTTATATAATTTCATTCATCGCAAACACCGGGCAGTTGTTCGAAATAGCTTGTTGAGAGTTGAAGCGCAGTTCGCAAACAGTGACCACACAGGAGATATCTTGTTAATTGGTTCAGCAGTAACGAGAGAGATAACCCTTGGTTCCATAATTGGTTCGGGATTTGGTACTTCGGTGGAACTTAGCCATGGTTCTGGTGTAGAAGTTGAAGTGAGGTGATCGTTTTACCAGAGTGAGTAATTTTGAAGATGCGAGAAGTCAATTCCCCCCGAAGCGCAATCGGCTGGATTAAGCTTGCCCGGTATGTGGTACCAATGCGCAGCCGGCAAAAGAGACTGGATTTTTGCAACTCGATTGGCTACGAATGGGAAGCAAGTAGAAGGAGCTCCCCTAATCTAACATAGCGTATCTTTGCTGTCAGACCAAGGGTGTACAGGGATATCCGCACAAAGTAAGAATTCGCTTATGTGGGAGATCAGACGGGTTAGTGATAGCGCCACGCAAAGCTCGAGTCGTGGTATTGTGACTGGTTTAAGTGGTGCTACCTTGGTTTTGGAGCAGATGAACGTCGTTTTCACGTATCCATCCTCAGTTTTGATACGTAAGTATATAACTGCGGCGTATGCCTTTTGTGAGGAGTCAGCAAAACCATGTGATTCTAGAAAGTCAGCTTGAGGTGTAAATCTTATCCATCGGGGTATTTGGATTTCGCTTATATAGTTCAGATTCAGATGGAGGTTGTTCCAGGCTTGGAATAGATGGTGAGGTAGAGGTTCTTTTCAGGTATTAGTTAGGGTCCAAAGGGATTGCATACAGATCTCGTACCTTATGGAGGACGGAGCCAGGAATCCCAAAGGGTCGAAAAGTCGTCCTATGATGGAGAGGACTTTCCTTCTAGTAACAGGGCCGGTGACTTTGTCGGCCTTGTAATGAAAATGAAAGGCATCTGAGTGGGGATTCCAGTGCAGTCCCAAGAGTTGGTGGTCTGGACTCAGTTGCCAAGATAAAGTTGAGTCTGCAGATACCCAATCAGGTTCCAGTCCAGATAAAAGAAGAGGAGTGTTAGCCTTCCATTTTCTCAGGGGAAATCCGCCCGCCTTGGTGCATCCAATCAATTAAGTTCTGAGCTCTAGGGTGGATTCAATAGTATAAGCTCTATTAGGATGTCTTCAACGTGGGTGTTAGTGAGAAGAGCTGTTGAAGCTAAAGGATACTGATGGGATTCATCCAGAGCTAGTTGATTCAACACTGTCAAGGCTAGATAGGGTGCACATGTCAACTCATAGGTTACGGTGGTTAGTTGGTATTCCAACGGATTGGAGGATTCGGTTGGTTGCCATAGAATTCGTTGATAGTCTCTGTCAGCTGGATGTAAAACTATCTGTCGGAACATTTTGGATATCTCCGCTGAAATGACTACAGAGAACAGCCTCCAACGTACCAAAATTTCAACTGGATTGGGCTGTAAATTAGGACCAGCGTGCAGGAGGTGATTGAGAGAGACTCCGTTACTAGAACACTGGGATCCGTTGGAAACAACTCGTGATCGAGTGGACGTGCTGGATTCACGGACCACTTCGTGATGTGGCAAGTAATACAAGAATTCTTTCGTTGGTTAGGTGACAGCTTCTTGCATGTGGCCGAATTGTAAGTACTCGTTCATGAATTCGACATAAGTATCACGGTCATTTTGATCACGCTGGAACCGTGATTGTAGGCGATTGAACGCACGCAGCGTGGCCGGATGGAAATTTCCAAGTTCTCTTGTTGGGGAATTGAGGGGTAGGCGGACGACGTATCACCCGTCTGATTGCCGATAATGGGTTGATGAAGAATGATCTTCACAGTCGCGTTCCTCTTTGTGAAGTAATGATGATTTGAAGATTGATGTTTCTTCTTGTTCCCAAAACTGGGATGACAAGTGATGAAGATTATCGTTACTGTGAGTTACAAACTTGACAATTCAAGGTGGGGTAAATCAGAATAGGAGGAATCGTTAGTTTGGAGCCTAATGACAATCCAATGGGTTTCCGGGTAGTGGTGTTTGAGTCAGCCAGTTCTAGGTGACTGAGTTGATGTAAGATGGCGCTAGAATTATCCTTTGGTGGTGGGTAACTTGTCAGTTTCGGGAGTAGTAATGCATTGATCGGAATGCTCTCAATATTGTGGGGAAAATGAGGCGCGATACTGAAGGAAACATGTCCTCGAGGTTTATAAGGATAATTAGCTCCAATACCAGATACTTAGCACCTAATTGGTTTGCATGATTGCTGTAATCTATTGACTGATCCTTCTGTTATGAAATTGCTCTCGGATCATGGATCGATCAACGCTCTAACAGGAGATTTGCATCCATCGAAACTAGTTACCTGGAGCAAGACTATAGCTAGATTTTTAACGAGATATTAGTATCAGGGGCCCGACATATCATAGCAGTAGGAGTTGAGCTAGATGACTGATGTGAATTTCCGATGGCTGACGTTTTAGGACCGCGTTCTTCGGGTTCCGGGTTATGGAGAAGGGAATGATGTCGATTGTAACAGTGCCTGCATCCTCGTTGGAACGACACCCATCTCATTCATGTTCACCCAGGCAATTCGCACATAATTTATTATGAGTAATGAAGTCGAGTCTCTGTCGAACGGTACGCATTTTGAAACTTTTGCATTGAGATGGAAAATGTCTGCCTTTGCATGAGGGACAATGAGGTTCTCGCTGAGGAGTAAGTTGACGAGGATTAGAACTATTTGAGTTACCGTCGTTGACAGTGTGAGCCCGGAAGGATGAATTTGCTGGAGGGCGAGGAAAAGAGGTTGGCTTAGCGGTTGATCCGGATCACGTAGGGGAGTGTGTAGGTTTGTTTGTAGTAGGATTGGAACTAGGTGGGTCCCGAATACGAGATGATTGGGATAATGACTCCAAAGTGCGAATACGAGGAGTTGAGAATTTGTCTAGTTGATCGAGTGATGCGGGTTCTGATGAATTAGCTGAGAATAGTTCCCAGCCTCGTCGTTACGATAGGTGGTTCCTCGTATCGTAAAGAAACCTCATCCGTACTAATTTGAACCTTTTTGGCCGGAATGGCTCGATCGAAAGAGTAGGTGGGTCCCGCTTGCAAGTTCAAGCTATGAGAGAAACTCTCACCACGCACCCTCGGCTTGATGATGTTTTGGAAGGAAAACAAGAATACAAGAGAAGGAGTAGGGAAAAGATTTAATAATTAGATATGATTGACGAGAAGATTCATTCTTAATGGAAATAAAAACGAGATTACAAATAGAGACAATGAAATCCGCTCACAAACGAGCTATATTGAATCAGATTGAAATGATACACGTCTTGAATTTTCAACAAGTTTGACAAAGTGTACGAATGTGTGATATCAGAAGGAAGAATAATTCATTTTATACGCTCACCGTGATGGGAAAGTAGCAAACGTTAGGTCACTCTTTGCAGTGTTCGTATGCGAGCGGCTGAGGTCGAGCACCCTCAGATCTGGTGGAGGGCCAGCAGTCGGTGGAATCTCCGTTGTCCTCTCCCTCTTTCTCTCTTTCTCGCTCACTCGCGAGAAAATTTTGTTTGAATGATTTTGAAAAGCGGATTACCGTGGATTGAAATGAGTTGAGATTAAAGGGAGAAAGAATTTCTCAACCCTTTGCGGCATACGTTTTTCAGATGAACGGTTTTTCATGAAACTTGGTATATATGGGTTTTTGAGGTCGCTGATTACGAATCTGGACTCGGATATGCAAAATTCGAGATGGCGGATTCAAGATGACGGCAAAAAATTTCAAAATATGGGGGATTCCGCTGAAACTCACGTGTCGGGGATTTTTCGGGTCGCTGATTACGAATTTGGACTCAGATTTCCAGAATTCGAAATGGCGGATTCAATATGGCGGTGGAAAATTCCAAAAATTGCGGAATTTCGCTGAAACTCACGTGTCGGGGATCTTCCAGGTTGCTGATTACGAATCTGAACGCGGATTTGCAAAATTCAAGATGGCGGTTTCAAGATGGCGGCGTAAAATTTTTAAAATCGGGGGATTTTGCTGAAATTCACGTGTCGGGGATTTTTCGGATCGCTGATTACGAATCTGAACTCAGATTCCCAAAATTCAAGATGGCGGATCCAATATGGCGGTGGAAAATTTCAAAAATTGCGGAATTCTGCTGGAACTTACGTGTCGGAGATTTTCCGGGTTGCTGATTACGAATCAGAACGCAGATTTGCGTGATTCAGAATGGCGGATTCAAGATGGCGGTGAAGGGTTTTAAAAATTGGGGGATTTCGCTGAAACTTATGTGTCAGGGGTTTTTGGGTTGCTGATTACGAATCTAGACACAAATTTTCAGAATTGAGATTGGGGGATTCGTGATGGCGACGGAAAATTTGAAAAATTGCGGAATTCCGCTGAAGAATGCGTGTCAGGGATTTTTCAGGTCGCCGAGGACGAATCTGAACCAGATTTTGAAAATTCAAAATGTCAGATTCAAGGTGGTGACGGAAAATTTTGAAAATGGTGTAACCATGCTGAACTTCATGCACGGAGGGGCTTTCGGTTCGTTGATTGCGAATTCAAACTCGGATTCCCGAAATTCAGAGAGCAAATTCGGATGGCGTTGGAAAACTTGGGAAACCGGGATTTTGCAAAAAGTTTGTAAAGTCATTGTTTTTGAATCAATCACCGTAGACCAACTTCTTTTTTCTGGAATTCAATATTTTTCATTCGAATAATGAACAAGGAATAAAAGAAATGAACATTTGGAAATCGAACAATTAAGAAAGAGGAATTTATTTATCAATCATTCAGAGAACCTCATTTTTCGACAATGAATTCCCATAGATTTAGGCTTCAATGAAAGTCACCGGGTTTGGTTGATTCCGGAGACACGAACGTGGACGTAGCGGCGATTTTCTCCATTCTGTTTTTTTTGTCTTTGTTTTTTTTTTTTTTTTTTTTTAATTTTTTTGATTTTGTATTTTTTGATTTTTTTGATTTTGTATCCTTTTTCCATTCCGTATTTTTATATTTCTTTTATTCATTCCAAATCTCTCAATTTTTCATCAAAAATTTTCCGATCATTCCTCATTTTCAACTCTCCAGTTTCTACAGTTTTCTTTATAGCATAAAGTTTCACAATTTTGTGTTTCCACTTTTATGATTCTACAATTTATGTATGAGAATGTTCATGCATGGTAATTTCGAAAACAATTCTTATCATGTTTTATGCACAATGGCACATTGCAAGTACTGCAGGTATATGAAG
Organism: Gonatopus flavifemur; assembly: GCA_018340375.1. NCBI lineage: Eukaryota > Metazoa > Arthropoda > Insecta > Hymenoptera > Dryinidae > Gonatopus > Gonatopus flavifemur. The sequence goes on from JAFFJZ010000033.1 coordinate 2,300,096, forward strand.
TCCCGCAAGGTTGACTCTTTGTACTACAAAAAGCACAACGTCTTGGAACGCTTACACATACGGGCATATGACATGATTGAGATCGTCTTGTCTCAATAGATACTGTAGGTTTTCTGACTACGTTTGATGGAGATGTTTTTTGACATCTTCTTCCCGTGGGTGTAGGTGAACGATGGCTTGCCAATTGATCAACTAAAAATAACCTGAATTCTACTGATGCCATCGGATGTGCTGGATTTCTGGTATTGTGAATGATCAATGCATTGATTGAGGCTACCTCCAAGAAATGCCAAATCATGCGGTGCCACCATTTTTTTGATTTCCTATCAATTTTGTAAGTTGATATTAGGTGATCAGATCTATCAACATATTCCATATTTTCATGATAGTCAGAGCACATAACTGGGCAAGTTACTTGTTCTAGAGAACCATCTTTTTGTGTCTGATTTGTCACAGTAACCTCACAAGGATCATGATAGTCGGATAAAAAGAAAACAGCTTTTTTATCCATCCATTTGACCCAGCTAATTCCCGCACTACAAGTACGGTATTCATACTGCCCATGCGCCATTTTTCTATCAGGAATAATCCTTTTTGGTGCACCCTTTCTGTTGGAACGAACAGTTCCACAAGCGAACACTTCATCTTCTTCCAAATCTATCATAAGATCAAGACCGGTAAAAAAATTATCGAAAAATACATGATGATTTTTTCCTACTAAGTTACGCGTCAAATCTTTCACTACTCGGGCACCCAATTGCTCTTCAGCACTTTCAGCTTCACCTGTGTATACCTGAAACTCGCACACGTATCGCGATGCATCTGCGCGCGTCCAAACTTTGTATCCACGTTTTATGGGCTTGTTCGGCATGTACTGCTTCAAACTGCTACGGCCTTTGAACTTGATCATGGATTCATCAATAGATTGGTTTTGGCTGGGTTTCCAACAATTCTTGAAGGTTTCGGATAATTTATCCAAGAATGGTCTTAGCTCATACAATTTCTCATAATTTTTATCTCCTTTTCTCGGTTCTTGACTGTTATCAGCCATGTGTAAATGACTCAGAAGAAATCCGAACCTATTAACCGTCATCAATTCGCATATAAATGGATCATTCAATTTTGGATCTGTCGACCAATAATCGCGGTAAGAGGGGGATTTTTTCACGCCCATCATTACTCCCCCATCATACTAGCGAAAAACACTAGTAATTCCTCTTTGGTTATTGAATCAGCTTCCTGCGATCTCTTGTTCTCACGTGCCATAAACGCGTCTGTTGCACGTGAGTGTCTTGATTCGATTAAATAAGGGAGAAATTACTCGTGCTTCCAGAAAAGGAGAAGAGATCCGACAGATGAATCGGCAATTTGAATTATTATGAAGGTTGTGATTATCCTCTGACTAACGGCTAACTCCGTGCAAGATCGGAAAGAGTTTGAAGCCCACGCGGTCGACTTAGGGAAAAGTTTCACCGCTTTTTCTTTCCCAAGCGACAATTTTATTGTAATCTGTATCGAACTGACTTACTCGGCGCCCCGGGCAATTCTCGGCCAGGACCCTCCGATATTTTTTCTTGTTCTCTCTTTCAATTAAAGAGTCAGTTCAATACTGATCATTGGATTATCACGATAAAATACAGATTTGACGCATCTCATCATTCAATTGGATGAAATTTAATATAACTGAATAATTTTTCAATCATTATTTATTTTTCATGAATTTGAGAAGATTATTGGTTCTTCTTATGACTGATTATGGAACTTTCAAGAACACCTACATGTATTCTATAAGAATTTTTTCATACTTACGCATTTTTAATAATTTTTTAAAATCTTGATAATTTTCCAATGAATTTTATGAGAATTGTCAATCAATCGATGGTTGGAAAATTCTCGGGGAGTTTGGGGATCTATGATAAATATCTTGCGGTGAATCCCATAATTTTTCCTGATGAAATAATTATTTAGGAATCACTATGATATTCCGATGAGGGTAATCAAATCGACATCGATTATCAGATGAGATATCGAAAGAATAAGACTGAATATTCAATTAATTGAGTGCAAATTATCTCCAATGGACTGAATAATTAGATTTGAGCATTCAAATTGATATTTCATCATTTCACACACTTTTAGTCTCTTTCCTTCGCTGTATCACTTCATAGAGGTGGAGACATAGGATTTTTTTTTGTCATTCCTCTGGTGAACAATTCAATTTCACATACAATTATTATTTTTTATGTCATTACATCGTCATATCATCAATACCCTCAATGTTTCAAAATGCACTCGCGGATATGATCAAGTACTGGTTCGAGTCGATTGAAAATTTCCCAAATATTCGTGTCCGTGAGATATAGATCGATCGATTCAAAATCTTCTGAGGAGAAAAATCAATATCACTTCGGGGAAACGTTTTTGAAAAAGTATACTCGCAAATTTCATCAAAGCCTCCGGCAATTTGATGAGGAAATTCCAAAAATTCGTCTCTGTGGAATATAGACCGATCGATACCAGATGTTCTGAAATGAGGAATGAACAGCAGTTCAGAGGAATGTTTTCAGAAGAGTTTACTTGCAAATTTGATCGAACCCTCTGACGAATTGATGAAGAAATCCCAAGAATTTCTCTTCGTGGGATATAGACCGATCGGTTCGAGATCTTCTGAGGAGAAAAATGAATATCACTTCGGAGGAACGTTTTGAAAAAAGCGTACTTCCGAATTTCATCAAAACCTTTGGCAATTTGATGACAAAATTCCAAAAATTCGTCTGTATGGAATGAAGACCGATCGATCCGAAATGTTCTGAAATGGAATATGTCCAGCACTTTAGAGGAATGTTCTTAATAGAAGTTACTTGCAAATTTCATCGGACCCTTCGACAAATTGATGAAAAATTTCAAAAATTTGTCTCCGTGGAATATAGACCAATCGATTCGAAACCTTCTGTGAAGAAAAAACAATATCACTGCAGAGGAACGTTTTGAAAGGAGCGTACTCGCAAATTTCATCAAAGTGTTCGGCAATTTGATGACAAAATCTCAAAAATTCGTCTCTATGGAATGAAGACCGATCGATAAGGAATGTCCCGGAATGGAAAAGGAACAGCAGTTTGGAAAAATGTTTTTAGAAGAGTTTCCTTGCAAATTTGATCAAACCCTCTGACAAATTGATGAAAAAATTCGAATTTGACAGAATGTGAGTCGATTTCATAACAATGCGTGCGAGATATGCCACAAATGCATGGAGAAAAAATGTTCTGCTACTATAGCGCCTACGAAGAAATTGGTTGTCCTTGCAAAAATATTCACTCCTGCAGCTAAGACGTTAGTTCTGTTCACAAATTTGTTTATGTCAGCAAAAACATGTAGTTATGTCAATCATTCTTCTCGCTCTTCCAGCTAATTTTTCTTGCAGGCGCCATGATAACAGACCTGCTTGTTACGCCAGCAATAGTTTTTCCTCCGTGTGATGTGAAGCTTTCCTGGGTGCAGCGTATCGGAATCCGGCTGAAGTTCAATAGAATTGGTGTGTTTGACATCAGTTCTATACTATAATGACATGATGCCACTCACGCGCTTGTTGGAAACCTTCCTCCGAAGTGGTGTACATTTTTCATTACAGAAGATTTCGGATATATCGGTCTTCATTTCATAGAGACGAATTTTTTGAATTTTTTCATCAAATTGCCGAAGGCTCTGAAGAAATTCGCAAGTACGCTTCTTTGCGAACGTTGATCTGGAGTGATATTCATTTTTCTTCTCAGAAGATCTCGAATCAACCGGTCTATATCCCACGAAGACAAATTTTCGGAATTTTTTAATCAATTCGTCAGAGGGTTCGATCAGATTTGTAAGTAAACTCTTCTAAAAACATTTCTCTGAACTGCTGTTCATTCTTCATTCCAGAACATCTAGTATCGATCGGTCTATATTCCACAGAGACGAATTTTTGGAATTTCCTTATCAAATTGCCGAAGGCTTTGATGAAATTTGCAAGAACACTTTTTCAAAAACGTTCCCCTGAAGTTATACTGATTCTTCTTCTCAGAATATTTTGAATCGATCGATCTATATCTCACGGACACGAATATTTGGGAAATTTTCAATCGACTCGAACCAGTACTTGGTCAAATCCGCGAGTGCATTCTGAAACATCGAGGATATTGATAACATGACGATGTAATGACATGAAAAATAATGATTGGATGTAAAATTGAATTGTTCACCGGAGAAATGGGAAAAAAATTGCAATGTCTCCACACGGAATCGAACTCGACCGTTCCTCCGCGAGAACCATGTCTTTTGCCGCTAGGCTATGGGTTTTTATAGTATTGGCAACCACATATGACCTCTATAAAGTGATACAGCGAAGGAAAGAGACTAAAAGTGTGTGAAATGATGAAATATCAATTTGAATGCTCAAATCTAATTATTCAGTCCATTGGAAATAATTTGCACTCAATTAATTGAATATTCAGTCTTATTCTTTCGATATTTCATCTGATAATCGATGTCGATTTGATTACCCTCATCGGAATATCATAGTGATTCCTGAATAATTATTTCATCAGGAAAAATTATGGAATTCACCGCAAGTATTTATCATAGATCCTCAAACTCCCCGAGAATTTTCCAACCATCGATTGATTGACAATTCTCATAAAATTCATTGAAAAATTATCAAGATTTCAAGATATTATTATAAATGCGTAAGTATGAAAAAACTCTCGTAGAATACATATAGGTGTTCTTGGAAGCTTCATAATCAGTCATAAGAAGAACCAATAATCTTCTCAAATTCATGAAAAATAAATAATAATTGAAAAATTATTCAGTTATATTAAATTTCATCCAATTGAATGATGAGATGCGTCAAATCTGTATTTTATCGTGATGATCCAATGATCAGTATTGAACTGGCTCTTTAATTGAAAGAGAAAACGAAAAAAAATATCGAAGGGCTCTGGCCGAGAATTGCCCGGGGCGCCGGGTAAGTCAGTTCGATACAGATTACAATAAAATTGTCGCTTGGGAAAGAAAGGATGGGGGCCAAATTAACGAAAAACCAAATCAACGAAAAGTTGGTTAGAAAGAGAGATACATCACACTCTTTCTTCTCAAACACTGTTTTCGTTGATTTGTCTTTTCGTTGATTTGGCCCCCATCCGAAAGGAAGAGCGGTGAAACTTTCCGGTAAGTCGACCGCGTGGGCTTCAAACTCTTTCCGATCTTGCACGGAGTTAGCCGTTCGCAAAACATATTGAGAGGACAAAGACCGACGGATAGTTGGTTCTCTCTTGATTGTCTGAGCCGACTCGAAGTGGCCCGACCGCTTCCGAATCACATGAATACGGGTTTCAATGTGTGCGTGCACCCGGCTGGAGTGGTGGGGACGAGAAATGGTCCGATGGAGAGGGTCAATCGACTCGGTCGACCAAATGCTGGCATCACTGCGCTAATCGTTTTCAGCGGCCAAGCAACTGCCGGGTGCCCATATAAGAGGAAAGAGACACGAACTTTTCCTGTGGCTAGAACAGATTCGCGACTCCTGAGAGCGCGGGACCCTTTCAACCACAAGGGAAGATATTTCGGTAACTTTTTACTACCTCCTTCGTTGAACTGGAAATGCTTCCTCCTTTGATTCGCTTCCTCAAAATATATTATCTCAAATATGCCTGTATTTTCTCGATTGATGGTGGAGGGTGTATTCTGCTGCTTAGATCCCGCGATAGTGACCGCGCTCATCGTTTGTCAGCGGCCAAGCAACTATCGGAGTATTCTAAGCAGAGATAAGGAGAGATTATGCTTACCGCTCGCAGTTGAGATCAATTCGCGACTCCTTGGAGCGCGGAACTTCACACAAGAGAGAGCGAGTATGCATAAGTCTTATACGCACTTCACCGACAGAGTTCATTCGTTCCAAAAACAAAGTGAATCTACAAAGAAAATGAATGAATGGAATCAAGACGAGAAAATAACTCAAATTCAGCGTCAGACAAGAAACCGAACAATAACACACGAGAGTGATTAGAATGACCCGATAGCTTCAATTTGAAAGCTTGAAAATATTCTGATCCATTCCTAAATTACGCCTGAATAACTTCGTTACGCTTCCCTGGTGAAAACGAAGTGTAACAAAATACATTTGCGATGCATTCCACGGCGTGAAACACCACTACGGGTACATTCGGATGAACCTCGCATTGCACTGTAACTACAGTGTAACATTTCATTTTCACCAGGGTCACTACGCTCAAATGACTTTTAGCTTACGCTTTCATCGCGCTGGCAGGCTTTATTCTTACCAGGACAGTTGAAATCCTGCAGTTCTCCAGGTACATGTTTCTGAATCATTTGGAGATGGTATAAAGGATGGTAGGCAATGAGTTTCAGGCTTTCTGAATATTACATTCCCGAAGTTTCTCAATTCAGTGAAAAACCGATGAGTGCCTTTTCATATATTCTTGGATATCTGAATTGTTCAACATGCGAGCGAAGCGAGCACATGTGGGCCACGATCCATTGAAAATGAGCGAAGCGAATTTTGAAGGGGGTCGGACTGTTAAGCTAAGCGAAGAAAATCAGAAAAACGTAATAAATGCACAGCGTGAGTGCTCACTTCATCCTTGATGGAATTCATTGCGAATGCAGTGTATAATAGATAGCTCCTCGGCCCGCATGTTTAATTGACAGATTTCCTAGGTTATGGTCATGATTCCTTCACGTTTCAATTCTACATATCAAGCGCCGTCTATCATGAGTGAGCGGAACCTTTGAATCAATTTAGAATAGGTGTTATGATGATAAATCGAAGTGTCCTGAAACTTATTTGTACACCTAATATATGAACATAATCAGATCATTCCAATCCAATCACCCATGAAGCACCGGGAGGTTCTATCAACATCCTCGCAACGTCTTCTGGAACATTGGAATGCTCTGAGAATGTTTTGAGACGTTCAGGAAACATCGCATGTACAGGGTGGCGCAAAAGTCTGGAAACACCCCCATAACTTCTGAACGGGGCATGATAATTGGATCAAATTATTTTCGAATTGAAGGAGGGGTCAAAGGCTATCTTAACGGGGAACTCTGAGTTCCCCAGCCTTGTGGGGGACGATGAGAGGGGAAGGGGGGCCAAAATCTCAAATAAGACGGGAGGGCTTGTGATACGTCATTCGATAGGGGCTTTTAACCCCAATCTAGCGATTCTTTGTTTTTTGAAATCGGATCATTTTTCGCTGAGTTATTGTAATTTAACCCATTAAAGCCCATGGCTAAACCAGCGTAGATATCGGAAGGGTCAATATTGGATATAGCACATTGACATAGCAGAAAATTTGAGGTGGAAAAAACGTTGGGAAAATAATTGTTTATAAAAAAATTGTTCAAACAATTTATTGAAAAATTGATTTTGCACGAAAATTGATGCCACCATTCGATTCTACGGGAGAAACCACCGAAGGATCATATATGACACTTTTTGAAATGTCATGCATTTTATTATAAAAAAATTATAAACAAATTCTCGCAAACTGCATACCTTATGACCCACGCCTGAACCAGCGTAGATATCGGAAGGCTCAATATTGGATATAGCACATTGACATAGCAGGAAATTTGAGGTGGAAAAAAAGTTGGAAAAATAATTGTTTATAAAAAAATTATTGAAATAATTTATTCGAAAACTGATTCTAAATGCAAAGTGGTATGATCATTTGGTTGTAAAAAAGTGTGATATATGATCCTTTAGGGATTTCTCCTGTAGAATCGAATAGTGGTATCAGTTTTTGCGCAAAATCAATTTTTCAATGAATTGTTTAAACAATTTTTTTTATAAACAATTATTTTTCCAACTTTTTTTCCACCTCAAATTTCCTGCTATGTCAATGGGCTATATCCAATATTGACTCTTCCGACATCTACGCTGATGTTGGCGTGGGTCATGAGGTATGCAGTTTGCGACAATTTGTTCATAATTTTTTTATAATAAAGTGCCTGACATTTGAAAAAGTATAACATATGATCCTTCAGTGATTTCTCCTGTAGAATCGAATAGTGGTATCAATTTTTGTGCAAAATCAACTTTTCAATGAATTGTTTAAACAATTTTTCTATAAACAATTATTTTTCCAACTTTTTTTCCACCCAGACCCTCCTGCTATGTCAATGTGCTATATTCAATATTGTCCCTTCCGATATCTACGCTGGTTTAGGAGTGGGTCATAAGGTATGCAGTTTGCGAGAATTTGTTTATAATTTTTTTATAATAAAATGCATGACATTTGAAAAAGTGTCATATATGATCTTTTAGTGATTTATCCCGTAGAATCAAATCGCGGTATCAGTTTTTGTGCAAAATCAATTTTTCAATGAATTGTTCAAACAATTTTTTTATAAACAATTATTTTTCCAACTGTTTTTCCACCTCAAATTTTCTGCTATGTCAATGTGCTATATCCAATATTGACCCTTCCGATATCTACGCTGGTTTAGCCATGGCCTTTAATGGGTTAATACTCCGATGTGGCGAAGTCTGGAAACACCCCCATAACTTTTGAACGGGGCATGATAATCGCATCAAATTTTTCTTCAATCGGAGGTTTTCTTATCCCAATCTTCGCATTACCCAGAATCAACGGCGTGGACGTGGCAGGAACCTGATTCCTTGTGTGTGTGTGTGTGTGTGACGAGGTGAGTGTGGGTGGGTGTCGGTGTGTGTGGTTGTGTGTGGGATTGTATGTGTGTGAGAGTGGGTGGGTGGTTCGGTCGTATGGGCCTGTGCGACTCACACAAAACCACCCATACCCACACACACCGACGCCCACACACAACCACACACATGCACGCACACACACACCCACAATCACATACAACCACCCACACACACCTACCCACACACACACACACACACACACGAGGGATCAGACTCCCGACACGTCCACGCCGTTGATTCTGGGTGATGCCAAGATTGGGATAGAAATAACCTCCGATTCGAAAAAAATTTTATCCAATTATCATGCCCCGTTCAAAATTTAAGGGGGTGTTTCCAGACTTTGCCACATCAGAATATCAAAATGACGATAACTCAGCGAAAAATGATCCGATTTCGGAAAACAAAAAACCGCTGGATTTGGGTTGGAAAACCCTATCGAATGACGTATCACAAGCCTCCCCGTCTTATTTGAGATTTTTGCCCCGTTCTCCCCGCCCTCAACGCCCCCTACAGGGCTGGGGAACTCAAGGTCCCCCGTTCAGATAGCCCTTGATCCCTCCTTTGATTAAAGCAAAATTTTACTGAATTATCATGCCCCGTTCAAAAGTTATGGTGATGTCTCCAGACTTCGCCACATCAGAGTATTAAAATCACGATAACTCAGCGAAAAATGGTCCGATTTCAAAAAAACAAAAAACCGCTGGATTTGGGTTGGACAACCCTATCGAATTAGGTATCAGAAGCCTCCCCGTCTTATTTGAGATTTTCGCCCCGTTCCCTCCGCCCCCAATGCCCCATACAGAGCTGGGGAACTCAAAGTCCCCCGTTACCATAGCCCTTGATCCCCCATTTGATTGGAAAAAAATTTGATCCAATTATCATGCCCCGTTCAAGAGTTATGGGGGTGTTCCCAGACTTTTGCGCCACCCTGTATATACCATACCAGGGATGTCCAAATGTCTGATTGTAGTTTTGTTTATTAGTTTTCCATGGAACGTTTATGAGACATCGCAAATGAGAATTTGTTAATGTTCAAACTTGTGTCAAATCTTCCAATATTCTCCATTTGGAGCCGATGCAAATGAACTGCGGTGGAGCCTGTATCGATAGATCTGACAAATCACATTTGCATCCTTTTAATACATTGCACATAATGAAATTTTTTTCCGCGCCAATTTTGAGGTTATGTGAATCTTAATATATTGACTTGATTCTCGATAATTTATATTCTCCCAATAGTTTCGAACTTGTGAAATGGAATCTCCCCAAATATTCAATACAAAACATCCCTTCATTGTTGTTTGATACTTTCGTCCCCAGTAAAACTGTAAATATGAATTTGTATAGATTAGAGATGAAATACGTAGTTTTCATATAACGTTTCGAAAACGTTTCGAAAACGTTCTAAAAACATACCATAGCATTTATAAACAACCCAGCAAACACGACTGCTGGTGTTTCAAAGGGCCAATGACGGCTCTTTACTGGCATTGCAGGGCCATCAGCGGCCCATTGAAATGCCGTTAATCATTATTTGTAGGGAACGTCCCCAAAACGTGTTTGAGCACATGGGTACGGACATTGAAAAAAAGAGATGTACACATAGATTTGAGAATTCCTAATCTCCACTCTTGGTCACTTCCATATCCCAAAGAAAGGAGAATTAATTGAAGGGAAAACTTCAAATGACAGTTCCTGTCCCAGTAACAATTACTTTGAATATTTGGTGGCCTGTGACAAACACTTACGAGGGTCTACACACCCTCCACGCTCTTTTATATCAAAGTACCCCTGCATAAAGGAATCAAGAGCTATATAAAAATGCCTGAAATAATATGATTCTCCAAATCCCATTCTGGAGAGATCTTGGAAGATATTATGAGGCACTCATCGGTATGCGTTGTGCACCCAGCACGGAGTACCTACTGTACCCACTACCGTACCTTTTGACCGTATGTTCTGAAATATTTGAGTAATCCAATTGGGAGATGAATAGTTTTTCATTTCATTGGATACTGATTGATAATCCGTGGGGTTGTTTGTCTGTCGCTCTGTCTGTTCGTGTTCGGGATAACTCTGGACTGGGTGGACCAAATTGGTTGAAATTTATAGGTAATCTCCTCAAATCCCTCCCGAGAGACCATTCAATTTTTATTGGAATCGGACAAGTCCTTCTATTTTTTTTAATTGTTTTGAAAAAAGTAGAGGTTCTTGGTAAAAATGTTCTCCGCTGTATACATATATACCAGGGCATTCAAAATGTCTGTAGGATAAGTAAGAGAAAAAACAAAAGTTTGACAAAACTCGATTTGATTATTCAACATAATTGCCTTCGAAGGTGATACAACGAGTCTAGCGATTTTCCACCTTTTCGATACCGCTTCTATAGTACGATTTTTCTTTCTCTTCAAAATAGGCCTCAGTCATCATTGGACTTGAATTTCTCACCAGCAGGCATTCTCTTGAGATCTGAAGACAGGAAAAAGTCGCTGGGGGCTAAATCTGGAGAAAACGGTGGATGGTTAAGCAATTCGAAGCCCAATTCATTCAATTTTGCCATCGTTTCCATCGATTTGTGACACGCTGCATTGTCTTGGTGAAATAACACTTTTTTCTTCCGCAAATGTGACCGTTCCTTTGCGATTTCAGCCTCCAATTGATCCAAAAGTGCACAGTAATAGTCGCTGTTGACGGTGGTTCCTTTTTGGAGATAGTCGATGAATATTATTCCCTTCGCATCCTAAAATACAGACGCCATCACCTTATCGGCCGACTGTTGCGTCATTGCTGGCTTTGGATTCGAGTCCACTCAGCTGACTGTCTTTTGGATTCTGGTTTGTAATGGTGGAGCCATGTTTCATCCATTGTCACATATCAACGATAGAATTCGGTTCTATTGCGGTTCAACAGCGCCAAACACCCCTCTGACGCATCGATTTGTTGTTGTTTTTGGTCGACTGTGAGTTCACGCGGCACCCACTTTGCCCAGAGCTTTCGCATACTCAAATGTTCGTGTGAAATGGTGGAAACACTACCATCTGATATCTTCACAATGTTAGTTAGCTCGTGCATCTTCAATTTGCGATCGTTTATAGTATGACCAATTTGTGGATTTTTTCATGTTTCCTGGAATAACAGCCTCATTTGGGCGTCCACTGCGCTCTGCGTCATTTGTGCTGATACGACCACGTTTGAATTCAGTAATTCACTTCTCTACCTTTTGTTTCGAAGGAGCAGAGCGGGGCAATGTTTATTAAGCCATTGTTTGGTTCCCACTGTATTTTTTTTCATCAAAAAGCAATGCTTTATCAAAACTCGAAATTCATTTTTTTTCAATTTTTTTTCAGTAACAAAAGTTGCTTCACACAAAATGCTATAACTCACGAATCAATAGTCAAATTGCTATTGAAATTACACACGTATCGTTTGAAGGTTAGTACTAAATAAAAATCATATGGAAATGTGGGGTCAGTGACTTCCCATCTCTCTCATGACGCGTGCGCCTTATCTTCCTAGGGGAGAAACTTTGTTAGCGTTGGTACTCCTGCGCCTACATACGTTACACTTCTTGTACGATCTTCATCGAGTAGAATGTTCTTGTTTCTTCTCCTTTTCATTACCTGTCATTGTATCTCTCCGGCTAAGTTCTCTCGAGAATGAAACATCGTCATAATTGATCACAAGTGTTCTTTATTGGGAATTATGGTATCCCATGGTGACGCCATCTATGTTCCATCCTACGGACTTCTTGAATAGACTCCCTTGTGGAATAATTCAGAATAATTCCCTAAAGAGTGCTTCAAAGGATCATTCCGAATTATTCCACAAGAACTGTTATATAAGTCATTTTCACCGCAGACTTTGAATATTCGTTCCTCTGGCTTGAATGAACAAATTATTATGGAAAATGAGTCTCAGAGGTTTTTGAGGGTGCTGAATCCGAATCTGCACTCAGAAAACGAATCCAAGATTGCGGATATATACAATATGATGAACGTGAATTTAGTCATTTCCGCATTTGAGGACAGATTTGTATGAAACATGGTTTCTAGGGGTTTTCGAGGGGGCTGAATCTGAATCTGACGTCAAAATGAATTCAAGATAACGAATCCAACATAGTGGACGTGAATTCAGTCATTTCCGCATTTCTGGATAGATTTATATGAAACATGGTTCCTTGGGGTTTCCGAGGGTGCTGAATCCACATCCATAGTGTCTCCTAGTCGAGAAAAGTCGGGAATTTGGGAATAGGTCGGGAAAAAGTCGGGAATGAGTGATGGATTTCGGAAGTGTATCTCTTCTTCTTTGAAATTCCGATTTCCAGACATAACCGAGGCGAAATCATTCAGATTAGCATAAAGGTTTTGATTTTTTCGTGAGTGAGCTCACTTCTCTTGAATCCTTCGTATGTTACATATGGATCTTTATTGTTCAAGATTTCCCAGATAGCACAATGACTCCGGAAGCATTCGAAAAGAGTTCTCGAGAACCCTTGAAGCATCTTTGACTCTTGAGGAATCAATGGAATATTGGAGAATAGTGACCATGCTTAGAATTTCCTACGAACTTGAGAAATATCCTGAGATTTTGAGAAATATTCTCAGATTTTAAGGAATACTCTCCAATTTTCTGTCAAAGACTACTATCCTTTCGACCTGCATTTTTCTCCGGGATACGGTGAAGCTCTACCCGTTGATATTATAGAACTTGAGAGAAATATATCTAGTTTTATCGTAGAATTTTTATGGAGCAAATATCAGTTATTCGAAAACAACAGGTTCATATTTTTCCATATAATTGATAATTCTCTTATAGGAACTTCATGATAAAACCACATATATTCCTCTTGAATTCTATAGAATACGATGAGAATCGGTAGAGTTCTATCGTACATTCACGATACACCATCGTGAATTTTCGATTCAGAAACCGCATTGAAACCGATGGAAAAATTTTATCGTTGCCTGTGGGAGATTTTCAGCAGGGCACTGGTTGTACAGTTGGAAGTGTTCCTGTTGAATTGAATCAGAGATCATATTACTACTATGGGCGTACATTGAATGTTTCATGAGAATGACTTCGAGCTGTGTTATTTCTATGAATATCCCTGCGATAATTTTCAATAATTTTAATCCCAGTCCTGACTTTGTGCATCCATTTGTTCAAGTTTCGATGATAATTCCTCTTTTCACTATCAACGAAATTTTTCAACTGATTCGAGGGTATTCAAGTGACACATGGTTCAGTTCTTTCTAACTTCATTCATGCAAAAAAGATCACACTCAACGTCAGATAATGATATAAGAAGCATCAGTTGAATGCTTTGGGAAGATTATTTATTTGATCAGTGGCTATGCAGATGGAAAAAAATTTTCCATCTCAACCAATAAGTCATACTCCAGCCAACACTACAACCCCAAAAGAACACGAAGCTTCAGGAAAGTGCATTGAATATTCCTGGACGTTCGCGAACTGTCCTTGAACGTTTGTGTAGGTTCATGTTCTCTTGGGGAATGCATACCTGAAGAAAAATAAGGAGTAATCCCTATTCCAATCGTGGTAGGTTTTAATCCAGCGCCCAGGCAATATATGGATGACTATTCTCGGAGTGAACGTTCTTTCATTGGAGTACTGTGTAGCAATGTTACAGAAAAATTCACTTTGTGAGGAATTAGCGGTACTAAAAATACCGTGGAAGCTACCAAAAAATTGTCACCAATTGTATGAAGTGAAATATACTGCTTCATTGTTGTCCATGTAATGTATTTATCGAAAACTTTCCGCGAACTCTCACAGTTCAGAGGGTATCCATTATACCATGAAATAATCCTGAGCTGTTGTGCTGCAGGGCTTCACTATTAATACTTTTATCTGGAGCTGTCAAGAATGACACACACTCGAGCATCAAAAGAGACGGGTAATTATGTGCCAACTTTTTTCTTAGATTATTTGATCAAGAAGGACTCAAAATGCATACCGTCCACATAGCACATAGCACACAGACACCTGGAAGGTATGTCAAAATATTTTGCAAATAAGAATTCTTAACCCTCATCCTGACAGCACATTTTTGTATTTTTTTTTGACAGTGTATTTTTCTGACAATTGCATTACTAAAACCCTGAGACTATGATTTTGAATCTCATTGATTGTGTCTTCAAAAATGCACATAGTTAGTGTGCCCTGAACTTATCATTGAAACAATGTGATTTTCATTCCTCATCCAAAGTGAGTCTCGAAGACTCTACTGTCAGGATGAGAGTTAAGATATCCTACCGTTCTCTAGAAGATGTCCCATGCAACACAATCAGAACCATTGAAGAACTCCATTATTTTCCAAGACCCTGGTGAAAATTTGCGCTCGCTGGAAGCGGAGATTGAAACAAATGAAGCATAAAATGTTTCAATTTCCGCTTTTTTCGCGCTTGGATACTGTTCCGTTTCCTCTTCCACGTCACTTTATACCTTCCTCACGCTCCCATTTTCACTAAGGGGATAACGGAGTTCACGAATAGTTGTGATTGTGTTGTATAAGATATCGTTTCACCCTTCAAATTACAAGGTACCTTCAAAACTTCTTTGTCTGCAAGAGGATTCGTGCTGTATTGGGTAATGATTAGGGCATACCTGAGATGCAACTTTGGATATGAATTTAAGTTTCTTCATGATCTGTTGGTATGAAGAATCGAAATTATGGAGAATTTGTAGAACTTGGGGGTTATTCAGGGTTCCCCCAAAGTTTGAAGACTCATTTTCCCTGACTTTTCCTGACTTCCACTGACCATGTTCAAAATTTTCCCAGACTCCCAAATAAGTATACCCAGATAGCACACAAGTTGCTTCAAATTGTACCAAACCAATCAATTCGTTCCTATAACTGGAAATAGCAAATCCAAAATACTTGGAGCAAGTTGGGATAACTTAGGACGCCACTAAGCAAACTCAGCTTATAAATGAAATTTTCAAGTGGAATTGTCATGATTTATGATGGAATATTTTTACAATTTACCAGTATATCGCATCGTCATCAAATTCCTTTGAATATGAGTGTGATAAGTACATACATTCTGTCAAAAAAGTACCGGGAATTCTTGAATAAAACACAAAATAGTTTTTATTCTTCCAAATCTATTGTATCGCCTTCAAAGTAGTCCCCTCCTGAAATGATACATTTATGCCAACGAACAATCCAATCATCAAAACATTTTTTATACGCTTTTTCCGGAACCGATTTCAGTTCTCGCCACGAATTCTCTTTGATATCTTCTATCGATTCAAAACGGGTGCCTCGAAGTGGTAATTCAAGATTTGGAAACAGAAAAAAGTCGGCTGGAGCCAGATCAGGTGAATGCGGTGGCTGTTCGATGATATTCGTTGAGTTTTCGGCCAGAAATTGGTTCACAATGAAAGCCTTGTAAGATGGTGCATTATCGTGATGCAAAATGCATGGATTTCCTTTCCACAAATCTGGCCTTTTTCGACCAATTCGCTCTATTAAACGCCGCATAACGCTTAGATGATATTCTTTATTCACCGTCTGACCTTCTGGCAAGAATTCCGAATGTACAACGCCGCGATAATCAAAAAACACAGTCAACATTACCTTCACTTTTGATCGGCTTTGGCGTGGCTTTTTCGGTTTCGGCTAAGCTGGGAGCCCCCACTCCAAAGCTTGTTGACTGGTTTGCATGTCATATTCGTAAACCCATGTCTCATCACCTGTTATAATGCGTGTTATGAATGTGGAGTCGAAATTGACTCGTTCTAGTATGTCTTCAGCGACCTGTACGCGATTCAGTTTTTGGAGAAAATTCAAGTCTTTGAACCTTCACATGGAACGTGTGAAAATTCCACGTCCATCGGACCACAAACAGCAGAGTTATCGAGGTTAGAGTAAAGTTACTTTGTAATTTGTTTGGAAAATGGAAAAAAGGCGCGTTCCACGTGTCGATAAAACATTGCTTTTTAATGGGTGAAAACACCGTAGAAGCCCAACAATGGCTTGGAAAACGTTGCCCGGACTCCTCTCCATCCAAACCAACGATTTGTCGTTGGTATGCTGAGTTTGAACGTGGCCGTACGGACACAAACGATGCGGAACGTTCGGGTAGGCCATTGGAAGCCATTACACCGGGGAATGTGAGTGGAGTGTTGAAAATCGTGATGAAAAATCGCAAAGTGAAGGTCCGTGAGATTGCAGAAATGACACAGATATCATCTGGACGCGTATTCACAATCCTTCATGGAAAAGGTTTTTTCCAAGTGGGTGCCGCGATTGCTTTCAGTGGAACAAAAACGGCAACGAGTCGATGATTCAAAGAGCTGTTCATCGCTTCTCATTCGCAATGAGAAAGATTTCCTGCGTCGATACGTGACCATGGATGAAACATGGATACATCATTTCACTCCGGAGTCGAATCGGCAATCATCTGAGTGGCGCATGGCTGGCGAAAGCCGCCCAAAGCGTCCAAAAACGCAGCAGTCTGCTGGCAAAGTCATGACGTCTGTATTTTGGGATACACATGGTGTGATTTCCATTGACTACCTGGAAAAAGGTAAATTGATCAACAGTGACCATTATATTGACTTTCTGGTACGTTTGAAGGAGGAAATCGCAGCAAAACGACTGCACACGAAGAGGAAAAAAATTCTTTCCCACCAAGACAATGCACCATGCCACAAGTCCATGAAAACCATGGCAAAATCCAATGAGTCCGGTTCTGATTTGCTGATGTCATGGTGAGGTCATGGTGACGTCATTATGCATCACGATGGTGTCATTATGATGTCACTGTAATCAAGTTGTGTTCCTTAGGGATTTGGCCTGAATGGTAGGTGATCTGAGTGAAATACAGTAGACTCTCTGGATGGGTCTTCCGATCTCTCTTCTCCACTTTTCTCATGATTGAGAGTCAAAAAGAGGGGTTGGAAGAGACACTCAGAGAGTCTACTGTAGATCCGAATCGAAATGAAGAGGGAAAATCACTGTGTGTCATACTCTGATTACAATAATAGTCACCAAAAATCTTTAGGCTCTATTCCAATCCGGATTGTTCGGGATTTTGGAGAGGTGAACCTTCGCATTTAGATATGTATAAATGTGAAGCTTCCGTTTGGAGACGTTTGTGTGAGATATATGATATGTATGTGTGATTGTCAGGTGATATGTACTTAGATCCGGCTTTGCATCCGGGTTCAATGTTCGGACGGTCACCTGACTTTTGGCAGTGGGCAAAGGGGGTCTGGCTTTGCAAATTATCGCTTTGAAAATTAGTCTTCGCGTAGTACTCAACACGGTAGCAATATCTCATGCGTTCAATCGGTGATCAGTCCCTCACCCTCGTTACGTATACAGGGCGTCCCATTTGAAACAGGACAGCTGAATAACTCTTCAGGGAATGAAGGGGGAAAGAATTGTTCAGATAAAAGTTGTAGGGTTCGAAGGGGGCCATAAGATGGTGACCTTGAATTTGACCTTGAGGTCAATTTTGAGCATAATTGATGGTCAAAGTATGTTTTTTCAAATGGAAAACCCTACGTTCGACCTCAGAAATGGGAAGAGCGGAAAATTTTACGTCCGAATATGTTAACATATCAGGTCATTTAGAGGTCATTTGAAGGTCAAAAAACCATTTTCTATGGATTTTCACGGAGAAGCCTCAAACGAGTTGTTTCTCTGATCGAAGTTATTAAAATTAAGGTGAAACCCCACGTTTCGACCTTGAATTCGACCTTGAGAACGATAATGAATGCCAAATTTGAAACAATAATTAAAAAATTATTTATTTTTCCAGTTCGTCGTTTTATAATTACAGATGGCACGAATCCGTTGACGGGTAAGACACACTTATTGCAGGAGATGTTCGAATTGACCGCCATTTACTTGAATACATAACTCCAGCCGGCGTCGAAAGTTTCCAAGAACAGACTGGAAAACTTCTGCACGAATATTCGCAATTACGTATCTGATGCGTTGTTGTAGATCCACAGGTGTTGTTGGTCGGTTGGTATAAACGACATTTCTTACGTAACCCCACAAATAAAAATCTAGAGGGGTGAGATCAGGAGTCTTACCGGCCACAGTACAAATCCACCTCGACCAATCCAACGATTGGGGAAAAGGATATTTAGATAATCCCTCACACATCGAGCAAAGTGTGGTGGTGCACCGTTTTGCTGATACCACATCCTCTGCCTAGTTGCTCATGTCACATCTCCCATGAGAACTGGTAATTCATTCCGTAAAAACTGTAGATAATTAGGACCGTTAACAGTTCCATCAAAAAAATACGGCCCAATAACTTGATTGTCTAGAATTCCACACCAAACATTTATACTCCACCGATGCTGATGATCAACTTGTTGAGTCCAGTGCGGGTTTTGCGCTGACCAATAGTGGCTATTGTGACGATTTAACAAGCCAGCACTTTGAAACGTTGATTCATCACTGGAAAGAACATATCGAAAGAAATCGGGCGCTTCGTTCAACCTCTGTAGAGCCCAATGGCAAAAGTTAACCCGATTCTGCATATCTTGTTGAGATAATTCTTGGGTCAGTGTGATGTGGTACGGATGATATTGAGCAGCTTGTAGAATTCTGTGTGCCGTACTGCGTGGAATACCCAAATCGTTTCAATATCACGTAAACTAACAAGGATTCAGGTGTATTATTGCTGAAACAGCAACGCATCAAGGGTCGTGAAAGTTGAAACCTTGATTGTTCCGGCGTTGACCAATCCTTCCTTGTCGACAATTTCTTTCAACTTGGCGAATGACTTCTGGAGGAGGATGATGCTGCCGATCTTCAAACCGCTCTCTGTACAATCGTGACGCTCTTTGATGCACTCCGCGACACTCACCCAAGATCATCAAAATATCAACACATTCGTTAGGTGAATAAACCATTTTGAACCCGCACTTACACCGTAAACGATGGAAACTTCTTAATGATCATCTTCGTACTGATATGAAGAATAAACTTTGAAGGTTAGTTCTGTTTACTTTCAATTCAAGGTCGAAACGTGGGGTTTCACTTTAACTTTAATAACTTCGGTCAGAGAAACAACTCGTTTGAGGCTTCTCCGTGAAAATCCATAGAAAATGGTTTTTTGACCTTCAAATGACCTCTAAATGACCTGATATGTTGACATATTCGGACGTAAAATTTTCCGCTCTTTCCATTTCTGAGGTCGAACGTAGGGTTTTCCATTTGAAAAAACATACTTTGACCATCAATTATGCTCAAAATTGACCTCAAGGGCAGATTCAAGGTCACCATCTTATGGCCCCCTTCGAACCCTACAACTTTTATCTGAACAATTTTTTCCCCCTCCATTCCCTGAAGAGTTATTCAGCTGTCCTGTTTCAAATGGGACGCCCTGTATAATTCTGAACTCTCAAAATCGTTGCGCTCAATCCTTCGAATCTATTGGTCCGATGCTAGCTAGCTCCTTCTGAGAAGCTTCTCGGTGATTCTTTGATCTCTCCTTTCGTAAAGCGTGTTATTTTCTTGAGTGCACGGTTCTCATAGTTCTTTCGATTGCTACGTGCTGTTTGTGCTTCGCGGAGTGCTCGTGCGATAGGAATATCCTTAGTTCAAGTAGTAAACTCATCAGTTTGTAATCGACTGTGAATGACGTTTGAACGGTCGTGGGAATCCTTCAATGCTCTAGGGTCTCAAGTTTTCCTGTAAAGAACGATATGTTCGTCTCTGAGTGAGTGTGCCTCTCGAGCGTTTGCTCACGAGAACGTCGATTCTCTTGTATCATTATAATCACCGGCATATTTGAATTGTATCTCAGTTCTGAGCAACGTTGTAACTGCTACTCTTCTTCCTTAATCAGGCGTCTGCCGTGCAGCTCTGTCTGGGCAATCATTAAGTGTTTGTTTTGATTAAAGTTTCTTTTTTATTGATTAATTTCCATGTGGGTTCTTCAGATCGATTGATCTACTTCGATTTCTTCAAGAAATCCTTTTCCTAATCACATAGTTCGATTCCTCTCTACGGATCAACTACCATTTGGGCCAATTTCATTCTAAAATGACCATATGGACTGTGATATGATGAACCCCTGATTATGATTACACATGTAATCGTTATGTTCACTAAATACTCAAATGTAGTTAGAACCATTGTAACGATGACATGTGAGTAATCATTTAGCAAGCCACTACTCCCAAGTGAGTTTACGTTCAAAGAATAGTGAATACACCTTCAAAGTTCATGGCTTCATTATAGGTGTAACGAACGTTCGTCGAACGTTTCTATCCTCTTGAGAGAGTTCCAAAAGAGGTGATTGACTGCATGTACGTGAATCAGATTGAAAAGAAATACTTAGAGTTCGGTTTTTCACTTGCAATTTGAAATAAAAAGTTCTTTGGGGTCCTTTGGGGTTCTGCGCGTTTGAGGTTTTGATCGATGGGAGGAAAAATTTGTTTATATTTTTGGAAACTCTCGAGTGTTCATACACCATCAATCTGAACCCTGAAGATTTGAATTTCGTGCAAATTTTCCTTTTCACTGAGAATATTGTGACGTGATAATTCGTCATGAGAAGTCGCGATGGCACCACACATGATCCCCGTAGAACCTGTAAGTAGTCTGAGGAAACGTTGATTCGTAAAATAGGAACGAAGTTGTCGCTCACTCGTACCAAAGTTGGGAACACACTCCTGCTCCTCAAATATCCAAGAAAGACCTGCTCGCTGATCCTCTCTCTCACTCCAACCCTGGCGTACAAGGGGAATGGACATCCTATTCATCGAGGTCTATGAAGCTGGCACCCCCACCAACGAGATTTGGGGTGATAAACGCATGGGAATTAGGTGCTAATTGGGTGCTTTTTTGTGCTCCATTCGTGATTTTCGTGCTGATCTGATTATTGTAGAAAGAACGTTTTTTATGTGGGGGTGCTGCGTTCCCGTGAAGCCAGCAACCCCACCACGTAGGATTGGTAATTCATGATTTTTCGACGTATGAGAGAAGATTAGGGAATCATGTGCTATTTATGTGCTCCAGTTACAAATTGGTTCAATGGTCCAAATCGATGACCGGAAAAAGTTGGGAATAGAAACGATGTTTGAGAGGGAATTATAGCATGACTATAACTTCAGATCCATGGAGAGGTGATGATTCGGTCAATTCGGACTCACGATTGTATCGTGTACTGTTCTGTGCTTTTTTCGGCTCCATTCGTGATTGTTGCGCTCATCTGATTTTCATGGGGAAAATTATTTCGTGTTGGGGCGCTGACCTCATGCGAGGCTAGCATCTCCACCACCTAGAGTTCTCATTTGATGATTTATCAACGTGTTGAAAATGATATGGGGATCATGTGCTCTTTATGCGCTCCATCCTCTATTTATGTGCTCGATGGATTCAACCAGGAAATCTAGAATATTATCAGGAAAACGTTGTTGAAGCACCCCCATCATATTGGAATGAGTGAATAAGATTTCCGAACCCCTCCACGATCATCAGAGAATTATGTGCTACTTATGTGCTCCATCCTGTATTTATGTGCTCGATGGATTCAACCATGAAATCCAGAATATTGTCAAGAGGACCCTGTTCCAGCACCCCCACCCCAATAAAATGAGTGGAGATCATTTCTGAACGCCTATATAATCATCAGGGAATTATGTGCTATTTATGTGCTCCATCCTCTATTCATGTGCTCGATGGATACAACTATTAAATCCAGAATATTGTCAAGAGGACCCTGTTCCAGCACCCCCACCCCAATAAAATGAGTGAAGATCATTTCTGAACCCCTATACAGGGTGATTCAAAATTCCCGCACTCTTTTTTGGGAGTAGATTCCTGATGAAATTCTAAAACGATTCGTCCTTTTGCACAATGCTCTCCGACGCATGATTTCCGAGATATAATTAATTAAAGTTGACTAATTATTAGTTGGATCCATCGGTCATTCAGGAGCGTCATAACAGAACAAGAGAGGAAGGTGCTTGCAGAGGGCGCTCATACGATCAGCTGATCGGTATAATCGATACGATTTACCAGCATACAAATTGGTAAATTTTCTATGTAGAACGATTGAATTCGTCGACACTGTGGGAAAATTGATTATTGTCATGGATTCTTATCACGATATGCTGTAGGTGAAAGTTGTAATTCCAGTAATGATTTTTATTACGCAGACAAATGTAAAATAGTGTTATTTCGTAGGGATAGGGATTCAAGTGGGAGAAAAAAGTATAACTACTCGTTTTCAATCAGAATTTTCATGTAAAGAAGAAAACATGAGAATTTCCATTCATCCGATACCCAATTTGAACGGTTTGATTAGTAAGTTTAACACAAGAGATTGGATTCCGAATCCTGTATTCTGATTGGTCGAGAATCAATGTATGTTAGATCAATCCTCGGCCGTTTCAAATGATTCTTCTGAAGAATGTGTTTTCGACTTATCCTAACCACAACATTGAACAATGATGAATTTATTCGAATCAATCCTTTTTACATCATTCGATGATTATGAAGGGTTTATCGAACGTTAATAACTTACTTGAGATCACTCAAGATCATTCATGTTCAAATCAAAATCTAATTCAAATGTGTACAAGTTCGAGCGCGTTTCTTCATGACAATAATCAATTTTTCCACAGTATCGACGAATTCAATCGTTCTACATAGAAAATTCACCAATTTGTATGCTGGTACATCGTATCGATTATACCGATCAGCTGATCGTATGAGCGCCCTCTGCAAGCACCTTCCTCTCTTGTTCTGTTATGACGCTCCTGAATCACCGATGGATCCACCTCATAATTAGTCAACTTTGATTAATTATATCTCGGAAATTATGCGTCGGGGAGCATTGTGCAAAACGACAAATCGTTTTAGAATTCCATCAAGAATCTACTCCCAAAAAAGAGTGCGGGAATTTTGAATCACCCTGTATAATCATCAGGGATTTATGTGCTATTTATGTGCTCGATAGATTCAACCAGGAAATCTAGAATATTATCAGGAAAACGTTGTTCCAGCACCCCTACCATATTGGAATGAGTGCATAAGATTCGCGAACCCCTCCACAATCACCAAAGAATTATGTGCTATTTATGTGCTCCATCCTCTATTCATGTGCTCGATGGATACAACTATTCAATCCAGAATATTGTCAAGACGACCCTGTTCCAACACCTCCACCCCAATAAAATGAGCGAAAATCATTTCTGAACCCGTATATAATGATCAGGGCATTGTGTGCTATTTATGTGCTCCATCCTTCATTCATGTGCTCGATGGATTCAACCATGAAATCCAGAATATTATCAAGAGGACCCTGTTCCAACACCTCCACCCCAATAGAATGAGTGAAAATCATTTCTGAACCCGTATATAATGATCAGGGCATTGTGTGCTATTTATGTGCTCCATCCTTCATTCATGTGCTCGATGGATCCAACCATGAAATCCAGAATATTATCAAGAGGACCCTGTTCCAACACCTCCACCCCAATGAAATGAGTGAAAATCATTTCTGAACCCGTATATAATCATCAGGAAATTATGTGCTATTCATATGCTCCATCCTTTATTTATGTGCTTGATAGATTCAACCAGGAAATCTAGAATATTATCAGGAAAACGTTGTTCCAGCACCCCCACCATATTGGAATGGGTGCATGAGATCCCCGAACCCGTCCACAATCACCAGAGAATTATGTGCCATTTATGTGCTCCATCCTCTATTCATGTGCTCGATGGATACAACTATTAAATCCAGAATATTGTCAAGAGGACCCTGTTCCAGCGCCCCATCCCAATAAAACGAGTGAAAATCATTCCTGAACCCGTATATAATCATCAGGGAATTTCGTGCTATTTATGTACTCCATCCTCTATTTATGTGTCCGATGGGTTCAACCAGGAAATCTGAAATATTATCAGGGAAACGTTGTTCCAGCGCACCCATCATATTGGAAAGAGTGAATCAGCTTTCCGAACCCTTTCACAATGACCCGAGAATTATGTGCCATTTATGTGCTCCACCCTCTATCCATGTGCTTGATAGATTTGACCAGGAAATGTAGAATATTATCAGGAAAACGTTGTTCCAGCACCCCCACTATATTGGAATGAGTGCATAAGATTCCTGAACCCCTCCACAATCACCAGAGAATTATGTGCCATTTATGTGCTCCATCCTCTATTTATGTGCTCCATGGATTCAACCATGAAATCCAGAACATTGTCGAAAGGACCCTGTTCTAGCACCCCTACCCCAATGATATTTCGCCGCATCCGATAATCACTCGCCGTCGGGATAAATCGGTCAATTGGAACTTGACGTACACTCAAAAACGTCCAAAAATGAGAATGTTCTTGATTCCATGGTTGAATCTATCGAGCACATGACAAGAGGATGGAGCTTATGAATAGCACATAATTCTCTGGTGATTGTGGAGGAGTTCGGAAATCTTATTCACTCATTCCAATATGGTGCGGGTGCTGGAGCAACGTTTTCCTGATGATATTCTAGATTCTCTGGTGAAATCCATCGAGCACATGGATAGAGGATGGAGCACATAAATAGCACATAATTCTCTGATGATTGTGGTGAGGTCTGGAAATTTTATTCACTCATTTTATTGAGGTGAGGGTCCTCGAACAGGTTGCCCCCGAGAATTTTCTGGATTCCAGGGTTCGATCCATCGAGCACATTAATAGAGGATGGAGCACATAAATAGCACAAAATTCCCTGATGATTATATACAGGTTCATGAATGATTTTCACTCATTTTATTGGGTTGGGGGAGCTGGAACAGGGTCCTCTCGACAATATTCTGGATTCTATGGTTGAATCCATCGAGCACATAAATAGAGGATGGAGCACACAAACAGCACATAATTCTCTGGTGATTGTGGAGGGGTTCGGGAATCTTATTCACTCATTCCAATACGATGGGGGTGCTTCAACAACGTTTCCCTGATAATATTCTAGATTTCCTGGTTAAATCCATCGAGCACATAAATAAAGGATGGAGCACATAAAGAGCACATAATTCCCCTATCATTTCTAACACGTTGATGAATCATGAAATACGAACTCTAGGTGGTGGGTGTGCTAGCCTTGCATGAGGTCAGCACCCCAACACGAAATAATTTTCCCCATGAAAATCAGATGAGCGCAACAATTACGAATGGAGCCGAAAAAAGCACAGAACAGTACACAATACAGTCGTGAGTCCGAATTGACTGAAACATCACCTATCCATGAATCTGAAGTTATAGTCATGCTATGATTCCTCCTTAAACATTGTTTCCATTCATAACTTTTTCCGGTCATCGATTTGCACCATTGAACCAATTTGTAACTGGAGCACATAAATAGCTCATAATTCCCTTATCTTTTTTAATACGTCGAAAAATCATGAAATACCAATTCTACGTGGCGGGGGTGCTGGCTTCACCGGAACGCAGCACCCCCACGTAAAAAACGTTCTTCCTAAAATAATCAGATCAGCACAAAAATCACGAATGGAGCACAAAAAAAGCACCTAATCAGCATATAATTCCCATACATTCATTACCCTAAATTTCGTTGGTGGGGGTGCCAGCTTCATAGACCTTATTCATCGGCTTATGAAACAGCAAGTCTATGGAAGGAACAGCGAAAAAGAGAGAGAGAGAAAACCCTCACCACACTGCACCACCTTGCCCCTGCCCTGGAAGACTGGGCGAGAATGGGGAGGGATGGAAACACCCGCTTCAGGAGGACCCCTGCAGCGCATCAATATACCCTCACCTATCGATTCCCAAGGCTCAAAGATGACCTAATCTAATGAAGGAACTCGTAGGAATGAGTTCCATGGAAATTCACCGACGGAGTTCAGTGCATCACTTCATGAACTCACCCGTCGGTGCGGAAGAAAGAATTGGCCATCTTACCTGTCACTGCTGATACGACCGAGCAACAGCAAAGTCCTGGAGGAATCTTCATTGAGAATTTAATCCTATGATGAGTGCGTGTTGCCATAGGGGCTCCGAATTTAGTTTTTGCTGGATATCTCGCGTCTGCCAAGACGTTATCACCAGTATGGAAGTGCCATTGTGGTAAATTTTTCATACGGTTTGGTGATTATAGTGTATCTTCCGCGTGGCATCCTCCATGTGTTCCTACTTGGTTTGCCTTTAATCTTCGTGTTTCATATATTAGGTTCCCCCCCGTTGATCGTGGTAGCCCTCTCTCGAATGATTTTCATGGTCGCGGTTTCCCATTGCCCTGCCTTTGTTTGTGGACTGTCAGCGGCATAGTCCGTGTAGAGCTTTCTCCTCGTCCTAGCAAATGCGATCATACTTTCATCATACTAAAATTACTCGGTAGGTTTTCGAATTTTCCATACCTCAATTATACTCTAATAATACTGTTACCGAAATCAGGCTCGATTTATACCAACGATATACGGAAATTTGATACGTTTTCGGTAAAAATTGGGTTTGGAAGATTCATACGAAATTCATACCGAATTTGTACTTAATCAATATCAAATGATAGAAAACATTGCGGTATATTCAAAGTATACAAATTTCCCAAGCGTGAATGATTTTACTCGAAATTGATTCAACTTGGAATTTTATTGTTCCTCTCACGGACAGGTGGAAGCGACAGACTCTCGTCGCTAGTTACAGCATCTGGGGCCGCACGAAGGCTCACGAAGAGAAACGAATATGTCCGAATTGGCAAGACCATATCAATACAAATTACATCCGAAGAATATAATAAGGAACAAACAAAAAGCTCGCGTACATCACCCGCCTTGGGAAACGAGAGTTTTGCAATATATACACGAGTGAGCAAAAAAATGTTATATTGTTCATCAAGGGGGGAAAGTGGGAAATTTCCGACGAGTGTGAAGTTTGTCTTCCCGAGCCGAAGGCGAAAGAGACAATCACACGAGTGGAAATTCCCCACTTCCCCCCGAGGTGAACATACTATTCTTCCCCACAACTGCAAGGAAAGTGGAATTCATGATAGCGGATCCTAAATGGCGGACGTGAATTCAGTCAATTTTGCATTTGTGCACAGATTTATATGAAACATGGGTTTTAGGGGTTTTCGAGGGTGAGGAATTCGAATCTGACGTCGAAAAATGAATTCAGGATGACGGATCCAACATGGTGGACGTGAATTCATTCGTTCCGGGATTTACGAACGGATTCTTATGAAACATGTGTTCTAGGGGGTTTTCGAGGGCGCTGAATCCGAATCTGGGGTCGAATCCCGCATTCATGATAGCGGATCCAAGATGGCGGACGTGGATTCGGTCAACTTTGCATTTTTGGACAGATTTATATAACCCATGGGTTTTAGGGGTTTCCGAGGGTGCTGAATCCGAATCTAAGGTCGAATCCCGAATTCATGATAGCGGATCCAAGATGGCGGACGTGAATTTAGTCAACTTTGCATCTGCAGACAGATTTGAATGAAACATGGGTCCTAGACGTTTTCGAAGGGTGAGAAATTCGAATCTGACGTCAAAAACGAATTCCAGACGGCGAATCCAACATGACTGACGTGAATCTAGTCAATTTTGCATTCATGTACAGATTTATATGGAACATTGGTTCTAGAGGTTTTCGAGGGTGCTGAACTCGAATCTGGCGTCAAATCCTGAATTCACGATAGTGGATCCAAGATGGCGGACGTGAATTCAGTCAATTTTGCATTTGTGGACAGATTTATATGGAAAATGGGTCCTAGGGATTTTCAAGGGTGCTGAATCAAATTCTGAGCTCCAATGTTGGAAGGGAATAATAATTCCGAAGTTTTGCTGCATCCGAAGACTCTTTAAGAGCTGATTGACGTTAGGACATCTGCCCACTAGTGAGAATCCGAAAATAAAGGGAGTAGCTATTGAAACAAATGACGCCTGAAAATATTCGGATTAATTTCTCAATTACGCCCAACTAACCCTTTGTTACGCCCATTACGCTTAAATTACTCTCAGCTTACGCTTTCGTCACGTTTCCAGGCTTTATTCCCACCAGGACAGTTGAAATTCTACAGATCTTCAGGTACATGTTCCTGAATCATTTGGGGATGATATAAAGGATGGTAGGCAATATATTCCAGGCTTCCTGAACATGCCATTCACGGAGTTTCTCAATTGAGGGAAACATCGATGAGTGCCTTCCTATATATCCCCGGATATCTGAATTGTTCAAAACGCGAGCGAAGCGAGCATATGTGGGCTACGATCCATTCAAAATAGGCAAAGCGAATTTTGAAGGGGGTCGGACTGCTGAGCGAAGTGAAGCAGTCAGGGGTCGGAGCCCTACGGTTATTGTATTATTTTTCTCCGTACGATTGAGGGGGGTGACTGAATCCCTACATATACGAGGGTGGATTGATAAGTTTCCGGCCTGACCAAGAAAAACAACGTTTTTAAGAATTTTTTTTTTTTATTTCTCAACATAATCTCCTCCAAGGCTGATACATTTCTCATAGCGGTGTTCTAGTCTAGTAATGCCATCTCTATAGACTGATTCGTCAAGCTCCTCAAAATACCCATTTACAGCTTCGATTACTTCTTCATTGTCCGCAAATCTCTTACTGCCAAGCCATTTTATGAGGTTAGGAAACAGATAATAGTCACTCGGGGCTAGGTCTGGAGAGTAGGGAGGGTGCGGCATTAATTCAAACTTCAGATCGTTGATTTTAGCCATCGCAACGATTTACGTGTGCGCTGGTGCGTTATCGTGATGAAACAAGATTTTTTTCTTCGCCAGATGAGATCGTTTAATTTTCACTTCGTGGCTCAAACGTTGCAATAAGTCTGCGTAGTATTGACCAGTGATAGTTTTACCCTTTTCAAGGTAATCAATGTATATAATACCTCTTGCATCCCAAAAAACAGTAGACATAACCTTGTTCGCCGAAAAAATTGTTTTTGCCTTCTTTAGAGTTGGTTCCCCTGGTCCAATCCACTGTTTAGACTGTTCTTTGGTTTCAGGAGTGTACTGGTGGACCCAAGTTTCGTCAACGGTTACGAATCGACGCAAAAATTCGCTTGGATTACGCTTATACAACGCCAAATTGGCGGTAGAAATGTTCTTTCGAATCAATTTTTGGTCGACTGTTAGCAAACGCGGCACCCATCTTGCACAGAGCTTTTCCATATACAAATGTTGGTGCAAAATATTTTGTACCCGTTCATATGACATCTTACAGGTCTCAGCTATCTCACGAACTTTTAATCTGCGATCTTTCAGCACTATTTGATGGATTTTTTCGATCATATCTGGAGTTGTGACCTCAATGGGGCGTCCTGAGCGAGGCTCATCAGAGGTGCTCACACGACCCTTTTTAAACTCGGAAACCCACTGCTTAACGGTTGAATATGATGGGGAGGATGTCCCCAGTGTTGAGTCCATCTCTTCTTCAATTTCCTTCGGCGTTAACCCCTTCAAATGAAAGTATTTGATGACAGCACGATTTTCCAGCTTTTCCATTTTTACGAAAAACACAGAGGCGTCTTGGTCAGCGTGCTCTCAAAACTAAACTAACATGGCGATCGGACTGAAACTATAGCTACAAGCTATCTAAGGATGGTACTATAGAACGCCACCTCAAGGTAGGTCTAGTGGCGCCATCTCTTGGTCAGGCCGGAAACTTATCAATCCACCCTCGTATCTTCGAGCGACCGATAGTATTGGATCTGCTCTGGTAGTCACAGATCTGAAACGTAGATGTCACTGACACGGACATAACAGGATGTATAGTATGTCTGAAGACACGTACGTCTCGAATTTCAACATCCATGTATCGTTGTGTCCGTATGAGCAGCAGTTGTAGTTTCAAATCTGTTAATACTAGTTATGTCGGCAATATACGTGACATTCGGTGGAATTGCTACACTGAGGAAAAAATATTGCAATTTAGCTCTAGTTCCCCACTAATCTTAGGCTCATTTGTTATAGTTGGCTGTGAGAGCGTTTTATGAAACATGTGAGTCATAAACCCCAACAGCATACTCACCGATATCTCCGTTGCCTGCACGTAGACTCCAAGGAGTTAGACGTTATCCACGTGGAGACCACAGAGATATAACGAAATCATCATTGGATTTGCTGTAAGGGGATGTAAATTCAGCTGCAGTGAATGAAAATAGTATCTGTTATGAGCCCATATTCACTCCTCCAATTATGTATGCATACAAATCATATTGATGAAAAATATCTATCGACACGAGGATGCGCATGTGATTCCAGTAGGAACCTTGTTCACGCAATGAAAACTGAGGTGTCTTTTAGTTGCTGCGGCTACAGTGATCCTGAAAATGTCAAAATAATAGATCGGTTATGTAAACATACACATATGTGGATGCTTAGTGCCAGTTAGGTTGAATTCTTCTGATGGCAGAGACATGTTCTATGTCGTGTGTATGCAACTATTGCGTCTCGTTCTTTTGTTTGTCGGCCGTGTGATGGGGGCCATTTTCAATCGTTGGATGTGGTGATGCGATGTTTATCTCACACTCGTTTTCGGCTCTTTCCCACTCGAACCGTCACTTGTCATTGACGGTTCAGGATATTGGGCTGGAATTATGGATTATTTCCATACTCATATTTGTTCCCCACAGGAATAATTCGTATGGATGAAAAAAAATAACATCAAAAATTGGTCGTCAGATATTCGAATGAATTGAATGAACCCGTGTAATCTTCTTATGCATATATTATATGCATATGAACATGATTAATGGATGAGAAATTCTTTACGCACGTAATTATATCGCAAATTGAAACTATTCTGCAATTTATTGATAATACACCAATGTAAACGCTCGAAAATCTGTCAAATTCTGTACGATTTTCGAGAAATATCACTAACATTGTTGAAATATTATAGTATTAATGTTCGTTTTTGTGCTGATATTTCTCATTCTTATTTAACCACAAATAATATGCAGCATTAAGGGCACTCAGGCGGTGCAATTATAGGCCTTCATTCAAATGAAAATCATGGATGGAAAAAGCGAGGAAAACTTTGCGCCAAGTTTACGGGGATAATTTAAACTATACGAACAATGAAATGATGTAAATAAATGGTACTCACTTGAGAATAAACTATGGAACAAAAGTTGAGTGGATTCAATATTGCTGAAGGTGATGAAGAGCATTAAGAAGACGCCAAGCGAAACCTGTCAAACATGAGCTGCTTTGATAGATTGATTGAGCAGACAAAAAGAATTATTGTTATCATTTCAACATATATTTGTTTCCTTTTGTGTTCAGTGAAGAGTGAGAAACATTGTATAGTTCATGTTTATTATTCATGTACATCTACTTATTTGCTTATCATGAACATCCCGTTCAACACCGGACATTTCCGCGTGGCCTATGCGTAGCATTTTCACTCATTTACTGTACTTTTCACTCCACTGTATCCACGTAGATTCCACGAACATGCGCATCTCCGCATCATAGTGCGACGTAGAAATCCGGTGGATGTGCTGTTAGGGATGTAACACACGCACTCTTTCCAATAAAATAAGGGATTTTGACAGATTATTTGAATAATTTTTCACACGGAGAAAATGTTTTTGAGAAACTCCACTCGACTGAATTGAGTAAAACAAGGACATGAAGCGATTTTTGTTGAATTTCACCTACAGTTGAGTAAAATGAATTCCACCAATCTTCAATGCACATAGAAAATGTCTCCTGGAAATAGAAGGAGAATATGACTCATAGTTCGATAATGAATATAATAACTGATGGAGAATGTTCAACTCATAGTTGAGTAAAATATGAGAAACAGTGGAGCATGATATGAACACAACAAAAGAAGATATCAGGAAGAAAATATAAATGAACCACGAGCGTAAGTTTTGAAATTTATGCACGAGTTGAGTAAACCGTTAACCAGTGTTGAGGGAATATCGAGTCAAAGATTGCAAAAGATGGTAGCACATTTTAGATAACCATTTATAATGTCGTACGAATTACACATAGTAGTACAAGATTTCAATTTGCATTGTATTTGTTACGGATGACCTCGATAACGTTCAACGTTACCTTCAGCAATCCGTTACCGAGGTCACCTATGTGACCCGCCGGATCAGTCATCGCAACAATGAGTCAGAAGTGAAGGAAATAAGAGAACCAAGTGACTTGAAATTTCTCAGCGAGATTGCAATAACGTAATTCATTTTCGAAAGCATTTTACAATACAAGGAAACCATTTATCGTAGGTAAGCATAATCCGTATTATCGCGTATGAAATTCGTCTTGAGTATATCGAGGATGAACGAGGTCCCTTGAGTGATAAACCAACCCCGCGATGAATGAATGAAGGTACAGGTAACCAGATATCAATACAATGAATACAATGAATATAATTGATAATAGAAAACGAGATAAATAGAAACAATTCTGAACGATGAATATAGAGTTGGCAACAGTATTCTCCAGAGAAAATGTCGTGGAGAATAGGTTCTTTGAATTAATTACAATCGCATATACATAACATTACATGAATACAAACATACACATACAAATTATCGATACATCATTCGCTTAACATGGATGGAATATGCTTGCACTGTTCTTATATATCGACTAAGAAACTGTATCACCACTTACGAAAAACCTCTAGGGCCATATCAAGAATTGTTGATTTCTTCGAAGTCTGTCAGTAACGGATCGAAATATTTTACGGCCACGAGGTAATTGAAAAATATTGATGTATCAAATGGGTGAGAATCAGGCTTGAATTTCTTGATTGTACGATGAGACCCAAACTTGAGCTCAGCAGTATAGGAGGAGTAAGTGCACCTGCGTGCGCGTACAAGGCGAACGAGGTAGCAGAAGTACGGGAGAACACATCGTGGAGTGGAGGAGGCAGGACCTCGAGTTACTTCGTGTGTAAAGTAGAGGAATCAAGGATTCCAATATAGCGAATGGACGCCACGTGTAGGACAGTATTGGTTCTGGTGAAATATAATCGATCCAAGTCGGTTGGGATAAGGGATATATTAGTCGCGTTATAGTCCTTAGTACTTTGGAAGGGTATTTCATTGGAGAATCGCCCGATTACCGTTCCATACAGAGTAAATCCTCGATTACTCGTGGATGTTCGTAAACTGAACACGTTCATCTTCATAAACATTGTCGTTCATCATGATCAATTGTTCGATCAATCACCACGCCCGCCCTCATCCTTTAATACGATTTATTCTCAATGATATAGAATATTTATTATAATTGGAATGAATTTATAGTAATTCACTTCTATGAGCTCTCTTTCAGCTTAGAAGTGGGATTCCTCCCCTCGTGGTCGTGTTTGTTCGTCGAAAATCGAGAAGCGTGATTGTGATATCGACAGTTTGTTGAATTCATCGTGATGGGTTCGAACAACGAACATGCGAGTGAATCAGTGGGTCAGTTTTCAAAAAATAAACGTGGTGTTTGTGCTGTGGTTGTTCGTGGTCGCAAATTTCGATACGGACAGTGAGCAAGTGGCGGCGTTGTCGTATGACGAGTTAAAGGACCTCTTGGTGGCACGCTCAATGGACACGCAAGGTCCCAAGCTCCGGGATCTCAGAGCATATACTACTGGAACGAGCAAAGACTACGGAGAAGTGTGGTTAGTTTGAATTGAAGACAGAATGAGAGTTCCGACTTTTAGGCAATGCTATCTTTGTTTAAATCTCATCGGATGAAAAGAGAGACAACTGCTTATAAGTCGGATCCCTCTGTCTCTCAATTCAACCACACTTATTTCTATTGAAATCATAGGCAATGCTCGATCCAGTAGTATATGCTCTAAGCTCAGGATCGTCTTCTTGATCACCACGTAAGGATACATCACACGGTGGGTGTAACTGACTACCGTCCGGGACATCAATCGGCGCCAGATAACAGG
The DNA here is from genome assembly GCA_018340375.1 of Gonatopus flavifemur. NCBI lineage: Eukaryota > Metazoa > Arthropoda > Insecta > Hymenoptera > Dryinidae > Gonatopus > Gonatopus flavifemur. Next base: position 2,334,716 of record JAFFJZ010000033.1, read on the forward strand.
GATGCCGTACGCGATCAAGAGAATCCGGCTAATCACGAAAATATACCAACGGGACGAGCCCCGGAAAACGTGCTGCCAATAACAGAATTCTTCCAATCCACATCTTAGTTACTCATCGATTCTAATCGAGCTTTAGTAGCTCAAATGTTTCCTGAGTTCAGAAGGCATCAATCGGCAGGAAGTGAAAGTGCTCAATCGTAGGTGGACAATTTGAACGTTCAGGGTCCGGATTGGCCACAAATAAACTCCATGGTTGAGCATATCTCTACATTTTCGGGACATACGAACTAGAGCGTCACCCGTTGGTTGAATCGCGCCGAATAGGTACGCGAAGTCAACCAAATTGGTCGCAAGAATGCGCTGATGGCCGTGGCCAGTCAGTTACGCGATAGAGCAGCTGACAGGTACCACCGACAAGATAACCGTCTAATCTCAACGTGGGGTTATTTCAAAGACGAATTGACTAAATACTTTGAAGTGAAGAGATCGATCGCTGTGTGTGTGGCCAGACCACAACGAAGAACTTGGCTCCATAATGAAACTTCTTCGGAATATTCTGATGCCAAACTCAAATTGATGGACCGCACAGACTTTACTGAAGAAGAGAAAATTGAGATGATCATCGCTGGAGTCACCGACCCGGTAGTTCAAAAATTGGCAATCAACGCCAGAATAAACAGGGTGCCCCATTTTGAAAAGCCAGGGCCTATATCTCCCAAAGTAATGGGGTTGGGAAGAGAATCCTCCGGAAAGTTGCAGGGTTCAGAAGGGGACATTTGATGATGATCTCGATTTCGACCTCAGACTCCATCTTCAAGGTCATTTTGAGGTCAACTTGTGTTTTTCGAATGGGACCCCTTATTTTTGACTACATCCTTGAAATGTACGTTACAAAACCAAGAAACTTTTGTCTGAATTAGTTTCCTGGAATTTGCGAAGGTGGCGATCTAATCGATGAAGAAAGAAACGAGATCCAAGGAACCATCTTGTTGCTTTCTGTGCGGAACAATACTTACCTCTTCAGTTTTTTCTCCTCAACAGGGCCGTGCATGTACTGCAAATGAAGGTAACGTATTTGAGCATTTAGTCCCTGACAGCACATTCACCGATTTTTACGTCGCATCTCCGTGGACTCCACGTCGATCAATGGTGGTCGTGAATAGAACGTGGATGAACGGAGATCCCACGTGGAGGTAACATGGAGGCAACGTAGAAATGTCCGGTGTTGTACGGGTGAATTCACGAGATGATTGAATCAAGGAATTATCCCTGGATTACGGAACCCGACTATACCCAAAAGTCACGGACACATACGTCTCCAGTCGAAATAATCCGCCCTTTTCAGGGCCACAATGATGTGCAAAGTCCGATTGTGCAACATCCTCGTGGTGCACATTAGGTAAGGCTAATGCCGACGGCAGTTCCCCGAAGATTGGGAACCAGGGCCAGATTAAGGCAGGTGGGGGCCAATGGGGCCATTGGCCCTCAATCCGGCCCTGTTGGGGAGGAATAACTGAAGAGGTGAGTTTCCTTTTGCACAGAAAGCGGTAAGAGTGTTTCTCGAATCCCCTTCCTTTCTTTATCGATTAGATTGCCACCTTCGCAAATTTCAGGAAACTAGTTCAGACAAAAGTTTCTTGGTTTTCAACGCACATTCCAAGGATGTAGTAAAAACTCGGAGGTCTCATTTGAAAAACACAAGTTGACCTCGAAATGACCTTGAAGATGGAGTCGGAGGTCGAAGTCAAGGTTATCATCAAACGTCCCCCTCAGAACTCTGCAACTTCCTCCCGAGACTTTGTTTTCCAGCCCCATTACTTTGAGAGATCTAAGGCCTGGCTATTCAAAATGGGCCCCCTGTATATTCTGTGCGAGTTTTCGGACCATATGCGACGTCTTATGGAGGACGAGGGAAAACTGGATTATGCGAAACCTCGCGTAATGTTGCCACTACGCTCAAGTGAAAAAAGAGCGCCGCGACCGTGTCACGTTTGCAACAAGCCAGATCCTTCGTGTCGTCTAAAAACAGTCACTTGCTACAATTGCCGACAGATGGGACACGTGAGTCCACACTGTCCGAATAAACAGCCCGCCAGGGAGCCAGTTGTTGAGTATTCAACCGGGAATCAACCCAACTCGGCAATCACCTACCTGCCCCTGCCTGTGGGGCAAAAACCGGAGGGAACTACATCGTTGATGAACGTCATCGTCAACTCCGTCGCCGTTTGGACAGTCGACGCAACAAAGCGGCATGTATAAAAGCAAAACGTACGAAGAATGTCGAGTCGTTTTGGGGAGCTTCAGCTGATACGGGCAGCCGCAGTAATTTGTTTTAGCAATCAGTTTTCAAAACCTATTCTGTAGACTGCAAATTGCGTGACTTGAATGAATCTGTACATTTCAAAGGCAATCACGATTCTAAGATGAATATCATAGGTTATATTTGGAAAGGTATCCGTTTTGATGGACTAGTGAATTCAAAATTTCAAATAAAATTATATGTTGTGCCCGATCGAACGATGATGTTCCAAATGATTCTGGGTTGAGAATTTTTCAATGAAAATGAATTGACGATAACTTATCGAGATGAGAAAATCTCGGTTCTAAAAGAGAATGATGAAAATGATGAAGAGAATGATCCGGAGACGGAAATAGACGCGATTGTGGCTGTAGATACTACGGAAAACATAGATGGATACACTCAAATTCATGATCGTAAGGGAGGAGACGTGAATGGGAGGGATAAATCGAAATCAGTTGATCTGTTTAGAAAGATCGATGAAGCAGATACTGGGGTAATTGACGATGGATATTGTGTGAGGGTCCCTGCAAAGGATAATTCACCATACGTTCATGCTCCTAGCATAAGAGATAGACGTGACCTCAGAAACACTTTTCTGGCGTGTCGAGGCTCGTATGGTTCGCAGGATTATCCTTGGAGAGTCTGAGAGAGTGAAGATCGGTCACCCGTTCGATTTTTCAGTGGAATGAACTTTCTTTTCCCTGATCTAAAACCTCCTTTCTAATTCTAGTTACCAGATAAAATCGTCTCCGCGAGATTTTCCACAACAAGTTTGTTCAGTGCAATTGTGCAGTGTTTTTTCCTTATCCTAAGGGGTACCAGCCGACTGGGATGACGTATCGAACCCCTACACCGCATCATCTGTCTTTTTTTTCATTTCCTTTTTTTTCCATTCGGTGGCAGAACTTTCGGGTATGTCAAAATTTTCTTCTTTATCAGGCTAGATCTCTTTCTATCTCTCCCTTCTTTTTTTCCTTTCTTCTTAACCGAGTATCCGCCCGTCGCACATTCTCAAGTAAGGTGTGCTATTTAGATTCAATTTATCACGTATTGTATCGCTCTCTGCGGAACGTACGAATATATACATCTTTTCGAATTAACACGACCGTGTGAAACCTCCTTCTATCCTCTCTATCTATCCTGCCTCGGAACAGGAAGTGAGGAGTGTCGGGATGCGCCAGTCTTACCGCTCGGCCTGTCGCATCTCACATCCTCCATTCCAGAAGGACAAGTAATTCATAATTCCGTCATAACAATGGATTCCATCAGATCAAGATTCATCTCGAAGATTCAAAATATTTTGCCTTTGCAACGCCGAATGGACAGTAGGAATTTGTTCGTCTACCTTTCGGTTATTCTGAATCACCTGCTGAATTTCAGCGTTGAATAATTCGAATATTTAGCGAATTAATAAATCAGCGGAAACTTTTAGTATACTTCGATGACATCGTGATAGCTACGCGTACGGTGGAGGAAAATTCAAAGGTTTCAGGAGACGTATTAACACTTTTAAGACGATGTCAATTAGAGTTGAACATTGGAAAATGTGGATTTTTGAAAAAAACGGTGGAGTATTTGGGTCACGTTGTCATCGATGGTTCTATAACTATGAGTCCACTTTACACTCAGTCCATCGTCGAGTACCCCGAACCACTTAAGGTTCGTCAGGTTCGAGGGTCCTCAGGTTCAACTAATTACTTTCGTAGATTTATTCAGATTCCACCCAACTTGAATGAGAAGTTACATTGTTTCACACCACTTCATGAGAAATTTTTGGTATATAATACACTCATCATATTATTTACTGCTCAACTGAATTTGTACTGTGGGATTCGAAAGTTTGCCCGACCATGCGATTATTTTGTACGATTTGTTCCTTAATACATACCTGAAATCATTCTGAACTCCGCCGGAATACCACGATGTCCCTGCTTCACTTAAGGAAAATTTTTCTCCCTTCCCAATCTCATGGAATATTCAATACTTCATTGAATATTCATAACTTGATCATATCCAACAAAGTATGAATTTCAACTATTGAATGAGGGTGAGAAGAGATAAAAATTACAATTGGTATATAAACCGATGTCCAATTATCAGTGATGAATAATGATAATTCAATATATGTTTCCATCATCATCTCAATCTGATAGTGCAGCAATCACTTCATTCAAATTGGCTGCACTTTGACACCCTCTAGAAAAGTGTAAGAAGCATAAGTTTTGCTTGGTTAATTCTCTCAGTTCTCTGGGAGTATAAAGAGTGTAGCTAGTTCCAAGATATCCACTTCCGAATTTAAAGAAGTGTAGAAACCTGTTATTTCAATTATTCACATCTGAATGAAATATGTTCAGAGACTGAAAACCCATGAAATTATGGGAATTTTGAATCAAGAGACGCGAGAGCGTCTCGATGTCGAATATATGAAAAAAATCACTACACACAAAAAAAAAGAATAGTTGCAACAGCCATTTGAATAGTTGATTTTCGACCATCTACTTGAGTAGTTGCTGCAGCTACTTAGTAGTCCGGACAAGTACCACGTTAGCTGTCTTAACTAATCCAAAATACCTCGAGTATTCACGTTAGTTAGTGCAACTACCGAGTTACTTGTCCTGAGTACTAAGCAGCTGCAGCAACTACTTAAGCAGATGGTCGAAAATCGACCATTTGGATCGTTGCTGCAACTATTTCTTTTTTCCGTTTACACAGGGACATGTGAGTGAAAAAGCTGAAGTCGCGCGCTCCCTTGTATCTTCACTCCTAAACCGAGATTTGACATCCTGAAGAGATTTTCAATGCACAATAACTCGTCACACGTTGGATGTCACAAAAAAATAATTACACTTTTACTATATAATCCAACTACACATTCCCGTTAAAGCACATCACGAACTACCTTAGTTCATCCGATACCGAGATATAGATGTTTCAAATTTTGATGCGATCAAAATATTATCACAATGTTTCTCCATTTCGAGGAGATTGAAATGAACTGCAGTGTAGCCTGTATCGATAGATTTGATAAATTACCTTTGCATCTCTTTCATACATTGCAGGTAGTGAAATTTTGTTCCGAGTCAATTTTGAGGTTATGTGAATCTTGATATATTGATTAAATTCTTGATAATTCACATTCTGCCAATAGTTTTGAACTTCTGGAATGGAATCTTTCCAAATATTCAATACTCAACATATTTTTATGATTGTTTGGTACTTTTTTCCCTAGTAACACTATAAATATACATATAGGTTAGAGATAAAATACTTGGTTTTCATATAACGTCTCGAAAACGTTCTAAAAACGTATCATAGCATGTCTGAATAATGTCCCCTAAACGTGCTCCCCAACAAAGCGAATGGATGTTCCTAAGACGTTTGAAAGATGTACTTTTGGGAACCAACATCTGTGGGAATTTGGACACGTTCTTGAAACGTTTTGAGAAGTTTCGGTGCTGTTTGGGGGTGGTTCCTTACATTCATGTTTACGTATAGATGTATGTATCTCTTCCTTGTTCCCAACATCCAATAGCCTCCATTCCAGTGTAGTGTGATCTATACATTATCAGAACATGAACGGATAACCTGTCAATAAGGCGATGTGTTGATAGGTTATTATAATATTAACAGAATAATTAAAAGATGAATGAAATACAGGTTATTACCCCTGGTGAAAATGGAGCGTATACACAAAGCGAGAAGGAAGCGTATACGAAACGAGGAACGTTTCAACTCCCTCTTCCTGGAGCGTATGATACCCGCTTGCTGGGAAATCATCAAATCATACGTTCTGTATACATTTCATAAACTTCCGATCCCGTTTCACATATTATTCATGTAATGTAATAGTAAGTTATATGGGGCGTATGCGAGTCATACCTATTCTGACTTGAAATAACATCTTTCAGCAATCGATGTCAACGACGATCCATGGCTCAGTGGATAAGACCCTACCATAGGGAAAGTCAACGGTTTGATTCTCACCACAGGGTTCAATTTTTTTGTCTAGATTTTTTGCATTTCTCCCGCTTTCTTTGTTTCAATTCCTGTTTCACATACTCTTTGTATCCTCTCCATTCAAGCTTCGTATACTTTCCATTAACGTTTCTGTTACCCTTTAGCATACGCTTCGTTTACTCTTTCTCCTCGCCCTCATTTCCACCAGGGACATTACAAGTGATTACAGGTTATTCAGAACAACAATCAAACACAAAAACCTTTGAATTATGTATACTCCCGTATATTGCTCAGAAAAATTCATGAATGAATGAACAACTGATGGAGAGGTTATTTGTGAAAGAACAGAAAAAGTTTGAGGAACGTATAAATAAAGCTATTCGCTACATTCAGGAAATCGGAATGTACACAGGGAAGCCCTGTATTAAGGATTACTCATGGAATGCATGATTCCTTCACAGCTAAAAGTATAGCAGATATATCATAACCCCTAACGTATAGTCTGCTACTGTTGGTCCCTTCAACCGGAACCAGAGACAAATACCAGAAAACCATACAAGGGTGAGACAAAAAAATAATTCGAATGTAAGAATTGCTTCTGAGGCAAAACCATAGTGGATATATCCTAATCCCTCCACGGACAGTCCGCTACTGTCCTATCCTCCTACTAGAGTCGTTGGCGGATGATCAAATGGATCATACGGAGAATGCTCGAAGGGAATGATTCAAATTGATTCGCAATCCCTCTTCAGGCCGAAACATAACGGATATATCATAACTCCTGACGGACAGCCAGCTACTGTCAAGTTCTCCAATTAGGATCGTAGACAATTGATGAGAAATATCATACCGAGCTTGCTTGAGGATTATTCAAGTTTATTTGCTATTTCTTTACAGGTGAAATTATGAGGGATACACTATACCCTTGATGGAAAGTCCACTGGTCTATACTATTCTCCAACTGGAATTGTGAGCAAATGATGAAACAGATGATATTGAGCCTGCTCAGAGAGAAGTGAATGAATGAGACATCCCGAGTAGAACTTCCTACTCGGTAAGCCCTAAAGTGATCCGGACCGGATCCGGCTGTGAAATCGGACGCCCCATATGGGGCTTCATATCTGGACCTGGCCAGATCCGTGTAGATGAAAATCTATCGGGGATTCCAGATCCGGCACCGATGAGGATAACCTGATGATATTTCCAATCAGGTTGACCCTATGAAAATCTATCTGGTCCTGATCCGTTTCCCTGATTGCAGCCAGATACGGATAATTTGAATCAGGTCCGAATGTGACCAACCTAAGCCGCACCCTGATAACTGAGGTTCCTCGCGAGTGCTAGTTGTCTATCTGAATCTATTCGTTATATATACCTCGCTCAACAATTCATCTGTAGCGTGCGAATTGCGATGGTGTTTCATTCGACAAATATGTTTTAGGTTAGGAGAGGAATGAAAACATTGATTTGATTGTCAATAAACTATTGTATACGTTGAGTGAATAATAATTGTACTTTGATTTTTGAATGTAAGTGGACTTGGACTATTGCAATATTCACGTAGAAAATGTCAAGTTGTAATCATCATCCACAATTGAATTTGTTAATGATTTTTTCATGGAAAATTCAAGCACGGAGTTATGGATCAACCAATTTGGACCGCAAAAAGTAACCTGTTTGAAATAGGATAACCATATCTGTATCAGACACGTGGAGGGAAATTTATCACGCCCGAATTCAGCTGCTGGATTAGGCTCGAATCAAGTGCCCGGATTTTGCCCGTATCAAGTTGCCGGATCCAGTCCGGATGAAATGAAGCGTCACACATTACATCCGGGCCCAATCCGATTACCCATATCCATGCCGGATCTGGCTTAGGGCAAATCGCAACGGTACCGGATTCACACTTCTGCTCGGGATTGTCCTTCCCGCATACCCTGATCCACAATACCTACATTCAAGCTCAACTGAAGCGACTAGAGATGTTGCTTCTTCTGAAATAACCGTTCCAAAATTTCTTCATCTTCCTTCAGAGAGGAAACAATGAAAAGATGTCTGGTAAGAAAAGGTACGTTCGATATAATTTTATTGTCTTCGTAGTTTTGATGAAGAGTATTACATGATAGAACGGTCCATTGAACCGAACCAAATCTGATTGAGCACCAGACATCAACTACATTGACTACTACAATGACACGAACTACAATCCACTACATTGACTCCAACTAGAACATTGTACAAGATTCAGTAGATCTTTGACGAAGGCTGTTATCGGATTCTTGAATATGAATGAAATTGATAGTATTGATAGCTAACATGCAGATCTATGGTATGTTTGCTCCATTTTGTTTCATTCTCATCCACCTGTGATGCTATTCAGAGGATCTAATAATAGTATCGCATAGTTCTGTGATATATTGACTGCACTCTCGCCTTTGCTTCACTCGACTATGAGGCCACCTAATGGAATCGATAGTGACAGCTATAGTCTAGCTAAATAGCTAGCGTGAAAATTTATGTTCATCTGCTTCATTTCTCCTTTGTCTCCGTCCACGTGTGATTCTGCTCAGAGAAACTCATGAGTCTAGTATGTCGTCAAGATCTGTGGCATATCTGCCGTGCTTTTGCCTCTAGAGAAATGGTTTTGGTCAATTTTTAGTTTTTGTTTGAAACATTTGATATACTACCCTTATACTGGAGAAAATCTTTCTGCATCTCTCTGAAATCTTCCTGAATTCCTCTGAATCTCTCTATATTTTGGGACAAATTTCAGAGAGATTCAGAGTAATTCCAGAGTAATTCAGAAGAAGTTAGAGACTTTTCCGATAGTAATACGTCCTGAATTTTTCAACTTTCTCCGAATCCCTCCGCATATCACTGAATCCCTCAGAATTTGATATATTTAGATTTCAAAGCTCCCGCTGAATTCACCTGAATATCTTATAATGGGTAGATTTTGGGAGGCGACTTTCAGAGGACGGGCCGTATGCAGAAAATTGAGAGAGACCCACGGATGTAACACAACAATATCGATAGATATATTTTTCGAGTAGTCACAAAAAAATAATATGATACGATGTAATATTAGTCCTTACCGCTAGTTGTGTGTGTGTGTGTGTGTGTAGGGTGAGTGTGAGTGTCGTTGGTGTCGGTGTGTTGTCGTGTCTGTCGGCTGGCTGAGCCTAGTGGATGTTCCGCGGGGGTTGCCGTGGAGGTACGGGTGGCTTCGAGGAGGTACGTGGTCCGGTGAACTCGCGGAGAGTATTTGTGATACCGCGTGGTACTGTCCGAAGAGTGAACTTCACTTGTACTTCAACTTCATGTGTACTTTTGATGGCCTCGTAGGGCGTGCGAATAGTGGTGCTTTCGAATAGCTTACGTAACGGGTACCGGGTACCGGTGACGAACTGTCCTTTGCCGCTCTGACTCATTACGAGTCTCACCGCTGCTGCCCCCTCTACCTCCTCGTTGGCGCCCCCTTCTTCTCTCTCCCTCTTCTCGTAACACTTATGTTACACTTCCCTCCTCCACGATGAGACGCAGCGTGCGCGTAGTGTGCTTCCCTCAGCTGTGCACCAACTGTTCCATTGCTCTGTCCTTGTCTGAGGTGTTGTGTGTTCACCTGTTCCCCTGTTTGTGTGTCCTTATTTCTACATTTTCTCTATGATGTTCGCTTATTCTACGTGAATTCTTGTCTCCTATTTTGTTTCGCTTGTTATTTATAATCTATATACAATATCGTGTGTTTTTTAAAAAAAGTTATCTGTGTTATTCTTATTTCCTATTTCATTGTTTGTGTTTGTTATTGTTCTGTTTGCTATTTGTGTAGAGTGTGTGTGCGTGTTCACTCCTTCTTCCACATTCGTTCCTGTGTGTGTGTCTTTACTTCACAATCGTCCTGTGTGGGTATGGGTGTTCTCTTTCTACATTTGTTCGTTGTCTTTTTTGCGTGTTCACATTTCGTGTGGGTGTGTTTGTGTTTGCTTATTCTAGGTTTGGTAATCTCAGTCTATCCCTACTAACGAATGTTGATAATGATCATAAAGAAATTGAGGAAGAATATATCGAAGCATGTGTACCCCCGCATGCATCCATGTATTTTGTGTTTTCTTTCTACTGTTGACTCAATTCATCTAGTTCTATTCTGTTGTTCTGTCTTCTGTCTGTAATGTAAAGGGTTTGTGGTTATTTATTCCGGTCTATGTTCGGTGGTTTTGGTCCAGTCATTCGTAGAATCTTTTTAGATCTTTAATGTGTATTTTTCCGATAGAGTTTCCCCTGTCTATTCATTAATTCATATACTAGCGGCGAGTATTTTTTTATGGTTGTGTATGGGCTTGTACATCTGAATCCCATTTACTTGTTGTCCCTTTCTATTTCGAGGATAGTGTGTGGTTCAATTTTAATACTCTATCCCCTATTTTGAATTCTGTGTTTCTTCTGCGTGAATTATAATGATGTGTTTGTTTTTCGTTTGCTTCTAACAAGTGTTTTTGTACTTCTTCTTTCATTATTTGTAGATTCTTCAGTCTGTCTGTCCAGTGATTTATGTCTGTGTTTTCTATTTCTTGTGTGTTTTCTACGTCGTGTTTTAATGATTGTAGTGGTGTGAGTTCCCTGCCTAGGTTGAGGAATGCTGGTGTGTATTCAGTGGAGCTGTGTTTGCTCGTGTTGATTGCGAATTGTAAATCTTCTAAGTTTTCGTCCCAGTTTTTGTAGTTACCGTCTAAAAATGTTCTTATCATTGCGTTTATTGTTCTATTGCTTCTTCCCACTGGGTTTGCTTGTGGGTGGTATGGGGGTGTTGTCATGTGTCTGATCCCTAGTGTTTCTGTTAGTTTTTTCATCAGTTTATCCACGAATGGTTGACCGTTATCTGTTACAATCACCAGGGGGGTTCCCCATCTGGATATTCATTGTGTTTTTACTATTTTTTGTACTGCTCCTGCATTGGCTTCCCTCATGGGGGCTATTCCTGTCCTTTTGTGTATGAGTCCATCATCACTAATATGTATTGGTGTCTGTTTTTGGTTATCGGTTTGGGTCCTATTATATCATCCGATACCACTGTCCAGGGTTCTTCTACGATTCTCTTCCCCATGAGCCCTGCTGGTTTTTGTTGATTCACCTCGGATTTCTGGCATTTGTCGCATTTTTTCACGTATCTCGTCACGTCTACGTATATTTCTGGCCAAAAGTAATTCTCTGCTATTCTTGCGTATGTTTTTTCGATCCCTAGATGACCTGCCTGTGGGTTATTGTGATTTTCGATTGAGATCCTCCTTCGTAACTGTTTTGGTGCTACTAGTTTCCATGGGTTATCTGGCAGTATATCTGAGTGTAGTGGGTTTGGTCTGTAAAAGTATAGGTTTTCGTCTTTGATCGTCCATTTATTGTTTTCGTCCGGGTATTTCTGTACTCGTTGTTTTTTGTAATTGTACCATGTGTCTGTTGTTTGTGATATGTGTGCTGTTTTTTCTGTGTTGTTTTGTCGTGATAGTGCGTCTGGGACGTGATGTTTTTTCGCTTTCCTGTGTATTATTCCTTGATCATGGTGTTGTAATTCTAAGGCCCATCTAGCCAATCTACCTTCAGGGTCTTTCAGGTTATGTAACCATTTCAGCGCCGCTTCATCTGTTATTACCGTGGATTTTTCCCCTTCTATGTACGGTGTAAACTTTTCTATCGCCCATTTCACCGCTAAGCACTCTTTCTCTGTTCCTGAGTAGTTTTTTTCCGCGTTGTTCAGTGTTCTGCTCGCATACGCTATTACGTGTTCAGTTTTACCGTGTGTCCGTGTAATCATTGCTCCCAGTCCTATGTTGTTGGCGTCTGTGTGTATGAAAAATGGTTTTGTGAAGTCCGGTTGTTTTAATACTGGTGGTGTTGTAAGTATGTGTTTCATTTTTCGCAATGCTTCATCCTGTTCTTCTCCCCACTTTTCCCTAAAGTTCCCTTTCAATAATCTGTTAATTGGTTATGTTTTTTGGGCAACGTTCGGTATGAATCTTCTGTACCATGATGTCATACCCATTAATCTGCGAATCTGTCTGATTGTTTTTGGTTGTGTGTAGTTTGATATTGGTTGTATTTTGTCTGTGTCTATGTGTAATTCGTTTCTGTTTACTATGTATCCTAGGTATTTCACCTGTCTGCATCCAAATTCACATTTTTCTCTGTTCATCGTCAATTCCGCATGTCTAATCTTCTGTAGGGTTGTTCTCGACCAATAAAGGTGTTCTTCTAGGGTTTTTGTTACTATTATTATGTCGTCTGAGTATGGATTGTGTAGGGTTCTGAGTCCGGTCCTATCAGTTTGTCCATTAGTCTTTGGAATGTCACGGGTGCGTTCGTCAGTCCGTATGGCATTCTTTCGAATTGGTATAATCCTTTCCCTGGGACTGTAAATGCTGTCATTTGTCTGCTGTTCTCTTCCAATAATATTTGGAAATATGCTTGGCCCAAATCAATTTCTGATATGTAGTTTGCTGTGTTCAGTTTGTCTAGAATGTTTGTCATCATTGGTATTGGGTACCAATAAGATACGCGTCTTTTCTTGTAAGTGAGTTTGAATATCTGAAGTCGATGCAAAATCTATATGTTTTGTTCGGTTTTTGGATCATGACTACTGGGCTTGACCAGTTGCTGTTAGATGGTTTTATTATGTTTTCTTGTAACATTCCATCTACCTCTATGTGCATGTGTTGTAGAATCTTTGGTGATGTGTAGTGAGGTTTTTGTTTTTTCGGTTCGTTCTTTTCTAGTTCTATTTTGTGTTTCACTAGTTCCGTGTGTTGTAATGTGTCCTCTGGGTTTGGTGTCAACTCTTGTACTATTTTATCGATTTGTTCTCTCTCGGATTCTATACTACTAACGAATTCTATTTCTTGTTTCTGAAGGACCGTTCCGTGCAGCATCCCCTCTACTGGCTTTTTATCTAGTATTGGTGCGTTCAGGTATAATTTTGTGTTCGCTTTCGTTTTTGGTGTTGGCAATAGTACTTTCCTTTCGCGTGTGCTGTGTTGTTGTGTGATTTCCGTTTTTTCATATCCTGTCTTAGTGTTTCGTGTTTCGTTTTTCTTTGTTTCTTTTTGTCCTGAGTGTTTATCCTGTTTGTTCTCATTGAATGTAATTGTTGTTCTCATCTTTTTCAAACTATCTATTCCTAATATGAGTGTGTATTGTAGGGTTGGTGCTATTCATGTTGTCAGTTCGTATGGTTTCCCCTGTATAATTACTGTTAGTTTGATTGTTCCCATTATCTCAGCTTTTGATCCGTCCGCTGTTATTACTGTCGCTTTTTTCGGCTTGTGTATTTTTATTTGTTGTTCTTCTAGTATTCCCATGATATCTATGTTTGCGTAAGTATGTGTGGATCCTGTGTCTATTAGTGCGCTTGTTATCTTATTTCCTATCTGCACTTCTACGTATGGTCTTGAGTCGTGTTCTTCCCTGTTTATCGTAATTATGTGTTCGAGTGTTTGTTTTGTGTTCCTTAAGGGAGTTCTCCCCACCCGTCTTTGCCCCCTTGTTGGTTTTTTTACTTATTCGGGCAATTTATCCTCCAATGTCCTTGTTGACCGCAATAAGAACATCCTCTTGGGATTGTTCCCGTGTTTCTGCTCGTGTTTTAGTATTGTTGAGTGTTAGTGTTGGTGTGTGTTGTTCTTAGAATTTGGTTTCTCCCCTGCTGTGTGTTTGGTGTGTATGTGGGTGTCGGTAATAGAGGTGGTCTCCGTTGTGTGTAAGTATTATTGTATCTTGGTGTTGTTCTCGGTTCAGTATTTTGTTTTTCTGTATGATTTGTGTGTGTTGCCCATTCCTGTTACCCTTGTTTTATTGCTTCTAGTGTTTCACCCTCTCTTTCTAATTGTTCAAATGTATCAAACGCTTCCCTTGTTATGTATAAGTTGTATTCTCATTGTAGGTTTCTGTATGCTTTGTTCATTCGCGTTTTTAGAGGGTATGGTGGCCAAATTGTATGCATTATTGTTCTGAATCTGATTGGATATTTTGTAATATTTTCATCTTTTTGTTGTGTACATCTTTTCAATTCTTCCTCCAATCTTTCTGTGTAATCATGTGGGAAGAATGTGTCCTTGAGGTCTTTTTCAAATTCTTGTGAGTCTTCCCATTCCCTATGATTTAGTGTATGCCACTCGTATGCTGTGTTGTACAATATTTGTGGTAGGAGTAGTAGTATTTCTTTGTCTTGGAATGTCTATGTGTTTTGGTATTGTGCTAGTTTCAATGAGAATTGTTCGGAGTCTTCTGTTACGTTTCCGCTGAATTTTATATTCACATACAGTCACCCTAGTTTATGGGACCGTCAGCATTAGCGCTACCCGATGTACACCACGAGGAGGTTGCATGAATGGATTTTGTACATCGTATAGCCCTCACAAGGGCTGTTTTATAGTCAAACTCTATATACATAACCAAATAAAATGGAATAGCGAATTATATATATATGATAGATATCAACATGAAATTGAACATAAATAAACAATATGATAAAACAACATAGCAGTATGAAGTGAGTCAACTTCTTTTTTGAACTATACCGTGTTCTTTTTTGCTCGAAGGATCTATGTAATGAGGTTCGCTCCCGCTTTCCATCACTTTTTTTTGTCTCCTTTTGTAAGTTCCAACGAAAATCCGACATCATATTTTCGTCTAATCTTCCTCTGTAACGATCTTCCATTATCTCTATATCTTGGTGAAACCTTTCACCCTGTTCTTCGCTGAAATGTCTATGATTTGTTGGAAATTCATCGAGATGGGAGTCTGAGGAATGTAATTTGAAATTCATGAGGCATCCAAGTTTTTTGAAGTCTGAAACCATTTTTTGAACAATTGTTCTGTGATCCGTACTTTTTCTATTACCCCGGAAATGTTCAACAACTGCCTTGAAGCTGTGCCAAGCCTCATTTTCGAATTCGTCCATTGTACCAATAAAATTACTATCTTTCAACTGAGTCCTGATTTGTGGTCCATCAGAAACACCTTGTTTCAATTCAGCCTCTGACAGCTTAGGGAACTCCCCAATGAGGTACTGAAAGCAGTCCCCAGTTTTATCGAGAGCTCTCACGTATTGTTTTATGGGACCTAGTTTGATGTGGAGAGGAGGAATCAGTATTCTTGATGGATCTACTAACGATTCATTAATGACATTCCTTGTGTCTGGAGCAAGTGATGTTCTAGTTGACCATTTTTTTTCCAATATAATAATGTGTGCGATCTCTGCTATCCCACAAACACAAATCGCATGGATATTTTGTGAACCCCGATTGTTGACCCGGCAACATGGTTATTATTTTTAAATAACCGCAAATTTGCCAGTCGTGCCTATGATATTGCCATTTCTGTGAAAGGATTTCCATATTTTCATATTTTCGGGGAAATCGCAGGTTGGTGGGCACATATGGGACCATGGGAGATCTCGTGAAGCACGTGGGGAAGTACCACCCGGGGGTTGAAATAGATTACGTTTGCGGCCACTGCGGGTTCCGAAGTACCGGTGCGAAAACCTAGGAGTTAAGAGTCGTCAAGGAACATTATGAAAAGATGCACGGTACGGAGGTTCCCGCGCCCTCGGGTGGCAGAAGTGACCATTCTAGTCCAAATGTGATAACTGACACGACCCCACGTGACTCGCCAAACACGGTCGTGTCTTCGAACGTCGGCACGGTTGCGCGTGCGGTGGGAGCGTCGACCGTATCGTCGGCCTCTGCGTGCCGTTCTCCGGCGGCATCTTTGGCGTCTGCCGTGTCCACAACGACATCGTCATCATTCACCACGAGACAGGTCGTCGCGAGTGGGGCCACGTCCCAGCGTGGTCTGCGAAGGACAGCAGCAACAACATCAGCGACTGCAACGACATCCGCGGGGCGAGGAAGACTGCCACCAAGGACCAGTGCCACCATCCTGCCGAGGACAAACTGGGAGGACGGCCGGGTTGGCCGTCCACGTTGGCCAGGCGTATCCTGGCCCCACACCCATGGGGGTCGGGGCGGATGGGTCCTTCGGACAGGTGCCGCCTCGTTACCAAACAAAAGGGGTACACCAACCTTCACAAGGTTCTTCCAGCCGTCGACCAACACGGGGGGAGCGTCCGGCGCGCGGAGGGTGGCTCTGGGTCGCGACGCACATCCTGGCGGCGGAATGCGTGGACGCAGACCGGGGGAGAGGGTGGGTGTAGAGCGTGGAGGGGGAGAGCACTCGGACCGGGAAGTCAATGGTCGTCCCTTGGATGGTGCTCGGGATCCAGTGCGGGAGGCTACGAGGATACAGGCCTTGTACAGGTCGAATCGTCGACGTGCGGTCCAGGAGGTGCTCCAGGGTCCCTCACACCACTGCCAAGTGCAGAAGGAGAAGATAGAGCAGCACTTCCTGGATGTGCACGCCGGGGAGGAGGCCTTCGAGCCTGTCCCTCCCGCCTACCAGCTGGCGGCGTTGGACGGTGTGGACACGGAGGCCCTGGAGATCCCTTTCGCGCCCGGTGAGGTGGACCGTCGGATCAGGCGCATGACCAACTCGGCGCCTGGTCCTGACGGCCTGACTTACAGGGATTTGCGGGGGAGTGATCCTGGGTCGGTGTTATTAGCGTCGCTGTCCAACGCCTGCTACAGAATAGGTCGGATCCCGGACACCTGGAAAACATCACACACCGTCTTGGTGTAAAAGAAGGCCGATCGAGACGACTTGTCCAACTGGCGACCCCTCGCCATGGGCGACACCATGCCCAAGCTGATGGCTGCGGTCATGGCGGACCGACTGACGGGATGGGCGGTGCGACACGGGAGGCTGGACCCGGCACAGAAGGGTTTCCTGCCGCACGAGGGTTGCTACGAGCATAACTTTGTGCTGCAGGAGATCATTCAGGATGCGAAACGACACAAGAAGCAGGCGGTGATGGCGTGGCTGGACCTTTCCAACGCGTTTGGATCGGTCCCACACGCGACCATCGAGAACGCTCTGGTGCACTCGGGTGTGCCACATGGCTTCCTTGACATCTGGAAGTCCATGTACCATGAATGCGTGACCACTGAGTCCAGTGACCTTTAACCTCGCTCTCGAGTCCGTCCTGCGTAAGCTTGACGGGCTTGGGGCGGGTGATACCATCCAGGGTCGGCGGCGCAATAGACTAGCGTACGCGGACGACGTGGCACCCATTGCTGACACTCCCGAAGGAATGAGGGAACTGCTGAGTGCAGTGGAGGCCGAGGTCGACTCGATCGGATTGCGGTTCAACCCCGCTAAATGTGCGACCCTCCACATCGGTGGAACGGCTTGCGGCGGGGTCCGACCGACCGTCTTCAGGCTCATGGGGGCGGACATTCGCCCGCTGGAGACGGAAGAGTCGTACGTGCACCTGGGTGTGCCGACGGGCTACCAGGTGAGGCAGACCCCAATCTCTGACATAAACCAGCTGATTGAGGATCTCGGCATGGTGGACCGTTCTCTCTTTGCCCCTTGGCAGAAAGTCGAGACTGTGGCGACATTCTTGTCACCCAGGTTGGATTTTCTTCTGAGGGGAGCCCACGTGGAGAAGAACCACTGAAAACAGCTGACGACTTCATTAAAAAGGTCGTCAAATCTTGGCTCAACCTGCCACAGAGGGCGAGCGCGGAGGTAGTCTACATCCCTCCTAGCAAGGGTGGCTGTGGACTCCTCCCGCTTGGGGACTTGGCCGACGTGCTCACCGTGGCACATTCCTTTAGGCTTCTGAATGCGGATGATGAGTCGGTGAGTGTGCTGGCCTGGGACACCACCCGTCAGGCAGTGAGAGACAAGATTCGTAGGCCTGCGTCCGGTGAAGATCTGGCGAAATACCTCTTTGGCTCGCTGGAGGGGGAATTCCGAAGGGACGCACAGATGGGCTCCATGTGGTCGGGAGTGCGGAACGCCATTATGAGACAATCCAAGAAGGCTGGGATAACTTGGAGGTGGTCTGCCGAACTAGTGGAGTTGCAGTTGGTGTGCCCGGGGGCGGGAGGGCGGCCGGTCATACCACCTGGCACCAAGGAGCAGGTGATCATCGGGTGAGGGTGGCGGTGACACAAAGGTACCTTGGCTCTCTTCTCGCGAAGAAGGACCAGGGTAAGGTCGCTGATGTCTCCGGGCGGTCGAATGTGTCTAATCACTTCTTCCGTACGGGGAGCTTCACCCGCTTTGCCAAGTTGCGGTTCATTCATCGTGCCCGACTAGACGTACTACCTCTTAACGGGGCTAGGCGTTGGGGCGATGGTGACAAGCGCTGCCGGCGCTGCGGTAGTGGACTAGAGACCTTGCCACACGTCATCTGTCACTGCCCCCCCCCCCCACTCGGCGGCCATCCAGTATCGGCATAACGCCGTGCTGGACCGCCTGAGTGCGGTCTGCCGTCTCCCGGGGGAGAAAAAGGTCAATCAGCGGATCGAGGGCGTCGATCATGACTTCGGGGGTTTACGACCTGACTTGGTCATACGACACGAACCTTCAAAGAGCATTGTGATAGTGGACGTTACCATTCCCTTCGAAAACCGGAGGGAGGCGATGTGGGAAGCCAGAGAGCGTAAATTTGCATACTATGCGCCTCTGGCTGAACACCTCCGCTCAAAAGGGTACCGTGTTGCTGTCCATGCGTTCGTGATAGGAGCGCTCGGCTCGTGGGACCCGTCCAATGAGGGGGTTCTTAGGCCGCTGAACATCAGTCCACGCTACGCGCAGCTTATGCGCCACCTCATGATGTCGGAGACCATCCGCTGGTCACGCGACATATACGTGGAGCATGTTTCCGGCGCGCGCCAGTATCAGGCGCCGTCCACACCCCGAAGGTTAGCTGCAGCTGAAGCGGCTCAAGGAAATTCGGTCAATTGATCCACCGCACGCTTGCGCACTCCTCTGTCAATCTTCCTTGTGTTATGTGTGGGTATGAATGCGTTTCTTTCTTTTTTTAATAATTACAGATTAATAATGGCACTGCCAAGCCAGCAACTTCTTTTTTTTTCTTTCTCCTTAGTGTGTGAATTAGCGTGTGAATGCCGTGAACTTATTTTATACATCTGTCATGATTTTATCCTGTCCCCCGCGGATGACCCTGGTGTGCCTTTTGACTATTAGTCTCTGTATGTAAAATCTGTGATTTAGCCGCCAGGGTCAAGATTTTAACTGATTTTATTTATACAACTTTACGTTTAGTTATACAATTTCGTTTATACAATCTTATTTATACAATTTATATATACACTTGTGTTCGTGTATTTATTTATTCATTCATGTATCTATTTATTAATCTATTCATCTATTTATTCATTTATTCATGCATGTATACAGTGTGATAGCTCCGCGGGGGCAATTATCACTATTTTATGTCCAGGTTAAGTTTGTAGGTCTGGTTGCTCCAGGGGGTACCTCATCGATAAGACTGTGATATGGGTGGGCCAGGTGGTGCCACCCATTTTTATTTTTTTTTTTATTGTGAAATTCAACGCTCAAGACTGAAGCTACACAATAGCCCATAGGTGGGCTACGATATATTTATTAGAGCACCCCCTGAAGCCAGATGATTATTATTATTAGTATTTATTATTGGCGAAAGTGATGTATTTGTACTTTTCTATTTATGTTAATGATGATAAGCCAGGCCTCAGTGCCATACTGTATTCGCCCCCGGGGGTCAAACCATGGGGAGCATTTTTTGGAAAATAAAGTTTAATTAATATGTCTTCTGTGCCGCTAGATGTCACTACGATCAGCGTATAGGAAGGAAGAACGGAACGCCGTGACCGCCGGTCCAGCGCTGCGCGCACCCACCGATAAGATTCATATTCAGAGTATTTTGAAATTCAAAATTGCTAAAGATCAATGGGCTGAGATAGGAATGGAAAGAAGGACTTTTCTTTGGGAGGGAATGCAATCTCTCCGAACGAGGCTTCTTCATATACTTGCGATCAAACTTCACCCACAGGTAAGTTTGTTTGATCGTTCAATAATATTTCATCCACCTCGTTCTTGCGGAATTACAAATGTAGCTACCCAGAGTAGAAGAAATTTTAAATACGAGTCTTTCAAACATTTATTCATTGGAAAAACAATAATCCACAGCAGGGGTTTTAATAACGAATACAATACCTACAAGAAATTAACTCCCTTCTTCGCGATTCACAGACGATAAAATTGTAGACGCAAATCTATAATTGTCTGTTACAATTGGTCTATTGTAGAAATTTGCGAATGTCCGTGAGGTAGCAGACCACGCGGCTGTTCACCTGATTGTAGTTGGATCGATACCATCACTTAGAGCAGCTGACGTAGCAGCATGCCTAGTCAAATGAGCTGAGAAGATATCTGTTATAAGACCGCTTTTAGACAAAACCTTTTTCATGCACCTACTAATTGTCTGTGAGCTTATTGCCTTGTGAGGCTTATTGATAGCAATGAATAATCCATCAGTCTCGCCTCTTAATTGCCTAGTTCTATTCATATATTCAGTGATCACTGACGCTACGCAAAGACTAGAATCTTGACTGGAAAAAGGCAACACCAATAACGGCTGATAACGGCCTGGACCTGAGGTTTTTATCAAGTCTGGTATCTCTATCTCTAATCCTTTGGCATTGGACCTGATACAACTAATCTTTATCGCTGAGAATGTTTGTGCCCTGTGGGGAGTACTGAATGCTAATAGAGTTATCGCCTTGGAAGAAAGGAGTTTCAAACCCAATTTTTCTAATGGAAATAAACCTCTCAAATGATTCAATACTGCCGACACATCCCACGTGTGTGTGTACTTTGGCCTTGAAGGTCTAATTTCATATACTCCCTTAAGAAACCGGGATACCATAACATCTTCGCCTATCTTGGTTTTTGAAATAAGCGATATCGCCAATCTATAATTATTTGAAGATGCACAATTGAGGCGGTAGCTTTAATGAGGGCACATACCGCTATGTGCCCTTTTTGCAGAGAACGTTGAAAATTAACCACTATTCCTTCCTGAAATACCCTGAAAATTTGGTTTCGATATCTTGAGTCACGGGGTTGGTATACCTGTTTTTGTTTCGATAAGTCTGTTTGATTTCTCTGTTGCGCTCGTCAGGCTGCCTCACTTGACAATTTCAATTCGTTCACCGATGGTTTGTCTTGTTGGTTGGTACATAAAGCTCTCTGTATATCTGAAGTCATTACAGCGCGCTGTCCAAATAAGGCCGTGGTCCTCTTTCTCTAACCTCATTGTCAGTTGGCGGTTGACAAAGGAATTAGAGAAAGAAGACCGCGGGCCTATTTGGAGTGTGCACTGTATTACCGTAATAGTTCAAAGCACAACTAACTCCCTCCACTATTATCCTCCTTACAGAATGCCGGTTTATTTTCGGAATAGTAGGCCTAGCCTGATAAGTCAATATGAGTGACAGTGGACAAGTTTTGACTAACCTAAAAGCTGTGCAGTTGGGTGGTAGAAAAAAAGTGAACCCAAGTGAATGGAAACAGGAATCAGAGAGAATCGCTCGTAATTCAGGTCAAAGCTACGTATCAACATCAAAGAAGTTAATACCTGGGGAACAATTTTCAAGAGTCACAACTTGCTGTTTGAAAAAATGCTTTGAAAATGTCACCCCAGAGCAGCAGTTTGGAATGTTCACACGGTTTTGGGACAGCTCCAGCAAGGAAGTTCAGGATGGTTTTTTGGCTAGCTGTATGAGAACCACTCCTTGAAAAACCGTAGCTACGGGACCAAAGAAAGCGCGACTTCATACTTCGTATTACTCTTTGAGGGTTGACGGACAGGAGTTACCGGTGTGTCAGAAAGTGTTAATAAAACTCTTCAATATTCCAATGAAGAGGATTAGAGTAATTCAGGACAAAATCCTTCACCAGAATGGATTATTTTCTGAACAAAGAGGAACCCATTCAAATAGGCCTTCTGAACTTGATCCCTCAGTATGGGGTTCACTTCTTGAACATGTACAATCAATCCCACACAAAAAAAGCCATTACTGTCAGAGAAAATCAAACTTGAAATATTTCGATGATCCATGTCTACATGTAAAGATCTTACACAATATGTTTTCAAAGTACTACAAAGAGAAAACTGGAAAATCTCTAACAATGAAATATGAAACGTATTTTCAATTTTTCAAGCAGCATTGCAACTTCAGATTTGGTCATCCGAAAACAGATGTTCGTCACTTCTGCATTGAATGCCAAACAAAGCTGAAAGTAAATCCTGAAGATGGCTGTGAGTTGAATTTTTTGGTACACAAGAAAAGAGTCGAGGCCTATGGGAAAATAAAGGAGGGAATATTGGAAAGGTGTAGAACAGATCCTAATACGTTAGTCATAGGGTTCGACTATGCACAAAATTTACCCATTCCTAAGCTCAATGTAACAAGTCAGTTCTATAAAAGACTTTTATGGCTATATACTTTCAATGTGCACATCCACAATGACAATACTTCTTACATGTACACATTCATGGAAACCGATAGAAAAAAAGATGCTAATTCAGTGGCATCATTTCTATACGACTGCCTGAAAAAGAAATGCCTGGACTACCCTGGATAAAAGGAACTTGTCTTCTTCTCAGATGATGCAGGAGGCCAGAACCAAAATAACACTATAGTAGCATTTGGTTGCTGGTTTGCAAGATTATCTGATGTGAACAACAGACACATATTTCCTGTGCGCGGGCACTCATTTTCGCTATACGATAGGAACTTTGGCCTCTTCAAAACACTTTTTGAGAAGGAAGAAGTGATTGCAACAGCTACACCTTACTTGGAATCAATGGTTATAGCTCGTAAGAGTAATCCCTTTGTTGTGACACATGACAAAAATCTTATCGAGGACTGGAACTCAGCTCTAAGTACACTTGTCCATTTGCCACCATTGTGCAAAGGTAGATCTTTCAAAATTCAGTCGTATGTACAGATAAAATACATGGCGAATGGTACTCTTTTGCCATCCACAACATATGATCCCCCTACTTACGTTCCATTCAAAATATGGAAAACCAATGTCAACGATAAAAGAGTGCACCATGTTCAACATACACTTATGGCGCCTCCCTTACCAACGATCAAAGCAGTCAAAATCAAAGATGTCAGGAGTCTTTACAAGTTCATAGATGAAGAGAGCGTAGCTTGGATAGAAATGCTTTTTGAAGGAATGGCTGCGAAAGAAACACCTCGTGAAACCATGGAAGACATTAGTGATGAAGAGTCTGACGACGAATGACTGACGACATCTACGAGGCTAAAAACTTTAATGAATATAAATACTTTTTCTCCTTGAATTATGTGGAATATGTGCAATTTTTCGATACTAATTTATCAATGTTGATTAAAATATCGTTTCCTAGTGTAATAATGAGTTCTAACTCCAATAATTTCACACTTGCCCTAATAAAATTACCGTTAGCTGTAAGAAGGGCACATACCGTGTTTTTGAAAAATTGCATTATTCAACCTCTAATGGCACTTTTCTCGTCATTTCACGGTCAACTCTCGAACAAAAGGGATGAATCTGGTTGGTTTGAACATTTCAGAATCTTGAAACAATGCTTAACACATTTTAATCACATTCTAAAACTTCAACTGCTGTTTCTGAAATCTGAATTTTTAGCTATGTTCCTTCCTTATAGCTACCGCCTCAATTATTGAAACGTTCCGAAAAAAAAATTGATCACACTATTCCTGTCCGGTCCATAGAAATTTGTATATGTGTCGCAATAAAACCACCAATCTTTCAAGGCTAACTGATATTGTTTGAGCGTACTCGGAGCCAGTGAAGATAGAATGGTCTCCACCGCAACATCAGGAACCTCTTTGTTCATGAATACTCGCCTGAGACTTTGGCCGCAATCAAACGCAGGTGGCAAATCCAGCCTAAGGTATCGATACTATTTTCTCCCCGAAGATTAGAGGCGAAATGAAGTGTAATTAACCGGCTAGAGATGAAAAAACACGAAGAAAAGGATAAGAAAGGAGATAGTAGCGGTAGCAAGCGGAATATTGTTCAAAAAAGTAATACGATAAAAGGTATAGACCAAAGAAACATACAAAAGAATGATAAGGAGAAGACGACTAAGGTTATGAAAAAGAACGGAAATTAAGAGGATAGGAAAACATCTCAAATAGAGACCAAAATAAATCGAAAGGATGTGCAACTGAATAAGGGAGAATATTCTGTTTCGAACCGGGATTTTCCATATATACAAAATATACTACGGGATTTAAGACATGAAGCAGGATTAGTACAAAATAAACAGATTGATGTTCAACAAACAGTTTTAGATGAAGAAAACAATCAGAAGTGTGATGTGGAGTGCAAGGAGGATGATAATAAAATACTTGTTCATCTTCCTGAAGGAAAAAGTTACACTAAGAGACACAGGAACGAAATGAGAATTTTGAATATAGTTTATAATCAAGATATCAGGCCAAAAAGTAGTAAAATGGTTGGATTCAATCTCATGGAGAAGGAATGGTAGTTTTGACTCGTGGAGATGCAAAGAGTCATTATGGCAATATAGGTAATTTTAGAGTTAGGACGAACGTACATGAAAAGGGGGTAGATAGAGTATTAGATAGAAGGAATGATGGGCATTGTACAAACTCACAGGGAAATAAGAAAGGAAATAGGCTGAGGAATTTTGAAATAATTCGATAAATATAAACAAAATCAGAAATTGCTTATAAAAAACTGAGTTATCTACAGTTAGATATTTTAATTCGGAATGTGAGGAGCTTCGTACAAAAGAAATGTGAATCACTAAAAGAAATTAAAAAATATGACATTATTGCTTTAACGGAAACATGGCATTAGGATAATAAACAATTGAATATTTCGGGTTTCAAGGGGGTAGGGGAGAAAAGAGATACGGGGGAGAAGGGTGGGGGGGGGGGGGGTAGCTATTTGGGTTAGAAACGATATCAAATTCAAAGTAATAGAACAACAAACATTAGAGGATATAACAAACAAGATTGAAATGGTAGGAATAGAGGTGAGGTGTAATGACACGAATTTGAGAATTTTAAATTCTTACAGGTCACCTCATGGTGAGAATATGATTGGCGCAAATGGAGTGAGATGTTTGAAACTTCAAGCGTAGATGCGGAACTGTTGTGTGTGGGTGATCTAAACGCTCATCATAAACTGTGGAACTGCTCGGTTACAGACACACAAGGGATAAAGTTACTTGAGGAGGCTGAGGAAACTGATATGTTCGTAATTAATAGAGATACCGAATCGTACTGGGGCAAACGTGGCAGATGTCGTAAAAACCTAGATCTTATTGTAAGTTCAAAGGGTTTAGTTAGTATTTGAAAATATAAGCAATTAGAGGATCCTTGGGGATCGGACCACTTCCCCATTGAAATAGGATTAGGAATTAGTAGATCTATATATATATTAAAAAAACGAATAGGATTTCTAATCATTCTACTGATTGGGATAGATATGAAGAGATATTGAAAGAGCAAGTATATAAAGCTGAGGAGATAAGAGAAGAGGGTTCGGATCATATACAAAGATATCGTAAAGTCGTGCAAGCTTTAATAGACGCGGTGGAAGCATCTACTAGTCCAAGGAAAAAGAAATGCCAAAATAATGTAGGTAATAAACATCCAAGAGAGTATACAAGAAGACAGGTTAAATGGTGGGATATAGAATGTGATAAAGTAATAGAGGAGAGAAGAGTAGCTAGAAAGGAACTATTAAAAAATCATTCTTTAGAAAACCTTATTCATTATAATAAGACGAAGGCTCAAGTAATTGAAACATTAAATAATAAAAAGAGAGAGGAATATACTAATTTTATCAATTCAATTAATAAATATATCAACTTATCGTATGTATGGGATAAGTCAAAGGTGTTAAAAAACTCGATCAACACGGTGAAATGGCATAATTGGGATGAGACTAAAAGGACGCACGTAGTGAGCTTGGAATGTGATAAGTTATGTCCCCCTTGGGTACCTGTTCAAAGATACCAATTCCAGATTCAGGATAGGTCACAAAAGGAGGCCGATACGTTGAACGACGATATCAATATTGAGGAATTCGATAGAGCTATAAGTAGTATCAGGGAAAATACAGCACTGGGAGTTGATGGGGTGGAATACGAAATGATGAAGGGATTAACAGTAGAATGGAGGAAAGCGATATTGGATATATTTAACGATATTTTAAATACCGGGAATTTTATCTCGGAGTGGTCGATTTACCAAGTAACCTTCATAGATAAGCCCGGTAAGGAGAAGGTCAGGCCGATATCTATGTCTCCCTGCATGGGAAAATTAATGGAATGAATTATCAACGAAAGATTACATTATTGGGCAGAAGTTAACGGCATCATAAGTAAAAGCCAAAATGGATTCAGAAGGGTAAGGGGGTGTATGGATAACTTGACAAGGTTTAAATTGGATGCGGATATAGCTGAGTTAAAGGGGGAAAGGATGTTGGCAGCTTTTCTGGACGTAAGCGGTGCTTACGACAATGTTTTATACGACGTGCTGATGAAAAAACTGAGCGATTTGAATTGTCCAGTAAAGTTGACAAGGTTCATAGAAAGTTGGATGTATAATAGAAGGGTGGACATGTTATTGGGGGAGGGCAAGTCTGTTCCCAGAGAGACGTGGAAGGGGCTACCCCAAGGTGCAGTAATTAGTCCGATATTGTATACAATTTATACCAGGGAGGTGACGAGGAGTATACCAAAGGGGATTTCCTCTTTAGAATTTGCAGATGCTATAGGAATTTTTACTATTAGCCTAGACAGGAAGAATGATTGTACTAAAATTGAGAAAGGGATTATTTTCATACGTACGGAATTAGATAAACTAGGTTTGATGCTAGAATGTACTGAAACTAATATAATCGAATTTAACAATGAGACCGAAGACAATGCTTTTATATTGAAAATAGATGATGTGGAATTGCAGTGTTCGAATCATTCCAAATTTCTTGGAATATGGTGGGATAGAACCTTAAAATTTGATAACCCCATTAGGGAGATGAAAATAAAAGCAGATAAATTTATCAATGTTATAAGATACCTGGGAGGAGTGAGTAAGGGAGCGGAAATAGATACCATGATAATGTTGTATAAAGCTACAGTTAGGTCAGTTCTAGATTACGGATTGTTTATATATTATGCTAGGAGGGAGAGTGAGAAATTACGACTAGGAAGAATCCAATACTCTGCAACCAGAGCGGTTATGGGGTACAGAATATCTACGCCTACGAATATTCTATTGGCGGAAACGGGGCTTACTGATTTAGAAAGCAGAGCGAAATTTTTAGGAGGAATAAATTTGATTAGAACCATTGCATATAAAGATAGTTCAGTCATACAGAGAATACAGGACCTCAATTTTATGAATATAAGATACGGTTATCCTAGCAGAAATAAGTGTAAGAGTATTCTCAGCGGAGTGCTTCAAAGCATAGATGAAGATTCGAAAGACCTATACACCGCCGAAAATTTCCCAATTTTCCAAATGGAATTCAAAACTAGTCTAGTACGTATGGAAATTGAAACGGAAATAGGAAAGAGAAGTGAAACATCATGTTATATGGAGGATGCTATAGCGGCGGAAGTCATTAGGGAATATAATGTACAGGGAAGAACGAGTCTGATTCTCACGGATGCTTCTAAGTCTGTAGGAGATGAAATTCACGTTGGTGCGGCCATATGGGATAGAACTAGGCGTAGTAGTAAATCTATTAAATTAAATGAAAAGATGTCAATTTTTACGGCAGAAGCGATCGCTTTGAAAATAGCGTTAGAACATATATATAATATTAAACATCAAGACCTTTGTAATTATATTATTTTATCAGATTCTCTAGGTGTTCTAGAGGCGCTCAAGGATACTAAAATAGACGTGAAGGGTAATCCTTACATTGATGAGTGTAAAAAGGTGTACAGTTCAGTACTACAGCAGAGAAATATGCAAGGTAGGGTAATATTGGTGTGGATTCCTTCTCATGTTGGGATCAAGGGGAACGAAATAGTGGATAAGCTGGCGAAGAACACCAATGGCCAGGTAGACATTCCTTTTAAAGTGCCAGCGGGGGATTTCAAAGGAATTTTTAGTAAAAATATGGTGAAAGAAGCAGAAGGTCTGATAAAGAGGCAAGGAAGATACAAAGGTATAGAGTATTTTAATAACATTTTTAAAGGTCTTAATCAGTCATGGTTCAGAGAAGAGAATTTACCAAGAAGATTGGTGATTTGTATTAACAGACTGAGATCGAATCACTCCAACCTAAAACAATCATTGTTTCGGAAAAATATGATAGAAGACCCTTGGTGTGGATGTGGAGGAGTCGAAGATGTGAATCATGTCTTATTTGAATGCAGGAAGTATGAGCAAAAGAGGGGAGAAATGGCGGAGCAGTTCCGTAGTCTGGGTTTGAGTATGCCTTATGACGTGTTTCCAATTCTCATAGAGTGTAAGGTTGAATTGATTAGTATAATAGTGAAATTTTTTGTTGAGATTAAGTGCGTAATCTGAATAATTTGCGGATGTTTGTTTGGAAAAAAAAAATAATAATGATAATTATAATATACTTTCTTTCCTTTTTGTGTAAATTGTCAATGTGCGGTGTGAAAGATTTGTATCAAATAAGTGTAAACTTGGAGATACAATAAACCTTGGGGAAAAAAAAGCAAACGTAGGTGATTCGCTTGAGGGTGTATCTTCATCCTGCACGGGGACAATAATGAATCAACATTGGGTCCAAAAAATATTGGATCCTCTATTACCAAATCTGAGAATAGGGGATACCACGGCTGACTTGGCCAGTCGGGTACGACGATGATGCCTGTGGCTTATCTCCCTTCATTTTTGCTGGTGATTTGAATATCAAACTGAATGGGGAAAAAGCATAAAAAAATGAACCTGACCATTTTATTATGAATGCATCAACCTGCAGAGACCTTGGCTTTAGTTTCCAAGATATGGATGATTCTCATTTAGCATTCATGCTGAAGGCAAATAAATCTATTTCTGGGATACGGAATTTCCGAGTGATAGAACGAAGAACCGATTCATCAAGCTCCCACTCTGTATCAGGATTATTCAGTCTGGATAAGTAATCGGCTTCTTCGTTATCCGATGACGCGATGTATGAAGCTATTAGGAAAATTTTTCTCTCCTCCGCCCATTGCCAAATATCTTTTGCCAATTCATGATAAGCCGGTTGAAGGGATTAATTGACTCTTTTCATCATTAATCAAAAAACCTGGATACAATAACAGCTCTTTAGTCTCTTTAGTATTCTGTTTGCAATCATCAAAACCCTCTCCAATACATAATAAATCATCTAAGTATATGACTCACATTCGGCCTCTCACCCGCAAAAAAATCCTCACTGATTTCAACAATTTAGTATATATAAATGAGTAAACTGGTAAAGGACTCCTAGAAATTCGAATCTTAAGTGAATTCGACTCGACTCATCGATAGGTATCGGAAAATAAGCATCTTCTAAATCGATGGTGGCTATGAAAAAACCTAGGAATAATAATCTTGATGCTGTACGAATATCCTCTATTTTGAAATGACTGTTATCTATGAATTTATTTGATCCTTTCAAATTGGATATGAATCGATCTGACCCGTCAGCTTTTGGAATCAGAAAATAAATGGGAACAAACTGATTCTTACATGGATTGCAACGCTCAATGGCTCCTTTTCTATATAATTTGTCAATTGCTATTTTGAACCTCGCAATTTCTTTTTCTGAACGAACTTCATTTGTGGGATCTTTACCTGTATAACTTTTCTATTGAACTGAATTTTATGGCTCATTATAGCATCTAAGACAAATTTATCACAAGTGATGTTCAACCATTGGTCCTTAAAACATTTTAGACTACCAGCCGTAATACCTACATCTATCCGAACTTCGTTTGATTTCTCCCTCTGTTGAACCCCTGATATTGAGCCTTGGCGTTGAACGGCTGCTTGGTTCTGAAGGGTAGACGTCTGGGTTGGCGCTGTGGACGAGCGTGATGAGCATTGCCCGCCTGCCTGTAGGGTTGTCTTCTCCCTTGCGGGCCTGAGTAGTTTAAAGAGGACCTTGGTGCGGACGACTTATCTTGAGTCGAATTTGGTTTCTTGATTAGATTAGCCACTTTATCAATAACTTCGGCCTCCTTGAATTCCTCGGATAAATTCTTCCCAAACAGATATTCCTCCGGCTTCGTGTCTTCTGGAATGGTTTTAGTCTCTTTGTCAACTCCGGCTACTATCATAGCAATCCTTGATTTTACTTGACTATTCAGCATCTCAAGTAAGAGTTTGCTGGCATCATCTAATCTTTCAATGGCTTGCAATTTGTCAATGCTTTCTTTCTCTTCAATCAAACAATTCGTAACAGAGCCAATGGCTGAGGGGGCTGATGATACCATTTCATGTCTTGTGGACATGTGATTATCTCTTGATTCAGGATGACTAGCCAACTTCCGAACAATCTCTGGATTGAGCTTTTGTGCTTCTAATCCCACTGGGGAAACATACTTTCCCAATGAACCTTCTTTTTCTTCTTCCTCTAAACCCTTCTCGTCAACATGCCTCCATCTATTGAGTAGACTGGGATGTCAGCTAATATCCAATGCCTTAGAGGCTTGGGGGTCATCTCCAAGAATCATGGCAACGTCATCGTCAATAGGATTCTCTTTTTCCAATTGAATAGAATTGTCCGCCTCAATAACATCAGGTACCTCAGGCTGATCGATGTTTCCACTTGGTTCTCCATGTATTTCCGCTACATCAAGAATAAATAATCGTGGGTGAATTTCATACGTTTTGCAAGCGTATGAAGGAAAAAAGGACATATCAAATTATACATCATGCGAGTGTATAACAAGCGAGAAAAGGTATAGAGATAATAGATGTACGTCGTGCGAGCGTACGAATCAAAACAAATATACCTATATATGTATATCAACACAAGACTCGGGCGAGCAATCTACAAAATTCCTATAAACTTATGATACGCGTCATGCGAGCGCGTGATAATAATCGATTCCAAACTATAATGTCAAAGATTGTCTCATTTAACAAACTTTGAACCAAGAGAATATACGTGCTTGTAACAAAACTCGTCCACGTAACAAAAATCATATACGTCCTGCGAGCGTATTTTCGAAATGTTTTTCTCAATAACCCGTAACAGACTTTTCACTAAAAGACTGCCACCGTGATGTCATGAATAGTTTTTTTTTTTTCAATACAAAAACCCAATTTTTTAACTAAGACCACTCGGGCAGGCGATATCGTTTGTTGTCTAGGGCTTCATCCGCCTCTTTCATCATTTGATGAACCATTTTCTGTATATTCTCCTTCGTCCTGCTTCTCATTTTCATCCTGACTTCCATCCTTGTCGGATTCACTTGACGGAACATCGTGTTGTTGCCTTTCAAGTAAAGAATCCATGGCATCTCGCATCATCTTCACTTGATCCACCAATTGATTTAACCTATCTCCCCTCTTTCTCTTACCCATAGCTAAGAGTGCGGAGGAAAAACACTTAATCCACGAAAAACTATTATACAGCAAAACGCGTGTGAACTCCAGCGCACTACAAAAGGATATGAATCTCATCGGTGGGTGCGCGCAGCATCGGACCGGCGGTCACGGCGTTTTGTTTTTCCTCCCTATACGCTGAACATAGTGACATCTAGCGGCACAGAAGACACACTACATTTGTAATCTCGCAAGAACGAGGTGGATGGAATATAATTGATATATGTGAAATCATTTAAAAGTGTGATTGAGTTGAATTGTCAGTCATTATTTGATATCGAAACCGATTGACACTGTGAAATTGATTCGAAGTCTTTTCTTGATCCACAGGCCGGATCGCTTAGCCGAAAAAAGGATCGGTTGATCGAAAAACATGAGATCGTATATAATTTCATGAATTATACTAGAAGTACAGCGACGTCTCAATGAACATTTTAGTCGAACAGTAAGAGAGAGCGTCTACGAAAATCTTACATAAATTTTTTTATCAAAATACTCATCTCGTATTTGAAAAAGCCCAGATCCTCTATATACGTCAGTGGATTGGAGTGGCGAAACTCACACGTATATCATTCTTTCAATACATATATACATACAATATATATATATATATATATATATAATTGGATTATTAGATAGAGCATTTGATTATGGAGGATACACGCCGGTTGTTGTTTGAATCACAATAACTTCCACACGGATTATGAAAAGGAATTATCAAGATTTATTCTTCGACTCTGAATGATAATAACGGATAATGTACGTAGTCGTTACAAAGTTACCACTTGGCTCTACATAGAAAGAATGCACGTGTTTCGATACGGCGAAAAACACGACTCGTCTCGACACAGCGAAGACGAAGGATCGAGCGCAAGTGGCTGTACAGTACAGTGATGAATACGAATTATGAATATGATTACGCGTCAATCATTATCGACGATAGGTTCCTTTAGAAGTAGAGCGGACTACTTTTCGATTGCGGAGGAATGTGCACATATCGTTACACGGTATACATGAACGTGTATTCTATACGCAGGTGTTGAATGCATGTTAATTCTAATACATTCAACGCTCGTTTCGAATTAAACATGTGATCCGAAACAATTATCGATCAATCCATTCTCTATGACTTCCGAAAACTGTCTGCCTTGTCGTCGCTTTCCACACGTCCTACTCCCACTTTCTTCTCACTACATGTAAGGCGAGACTTGATTCTTCGCGATTATGTATCAATCTATATGTTTTATAACCATATACATTACATCACCCCCCTTTTATTGGATGGGCTGTCCAATAAACTCATTGTTTCAATAGAAATATTATCATTCAAAATCGTAAATGAGCCTACCCTCATCAGTCTTTGATTTTAGCGCATATATATGTTTGTCACTTATTCTATTCCACATCCAATTCGACTTATCAAACTGAAACTCTATACAATATACATGATTATTATATAAAATGCGATCACGTGCGTGATAGTATATTGTTCATCAAGGGGGGAAAGTGGGAAATTTCCGACAAGTGTGAAGTTTGTCTTCCCGAGCCGAAGGCGAGGGAGACAATCACACGAGTGGAAATTTCCCACTTCTCCCCGAGGTGAACATACTATTTTTTCCCACAACTGCAAGGGAAGTGAAAATCATCTGTTTAATTGCATATAAAATATTCATATGCATATTTCAGAACGAAAAGATAGTTTGTATTTTCCTCTAGCTGTGACACATTCGCTTGGAATTCAGCACTTTCTCCCCTAAGAATAGGTCAGAAAACATCAACTTTCCGTGTAGGTGTAGAAAAAAATCATTTACAATCCCGTGTTCATGATTTCGTTATCATCGACAGGTTCGCTGTGAGGTCCCAAACTTGTACGATTATATATCCCCACTATTTCCTCGTCGTTTTCGATTCTAGCTAATTTACATGCGTTCCGATTAATAATTTCCACGATTCCATAGGGACCAGTGTATAGGTGACAAAACTTAGACGTGACTTTGTTCATGGCATTGGATTTGA
This sequence comes from Gonatopus flavifemur, assembly GCA_018340375.1. NCBI lineage: Eukaryota > Metazoa > Arthropoda > Insecta > Hymenoptera > Dryinidae > Gonatopus > Gonatopus flavifemur. The sequence goes on from JAFFJZ010000033.1 coordinate 2,368,514, forward strand.
ATGGAACTCGTAATAGTACCAAATCATCCTTATGGAGTTCAACTTTAGATGTTGACTTTTGTACTTTATCTCTTTTTATGCTCGATTTGTATAATTTTCCTCTAGCAGATTGTTCCGCTTGTTCAGCATCATGCACAACGACGTTTGGAAAATTAAAAAGATTCTTGATTCCGTCATCAGGTTCTTCCTCAAATTGCAATTCATATGGAGATGTTCCAGTACTGTAGTGAGTTGTTATATTGGACAATTGCTCGATTTGAGGCACATATTTGGCCCATTTCGTATGTTGATCGCAACATAGAGTCCGGAAAAGTCTTCCCAGTTCATGCATTGTTCTTTCTATTCGGTTAGACTGTGGATGCCTAATGGATGAAAAGCATATGCCAACACCCAACTTCTGCAAACGGTTACGCCAAATTGGCGATGTGAATTGACTCCCATTGTCGGACAATATCCTTTTTGGATATCCAAAATTGGTAAAATGATATTTTGTTAGCTTGTTCAACGCGCTAATAGTTGTTGCTTTCTTCAATTTATATGATTTCACAAATTTGGTGGAATCATCTTGTATAACTAGAATATGTTGGACTCCCCCGATTGATGTTAGAAGAGGACCGTAGAAATCAACAGTCAGTAAGTCATTTTTATTATCGGAGAGAATAGATTGAAATGGACCTTCCATTTTGTAATTGATGGGTTTAACCCTTTGGCATAAATCACAGCTGACTACTATCTTTTTCACGTCGTTTTTCATTTTTTGCCAATAATAGAATTTTGTTGGATATGAGTATGTTTTGAAAACTCCTACCTGACCCAGTTCGTTATGGACTATTCGTAGTAGTCCTGATAATACATCGGGTATTGCGATCCTCCAATTCATATCCGAATTCGATTTGTGAAACAGAATTCCTTCATGAATCTGGTATCCAGTAACCGGTTGATTATTTATTATTTTTGCTCGAATTTTATCTAATTTTTCATCTCTGTTCTGCAGTCATCCTAATTCTTGGAAATGTTCTACCAATTCTGGATCCATTTTACATATGTTGTTCATATAAACGATCATGTCTACGGGAGTACAATGGCAGTCAATATCAAGCTCGCGTTGCATTACACGTATTACGAATACACCCTGATCATCTGAAGCCATCTTCCCATCTATGTTCCGACTAAAAAAATCGACCGCGATGTTGTTACGGCCCTCGCAATGCCGTATTTCAAAATCGAACTCTTGACGAAGCAAACTCCATCGAGTTGAACGCGCGTTCAATAAATTGGTGCTATTGAAGAAAATTAGAGCCCTATGATCGGTTATTATTTCGAAACGCCGTCCGAATACATAATATCTGAGTTTATGGACAGCATAAACAAAAGCAAGTAGTTCCTTTTCTGTAGTATTATAATTCAATTCACATTTTGTCAAGCATCTGCTTATTACTGCCACCAATTTTTTATTTCCACCGTTATCAGTTTGATACAATATGCCGCTTATGCCCAGATTACTTGCATCGGTTTGAATCTCAAATGGGGCTTTTGGATCGATGTGATGTAAAGTAATTTCTTGTAAGAAATTCTTTTTCAAGTTTTGAAATGCCTGTTTATGGGTATCAGTGCATTTCCATCTAAAACCTTTACTTAGTGATTCCCTGAACGGATCTACAAAATTTGCATGATTTATGCTAAAACTTCGATAAAAATTACACATTCCAAGGAACTTTTGAAGCTGTTTTTGGTTTTTCGGTTAAGGGAATTGTTGGATCACTTTCAAACGATCCGATTTGTTGTTATACCTTGAGAAGATAATATTATTCCTAGGAAAGAAATTGATTTTTGGCGAAATTGAGATTTGGACAATTTAATTGTAAAATTGTGTCGCATTAATTGACTAAATACTTCATTTGAATGGCTCAGGTGCTGCTCGAACGAAGACGAAGAAATTAAAAAATCATCGATGTATGAAGTGAGAAAATCAGAATACTGATTACCTACTGCTATACTCAAAGCACGAATAAATGCACTGCCCGCGGTTTTCAAACCGAACAGTACCCGGCAGAATTGATACAACTGTGTTCCGACTAAGGAAGCAGTGTACGATCTAGATTCTTTAGCTAGTGGGATCTGCCAATATCCGTGTGTTAGGTCGACCCCTGTGAAAAACTTTTTACCATGATAATTTTGCAAAACTTCTTGCACTAAAGGTGGACATTCATTATCAGCATGAATTGCCTGATTCAGAAAGCGTGCATCTAAAAATATCCTAATCTTATGGTCTTTTTTCTTGACGATTATGATCGGGTTACAATGCGGTGATTCTGATCGCTCGATTATACCATATTCCAACATTTCTCCGATTTCGGCTTGAACTACTGGTTTCATTGATATAGGGATAGGATATGATTTTTTAATGACGGGTTTATTCGTCTTCAATCTAATTTGATACTTGTATATGTCAGTGCATCCCGGTTTATTTGAAAACAATTTCTCATATTTTTTTATGAGATTGATCAGTAATTGTGTTCGACTAACGTCAAAATGTGATATTTTTGAAACTCATTCGTCTACTTGTTTATCAAAGTCCTGATTTCCATCAGTCAACCAATTCAAGTTGGATTCTATCTCATTAATTCGAAAATTAGTCGAATCCTTTGATGATTCTGAATTATTTTGACAATATTCTTCTGTAATCATATTCTGATAATGTTGATTCTCATCCACTATACATATTTCATTGTCACGATTTTTACAGTTTTCCATATCTCTGATTTTTCCAATCTCATAGCAACGACTGTTTCCCTGAGAATTATTCTTTTCATTATATATTCCTCCATTATTCGAATCACTCGGCTTATCAGTTATTATCTCATTATTTTCAATTCCGTCAATCCTATTCTCATACACATTATTAATTTCATATATTTTATCGAATTTTTCGTGATTCATGCTGTTTATTATACTAGTATTTCCAACAATTACATCATTACAATCATTGTCCTCGGCTCGTTCTTTATTCTCGTTAAAATTTTTATTCGCCCTATTATCATCATTATTATTCACACTTTCGTCTTCAACAATGTTGGTTCCTATTTTATCGTGTTTGGTACTTTTAGGATCTCCAATATTTCCACCATACTCGAGTGATCACTCAAGTTATCGTGTTTTTTTATTATCAACAATACATTCATCTTTTCCGGTATCAATTCCAAACATTCCACATTGATTTGTATTAGTACAATATATCTGTTTGTCATTATTATCATTATGTTTATCCATCCTATCGATCTCTATATTGTTTGTATCATTAATTAATTCACCCATCTCGCAAATCAATATACATGTAGATTCAGCGTTTATAACCGATGTAGTTCTTTCATTGGGTATTTTTTTTTAAAGTTATAGGTATTGTAATAGGATTTTGATTAATATATAAATTTATTTTATTATCTTCATAATTTATGATTGCGTCATGACTTTTGAGCCAATCACTACCTGAAATAATATCATTTGTCAGATCAGGAATAACGAGAAAAACGCTACGTATTTGACAGTTATTATATACCAATTCGAGTTGAACTTGCTTGTGAACCGGTTTTGTCTTTTTCCCAAATGCTGGAATCACCATTACGTTTGTCACAGGAAATTCAAGGATATTATCGGCTTGACTCAATTTTGAGTAGAATTTTTCTGATATGAAAGTGATTTCACTGCCAGAATCGATTAGTGCAGCTAATTTATTTCCCATTATCTCAACTGACATGTACGGGAATCCGATTTCATTTCTATCAGACTGTTCTTCAGGATCATTATCATCTAATTCTTTTATTAAGTCCTCGGCAAAATCATAATCATGACAGTGCGGGTTAGGACCTCCGTGTTCCGCACTGGATATCAGTTTGAAGGGTGATTATGTCTATGATTTGTACTATTCGATGTTGTGTTTTGATAATTATTGGACCCGTTGTTGTTATTTGGCGAAGGTATTCTTGTGTCCGGTAATGGAAATGTACTTCTCCTATCATTGAATCTATTATCATAATTATTTATTTGACCTCAATCCGGATATGGATAATTATTATCTCCCCCATGTGTATCACAGCTTCAAAAACGCGATCAATGATCTTGATATCGTGAATAAATTCTATTCGAATCATACTCTCTATTGTTGTAGTTAGATCTCCTATTGTTATCATAACGAATATTACGGATATTTCCAACATTATAGTTAGTAAACTTTCGTTTTTCTCGATCGCGCTCTTCGTTATTTACGTCTATGCAGTTTAACGCGTTAGTGACTGCTTCTTTGCTATCAAAATCATCCGATGCAAGCGCGTCTCGAACACGATATGGCATTTGTTGTATGATAGTATAATTGATTTCAAATATACTGAGTGGAGGATCGAAATATCGAGTTTTTTCTACTTGATTCATATAATACGCATAAATAGAACCATCTTGGTGTGTATACCGATTCGTTGACCATCGATTTTTTGTCTAACTTGTATTGGAACACTAAATAAGTCCTTTAGAAATTTTTTTTCAAATTCATTATAATCGGTAATGTCCTGTCTATAAGCATTGTACGACGTTTCAGCTTTTCCCTCCAATGCCATTTCAATCACGTTTAATTTTTGTCCTACAGGTATCGATTTAATACTACAATATTTATCAACTTTTGTAAGGAATTCCTTTGGATTATTCTTGTCTTCATCGATAAATTTTTGAATCTTTGTTTCTGAATCAATATTCTGGAGACTTTTAGCCAGCCTATCGATGATATCTTCTTCTCGTTTGTTTTTCATGAGCTCCGTCAACCATAGCTGTTGCTGTTGTAGTTGTTCACGTAATTGCTCTATTTCCTGCTCCATTGTGATCTTTCGATTCGTCTTGCTCCTTTGACGTTTTGCATTGATTTTAAGCGGTGTGATCGTATCTTCAGCTCTACGTTCAGACCTTGATCGTGTTATGGTCTGATCTGTGTTTATATTACTTTTACCTGTTGAAAGACGTTTTGTATTAGAAGAATTGGTATTCTTGGCGTATGCGGTCTACCGGGGTAGACCGCAAGTTGCAGTGCATACGGTTGCTGTATGCGGTCTACCCCGGTAGACCGCGAGTTGCTTACTATATGCTTCTTGTATGGGGTCTACCCTGAGCAGAGTGCATACGATAAGGGTAAGGATTGTATTATGTGGTCTACCCCAGTGGGTGGGAACCGATCTCGATAAACTGCAGCATGCGTAATGAGAAGCAGTTCGAGTGCAGGTAAAAATGCAGAGAAATAACAGTCTGGTACTCATGTGGAAGCACCGAAACTTGCTGAAATTTGAGTAGAGCAGGAGGATGAGAGGAATAGTGAAAGGAAAATGTTCCACAGAAATGAAAATGAATGAAAGAGAAAAAGAGAAAGAATAACGTTATCTACGACCTAAATGGCAGCACATTGTACATTGAAGTGTTGGTACAAGAAGTACCTGGAATCCCACGACGTTATGAATGAAACAGTAAATATGTAAGAAACGTACGCGCGTGTATTCAATGAATTTTCGAACTACGTGTATGTGCGTACGTGTGCGTGTGATGAATTTTCATCACAAACCGTTAGTCTCTTTTGAATGAAGTGAGAGTCAGGTATCAGTTCGGTTGTGAATTATAGCAGTCGTGTTTGGAATACGTGTCCAGTAGCCGATGAAATGTGTCCAGTAGTTTTCATTTCAGTTCCTGCAGTTCGTCTTCTGTACTACTTGCCTGCTTCTTTTCCTATGCTTTGCCGCTTCCTCACGGTAGACCCCATACAACAGTCGTTACAGAAGCACCTTGCGGTCTGCCCAGGTAGACCCCATGCTGCAACCGTCACCGTTGTCGTATGCACTCTATTTAGGGTAGACCTCATACAAGAAGCATACAGTAAGCACCTTGCGGTCTACCGCAGTAGACCGCATACTGCAACCCTATGTGCAGCAGTATGCGGTCTACTCCGGTAGACCACCAGTCTTCGGTAGACCGCATACGACAAGAATACCGAAGTATTCATCAAATGTTTCGATTCAACTCGCTTTGAGACGAATTTATTTCGTTCAAGTATGAAGAATTATCATAAAGAATATTATAGTGATTTGATTTCAATTTCGGCCCTATCAATATATTAGCAACTGATGTATGGGGTATTCTCGAATTCAATTTTTTTTTCTTGAGAAAGAAATAAAGTACTCGTTTTGATTACATTCATACGGAAGAATGTACTGCAAGTATCATAAGACAGTGATCAATTGACCCGATAAATCATTGACTCTGAAAATTAGATGAAAAAAAATGAAAATTGATTTTACAATTTTGTGTTCGGGCGCCAGTTATGTAACGCAGCCTCAGGGAGCGACACCTTCGGTTACGTTCACACCTATTTGAAATAAAAGATGATTGGAAAATGATTTGAATATTATGAGATTCAATGGACAATTGATATATGTGAAATCATTTAGAAGTGTAATTGAGTTGGTCATTATTCAATATCGAAATCGATTTACAATATGAAATTGATTCAAAGTCTTTTCTTGATCCACAGGCCGGATCGCTTAGCCCAAAAAAGGATCGGTTGATCGAAAAACATGAGATTGTATATAATTTTATGAATTATATTAGAAGTACAGCGACGTCTCAATAAACATTTTAGTCAAACAGTAAGAGAGAGCGTCTACGAAAATTTCACATGAATTTGTTCATCAAAATACTTATCTCGTATATAAAAAAGCCCAGATCCTCTGTATACGTCAGTGGATTGGAGTGGCGAAACTCACGCGTGTATCATTCTTTCAATACATACATATATATATATATATATATATAGGGCGTTCTTTGTGAAATCGGCCACCCCCCCTGCAGATCTCAATTGTGAAGATAGAGATCTCGGAAATCAATCAAAATTTTCGTTGAAGTGTCTACTTTTCATTGCCGTATGGTGTTTTTTGAACATGGCGGCCATTTCGCCAACATGGCGGCTAAAACGAAGGGGAGACGTGTCGAGAATAATCAAAACCAGTCCTAGAAATATGATACGTGGGTGTTGGATAATTCTGTGGACTGGGGCATGCAATTCGAGTCTTTCGCATTAATTGCATGCGGGTGGAATACTGAAATTGCAAATGGCGGATCCAATATGGCGGCCGGAAATTCAAAATCGCTTTGAATTTTTTGAAACATGGAGAAAGGGGGTTTTTCGGGTCGCTGATGACGAATCCGAACTCAGATTTCCGGAATGACAAATGACGGATCCAATATGACGGTCGGAAAGATTAGAAATCTCTTGGATCCGTGCAAACATTGTCATACTGAGGTTTTTGGGGTCGCGAAACAAGATCCCAAACCCAGATTCCCGGAATTGCAAATGACGAATCCAATATGGCGCTCGGAAAAATTATCAATCGCTCAAATTCGCGGAAACATTGTATTACTGGAGTTTTTGGGGTCGCTGATCAAGGATCCAGACTCGAATTTCCGGAATAGCGAATTGCTAATCCAATATGGCGGTCGGAAGAATTATAAATCGCTCGGATTCGTGGAAACATTGTCATACTGAGGTTTTTGGGATCGATGATCAAGAATCCGGACTTGGAATTCCGAAATAGCGAATGGGTAATCCAATATGGCGGTCGGAAGAGTTATCAATCTCTCGAATTTGTGGGAACAATGTCATACTGAGATTTTTGTGGTCGCTAATAGACATTTGTAACGTCCTCGGATGAATTTTTGATTCTTTCATATAATATATGTGTATATATATTCATATATACACAGTATCCATATATACAAATATTCATATATTCTTTCAATTCATATCTATATATATTCATTTTGATTATAATAAAATTAATATTTTCATCAAAGATTTATCCTTCGTGAATTAAGGAATACGTTAAATCGAGAAGAAGAATTCTATGTTATACGTGCGAGAAGTATGCATGATGAAATCATTCTCCTCTGTATCGATACTCCGTGAAGAACAGAACAATGGTACGCTGTGTGCACACACGCACGTACGCACACCAATGCGTACCTATACATCTTGGCTCTGGAGTGCAACATGACTCTCGAACATAGGTCGACGAAATGGACATGATCATAATAGTGTAGGCCCATTGACAAATCTTTGACGAGTCACCTCTCATGATTTCTGTACTCCTAATACTTTCTTTCTGATACGAAGCTATTCTCTCTCATTATTATTAATAATTAGCAACAATTCAACATGGTTCTACTTTATAGGGAGATCTTTCCTCAATATTCGATGGAATATTTAATCTTAGATACCTGCATGAAATGAAGACATAGAATCACCTGTGAGGTAATTATCATGTTGAGTGAGAATTACAAAGATAATCAACGAATGATGAGTAACATATAATTCCTTCTTTCATCGTATAATTCTATCGTCTCTATGACAATTTCAGAATGACGCATTTCTTCCCGTTGAATCGAATAATCGGATGTTCGATATTGATGATAATAGGAATATCAATATGGAATTTCACATCGTAGGACCCTGATGAATCCAGCAGGATGAAATCATCTCTGAATTGAATAAATTCAGTAGCTATCAACTAACTATCATTGAAAGCATTACTATCAATCTTATCTATTCGAAATTCCAATTTTAATGAATGATTTTGGGTTGAAGATGTAAGAATCCATATAATAGATTCAGCACCAGTTACTATATAGAATTAATTCATGGCTTTCAAGTCAATGAATCCTTTTACTTGTAATTTCATATTTTCATAAGAGAGTTTTGTCATCGAATTTCGAATCATTCACTGGATTCTTATATAATTCATGAATGTCTATGTATATTTCCCTTGATTTAGTTTCCACAAATAGATCCGAATCGAATGATTTCAAGATTGATGAGATGAACTGAATGCATGTTTCATTACATGCGTGTATGCTATATTTTCATGTGCAGTTAGATTGGAACGATTTTGGATCCATGCGATTTTGATGTTCGCCCGATTGAATGACATGCATGTTGATATTACATAGTAAATTTTTCTTCTATCAATTAATATTATTTCAAATTCGACTAGAAAAGGTAGGATGAGAATGTTTCTGAATAATACATATAAATTTCTGTTGCGAACTGAATCCCGTACGATTTTTGGTCAGACAGGGGGTCTTTTTTAGAATATTTTTCAATCCATAATAATTTGGCAGTTTTATAATATGTGGTCCATAGATTCCACGGACTGGAATTTCTTTATCCGAATCATCATCGCAAGACCAAACTTCCTTTCGATAAGGTAAAGATTTATTATAAACGGAAACCTGAAGAATATTCCTCAGGTTCCAACATTGGAGGCTTGATAACCAATGTTATGTTTATGTTACTTATAAACATTACACGCTCTCTCATGACTTCGAATTTAGTTATCGATGCTGTGCGTGAGAACAATACGGGAGAAGGAATGTATAAGTTATCTAACCAATGTTCTTCAAGAACGACCCCACCTATGGTCTTCACGACATAGGGAAAACGTACAAGAAGATGACGAAGTCGAGAGCACTGACCTTTTGATTCGTCAATGCCTCTCACCACAGGGTGAATTCCAGTCAGTGGGACAATTGGTGGTTTCTAATTAGTCAAATGACCCCACTGACCGACCAAAACCGCCATAATTGGGCGTAAACTGAGGTTACTTCCTTGGTAAAAGGAAAACCTCGGGCAGATTCTCGCCGCGACAAAGATAAAACACATCAAATTCATCTCTTCAATCAAACTTTCATTAAATTTCAATTTAATTCTCAATTTAGTTTCAGTTTCAATTCAAATTCAGTGCCAATTTCAATCCTTGAGACTCATCTCTTAGGACTCAAATTAGTGGTGAAGTGTTTGTGGTAAAATAAATCACGATTAAGTTCATTGAACCAGAGACAGGAAGACTCGAGGGGCGCACCGATAACACAACAAAAGGTAGAATTAGATCTTATCAACTGTTATATACAATAACTAATCTTCTATTCCTACACCTTTGATCATTCCCTTTTCTTCCTCCTCTTACAGCTTCACGACCGAGCCACTTTTCTCGAAAAGTGGTGAATGTTGTCGTTAAGGTTGTATTTGATTTTCGAATACATCCTATGCGACAGTGCAACAACTCGTGATTCCTTAAAATCGTATCCGAATCCATTTCACGATTTCCTATTCCCAACAAGGAAATACTGGTCCCGTGGGCACAAGTTTTAGCCCCAAATCCAGTTTCACTTAGGTCTCGCGCTACTCAGAGGCATTCAAGTTAAATTAGAATTTATAAATTGAAACTTAGGGAAATATTCATGCACGTTCGACTCCCGGACGTTACAACATTCGAATCCGGATTCTCGGAATTATGAATGGAAAATTCGATATGACGGTCTGGATATGAGGAATCATCCGTCCTCTGATGTGAATCTTTGTTCTGAGAAAGTTCTGGTCGTTCATTATGAACTTGAGGTTAGATTCCGCAAACCAGAACGAACGCAACACGTTCAATGATCCGCAAGCACATTTGATATGGTGGAAACGAATATTATATCAATTTCGGGAATTATTTGGGGTCTGGTCACACAAATTCACGAACTTTCAATAGACTCCCTCCCAATGAAACTCCTTGCAGATCTTCCTCGAACCAAACCATGGATACTGCTGATTTTCGACTTGTGAATTTGTGTATTCAGGCTCCAAGCTGTCGGCATTAGCATAACCCAATGTGCACCACGAGGAGGTTGCGCGATCAGACTTTGCACATCGAGTGGCCCTGCGAAGGGCCGTTGATTGTCACATGTCTCTCAATTAACACGTTTGCAACTACGCGTACATTACCTCATGGTTGTCCATTTGGCCACCATACTCTGTTTTGTTCATCGTTAGGGTACCTTTTGATGAGCACTTCATTATCGGATCCTATCAGAAACCCATGGTTTTTCAGAATCTCAGGTACAGGTTGGGCATTCTCGAATCGTTTGTTGAGTTTCCGTCTCATCTTTTCGTAAAATACTCTATCATAGTACATGATGCTTATGGTTTCAAAATGACTCCTTGCCCAGCTGTAGAGTTTTTGGGCCGTCAATATAGCATTTTGAGGTTTGGCAGTCAGACTCGCTCTGTATGCTTCTCTGTTGAAAGTAGCACCGATCCCGTCACAAGCACCTTTACCATGAGTAGTTGCACTGTAATGCCATTCAGCATCAATATTGAAATCTCCTTTGTGATGGACTAAATCCGCGATTTGAAATTTATTTTTGAAGTGCTGCTTTGCTCCGTCACTGGTATGAATAATCTTATTCACTTTTTTCACATTGCGTTGAATTCCAGGAATTAACAAGGTCTGGATAGCATAAACGGCGGAAGTGTCGTGTTTTAAACTTTCAGATAAGAATATATAACTCTTGTGCTCAATATCGCGCCCTTCCTTATAATAATAAATGGCAGGGAACACAGTGCATTGGTCGTTATTGAAATGAAATGCTTGTGGGGCATCCTGGCAAACATATGCGTAGTTCTCGGAAAAATCAAACGTAACCAGTACTTCGCCATCGCGAAGTTTGTCTTTTCGTTCTTGGATAAAAAGACTCTGTTTCCATAGATAAATGAATGAGGTTTTGAGGATTGTCAGTTTTTCACACAATTCAAGTATAAAATCATCAATTTCCATTACTTCTGTTTGTAGAATTGAACGATCCGTTGCTGTCCAAACTGAATATTGAATATCTGTGATAAATGAATTCTCCAGTAGATTATGTAATTTCTCCGAGAACTGCGAAACTCCTGGACAGTCATCACATGCGTCTAGATAACAATCAGCACGAGGTCTCCCACAAACAATTTCATCGAGGCAATCTTTGTAATTAGTTAGTGGCTTTTGTGTATTCAACGTCAGCTTTCGAATATCAATTGCATCCAACATCAATTCCGGATTCTGATGTATTGTGCAAACACAAACTGGTTGTGTTCCACAAGCCCCAGGGAGTATGCAATTTTTTGGTCTCAGTTCAGCGAACGCGCTGAAGCAGATAATATGTTCTGGGTGAGACTGTTTGAATACGGTATAAAGTTCCTTCAAACCCATCAGTGAGAGACGTTTCTGTTTCAGCGTTCGCTCTCCATCAATTTTCACAGGAACGACATCTTTCGATGCAGTCATTATCCTGCTATTCATGTCATTCGTATAAAATTCATGTACTTTTTCTAAAGCTGTTTGAGAGAGTTTTCTCCCCTCCCTTGCAATACTATCGGGTAAAATGCCAGCTTTCATCTCCAATTCCTTTGATTTGTTGGCCAAATATCGCGTTATAACAAATTCTTGGGCGATTTTCCTCGCACTCCAAGATGATGGGGCGATAGTTAAAATTTGTAATTTCGATGGATTGTTGGGTTCCAAGGTTGGAAATTTCTCCTTGAGCTCATCTAGCATTCCTTCCAGTTCAATTTCTCTGTTCGTGCGTGTATCATTGGGACCTTCGTGTGTCTTATTCTCCAATCGAACATCCATTCTCATTGAACTCTCAATACTACAAATATTTTCACCGCTTTCATTTGCATCATGAACCACATCGTCATTTTGTAACTTGTCCGATGAACCCTTTTTTATACATGCAGCACAACCCCTCGAATTCACGCAGAAGTCAGGAAATTGCTGTAACATGACCTCCGATATCTTCCGTGAATTTCTACCAACGTGCCCGGCAGTTTTGAACGGATTTCAACATCGGTCCGTTCAAAGAATTCGTGGCATCGTGTATCAGATGATCAGATGAATCAGATGAAAATATGCGAACTCCTAGTACGATTTTATAAGTTAAAACACAGAAACTTTGAAGTTTCAGACGTCGCGAACATTCATAAAGTAACAATGTAAAACGATAAATAACAGGAGACGAGAAAAACAATTGACGTCACAATGAGACCACATGAAATCAGGTGCAGACATTACTGAACAATAATACACTGTCAGTTGATAAGAATCGATTTCACGCATTTATTCGTTTATTTTCAGCTGATTTATTCGACATTCTAATATACGAAGCCGTAAATTCTTCAAAAAAGCCAATGATTTATTAACTCAAAACAGCCGCACACAATGGTAGAAATTGGCGAAAGATATCGGAGGTCAAGTTACAAGAATTTCCTGACTTATATGCGAATTCCAGAATTCAAGCTGCATGTATGGAAGAAGGTTCATCGTACAAATTACGAGATGATAAGGTGGTTGATGAATTGAATGATAGAGGTGGGAATATTGAAAGTATTGAGAGTTCGATTGTGCAGGAGTTTTGCAGTTCTCGGAGAAATTACATGATCTACTGGGGAATCCATTGATCACAGGTATTCAATATTCAGTTTGGACGGCAACGGATCGTTTAACTCTACAAACAGTAATGATGAGAATTGATAATTTCATACAACAATTGTGCAAAAGACTGACAATAAAACACAAATACTCAAACCTCATTCATTTATGTCTGAGCGACAGAATCTTTTCATCCAGGAACGGAAACACAATCTTGGCGATGGCGAAGCACCGATTAGGGTTTGATTCCTTGAGAACTCAGTATATGTTAGCCAGGATGCCTCAGAAGCATTTGAATTTCGATGAAGAACAATGCACCGTGTTTCCTGCTATTCATTATCACAAGGACGCGATGTCGAGCACAAGAGTTACGTATTCTGATCAGAAAGTCTAAAACCTCACACCTTCGCTGCTCATGCTATTCAGACTTCGTTAATTTCCCAAATTCAACGGAATGTGAGAAAAATGAATGGGATCATCCGTACCAGAGACGGAGCGGAGCAGCACTTCGGAATCAAATTCCAGGATGAGTATGATCAGGCCCCAAATAATTCTTGACATCAATATGATATTTGATCCCATCATATTAAATGTGCTTGCGGATCATTGAACGTGGTGCGTTCGTTCTGGTTCCCGGAATCTGACCTCAGGTTCATAATGAACGACCAGAACTTCCTCGGAACAGAGATTCACGTCAGAGGACGGATGATTCCTTACATCCAGACCGTCATATCGGATTTTCCATTCATAATTCCGAGAATCCGGATTCGAATGTCTATCAGCGACTCCAAAAATCTCAGTATGACATTGTTTCCACAAATTCAAGAGATTGATAATTCTTCTGACCGCCATATTGGATTGGCCACATTCACTATTCCGGAAATTTGAGTCCGGATTCTTGATCAGCGACCCCAAAAACTTCAGTATGCCAATGTTTCCGCAAATTTAAGCGATTTATAATTTTTCCGACCGCCATATTCGTCCCCGCCATTCGTAATTTCGGGAATCTGAGTTCGGATTCGTCATCAGCGACCCGAAAAACCCTTTTCCACAAGTTTCAAGAAATTTGAAGCAATTTTGAATTCCCGGCAGCCATATTGGATCCGTCATTTGCAATTTTAGTATTCCAACCGCATGCAATCAATCCGGAAGGCTCGAATTACATGCCCCAGTCCACAGAACTATCCACCACCCACGTATCATATTTCTAGGACTGGTTTTGATTATTCTCAACACGTTTCCTCTTCGTTCCAGCCACTATATTGGCGAAATGGCCGCCATGTTCAAAAAACACCATACGGCAATGAAAAGTGGACACTTCAACGAAAATTTTGATTAGTCTCCGAGATCTCTATCTTCAAAATTGAGATGTGCAGGGGGGAGGGGTGGCCGATTTCACAAAGAATGCCCCATATATAATTTAATCATTAGATAGAGCATTTGATTATCGATCGATCTATTCTCTATGACTTCCGAAAACTCACTGCCTTTTGAGGGAGAGCTCGTCGTCCCTCTCCACACTATGAAAAGTGACTTCAGTTTTTGGTTCCAAAAGATTGTTGTCTTCGAAAAATGAGGCTGAGACCTCAGAACCATCTTTTGGTAATCCCAAATCTCGCACAAGATCGTTCAACTTTGACTGGGATATCAATATTGGACTTGACGATTTTTTTGTTTTCAAAGAAAAATTTGTGTCACCGCTTCCGTTATCAGCCTCAGATATAAATTCTCCGTCAAGACCCATCGCTTCATCAGGAGCTGCTGTGGCATTATCCATGCCACTTTTATCATCGTTTCGTACAGCTATTACTGGGGCAGTTACTGATGAAACCGTGATGTATTTGATTTTGTTTTTATTTCTACTGTTAAAATCATCAATCTTATTACAGCAGAAAAAACAATTTTCATTTTTAGGCTGTGTCCATATAGCTCGAGCCGAGTACTTCATGTTCTCTTTATATCTATCCCGCTTCCAACGTTTTAAAATTTGCGTGTAAGAATTGCAGATGATGTTTGGGGACCAGTTTTGTACTCCCACATTATCAATTTCTGAAACGAACATTCCCTTATAGGTCTCACGAACATGAGCACCAATGAGGTTCCGCAATTAACTTATTTCAAACTCAGTACGAATGTGACGAAATATATTGCGATTACAATCACAGTTATGAGATAGCAAGACGGCTTTTCTCTCCTTCCTTGTAACGTTACATTCTACATTGGCCAACTCACCAACCAATGCAGAGCTACGGTCGCATGATAACGACACCTGCGAGCCCGCTTTCCCACCCCGACCAGCCGCCGATACTGGGTTTCCGAATCCCTGCATCGTAACAGGCTTCTCACCTGTGCTTGCCATGACGGCATGTACGCCGTTCATCAGGGACTTCGCCGGATAACGGAATTGCTCCGTTGCCCATCGTCACCACGTGGAGATGCCCTGGTGGCAGGCACAGGTGTAGGTCTCGCTACACAAGCACGGAAACGTTGATGGAAGAAACGGGAGACTGTGGAGATCTCGTATACGATTTCTGCGCAGTCTCCCGTTTCTTCCGTGAACGTTTCCGTGTTTGTTTAGCTAGAGCTTAAGGTATCGCTCTGAATCTAAGGTATCGATCTATGTGATGAAATGGATGGGGGCCAAATTAACGAAAAACCAAATCAACGGAAAATTGGTTGGAAAGAGAGATATGTCACACTCTCTCTTTTCAAACTCTGTCAAACACTGATTTCATTGATTCGTCTTTTCGTTGATTTGGCCCCCATCCGATGGAATGACAAAATGCGAAAGGATGCTTGTTGTGTGGAAGATTTTTGTGTTGAAAACCTGACGTGATCGAGTTTCGGGAATATCAGATTTCGTTTCAGCGACCCTGACAACATATAGAATTTGTGGTCTGATCTCCAGGCTGGAGCACTTGTATGTTTGTTTGTTTTGTGATAGTTGGAATCATGAAGGTCATGTCGGGAACCTGTCATGATGGGGTTACATTGACATCGAAGTCAGTTCTAGCAACCCCGAAAACATATGAAATACATAGTCTGATCCCCGGCTCAAACAGTTAGTTTTATTCTTCTCGTGATTTCGCGGTTTTTTTGAAGTTATGCCAAAACCTTGATATGATGGAATCGACCACTCATCGGATTCAGTTTCAGCGACCCCGAAAACATATGAAATACATAGTCTGATCCCCAACTCAGACAGGTAATTTGATTTTTTTCGTGATTTTGCGGTTTTTTTGAAGTTATGTCAAAACCATGATATGATGGAATTGACTACTCATTGGATTCAGTTTCGGCGACCCCAAAAACATATGAAGTACATAAACTGATCCCAGGGTCAGACGATTTATTCATTTTTTTCGTGATAATTGAGTTTTATGAGGTTATGTCGAAAACCTGACGTGATGGGGCAAAATAGACATCGGATTCAATTTCAGCAACCTCAAAAACGTATCATACACATAGTCTGATCCCAGGGTCGGAAACAAAATTTTTTTTTGTGTGGCTGTGCTATCAGTAGTTAGACTCGTGTGACTCGAGTCACAATTTATTTTCAAATCATCTCCTAAATAGTTCTATCTCTCCTGTTGTTACATTCCCGAAGAGAACATGAAGCTCTGACAAACGTTCAGAATCGATCTGTCTAAAGCTCAGTTGGAGCCCTAGTTAGGATTTATAAACGTTGGACGAAGGTCTGATGGACCTTACAATGTCCCTTGAGAACACTTTCAAGGAAGATTTGTTGGACGTTCATTAAACATTCACCAAAGATTCACTGGATTCTCAATTTTCCGATATAAGTTTTTGCCAAATGTATTTTTTCCAAGAGAAAATGAACAATAAAGGGAATTAATAGTGCTTTCTGAAACATACTGAATTGGAGATTCGATGAATCTTCGTAGAATCTTTATTAAACGTTCTACGAACCTCTTCTGAAAACATTCTCAAGTGGACATTCCAATGTTCATCTGAACTCCGTCGAACGTTAGCAAACCTCAGAGTTGGCTCCAACGGAGCTTCAGGCTGATCTATGTTGATCTATTCTGAACATTTGTCGGAGCTTCATGTTCTCTTCGGGTTCGAGCTGAATGATATTCCCATTCCCACAAACCCCTACTGTTTCGCAGAATTATACTCATTCTTTGTTGTTCACTTGATTTATTGTTCTTGAATCACAGATAACATGGAATTCATAAAGAATCCTCAAAAAAATCCATTTAATCCATCAACTCCGGGAAATGCAGGATTTCAACTGTAATTTTACACGTTGCAAATGATATATAAATCATCAAAAACTCATGGCGAAAATACCGTATATACTATTTTCGAGGTTGCTCCTTCGAGTGCTGAGGTCAAAATTGCATTCAGATGACGCTGAGATACCAATATGCGCGATTTAGAATGAAAAGTCAACAAAAAGTTGGAGGATATTCGGCTTTGTGATATTCTTACAGGTTGAGAGTGCACTCAAAATTATTCAAAACATCAACCAAGGGTGCGCAAAATATCTCAACCTGACGATAGAATTTTTTCCCTGATTCGAAGGAGACCTAACCTCTCTCAATTCAACATATATTCATCAAAATAACTCGTAATTCTCAGAATCTAGAGGGAATGGATGGAACATATAATTTTATCTGTTCAATATTCTCCAAGAGAAGTACCCGGAGGTTTTTGAGGTCGCTGACTACGGATCCATCATCAGATTTTCGAAATTCAAAATGGCGGATCCAAGATGGCGGATGAAAAGTCAACAAAGTCTAGAAAATGGATGCAAATTGGTAGGCTGAGGGTTTTGAGGTCTTTGATTACGAATTCATCATCAGATTTTCAAAATTCAGGATGGCGGATCCAAGATACCGGATGAGAGATCAGAAGAAGCCTTGAAGATGGATCGAAATCGATAAACTGAGGCTTCTAAGGTCGCTGATTACGAACCCAGCATCAGATTTTCAAAATTCAAGATGGTGGACCCAAGATGGCGGATGAAAATTTGAGAAAAGTCTCAAAGATTAATGAAAATCGGTATACTGGGGTTCTTGAGGACACTGGAAACGAATCCAGCATCAGATTCTCAAAATCCAAGATTCAGTATGGCATACTGAAATTCATGAAACGCTTCTAAATCATGAGAAAATGTGGAAACTACATAAGTCCACTTTTTACTACGTATACACGTCTGCACGTTGTTGCAGTGACTGTCGTGGGGATCTACTCCACCCATGAATTTCTATTTGTTTTCAATTGAAGGCATATTCAGGAAAAGAAGTGAAATCCCAATAAAACTCAGAGGGTTCCGCCCCCTGACTGCTTCGCTCCACTCGGCAGTCCAACCCCCTTCAAAATTCGCTTCGCTCATTTTGGATGGGTCGTAGCCCACATGTGCTCGCTTCGCTCGCATGTTGAACAATTCAGATATCCGGGAATATATGAAAAGGCACTCATCGATTTCTCAATTGAAAAGATTTGTAAATGACTCTGTGATATTCAGAAAGCCTGGAAGCCTACTTATTGCCTACCATCCCTAATACCATCTCCAAATGATTCAGAATCATGTACCCGGAGGACTGCAGGATTTCAACTGTCCTGGTGAAATGAAGCCTGGAAGCGTGACGTAAGCGTGAGCTAAAACTCATTCGACCGTAATAAGTGTAACGAAGAGTTATTTAGGCGTAATTTAGGAATGAAACGGAATATTTCCAGGCTTCATTTGTTTCAACAGCTACTCCCTTCACTTTTTGATTCTCACTATTGCGCAGTTGTCATAACATCGACCAGCTCTTGGAAAGTGTCCGGATGCTGTAAATCTTACATGGGAAGATCGGAATTATAATTTTCTTCCAACAATTGGGCCCAGATTTTGATTCAGCACCCTGGAAAATCCCTGGAACCCATGTTACATATAACAATTTGATTTTGTTCATTGGAGCCAGAATGACTATATTGACGTGTGCCATACAGCACTCACCATCTTGGATTCGTTTTTCGACGTCAGATTTGGATTCCTCGCCCTTCAAAACCCCTAGGACCCATGTTTCATATAAATCTGTTCGCAAATGCGAAGTTGACTGAATTCACGTCCGCCATCTTGGATCAACTATCATGAATTCGGGATTTGACTCCAGATTCGAATTCAGCACCCTCGAAAACCCCTGGAACCCATGTTTTATATCAATTTGTTCACAAATGCGAAATTGACTAAATTCACGTCGGTCATCTTGAATCCGCCATCTTGAATTCGGGATTTGACTCCAGATTCAGATCCAGCGTCCTCGGAAATCCCCAAGACCCATGTTTCATAATAAGTCATCGATTCAAGCCAAAATGACGAATATTCAAAGACAGCGGAGAGAAGTTTTTCCGCGATCACCTATTTTCAACGGAAGAAAAATAGAAGGACTCGTCCAATTCTGATAAAAAAAACGATATCTCGGAAAGGTTTGCAGGAAAGTCCCCTATAAATTCCAATCCATTTTGTCCACTTCCTACAGAGCTATCCCATATACAGATAGACAGACAGACAGACACACAGACAACCCCACGGATTATCAATCAGTATTGCATGAAATAAAAAAATGTGCAACTCCCAATTGGATTGTTCAAATATTTCAAAAGATACTGTCACGCGGCACGATAGCGGGTGCAATAGGCATTCTGTGCTTGGTATACTATGTGTACCGATGAGTGCCTAAAAACTCCAAAAAAGTCAAACCAGCTGTTGAAGAGTCTTCGGATGCAGGGAAGCTTACACGGGCAAATCGGAATTATTATTTCCTTCAAACAGGAAATGTGAAATCAACATGAGCTGCCAAGTACATTCGGTTATCCAAATGGTATGTAAACGATTCTTTGTAACTCCAATTTTTTTCCAATTCTATCCATAATATAATGAAGGGATATTCCGAAGGGAACGCTTATGTTGCATGCCGGCACTTGTTTCGAGGGAAAAAGGAAAAAATACTCCTCCATCATTTGGAATCCATGTTCTTTGAGACTTCTCTCTCGGTGTTTCAAACGTATCTTCCTTTTGCATTCGTTCGTCAGTTCCTTCATTTTATTCTGCGGTTGTTCAATAGGGTATGAATATTTGACCTTGGTTTCCCTCTTAATCTTCCTCATACAATGCCAATATTTAGTCATACCTTTAGGAGGAATTACAGGCGTTGCCATCGTGGTCGCCAATGCTTGTCAACATCGGTTAGCAGAACATATTTCCTCTTCTACAGGCATCAATCACTGGTGCGACAGAAACTTTCCCAACAAACACAATGTCTCAAACTTGACAAAAAATGTTGCATAAGACGTTTTTTCGATATTCATTGAATATTTGAAAGACGTTTTACACAACATTCTTCGTAAAGTTTTAGACGTTGTATTTGTTGGGTTCTTTCAATTTAATTTTTCCTCCTTTATTATTTTCTCCTTGCTTGCTTGGGTTGAAGCAAATATATGTGAGTCAATAAAGGTTTTCAAAGTAAATCTTCTGCAAATGGGTCCCCAATCAAAAGAAGTAATACATTTTGAATATATATGCGGAAAAACTTGTAATCTGTTTTCCAAAATAACTATGTGTTCAGAACTATTCACTGGAAATTTATTATGAATCAAAAAGGTATTGTTTGGTTGACAATAATGATTCCCATCTGCATTGGTTTATGAATGGGTATTCAAATCAGTAATAATGGAAATCATAAACAAGGTTCTTTTTTTCATTCCTCTTTTCACCCTGCCATCGCCGCATATATTTAGCGAGCGTCAGAGTGTTGCGAGATTGTATTAAGGATCGTGTTACATACACGTCTTCTTTGGAACATACATATTTTAACGCGAAGAGAAGAAAAGGAGTCGGAAGGGGTGGGGAGATGAGTTGTCGTTGGTAGGAGTGTGATTTTGATCTTCCCCTTACTTTCATATAGCTTGATATATGGTGGTGTTTTTTCTCGTTTAGTTCGACTCGCGGCAAACTCGCAACCACCGATAGAAAAGAGTCGCTTCGTTGACTCGATTCTCTTCGATGACCAATCTTCCTGACGCTTTTTGACATCATATAGCCTATATAGGAAAGATCAAATCACGAGTCGACAGCTTTTTGCTTTACCTTAGTTTGTTCTCACGTTTCTGAAAATAGTCTCACATTCACAAGATAGTACGCACACATGGGAAGATGAAAGGAAAGTGAATTGATGATGACATTATTGTGAGCATTGTATGCTAAATGTGGACAAACACACGTACTATCATTCTTGGAATGAATGAATTCACAATTCAATGTTTTCATTTTTTCAATACAACAAAGACATTGGAGAAGATATTCGGACTGGAAGAACAAAAAACTTTTGACTCTTATGAACTTGTGCATTGTATGTGAAAATTCAATCAAACTCCTGTATACTCTGTATGATTGGAGAACCCAGTATAATTGGAACTACGGATTTCTGTACACAGTTATGAATGGAAATCCGTAGGTGTCATCAGTTTAAAATTATTTTTAGTGGGCCAATGCTATCTCTTCGGGATACTTTTGACTACTTCTTGATGCACATGAGTTTTGTGTATTTGACGATGAGACACCGCCAGGTGTGTTGAGACTTCACTGAAAAATTCAGTATTTCATTCCTTCCACATTGTGAAAAGTTCGTCTAAATGTAACTGCATCTTACTTGGAAATTTTACAAAAATTCAGTCTTTTCTATTGCGTCGGGATTTTTTTTCGGTGCTTGTTTTCAGTTGAAATAGGAATAGTTTTAGCTGAATCTCAGAATAAACTAATATTCAGGATAAAAAGTAAGTTTTGTTTTTCACTACACAGAAAAAAAAACTATCTTGTATCAAGACAATATTGTTTTCGTTATATATGAAACACGGATTGTCTCAGTTCAATGCAATTTGTTTTGAATCAAACACAGCACAAAACAAAATTCTTGATTCAAAGCAAGTTGCATTGAACTGAGACAATCCGTGTTTCATATATAACGAAAACAATATTTGCTTGATACAAGATAGTTTTTTTTTCTGTGTATGCACATAAGAACATGAAAATTATTCGAAACCCCTCGATCATGAGGAATGAAGCACGGTTATCCCTTATAACGAGTTCATTGAACCACCATCAATTTCCAGAAGAAGTAAGAGATGAAGCAATGTATGGAAATATTGTCCTGATCTCACTCCACAGCCCACATAGCATAAATATCTCGTTAATATCCCCAGGATATTCTGGGTATACTACAATGTCTCCAGGATGTTGCAGAATATTCTGAAAATAATACTGAGACATTGGTGATATGTAGGAGAATTGTCAAAACATTGATTCGATCCCATAGAATTCCCATTTCGATATTACTTGTTCTGACCTGTACCTAACCATATTCGAATGTACGAAATTTTTATGTATCTGAACATATCTTGAGCTTATCAGTCAGGGAAGAGACTCTTGAAGTAAAGTTTTTTCTTCTGGAAATAGAAACTGTATCCATTTCAACTAAATCTGTGACTGTTTCAAATTACGGAATCATATTCAAGAACTGAATAATTCCAATATCTCAGTGTATATGATAAAAGAATCAAACTGACAGGAAATTCTGCGTGAGGGAGATTTTCAGTAGGTGGGGTAGTCAACTCGATGTGTGTAAGTATATTTATACGCCTCTGGATAACTGACGCAGCGATCATATCAGAGCTACAAATTACTAGGGGCCAACCACAAACTCGCACAGAAAGAGAGAAAGGGAATGAAGGAGCTTCTTATTCCCAAGTTCTACCTTCGTTGGCGATGCACCAACTTTCGGATCATCGTCTTATCCTCTCTCCGCCTCCTTTAGATATTTTTCATCTTCTCCACTACCTCTCATGCTTCCTCTCCATCGTCTTTTCTCTTGAGTTCGCATCGGTCCATTCATCGGTGCTGTATTCACTGAAATTATAATAACAGTGATGATAAGAATGCTGTATTGAACAGTGGGGCATTGCAAAACTGAACAATAAAGATTGTGAAAAAAAGAAGAAAACCATCACCTGCCACCCGGGAGCCATCCAAAGCGTGCTCCTTCCTTCCTGCTATATACACCTTTGTCCAGAACTCTGGTACTGGTTTTTGGATCGTCCATCACTGATGATGCTGTGCAAAAGGATAATGAGCCCTTCAATAAGCTTTCAGTAATTTTGAGAAACACATAAATTGAAAAATGATACATTCTATCATTGTATTTGAAGTTTTATTCGTCATACAACGAAAAGTGTAATGTCTCTCACTGGGAATGTGATTAGTACCAAAAATCTATCAAACAGTCACTTTTGACAGACAAGATCAAGAACGAAATGAGGTTGAGTTATACCCAACACTCACTCAAAATGATGTAGGACAATTATGAATTCGTGCTGGACATACATATTTATGTTCCGCTTGTGATTGAACATGTGTTGTGAGAGAGTCGCTTGTCTGGACGTACGTTTGACGTGTATTACGCGCTAAGAATAAGCAGTCCACAGTATTTTGATCAATGCGGAAGAGTTCGAAGTGTGTCACAACTATCGGAACCTAGTCAATTCAACTATAAAGCAAGAACAAAAAGGTCGGCAGAAGAAAAAAGCTGTGTAAATCGAAGCAAACAAACTACGTTGTTTTGGGACTATGAGTTATAATCAATCATGCAAATTTTGATACGATGATGGAATTCCTTATCTTTGCGAATTATCCATTCAATCAAATGTTCCAAAATTGAAAATAATTCACAATTCATACATCGTGGGAGAAGAATTTTGAACCAGTGAATTTGAAACAACGATAAATTAATTGAAAATTGATATATCATAATAAAATTCTAAGGTGAGTTGTCCGAGTAGGAATTTGTTGAGGTCAGTGTCGGAGCCTTATAAGGTAAGCTTTTTGCCACATGAGGCACTGACGTTTACCCTACCAAACTTCTACTCGGATGAATATTCGCATGTTCCGGTCATTCAAGATTCCGAGGGGCCACATGAATATTTGATAACACTAATTTGTTTGTGGCCAATACAGCTCCAAATTTTTATACACGAAAAATGAAGATGGAAATTATTGAGATAAAAACTTCATATTATAAGTGGCGGTGACCGCAAACCAGATTACATTTTTTACCCTTATTTCTTAAACCTCAATTGATATTGAGACTGTACAGCAACATATTAAAATAGCTTGAATCATTCCGAAGACAAAACAGATGGAAGATACAGAAGATGTGTATAATTTCAATTTATATCAAATCCGATTCAAATTCATAAATTGAATCAAACCATGAAAAGGGAATCAAGAAGAAGAAGGAAACAGTGGGCTAACTTGTCGAGTGACCAAAATATATCTGTTGACTTAATGAAATGAGATTTCATCATCAGCACGCTTTATTGCAACAAAGGGCAAAAGTTCAAAGAATTTTATTCTTGAGTTTTGTTATAGATTTGGATCACATATAAAAATTGTACCAACGAATTTTCAGTCAGTTTATTTACAAGGCTGATGCAGAAAACAAATTTCTATACCATGTTGCTTTTATTATCCACTGAATACGATTGAAACAAATCTAAAACTGGACAGAATTTCTGATTATTTGAATATTAATCGGTGAGCTCCTGAATCAAGCAGAGAATGGATTGAAATCTAGGATAAGAGTTTGGATTACAAAACAGTCTTCCACTGTTACCGATGGTCATTCGGTGATGGTACATTCGTTTCAGGAATGGCTATTACACTTGGTGCGAGCTTAAGAAGGAGCTATAGTTGGAAACTGAAACCGTATCGACAATATACTGATTGGATTCCAAATTTGTGACAGCTAGAGACTTGTGCTTGGCCATTGACCCACCTTGGACTTACGACGATCGGCCCCAACGTAGTTTGAACTTGAACCAATAATTTTGAACACTGAAATAGGTATTATGGGAATCGAGCTTGTTTGAATGGTAATATCGCATTATTGAATGGGATGATACACAGAAAACAACTGATTTTTGAGAATGCTCTCCAAGATTTCAAAATATCATCACGATGAAGTAATCAGTCTTATGACTGGTTTGATAAAATCCTTCAACCCTGTCTATTATACGCTCAACGCTCAATTTCTGCATACCTACGACGATCCTTATCTTGTATGATTTGCTTCATATGACTCAATCTAGGTCTACCTTTTCGAGTTTTACCATTGATTTCTCTTTCCAATATTGTTTTCAATAAGCTATCATGCCTTAATGTGTGTCCTATCAGATTACTTCTTCTTTTCACAACATGTCTCAAAAGACTTCTTTTTTCATTTACCTTCTCGAGTACTTCTTCATTTCTTACTTCCTCTATCCACTTCACTCTAAGCATCCTTCTATAACACCACATTTCAGGAGCTTCAAGTCTCCTTTGATCCGTTTCTCCAATTGTCCAAGTTTCGCAACCATATAATGCTGTGCTACAAACGGAACTCTTCAAGAATTTCTTCCTTACTGCTAAGCTAATATTCTTCGAACATAGTTACTGTTTCTATTGGTAGAAAGTCTGTTTTCCCTGTGCTATTCTTGCTCTTGGATCTCTTTCGATTTGACCGTTTTCCATAATTATGCTTCCTAGATATTTGAATCCTTTGACTTGCTGTATTGTCTCTGCATCTAATTTGATTTCCGTTCTGGTATATGTTTCCGCTGTTGTACAAACCATGAATTTTCTCTTGTCCTTATTTATATTCATACAATAGTTTTCTAGTGATATTGTTTTCATAGTGTTGAGAATATTTTCCATCAAAAGAAACTGTTACTATGGTCGAAGGATATTAGTTCAGCAGTAAGGAAGAAATTCTTGAAGAGTTACGTTTGGAGCACAGCATTATATAGTTGCAAAACTTGGACAATTGGAAAAACGGACCAACGAAGACTTGAAGCTTTTGAAATGTGGTGTTATAGGAGGATGCTTGGAGTGAAGTGGATAGAGGAAGTGAAAAATGAAGAAGTACTTGAGAAGGTGAATGAAAACAGAAGTCTTTTGAGGAAGGTCCTGAAAAGAAGAAGTAATCTGATAGGACACACAATAAGGCATGATAGCTCATTGGAAACAATATTGGAAGGAAAAATGAATGGTAAAACTCGAAGAGGTGGACCTAGATTAAGTTATATGAAGCAACATATACAGGATACGGGTTGTCGCAGATATGCAGAAATTGAGCGGTTAGCAGATGATAGAGAGGGTTGGAGGGTTTCATCAAACCAGTCATAAGACTGATTACTTCATGATGATGATGAGAATATTTTCTGATTCAGCACCACTCGTAGCTAATATAGCTATGTCATCCGCAAATCTCAACATGATCACATTTTCACCTTGAATCTGTAACTTGAATTGCAATTGCTCCTTGACTTCGTTTATCGCTTTTTCTATATACAAATTGAAAATCAATGGTGTCAGTAAGCATCCTTGTCTCACCACTTTTCCAATTCGCACTTCTCCTCTTCGACTTTCTATTTCTATTATTGCGGTTGATTCTTATATAATTCATATATTATTCCCCTATCCTCGAAATCAATGCCTACTTTTTTCACAATCGTGAACATTTTCTCCCACTCAACATTATCGAACGATTTTTGTATATCTACAAAACCTATATACACAGACCTTTTTAACTCCAGACTTTTCTCTACTACTGCTCTCAGTGCTAATATTGCTTCCCGCGTTCCCCTATTTCTCCTAAGATCGAACTGATCATCTGCTCATCTACTCTCTATTTTATTCTCTATTCTCCTGTATATAATTTTTGTCAGTATTTTCGTGGCATGTGAAGTTGAACTAATCGTTCTGTAGTGCTCGCATTTGTCTGTTCCTTGTTTTTTCGGAATGGCGACAATTTTATTCTTCTGGAAATCTTTCGGTACTCCTCCTCTTCCATACATATCTCTGACCAGTTCAAACAGTGCGTCACGGGTCCTTTTACTAGAGGCTTCGATAAGGTCCTTTACCATCTATTCCTGGCTCTATTATTTCTCAATTCTTTCAAAGCCCTGTCGACTTCTGATCTCAAAATTGCATCTCCCAATTCTTCTTCATCAAAATCTTCCTCCCTCTCTAAAAATCCTATATTATCGCTCCCTTTATACAGATCTTCTGAATGAATAATTCATTGTTCTATTGTTTCCTCCGTCCTTATCAATTGTGTCCCTAGAGAATTTTAAATCCTACACGGAGGAAAAAGATCATGGAATGATCACTAAGAAAGATAGTAAACTGGTGACAACTACAAATTTCTGTGCACAGTCGCTAACAGAGACGAGTAATGATTCCTATTCTGGTATACTATATTATTAGGGGTGTGCGGGTAGCACTTTTTATCGGGTCGGGTCGGGTTCGGGTATTTGTATTTCTTTTCGGGTCGGGTCGGGTCGGGTACCCGATTAAATCGGGTTTTCCAAGTCGGGTACCCGAATATAATAAAATTGCTTGAATTTAATATTTTCAACTTCTATTCGAAGATGCCATTGCCGTTGATATTTTAAGGACAAATTGTCTTGAGCGATTGTAGGAATAAGGGGATTTCATATGAATTCAATTCTAATATGAAGAATGCCATATTCACTACAAGTCTATTAGGGTTGTTACTCCATATAATTGATTATGCAGCGCATTGAGAAATCTCCAGATTGCTTCATGGAATGTTTATATTCATTTTTTAATTCAATTAAGAAATATAATCACATTCATATCTCATAAATAATATATTATCTATTTTCGTATTTAGTAACCACAATATAGAATCTTGAACATCAATGAAAATAAAAATTCTTCTCATAAATATCATTCTTTTTTCATATTTTTAGATTTGAATGGAGGAAGCACAACTCTTCCACATGTTTTGCCAGCAATCTTGATCGAGTTGCTGTCACAATATTTCCTGCTGGAGAGAACGTTTGCTATATTTGAATTACCCGAATGTAATCGGGTACCCGAAAAACTCGGGAAATTGAAAAACCCGACCCGACGGGTACCCGACCCGACCCGACCCGATAAAAACCCGATGACTCGGGTACCCGCACACCCCTATATATTATATTTTGATATACCAAAATAGGAACCATTACTCGTCCTTGTTAGCGACTGTGCACAGAAAATCCGTACTTGTCACCAGTTCACTATCTTTTCTAGCGATCATTCCATGATATTTTTCCTCCGTGTACTGTTTCTAGATTTCATTGGTCTAAAAAATCTCTCAACAATCCTATGTGCCTCATCTATTTTCCCCAAATGTAATCCCACTTCTATATCCTGTCATTTTTGTTCTAACCATTATTCTTTTGCTTCCTTCGATCCTCTTATTATTTTATCCCTCCGTACCTTGTATGTCTGCTTGTCTTGCTTGCAACTCTCATTCTTGTACTTCCTCCATTCATTGATTAAATCAAGAATTTCTCCCATTATGCATGATTTCTCAGGTTCTACTCCACCGTTCTTCAGAATTCAATCTGCACATTGTTCTATGTTCCCCTTTATATTTGTCCATCTACCCTCTATTCCCAAGTCTTCCTCTTGCCGATCCTCCAATTTTTCGTCCAACATTACTTTGAATGCCTCCTGTGTTTTCCCTTGTTTGAGATTCTTCAAATTGCATCTCTTTCGCATTTTCCTTTTCTTCTTCAGAGCTTTGAATTTCAGAGAACATTTCATCAGCAGCATATTGTGATTACTATTTATATCCACGCCTGGATAAGTTTTACAGCTTTTCACTTGGTTTCGAAATCTGTGTTTTACTCATATGTAATCAATTTGATATCTTGCTGTATCTCCTGGCATTTTCCAAGTATAGATCCTCCTTGGATGATTTTTGAATAATGTATTGGTAATAACCACTTTATGGCTTCCACAGAATTCGATCAAACGTTGTCCTCTTTAATCTCTTTTTCCTAACACAAGATCTCCTCTTATGTTGCCCTTTTTGCCTTGCCCTACTACTGCATTCCAGTCACCTATGATCAATCAATTTTCTTCTCCCTTTACATATTCTATCACCTCTTCTATTCCATCGTACGTTCTTTCGATATTTTCCTCCGGGTACGCAGATGTGGGCATGTATAATTGAACTATAACAGTGTCTACCGGTTCTGTTCTAACTCTAACAACACAGGTCAACATTCGATATAAGAAAAAACACGAAAAACGCTATAGTGCTCTGGGGGTTTTTCAGGTCGCTGATTACGGTGAGTTGGTTAACCTGCATCACATCAGGTTCAAGGTCATTTGAAGGTCAAAGTGACTTAATGCGACCGAAAAAATCTGAAAAAAAGCATGCGTATGTTTTTGAGGTTCCTGAATACGATTCCGTACTTTTTTTGGCCTTTCGCCTTGGTCTAAGGTCATTTTGAGGTCATTTCGAGGTTGAATCAACATATTTCCACGAAAATATCTGCGAAAAATTTTTGAGCATGTTTTCAAGGCTTCTAAGTAGGATTCTGTAGTTAGTCTGGCCATAAGACTTTGTCTTTAACCAAATAGATCTTATGTGGTGGTCGCCTAAGACATAATCATATGGTAACTCGCTTATGAGGGATCCTTAGAATCATACTGTGTATATTTTGTAAGTTTTTGAAACCTCCTAAGTTGACATCTAGGGTAATAATGGAATGTAGCAATGTTTTTCATGCACAATGCTTGTGTTCAGACAAGCCTAATTGAAATTTCATATTGAGCTCTGTTCTTGCTCTTAGCGTTACCCAGAATCGACGACGTGGACGTGGCAAATTTCCGACCCTCTTGGGGTACTTTATTTTTGTGTGTTCCCTTGCCTCTCACGTTGTGGTACTACTCTGAACGAGTACGCTCTCATTTCTTGTCAAATGATCTTCTTTTTGATTTTCTTTTATGAGCTTCATTGGGATCACGCTTGAGGTTCCAGCAATATTCTGCTAACATATTTATCCCCCAGACACCTTGATACCTGTTTTCAAATTTACTCGAGGCTTGATGCATCCTTTCTCCATGCTCCCCACTTAAATCTCCAAGATTTTCAGGGAACCAATCAAGGTGTGAATCGAGAAAATGTAGTTTCAAGCTCATTGAACACCCCATTTCTTCCTCATTTTTTAATAAGTTTCCAACAATATTTTTATAATCAGGGTCTTTATGATTGCCGAAAATTAGGTCACCACCTCTCTGAAACTTTTCCAAGCTGCTTCCTCTGTTATATTCTGTTTCCTCTCGAATGTTTCATTTCTCAGGAGGTCTCTTATTTGTAGCCCAGTAAATACGCCCTCTCTGATTTCAGCTTCGGAAAGATAGGGTAGTACTTCAAAAATATGCATGAACGCAGGACTTTCGTTTTGGCCCATGGCCTTCACCAGTTGCTCTGCAAGACCGAGTTTCATATGCAAAGGGGGAAGTAGGACTTTATCAGTTGATATTAAACTTGGACCTATAATATTTTTTTCCCCTGGAATCAATTCCTTTCTTAATGGCCAGTCTTTTTTTACATAATGCTTATCCCGAGCCCGACTATTCCACTCACAGATAAAACAGGGAAAAGAAGTGTTCCCTTTTTGCTGACCTAGTAATATTGTGAATATCTTCAAGTCTCCACAAATTTGCCACTGGTTTCGATCGTACTTCAATTTTCGCAAAAGTAACTCTAAATTATGATATTCTTCATCTAATACAACAGAATGAGCTATTGGTGAAGGGGCATGGACGTTACCGTTATAACAGTATAGCTTTCAGGCTCCTTTTAGAATAATCTATAAACAGTCGCCAATCACTTGCTGTGTGCTCTACGCCATATTCTTGCACTAATCCTTCAATATTATGGCAGTAGACTAGATTTCTCATTTCGGCAAAATATTTCCTGAACGGACGTTCTCTCGAACGCCAGAAAGAAATTCTTGTTTCTTTCGATAGACACTTCTTTCGCTTCAGCCTAGATGCTAAAAGCTCCGATCTATCTTTCGAGAGTCCTAAGTCCCTGCAGAGATCGCTCAATTCGTTTTGATTAAACGTTTTGTCTTCCGATGTACTTCCTTCATCATCTGATTCTGATGTGCTAAAATTTTCACTTTCTTGAAGTTGGACTATTTCATCTGGCATATCTTCATCAACCACCATCTCTTGTTCTGATTCATTAATCTCCATGATGTGATCAGAATCTGTGTCAATAAAAACTGGTAAAGTTACAGATGTTACTCGTGCGTAAGATATAGAATTCTCATTTCTTCGGTTGTACCCTTTCAAATTCGTTAAACAGAAGTAACGGTCAGTGGGATGATCTGTTGGTGGTCTCCATATCATTGGTTGAGAACATACTTTCTTATTAATTCCATTTAAAACGTTGTGGCATTTATGACATACAGATTTTGGTGTATAAGCGTTATCCAATGATATTGAAACATTATAAATTTTGCAATATTTTTCTTCCAATGAATCTGAAAATGTGATTTTTCTGTGTGGAATATACTCCCCACAAACAACAGAACAATGATTGAGTTTCATGAAACATGATAAATTTCTTGGAGCATTAGACTCTACAGAGGCCGAGTTTCCCACCAATGTACAGCTGCGGTCGCATGATGACGACGCCCGCGGGCCCGCTCTCCCACCCTGACCAGCCGTCGATTCTGGATTTCCGTGATCCTGTTCCGTAAGTTTTTTATGAGTAGTTGCCATGCCGGCATGTAAGCCGTAACCCAGGGACTTCGCCGGATAGTGTGACAACTCCGTTGCCCACCGTCAACACGTGGAGGTGCCCTGGGGGCAACTACATCCTTATATTAGATTTTGAGACAGGACTGAGCTAGCTTCATGAGGAATAAGAGAACACTTCAACTATATTGCCTCAAGCACCAACCAATTAAAAACAATCTGGTCAGAGATACCAACTCGGAATAATTCTACACATAACGTAATTCTGATACACCTGGCATATACACCGGTTCCGTATGGAAAAAACCGAATTCAAGAACCAAGGTGTACGCTTTATTTTTGTAATGAGCTAAAGAATCATACTCAGAAACCTTCAAATCATATACATGACCTGTTCGAAAACGTTTTGGTCGAGATATGTCTATGTGACCTCAAAATGACCTCGAAAAACGTACGCATGATTTTTTCAGATTTCTTTGGTCGCATCACGTCACTTTGACCTTCAAATGACCTTCGAATGACCTTGGAAAGACCTCCATATGATCTTCATCAAAATCTCCTGGCCAGACAAACTACGAAATAAAATTCAGAGGCCTTAAAAACATGCGCAAAAATTTTTCGCAGATATTTTCGTGGAAATATGTTGATTTGACCTTGAAATGACCCTCAAATGACCTTAAACAAAGGCGAAGGGCCAACCAAACTATGGAATCATATTCAGGGACCTCAAAAACATACGCATGATTTTTTTCAGATTTTTTCGGTCGCATTGAGTCACTTTGACCTTCAAATGACCTTGAACCCGATGTGATGAAGGTTAACCAACCCACTCACCGTAATCAGCGACCTGAAAAACCCCCAGGCCACTGCAGCGTTTTTCGTGTTTTTTTTTATATCAAATGTTGACCTGTGCAATCATCATGCGTTCGCTATGTTGCAAATAATTTCCTATCCTATTCCCTACCCTTTTATCCATTCTAATTTCCACACTTGCTTGACCATTCTTGGATCCTGTATAAATTATTCTCCAATCCCCACTCCAGAAATCCCCCTCTTGCGGTCATTTCATCTCGATAATGCTTATTACATCGATACCTAACCTATTCATTTCTAATTCCAAATTTTCCAGTTTTCATGGTCGTCTCAGTGATCTCACATTCCACGCTCCGACTCGAAAAATGTTCTCTTTCTCCCCTATCTTCTTTGGTTCTCTACCTTGTTCGATGAAGCTCTCTCCAGCAGCCTCCACCCGGAGATCCGAATGGGAGGCCATTTCACCTCCGGAATATTTTACTCGAGAGAACGCCATCAGGTTGTTGTTTTCTTTTTCAATAAATATATAGTCCCGTTTCTGAAATCATCATTCCAAACAGATAGATTGATGAAACATACTTCGGAATAAAGGATAATGCATTTGAATGAGAACAATATTCCTTTGCCCCTATTGGAAGGAATGATGTCTTTGTATGAATTGTTAACGGAAAACGATGAAAGCGGGAGAGATATAAGAGTGAGGATAGCACAAGGGAAACAGGCTTTCTACCAAACGAAACAGTTATTATGCTCAAAGAGGCTTAGCAGAAGGGAGAAATTCTTGGAGAGTTACGTTGGGAGCAGAGCATTATATGGTTCCGAACCTTGAACAATTGGAGAAACTGACCGACGAAGATTTAAAGCTCTTCAAATGTGGTGTTAAAGAAGGATGCTCAGAATAGAATGGATAGAGAGAGTGAGAAATGCAAAGGTTCGTGAGAAGGTAAATGAAGAAAAAAATCTTTTGGAACATATCGTTAACGGGATACCAGCGTACCATCCAAGTGAAGATTTCATCTGCAAGATTTCTCTGAACTTAATCCATGGAACAGTCTGAAATTTCCAAGGAATAATCTTCGATACTTCATCAATCGGATACGGAGCCTGAATTTCGAATTCCGAGAAAGAATTTGTTCCTCAGTCCGTAAGAAAGAATTTTTTCTCGAAATTTGGAATTAGTGCTCTGTATCGCGATTGATAAAGTATCAAAGATTATTCCATGAAAATTCCGGACTATTTCATGGATTCAGTTCGGAAAAATCTTGCAGACGAAATCTTTACTCGGGTGGTATGCTGATATCCCGTTGAATTACATGAAGCAATTTATACAAGATAAGGGCTGTCGTAGATATATAGAAATCAAGTATTCAGTGGATAATAGATAGGGTTGAAGGATTCCATCCAACTAATCATGAGACTGATTACTTCATGGTGATGAATTGTTTCATCAGTGTACGAGGGTGGGGTGAAAGAACTGGCTCTTCGTCAGAAAAATTGATTCATAAACCATTTCACGAAATTTTTTCAGGAACCTTCAGAGTACTCTCCATCAGATTCAATGCACTTGTTGAGCCTTTTTCCAATCTGCATATGGAGAGCAGACGTCAATTTGGTTTGTATACCCCTGAGATTATATATATATATATATATATTTATAAATATTCTTTGATCACCGATACTCGCATTTTCCAAACATGGTTCTTGTTTCTTTTTCAGAGGGAAGTTTGAGAATTACCTGGAATGGTCGTCAGCCAAAGACGACTATGACAACGATGGAAACTTCACGGCTCCATCTTGACGTGGGATTCTCATCTCCAATTCGTCGTGGGATGAATTCGAAAACTTTTCAATTCGTCGAGGGATTTCCACGATTACCTATCGCGGTGTAATCAATGGTTTCACCGGGGATTAGGAATTCCTTTTTTCTTCTCTTGTTCTGTTTTGTATTTTCCGCAGGGTTTTCGACGATTGCGACGAGGAATCCTTCAAAGAGAATCGACGAGGGATACAATGGAAAGGAACGCTCTAAGTTCCTTCCTCATCGATGGGAGGGTGCAGGTAAAACCTATTACCTGCACGACTTGAGAGTCGTGCCTACAATTCCACTTGCAGTGATAGTGTTTGTGTAGTTTCTGTGTTACGAAATAGTGTGAAGTGTTGAGATTGTCAGTGTAGGATGGTTGAGATTTACTCACCAAGTTTCAATGGATTCGAAGTGACAGTTTTGTCACAAAGACATTTTTAGGTTGCGGTTATACAAAAACCGACGAGTTATTTTTCCAAGTTTGGTGAGTTAAGTGGGTGTAGTGATTATGGGTGATTTTGTTAAGCGTTTAGAGTCAAAACAAAGTTGTGTTTGGAATTTCAACCAATTTTCAATTATAGTTCCGTCACAAACACAATTTTTAAGTTGCGGTTATACAAAAACCGAGAAGTTATTTTTTCAAGTTTGGTGAATTAAGTGTGCGTGTTGTTTCTTAGTGGTTTTGTTGAGCCTGTAGGGCTGGAACAAAGTTGTTCACTAAGTTTCGGACAATTTGAAGTGGTAGTTTTGTCACAAAGACACTTTTAAATTGTGATTATAGTAAAAGCGGGAACTTTATTCTTCAAACTTCCAATTCCTCGCGTGTGTAGTGTTGCATGGTGGTTTTTTCTACCCAGTGGAATAGAATGTAGTGTGTTGGTGAAGTTCGAAGAAGTTTGAACTATCAGTATTGTTGAAAATCCAGTTTGAGGTTCATAGTTATTGGAAAACCGAGACTGACAGTTGTCCATCTTCAAACTTTGATAGCGTTTTGTGTATTACATGTGTTTAATTGGTGGAGTGACATAGTGAACAATCTGTGAGTGAAGTTTCATTCAATTCGAGATGGTAGTTGGTGAAAAATGTGAGAAAGTGAATTGCGATTGCTGGAAACTCTAGGGGCTAATTATTGAATCAGGGTATTTCCAGTATCGCTGAATGTTTTTAGTGATCTGTTTCCTCCAGTCGCTCGAGGAAGGTATAGAACACCAACCCCATGGTGATTGGCATGGATTTCACTGTGTCCTGTCGATTCAAGGTTTAGTCGACTCAACAATCTCAACGACTAAATGAAGTCGTTGGGATATGTCTGTGGATTTTAAGTGAAAAGAAAAGAATAGTGACTGTTAAGTGGAAAATTCATTCAATTTGGGATTGGGAGTAGAAAGGAGAATTCAACGATGCAGATTTTGATTTACCCTGTATTGGAGGATGATTCTCGTCTTGAGGGTGAGATTTATTGATTTTTCTTCCTTATATTTGATTTTATAAAAACGCTTAATTCATATGAAACATTTGATCATTATATTTGTTCACTATACTACTTCAATTTTAATTTCAAATAATTTGTACACACACATATATAAGGTCGATCCAAGGTCGAATTTATTTTTTCTCCATATATTGAACTCAAACTGTGCATATCTACGTTTCTTGATGTTATGAGTACGAAAAAAATGGTGGAAAAAATCAAAGATGCGTCCTTGACCTTGAAAAAGGTCGATTTACGGTCGAATTTCTTCTTCTCCATATATTCAACTCAAACTGTGTAGATCGACGTCTTTTGATGTGCTGAGTAGAGAATGATAATGAAAGGAATCCTGGATGCAGCCTTGACTTTGAAGAAGGTCGATTTGAGGTCGAATTTTTTTCTCTCCATATATTCAACTCAAATTGTGTACATCGACGTTCATTGATTTGTCGAGTACGAGAATAATGATGAAAACGATCCTGGATGCAGTCTTGACCTTGTGGAAGGTCAATTCGAGGTCGAGGTCCTCTTTTTCTTATATTGAACTCACATTTTGTGTACGTAGTTTTTTTGAAATGCTGAATACGAGAAAAATTAGGAAAAGAATCCCGAAAGCGTCCTTGACCTTGAAAAAGGTAATTCCAAGATCCAATTTGTTTATTTATTTCATATTTTGAACTCTCACCTCTTACATCTATGTTTTTTGATGTGCTGAGTGAGGAAAGAATCGTGAAAAGTCCTGGAAGTATTATTGATTCTACATGAAAACACTTCAAAGTGGAATATTGTTTCCCTCATTTCGACCCAAAACATCTTGAAGTTCGTTGAGGATCTGGGTACGACAAAAACAGTACAAAATTCGGAAAATATATTCCAGCTGTAGATACAGTTTATCAAGAAACCAAAGCAATTATATGACTGTTCGCTCTCAGCATGACCCAGGACCAGCGACGTGGACGCGGCGAAAATTTGATCCCTTTGGGGTGCTTGTTTTTCCTGAGTCCCCTTGTCTCTCACGTTGGAGTGCTCGATTTACGTGAGTCCCCTTGCCCCTTACGTCGGGGTGCTTCAATACCGTGAGTCCCCTTGCCTCTCACGTCGGGGTGCTTTATTACCGTGAGTCCCCTTGCCTCTCACATCGGGGTGCTTCATTACCGTGAGTCCCCTTGCCTCTCACGTCGGGGTGCTTTATTACCGTGAGTCCCCTTGCCTCTCACGTCGGGGTGCTTTATTAGCGTGAGTCTCCTTGCCTCTCACGTCGGGGTGCTCCATTACCGTGAGTCCCCTTGCCTCTCACATCGGAGTGCTTCATCACCGTGAGTCCCCTTGCCCCTCATGTGATCTTGAATCAATCAATCTCATGGCAATGTCACTTTAGTGTGGTACTCTTCAGAGCATGGCGTTATGCATATAGGTATATCGCAAATGGAGCATATGTAGTTCGTTCGAGATGTTTTTTTACGCGACCTACACAATTGGCACCTCCGTTTTGTAGTACATTGGGGGAAGTGGCGACCAAGTAATCGAGTGGCACAGAGTTCGTTACGGGGAATGTTTTCAGGAGACTCCAGTTTCATTAATCCTCTAGCTACTTGTAAACGAAATGAAGGAAAAGATGTTTGTTCTTGATTCTCAGTCTGTATAAAGCATGAGCATTACACAGGCATAAATCAATAAGGTGAAAAAAAAGCTTCCTATACCACTTCATTGTTTTTCGCACTGTTTCCGTTATCGAGAGTTGTCTATCAATATTATCAATGCCGCCCATATTCTTATTGTATTCATGAATACACGTTGGCTTTATAATGTCTTCTTTTTTTCATCATTTTTTCCCCCAGTTGCACAGAATTCTGGTTCGTGTACACTTGTAAGCATGCGAACACTTCGTTTGTCTTCCCATTTCATTGCCATCCAAGCATAATTATGAGTGACTTGTATTTCACCTCGCTGTAATTTGTTTTCCAGCTTTGGCATTCCCTTTCTATTTGCTTCGACTGTTCCACAAATTCCCGTATCACGATCATGCAGAAATTCAGCCAAACTAGGGGATGTGTACCAATTGTCTATATATATAACATGACCCTCATAAAAATAAGGTTGTAAAAAGTGAGCGACAATATCACCGGTAACACCTGAACCGAACTTTTGATACTCAGTATCTGATCCGGTGTAAACAATGAAGCCTAGAATGAATCCAGTATCGCAGTTTACCAACTCAAACAACTTGATGCCGAAACGATTCTTTTTCAACGGAATATATTGTTTGAACCGAAGCCTACCTTTCCACAATAACAGACTTTCTTCTATACACAGGTTTTTGCCTGGTATGAGAGCTGCCGAAAATTCACTTTGTAGGTGGTCTATCACTGGTTTTATTTTCCGTAGAGGATGATTGACAAATTCTGAATCATCTTCATTATCTTGGAAGTGTAATTGTCGCAGAATTTGCAAATATCTATCACGATGCATTCTTCCTCGAAAAATCGGAGTATGGAGCAAAGGATCCGTAGACCAATAATCTTCCAAATCACCTTTGCGAACATGGCCCATGAGAATTGAGAGACCAAGAAACATTTCAAATCCATCTTTGGTCAAAGGGCACCAGTCTTTCATATGGGAAGATGAACTCTGAGGATTCTGGGCATGGTAACGATTTGTCTCGTCTACAATCCTTTGAACCAGGGAAGAATCGGGAAAATGATTGAAAAAATCTATTGGCAAATTTCCCGTTATAGGAGCGTTAGGATTCATTCTGGGGTTCCCTTCGAAATCTCTGATTGATGGGCGAAAATTCGCATCATGAAAAATTTGAGTTCGGTCATAGGTGGGGTCTTCCAAATTAATGGCTTTGAATTCTTCATCCCCAGGATCTTGTTCTTCTGGTTCGGATTTACCGCTACTCCAAGCCTCTCTGTCAGTCATTTTATAAAACAGCAGCTCCTGAATAAATAGGATCTGCACCTGAGGAGGAAGACCGTCAAATGTTCTAATAGGAACTGTTGGTGAAATAACCACAGCCAAATGAGGATCCGTTTGAAATATCTTGGAAAAGCCTGCGTGAGGTACTATCGCCGGACCTGTGGAGAGGAACCGCGAAATATCCTAAAGAAGAATGTTGATCAAATAACCACCGCCAAATGAGAACGCTCTTGAACTATCCTGAAAAGGACCATCCAAGTTATGATCACCGTACCTGGGATGAATGAACGCGAAATTTGTATGTTTATATGGATATATTTATATTTATATATGTATATGTACCCAAGATGTCAAACGAACACAGAGTGGGTAATTTACTTCGAACACTGATTCTCTTAGGAATCCTTTCTTTGCCATTAGGCACACCCGGTTCAAGGATGAATCCGCAGGGTACCCAAAGTATAATGTAGAAACTCAAACACGAGTTCCTGCGCCGCCTACAACTTGGTCGGGAACCAAAGCTCACACACACAACGATACCACATATACGTTTACACTGACACTAAAGGAGCTATTAGTATGAGGGTGAACGTATATGTAGTATCGTTGTGTGTGTGGGCTTTAGTTCCCGACCAGGTTGTAGGCGGCGCTGGAACTCGTGTTCTTGGTTCTACATTATACCTTGGGTACCCTGTGAATCCGGTCTAAAGATGTGATCGAATAGTGGGTAACGCTCCTCAGCTGCATAACTTACTATTCGAGGTTTTCATAGCCGTGCTCCGATTACCTTCCATGCTCTACTGGGTCTGTCACATTGGATTCCTGAGAAGTTCAGTGTGTGAAGTAAATTACCCATCCCGTGTTCGTTTGATATCTTGAGTACGTATGCATATGTCCCAGAACGCATGTCCGACCTTTTGAGAGCATATTTTGCAACCAAAATGCAATTTTTTCCCGTTTGAAAAAAAATTTTTGGAGGCTCCGTTCTTGAAATATGAGCATTCTTAGATTTTTTCAAAAATCCAAATAACTCAGAAGCATCGTATGTTACATACTTCAGTCTAATACCATTCGCCAAGTTGGAAGACGGCGGATCTCTAGAAAAAAAATTGAACTATTATATCTCTATTTGTTCCGGAGCTACAGCGATTTGAAGTTGCTGAATTCTGATTGGCTGGAAGCTCAAAAATTTTGAATCACTGTAGCTCCGGAACGAATAGGGATATAATAGTTTAATTTTTTTTTCTAGAGATCCGCCGTTTTCCAACTTAGCAAATTGTATCAGACTGAAGTATGTAGTATACGATGCTTTTGAGTTATTTGGATTTTTAAAAAAATCTAAAAATGCTCATATGTCAAGAACGAAGCCTCCAAAAATTTTTTTCCAAACGGGAAAAAATTGCATTTTTGTTGCAGAATATGCTTCCAAAAGGTCAGACATGTATTCTGGGACACCCTGTATATATATATATGAATATATCCACATACATATACACAAATTTCGCGTTCATTCATCTACGTTACGGTGATCATATCTTGGACGGTCCTTTTCAGAATAGTCGAAATATGACAGAAATGAGTTAATTGGATGTGGAATTATCTTTTCCAAAGTGAAGGACGCATCCAGAATTTTTTTTCACCATTTTTCTCGTATTCAGCACATCGAAAAACGTAGATATATACAGTTTGAGTGCAAAAAATAGAGAAAAAAAAATTCAACTTCGAATCGACCTTTTTCAAGGTCAAGGACGCATCCTGGATCCTTTTCATTATTTTTTTCGTACTCAGCGCATCAAGAAACGTAGATATACACAATTTGAGTTCAATATATGGAGAAAAAAAAATTCGACCTTGAATTGACGTTTTTCAAGGTCAAGGACGCATCCAGGATTTTTTTCACTTTTTTTTTCGTACTCAGCACATCGAAAAACGTAGATATATACAGTTTGAGTGCAAAAAATAGAGAAAAAAAAATTCAACTTCGAATCGACCTGTTTCAAGGTCAAGGACGCATCCTGGATCCTTTTCATTATTTTTTTCGTACTCAGCACATCAAGAAACGTAGATATACACAATTTGAGTTCAATATATGGAGAAAAAAAAATTCGACCTTGAATTGACGTTTTTCAAGGTCAAGGACGCATCCAGGATTTTTTTCACTTTTTTTTTCGTACTCAGCACATCGAAAAACGTAGATATATACAGTTTGAGTGCAAAAAATAGAGAAAAAAAAATTCAACTTCGAATCGACCTTTTTCAAGGTCAAGGACGCATCCTGGATTCTTTTCATTATTTTTTTCGTACTCAGCGCATCAAAAAACGTGGATATACACAATTTGAGTTCAATATATGGAGAAAAAAAAATTCGACCTTGAATTGACGTTTTTCAAGGTCAAGGACGCATCCAGGATTTTTTTCACTTTTTTTTTCGTACTCAGCACATCAAAAAACGTAGTTATACACAGTTTGAGTTCAATATATGAAGAAAAAAAAAATTTGACCTTGAATTGACTTTTTTCAAGGTCAAGGACGCATCCTGGATTTCTTTCATTATTTTTTTCGTTCTCAGCACAGGAATTCACCCTTGAAAAACACTCAAAATCCTCTTCCCCCGGGTGGTCCCTTTTGGGACCAGTCCCGTCCTCTAAAGGTTAGTCATGGAAAATTATATCTTGCTTTGTCACGAGTTCGATCATGGGATACCTTCAAAATATATTTGGGTCACCAGAGAAATACTTTGGAGATAAAAAATTATGTTTATGAAGAGTTGTTTTTGTGAATGTTTATTGTTCTTTCTGTTTCAGCATTACTCATTTATTCATGAATCATGTATCAAACTCCATGATGAGGAGAAATGGATAGCTGACATTGACTGGAGATGCGTTTATCTCTTCTCTCAGAGGAATTGAGAATCAAATTCTATTTACACATGATAATTTTCAATTCATTTATTACTGATTTATTGTGGATTTTTGGAATTGTTTCCATCATACACATGAAGTTCTCTGCACAAATGAATGCAGAAAATTATTTTTGTTACAGATTACTCACACGTAATTATTCATGTATTCTCATAGATAGCATAAATTACCGTTCTTGTCTCTGCATAACAACTTGTCACTGAAAATCTTTGAAACATTCATGAAGCCTGTTGGCCAGGTTCGAAGAATACGTTGCGTTCCTTGGGGAATTATATTATATTATATTATATTATATTATATTATATTATACCAATGTATATATATATACATTGGGAAATTTTTCATTTGAATTCAAGTGATAATTGTGTATCCTCGAGTGTACAACACGAATCTCATGAGAATAAATTTTTATAACATATTTATGAAATTTGAAAGTACTCTTTTGACATATAACCATTTACATCCCTTCCATTAGATTTACTACACAGCACGTAATATCCCTCCAATATTGTCGGAATGTATATCAATTCCATTTCAATAATACAAATCACAATACACTAAGACGACAGAACATTACAAACTAAGAAAAATATTCTCATTTCACAGATCACGAGTTGACATTTGACTAAGTATATTTGAGAATCATAAGGATATTACATGTTGGAAAATTCTTCCTGATATCTTTAGTCGGTTCACAACAACAATTCTTATTCCCAAGTTATAATAATGTTACTGAGAATAGGTTTTAATGACAATATACGAAAATCATATTCAATGGATAGATAAAGGAATTTCCAAGGATAAACAAATTGATTATTCAATTGGATTAGAATCAATAAATTTCGTGAACACTGACGTGTTCCCAATTACAATGATATGAATTTTTGCACTAACTCTTTTTTAAGAAGATCCAGGAGTTTAGCGCTCGTGAAGTGGACCAATTGTCAGGATTTGTTGGTTGTATTTTTGGTGGTTTTTTTCACATTACAATCGATTCTCAATGATTTCAGTGTTCAAGAAATTCATTGATTCTAATTCAATTGAATAATCAATTTGTTTATCCTTCATCTATCCATTGAATATGATTTCCGTATATTGTCGTTAAAACCTATTCTCAGTATCATTACACTGAGAGAAAAAAAATCTCAAACCAAGAAAATATTGGATTGACCGGGTCCAATCCGATATTTTCTCGAATCAAGAAAACTTTCCTCCAACGAAGAAAACATTCCCTTAGTTTGGAGCTATACAACGTAGTGTGGACAAAATTTTCTTACCTCAAGTACGTATTTCATTCAGATAAGAAAAAAATTCATATTCTCAGACCAAGAAAATATGTTCTTAGGATTGAGCTAATTTTTCTCTCAGTGTATTATAACTTGGAGATAAGAATTGTTGTTGTGAACCGACAAAAGATATCAGGGAGAATTTTCCAATATGTAATATTCTCATCATTTTAAAATATA
The DNA here is from genome assembly GCA_018340375.1 of Gonatopus flavifemur. Taxonomy (NCBI): domain Eukaryota; kingdom Metazoa; phylum Arthropoda; class Insecta; order Hymenoptera; family Dryinidae; genus Gonatopus; species Gonatopus flavifemur. Next base: position 2,411,840 of record JAFFJZ010000033.1, read on the forward strand.
CTCAGTCAAATGTCAACTCGTGATCTGTGAAATTAGAATATTTTTCTTAGTTTGTAATGTTCTGTCGTCATCTTGGTATATTGTTTCAATAGTGTATTGTGATTTGTATTATTGAGATGGAATTGATATATATTTCGACAATATTGGAGGGATATTACGTGCCGTGTAGTAAATTTAATGGAAGGGATGTAAATGCTTATATGTCAAAAGAGTACTCTCAAATTTTATAATATGTTATAAAAATTCATTCTCATAAGATTCGTGTTGTACACTCGAGCATACACAATTATCACTTGAATTAAAATGAAAAATTCCCCAATATATATATAATATAATATAATATAATATAATATAATATAATTCCCCAAGGAACGCAATGTATTCTTCGAACCTGGCCAACACATTTCATGAATGTTCCGAAGATTTTCAGCGACAAGTTGTTATGCAGAGACAGGGACGGTGATTTATGCTATTTATGAGAATGCATGAATAATAATCTGTGAGTAATCTGTAGATTTTTGTAACTTAAGACTATCTATGTTATTTCCGACAACAGTGTGGAAATTTCACGAACATTGAGTTCATTTTCATATTATATCGAGTTCATGTTTTTGAAGTTAATCCATCGCAATGATCTAAGAAAACTTGAACATTAAGAAATGAGAGAGAGAGGATGAAGTCGAATTCTACGTGAACTTGTTTCAGAAAAAACGTCACTTAGATACAGATTTGAAGTGCATCCTATAAAATACATCTCCAAAATTGCGCATTGCCGAAAACTTTCTATTCCCCCGTAACTTTTGAAGGAAATTCCTTGACGTTGAAAGGTTCAGATCTTATAATTTCATTTGTTGGCCTGCAGAAATGATTGGGGAATGCAAAGTGTCCGACAACGCACAATCTCAGGCATGTAGTTTATTAGTATTAACCTAAAATTTCTACTCATAACCGTCCTCCCTGCAAACAGTTTGTGCAAAATTGGACTCCCTTCTCCCCCTCATTTCTGGATGCTTGGGGCCCCTGAACCCATCATTATTCAATTGTACTGTAACAAGGAAAAAATAAAGCGTTTCATTGTTCGAAAATTCTGCAACATCATTATTGTCGAGAGGAAAGATTCAGGCCTCGGTTAGAAATGCGTTTCTACCACTTCTTCTATGTGAATCTCAACAAAATAACTTTGAATAACTTTTATGAACTTTCCGTCATTCTACTAGATATGATAAACGTTCGCGGAAAACCGATCACGCGCGCGCGAAGCGCGCACCGAAGGCGGCTAGTAATAATAAAATTCAAAAGTATATCATATTTAATCCAGTGGAGAATCATAAAATAATAGAATCTGATAGAATAAGATAGGTAGAATCTGATTGGGAGATACTTTAATCGAGAGTACTCGAACATCAGGAGCGGGTAGAATTTCACGCCATTTTTTTTCATAAATTACTTGATAAATTTTAATTTGGAATACATAATAATTGAGTGCATACCTGAGATTGAACTCTCAATATAAATTTGGGTTCCCTTATGGTTTGTGGATATCGGGAAACTAAATTGTAAATTATTGACAGTTAGAGTTTATTGTTCTATGACGGTTTGTGTCATAGAGACGATAAGGAGGGGGGAGCGCAAACCACCTCAACAGCAGAGCCATCATTCGTAGCTGCTTGAGCACACCAACTTGATACATACTTGTCGGTCTATTAGATCATTCCATATGTATCATTCTTATAAGCTGACACAGACAAATATATGTCTACATAAACCATAATCAATGTGCTTCTTTAATTGATAACAAAACCACCACACATCCACACAATCACAACATTTATTAATGTGTGAATTTTTTTATCGACGCCAGGATATCAATCAAAAAATCGGAACTCATATTCAGAGTCTAATCCTGGTCGTGGGTGTTATTATTATGCGCACAAAATCTCCGTTGAATGCATAAGTTATAAAAAAAAATTGGCGCAAAATTTGGTTCGTCTCTTCCGGTGTTTGAATGACCTTAAGATTACTTGATGCTCACCTCTGAATTAATTCTGATGTAGAATGCAGCATCGTTGGGTAATGAAAACCGGAAACAAAATATGCCAAGAATGTGATCAAGCAACCTTCAAAAATATTTTTTGGTTTTATTATAAATTGGTCCAGAATCACAACATAACATGCTGCGTCCGTATCAATAAGAGATCAATAACGTGTAGTTATGATTTTTTTATATATTCTGAGTAGATACTATTTTTCAATTCGTACTTTCATGAATCCTAAGAATTACTTTCACCTTGAATCAATAAAATGGGATTTTCTAATACAGATATAGCAGTTGAACATATTTCTGCATCGCTAAGGGAACGCCGAAATAGGAAACAAAGATTCATAAGAGAAAAATAGTTATGTTTTCCACGTATCCCATGTATGAGTCAATTACATCTATGATTTGATAAAATGATTCTGTTTTTCCTCTGATATATGTCATGATGAGAAGGAATATGATGACTGAACTAGCTATCTGGCTCCTTGAAGCTTCATTGTCTCTCTCCTTTTTTTTAATCAGCGTCAGCATTTCAGCAGCCTGCTTAGCTCGGTGGGAATTTTTCATCTCTTGACTCCAGGAATGGAACATATAATCATTCAGATCTTTAGTTTTATTGTTCAATTGTGTTGTCCAAGTTGTAATCACATTTTTACCCGGCAAAATCGAAGCATGATCTAAGAAAAACGCACTCTCCAACAAAAGGGGCATCTAGAATAGCAATTAGTTCTTTCGGAGATTTGAAGCGGTTAGTATCTGCCCTTTGAGAGGGATACGTCTCTTCCATTAATTCCTTAGCTAATGATCCTTCTTCATCAGTCAAAGGCAGAATCTTTTGTCGCTTTCCTTCTTGCATTTCCTCAGTTTCCTTATCAGGTAATGGTGGAGCGTGAGCAACAAATCCATATTGGTCTGATTGATTATCTCTTGTGGACGTGATGAAATCATCATTTCGTGATTCATCATGGGGACGTTTGACTCTTTCTTCACTCTTATGATCTCTTTGATAATTCACGCAATTATAAACTTGAAGTGCAAGACTAGAAAATCCTGAATCAACGAATTGCTCATTGATATGTACAGTGGAAATAGGTTTATAAATTGCATCTTGCTAGTTGAACACCATATTAGCATATGCATTAATCGTTGCTCTTGAATAATCTTTCACCTCATGTAAAATGAATTCTTCAATATATTTATATACTTCCCTCACTGCCACTTTTTCATCTGTTTCAATTTATGAGGTGGTTCATTCGAATTCATGGCTCCTAAAATCGGTTGAAATATATCCACAATTGGTTTCATAGGAAGAGGCATGATCGAATTCGATTTTTCTGTATTCCCTTGATGTTCTAAGGAAGGAATGGCTGATTGTTGCATGGACGGAGTACTCGCGCCGTTTGTTTCTATGAATGTGAAAACATTTATTCGCATCAACAGTCAATGTTCAATGTTAGATGAATACAAACTGATAAATCGTCATAACATATATACATATACATGGAATATGTAATTCATTCTAATCTTAGGGAAAACAATTCCGCTTGAATGCGATAAAAACTCACTATTTTCTTCCAAAGTAGGGTTATTGGAGAGTTTTGTGGGGATATCGTTCTCATTCACATCGATGCGAGGTGACAAGCCAGGCCAGTCGTCACCTTCTGGTACAAGCACAATTGATAAATGATTATTCCTATTTTTTGCGTCAGTCATCAATTCTAGGAAGATTTCATTATCATCAATTTCAGTGCCTACTTCTGACTCACACGATTCCAAGAAAAGCTGTTCGCAACACCTGTGACTTTAGTCAATTTTTATGACGAGAAAGTGATTTTGTTCGAACAAAATCATGTTCTGACATAAAACAGTTGATCAAATCGAAATTATCATAATTCTAGCCCGTATTTGGATATAACAAATAATAATGATAAATAACAATTGAGGAGAATATATTTGAAGTTCATTGAAGATTCAAAGGCCACAGTAATATTGCGATATGATTAGGAAATTGTATTACAATATTTAGTATTCGCATACACCGATCAATTTGGCTGCGATATTATTGGTATGGTTTTGAGATATCATGAAACCATTATTATTTTATTTTGGTTATAGTGAAGAATATAGATGACTAGCTTCAACGGCAATAATAGTTAATCGTACATACTTGAAACAAGAGCCACAAGATCTGAAAGGTTCAGAAGGAACAATAAATTAATTTAAATGAAGCTGGATAGATGGTTTCTTTTGGTAAACTTTTTGGATTTAGTACCCCTTTTTTGGTTCCTGTACAAACATCTACACTTCACTATCATTTGAGTAATTGTAGTCATAACAGTATTGTCGTGCTATTACAAAATGTTAATTATACACTCCTGTACAATATTACGTACTTTGTCAGAATAATTCAAATTGAAAAAATTCTATTATTCATTGCCAAAAGTATTGTCGCCATCCAATTTATGAGAATATATTTTGATTATCCTCTCGCAACTCACGAGAATTCAGTCAACACGTTCTCTGCCAACTCCCTAGTCAAAGCGTTTATCATTAGAAATTTTGAAACTAATTCATCACTCATTGATAAAAGGTTACAAGAATTCAATGAATTTGTTGAAATTATAAGTGAAATGTGATTCTGTACAATGTAACCGAGAAACATGTGGACATTGAATAATTATATCAAGGAGTTTATCAATAACATGTTTGAAAATGTAATGAAAAAAAAACAATAACCTTATATTTTTCAGAAGAAGACAAATTGAATTTCTTAATTGCGGCGTCTTTCAATGTCTCCAAAGTATCAGCAGTTACAAATTTTCGAATTTTCCTGTCATAAGATATAACTCGAACCAGAGGCATTTTTATATGTTCAAATAATCTGAAACAGGAATTCTCATAAACATGCCATATTGTAATCATATTACTACATAAATATTTGTTTGGAAAGCACCAATTCTAAGAATTTCCTTCCAAAAATAGCTCCTTGTTATGTTAAATTTGTATGAAGCTGAAACTGGCGGCTGAAAGCTATGAGCCGATTGTTGCAACTTTTGTTTGAACTTAATTCAAATATTTTTCTTATCAGAAATTGATTGAATGACTTTCAACAAAACAGTTTGGCAATGCCAACTAAAGAAAATGATTCGATTGAAAATTACAGCGACTGGCTGCCAGCTTCCGGTAGCTAGTTTCAGCTTCATTAAATTTACCATGTACACAGAGAAGGATAAAGTGTTGAGAATTACTACATTTCTACTAAATTGGCGGGATAAGAGGAAATACCACTGTTATTGATAGACAAGTGTAGTAAAAATGTGTACTTCATCATGCAGAAAGTTCCACGCTCGTACTGAACAATGTTTTGTTGATCATTCATTTTTACTACCCCTAGTGAAAATGGGAGCGTAAGAAGGGTATGAAGCAACGCGGAAGAGTAAACGTAACAGTATCTAAGCGCGAAAAAAGCGAAAATTGAAACATTTTACGCTCCATTTGTTTCAATCTTCGCTTCAAGCGGATAGAAATTTCCACCAGGGACACTGTGTCCCAACAACAGTGATATTTTCTCTGATCCTGCCAATTTAGTAGAAATGGAGTCATTTTCAAAACCTTCTTTTTCTCTGTGTATGAATGGAATAGTAACAAGGAGTGTTTGAATTTTACTGGAATATTGTGTATACACATCAATAAAAACATCAAAAACACCACCACGGCTCAGTATGATGAAATAACTCCACTCATACCAAGCGATTCGTAGATTGTTAGAATATGATTTCATAATTCAATGCAATCGAAGATCTATGAGGTGATGCGTTCTTCTCCGCTCAATGTAAATAATTCCATCAATTGAAATATCGCAGCATTGCTATGACTCAAGAAAGGATTCTGAAGACACTCCTCTTCCCGTTTGATTTCACAATATCAGCTGAGATTTATACAACACACTGAAACAATACATAAATATTTGTTTGGAAAACAGTAACACTGAAAATTTCCTTTCAAAATAACTGTTTTTATACTTTCAATTTTGAACGTATGAATGCAATAATGATATGAAGTATTTGAATTTCACTGAAATATTGTATATCCACATTAATCAATTATCCTCTCCACAGTTAAGTGTAATGAAATCACTTCACTGACACCAAAAGCTTCGTAGATTATTAGAATAATACTTTATAATCCAATATCATTGAAGAAAATGGAAGTGACGTATTCTCTCTCAATCGAAATAAAGAATTCCATCAATTAGAATATAGCAGCTACCAGAACTCGAAAAAGGATTTTGGATACACTCCTTCTTTCACCTGATTTCACAGCATAAGTCAAGATTTACACAATACACTGAAACACCAGACATGATCGCAAACATATCATACTGAAATAATCACATCAAATCAATGTTGCTTTGATAAAAGGTTACATTGAAAATCTTCTAAAAGAGCAGTCTTTACCCAATCGAACAAAAAGACATCTTTTAGATATCTAAAAGATATCTCGCAATTTCGAAAGATGTCTTACAAAAAGGTCTTGAAGATGTCTTTTAGAAATCTGAAAGATGTCTTACGCGACTGATTTCGACAAGTTTAAGAATCTCAAAAAGGTCTTGCGGAAGATCCCAAGTAGCACAACAGGTTAGAAATGCTAAGAAGGTTCTTGGAAGTTCTGAGCATGTTCTATGAAGATTCTTAGCATCTTCGAATGAGACTGTTCCGGATAAGTATATTCTGTGCACATTCTCAGAACATATTTTTCGAATTCATCCAAAATAGTCTCATCTGGATATTCTATGCATGATCACGGAATGAACGCAGAATATTTGAAATGTTCTTGTGCTACTTGGGATATGTTTCGGACGTATTCGATCAAATCTTGAAAATGTCCTGAAGAATTCATAAAAATATCTTAGGAAAATCTCGAATCGTGCATAAAAAAAATTCTCCCCTCTTTTTCTTCTCCTTCCTCCTTTCTTTTCTTTTGATCTCCCTCTCGGTCCTACCAATTTCACTTCATTTTGGATTCTTGGGGTTGCGAGATTCAAACCCGGACATTCCACGACGTGCCTACGCTTCAATGACCAGAGCCATAGGAACAATTTGATTACGGTCCTTATGATCGTCAATATGACATAGTGAGATATAATCTCAGCGGTGTATATTTTCAGAGTGAAAGTGATCTTTTGAACAAGGTGTTTATTACATATACAAATATAAGATAAGTTGATTGTGCTTGATATTTGAACAGTTCAATAAATTTGGTGAAATATATTGGAGTAAATGATCCAGTGATCGTTAGTGTCTGATGAATATCATAGATACCTTTGAATTATTTCTTTTTCCCTGTTATTGAAAAGCAACTCATCAGTAAATGTGAATGAGAATTTGATAAAATCACCGTACACGAAGGCCGTACATAAAGTTCAGCGTGAGAAGTGCGATAATTCGCAAAATATTGTGACTTGAAGATTCGTTACTTTTAGTGCTAACACTGCAAGGTTACAAAATCGTACTTTTCATAGAATTTGTTAGTATTTACATGGATTATTCAAGCTTTTAATTTATGAACGAATTCACCTTCTCTGCAATTCGATTGTGAACAAAGGCATTTGAAGTGTCATCCATATGCACTCATAACCTCAAGACTGCTGATCTTAGAGATACATTTGGTAAAACATTTTAAACATATCTTTTGAAAGACATCTTCAAGATGTCTTTTTAATATTCCCTGTGGATGTCTTCCAAAAGACATCTTCAAGATACCTTGGAGATGTTCATGTTTATTGAGTATAATATCAATCTCCCACACATGAACATTGTAACGTTTCAAATGTTTGAATACGCGTTGGTGACTTTTAATCAACCCTAATTAATAATTTAATTAGACCCCGTGCCTCTAGCTCGCCGATTCCAAGGTTCAGGAGTGGGGAAACGCGGGTCACAGATCATAAAAATAATGATTCGTCAGGTTTAATAGGTAAAATAATAATTTATTCAATAATCGAAAAGGTTAATGACCAAAGTAGGTTGATCAGAAAAGGATAAAAGATATTTACATCGTGTATCTTAAATCTAATGTGAATGCGCGCGCGGGTATACAATACCCATGTGTATTAGGACTAAGGCCTGTTACAACTCAACAGATACCCGCCTTTAGTCCTAAGTGTACGAAAATGTGTAATGTATACGGCCTTTAAAATGAATTCAAAATTATGGATTCAGAAGGAATCCGCGTGAATGGCGTTATAATTGGTCTAGCATGAAGTGCTAGTATGACCAGCCAATGAAAAAGGGTTTTTGCGGGTGCGTGACGAGTGCAAAAGAATTAATGAGTTTCCCTAACAGGATCAATAAGATCCTGGATCAAAGCATCAGGATGACCCATCCGCTTTGTCGCTGGTTATTTTCGGGCCTCAGGATGTCCCATCCGCCTTCAGTGATAGTCGTAACAACAACTGTTTCCAAACCGCACGTAACTACGGCTGACTCTCGCCCTTTACCAAAAGATGAGCGTACCTTTACCTCGGCACCTCGATGTCGACGTTAGTCGATAGGAACGAAGGAGTGCTGGAAGTCGGTCCAGGCACCCATACTTATATCCGCAGAAAGTTAATTTTCGCCTCGGGAAGCGACACGAAACGCAATTCATCCTTGCGGTTACCGCGCGAACCAAGGTTTAAGTTGGTAATGCCCTGCCGCACACTTTAGTTTTGCCGTGGGTCGTGTGTTGGCAATGCTTCGCGCGCTTTAGCAAAGTCTCGTGCGACAGGGTTCCGCGTGCACCGACCGATGGCGCTGGCGCCACCGCTTATCGACGGTGCTTCGTCACGCACCGAAATGTTTACAACCTGTCAGCTGACAGGTTACAATTAGTGACTCGTCACACACCCCCCTTTCTTACCAAAAAAAAATATGCCGCAGGTGTATTTTTTTTCAACTTATGGCCTGTAGGATGGGTGTGTTCAATCAGACTATACCTTACAATTAATTTAAATCACAAAGATTTTTCTTCTATTTTAAAAGAACATAAAATAAAGTTTGTTTTGTACAAAAAAAATAAATTTCCAGACTAGCTTTGTCCTTAAACTAAGTTACCAAAATATAAATTTGACCTTAAAAACTAGTTAATACCTAAAATAGGAACCAATGTGCCTCCTTGGGCTGATAAACTAATAAATAAACGTTAATAATCTCTTTGACTAGTGTCCTTAAGAAAAGTCTTTGGCCTTTTAGCCTTTACTTAAATTAACATAAAAAAAAGAAAAGAAAAAAAAATAAAGAAAACGATAAGGAACACTTTGGGCACTATCACTTCACTGGCGGAAATGCTGATGTGTTAAGGCTTCTCGGCGGCCTCTCCATCCATGGCCGTCACCTTGATATGGCCATACCCGCCGCACACCTTCCAACGGCGCCCGCTAGCGTCTAGTGCCGTAACCCTGACTCGGTTAGGGGTGTCCCGCAACTGGCTCATTTTCAACTCCGAAAGAAGCTTGGGTCGATAGTTTCGCTTCTTCCTCCTCTCGATATCCTCCGGACTTTCAGCTGGCCGGTTTTCTTTCTGAGGAGAGAACTTCCCCATCGGCGTTACAGGACTCAAGGAGGATTTTAGTAGAAAGACGTTTTGCTCTTGGATCCTCTGCTCCTGTCTCCTAGCCTGCATGGCTAATTCTAATTTTTCCTGTTCCGGCGTTTTATAATTTGGGACGGCGCGATCTGGTTCCCGTGGCATCTCCTTGACGCATGCCACTTTCAGAGGAGGTGGAGGGGCTGTCGGTTGTGGATTTGGCTTCCTCGCGCATCGCATCTTAAGTTTTACCGACTCCACATTAATTACCCTAGGTTTTCTAGGGACCTGAAGTTCCGTCCTAGCCTTCTGACGGTCAAAACCTGGACATCGGGGATCGTAAGGTCTCGCGGCAGTAGATACGGCTTCCCGTAGGAAATCACCTCTAGACTTAGTCTGGAAGGGTTTGGACACCGGCACGCTTATGCGGGTTCTTGGCACCAAAGCTACGGGGGCTGTGTTGGCATATAAACGCTGAAGGCGCTCTCTCACCGTCTCTGGTTTTCCGGAGTTGGACGTTGATGGTCCCGGGTTGTCCATGTCGTAGATTACACTAAACATAAATTTAACGACCCTAATTACTAATGACGTTTGCAAAGATTCGTTATCCCCTTCTGATCAATGAGATCCTGAGCTTGGATGCGACGAGACATCAGGTTTTAAGTCCTTGATGTGGACACGATTAAATCTCCCCTCCTTTTCTAATTCGAAAATGTTATTACCCACAATTTTCACTACTTTGTATCCAACTGAATATTTCGGAGCTAATTTCGCCGAAAACGCATCAGCGGCGGACGATAAATAATGTTCCCGCTTACAAACGATATCCCCTACTTGGGGTTTCCAAGATCCTTTATTCCTGTTATAATGTTGACTCTGTTTAGTAAAGGCTCTAGCCAAGTTAACCCTGACCAATTCAAAGGAATCGCGGAGTATTCTTAAACGTTCTTCCTGATTGGCTGGGCGGGTTGATCCTGGCGTCTCCCACTCAGAACGCAACGTCCTGGGCGGGAAAATTTCTCTGCCATAATTAAGATACGCAGGAGTGAACTGCGTAGATTCGTGCTTAGCAGTGTTAATTGCGAAAGCGAGTTCAGGGATGTATTTATCCCAGGAGCGTTGGGTTTTCTCGATGAACTGGGCAACCATTGTCCCAATAACCTTGTTCATACGTTCCACCGGGTTACATTGAGGAGAGTAAGCCGGTGTACGTTGATGCACTATGCCGTACTGTGAAAGTAGTTCGGTAAAATCCTTACTAATAAATTGGCTACCGTTATCGGTAATAACCGCGCGTGGGCAACCAAAACGTAAAATGATTCTTTCTTTAAAAGACTTGACAACAGCCGTAGCTTTAGTATGCCTTAAAGGCTGAATTTCCGTCCACTTGGTAAACTTATCCTGCATAACTAATAGATAACAATGCCCGTTGGACGATCTCGGTTTTGGCCCTATAATATCAACTGAGACGATTTCCCAAGGTTGAGTGGCGTTAGATGTTCCCATTTCCCCAGAAATAGGTTGTTGAGAATTCTTAAACTCTTGACAATTCTTACATGATCGTACGTATTTAGCAATATCCTTGCTCATGCGGGGCCAAAAATACGACTTGGCTATCCTAGCAGTGGTTTTAGCAATGCCTAGGTGGCCCGCAGTCGGGGAATCGTGATTTTCCTGCAGGACTTGGAATCTCAAAGTATCCGGAACGCACATTTTCCAAGCGTTTTGTCTCTCATCATAGTTTAAGCTATGATGGACATGACGGTAAAGTTTACCTTCCTTAATGCAATATTCGGGAAATTTTGGGGTTCCTGTTGACTTTATCTAGGGTTCGTTGATACCAAGTATCCTCTGGCTTTAAACTAGCCACAATGATGGTCTCTTCAAGCAATTGTTCGTGATCTTCAGAAGAGTCGTTCGGAATCGGACTACGCGACAATGCGTCTGCTACCTTATTTAAACTACCTTTACGATAAAGGATTTCAAAATTGAATTGTTGAAGGTAAATACTCCAACGTGCTAATCTCCCAGCCGGGCTGTCTAAAGAAGCCAACCACCTTAATGACTGATGGTCGGTGATGACCGTGAATTTGTAACCTTCCAAATAAGGCCGCATCTTCTGAATGCCCCAAACAACCGCAAGACACTCCTTTTCCGTAACGGAGTAATTGATTTCATTTTTGTTAAGGGTCCTACTCGCGTAAGCTATGACTTTCTCCCCTTCGTCAGACGACTGGGTAAGGACTGCGCCTAGACCGAATTGACTCGCGTCTGTTTGAAGGATAAATTCGCGAGAGAAGTCAGGAGGAGCTAAAACCGGAGAGGACGTTAAACAATTCTTCAATGAATCGAATGCATTTTGTTCGGCACTGGTCCATTGCCATTTTCCTCGTTTCTTCAAAAGTGATGTTAAAGGTTTAGTCAACTCTGAGCATTTCGGGATAAATCTTCGATACCAAGATATCATGCCTATAAATTGACGAACCTCTTTGACGTTAGTAGGGGTCTTGATTTGGCTGATGGCTTTGACCTTGTCAGGATCCGTTCTGATGCCTTCATTATCTATTACATGACCCAAATAAGTGATTTGATTTTTCAAAAATTTGCTTTTCTCTACGTTGATTTTTAGATTAGCCCTTTTCAAGCGTTTGAACATTTCTAATAACACCGACATATGTTGTTCTAGGGTTTCTCCTATGATCACAATGTCGTCTAAATAAACTTCCACGAAGGGTTGAAGCTCAGGAGTGATCAGACTATTCACCATCCTTTGGAAAGTTGCGGATGCCGAATGCAAGCCAAAAGGCATAACCTTAAATTGAAAAAGACCACGACGTGGTACAGTAAACGCGGTAACTGGTTTGCTATCCTCAGACAGAGGAATTTGCCAATACCCGTTCTTCAAATCGATCGTGGAAATGTATTTTGCATCGCGGAGCTTATTAAGAGTGTCATTAATATGAGGAAGAGGATATGCATCCTTTTCCGAGACTTTGTTGACCTTTCTAAAATCAATGCAAAATCGATACGTTTGATTCTTCTTTTTGACCAGCACAATGGGTGAACTCCACGGGCTGTCGGAAGGCTCGATTACGTCGTCATTAATCATTTTTTCGACTTCTTCGTCAATGACCGCTTGCATAGCGGGGTTTCGCGGATAATAGCGCGACTTGATTGGCTCTGTACCGGGAATAATTTTAATTCTATGTTCCGCGAGACTCGTGGGACCCTTCATATCGTTAAATTCTTCTAACTCTTCTTTGATTATCTCGTGTGCTTTTGATACACTTAGAGGCTGATGTAGAGAGTTAACCGTCAAACCGTTCTGGGGATTCCCCCAATCCACCTGAAAATCTAGAAGAGATAAATTATCCACTCCAAAGAGTATTTGGTCTTGATAGTTATCTAACAGACTGTAAGATAATGGAATGACATGTTCCTTAATCTTAGTTAAAATGCGTGCTGACCCTTTTGTTCGGATGCTGCGCCCGTCCAATACGGTTAATTCTCTACCAGTGGGGTTATAATGGGTACATAAGCCCAACCCCTTGGCTTCCTTGAATAAATCGAAATCTAAAATTGATGTAGTCGCACCGGTATCGGCCAATCCCCACAATCTTCTTTTTCCCACGGTTACTTCCAAACGCGGCCTGCGATCACCAGTACACGCGTTGTCGAAGGTGATGACTGCGGTAGCGCTTCCTCCCGTAGTCTGACTAACCTGACCTTGGTTATTATCTCCTACAACCTGATTAGCAGAATGGTTATTAGGAGAACCTTGGTTAGACGGACGTACGTTCAGACCTCTCTCTCTGAACTCGGAACGTTGATTAGACGGGTTTGACCCACTGTCTCTGGGGTTGGCTCGATAGGACGGTGGATTAGGACCCTTTTCTCGATGCTGAGAAGGGGCGGATTGTGTATTCGTATTTCCATTTTTATCTCGGAAATCAACCCTTTTCTGTGAGTATCGCGAAGTTATTGGACGAACCGTGATGCAAGTGCATTCTTGATTGGTCACATCCGGTTTTCCACAACGCGAACAAAACCTTACATATCTATTCTTGCAACGGACGCTTGTGTGTCCCCGTTGGCCGCAACGCCAACAATGAGTTGCGCTGTTATAAGACGAATCAACTGCATTTAATTGATTGGCTTTGGGCTTACGAGGCGCTTCGTAGGACGTTTCAGAGTTTTGTCCAGTGGGAGGGGGTTTATAACTTTCTCCCTCTTTGAGCGCTTTCTCGTACTCACATGCATATTGGATCAAATCCGCGACGTCTTTAATTTCGCGGCGTCGAACGTACATTTTGTATTCGCAACGTAAATTAGTGTACAATCTGTCCAATTGAGCTTCCTTGCTCATTACACCGTAGCGTCTCATGAGAGTTTGGAGGCTCGTTATGTACTCCCTCGCACTTTCTTTAGGTCCCTGCGTCCTATTGCGGATTTCGTCTTCCATAAGACGGTCTGAGTCTACAGGGAGGTAAAAACTTTTCAAATCTTCCACAAACTGAGCCCAATGGGTCCAGTTCTGCTTGTTATTACGATACCACAATAGAGCTTTGTCTTTTAATAGTAGCGGTATACAAGAGACTAATTGCTCGTCCTTAATTTCAAAACTAGAGCTTAATTCATCAATACGTTCTAAAAAGGTTTGAAGGCCTGATCCACCATTATAGGTAACCCCCCATTTACGGACCTGTTCCTGCACTTTGCTTTCTTTGGAAGGCTGATTTTGAAAGAATTTCTTTAATAAATTCCCTATTTCGGACATCTCAGTGTTTCGTACTGGACTATCCGAGCGATTCGGAGGGAGATTACTACGCTGAATCTGGGCCTGGGCCAAACGTTCTCTTAATTCTTGAATCTCTTGCTCTGATTGCGCTTGTTTTTCTGATAACAACTGTTCTCGTTGACGTAAGTCCGTTTCTCGTCGAGTCATGTTGCGTTCGTATTGTTTCAATTCTGCATTCAATTCGGCGTGTAAATGTGCGCGAATTTTGTCACGTTCCTCAGTTAAGCGTCTTTCTACTTCAGCTCGGATCTGATCCTCGCTTTCCTCGTGAGAACGCTTTTTGCGAGAAGTTTTCCTAAGTCTGGTTGCTGGTTCATCTTCTTTATCAGTCTCCTTGTCAGATTCTATATTAGATTCGGAATCCGCGACTGATAGGAAATCTTGATTGTTCACACCCCCGAGGTCATCATCGGGGCTAACTTGCGGTGTCGTAATTCCGGGATTAATGAAACTTTCCTGACCGCTAGTTAAGTCAGTTCGTTCGTCTGTTGTCCTTTTAACAATTATTGAATCGCGTAACATGGTTTTGAGAGTCTGTACTGGTTCCTCTGGGTTGTGTTCAATACCACGTTTATTCAGTTCTTCAATAACTTGCTCTTTCTTTAAACCCCAAATCCAGGAGGTTTTCTCTGCCGGAGTTCGATGCATGATTAGAATTTTAGTAATGTTTATGAACTTATTTTCGCAATTAAAGACTGTTCTTTGGAGTCAATTAGCGATTAATTAATTAATTGACCGGGTGTCTCCCAAAATCTCATTGAAGTTATCAAATTTAGACGGTTAAATAAATGAATCTGTATTCAGACAGACCAAATTATCGCCAGATCCCAGTGCGCCGAATGGGAGCGACCAGGACACCCTTGTTTCCGTTAGATCTGACTAGAAGAAAAACTTCTAGATTGCCGATGATGCGGTTGGATTCAATCCGCATAAAAAAAACTGATGGCCACCTTATTAATTTGTATTAATCGATACGATTAGTACTGTGAATAAAAGACATAACTCACCCCCGGTAAATAAAATGATGAATTCCGAGTGATGCTGATGCGTTTTGAACGGGAAGAAATTTTTCAATTCACTAGAGAAGAACTCGAGATCAGTAAAATGAATGTCTCCCTCTAATTAACTCCGAAATAATTTATGACAATTAATGTCCCTGTTCGGGCACCAAATAATCTGTAACGTTTCAAATGTTTGAATACGCGTTGGTGACTTTTAATCAACCCTAATTAATAATTTAATTAGACCCCGTGCCTCTAGCTCGCCGATTCCAAGGTTCAGGAGTGGGGAAACGCGGGTCACAGATCATAAAAATAATGATTCGTCAGGTTTAATAGGTAAAATAATAATTTATTCAATAATCGAAAAAGGTTAATGACCAAAGTAGGTTGATCAGAAAAGGATAAAAGATATTTACATCGTGTATCTTAAATCTAATGTGAATGCGCGCGCGGGTATACAATACCCATGTGTATTAGGACTAAGGCCTGTTACAACTCAACAGATACCCGCCTTTAGTCCTAAGTGTACGAAAATGTGTAATGTATACGGCCTTTAAAATGAATTCAAAATTATGGATTCAGAAGGAATCCGCGTGAATGGCGTTATAATTGGTCTAGCATGAAGTGCTAGTATGACCAGCCAATGAAAAAGGGTTTTTGCGGGTGCGTGACGAGTGCAAAAGAATTAATGAGTTTCCCTAACAGGATCAATAAGATCCTGGATCAAAGCATCAGGATGACCCATCCGCTTTGTCGCTGGTTATTTTCGGGCCTCAGGATGTCCCATCCGCCTTCAGTGATAGTCGTAACAACAACTGTTTCCAAACCGCACGTAACTACGGCTGACTCTCGCCCTTTACCAAAAGATGAGCGTACCTTTACCTCGGCACCTCGATGTCGACGTTAGTCGATAGGAACGAAGGAGTGCTGGAAGTCGGTCCAGGCACCCATACTTATATCCGCAGAAAGTTAATTTTCGCCTCGGGAAGCGACACGAAACGCAATTCATCCTTGCGGTTACCGCGCGAACCAAGGTTTAAGTTGGTAATGCCCTGCCGCACACTTTAGTTTTGCCGTGGGTCGTGTGTTGGCAATGCTTCGCGCGCTTTAGCAAAGTCTCGTGCGACAGGGTTCCGCGTGCACCGACCGATGGCGCTGGCGCCACCGCTTATCGACGGTGCTTCGTCACGCACCGAAATGTTTACAACCTGTCAGCTGACAGGTTACAATTAGTGACTCGTCACAACATAACCATACCAAAAATTATTCGAATTTTATTGAAATATTATATATGTATTAGGGTGCTTTTTTTTGCGACTATTTTTTTCTCGGTCCAATAGTGGAATTTTGTTGGAAATCACTAAAAGAGAATTCCCTAAAAATTTGAGCCCTGAATAAAAATATTAAGTACTCGCCCTAGGCGTGGGAAGATTTCCCATATGAAATACACGTGAAATTTGATTTTCATTCTTTAAATTCCTATATCTCAGCCGCATTCCATGGTATCATCTCGCTCAAAGATGGGATTTCCTCAGAATTGAATGCTCTACGAAAGTGTCTAGTGCTGAATAATCACAACTCACACCGGCGAGGTAGTACGGGGCGCTAAACCTCATTTTTTCATGAAATTCTCGTTCTTCTCGTTAATGACAAGGGCTGAAGGGAAAATGTATATGAAAATCTTGTGAGAAATTAAATTTCCTGCAAGAAGGGTCTGGAGCATTAGATCGCTGACATCGATATTTCTCGAAATATTGAGTTTCAAAGTTCTTGTAGTTTCAAATTTGTGCGAATTATCGGTCCAATTATTGAAAAATAGTATTTTTTCATTACTCATCACTACTTTCTCAAGGAATCAACTTTTTTCGTGATTTGGGAGATGAGAAAAAGATAAATAATCTAAAATATATAAGTTATAATTAAAAAAAAATGACAAGATTTCATAGTTGACAAATCTTCGTAATTCATAAAATCTGAGCTGGAGTTGAAATATGTGAGGCACATAAGAACGTCAAATATACACCTGTAATGAGATATCGATCATGTATCGTCAACTTATATATCCCAGTTCTTATAACGCAACAATTAGATTTCAACCTCTTGAACAAGCTCAGAAAATTGTCCAAACGAATGAGAAAGCTCTTGAGATCATGTGCTTTAGCGTTAGTCTACATTATAGTCTATTTAGCGTTAGTCTATATTATAGTCTATAATATAGAATTTATAAAATTTTTCAACTATGGAATTTTACTCATTTTTTTTAATTATAACTTACATATTTTAGATTACTTATCCTTTTCTCATCTCCCAAATCACGAAAAAAGTTAATTACTCAAGGAAGCAGTGATGAGTAATAAAAAAATAATATTTTTTAATAATATGGGCGATAATTTGCACAAATTTGAAACTACAAGAACTTTGAAACTCAATATTTCGAGAAATATCGATGGCAGCGATCTAATGCTCCAGACCCTTCGTGCAGGAAATTTAATTTCCTACAAGATTTTCATATACATTTTTCCTTCAGCTCTTGTCATTAACGAGAAAAACGAGAATTAGTGGCAGAAAAACGAGAATTTCATGAAAAAATGAGGTTTAGCGCCCCGTACTACCTCGCCGATGTAAGTTACGATTATTCCGCACTAGACACTTTTGTAGAGCATTCAATTCTGAGGGAATCCCATCTTTGAGCGAGATGATACCATGGAATGCGGCTAAGATATAGGAATTTGAAGAATAAAAGTCAAATTTCACGTGTATTTCATATGGAAAATCCTCCCACGCTTAGGGCGAGTACTTAATATTTTTATTCAGGGCTCAAACTTTTAGGGAATTTTTTTTTAGTGATTTCCAACAAAATTCCACTATGGGACCGAGAAAAAAAATAGTCGCAAAAAAAAGCACTCTAATATGTATACGTATCAATCAATTGCCCTACTCACGGCTGAGTGTAATGAAATAATCTCACTTACACCAAACATTCGTAGACTCCCTAACAGGACACTCTGGTCTCCATGGAGATAGGTGGTATCTACGTGGAGACCACGGAGATGCGAAGGAGTGTCCTGCTAGGGCTGTTAGAATTACGTTCCATGCTTAAAGGCTCTCGAGAGACAATGAGGTGACGCTTGTTTTTCAGTCGAGACAAATAATCTCATCGATTAGAATATAACAGCTACCAAGACTTGGAAAAGAATTTTGAAGACACTCTTTCTCTTGTTCCGATTTCACAGGATTAGTCAGAATTGATATAACGTATTAGTGCCCTTATGTTTTTTCGTCGACGTGTGTAATGATGGTTTAGTTGCTGTGGGTTAATGCACACGTTGCGCGAAACAATTCCGTATTGGATTATGACACAGTGCCGTAACAAGTGAGTGAAACCAGAATTATCTCGATTTCTCACAATTAATTACAAATCATTACAATTAATTATCAGTCACAAAATTTTCATTTCAACCAAAAAAAGAATAAGGAATTATTATTCATGAAAGGAATCAAAATTTACCAATTGAAACTTGAATTGAAAATTAATCCTACATCAATAGCTTTTTTGGAGAATAAAATTATAATTGAGAGAACTATATGAAGGATAAAATGGGAATTTATGAATATATAAGGTATATGGTAGAAAGTTCTTTGAAATTTGATTAAGCACAAAATTTATGCACATCAAAAAACCAATAATGTGGAGAAAAAACTTTTAGTTTGATTTAAAAAAACTCTCTTGTCAATGCTATGAGAAGTGATCATGATATATGCATCCGTATGGAAATATTTCGTTGAAAAGTTTCGGCAAAATCATGAATAATATCTGAAGAACATCGCATTTTCTCTGGAAGATTCTGACGAACTCTGAGAATCTTTGAGATTTTTATGAAAAATCTAATAGTTTGGAGACATTCCTTACAGACCTTTCTCAGAGTTTCTCAGAGCTTCTCCGAGGTTTTTCATTTTTTTCAGTGAAATAGAAACGAAATTGCACTCTAAAAAAATTTTGACAAAACTCTGATGAATTGTTAACATTTTTCCCACTCTTGGAAAGAAATTGAAGAATTTTCAAACACTTTTCCACACATATGATATTTCAATATGGCATACAAAGGTATTCATAGAATTTCAGAATTTTTCAATAATCAGAAAAATGTTAACAATTTATTAGAGTTTAGTCAAAGTTTTTTCATACTGCAATTTTGTTTCTATTTTCCTTAAAAAATGAACAAACCTTGAGAAACTCTGAAAAAAGTTTGTGAAGAATGTCCCAAAACTATGAGATTTTTCCTAAAAATTTCAGAGATTCTCAGAGTTTATCACTGTTTTGCAGAGGAAATGCGATGTTTTCCAGAGATTATTCATGGTTTTGCAGACATTTTCCAGCGGAATATTTCCATACGGGCAACCAATACCATACTATACAGGATTGATTGCCATATCATCCCATCCAGTACCTAATATTACAGTGATATTACAGCAATATTACTGCGATATTTGTGCTGAGTGGGATACAGGATTCCTGAAAGAGTTCTTGGAGAACTCTGCTGTTTAGATTGACATTTTATGTATGTTTTGAAACTAAACCATGTTCCAACATCACATAAAAACCATTATTTATGGTATACGTTTGTAGTGGATAGTAACTAACCAAATTATCATACGCATAATAATCAACTTTTTGAACATTTCTTAATTTAAGTACTCTCATTTGGGAAACAAATTCTGTATGTAACATTTCCATCAAGAAATAAATTTTTTCAGAGTTGTTAAATAAAATGTTAGATATTCTGCCCATTTCAACTCCAAATTGATGATTAGTTGGGGAGGTTATTAAAAGATCACCATTTTTATATTTTGTACCTTTTACTATGATACTTGCACATTCTTGTAAATGACCAGATAATGGAATTTTTTTCACAGCTTGTTGGATTTCTTTGGAGTATACATGAGAATTAAACTCTACTGCTCCCGAGATCGTTATCGAATATTTCAAATCTGCTCCTGATCTCAAATAACATTGAAAAAGTTCGTGTCTATTGGTAAGTGAAAATAAGACGTTGATAGAATTATGACTTGATCGAATAGCACGCTTGAAAAAGGTGTGTTTGTTCTCAAATCTCAAAGTCCAAACTTTGACTAACGGTCCAAAAGCCAAAATCAATTCTGGATAATGAAGTAAGTAGTGGTGTTTTGGACGTAAAGGTATTTTTGGGAAATTTTCAAGTCTTGAATCTGAATAGCCATAAGTTAATTCTTGCAAATAAGGCAAATAAGAAACATGAATTGATGATGCACAAATAATTTCTATTATTTCTATCAATAATATCAAGGTCTGCCAAACAGGATCATTCATGTTTTCACGGAGAAAAATTTTAATGTAAATTTAACATCAGTGTAGAGATAAAACTTTAAATGTAATTTCTACATTAATTTTGATGAAACTCACATGATACGTACATGATCATTGCTTTGGAAGATTGTAAAAATTACGCCAATCCAAAAATATATTTATTATGATATTATTGACCACGAACAATGTAAATTTTCCATTACACTCGACTGAATCTACTTTTCACGAACGTGATGCCATAAGGCATGCTCAACCACATTTCCACTTATTCAATTCTACAGCAATCCAATGTACATTCAACAAGTACAGTTGCTAATGTTACTCGTGCTTTTGTGAATGATAATCTGATTCATTTCCCAGGAATTTTATTCTCATTCTCAAATATATAGTTACCGCAATCTGATGTGTATTCAACAATTGCTTCTGCAAAAACTACTCGCCTGTGTTGGTAATACTACTGAGAAGCTTTGTAACACTCCTTTTAGTTCAAAATGATTAAAATTGCGTCACAAAGATGGCGCAAACAGTTTCAACAGTTTTCCGCGAGTATCAGTTTGTTCCTACATTTGATATATATCAAAAACTTGAATTTCCACCCATAGCGTATGGTTAGTGATAATGATAGAATAAGGCGACATAACATTGTATTGTATCTTATTGTAATATATAATATGTAAGATGTAAGATAATTCAAGCTGAGTGAATAAAGTTCATTTCACTGCTCAAAACTGCATTTGTATATATTGTCTCATTGCAAATTCAACAAAAAACACAACAGCAAGAATTAATTGGGAAGATACCATTTTTTTTATTTCAATTGTCAGTGAAAATTCATAAAAATGCGGCGCAAATAATGTAAAATTTTAATCACCTCAATTTTATCCCCATCTTTGTGGCTTTTGGAAAATTAACGTAAATTGTTGTAGTTATTATCGTAGTTCTCGCGTATGCATAAAATATATGAATGAGCGATTGAAATTTTATTCAAAAATCCTAACATGTATTTTACATCAGACTGATGTACAAATTTTATAAGTTTGAAGTAAATATCGCTTGTCATACTGTTTATATTTCATTCATCACGACAATAGAATTTACATTTGATGTATGTGATAGTTATGAGTGCGTATGTTGAAATTACATCAGATTGCGGTAGAATTGCGACGTTTTCAATTTACAGCAAAAATGATGTAGAATTTCCACCGCAGAAATGCTATCCCTATATTTACATGTGGATTTTGTCAAATTTATCGCAATAGCTGTATCTGCTACCCCAAATTTTTCTCCGTGTTCGATGAATTTTTGTATCATTAAAGGTAGGAATTTAAGAAATGACCAAATCTGCCACGCACCACCAATTGATCTTTGGCCGTTAGGAGTTAATTGTACAGGTTTGCCTCTCCAATCTTGTTGAGAATACGGAAAACTATCAATTTTCTCATTAAGTATCTCAATTGAAAACCATCCTTTATCAACGAAATAATTGATATACATGAGTGCACCGTGAGCGGCAAACCCCTCAAACATGTCATGGGCAAAACATGGTGGAAGCCCTGGTTTGCACACATGGAAATGTTGAAGCTGGTTAAAAGCACTATCAAATTTTACACCCATTGTGCCTTTCTGTTCTTTCGAAATCGTTTTATATGATTCAACTGTTCTTTTAGGAAGAGTTTGATAATAGCCATATTCTGAATGGAAACTTGATCGATCTACGTCACAGTAACGACAAAAGTATGTGGATCTACTAAAATTTTCACAAAATCCTCCAATTGAATGACTTCCGAGATTGTCACCCGCAATGAAAACTAAGCCACATTTCACCGTTCCATACACATGCACACATATGCCTTCAGTTTAACAAATCTTCAGATCATTGACTATTTTCCCATAAACTATATGATGATCCATATCAGTCCCTTTACAAAGAGCAACAAGCTTGATAGAATCAATATGTGTCCGTAGATAATCTGGCAAATTACCTACATTCAAATAAATTGCAACAATTTTGTGGATCTTACGTGCAGGCTCTATAGGACATACTAATTCAAAAGTGTCTTGATATAGGATTAAATGGAGTGCATGACGATTATGTATAAAAAATTCATCATTGGAGAATACGGTTCCATCTGTGTAACCTTTCAATACACCATCATCACGTGGCACTGGTGATTAAAGGCAGATTTCAATGGATTTATCTTTGAATGATGCTTCCAGTGTTTCCTTAATGGGAACGTAATAAAAATATTTCCCATCTTTGATAGCTTCTTTGCGAGGATTCACAAATGGATATAATTTTTTATGAGTCTGTTTTCGACGATAATCAGTTTTGATAGAATCATGAGGCTCTTAAAGAATTTCTCGCAATGTCTCTGTAATGACGAATTCGATTTCTTCAGAATTCATATTTTTCTGGATCAAAGCATTTATCAATTTAGATCGTATCGCTGCGTAACTTTGGGGATTCGAACTCATTATCTCATTCACTATATTTTGAATTGTATTTTTTTTTTGGGAACATATTCTGGAATTTCAGTTTCATATAGAAATCAATAATATTGTTTAAGAATAAATCTTCTCTGAAGCCTGAAACACATGACGTTTCATTGGTTTCTAATTCATCAGATGTTTCATCATCAATCCAACAATCAAATATCTCTTCCATGCTCTGTGGATCTTGTTCTTTATGCATGAGTGTACTATTTACATCAGGTAATGTTGGATTACATCTTTCATCTCGTACCATCCTGTGACTCCTTGACATATGTCCCTTGAAAGAAGTTAGGAGGCTATATGTTTTATCACACCCATACATGGGACAAATGACTACTAATCCATTCTTAATATGACCTATTAAATGTCTGATCAATTCTTGATGATTATCCATTTCTTTGACGCAATATAGGACAGTGCATTTGTACTTTCCATCTGTATTAGAAACGGAAATTGTGCTCTTGTTTTCCATATTCCTGACACGGACCATATGGAAACAAATTAAATAGGATCTCAAAGATGCTTCAATTTTCACAACTTTTTTACAATCATGGAATCTACAAGAATAAGTGGTGGTTATATTCCGATGATATTTCCTGTGTTCCAGATAGGTTTTCAGTGTTTTGCAAGAACATACACGAAATCGACATTGGAATAACACTTTGTTGCCAAAATTACCTGCACATAACATAATTTATCATTGTAAATGGGAAAATCCTCATTGAGAACTATTTCTTTTTTTTTCATAGTTTTCTATCATCTATTTTGAACAATCATTATAACAGGGGGCATCAACTCAATAATAAATTTTTCAGAACTCACTCTAGCGCCACTGTACGAGAGATTACTAGAAATAATTTCACATATATTCACCAACACAAGTGATAAACCAATTATAAAAATCTTAGTCTTTGTATTAATGAATACATGTAAAATGCTTCGGTGGTCTCCCATGCGGCGGGACTAGAAATAGTTCTGAAAATTTTATTATTGAGTTGATGCCCTCTGCATTATAATGCTCAAAGTGAGACGTTTACAATTTCATTGCCTCTCTCCTTTCAATGCAATGTACTTTCACAACAGAATGGTGATTATCAATTCTCATATTGGTAATTTACAATGAACTGTTTTGTTTTTTGTGTATACATCAATATCTCATCCAAACTAATTAATCATGTACGGAAAGACCGGGTCTATTATTATTTAGAAAAATGACTGTCAATCCAGGGAAAGAAAGGGTTGCTGGAGAATATTCGTAGTAAGTCTACCAAAAATTCGTGGTCGATGTATTAACAGTTGATAGTTTCACTGTGAAAAGTACCAATGAAACTATCAACTGCTAATATTTTGACTACGAATTTTCGGTGGATTCACTACGAATATTTCTTAGCGATTCTCTTTTCCCCTAAATTGACAGTCATTTTTCTGAATATTAATAGACCCGGTCTTTCCGTGTGCTATATAACAATCCCGTACAGTACAACCACCGATTCTCCACCAGGACTTCGGTGGACTGGAGGTGGAGAATCAGTGGAGAAATGAGAGCCGTGGAAATAAGGGAGAAATAAGGGAGAGTCTCCGTTGAGGCAACGGAGAGGCGACGTGGATTTGTTCGCCCCCTTTATTTTCTTCACAATTTATGTTAGTGGATTCACTCATTGAAATTTAGTTGTGTAATGTTACGTCAAAACGTAGAATCTAGAGGTTTTTCTTTAACTGGCGGTTTGTCTCTAGGATTTGCCAGATCAGAGTCTGACAACCCTTTTGATCACCCGCTTTAGTTAGGGAAACTTCAAACATGGACCGGGTAAGGATGTTTTAAATGAATTATTTGAGAAATATTAACAATGTGGTTCATTCAATAAAATGGTGGTTAATAATATAATATTTCAATAAAGTAATGGGTTTTAAATTTTAATTTTTACAATTTGGACATTGATGTCCATTCTTATTTAAGTCTTCGCAGACTGAAATATTTTCATTTTCCCATCTTTCCTCTTTGGGAGTTAGATGTCCTCGAATTAAGAAAGGAGCATGAAATATCCTCAATGAATCTAATTCTCGTGTGAAGCGAACGAGATTATTTTCATCCGTTTTCAAGTTTTTCTCAAATATTCTTCCCTTCTTTCCGGGTGGAGGAAGGGTCTGATTCCTCACATCGTCCTGATGTTGCTTGATCCTAATCTTAATTCCTTTGAGACGTTTTTCTGAATATTTTATTCTTCTTAAAGTCCTCGCTTTCACTATAAAAACAAAAAAAAAGAAAGAGACATTTCGATTAATTTCAATAGAAAAAAAAGGTTCCAGAAAAGAACCCTTGTTTTGTAGGAAGAAGAAAAAAAAGACAAGATTATTTAAAAATCTTTTAAATGATCACTTCCAAAACGAATGTGAATTAGATTTTTACGTTAATTATTTTTTTGTGTGCAAATTTGTTGAAATGAAATTTATCAAGTGAGAGGAGTTAGTTTGTTCGAGAAGGCAAACAATGTTCCTTGACCCAACCAAACGTGCAGAAATGCACTTACTCTTGTGGTGAAGATTTCCCCTACGAGTGCCTTGGCAACTCGTCTCTCGTACTTGTGACTTGTTTTAACCGCTTGATGGTCTTGGTTGTTGTAACTCAGGACCGCAGTACCGCCCGTTGCGATTTCGGGTGAAATCGATGGAAGAAATCTCCACGTGAATTTGTGGTCCTGATTCGCTCTCCAGAGCAAATCTTACTCGAGTTCTCCTGAGCGAGTATTCCTCGGTTGAGTTTGTTGATAGTCGTCGAATGTAACCAAGCTCTCCTGAGCAGCGATATTTGTAAGTCCTGAGAAGGACTATTGTAGAGATTTGTTGATTCACGTGAGCAGCGATGTTCGGTAAGTCCTGAGAAGGACGGTTGTAGAGATTTGTTGAGAGCGATGAAACCTGTTGATTCTGAATGAGTGAGACTGTCTGTGTTTCAATGGGAAAATCTCGTGACATCTATAGGAATGCATTTCCACAAAAACCCGATGATTGGCTGGAGGGTTTTTGGTGGGAAAAATGTTAGTGTGTACCAGTAGGAATTCTAGAATCCACTTTCCGTCGGTTGCTGCTGATTCGAATTTCACGATTTTCGCGCGCTCCGTCTATCGGGGAAGTCGCGAACCAGCGTATTCTGCACTTAATGTTTGCTGCGTACTGACCTATTCTCTTTACTATTCAAATTGGCTCAAAATTCTATGTTTTTCTTAATTTCTATGCAGGTTAATTTATTTTGAAAATAATATAAATGGATACTTACGTGTATTTTCCAATTGCATGAACAGTGTAATTGTTTTATCCGATTTTTATCAATTATTTTGGCTGTTCAAAGTGAATTTATGAAAATTGATTTTCATTAATTTTCTTAGTGTTGTGTGATTTCACGTGTGTTTTCCATTTATATTATTATGAAAGTATTACGTTGTTTTGTAACGTTTACAATCTTCCTTATTAATTACAATTCTTATTATTAAATATTTTTAATCCACATTTATTGAAAATTTCATCTTCGATTGCTTCTCTCGATTTCTATCACTGAGAAAATACGTATATTTTCAGAATTGTCTTAATTTTGATTTTCTGTTTTATGCTCTGATTTAGAAAGTTACTGTTTTCGTGTTCAATCTGAAAATTATGCAGTCTGAAACCTCCAGGTATTGAAATAGCATGAATTCTTTAGATTGTGAATAGTCAGAGTGGATTTAAGTTCTTTAATTAGTCACTGTTGATACAATTTCTCAAAGTAACTGTCACTATTTATTTTCTATAATGTCGAATCAATTAGTGTTTTAGTTAATTGACAGAATATTGGAGGATTGGAATTATTATTCATGAGTTCCTTTCAAGTGGTCTTACTGATATTATTTTGTACTAGAATTGTTTCAAATTTATGCGATGAAAAATTGATATGAATCTTTTCAGCTATTGATTTGGATAACTCATTAGAGTTGTCCAATCAATGATTATGCTTGCAGGTTGAGATTTTTATGGATATCCTGAAGTGTTATTGAAAAGTTGTGAGTTAGTTCTATTCCTAATTTGGTTGAATATTGTTTGTGTCGAAACAAAGATTGGTTATTCTAGGTTTATTGGGAGTTCTGAATTATTCGCATAAAGGTTTGGATTGGCAAAATCATTTGGAAATTGTGGATAAAAAGCTTCTGTGAGTTGCATGAAATAGATTTCAAAAGTTTCACTAATGATTGGTGATCAATTGATAAAAGTCTTGTAAACACTTATAGGAATGGGAAAAATGTTTGTAAGAGTTCGGTAGATTTTCAATGGTTCTAGTGAAATGGAATTCTGTTGGAATATAGAATTTGTAGGAATATTTTCATAGTATTTTTCATTGAATTTACTTCAGAGTTTATATAATTTTCCATCAAATTTACGACTTGTGTGAATTTAAGAAAGATATCTCTTTTTGAGAAAGCTTTTTAGCTTGTGTTCAGAATTGAGAAGGTTCATTTAGAGAATTTGAGAGTTATTCGAATGTGGCACTCATTTGTTATTTAGTATTGAAATATACAGAATATCGTTTGGCTGTATTTCTCTTACACGAACGTTTCATTATTTTAGCTGATTTCAGAGTTTGTGCTGTTAGTTTATAGAAATTGTTCATTCGCAATTTTAATTTACACACTATTTCCAAATTAATATTCTCTCAAATTATTGTTTTTTTTAAAGTTGTTCTTTCTCAATGTTTCTAGAGTGGCTTGATCTTTCTAGTGTTTCTATGGTATGGAAAAAAGAGAGAACTAATTGAGATACAAGTATCGTTCAAATTTCGCTGAAAAGAAAAAATAATATCATAATGTATGAAATTCTTCGTTCATACTCATTTTCCATCGTTCATAAACTTTTAAACATTTGGAGTATATAAAATCAAAGGATTATATCTGGGAACTGACGACACAGTTCTCCGCGGTATTTCCAATAGTCTATGCCTTAATGAGGTTTTTATGGTAGGGTTGTTTGCGAATGTGCATCTGCTCAATAAAGTGGTCGAATAGCAGCAAAGGAAGGGTCTCTGGTCTTTCCGATTTATTAGCATGTACGGTTACTTTTTAGATGAATGAACATAACGGTAGCTTTTAATTCGTTCTCACTCAGAATTTCCTTTTCTTCAATTTGTTAGAAATGAGGGTATCAGTGAAATGAGCAGAAATCTTCCTTACCTCATTCGGGTGTTTATGTATTTACCCTAAGGTGTGAAAATAAATGAGATTCTGTATTATCCACGTGTTCGTTCGAGTCGTGGGGATTATAGTTGGGCCTTGCGCGACTATACATTAGTGCGCATGTGGTGAAATTATGAATCATGATAATAATACAAGACACTGGTTAACTAAATGTATGAGGGCGTTTCAAAATGCACATTTTCAGGGGTAAAAGGAAACAAAATCAGAGCTTTGCAAGCTCGAAACAACGGGTACGTAACAGTAAATTGACAGATATGGATTTTATTGAAAATGAAGGGGGCGGACAAATCCACGTCGCCTCTCCGTTGCCTCAACGGAGACTCTCCCTTATTTCCCCCTTATTTCCACGGCTCTCATTTCTCCACTGATTCTCCACCTTCAGTCCACCGAAGTCCTGGGTGGAGAATCGGTGGTTGTGCTGTACGAGATCCTGTGCTATGTATAATTAGATATTTCACTCAATTGCAATGATCATAATGTTCGCAAACAAAATTTGATTGCACTTCTCTGCTCAATTAAACCAGACATTGTAAAGATCGAAAAATGCACTCTTGGTCGTTTGGTAAACACAAGCGTAAATGTATTACTGATAATGACATTGACATGAAATTTGGCACAGATGTCATTAACAGTCCTGCCAACTCAAGAAAGAAAGAACTAGCCTGAAATGTCAAGCCAGCGAAGTTTAAATTAAAAATTCACCTTACTTTTTGCCCACAGTAGTATATGACATTAATAAACTCTGAACTTTGATTTAGACATTTTTCAATTTCAATTAAATCTTCTTGAATTTGAATAGTATTCTTGAATTCCATGACATTTTCTGAAAATTTATATTTGATTCTTAAATTTCATTACAATATGAAGGAATAATGAGCATTATTGAAATTAATATGCAATTATGAAATTCAATGTCAGCTTTATTATTAAATTTAAGAATTTTTCTAACAGTGTATATAATGCACGATCAGTGAATATTAGCTGATATTTGCGGTGAAATCTCACTGATTCAATTAGTCAGAAATACTTTGAACTGCACAACCAGTCACTATTCACTGATATTCTACTGATTCCATTCAGTGGTCGACTTCTAACTGCAGAAATAGTGAGATTCCACTGATTTGAATTTAGAGAGTACCATGTTGACATCATATTTATGAATTGATATTGAGAAGCGTTGTTGAGACATTCTGGGTTACGATCAGCGGTCCAAATATGCCGAATTTAAAGGATTTCAACGAAATTGGACAAAGATCGATACATTGGAATATGAGATTGGGATAAGCGATGATTTCATGACTGCAGCTGTTGATAAGAGAAAAGACGGAGTTATTAATTCCATTCGAAATCAATTCCATGTAAGATATGTTCGGGAAACTTTCTATTTTCAATTTTTGATATCATTTTTTATCAGTTTCGAATTTATCACGAGTGATGTTACTATATCCCAGATGACACATCCTTCTAAAGAATTCTTGGAATTGGCTTGCATCTTCATTGGTGGTGTGCCACTTCGAGAAGTGAAGTTTAAGGCACCTGTAGCCATGCACCATGCATGATGGCTTTCTAAAGCCTTACCAGGTGTACCGGTATGAAATGAGCGTTTTTTGTGAAAATGAAACACTAATTGCGAATGGGAAAGAAAAAAAAGTTCGTTCAAAGTATTGACCATTGCTTTCTACACATTTTGACCACCTTTCTGGCAATTTATGCATACCACGCCAATAGAAATGTTCGTCTTCTGAAGCAAACTAATCAAGCACCCAATTTTCGACTTCTTCGTAGGAATCGAAGTGCTGCTCAGCCGCTGCGTGTACCATCGATGGCAACAAATGGTAGTTGGAAGGGGCCAAGTCTGGTGAATACGGCGGGTGGGGGAGCGGCTCCCAGCCATGTGCTTTGATTGTATTCTGAACCGGTTTCGCTTTGTATGCAGGTACATTGTCGTGTAATAAAATTACTTTGCAGTGTCTTCTGGGCCATTCTGGTCGTTTTTCGATCCATGAATGGTTCAAATTGATCATTTGTTGTCTGTAGCGATTAGTATTACCAGTTTCACCAGGTTTTAGAAACTCATGATACACCACACCTTTTTGGTCCCACCAAACACAGAGCGTTGCCTTCTTGCCGAATCGATCTGGTTTTGCCGTTGATGTTGATGGTTGTCCCGGATTAACCCATGATTTTATCCGTTTAAGATTCTTGAAATGAATCCATTTTTCATCGCCAGTAACGATTCGATGCAAAACTGATTTTCTTTCGTGTCTTTGAAGCGAAATGTCACAAGTGTTTTTTCATTTTTCCATCTGCCTTTCATCCAATTCATGTGGCACCCATTTTCCACATTTTTGGATCTTTTCCGTAGCTTCCAAACGGTCAGAAATTGTTCGTTGTGCAACATTCAACATTGCTACCATTTGCTTTTGACTCAAAGTATCACCTTCATCCAATATTGCTCGCAGTTCGGTGTCTTCAAACTTTTTTGGTGGTCTTCCACGTTCTTCATTTTTCACATCAAAATTATTATCTCTGAAACGTTGGAATCATCTTTTGCATGTTGCTTCTGATAGAGCATGATCACCATATGCCTCAACAAGCATTCGATGCGACTCTGCAGCACTTTTCTTCAAATGGAAACAAAAAATTAATGCTTTCCGCAAAATGCTTTCTGGTACAAAATTCGACGTTTTTAACACGATGGAAGAATATGATGCTGTTTGTTCAATGACTTGATGTTCATCAAATATGTTCGACAGATGTCATACCAACCAAACAGAACGAAAATTAAGGCTCGTTCACAACAAATGTTCCCTATCGATACATTTGTATCTTAACGCTTACTTTATACCGGTACACCTGGTATATTGCTTGAAGAAGTTCATGTTTCGACAACAATTCCAACTAACCGCACATGAAATCAATAGTTTGCGATATATTTGTGGTTTTATAATCAATTTTTATATTGAAGGATGGTTTACTGCATCATACGCGATTGAAGCATCGAATCAGGATTCAACATTATTGGGATAAAAGTTCGATTATCAAGAGTTTGATTTGAGTGTATCAAGGGCAGCTTGCAATGAACTTGCGCATCATTTATGGTACTTATCGGAACATGAAACGTTCAGTTCCTTTCCCTACTAAAATCTCACTTCTTCTGCATAGTCTCGAGGGGAGAGAGAGAGAGAGAGAGAGAGAGAGAGAACATGCATTTATCTATTTGCTATACCGAGTTGATCTCCTTATTAACCGTGTAGAAGTTATTAATCACAGAGAATCTTTATATTCATCTAACTTGCATGCATATGTTTTTTTTATCCGATATTTATTTATCTCTTATCGATCCCTCATACGATAGGCGACTTTCGGAATTAAGAAGTGTATTCTCAGATACCCATCTTTGTCGACCTTGCATATAATCACGGGAATCGGATATAGTAAGAGTTAGTATATTGCATGCGATTAGTCTCGTGTCTGTAATATGGTCATGTACATTAATACGGATTACCGAATTTAAATGTGTATATGTCTTAATGTTGTCCAAACCCACCACCTCGAACGAGACATACACACACACACCCCGCTACGCGTGTACAAAGAAAAGGTAATCCTGATCCGCTGATTACTATGATTTGATTCTTAGACCCCTCTATTTTTCCTGCCGGGTGTCCTTGCTCCTGACGGCGCACGACTTCCTAGACTCGCGGATTCCCTATCGAAGAAAAAATAATATATCTATATAGATAGTGGGTCGAGCACTAGTCTTCGCGAGAAGCTCATATACCTTCTCAAACGTTCTATTCTGAATCTAATTTATCCCCTAAACATCGACGTTATATTCCTCTGACAAAGAAAAGTGAAACAAGATACGCAATTATATCTCAGAACCCTTTTTGCATCATCGAGGAATATATCGGCATGAACATTTGCTGTGAAAAATCTCAAACACCCCACGCAACTGTGAGGTAGAAGAAATCCACTCACAACAAATTTCTGAATAATCGAAACTAGAATTTCCTAATGAAATCCTAGATAATCTGTTCCGTATAGGATCACTCTGGTGTCGGGCAGCGCTTTCGCATGGATTCAACACAAGAGTCCCTTTCCTTTAGTTTCGACCCGTATATATATACACCTGTCTACCTTTGTTCGATGGATAAAAATTCGTACACGGATGTTTTGGTTGTGGGTCGGTGCTGAATCAACGAAAAACCAAATCAACCAAAAAAAATTCACTAGCAGTATGAAGTTGTCATTTCGTTGCAGTATGGAATGAAATTAGTCATAGATCATTGATTAAATTAAACGAAAAGTAAAAAACATTGATTTGCCAACACAACCCCACGGTAAACTTAATATCCCTTCGTTATGTTTATAATTATGGTATGTTTATGTTTATGATAACAACAAACCGATTTTCGTTCTCTACAGACGTTTCAAACAGTTTGATTGTACCGATCGATTAGGAAGATCATTAATAATTTTATTAGAATGATGAATTACGTGTCTACTGTAATAAACGGGTGCAGTGAATAGGTTAACCTCAAGAATTTTCGTTTGATTTAATCAATGATCTATGACTAATTTCATTTCATACTGCAACAAAATGACAACTTCATACTGTTAGTAAATTTTTTTTCGTTGATTTGGTTTTTCGTTGATTCGGCGCCGACCCTTGGTTGTCACACGTGTGTTTTGATTTTCATATTCCATCTCTCTCCATTCTCAAAGCCGACCAATATTTCACATTACGTGTTGGTATATATATACGAGTCGATTCTCGGTTCCTCATTTTGACTTTGTAAAACCTCTTTTGTCCGTGTGAATTTATCTGTGTGTCTGTGTCAATTTCCAACCGTCGTGTCTTTTGATCGTTGGTTTGTATAGACATATATATATATATACACCTATAATAATCTCCTTCATACAGTTTCATGTAATATCGTTGATTCCAGTTATATTTCCAATTTCTTTGTTCTTTAATTCTTTACCCATCTCTCCAATTTTGATCCCCAATTCTTCCTGTTCTTCATTTCTCTTTTTTTTTCTTTTCCTTTCTTTTTTATAACTCTTCTCTTAATTATTTTTTTTTATTTCGATTCTTTTTATGCTTATACATCCGAGTATTTCTATTTTTTTTTATCCCTATACGATTCTATTTTCTATGGTTCTGTTGCAACGGTGTTTCATACCGTTAGAAAGAATTGGTGGGAATATCCTTTTCCGACGATATGGCACCAGTTCATATTGAAATTAAAATCATCATCATGAAGTAATCAGTCTTATGACTGGTCTGATGAAATCCTCCAACCCTGTCTATTGTCTGCCAGACACTCAATTTCCACATATCTACGACAACCCTTATCTTGTATAATTTGCTTCATATAACTTAATCTAGGTCTATCTTTTTGAGTTTTACCATTCACTTTTCCTTCCAATAATGTGTGTCATATCAGATCACTCCTTCTCTCAAGTGAAATTAAAATGTACGAGGCTATTATATTCCGTCAAAGCAAGGACAGAAATGTAAGAGTTGCT
The DNA here is from genome assembly GCA_018340375.1 of Gonatopus flavifemur. Taxonomy (NCBI): domain Eukaryota; kingdom Metazoa; phylum Arthropoda; class Insecta; order Hymenoptera; family Dryinidae; genus Gonatopus; species Gonatopus flavifemur. Next base: position 2,445,834 of record JAFFJZ010000033.1, read on the forward strand.
TTGACTGGAAGAGAAATTTCGTCGGTTAGTGATAAAGACATCAGTGAATATGTTACGACGAGATCAATGTGTTTATTTCATCAGTTTGAGCGGCTCGATCAGTTCCTCGAGAAGAACCCATCCCAGTAAATAAAAGGAGTTTGTCCTGAATGCGGACTGTGATACAGGCTTTATTTTATAATTATTCACTCTCATAACCATGATTATGATTTATAATTATTATTTGATCGGAGAAGAATTCTCTTATTCGAATTTCCTCCTTCAAAATTCGTAATGCTAAAAAGCAATATTCATTTGAATTAAATGATCCTTCTTTCTGTGCATTGCGAGGAAAAGACATTGAATCAAATAAAATTCATTTATAGTGAATAAATAATGATAGTAGAGTTGGATGCGGCCAAAAAACATTCATTGATTTTCATTTCATCACATACTTGAAAATATTTCTATGAGTCACATTCATGCTAATTATGATTCAAAAATCCATACAGCAAAAATTTTGCTCCATCTAAAAGATGTCTACTGAATGTCTAACAGATTTCTTATGCAACAATTTTCACTGTCTTTGAGATGTTTCCGCCTCAGAAATCTACAAGATGTCTCTACATCTCTTTTAAATGTCTTTAAGATTTATTAAACAAAGATATCTCAAAAACAGTAAAAGCTGTTGCATAAGATATCTTTTTAGACATCCAGTAGACATCGTTTTGACGAAGCAAAATTTTTGCTGTCTGGAAAATCTAGATTTGATAAAAAATACATTCATACAAATCGATTTCGGTGAGTTTGAATCGATCAAATGATTTGGTCATGCTCAATGAATATGCATTCCTTGTATAATAAATAAGTTGTTTATAATGAATAATAAGTTGTTTCAGCGATGGTCCACTGAGTGTTCTTTCGCGACTTTCAAGAAGATGAGGATTTTGAGCTTCCGAAGTAGAGCCACGTCTTTTATCGGTTAAAAGACGATTAAAGACGTGGCTTCACTCCGGAAGCTCGAAGTCCATATCTTATAATGAATGAGTCTTATGATAAATGAGTTGGTTATAATGAATCTTATTTGCATGAAGCCATACTTCTTGAAAGTGTTTAACCAAATGCATTGATTGATCAGAATATCACCTTTCTCGCGGTGTTTTGGTAACATTTTTTTACTGCCCAGCAAATATTGGGAACAGGTGTTTTGAAGAACCAGCATTGGCAGTGCCAATGGACTTGCTGGCTTTGGTGAATGTATATTGGGCGAATACAGGAATCATTTCAACAATCGACATATTGTTTCCCATTGGAGTGCGAATATCGATATGACGTTTATGCCAATGAATGGCGGCGGAAATGTAATGACCCAATATGATACCAACAATTTCCACAACTATTATGAATTGAAGATAAAATCAAACCTAATATCGTATATCGAGTGAACCACATAGATTTCACTTTGTGGAATACATTGTCGAGTGATTTGAACAAATGAAGTGATTAGGTTATGTGGGTCACTATTTAATCATAACACATGAAAATATAACACTTGGAGAAGTATAGACTACTTCACCTGACAAAAAATTATTTGTAATGAAGACAGTGGTGTAGGAGACACCCCCGCAGCCCCCGCAAAGCGGGAAAACCTCCGGTCACCAGGGGTTCCCAAGTAGTATTGCGTGGTTTTGAATACCGCACATCCGCAATCACTTAATGAGAACAGCTTGTGAGAATGCCATCGAATTGACATCAATATGATATTAATTTAACGTGATTTTTACTTAGAATTAGTGGGAGTGACGTCAATTTGATGGCATTTTGACTGATTGTTCTCACAGGGCAGACATGTTTCCAATGATTTCATGCACCATATTGTACAAAAGGAAATTGGGAATCTGATTAAGGTGATCCACAAATGAATCATAAAAACTTCGTTCCAGTTTACATCATCACCCTGGAAGAAAAGCAGCGTGGAAATGGAAATCTTTATAACCAGCTTGGAGACATCGCAGATGATAGGAAATAATCTGAAAACCAGAGGGCTCCAACCCCTGACTGCTTCGCTTCGCTCAGCAGTCCGACCCCCTTCAAAATTCGCTCCGCTCGTTTTGAATGGATCGTAGCCCACATATGCTCGCTTTGCTCGCATTTTGAACAATTCAGATATCCGAGGATATATGGAAAGGCACTCATCGGTTTTTCACTCAATTGAAGAACTTTGTAAATATGATGTTCAGGAAGCCTGGAACTTATTGCCTACCACCCTTTATACCATCCCCAAATGATTCAGAAACATGTACCTGGAGAACTGTAGAATTCCAACTGTCCTGGTAGAAATGAAGCCTGGAAGCGTGACAAGAGCGTAAGTTAAAAGTAATTTGAGCGTGATAAACGTAACGAAGGGTTATATAGGCGTAATTTAGAAATTAATACGAATATTTTCAGGCTTCATTTGTTTCAATAGCTACTTCCTCCACTTTTGTATTTTCACTAGTGCACAGTTGTCATAGCGTCAACCAGCTCTTGAAGAGTCTTCGGATGCAGTGAAACTTACACGGGAAGATCAAAATTATTATGTTCTTTCAACATTGGAGCCCAGAATTTGATTCAGCACCCTTGAGAATCCCTAGAACCCGTGTTACATACACGAAGAAAATATTTCATCAAATATTACAGCGTACCACCGGATCAGGGCGCCACATCAGTTTCTTCGAGAAAAATTACTGTTTGGTTGCATAGAATCACACAGTAATTTTTCTCGAAGAAACCGATGTTGCGCCCTAATCCAGTGGTACACTGTAATATTTAATGAAATATTTTCTCCGTGCATAACAATACAATTTTGTTCATTAGAGCCGAAATGACTATATTCACGTGTGCCATATTGTATTCGCCATCTTCAATTCGTTTTTTGACTCAAGATTCGAATTCAGCACCCTCGAAAACCCCTAGAACCCATGTTTCCAAAAGTGTTTCGAGACGCCCATTTCCACGTTCGTAGAACCTTCGTCAAAGGTTCCTTTGTGAATCAAAAAGGAACCCCTTATGAACCTTCGGCCTGATTCATACAGATCCAATCTGAGCATTCGCTACAGCTTTATGTTCTGTTCGAGCACAAAAATTGGTCACTTTGGAATCGCCAATATTCATTGTTTCTTTTTGCATCTTCGATGAGAATTATTTCAGAGGGTTCAGATGATGATGAAAATTAAGCGCCTTTCAATTCCGTAAGATTAGCTGATTTTCTCTGTAGAATTTTGCAGAAGGATGGAATCCTGGGGGAAATTATGATTGGGGATTCAACACCCTCGAGAACCTCTAGAGCCCATGTTTCATATAAATCTGTACATGAATGCAAAATTGACTAGATTCACGTCCGCCATGTTGGATCCGCCATGTGGAATTCGATTTTCGACGTCAGGTTCGAATTGGTCACCCTTCAAAACCCCTAAGACCCATGTTTCATATAAATCTGTCCACAAATGCAATGTTGACTGAATTCACGCCCGCCATCTTGAATCCGCTATCATGAATTCGGGATTCGACCCCAGATTCGAATTCAGCACCCTCGAAAACCTCTAGAGCCCACACAATAAACATTTGATTCCTCAAGACATGTTTTAGATATGTTTAAGATATCTTATGCGACACTCTAGATATCTAAAAGATGAATTTTCGTATCTTGAGATATCTTAAACATATCTTACGTCTCTTAAAACGTCCAAGACATGTTTAAGATATCTCAAGATACGAAAAGTTATCTTTTAAATATCTAAAAGTGTCGCATAAGATATGTTAAACATATCTGCAACATATCTTGAGAAATCAAATGTTTATTGCGCATGTTTCATATAAATCTGTACATGGATGCCGAAACAACTGAATTCACGTCCACCATGTCGGATCCGCCATCTTGAATACGTTTTTCGACGTCAGATTCGGATTCGTCACACTCCGAAACCCCTGGAACCAGAGATGTTCTTTCCAGTACAATTTCCGTTCGATCAACCTATGATAATCATGAGTTCAGTGGAAATACCAATCAGAAATTCCGAAATTGTACTGAAGGACATCCCTGCCTGGAACCCATGTTTCATATAAATCTGTCCACAAATGCAAAATTGACTAAATTCACGTCCGCCATCTTGGATCCGGTACCTTGAATTCGGACTCAACACCCTCGAAAACCCCTAGGATCCATGTTTCATAATAACCCTGGTGAAAATGGAAACTGAAATGAAGCGCAGACAAAAAGGATGGTGGAGCGTACCAGAAACGTTAATAAAAAGTGAACAAAGAGTAAATGGGACGGTTTCGAAGAGTACTTGAAGCGAAGTTTGAAGAAAAAAAAGCGTATAAAAATCAACGCTCCATGAAGAGGATAAAAATTTTAACCACTTGGCGAGATTCGAACCCATGATTTTCATCATTGCAGTCCAGCGTCTTACCTATTCAGCCGTAAAATGCTATGATTCCTGATAGTTAAAAACCGGTACTTGAAGTCTGTATGAAATGATTCGCATTCCCTTACATGGAACGTAACAGTACTCTTCCCAAAATGGCATTGAACGTTTATAAAGCGTATCCATAACGTATAAATGCAGTACTCTACAACAAGCAATTATTATACGCTTCGGCGAGAGAAGATTGGAACCTTTTCACGTTCCTTCTCAGCTTCGGAGGCGCTTACTACGAGCGTATATTTTTACCAGGGAATTTATCAATCCGAGCCAAGATAACGAATATTCAAAGACTGCGGAGAAAATGAGGTATATATATACATATATATATATATATATATATATATATACAGGGTGGGGCATTTAAAGTGTTGCGGGCGTTTTTTCCAAAAATAAAGTGAGATACGAGAAAATTTTTCGGACAAAAGTTGTAGGGTACCGAGGGGGACATCCGATGGTGGCTTTGGCTTTGACCTCAAATCTCATCTTCAAGGGCATTCTGAGATCAACTCTTGTTTTTTAAATGGCATCTCATATTTTTTACTGCAGATTTGGATTCTAGGTCAAAAACCAAGAAACTTTTGTCTGAACCATTTTCCTGAAATCCGCAAAAATGGCGCTCTAATCGATATTGTTCCATTTTGAATCTGACATTCGAATAACTCGAAAACGAAGGGTCTTGCAAAAGAATGTTTCGTACAAAAGTTGTCAATACACAACACATTTCAATCGTCTACATTACCACCATTCAGAGCTCACGCGATGTAAACAAACGACGGGGTTCAGTGAAAATTCACGATTTTGAAAGTCAGTTTGTCAGTTACGTTTGATTATTACTTGGTTTATGACAAATTGAGAATCATGGATATCCGATACACGGTTTCTGAAAAGATCGATATGATCTACATTTACGGTGAAGTGCATAAGAACCCCAGACAAGCATATGACTTGTATGCAGAACGATTTCCTGAAAGAACAACGCCATCCATTAGGTATTTTCAACGCATTACAAAATTATTCTCAGAAACGGGAAGTGTTACAAGGGAAAAACGACATCGAATGAGAACTGTTAGCGGAGAAGATGCGGAAGTTAATGTACTAGCTGCAGTAGCCAATAATCCACACGTGAGCTCTCGTGAAATTGAACTCCATTCGGGAATTTCTCGAAGAAGTGTTCTTCGAATACTGGAACGTCACAAATTCCATCCGTATCACATTTGTTTGCATCAAGACCTTCACGGTGATGATTTCGAAAATCGTGTACAGTTTTGTCGATGGGGTCTAGCGCAAATGCACAATAACAACTTCATCAACATATTATTTTCTGATGAGTCGACGTTCACCAATCATGGTCAAGTAAATCGACATAATATGCATTACTGGGCGACAGAAAATCCAAGATGGTTACGTCAAGTAGAGCATCAAAGACAATGGGCTGTGAATGTTTGGTGTGGTATTTTTCGATCTCGAGTAATTGGACCGTACTTCATTGCAGATACGCTAAATGGAGAGAAGTACAGACATTTCTTAGATCAAGTACTTCCAACATTACTTGAAGACATACCTATTCAGGAACGATTGAATATGTGGTATCAACACGATGGTTGTCCATCCCATTATGCAGTCACAGCTCGAGAAATATTGGACAGAGATTATCCTGGACGATGGATAGGACGTCGTGGACCAGTTCATTGGCCTGCCCGTTCTCCGGATCTTACTTCTCCAGATTTTTTTTTATGGGGATACATAAAAGATACAGTTTATCAACAAGCACTGACTACACCTGAGAATATGCGTCAACGAATCATCAATGCATGCGCGAGCATCAATGAAGATATTTTAGCACGAGTTCAGCAATCTTTTGTAAAACGTTTTGGAATGTGTATTGAAGTCGAAGGGCATCATTTTGAGCATCTACTGCATTAAAATTATCCAAGTGATGTAGACGATTGAAATGTGTTGTGTTTTGTCTGTTATACCCCATCACCTCCGTTTCAGTTCAAGGGGTCCCCCTTGGAATCAGACAACTTTTGTCCGAAACATTCTCCTCCAAGACCCTTCGTTTTCGAGTAATTCTAATGTCAGATTCAGTATGGAACAATATCGATTAGAGCGCCATTTTTGCGGATTTCAGGAAAATGGTTCAGACAAAAGTTTCTTGGTTTTTGCCCTAGAATCCAAATCTGCAGTAAAAAATATGAGATGCTATTTAAAAAACAAGAGTTGACCTCAGAATGCCCTTGAAGATGAGATTTGAGGTCAAAGCCGAAGCCACCATCGGATGTCCCCCTCGATACCCTACAATTTTTGTCCGAAAAATTTTCTCGTATCTCATTTTATCTTTGGAAAAAACGCCCGCGACACTTTGAATGCCCCACCCTGTATATGTATACAGCGGAGGAAATTTCCTCTGAGATCACCTATTTTTCCAGGAAAAAATTAAAAACATAGAAGGACTTGTCCGATTGCAATAAAAAAAAATAGTCCTTGGGGAAGGGCTTGAAGAAGATCCTCTATAAATTTCGTCCACTCGGCCCAGAGTTATCCTGAGTACAGACAGACAGACCGACAGACAACCCCACGGATTATAAATCAGTATTGCATGGAATGAAAAACTACCCAACTTCCAATTGGATTACTCAAATATTTCAGATGATACGGTCAGAGCGTACGATAGCGGGTGCAATACGGTCTATGAAGCTGGCACCCCCACCAACGAAATTTAGGGTAATAAATGTATGGGAATTATGTGCTAATTAGGTGCTTTTTGTGCTCCATTCGTGATTTTTGTGCTGATCTGATTATTGTATAAAAAACGGTTTCTATGTGGGGGTGCTGCGTTCCCGTAAAGCCAGCACCCCCACCACGTAGAATTGGTATTTCATGATTTTTCGACATATTGAAAAATATAAGGGAATTATGAGCTATTTATGTGCTCCAGTTACAAATTGGTTCAATGGTCCAAATCGATGACCGGAAAAAGTTATGAATGAAAACGATGTTTGAGAAGGAATTATAGCATGACTATAACTTGAGATTCATGGAGAGGTGATGTTTCAGTCAATTCGGACTCACGACTGTATTGTGTACTGTGCTGTGCTTTTTTCGGCTCCATTCGTAATTGTTGCCCTCATCTGATTTTCATGGGGAAAATTATTTCGTGTTGGGGTGCTGACCTCATGCGAGGCTAGCACCCCCACCACCTAGAGTTCGTATTTGATGATTTATCAACGTGTTAGAAATGATAGGGGAATTATTTGCTCTTCATGTGCTCCATCCTCTATTTATGTGTTCGATGAATTTAACCAGGAAATCTAGAATATTATCAGGAAAACGTTGTTGAAGCACCCCCATCATATTGGAATGAGTGAATAAGATTTCCGAACCCCTCCACAATCACCAGAGAATTATGTGCTGTTTGTGTGCTCGATAGATTTAACCAGGAAATCTGGAATATTATCAGGAAGACAATTTTCCAGCGACCCGACCATATTGAGATGAGTGGATCGGAGTTCTGAATCCCTCCACGATCATCAGAGAATCATGTGCCATTCATGTGCTCCATCCTCTATTTATGTGCTCGATGGATTCAACCATGAAATCCAGAATATTGTCAAGAGGACCCTGTCCTAGCACCCCCACCACAATAAAATGAGTGAAAATCATTTCTGAACCCGTATGTAATCATCAGGGAATTATGTGCTATTTATGTGCTCCATCCTCTATTTATGTGCTCGATAGATTCATATGGGAAATCTAGAATATTATCAGGAGAACGTTGTTCCAGCACCCCCACCATATTGGAATGAGTGGATAAGATCTCCGGACCTCTCCACAATCACCAGAAAATTATGTGCTATTCACGTGCTCCATCCTCTATTCATATGCTCGATGGATTCAACCATAAAATCCAGAATATTGTCAAGAGGACCCTGTTCCAGCACCCCCACCCCAATAAAATGAGTGAAAATCATTTCTGAACCCGTATATAATCATCAGGGAATTTTGTGCTATGTATGCACCCCATCCTCTATTAATGTGCTCGATGGATCGAACCCCGGAATCCAGAAAATTCTCGGGGGCAACCTGTTCCAGGACCCTCCCCTCAATAGAATGAGTGAATAAGATTTCCAGACCCCACCACAATCATCAGAGAATTATGTGCTATTTATGTGCTCCATCCTCTATCCATGTGCTCGATGGATTTCACCAAGAAATCTAGAATATTATCAGGAAAACCTTGTTCCAGCACCCGCACCATATTGGAATAAGTGAATAAGATTTCCGAACCCCTCCACAATCACCAGAGAATTATGTGCTATTCATAAGCTCCATCCTCTTGTCATGTGCTCGATAGATTCAACCGTGAAATCTAGAACATTCTCATTTTCGGACGTTTCTGAGTGTACGTCAAGTTCCAATGGACCGATTTATCCCAACAGCGAGTGATTATCGGATGCGGCGAAATATTATTGGGGTAGGGGTGCTGGAACAGGGTCCTTTTGACAATATCCTGGATTCCATAGTTGAATCCATCGATCACATAAATAGAGGATGGAGCACATAAATGGCACATAATTCTCTGGTGATTGTGAAGGGGTTCGGGAATCTCATGCACTCATTCCAATATGGTGGGGGTGCTGGAACAACGTTTTCCTGATAATATTCTAGATTTCCTGGTTGAATCTATCGAGCACATAAATAGAGGATATAGCACATAAAGAGCACATAATTCCCTTATCATTTTTGACACGTTGATGAATCATCAAATGAGAATTCTAGGTGGTGGGGGTGCTAGCCTCGCATGAGATCAGCACCCCAACACGAAATAATTTTCCTCATGAAAATCAGATGAGCGCAACAATTACGAATGGAGCCGAAAAAAGCACAGAACAGTACACAATACAATCGTGAGTCCGAATTGACTGAATCATCACCTCTCCATGAATCTGAAGTTATAGTCATGCTATAATTCCTTCTTAAACATCGTTTCCATTCATAACTTTTTCCGGTCATCGATTTGGACCATTGAACCAATTTGTAACTGGAGCACATAAATAGCTCATAATTCCCTTATCTTTTTTAATACGTCGAAAAATCATGCAATACCAATTCTACGTGGTGGGGGTGCTGGCTTCACGGGAACGCAGCACCCCCACATAAAAAACGTTTCTTCTACAATAATCAGATCAGCACAAAAATCACGAATGGAGCACAAAAAAAGCACCTCATTAGCACATAATTCCCATGCATTTATTACCCTAAATTTCGTTGGTGGGGGTGCCAGCTTCATAGACCTGGTGCAATAGGCACTCCGTGCTGGTATACTACGTATACCGATGAGCGCCTAATTAGAAAAATTTCGAGAAATTTCTTCAGTGCAGTGTAATTTGCATGTGATCATGTAACGTCGGAACTTGTCACATGGGTGACTCATGAAATTGTCTCATGGATCACTCATTCGAATATATCACATGAGTTATCCGTGGAAAAATGTTGCATAGGTTACCCATGCCAAAATATCAAATCGGACAATACCTTCCGTCAATGTAAAACAGTGAAAACATTCCCTGGTCAAAGAAACCCATTGATTCTCACCGAATCCCATCAAGAGTGGACGAAGACCTGATTGATCAATCAGACCTCTTCCTTCAACCAGGGTTCCCATCCTCCTACATATTGCTGTACCTTCCATTGTACGTAGTATAGTACCCAAGTGGAAATGCTCTAGTTATCGACGAGTTTTGTAACGCTTAATTAACTAGATTCTAGACACTTGCAAGTACCTCGCCAGAACCCTACGAGGCACTTGCTCGTCAATCACTAGAGCATTTCTACTAGGGTAGTGATGTAGATTTCTGGAAGATCAAATTACGTGAAGATGTCAAATTACCGACTGAAATATTTGAAATCAATCGATATGAGCAGTGTGTGCGACAAATTGATAATTACATGGAAAAATGAGTGCCTAAAAATGAGAAGAAAGGCAGTAATTACGGTAATCATTCTGACGAGCTCACAAACGAAATTTGCGAAAGAAACGCAAGTGGAAGAAATTGAACGCACTGCTACGCCAAACTACGCGGATTACGCCAAACTACGCAGAACAATGCAAAATAACAGTAATTAGCCCCAAAAAAATTTTCAATGAATTTTCAAATTTAATCGTGGATAAAAAAAACTGATTCCATTCAGAATCGAACTTGGAGCTCCGTGATCCAAGATCTGACTCCCCAGCCTCCCACCTATAATTCTGTATGAATATAGCAGACCTTCAGAATTTATAGAACTCCCACTCAATTGAAAATCATTAATAGATAAAATAATTAACCTGATTTTAAAACAACCCCGCTCTTTCCAATATTAGGTGATTTTCATTGAAGAATACCTTTTTTACTTTTTGTCAATCGAATTGACAGCTGTCAGTTATCACATTGTGACAGTGACATTGGGTGTTCTCTTCATGACTCAAAAACCTTCTTCATTGTGGTTTTCTAATTCCTTCCACTCAAAAGACAATATTCCCGTGTGGTTGGACAATCATATTGACAACTTTCAATTGTCATGTATCGATGACAATATCGAACTCTTCTCAAATGCCATGAAAAATCATTTGATATTGATATTTGGCATTGTAGCTCAAGAGGTAACTCTAATCACCTCAAAAATCAGGATTTTCAGCTTTTTGCTGACAGAACGGCTGTTCAAATTCAAATTATATGTTGTTCCTGAAACTTTTGGTGATTCATAAGAGCACCAGAGTGTTCAGTGACGTGAAATCTATCAAGCACGACACCTTTTTTCACATCCTCTTGCATGAGCAACGACACACCCTGCTTTCAACATCGTTTTGACCCACACAGCGTCGAAGATTTCATTAAGATTGCAGAAATCTAACATCTGAAAAATTGAAATATTTCTATGACATTACTGTATGTCACACCGAGGTTTCAAAGTCTCTTCAGAAATATTGCAATGTCCGGTAATCTTACATTTCAATGCAATATTTCTGAAGTATTTCTGCAATATTCCAAGAATATTTATGAAATATTTCATTGTAATGTTTGTCTCGTAATATATCTGAAACATTGCAAATAGGTAACATTTCAATTGACAGATTTTCGACATATTCCTGTGAAAAGATACTGGAATGTAATGAAGGTGAAAGATCGAAATGTAATTAAGACATTCCTGAGATCTGTGGTGTTGTATGGGTAGGCACTCATCGGTATACGAAGTATACCAGCACAGAGCGCCTATGGCACCCGCTATCGTACGCTCTGACCGTATCATCTAAAATATTTGAGTAATCCAATTGGAAGTTGGGTAGTTTTTCATTTCATGCAATACTGATTGATAATCCGTGGGGTTGTCTGTATGTCTGTCTGTCTGTTCGTCTGTCTGTATTTGGGATAACTCTGGACCAAGTGAACCTACCCACATAGCACAAATGTCCCGGTAATATCTCCAGAATATTCTGGAGACAATGTAATATTGTCAGCATATTCTGGAGATATTACTGAGACATTTGTGCTATATGGATAATTGGATGAAATTTATAGAGGACCTTCTTCAAACCCTTTCCCAAGGACTATTTCTTTTTATTGCACTCGGATAAGTCCTACTTTTCTTGAATTTTTCTCTGAAAAAATAGGTGATCTCGGAGAAAATTTATATATATATATATATATGTGATTTAGTGAAAATCAATTTTTCCTTTTCAGAATTATATTTTGCTTTCAAAGATCAGAATCCTACTTTTCCGGTCAGTCTCTCTACATTCTCGCAGCTTAGACCTCGTAATTGCGTACTCGCTGGTGCTAGTGGAATGAATGCTGTTTGCGTTTGTGTCCATCACGAGGATGTCAATTTAATGCTTGATGCGATAGATATTCAAAAATTAACATCCAGTACGAATAATCCAATCGCCACTTATCATGATGCTCTCAAAATGTTTTTGCGTCAGAATCCATGTGCAGAATGTTATCTCGATAAATGTTTATTATGTCCTGGCGAAGAGGATTTCCAGAATTTGTTACCAACAGTTGTCGAAGACAATTGCGTCGAAAAACTCGAATATCAAATTTGGCAATAGACTGATGGTAGCACTTTGCGTACTGAAGTTGCAGATGCAGAAGATTTTTTAGAAGAACTTTCTCGTTGCCTTTCGGAACTCAAATTCCATTCATTCGTCGCGGAACAGCAGTCATCTTATCTCAGAAATGTGCAGGATAATTTACAAGAAGGAGAATTTTTAGTTTTATGCGATTTCGCGGGAAATTATTCGTTTGTAGCCCAGAATGGTGCACAGGGTTTCCACTGGAACAACGACCAAACGACAATTTTCACCACTGTCATTTATTACCAACAAGGGAACGAACTCAGTCATCGGAGCATTGCTATTTTATCGGATAATTTGAATCACGATATAATCGCTGTGTACGAATTCAAAAAAATTATGATAGCGTACCTGGAAGAGCATTTTCAACCAATAAAAATTCTCTATTTCACGGATGGAGCATCTCAGCACTTCAGGAATAGATATAACTCCAAAAATCTATTGTATCATTACAAAGATTTTGGAATAGCAAGTAAATGGCATTTCCATGCAACCTTCATGGAAAAGGGCCTTGTGACGGTATCGGTGGTAATCTGAAACAACTAGGAGCTCGAGCGAGTTTTCAAGCGAGGTCTAAGCAGAAAATCTCAAATCCTGATGCGCTTTACGAATGGGCAAACAGGAACCTATCAGAAACTGTTGTTTTTTTTAGTTCGAAGACAAATCATGGAATCACTGCTAAAAAGGTCAAAACTCGCTCCGAAACTGCAAAAACGATCCCAGGAAAGCTCAAATATCATTGTTTCATCCCAACTTCGAACATGACTTTGCATTTATGAGTATTTTCGTCATCATTGAATGTAGATGTTTTCCCGAAGTTGAAAATTAAAAAAAAAATTAATATGAATAAGAAATTGCGCTAAATATATTGCTTCGAGCAGGATTATTCCATATTTATTATATTATGTGTATTTATTCATGATTATGTTTTATAATTTCGAAAGCTGTTATTGATAAAGTTTGATAATATAATGGTACGGTAAAATTGTATAAGATCATTGGCATGATTGAAAAATCATATTGTATTGAAAAACAGTTCGTTTCACATCAATTCCACGTCAACGGTATGATGAACCGTATCAGAACGTTCAGTAGCTAATAGGAATATGCGACACGCGCGCTTCAAACCGTTGCGAATGCCAGATAAAATTTTCTTCCCATAATTTCTCCTGCACGATTCTAAAGCTGAAAAATCCAGCTTTCAGATGAGCTAGGTTAAAAAATTTTCAAAATTGTCGAAATTGAAAAAAAATGCGAAAATAACTTTGAACTCGCTGAATTTGTTGGAAAAAATTTTTTTCACAAAAACAGATCACGCCATTGTGAAGAACAGAAAAAAAGCTACGAAAAACAATATCGAAAATAATTTTATAAAAAAGTGTAATTCAGGAAATTATATCTTCAAAAGAGCTTATCAAACAAAATCTGTGAATTTTGGACCCCTGTAGTTTGATAACCAGAGGTACCAGAGCTAAATCCTTTATAGGATCAAAAGTCACTAACTAGTACTACATTTCAGTGAAATTTCCGAAAGATTGAGGAGGTGAACATTTACAGCTGGTACGCTTGAGAAATTTTGCCCTATGTATGGAACGATCTGTTTCTCTGCTCTGGATTATCGTATTAGGATGAACTAAACGGCAAAATATTTATAAGAATCTCTAGCATACAGATTTCGAATTTGATAATCTTATATTCATTCTTGAGAAAGCGTGTCGGAAAGGGTTAGTGAAGGAACTAACGATTATCTTGGAAAAAATGGGTATCGAGCGCATTTTCCATTCGACTGGAATATAATACTCGTATTCAAAAGTCTCTACGAGGGCAGCACGCCCTGCAAGTTGGAAGGTACAGCTCCGCGCGACTGCATCATCATGATAATTATATTCGAGCAAGAAGTGTCTCCGTTTTTTTCTATACGGAATTTGGTTTGTGAGGGTACGATATTTCTTTCTCCTCTTCTTAAAATTTTTTAAGGCGGAAAATATGGTTAGAAATCAATTCTTCATAACCAAATTGCTTAAAAACAATCAAGGAAGTTTTTCCTTCATGAAATAATCTATGTAATTCAATCTATTATCTTCAATTTAATCGCTTGTGCATTCAAATCGGTCCCAGCGTTGAACAGTTGAGAATTCTCAAAAAGAAAGTTCCTCAAAACTTCAATCATTCGTAACTTCTGCAAGAAAAAAATTTGCCAAATCATTCAGCAGACTCATTTCTAATACTGAGAGCCAGGGCATATTATAAAGGTCAGTCCTGCCGCAAAGTTAGTTCTAAAAGAGAACGATCAGTTCTTAAATGTCAAAAGGTTAGTTGTAAAAAGTAACCCAATTTTTAGTGGAATAGTTTCCTCTTTCTTTCTCTTTTTCAAATCCAGTATCCCAATATCGCACTGTGATTGAATGAACCTTCCGCCTCATATCAAGGGGTATATTAAGTGCAGTAGTAATATTCATCCGGAAGAAATAAGACTTCATGCCAAAAGTAAAATTGAGGAACTATCAAATAATTCAAGAAATACTTGTCACACAAATATTTCTTTTGGAAATCGAGTGTCCACCGTTTCAGTTAGTTCTTAGATTTCTTTAGAATATGCCCTGCTGAGAGCTCTCATTTTGCTACATTTCATTGAGTTATGACAGTCAAAATTCAATTCGTGCTGATTTCAGGAATTCTGACCTGATTCTCAATATTGAATCACAAGAGTTTGGAGAGTTATGTTACACGAGCAGGATATAAGATCTTGAATGACGATTCGATGATTCACTGTACCTATCATCGATGGATGAATAATGATGAGAATTGATCGGGGATTATTTGGGTTTTGTCTGTTCTCTTCTACATTCGGTTGATTATTTTGAAATAATATATTCTATGTTGAATAATATATTCTAACTCTTCAAAGCGAATCAGAATTTTACTATCACAGAGTGACAATTCACTCTTATGAGGTGAAATTCTTATTCTTGTCGGACTTGCAGTATTCTCACTCTCTGAAAGCGGATGTCACTCCGAAAAATTGGATTGAACTTTCTTGATGGTTTCTTCATTTATCTATAAATCACTATTAAATATTCAACAAAAGAAATTCAGTGTGAATAAATGAAATACAAATGTGAGATCGAAGTTGGTTCGATGAGAAGAAGAGCAGCAGTCCCAGAAATCGAAGAACTATGGGCTAAATGTACAATTCTTGCCATGGAATCCGAAAGTGCCACTGCCTTAGCGGTGATAAACATTTACTGAAACAAATCTACAGGACAGACGGATGGAGACCATTCCTCGCTTGAAATAAGAATATAAAACAACAACAACGGTGAAATAAAGCCAAGAAAGAAAGGAAAAAGAATAAGAAAACACTGTTGTCGCCATCTTTGAGAGAAACCGCTCTTTCGCGTTGTTGGAAGGCGTGAGTCCGAGAAAACGTTAAGCGAACGAAGGCGTGCGCGTCTTTGGCAGAAGGAAGCGCTTCGTGAAGCGTCGCATACCTACTTACGGAATGCCCATCCACTGAAAAGAGGGGAACAGCTATTGTCTTGTCAACAGTAGCCGCTAAATCTGCCCACAGAATTGCACTTTTCACGAACGATGCTGCTGGAAACCCGATCTGTTCTCTCCACCCTTTACTTCTTTGTCATCCTCTGTAGTCTCGTTTGATCCTTCATTCTCAATCTTTTTCACGGCGTCTCATTCTGTTCCTCACCTCTTCGCTGTCCACATCCTCTTTCCACCAGTCCAGTTGTAAGTAGAAAACGGACAAGACAGGACCGACGTACTACGACGGAATAAATGTTCCAGTACATCGGAGAATTTGTTATATCTACCCGTTCAAGCGAGATTCAAGGCTACATCAGCTTCATGCGTATGATGGGTTCTTTGGAATCGGATATGGTAAACAGATGGAAATGAACAATCGATGCAATCAATGCTAATCACTTTGACCTCTCCCACGATGAGAGTGAAAGGCTGCAGATTTGGTTTGTGAAAAATTCATAGTGTGAGAAAAGAATACCAGCGACTTTTTCTATTGTGTAATTCGAGTATACACGATGATCAATTTAGAGAAAATTTGTAATCCGTACATAGTCTGGATATGAGGGATTATCCATTTCTACACATTCCTAAGAAGAATGAATCAAACAAGAATGTATATAGATCATACATCATCCATATATAATCCATATATGACCCATATTCAATTCATATTTAATCTATGAATGATCCAGGAATGCAAGATTTTTCCACAAATATGAAACAATTCTGTCCAGTATGAAATATTCTGTATACCTAGATTATATACGGGTCATATACGGATTATATATGGGTCGAAATGATTTCACCCCTGGTAAACGAGGGTTATATATGTCATCCCGGGAAAAAAAATTCCATACATGGACCCATATATGGATTCATATATGCATTCATATATGAAAGTGAGGAATCTATCAGTATTGATCTCACTTCTCTCTCCTTTGGTTTTTCATCACGTTCCATAGAAAATTGTGACATTTTTTTGTCCATATATGGATGTATATGATAATGTATGATTGAATATGATCTCATATGGCCATGTACAGTCTCATTCATACATGATCATATATGACCGAAATCCATATATGCTCATATATGATCTCATATATGTCTATTATATAAGTTCATATGTATTTCATATATGTTCATATGTATTCCATATATGTTCATATGTATTTCATATATGATCATATGTACTTGATATATGTTCACATATGATCCATATACGCTCATATACAACCATATATGAATTATTTTTTTCCTGGTCATATATAAAATCGGATTTCATATAAGTATTATTGAAATTCGTATATAGTCATATATAGTTATGTATGGAGCTACATACAAAATTGAATGTATCTATATATAGTGAAAATAACTCTTCATATATAATCACATATATAACTATATATGACTATATATGAATTCCAATGATTCTCACATACGATCCAATAATTGTATATAGGGCCTATATAATCGTTGTCTACTAAGGTATTTAGTCATATATAGTTACACAGGGTGTCCCAAGTGAGGAAATCCACGCGAATATCTCGAAAAGGAGTGAGTTGAGAATAAAATTCTTTCAGTAAAAGTTGGGGAATTCAAAGGGAGAATGTTCGAGGTGATAACAGGTTTGAAGGGGAAATGAGTTTTCAAGGTCATTGGAGAGATTACAACAGTTTTTGAAACAAAACCCTCATGTGTTTCAGTGGATCCATATTCTACATGATAAGACAGAAAAATTTCACTTGAAGCGTTTTTCTTTCGCAATCGTACTTTCAAAGATATGGCCAACGGTGAACACTCCCAGCGAGACGCGACAGGACGAATGTGTTTCTTTCAAAAACTAGCGATGGTGAATCAATATTGAGATTGAGCAGACATTAAATAAAAAAATTAATAGATTCTAGGATGTTCGATTTATTTCGGTTCATGTGGATCTCCTTATTTGAGACAACCTTTATATGTGACTATATATGAAAAAGTATTTTCATTATGAATATTCACCTCCGATTTCATATACAAGGCGTTTCAGAATTCATCATACGGATTACAGTGGTGTATTCTGCAGCCAAAATGCAATAATTTCCCGTTTGAGATCAAATTTTTCGGAGGCTTAGTTTTGAACACTGTGAAAAATTTTCTGAAAATTCAGATACTGGAGTGTCTGAATTGTCAGACTCGAGTTTCTAAAAGGCAAATTTAGATAAGGTTTTCTGAAAATTCAGATTTGATATCTAGAATATTATATTTAGATACCAAGTTTCTAAAAAATTAGAGAAAGTTTCTTTATGTTCATCACCAATACTTTGAAAATTAAGAATCTGAATAATTTCAGAAACTTACACTGAAAACATGCGCAGGATCGGTGCGCAGTGAATCGGCTTGCATTATTTTGTATGACGGTCAATGAACGGTAAGTAAAGGTGAGTTGCAAAATCAAATTCAATATCATTTATTTTAATTAACAAATACTCACTGCACCAACAGTAATTACATGTTGTGCAATGTAATTTGAGCCAAATTAATTTATAATGTGACATGAAATGTATTGTGGGATTCGGTGAAAAAGATGTTAAGAATGTGAAGTTAACCTCTTTGCCATTGGAACAAAAATCGTCTCTGAATATGACAATCAGAAAATCTCATGACGGTGGTATGAATAAATGATTAAAGGAAGGATGATACATTGAGATTTTTGAATTGAAAATGATGAAAAAAACATCCAATTTCTGAATCAGATGTTCTGATTTTTCGTGGATCATAAAATCAATTTCAAGTAGATTTATATTCACTGAACCACATGAACATGTAGTAATTACTGCGATTAGTTTGAAACTCAGAGAATGTGATTTAAAAAACTACATTATTTCCATTTACTTTGTCTTCAACTATTTGTAATAAAAGAGATAGAACTGTGTCCTATGGGATCAAGTCTAATTAGGGCGAGGAACAAGCGATGATTATGTGAAACATACAAACATGTAATAAGTGCTCCAATGAAAAGTTTCACAAAGTATAACATTGAGTGATTCAACATGGAACAACTTATATAATTTCTACCAGATCCAATTGATGCCATTGATTTCTGTATTATGTTATAGTTTAGTGAAAATCAGTGTTTGTGAGATTGATATTCTGATTTATCAAAACCAAAAATAAATCATTTTCAAGAGATTGATTTTCACTGAATTATAACAAAATACAGAAATTAATTCCATCAGTTTGATTCGGTAAGAATTATATAGGCAGGGTTGTATATTGCATCATGTAGGGTTGTGCTTTGTGAAATGTTTCATCGATACCCTCAGTACCAGTCTTACATACTTATCGCTTGATTCTTTCATCAATTGAACTTTTTGTTTTAGAAGACAAAACCATCTCTTTCATCACAAATAGTGGAAAAAAGTACATGAAACTATAGAAACGATATTCTTTTCATGTCCTTTTTTAACTATTTGTGATGAGAGAGATGGTTATGTCTTCTACGATGTACATTTAATTGGTGTAAGAGTCCATCGATAAGTATGTAAGACTTGTACTGAGGGTATCGATGAAACATTTCACAAAGCGTAACCCTACATGATGCAATATACAACTCTGCCTATATAATTTTTACCAAATAAAACTAATGGCAGTAATTACTGTATTTTCTTATGCTTCAGCGAGGATCAATATTATTGAGATTGATTTTTGATTCCTTGAATACCAGAAAACATTGTTTCAAAGTGTTATGAAACTATAATATGTTATCCTTTTCATATACTTTTTTCCAACTATTTGTGATGAAAGAGATGGTTTTATCTTCTAAAACAAAAAGTTCAATTGATGAAAGAATCAAGCGATAAGTATGTAAGACTGGTACTGAAGACATCGATGAAACATTTCACAAAGCGTAACCCTACATGATGCAATATACAACCCTGCCTATATAATTTTTACCAAATCAAACTGATGGCATTAATTTCTGTATTTTGTTAGAATTCAGTGGAAATCAATCTCTTGAGAATGATTTATTTTTTGGTTTTTGATAAATCAGAATATCAAACTCAAAAACATTGATTTTTACTAAACTATAACACAATACAGAAATCAATGGCATCAGTTACATCTGGTAGAAATTATATAAGTTGTTCCATGTTGAATCACTCAATGTTATTCTTTGTGGAACTTTTCATTGGAGCATTTAGTACATGTTTCACATACTTCTTGCATACTTGCATTAGACTTGGTCCCATAAGACACAATCCTATCTCTCTCATCACAAATAGTTGAAGGAAAATCAAATGGAATTAAAATAGTTTTTCAAACCACATTCTTTAATTATTCTTTATACATTCTTATAATTTCATACGTGCCAATTTGATTTCTCTTTTACCCAAATTCACGTTTCATTTTTTGGAGATATATGTTCTATGTATTAAAAAAATTGTAATGCTGCTTACCATAATTCTTCAATACACTGTTTTAGTAATAATCAAATAGATAGATTTTGTGGGTTTCCATACCTTCATCATACAAGATTAAGTTATAGAGATGCATAAAATCTTATATGATGTTATCAAAACAAACGTTATAAATGTTCTAGATAAATATCTTCAATTTTTTTCATCTGAGAAGTGTATCATTTCCAGATACATTCCACTTGGGTTTTCGAGTCTTCATCTACGTCACTATTCTTGGAAAAAAAATCGGTAATGATATGGTATGCGGTCTACTACCCACTACCGTAGACCGCATATTATATGTTTACCTATACGTTTACCAAAGAATCTCCGGAATTAAAAATTCTGGCTCTTTAGTGACATAGATAAGATCTCGAAGAACCATCCCTGAAATTTCGGATTTTTCTCATGAAATCAGTTTCCAGTAATTTGGTAGAAAAACGTGCTCGCGCATGGTAACTATCGCATCCTCTTAGAATTCAATGCGCATCTCTCAAAATTGAGAAAAATATTTCTTACAGTTCAGGAAAATGTTTCTTACAATTGAGAGAAAATATCTTTGAATTCAGAAGACTATTTCTTACAATTCAAACAAATATTTTCGACAATTCAGGAAAATGTTTCTTACGATTGAGAGAGAATATCTTGAAATTCAGAAGACTATTTCTAACAATTCACACGAATATTTTCGACAATTCAGAAAAATGTTTCTTACGATTGAGAGAAAATATCTTGAAATTCAGAAGACTATTTCTTACAATTCACACGAATATTTTCGACAATTCAGAAAAATGTTTCTTACGATTGAGAGAAAACATCTTGAAATTCAGAAGACTATTTCTTACAATTCAAAAAAATATTTTCGACAATTCAGAAAAATGTTTCTCATAACTCAGAACAGCATGTCTAAAAATTAAGAAACATGAATCTTGCATTTAATGTGAATATGTTTGATGACTCAGAAACATGCGTTTGAAAATCCAGAAATAAGTATCTTGAAATTCAGAACAGAAATGTTCCTGAATATTCAGACTCAGTGACTGTAAAAAATTACAGTCACTTTTTTCTTAATTTTCAGTCAAAATTTTTTTACAGTGAAGCTATGAGCATTTTTAGATTTATCTTCAAATCTAAATCACTCAACAGCATTGTGTCCTATGTTCTTGAGCCTAACGCCATCCTCTAAGTTGGAAAATGCCGAATCTCTGATGAAAAAAACCAACCATCCTATCATTCTTCGTTCCGGAGTCACAGCGATTTGAAATTTTCTGGTTTCTAGTCAATCAGATTTCAGTAACTTTAAATTACTGTCGCTCCGAAACAAAGAATGATGGGATGATTGAATTTTTTTCTGGAGATCCGGCATTTTCCAACTAAGAGAAGGGTGTTTGACTCGGAAATGTAAACACAATGCTCTCGAGTTATTTGGATTTGGAGAAAAATTTAAAAACGCTCATAGCTCAAAAACTGAGCCCCCGAAAAAATTTTTTTCAAACGGGAAATTATTGCATTTTGGTTCCAGAATACACCACAGAAATCCGAATGATGAATTCGGAAACACGCTGTATAGCTCCATATATAACTACATATGACTATATACGAATTCCAATAATACTCATATAAAATCCGATAATTATATACAAGACATATAACATATAACCCTTTTTTTTACTAGGTAATGTATTCCTGGCTTATTCTGTTCTTTCATTATCTTTGGCACGAGAAATCAATTGGATATCCCTTGTTATCCCTTTCGTATTCGGAATCATAGGAACCAAGTTGTAGCCAAAGAATGTCAAATAATGAAATATACTTGTATTATATCACCTTTGAATTTCATGAAACGCAATCCGTCTGTCTACATTTAACACTCACTTTTTCTGTATCTAACCTGTAGCAGATCCAGTCAATCTAATTCCTAAGTGAACATCTTTTTCACGCTGAGGAGAATCGAACTTGTATCAATCAATTGTAGATGGTCTCAGTGATCAGTGACTCCAACAAAGCTCAAATGGGAAGGTTTAACAAAGAGAGGAATAACGCGTTGTCCCGTGGAGAAGCAAAAGCAGAGTTGAGAATGAGAGGATGGCGGAGAAGACCACGACATCGACGATGTTTCAAGACCATTTCATGTGTATCGATGTATTGCAAATGGAATATTCAAGATTGAGAAAAGACGAAGAACTGAAACAGCATGCGGTACGCTCTGATACTAATATTCTATCGAATTCTTCTTTTGTTCGACTACATCAATTCTGTTACTAAATCGATTTTTGAAATGATTGAGTTATGGCAAAATTGTTCGAACACTAATCAAATATGTAATTTAGAGGTGCGCTGTTGAAAAACCTTGTGAATTCTATTCACAAAATTTAGAAGCATTTAACACATACTTTTGTGTATTATCATGTTTAAATTTTGATGAATGTGTGGGAGATTTGATCCAAAAATATGTGTGTTGCTTCCAAACTTGTGAATTAGAATCAATACGAATATTTTTTACAGTGTGGGTTGAAAAACTCATTTTGTGTATATTCTTCAACTAAGATGACTCTCAGAGTATAGGGGAGAGTGGGGACACTTGCACCACTTTTTTTTTACATTGTTATAATTTTCTTGGTTAACTTCATTCGATATATTATTTATGGGATTTTGACAGAGCAAACATTCCTTTCTAAGTTGCAAATGATAGCAAGGTCGAATCTAACATCCTATCAATGATATAAGTGTTCTTCAAAAACATTGCGTTTGGTGCAACTCTCCCCACATGGCGGGAGACTTGCACCACCCTGTGGGGATATTTGCACCACCCTGTGGGGATATTTGCACCACCCTGTGGGGATATTTGCACCACCCTGCGAATTAGCTCTTTTTCTCCCTCTCTCTCTCTCTCTCTCTCTCTCTCTCTCTCTCTCTCTCTCTCTCCCTGAGTAAATTGATCTCTCCCTGCTAAATTTTCCAAATACGCACCGACACAAAACTATACATGTTTTCTATAGTTGTCAATGAGGTTTCTGAATACGGAATTTACGAAGTTATATCGTTATCAAACGATAGAACTCTATCGTTCTTTATCGTTTTCTATAAAAATTTAACAGATTGTACAGGGTTTTATAGTGAAATTCGTATAGGAGAAGTATCAGTTATTTGGAAAAAAATAGTTATGTGTTCTAGAATAAGTAGTACTTTTCCAATACGAATTTCACGATAAAACCCTATACAATCTGTTAAATTTTTATAGAAAACGGTAAGGAACGATAGAGTTCTATCGTTTGATAACGATATAACTTCGTAAATTCCGTATTCAGAAACCTCATTGAAAACTATAGAAAAATTTATCGTTTTGTATCGTTCTTTATGGGGATAATTTAGCAGGGCTAATTGGAATAATAACCACTATTTTCAAATCTATTTATCAGTATTTATTTGAAATGAATAATCAGATATACAAGTGAATAGCTGAACTTACGATCAAGATGGACTTTATGCAGTTTAGAGTTTGATACTAGCAACAACCTTTTATTGAAAACTAATTGCACAAGAGTGTTTGCTATGAACGGAGGGAACAAGTGAAATTTGTCACTTCTACCAACTCATATCAGGAGGCATAAACTCAATTGAACGTTCTTGAGACTGATTTCAGCGCCGCCAAGAGGAAGGGTACTTGAACTAATCTCACATGAAGGCACTGATACTGTGTCACAAACTTTTATGATTTGTTGAGCATTTGTGTAAATGTATCCATGTGAGGTTAGTTCCAGTAGCCTTCCCCTTGGCGGCGCTGAAGTTCATTATGAAAATTCTCTCATTGAGTTTATCCCCTCTGACTTATATGAAGTGAGATCATTCATGGAAATAGCAAAGAGTTTCACAGAGTATTTTATCAAACAAAATAATCTTTCTCTCTCTCTCTCTCCTTCCTCTCCTTCTCTCTTCTGTTCTTCGGAAGAACATTCAGATTCGAACATCCGAGTGTACGGATCATTCTGAATACCTGTTTTTATAAAAAAAATGAAACATCGGAAGTGGTGCAAGTATCCCCGCAATTTGTGGTGCATTGCACCCCTCACGGCATCAACAGACTACTGATGCTCGCAAAAAAATTCCAGATATTTTCAGTCAAAAAGTGGATCATGAAAATATTGTGCAACGATTGTACGTTCAATTGAGATTGGTTTCGTGGTGTTTGGGATCACTTACAGATCATGGGAAACTTTTTCTGAAAAACTAAGGAGACACAAATCAAACGATTTTGAGAGTGCCAAACCTTTTGATATCAATAAGAAAACAGAGATTCATTCCACATTCCTGTGAACTCGTGTGGAGTTAGGTCATCCATTCAGCAAACGCCACGTGCAAGAACAGTTCAGAAATTTTGGAAAATTAAGAGATATCTGCTGTGGTGCATATCACCCCATGGTGCAAGTGTCCCCACTCTCCCCTATACTATGTAGAAATGATTCCTAATTCAAATCGCGAATGAGAAAGAGGGCGTTATCAGTCCCACATCATTCATGTATAGTGCTTCCACAATACGAGACGATACGATATTTTCTGGAATATTGTCTTGTTCTTGAAAAATATGAGAATAATGATATCGTCTTGTTCTTGAATGATTCTTATAATGAATCATCTTGATCTTGTCTTGACAATACCTCAAGAATATTGATCTTGTCGATAGATTTTCAGAATTTAATATGTTCAAGGAAATATATAAATATGAATACATGTTTTACAGTGCAACTACTGGTGAAAGTTTATTGATTCAGCAATGACACTCACTATCTTCACAGTTGAACAACATTTCTCTGTTGGAATTAATTGAGAGAGAAAACGCAACATTACAGAGGATCCCTTTGTCCACGTTGCCTCCACGCAAATGCGACGTGAAAGCGGTAGGTGTGCTGGGAGGGTAGTGCACTTCTCCTAGATATAGTGTACTTATTATCAGGGATGAGGATTAAATCCGAGCGGCAATATAACTCCTGAATCGCTCGCGATCAAAACACGTATCGATCGTAAGAAGAACTTTCGGTCGATGAGTAAAAGGTTTCTGGCTCTTTAAGTATTCGATACCTGCGGGATGAGGATTTGCGAAGAGTGCTGTATGTTTGCTCGTATGTAGAGCTAATCATATAAAGAGCCGGTTACCTGAACTCTCACAAAGAATCGCTCTTTCTGCGATCTGAATGTGTGAGGATTCATACCTGCTGGATACTCCAAAGAGCGATCCCTCGAAGAGCGAGGACACTTTAGATCCCGAGCGAGCAACTCTTTTGAGGAGTCAAACCTCCGGGCTCTCGCATACTTTAACTCCTTGAGCGATCGAATCGTAGAAAGAGCAAAGGATTCGATCAAGGAGTTGAACTCCTGATCGAAAAGGAGTTTTACTCGTGTCAGAGAATAGTCCATCAGCTGAATATGAGAGTGCGTATGGAAATTATGTCCATGGGTTCTGTGAATGGGAGTCTGAATTTTTTACTATTGTCGTAAGATTCGTGATCTGTGTTTTGTTATAAACAATTGAATTGTTTATAACGCATCGACGGTCAAACTATCGTTTTTATCGGAAAATTGTTCAGACGACAATTATTCATTTCTCATCGGAGAATACACTTTATCTGAACTATTTTTTCGATTTCTCGATTGTTTATTCGAATGCATTTTTTAAATAAATAATTAGGTCGCCGGAACTGGATCTTTCAACGGTGGTTTGCGTGTAATTGGTCGGAGAATCTAGATTATTGGATGACTTTTTGGGAATTTATAGCCCGTGTTTTGTTATAAACAATTGAATTGTTCAGATCACGAATCTTACGACAATAATTTCAAATTCGGATTCTACGACCAAAAAAATTCAGACCCCCATCCACAGAACCCATGGACATAATTTCCATACGCACTCTCATATTCAGCTGATGGACTATCCTCTGACACGAGTAAAACTCTTTTTCGATCAGGAGTTTAACTACTTGATCGAATCCTTCGATCTTTCAACGATTCGATTGCTCAAGGAGTTAAAGTATCCGCTCGCTCTTTGGCTCGACTCCCGAGTTGAGTTAAAGTCCCAACTCGTTGGAGAGTTCAACTCGTGATTCGAGCCGCTCGCATGGTCTTAGGATTCGATCGCTCAAGGATCTAAAGTATACGACCGCTCTCAGGTACAACTCGGGAGCGGATTCATTGTATTAGAACCTGCTTCGACTCTCACTCGGATTCAATCCTTAGCACTTGTTACCTGCTCCTGTCTCGAGCGGATCACCATTATGAATTTCGAGGGTCGCTCGCTCTACGATGCGAACTCGAAAAGATCAAAACTTTTGCTCTACATCCCTGCTTATTATACTACAAGTTCATAAGATTTGAACGGGGAAGACAGCGGATTCCGAATATTGCTCACTGTTTGATCGTAGCACCTGTAGCAGAGCAATTCGTCGCACACCACAATTACACACTCTCAATACACATTGACACGGCAATTAGAGAGTGGGGATCGAAGATATTTCATACCTTTGGCTGTCAATCCCTCCCAAGTTCAGTGGGTCATGACACTCTTAGAGCAACGGATGTGTGTTCTCTTCGATTATCTTTCCATGTGGAAAGTATTTGATGTAATTAGTTTCCATCTCCTCGCGATCCGCTGTGATTACGTTACCTCCGAATTCCTCTGGGAATACGCCGTTATTAGTGTTGCCGCGATATTATCGTCGAAATTCAGAAATAATCGATTACCTTAATTTTGACAGGTTTTCATGGAACTTTTAACGCGTAGATCTTCGACTGTGCACAAAATGAATGAAAACGGGATAATGGATCATCTTGGTCTTTTAAACAAAATAAATCAAAATATTCTTACACTATCGTAACGATAATTATCGATATATCGTAACGATAAATGGAAGCATATCTTGGTTTATTTTGTATACAAGTCCGGTATTATTCATTATTCCGTTTCATTATGAGCATAATCGAAGATTCGTGAATCATATATTCCATAGGAACGTGTAAGAATTGAGATAATCGAGTATTCCTCAATTATCGACGATAATATCGCGGCAACACTAGCCGTTATCGAGTATTAATTCTTGACGCGGTTCCTCATCTTGGGCATTTTCTGCTGGACACCTCCAAATTCTATCGTCGATCGTCATTGGACCAGGAAATCTCCCCCACTTTTCCACGGTGCACCGCAACGGTTGTATGTATGAGTGAGTGAATGCCGCGTGAATCTTGGCCAGATTCATTCCTCCATTTCGGGTCTTTTGGATAGGGTACTTGTGTACCTTTCAACTGACCCATCTTTGTGAATTTCGTTATGGGGAGTTTATATTATATTGTTATCCGTGAATTATAGTGTTAAAACTAAACACTCGTCCTTTTTTTCCTTTTCTAAACAAAAACCGAGACGGAATCTATTCCCTCTTCCTTCAATCTACAGTCCGCTTCTCATCCGTATTTGATATCTTTCAGTCACTACGTCGAGTCGATTCATTTGTCAGTTAATTCAATTTTCTCAGTATTCTCATAAATTGAGAAGTACTTTCAATTTCAATTGTTATTTTCTATGTTAACACGGCCAAGGTCGAACACTGACGTATTATTACGTTTTGGCTGTCATGAATAATTTCCTCATGTGCGTCATATTATCAAATACCTCAACACTTGGGGCAACGGCCCAACATATCGGACCAACGGTATAAGGAACGGCAGTGATGAGCAAAGTTATTTTCCTTCCAACTTATCCAGTGTCTTTGTTCCTATTGCCGCACCAATTAGAATTTCAGCCCATGGTAAGGATGCAATCAATGATGCCTCATTGTCGCTGATCGACAGGAACGAATCTGATTTTAGTAATTTAGGTGAAGCCGTCGATGACCATCCCATAGTCATTCCGAAAGAAAATATGGCCGAGTTGGCTGAAACGTTCAAGAATCGAGCGGCATCAACATTGTACTTTGACACAGTTTCAATGTGAATCCAATTCGGAGACAAACAATACCTATCAGAACACATATTACGTAGTAGTACATAATAATTAAATGAAACGATAAAGAATTTGGTATGCAATAATTGTCGTGTGGTTGTATCTTCGAAGCAACTACTCGCAAATGGAAATTCACAACTCATGTTCATCATCCTCAATTTGAGGAAATAATAACTCTCACCAGTCCTAATGATGGCACGTTTGCTGTGATTGTAGCCAACAGATAATCAAGGGTGAAACGATGTTCGTGGTTCGCTCGGATATACGAGCACATTCACTAAGGGTGTCAATTTTGAATACGGTAGGATACCTGAATAGCGTTTCTCAAATACCCAAATAACCTGATCCTAAGGGAAAAACTGAATCTTCGGCTCATGTTTTCCGTATCAAAAAAATCCAGGTGGTTCCGATCAGAACCTATGTGTAAATCCCTGGGAACCCATGGGCACGGAGAAAAATGCAGCTCAGAAGGATAGTAATCTTTGATAGAAAATTGGAGAATATTTCTTAAAATCTAAGAATTTTTCTTAAGTTCGTAATAAACATAAAACGGTTCAGACTTCTCTTGAATATTGTTCGAAAAACAATGAAAAATTATCAATACTTAACAAATCATAAGAACAAATATGAAGTTTCCAAAAGTCGCGCATAAAATTTTACAAAGTAAATAACAAAATTTTGAAATCTTATTTTCAAATTACAGAATTTTGTTATTCACTTTGTAAAATTTCATGCGCGACTTTTGGAAACTTCATATTTGTTTTTTGATTACGTTAAGTATTGATAATTTTTCATTGTTTTTCGAGCAATATTCAAGATAAATCTGAACCGTTTCATGTTTATTACGCACTTGAGAGGAATTCTCAGATTTTGAGAAATATTCTCAGATTCTAAGGAATATTCTCCAATTTTCTAATGATTACTATCCTTCCGAGCTGCACTTTTCTCCGTGGGTACCTACTCATTTCCATGCAGGTTCTTAGGCAATCCCATTCGGGACCCAAGGAAATTCTCCTTGTGTTCGTAACGTTTGCGAGTCCAATTTGAAAGCACTCGTGGTCGTACTATATAGTGACGGCTGTCGTGGCAGTAGTGTAGTCCTGCAAAACAAACATATTTGCTCTGTTTATTTACTATCGTTTTTCAGTCTGAGAGAGATAGAAACTATCCCGTCTATTTTGAAATACGGTTGGAAAAGTTTCTGTTTCTGTCTCTCTTAAACTCCCGCCATATACGGACTCGGTCTATCTATACTACGTCTTTGTTATTTAACATTGTTTGTATATCTTAATATACAGCATATATAGATATACAAAGTTCCTAACCAATACTGCAATAGTTTACTTTAAAATTTGTCCTTGCTGCGCATTGGTGATTTTGATAATACAAGATCGAGATATCAAGATCTTGACCAACTGATCTCGATGATACGCTTTTCTCGATTGGTACATATTGTTCTTGTCTTGAATGCTATTTCACGCATCTTGTCTCGATATTGTCTCGATTCCCAAGACAAGACAAGACAAGATCGATAATTTCTCGAATCTCGCGGACGCACTATTCATGTACTTTGGGAAGTAGAAAGGTCGCCAGTATGGTTTTTCACTCTCCTAGAATAATCTATATAATATGTGACAATATCGAAAATTAAATTAGATTAGAAATTTCACACATACATTGAATTTATCTGCATTGAACAAATTCAACTGATCTCTGTATGCATAGTGTGAACAATTGAAAATCTCTTTATGTTAATTTTGTATCACACCAGTGTGAAATTCATCAAGCTCATCCAATTTTTATTGAATTTGTGTATGTACTCAATACAATGGATTTGTGATTGACACATTCGTATAACACATCGTTCAATAAGTCCCGAGACTAACTCAGAGATGGTGCTAGTAGTACCAAACTGGGTAAATTTGCAGAAGTACTCCCCGACCTCCGGTTTCCTCGGAGTCCCATATTTCATGTATTTCTGGGCGTAGACTACGAATCTGTGGCCCAAAATTGTCGTATGGGTTCCGTTTTGTAGCTAAAGTTACTTTTAAGCACTTTTTTTGCATCTTTTCGGCATCACTTGACCAACGAAGCATCTTGTGTTCCGAAAGTGGCATATTTCTTGCGATTCTTGGCAGAAATTATGGAACTCTCACTCGAACTTGTCGTCCACTCTTCGTTTCTCAGTTACAGTTGTTTTTAAGTACTTTTCCGCACTTTTTCGGTATCACTTGGCCCACAAGCGTCTTGTGTTCCAAGAGTGACATATTCAATGTGATTTTCAGACAGAATTACGAAACTGCAGCTCAAAATTGTCACTCACCCTTTGTTTCTCGGCTATAGCTGCTTTTAAGCAGTTCTTTTGCATCTTTCTGGCATTACTTGGCCCACAGATCGTCTTGCTTCTTGAGAGTGACATATTCCACGTGATTCTTGAACTAAGTTAAGAAAGTGATACTGAAAATTGTCGTTCACCCTTTGTTCATCAACACTTGCTTTGAGGTACTTTCTTTATATTATACAAAATCTGTATGAAGTTTTTATCGGTATTTTATAAACACGCGCACACACAGTTATTGAATCATCCCCATATAACTTTGAGATGAATTGTGCATAACTCGTGAAAAGAATATTCTAGACACAAACGTGTGCCCATATAGCAGATGTGCACGGAATTCCACGGCATCGATATTTCACATAAAATTTGGATGAAGTTTTTATCGATGCACAGTATAATATGATCTAATTATACAGGGTGGTGCAAAAGTCTGGATATACCCTAATACGAAGTGTGTTCAAAAAGTAAGGTGACTTTTCAAATTTCGCGGGCAACGTACTTTCGATTATCGATTTTTTTGTTTTGTTATGTTGGCACACTCTTCCCGAACATCTGTACCAAGTTTCAAGTGTATAGCATTCTTTGTTTGGTTGTGAGAGGCGTAAAGGTTATAAGTGTTTTGCGTGCTCGGCGATTTCTTGCTATCGAAAAATATGGATCAAAGGATTTGCATCAAATTTTGTGTAAAAAATCAAATAAAGTGCTTCGAAACACTTAAAATGTTGACAGTAGCATACGGTGAAACTGTTCTGAGTAAAAAAAATGTTTACAAGTGGTACAAACTCTTCCAAGATGGCCGGGAAGATGCCAATGACGAGCCTCGCTCTGGACGCCCAAGCACGTCAACAACTGATGAGAACGTTCAAGCGGTGAAGAAAATTGTTTTGGAAAATCGTCGAATCACTATCAGAGAAGTTGCTGAAGATGTTGGTTTATCGCTTGGCTCGTGCCATGAAATTTTTTCTAACGTTTTGGGCATGAGACGTGTGTCAGCGAAGTTTGTTCCGAAATTGCTAAATTTTGACCAAAAGAAACGTCGCATGAGCATCGCTCAAGAACTGTTGAATGACGTCAACGACGACCCAGATTTACTCAAAAGGGTCATAACTGGTGACGAATCATGGGTATATGGTTATGATGTCGAAACCAAAGTCCAATCGTCCCAATGGAAGACCCCAGATGAGCCAAGACCGAAAAAAGCACGCCAAGTTCGATCAAATGTCAAAGTTTTGCTCACTGTTTTCTTCGATTACCATGGCGTGGTGCATCAGGAGTTCTTACCATATGGTCGTACGGTCAGTAAACAGTATTATCTCGAAGTTATGCGCCGTTTGCGAGAAGCAATACGAAGAAAACGTCCAGAATTGTGGAAAAATAATTCATGGCTTTTGCATCACGATAATGCCCCTGCTCACTCATCTTTGCTTGTGAGAGATTTTTTGGCCAAAAACAACACCACCATCATGCCTCAGCCGACACATTCACCGGATTTGGCCCCATGTGACTTTTTCTTGTTCCCAAAACTAAAGAGACCTATGAAAGGACGGAGATTTGCAACGATTGAAGAGATAAAGACTGCATCGCTGGAAGAGCTCAAGGCTATACCGAAAAGTGCTTATGAGAAGTGCTTTGAGGATTGGTGTATTGTATCTGAGGGGGATTATTTTGAAGGGGACAACATAAATATTGATAAATAAATAAATATTTTTTCTTAAAAATACAAAGTCACCTTACTTTTTGAACACACCTCGTAACTCCTGAACGGATGGA